>CM054057.1:92221171-93634526 GCA_028641055.1 Alopecurus myosuroides
CCTCTGCCGAGTAGGCGGAGCTGCGGGTTGCCGAGAAGTACCCGGGCGTGCGGCTTCTCGGACACGGCTTTGAGCTTGATGGGCTTGAGAGCCTGCTCTTGCAGCGTTGTGTTCCTGCCCGGGCTGCTGCGGCACAGCAACCTGTTTCGCGGCAGCAGCCGGGTCATACACCTGCATTTGCCTGTCTCTTCCCGTACGCCCGCTGCGTCTCTTCTCGCGGCTAGGATGCGGAGATGAGGCTTGATCGTTAGATCTTGCCGCGTGCGAGTGAACCACCTGCGAAGCTCCTGCTCCCGGGTTGGCCTTCCGGAACTCCTCGTTCTGCCTGGCGGCCTCCAGTACCAACTCGCCAAGCCTTTCCTGCTGCCTGCGACGCGCCTCTCCCTCTAGGCGCGGCAACTCGGCAGCCACAGCCTCCGCAGCCCGCAGCGTCTTGGCGGGCGTGCTGTACCTTGGCCTTGTGAAGGTGTTCGCGGTGGCGGACTGCGCGGGCTCCTCCGCAACAGTGGCCATCTCGGGCCCAGGTTGCGCCGGGTAGCGCCTACCCTGCTAGGCCTCCTGGCAACCGGCGTGAAGCCGTGAGCCTTGTTGTACTCGAGCTGGTCTAGACTCAGCTCAAGCCTGATCTTCTCCAACTCCGCCTGCTCGGCGAGCAGCTCCTGGCGTTGCCGCTCGAGCTGCTCCCTTACGGCTAGGAGCTCGACGTCGGTGGGAGTGGGCATGCCGGTTCGCGCTGCAGACGCGGGGATGACCGTAGACGTGGAAGGCGGCAGGTTGCTCTCCTTCTCGTAGGGCCGGTGAGTCCTGCCACCCGCGGGCGGGTCGTCAACCTCCTCGACGCGGCCGCAGCGCCAGTAGCAGCTGCGCCAACGTTGGCCGCCACGCCCGTCACCATCACCTCAGCGCAGCACGCAGAACTGCATGCAGGCCTTCCGCGAGCAGCAACAACCGCGGGAGGATCCTCCGCGTCGTGCACCAGCTCGGGGTAGGCGTCGTTGGCGACGGTGGCGACGTAGAGATGCGAGCCGAAGGAGATCACCGAGCCGTCCTCCGGCATGGCCTTGCCGCCGAAACAGCCGGCGTTGTCGGTGACGAAGTCGAAGGAGCCGAATCTGTGGACAAGGCCACAAACTACGCGCTCCGCAGATGAAGATCCCGTCCGAACAGAAACTCCAGCCAGCGCCGCTGGTTGCCCCACGGTGGGCGCCAACTGTCGTGGTGGTGTCACGGCAGATGCCATGGGATGGCTAAAGATGTGGGGACGATGGACGCTGGAGGTGTCCGGGGAGGGATCACGCGACGAGTAGCCGCGTGAGGTAAGATCCCACACACACAAACAACACGATGTACCCAGGTTCAGGGCCCTCGTGAGGAGGTAAAACCCCTACTCCTGCCTTTCCCTATGTATTACGGTGTCTCACCGAGTAGCCACAGTACAAATGGTAACGCTACCGAGTAGCCCCTTGCCCCTCTCCGAGTAGAGCTAGGTCAAGGACTTAGGGTTTCTAGGGTTTCTAGTGAGGCACTATGGGAGCATATGAGCATTCCTCTACCTCTACCTCTCGCAGGAGGCGGCGGGGCACCTTATATACATGGTGCCCAGCCGGATACGTCCAAATCCTAGACAAGTGTCGACATAGTGTCCACACTGTCCTTTCTCCGAGTACCCGCTGACAGCTTTGGTCGTTGGTCTTGGCTGCTTCTGTAAAGTCGTTGGGCAAAACTAGGGGACAGACTGGTATCACTGTACCTAGTCACAGAGTAGGTCCCTTATCCTGCCACCGACTGCTTCCATGCTGTCACGTCAGACAGACCGTCCCCACGTGAACAGTAGTTCGAATGCTGCCAAGTACGGACCCAGGATACGCGGGATCCTGTGTCAGAACGGCTCCTTTGACTTCCTGCCCGAGTAGTTTCCCGCCAAAGGTTCCCGCCAATTGTACTCGGGCCAAACCTTCTACTCGACATGGTAGAAACTGATTGATATCTCCTTCTGATCATCTTGAGGTGAGACCGGGTAGCAGTCGACCGGGTAGCGAGTACCCGGTAGTCGGCTACTCGGCCAAACCTCTCTTCTGTAAGCGGCCTTTACCACCTGTCTTTACCCTATTCGGGGGTAACCCCCCAACATAAGTCCATATTCACTTTTCCATTACATCTGGACGGCTCCAATCATGTGATATCTTCGAGATTCCTCTTGAACTTGCACTTCTCAACTTTGATGACGATCACCACTTGGCGTCATCCACCATGGGCTATACGAAATCTTCCTTTTGATGAAAGACCACGGAAGATACCTAACCCCACATAGATATACCACACACATATATTATGGGTTAGTTCACAATGCTAATTGCACACTTACTTACCATACCATGAACCCACATGGTACATCTTCTAGCTTTGTAAGTTGATCAACTTTAATCATCTCTTAGCACTTTTCCTTAATCAAACTTGTATATATTCTCCTATCTTCATTATAATGATATCTTGAAGGTAAAAATCAATGTTAACACAATATTCTTCTTCAAGACATACTTGCAATATGCTCAACTATCTTATGACCATTCTTCGGATATTCCCATGAATAACACCTTGGTCATCACTTGATCATCTTGAATCCAACACATGGACATCAAGAATTACATATGGATAAACTCTGCAAGTATAACTCAATGCAAGCACTAGTCCAAAGTGATTGCCATTAATTACAAAAACCACACATGGGGGCACCATGCTCTTTCACTAGGGTCGCTAGAAAGATTTCGGGTTGTGAATTTTGCTCATGTAAAGTTTCTGAGGGTTTGTAGGTCACCTTAAGGCGTACTACTCATGATTTTAGCTCCTAATTCACGGGGGGGGGGGGGGGGGGGGGCTCAAGGAGAAGAATTTTATCCTTCATGGCGTATGGGTATCCTTCGTGGTACCCCGCACCTCTCCAATATTGACACGGTTTCCTCCCAAGGAAGTAAACACCTTCTTACATCTCCGTCTTCGTTTTCTTGGTCATTCCTATCCAAACTCTTTCATTTGTGTATATATATCAGCCATCACGGATGAAGTGTATTATTGGATCATATAGGTTGTTTTACTTAGTTGTTAGGATTTTTAGTTATCTGTATGTCCTAAAACTTGTGAAAAGAAGAGTAAAATTTATAGAAACCTATTCACCCCCATCTAGGTTACCATCTGTATCCTTTCAGACTTCTATTGGACTTACCTCATCAATTTAGCATTCAATAAATATTACTATTATTTGATAAAAATGGGGTGCAATAAATTCTCAAGTGTTAGAGATACTACTCCATCCGTTTATTTTTACTTTGCGTTCTAGCCATAACACAAATACCAAGAAGAGTTTTGGAAGGGATAAATTATGGAGTGGATGGACTAATGTGCCCCTAAAATAGCCTTACTACGTGCTGGCTAGATAGAAAATATGAAGCGGCTTTCCATTAAAAATATGCATGCATTGGTCTATATCACCTCGTTTCCTCCTCTATTTAATTCTAGTTCCGCCAGCTCTGCGCGTGTGAGGAAATGTTAGCCATTTGCGCTAGAATTTAATGCAGATGGGAGTCTAAACGTGGGGACAAATTAGGAATTCAACTGCCACAATGTGTAGAACGCAAAGTAAAAGGGGAAAAGCTGGAAAATCTAGAACGCAATGCAAAGCTGAACGGAGGGAGTAATTAGATACCATGTATCGCAATCTAGAAAATAGATGATTCAAAAGGCTCACGCAAGTATGTGCCGTGATTACCTCTCCTTGCGGCACTTCTAAGTGTTGCAATCTTGTAATTCTTCTCTTCTAAAGTAATATATTTAGCTGAGAAGCCTCCCTCTCCCCCACCACCTGGTGTTTTTTTGAAAAAAAATGTTTGAGGACACAATCAAAACTTACGAAGGATGTTTGGTACATTGTGAAGATGAAGGTAATCTTATCTTGCTAGGTGCCTTAGATCATAAATGTTACATATATTCCGGTGGATCCCGGAAGGTTATCAAAATTATATCATGTTGTATTAAAGGGTGAAAGAAAGAAGACCATCATTTTTTTTATCATCTTTGAGGTACAACAATTTTAGGTAATGTGGCCCTAATTTGTTTTAAATGAATTATCTGGATTTGATGTTGCTAATCTCCTTTCTTTGTTTCTATGAGAATTCCTATATGAATAAGAATGTGTTAGGAGTGAACCGATTGATCCATAACCCTAAAGATAATACATAGGGTTGAGTTGATTGATAGTAGGACTTGGAGAAACTTTTCTGGATGAAACGGGAAAAAAGGAGAGACGGGACGAGGAAGATGGGCGGGAGAATATCCGGGAATATTTGTTTTACCCACTTGTTCAAGATATCGCTTATCGGAAATTTATCGGTCGACTCCCGAAAAGGGGTAAATCGTCCGATTTATTAGAATATTGGCCGATATCTTGAACAGAGGTTTTACTGTTCGGCTATATGGTTTATGTTCGGCCGCTGCCGAATCCACCCTATAAAACACGTTTTCCGCGGACTGAAAACCGCGTTTATAGTTCCATGATTTTCAGTCACTGCTAGAGATACTCTGACAGACTTACATCCATGTGGTTGGCATAGTATCTCTCTTTACAACATTGGTAGAGATAGGCGCAACAAGGCGCGGGTGTCCTTCTAGTACACTCCAAATACTCTACAAAGTAAAAAAAAAAGTAAACAATGCTCTAAGTGGACTTTGGTGCTATACATCGCAACCTCGTCTGGCCTACCATAGAACGGGCCCAAAATAGCACGATCCAGAGAAGGGAAGAGGACGCCATTCAGCCATTCTCAAACGGGTCAGCCTAAATTTGGCAATGGATCCCATTCCCCAATCCCCGGTGGTTAATTCACCTATTAGGGGACATTTTTGGTTAATGTTTAATCCCCGTGGGGCTCTTATCAAAGACAAGACGCTCCCCGTTGGACAAGCGGGGGTTGGTGATGGATCACCACTATCCCCGTGGTTACCCGATAGTTCCCCGCTAGGCCACATGATAATTGAGGGGTACGTAATACATACAAAACCCTAAATCCCATATTTGTGGTCACATTTCCCCTCCCATCCCCAGCTGCCATAACCCCAATGCCCATCTCTAATGGACCGCACGCCGTCGCTCTCTCTCTCTAATATGCATATCTTCCATCCCCTATAGTCTTCACTGCCACGACTGCATCTGCATCATCTATTCCACCCAACACCTTTGCCTCTCAACAACCTTTGCATCGTCTCACTGCTGAGGCGCTCTCAATTTTTTTACTCATTGTCACTAGCTTAGCGGGAATGAATAACCCGATGGTTATTTGATCCCGCTGGGGACGAGGATGGTAGAACAACTGTCCCCGTGACAGTTAGTGGGGATGGGGATGGTAAGATTTTTTTTTGATGGGGATGGTTATGGTTGAGCAATAACTGGTGGTTAGTATCCCCGTTGCCAAATTTAGGTCAGCCATAGCAGGCGAAGAGGGGAAGAGGCAAAAAAAGGAAAAGAGGCGAAGAGGGGAAGAGGGCCCGAGAGATCCGCGAGCGCACCCATAGGTCGCCGGAGAAACAGCAGGAGCGCAGCCGATGGCGACACCGGACAGCGGGCACACGCCGGCGCAAGGCGCGGAAGCCGCATCCGCCTCCCCGTGGCCTCTCCGCAAGCTCCAGGTCCCGAATCCCCTTCCTCCGTAATCTTAATAGAAAGTTGCAATGCCTTTGACAAATCTTTGACTGGATCATGTTTCTGAGCGCCCTTCTTTACCATAGATGTGTTATATAGCTGTATGGGATGAAACATCTAACTCAATCGAATCTATCTGTTATTCTTCTGGTATGCTTTGCTTGAATTAGTGTTATTCTTCTGTTTCGATTCGATGGCAAAAATTACTGGTGTTCCAGTCCATTTTGGGGGAAGAGAAAACCTAATCCATGGTACATGTTATCTCTTCCCTAAACGATTCTAGATTTTACTGCTATTTTCTTGGTACAAGATGCTTGCAAAGCTGCACTCTCATCGGTTACACATTTTGTTGGCTTAACGAGATGATATTTGCATTTGCTCCTAAAGATATTTTCTTTTATTCTTCTTCACTCTGACCCTCTGTCTGCTTAAATATGTAGAGCTTTACGCCAGGGCTGTGGTCACAGTACAAAGCCTATGAGGATGTGTTTCTGGAGAGGGCTAAAGGCAAGAGCTATGTTTTTTTGGTTCCTTTTCTGGGTACACTTTGTCTTACTACGATGAATCAATACTTGTTTTTAATTGTCGTTGTAGTTACTATTTCGGATGCGCTGGTTCTTGCAAACGAGCATCAAGCGGAGGCAATTGGATGTGCCACTGTCGCAGGGTTCATCTTTTTGAGAGGTATGTCTCTATTCTCTGGTGTGAAAGCATACTTC
Organism: Alopecurus myosuroides; assembly: GCA_028641055.1. NCBI lineage: Eukaryota > Viridiplantae > Streptophyta > Magnoliopsida > Poales > Poaceae > Alopecurus > Alopecurus myosuroides. The sequence continues at coordinate 92,227,580 of CM054057.1, forward strand.
TATTTGTTTCTTGTGCTTCCATGAGCCATGCTCTGGACAAGTAATCATGTATGAATATGGATGTTGTATGTGAATGGAAGACATGTTTCGAATGTATCTATCTGCTCTAACCGTGTGGCACATTATGAGGGTGCTTTTGAAATATTACGTAAAGATGCAACTAGTCTATGCCATGGATTTGAATATGTACATAGAAAAAAAGTCAAAAACATGGGGACTCATTGATTGGAATTAGGGAGTGAAGGAAAACAATATAGTTTCACCAATCTTAAAACCACAGAACTATGATCCATCCACAGGCTGCCAGGTTTTTTGTATACCTACTTGTTTACAAATGTTTGAACTGGTTTTAACCTGAGAAAGCATCAAAATCTAGACGCTGCATAGACATACTGATCAGGAGCTAACAAGGCAAATCATCTGATGTGTTACTTTTTAGAGCTAATGCGCAAGATTTGCTGCATTCTCACTCATCTGGCTCCTTATTTAGTATTCCGTTGGTAGGAACTAGGGTTCTACCGTGTCTAGGGCGTAGATTGTAGGGGAAGGAGGGAGTTGAGCGCGGCCGATCTCGCGGACGCCGGCGGCTGGGCGCCGTCGTGCGAGAGGGAGAGGAGACGCAGGGAGGAGGTGCGGCTAGGGTTAGGGTTCCGGCTCCTCGGGGAGCCGGCAATAGAAATATTCTTATTGCTTGCCTCTCACGACCTATTACAATCTATATATATAAGGGAAAACTGAAATAGATAAATGGGCTAAGCCCTAGGGTGACCCACGGTTGGGCCCCCTCCTCCTATACGTGACTCCAGTCATAACATCTCTCCCCGCCTGCACAAACAGCTCGTCCTCGAGCTGGTAGTCGGGGTAGTGGAGGCTGAACTCCTCGCGCTTCTCCCAAGTGGCCTCTTCCTCCGAAAGGCCCTCCCACTGGATTAACAAGTACCAAATGTCGCGACGGAGTTGTGCGCGCAACACCTTCGCGGGACTGGGAAGTAGGCGCCCATCAGATGTAGGTGGTAGCGCCGGTGGTGCCGCCGGTGGCGCCCCATGGTAGGGCTTCAGGAGTCCCACATAAAAGACGTCATGAATGCGGGCGCCCGCTGGCAGCTGTAGGCGGTAGGCCAGTGTCCCCACGCGCTCCAAGACAACGAAGGGGCCTGCGTAGCGCGGCCCAAGCTTGCGCTTCGCGCGTGGGTCGAGCGACTGCGTGGATCGATGAAGAAGACGCAGCCACACCCAGTCGCCCACTGCATATTCCACCTCGCGATGGTGGCTGTCGTAGTAGTGCTTGGCCAACTGCTGGGCTTGCACGAGGCGTTGCCGCACCTCTGCCAGCATCTCGTCGCGGGCGCGTAGGAGCTCCCCCGCGGCCTCCGTCCGGGCGGTCGCCGAGTCGACCGGAATAATGGGCGGTGGTGGGCGGCCGTAAACCACCTCAAATGGCGTGGCGCGCAAGGCGGAGTGGTAAGAGGTGTTGTAGCAGTACTCCGCCCATGCAAGCCAATCCACCCATGCGCGAGGACGATCACCTGTAACACAACGCAAATACATAGCGATCACTTTGTTAACCACCTCTGACTGGCCGTCCGTCTGAGGATGAAACGCCGTGCTGAATCGGAGCTTCACCCCCGCCAGCCTGAAGAGGTCGCGCCACACATGCCCCGTGAACACGGGATCCCGATCACTGACAATCGACGCGGGAAAGCCGTGAAGACGAACAATGCCGTCGAAGAAGGCACGTGCCACGGATGCGGCTGTATACGGGTGACCGAGCGCGATGAAGTGCGCGTACTTGGAGAAGCGGTCGACCACCGTGAGAATGACAGACTTGCCGCCCACCTTAGGGAGGCCCTCGATGAAGTCCATGGAGATGTCGGCCCAGACCTGTGAGGGCACCTCTAGTGGCTGCAACATCCCGGCGGGCCGCAGGGTCTCCGTCTTGTTGCGCTGACATATCTCGCAAGAGCGCACCCAATCACGGACTAACGCCCGATCACTCGGAATGTAGAAGTCGGCGCGGAGACGGTGGAGGGTCTTCTGGATCCCCTCATGGCCCGACGAATGGGCCAGCAGCAACACCTGATGCCGAAGGTCGTCGTGGTCGGGGACGAAGATGCGGCGCCCATGCAAGAGGAGTCCCTCCGCAAGACGCCACGGTGCGTCGAGCTCACCCGCCTCCAGCTGCTGCCGCAGGAGCTGGGCATCCGGCGCCTCCGCCGTGGCCCGGCGAATGGTGTCGAAGAGGGCGAAGGAGGGCCCCGAGCGGATGCACATCAGCGTCCCCTCGGAAGCGTCGGCGTCGTCGGTAGTGTCGCGGCGCGAGAGGGCGTCGGCCACAGTGTTGAGGCGCCCTGGACGGTACTCCACCGTGAAGTCAAAACCAAACAGCTTGCTGATCCATTGATGCTGTGGTACTGTAGATAGCCGTTGGTCCAGCAGATACTTCAGGCTGTAGTGGTCCGTGCGGATCAGGAACGAGCGCCCCCAAAGATAGGGACGCCAATGCCGCACGGCCTGCACCAAACCAATGAGCTCCTGCTCGTACGCCGCGAGCTTGAGGTGACGTGCGGCGAAAGGCCGGCTAAAGTAGGCGAGGGGCCCCTCCCCCTGGTGAAGGACGGCGCCGAACCCCACCCCGGAGGCGTCGCAGTCGACCATGAACGGCCGTGTGAAGTCCGGCATCTGGAGAACGGGGCCCGTCGTGAGGGCCCCCTTAAGGGCCTCGAATGCCGCGGTGGCCTCGTCATCCCAGGCGAATGCATCGCGACGTAGCAGTCGCGTGAGCGGTGTCGCGATGAGGCCGAAGTCCCGGATAAATTTCCGGTAGTATCCGGCGAGACCTAGGAAGCCGCGAAGAGCGCGAGGCGAGCGAGGTAGCGGCCAAGCTGTGACGGCCGCCACCTTGTCGGCGTCCATGGCCACCCCCTCGGCGGAGATGACGTGGCCGAGGTAGGCGACCGATGTCGTCCCAAACGAGCACTTCGAGCGCTTAAGGTGTAGATGATGCGCTCGAAGCTCGTTGAAGACGATGGCGACGTGCTGTAGATGCTCCGCCCACGAGTGGCTGTAGATAAGAATGTCATCAAAGAAAACGAGCACAAACCGACGTAAGTAGGGGCGGAGGACGTCATTCATCAGGGCCTGAAACGTTGCTGGGGCGTTGGTGAGGCCGAAGGGCATCACCACAAACTCGAAGTGGCCATGATGAGTCCGGAACGCCGTCTTGGCTATGTCGTCCGGGTGCATGCGCACCTGATGGTAGCCCGACCGGAGGTCGAGCTTGGTGAAGAAGCGCGCCCCATGGAGCTCGTCGAGAGCTCATCCACCACCGGAATAGGGAACTTGTCCTTGAGCGTGAGTGCGTTGAGGGCGCGGAAGTCGATGCAGAAACGCCATGTGCCATCCGCCTTGCGGACGAGCAGCACCGGAGCGGAGAATGGTGATGTAGAAATCCGAATAATGCCCGCGGCGAGCATGAGGGCGCACTGTCGCTCGAGCTCGTCCTTCTGCAGCTGGGGGTAGCGGTACGGCCGTACTGCAACTGGTGCCGTGTCCGGTGCGAGGTGAATCCGATGGTCATACACCCGGACCGGCGGAAGGCCGTGCGGCTCGTCGAATAGGTCGCCGTGCTGCTGCAGGAGGTGAGTGAGCAGGGGGTGCTCAGCGTCGGGGTCGGCCGTGGCGAGCTGGAGCTGCGGTGCCGGGGTGGCGCCCCCAATGCCCTCCCACCGGACGCGGCGGCCCTGATGAGAGAAGGTCATCGTCAGTGCGGTAAAGTCCCACAGTATTGGACCCAGTGTCCGCAAGAAGTCCACGCCGATGATGAAGTCGAAGCAGCCCAAATCGATGCCGGCGCACGTGATGGTGAAGTGTTCGTCGCCGATGGATAGCGGCACGTTCCGCGCCATACCGTGGCAGCGAAGGCGATCGCCGTTGGCCACGGTGACGCGGAGGTGATCGCCGCTCGTCGGCTCGAGTCCCAAGCGGCGCATCGTGGCCGCCGGCAAGAAGTTATGCGTGGAGCCGGTGTCGACGAGGGCGACGAGACGCTCGCCCAGTATCGTCACCGGCAAGAGCATCGTCTGCTCATTGCGGATACCCGCCAACGCGTAGAGCGAGACCACGCACGCCGTGGCCTCGACTGGTGGATCGGCGGGTGTGTCCGCCTCGCTGTCGTCGACCGTCTCCAAGTAGAAGAGGCGCGGGCAGACGTGGCCCGGCGCGTAGGTCTCATCGCAGTTGAAGCACAGGCCGAGGCGACGGCGCTCAAGTTGCTCCGCTGGGGTGAGACGCCGGAACGTGCGCGGCGCAGACGCCGGAGCGGTGGTCGGCGTGGTCGGCGGCGGTGGTCTTGTGGCCGACGTGGTCGGCGGCGGGGGTCGGGTCGGTGGTCGAGCTCCGCGGCTCGGGGGACCCGGCTGCATGGCCTGGGCGCGGCGCTCGTAAGCCCGCGCGTAGTGCATCGCAGTCTGCAGGTCCTGGGGGGCTTGTAGTTCCACGTCCACCCGTATGTGGTCCGGTAGACCGCCGATGAAGAGCTCCGCACGCTGCTGGCCTGTCACGCCTGGGGCGTGGCACGCGAGGGTCTGGAAGCGCTCGGCGAAGTCCTGCACCATGGAGGTGAAGGGGAGGCGCCCAAGCTCCGCCAGGCGGCTACCGCGAACAGGCGGCCCGAAGCGAAGGAGGCATAGCTCCCTGAAGCGGTCCCATGGGGGCATGCCGCCCTCGTCTTGCTCGAGGGCGTAGTACCAGGTTTGGGCAGCGCCCCGAAGGTGGTACGAGGCGAGCCAAGTGCGATCCGACGCCAGAGTGCGCTGCCCACGGAAGAACTGCTCGCACTGGCTGAGCCAATTCAGGGGGTCCTCCGACCCGTCGAAGGTGGCGAAGTCGACCTTGGCGTAGCGGGGCGGTGGCGGTGCGGCGGCTCCGTGGCCGTATACCCCGGCGCGGTCGTCCTGGGGGCGCGCGAAGCCCACGGCGGTGGGACTCGGGAGGGTGGGCAGCGGCGGTTCCCCGGCGGCGGTGTAGACCGGCGGAGGTGTCGACTCGGCGAGCCAAGCCGGCAGCGGTGACGGCGACGGGGGGAAGCGTATCTGGTTGATCGGAACGCCCCCCGGCGCGGTGGAGACCGGCCCTCCGGTGGCGGGTGGTGGCCAATGCGGCCACGGCAGCGTCGAGGGCGGCTGCGGCTGCGGCTGCAGATGGCCGACGGAGAACGCCGGCGGCCAAGGCGACGGCGTCGGCACGGGGAAGATCGGGTGCTGCGGTGGCGCTGGGGGCCCGTGGGAGCTCATCAAGAACACCCGTATCCCCTGGACGGCGGTGGCGAGGTCGTTGATGGCCCCGCTCAATTGCTCGGGGGAGTAGATGACCGGCGCGGCGGGGGCGGCGGCGGCGGCCGTGGTGGCGGCGGCGGCCGTGTTGGTGGCGGCGGCCGTGGAGGCGGCGACCGTGGTGGAGGGCGGCGGCGGCGGCGGCGCAGCGGCCGCGGAGGCGAACGGGGGCGATGACATGATCGAACAAGTGCTAGCTGATACCAAGTTGGTAGGAACTAGGGTTCTACCGTGTCTAGGGCGTAGATTGTAGGGGAAGGAGGGAGTTGAGCGCGGCCGATCTCGCGGACGCCGGCGGCTGGGCGCCGTCGTGCGAGAGGGAGAGGAGACGCAGGGAGGAGGTGCGGCTAGGGTTAGGGTTCCGGCTCCTCGGGGAGCCGGCAATAGAAATATTCTTATTGCTTGCCTCTCACGACCTATTACAATCTATATATATAAGGGAAAACTGAAATAGATAAATGGGCTAAGCCCTAGGGTGACCCACGGTTGGGCCCCCTCCTCCTATACGTGACTCCAGTCATAACATCTATTGTGTTGCAAGTTGTCGTATTTTCTCCCTTCACTACATGAGGCGATAATTTTTTCATTCAAAATATTTGAATGATTTTCACCTATTTTCATGCCTCAAAGCGACTCAACGCTTGGCGAAGACGTCATGCAAGTGAAGCTTCATGGTCAGCTTCCACTACGTCTCTAGCCCAATACACACGCTTTAAAGAGCGTCTCAATTTTTCTAGACACGATGTTCGATACGTCTCAACGGTCTTTGAGACGGTGCATAAGGAGACGCTTATGCGACGCTTTACGTTGATGACTCTACAACCACCTAGAGGCGACATAAAACATCCTTAACACCCGAACTGGACGTCTCTACAAGGCTTTTGTGTTGTAGTGGTACGATCTACATGCGGGTTTGCATACGATGTACTGCGAGTTCCTCGCTTACGTAGATGCTGCTTCATCGGACAAACATGTATTGTACTCATTTTACTTGTCATTTTAGTCAGATAGGTGGAATGATGTTCATGGATTGCTCAATCCTCTGCTGCAGTCACTGCCTAAGAAGTTCGAAGACTTGCTAGGGGACCGTAAACCCCGTGCACTGAAGCTGCTTGAGGTCGGCCATCGGCGTAGCACCACGTGGGACGTTGATGTGTGGTTGGACAGCACTGGCCGCATGTTCCTCAAGCGCGGCTGGGAGTGTTTCGCCCGGACCTACAAACTGCAGAGAGGCTTTATTCTGATCCGCAATTACGACGGCCACAATATCATCACAGTAAAGATGTTCGACCTAAGCAGTTGCCGCTTGCAATACAACGCGGCATTCAGTACGTGGACTGTATCACCAAAATGTTAATTCTCGATTATATATGTAGCCGGAAATTGATTTGCATTTCTATTATATGATGAACAGAGGGATCTGTTAAGATGGAGTTGGCAGACTTTGAGTTCTACTCCCTCGTACAAGACGCTACATCGGACAAACTGGTACGCTTCATCGACCCCACACCACCACTTCAGTTATTTAGTCTGACATAGTGTCTGAGCTATGATCCTGTAGCTAGTTAAATTTGTGAATCAAATTAAGGTCTAGTAGATGGGTTGTAGTAGCTCAATTGCTCTACATGAATATGTTCACTCGATATGGTACATTTCAGCTTCCACTGAAAGTTCATCTTTTTGAATTAATGTGGCAAACACCCTCATTGCGCAACTAAGATTTAGTATAACTGATTACTGGGTACTACTTGTTTACATTTTTATAGTACTCATCCATCATCAAACAGTAAACTTATTTCTAGTAAGCACTCTTTTCTATCTATTTAACTTTCATATTGCTGCAGGTGCTGCCTAAGAAGTTTGTGGAGTTGCTGAAGGGCCGTGAACCACGTGAACTTAAGCTGCGTGAGGCGGACGATCCGATTAGCAAGAACTGGGACATGGATGTGCTTTTCGATGCAGCTGGCCGCATTTTCCTCGGGCGCGGCTGGGACCAGTTCGCCCAATATTACTTCCTGCAGCGCGGCATGTTCCTCCTCTTCAGTTACGACGGCGACGCCTTGCTCACCGTCAAGGTGTTCAAGTTCGACATGTGCCACAGGCACTACTTGTACGACCATGTCGCTACTACAAGCAATGAAACTGACCCAGATCCCAGGACTGATGAGAAGTCCACGGATGAGGAGTCCACGGATCAGCAGTCCATGGATGAGGATGACCCATTCGACTCTTCCATCATCTTCTCCCGGAGAGCTGATCTTGATGACGATGAGAAGGACCACGTTCGTGAGCTTCTACCCACAATAGATGAGTACATTGGAGTGCCATACGTGACTCGTTTGACGTGGACAAATGTGGCTAGATATGAGATGGTACGTATGGTGCCAATGCTATTTATGTTTTTCAACACAATTTATGCTTACAACATGTGCCTTACTATGACCTACTTCTTTTTGTATGTCATCCACACGCTCGAAATCCAGAAACTACCTCAGTCCATAGCGAACAGTGCTAGCATTCCGTCTTCAGGCCATGCTGGGCTATGCCTCGGATCATCAGAGGCATTCACCACCGTTCCATACAACACGGACAGGGACGGCCGCATTATGTTTGGAAGGAATGCATGGCGGGAATTCCTTGAAGGCAAGCATTTATATGAAAAGCAAGCTATTCTCGTTACACTTAGGAGCACCCGTAACCGCCACTTGGACGTGAAGATTGTGATGCGGGCGGTGTCGCCCTGGTTGTAGTACGTAGTCTGCCAACTTGGACATTCTCATCGGATCATGAACGTATGGATGTATGTAATTATCGTACTGCCATCAGCGATGTGCTTCAGTGCATTGATCACCCAAACCTTCATCTGCAGTGAAGATTACTTGTCTTGTTTATATTTTCAGTGGCAATTTGAAGTTTGCAGAAATAAACAAGGCGGCGGCAGCAGCTAATTAGATGCATGAAATAATTGTTCAGTGACATTACATGACTCATGCGAGACTTCCACATGTTTTCAATCCTACGTTGTAAGCGCTAGGGAATAAATCCGATTAGTTTTCCCTCAATAGTTAATAGCCTGACGCCTTGAAACTCAATGCAAAATATGCCTTCTAGGCAGCCGGCGATTGCATGCATTGTTTAACTGCTCAATTAGCGCCTATATTCTCGACAAGGCGTTGTGGTTGCTCGAATACGATGTCCCACCAAAAAAAATTAAAACCTCCCGCTAAAACGCCAAGTGTAGCGAAATTTTGTGTTCCCACCAAAAAATAAAAGCAGTCACTTTAAATTTCCCGCTAAAGTGTATGCATAAGTGCACGATGCCCCTCCTGTTTCGCCATTGCATAATCTACGGGCCACCTCTTTCGCCATTGCAGATTAGATCTGATCGCCCTCATCACGTTCAGAGCTCTACACATGTCGATGTCGCGATCGGACTCCATGGAACGCGAATCCTCTCTGGTTTTCCTGTCTAATCTGCTTCTCGTCCATCTCCGTGATCTCGCCGTCTCTTATATGGTCTCGATATTGGTTGTTATTCTCTGTCCTTCCTCTGGTTGAAGCGTTAATCTGTGTATGAACACCTAGTCGATCATATGTGTATGTGAATTTCATGTGTGATTTTAGTTTGCCGTGATGTGGTAAATCATAGTGACGATGGGAGACTCGTTTTCTATGTGAATAATACCATGTAATTATTTTTTATTTCAGATCTGCTAACTCACTGATTATTTGGGTTCTCATTTTTTCCTTCTATCTTATTGTAGACGACCGAACCCATTTGGAAAGTTAGACTTTTCTATGAGGATGGTGATAAAAACAAGAAAGTTATGGAAGCAGACATGGAACCGGAGGAAATCTGCTATATGGAATTCATCAATTTGATTGAAAAAGTTGGCTTCAGTGGCGCGCATGATTACTGAAGGGAATATGCCCGAGAGGCAATAATAAAATGGTTATTATCTTATTCCTTGTTTATGATGAATGTTTATTTCTCATGCTAGAATTGTATTAACCGGAAACGTTGATACATGTGTGCTTAATAAACAAACAATGGTTCCTAGTAAAGCCTCTCTTTTAACTAGCTCGTTGATTAATAGATGATCAAGGTTTCCTGATCATGAACATTGGATGTTGTTAATAACGGGATCATGTCATTAGAAGAATGATGTGATGAACATATACCCAAAGAGAATATAGCAATGCGATCAAGTCATTTAGTTTACATTGTTATATCAAACATACGAAGTAACTTATTCCTTAGACCATGAGATCATGTCAATCGCTGATATTGGAAGAGTGCTTTGATGGCATCAAACGTCACACCGTAACAGGGTGACTATAAAGGTGTTGTTGAGTATTCGGAAAGTATTAGTTGAGGATCATGGATCAAGAGTGGGATTTGTCCATCCAAATGACGGAGAGATATACTCTGGGCCCTCTCGGTGATATCACATCGAAACCGCTTGCAAGCACGTGATATGATCACAAAGGATGTTATATCACGGGAACGAGAAAAGAGTACTTGTCGGTAACGAGATTGAACAAGGTATGGTTGATACCAATGATCGAATCTCGGACAAGTAAAATATCGCGAGACAAAGGGAATAGTTCACGGCGTTGTTGGTTCACACGATCACGAGAGTCATCGTTGAATATATATGAGTCATCACGGATCTCCAGATCCCGCTGTTGATTATTGATCGGAGAGGAGTCTCGATCATGTCTATCTTATTCGCGAACCGTAGGGTGACACACTTAAGGTTCGATGACGCATTTGAGAGGATACGGAATATCGGAGAAAAGTTTGGACAGCACCGAAATTGTTTCGGGGAATATTGAAATAGTCACCGAAATTGTTTCGAGTAATTTTGAAATAGTTCAAGGGGATTCTTATCAAATGGTTGTTAATAGATTTAACAACTAACTCAAGGGGTTATATGTTAATGTTTGTTAATGGAATTAACAAATATTAAAATAAAGAAATAAAATTGTTTTATTTATTTATTAAAGAAAACCCTTGGGATTTTGAGTGGGAATTCATGGAAGAATGAGTGGGTTGAGTGGAGACTCCACTCACATGATGAGGGAGAGGTGGAGGCAGCCAAAAATTCGTGGCTGCCATCCCCTCCTATAAAAGGAGGGGTGAGAGCTCCCTCTCCCCCTACACACACTTGTGTCATCTCTTCCTCCCTCCTGCCGCTGCTCCACCACTTGTTCGTGCGCTTGGCGAAGCCCTGAGCAATGTTTTTCTCCACCACACCACGCCGTCGTGCTGCTGGAGTTCCGAGGGATCCTCTACTTCCGCGCTCCGCTGGAACGAGGGAACGGAGGTCGTCATCAACCGTACGTGTGACCGATCACGGATGCACCGCCGGATTGCGGTGCCCATCTTCTCGCTATCGGGATCGGTGTGAGTACGACTACGCCAACAACGAGATTTGATCTCGTACCACTTTGAGTCTTCGAGGGTATGTGTTCTCCTTAACCCTCTTGTTGCCCGTTGCACTTCGTCTCATAGATTAGATCTTGGCCTTTCGGGTATCTCTCGCGTAGGAAAAATTTTGTTTTCTATGCTACGTTTCCCTTCAGTGGTATCAGAGCCGGATCCATGCGTAGATGTTTTGTACGGGTAGAACACATAGGTGTATGTGGGCGTTGATGATCATGTTATTACCTCCTTGATTATTTTATGATCTTAGTGGCATAGTGGGATGAAGCGGCCCGGACTAACCTTACATGTCCACGTACATGAGACTTGTTCCACAACTGACATGCAACTTGTATTGCATAAGTGGCTTGCGGGTGTCTGTTTCTCCTACTATAGTTAAGATCTAATCTATGAAGGGTTGTTAAAAATGTGTTTATCAATGTTGTGGTTGATGTTCGTAGGTATGAACGGTTCTATCATCGAAAGCCCTAAGCCACGTAAAATATGCAAAAATAATTTAGAGGCGTCTAACTAGTTTTTGCTGGGCATGTGATGTGATATGGTCAATATTACAAATTTGATTATGAGATGATCTATTTTGTAAATTATTGATATACCGGAAGGTATCCATATGATTGTCTTCTTCTTGATGGACAATCAAGATTGGGTGCCATGGTACTTGGTACCACGTCGGTGGAATGATGGAGATCATACCATGATGCACATGATGGAGATCAAGTGCAAGGAGGACCATATCATATCACGTTATCCTTACATGTGATGTTTGTGATGTTAATCCTTTTATGCATCTTGTTTTGCTTAGATAGCGACGGTAGCATTATAAGATGATCCCTCTCACTTAATATCAAGATAATAATGTGTTCTTCCTTAAGTATGCACCGTTAAGAAAGTTCGTCGTTTCGAGACACCACGTGATGATCGGGTGTGATAGAATCAACGTTCGCATACAACGGGTGTTTTCAAGCCTAGCATGTACAGACATGGCCTTGAAACACATGCAATACTACGGTTCTACTTGGCGAGCCTAGCATGTACAGACATGGCCTCGGAACACGTAACCGAAAGGTAAAGCATGAGTCATATGGATGATATGATGAACATATCGATGTTCGCCTTTGAAACTACATCATCTCACGTGATGATCGGTTTTGCTGTAGTGAATTTGGTTCGTGTAATCACTAAAGACGACTAAGAGGGATGTTGTTTTTGAGTGGGAGTTCATGGTTTAATTTTTGAATTAACTTGAACTTATTTATCATGAACAACCAATCAAAGTGAATTTGCACAAATTGTAGTATTCATTGGCATCTATAATTACCTTACACTTAGATTGTTAATTGAGATATAACTGTTATGATCTGGTAAATACCATTTAAGATTGGTACCGTATTAGTGAAATTTAAAATTGAGTCCTGTTGTAGATTTTTGGTATTTCCTACCTAGCTCCATGTGGTTAATGATTGATTAATCTAGAGAGCAAATAATTCCTACTTAGAATACAGAGTCATGTTTGCTTTCGTATTACTTTATCTTCAAAAAGAATGTTTTGTTGATCAAAGTGATTTTGGAACTGAAAAGAGTTGTTTTCAGAAACAATCAAGTGAAAAGATATATTGATATCTAGAAACTTATTTGTTGCAACATGACTGGGTATAATTTAGCGTGACAATGTTTGCTTATATTATCTGAATATATGCAAATTTAGCGTGACAATGTTTGCTTATATTATCTGAATATATGCAATGATTGAAGACGCTAGGGGTTTGAATATTCCAAGAAGTTGGACGCTGAAAATTATCCTCTAAATCCCTTCCTTCAAGCTATAGTAGCTTAATCATAAAATTGTTATGATGGGATGGATTAGAAGTATGGGTAAAGTAGTTTACCTTACTTGGAAATTGCTAAGAGTGGAATCTAGAAGAATGCTATTAATATGGTGATATTAGTAGAAACTCAAAGTATGACTCAATGGGTGATAGTATATGACTAACACGCCAAAGAAAATGAGCTAGTAAGACTAGCATTGTTTGATGTTGAATGATTCTTCTATAAAGGAAAGGGAATATTGAAAATAGAATTACAAAAAGATATATGGCAGAAAAAGAAGATAACTGGAAAGTCCAGCTCAGGAGTATATGCTTGATATACAAGTTATAGATGTATTACTAGTTAACAAAGTATTTTTGGGTATTTTGATACCACATTGGTTGGTATGAGTTGTCATACAAAACAACACAATGAAAGAAATACAAGGGCCTAAAAGGAACTAGTAATAGATGTGGAATCGATTATGACAAGAACATAAATAAAGTGTTATTGTGTTCATTGTCGTATCGAACCAACCAGTCGAGATTTATTTGAAGAACTTAATAATTTGTTATTTTGTTCTAGTCTTTTGTGAGAACAAATGAGATTGTTCAAACTATGATCATATTCCATAATTGATGGATATGTTAATATAAATCATGTTGGTAAAGTAAACATCTATAAGACTGAATGCTAAACGTTGCAAGACGTAAAAGAGTTTCACTTAAATTGTGGCACCACCATTTTAGTTCATATCGGAAAGGAAAACATGAAGGAACTCCATATTGATGGACTTCCGGAGTCATTTTGTTTTTAATAAATTGACGCTTGTGAGACCTCTTCCAAAAGATGACTAAAATTCCGTTCATAGGCCAAAGTAGAATGGAGGACTAATGTAGTGGAGATTATACATGTTGATGTATATAGTCCATTATGTGTAGTCATGTATGGTGGATTAATTTTTCCTTCATAAAATTCTGTCGATGATTTAAGTAGATATGTGAGTATATCTATTTAAAGGGAACAGAGTTTGAAATTTTGAATTGGTTCAAAAGGTTGTTAATATGAAGTTAAAATCAATGTAACAAGATAATCAAGTATTTATGATTGGATCATAAAGGATAAAGTTTGAGTTACAAGTTTAGCAAAACATCTGAGAAGTTGCAGAATTGTTCTACAACTTATACTTCTCGAATACCCCACATTAGATTGGAGTATTCAAAAGACAAAATCAAACCCTGTTTGACATGGTAAGATTAATAAAATTGCCATTATAATTTTGTAGTTTATACATTAGTGACAACCGTTTTTCCACTGAAAAGAGCACCATCATGATCCGCTGAAATTGACAACATATAAGATATGGTTTGGGTAGTGACCCGAATTGTCACTTTCTTAAGTTTTGGTATGCATAGCATGTGTAAAATGTTTACAACCAAAATAGGATAAATATATGTTTATAAGGTTATCCCAAATAATACATTGGGTATTTCTCCTATCACCGAACCAAAAGACAAATGTTGTTTGTCAGAAAGGGTTGATTTCTCGAGAAAGTAGTTCTTGCGAAACAAGTGAGTGGGAGCACAGTACAAACTCAACAAGGTTAGAGAATCTTCGTTATCATGTCAAGAGTAGCGCAGCACTGGAAGTTGTTCCGGGGTTTACTATTTTGACTAAGTAGAAGACACTACAAATATTGTAGATACTTCAAATGAGTTTGCGAACTGTACCAGAAAAGTCCAAAAACTTTGTACTTAGAAAAACTTGTGGTTTAAGTGTAAAGTGTTGTTTTGACAACAAAGGACCTGGACCTTATAAAGGAAGCAAATGATGGGCCCTGGCTTCGTAAAATTGACTATGAGTCATTATATCCGCCATAGTATCCTTGTATGAATATCAAGTATGTGACTTGGTAGTCCTTTCGATAGGCATGATGCCTAACGATAGCAAAAGGGTCTATATAGCGACAAAGACATGGATTTTACATCTTATTAAAATTGTACTTATCGAAAAGTTGTTTTCGACGAAGTTCAAAGAGTTAACTACTACAAGATTTTGATCTTCCGTAGTGATGCTTAGTCTTTGCAGATAGTTCTAGCAAAGTTACATATTATGATATGGATGTTGAATAACAAAACCAATTCTCCTCTCGAGGAAGTTTATTCAAGGATGTGTACTTGACACAGTCTGAGAGTTTTGTAAAATTCAAAAGGTTGCTAGAAAGGCATGCGCACTTCAATGGTTGAAGTGAGCATAACGAAGTTGAAATCTTTACCTTAATGAAGTTATCAAAAGAGTTTGATTCCATCATGAATGATAAAGATGCTTGTAGAGTTACAAGAAATTAAGTGGGAGCGTTATGACATATTTCCAATACTTTATGTAGATGACATATGGTTGATTGGAAAATATGTATTTTAAATTAACACGGTTAAGATTTCATATTGATGAAAGGCTTAGAAGATATTGGGCATCGATATCTATAAAAGATGGATTGAAGTGCCTGATATGATTGAAGCCAAATTACATAGATGAAATATTGAAGTAAGTCAATATAAAATTGATAAGAAGGAGTTCTTGTCACATGGAAAATAATTGAGCAAGATTCATGTGTTTTGACACATGATGAGCATCATTGAAATTGAGATTTCTAAGTCATGTTTCCATGCTATGTACACAACCAGATGAGTCCTATGCTATAAAATGTTATAGTAGGATAATTCATATGATGATTAGACAACAGTGGGAGAGATCCTTGTGTCATTTTAGAAATGCTAAGGATATGTTTTCCTATATAGTAATGACAAAATAATAGTTGTAATATGTTACACTAATAGTAGTCTTGTCATTTATTCAAGTAATTTTATCTCAATTAAAATATGTGATGAAGGGTAGCACAATAGGATGGAAGAAAGTTCCATGTTGGATTTGAAAGAGTTTCAATATTAAAATATTGTGACAGATACTACAACAAAGGCTAAAGTATATCGTTGTGTTGACAACTAATTATAAGCGTATTTTGTGTCAAGGAGTTCTTTATTGAACTTGGTGAATTTCCAAGAATGCTGAAACTATGAAGCTACATTTTCACAATGTTAGTAACATCAGTTTAAGCTGAGGAATTAAGGTATCACCGGAACTTGGTGAGTTTCCAAGAATGCTAACACTATGAAGCTACATTTTCACAATGTTAGTGACATCAGTTTAAGCTGAGGAATTAAGTTTTCACCGATTGACCATATATATACAAAGCCATCTCATTAGAGAATGAGTGATGCGTGTAGACGCAAAGAACATGCAAATACAATAAGGACCTGAATAGTTCAGATCTTTTTGATAATGTTTACCACATGCGAAGCATGGTAATAACACTGGAACGTCATATGTGTTAAGTGCTTACAGACTAGATTATTGACTCTAGTGCAAGTGGGAGACTGAAGGGAATATGCCCGAGAGGCAATAATAAAATGGTTATTATCTTATTCCTTGTTTATGATGAATGTTTATTTCTCATGCTAGAATTGTATTAACCGGAAACGTTGATACATGTGTGCTTAATAAACAAACAATGGTTCCTAGTAAAGCCTCTCTTTTAACTAGCTCGTTGATTAATAGATGATCAAGGTTTCCTGATCATGAACATTGGATGTTGTTAATAACGGGATCATGTCATTAGAAGAATGATGTGATGAACATATACCCAAAGAGAATATAGCAATGCGATCAAGTCATTTAGTTTACATTGTTATATCAAACATACGAAGTAACTTATTCCTTAGACCATGAGATCATGTCAATCGCTGATATTGGAAGAGTGCTTTGATGGCATCAAACGTCACACCGTAACAGGGTGACTATAAAGGTGTTGTTGAGTATTCGGAAAGTATTAGTTGAGGATCATGGATCAAGAGTGGGATTTGTCCATCCAAATGACGGAGAGATATACTCTGGGCCCTCTCGGTGATATCACATCGAAACCGCTTGCAAGCACGTGATATGATCACAAAGGATGTTATATCACGGGAACGAGAAAAGAGTACTTGTCGGTAACGAGATTGAACAAGGTATGGTTGATACCAATGATCGAATCTCGGACAAGTAAAATATCGCGAGACAAAGGGAATAGTTCACGGCGTTGTTGGTTCACACGATCACGAGAGTCATCGTTGAATATATAGGAGTCATCACGGATCTCCAGATCCCGCTGTTGATTATTGATCGGAGAGGAGTCTCGATCATGTCTATCTTATTCGCGAACCGTAGGGTGACACACTTAAGGTTCGATGACGCATTTGAGAGGATACGGAATATCGGAGAAAAGTTTGGACAGCACCGAAATTGTTTCGGGGAATATTGAAATAGTCACCGAAATTGTTTCGAGTAATTTTGAAATAGTTCAAGGGGATTCTTATCAAATGGTTGTTAATAGATTTAACAACTAACTCAAGGGGTTATATGTTAATGTTTGTTAATGGAATTAACAAATATTAAAATAAAGAAATAAAATTGTTTTATTTATTTATTAAAGAAAACCCTTGGGATTTTGAGTGGGAATTCATGGAAGAATGAGTGGGTTGAGTGGAGACTCCACTCACATGATGAGGGAGAGGTGGAGGCAGCCAAAAATTCGTGGCTGCCATCCCCTCCTATAAAAGGAGGGGTGAGAGCTCCCTCTCCCCCTACACACACTTGTGTCATCTCTTCCTCCCTCCTGCCGCTGCTCCACCACTTGTTCGTGCGCTTGGCGAAGCCCTGAGCAATGTTTTTCTCCACCACACCACGCCGTCGTGCTGCTGGAGTTCCGAGGGATCCTCTACTTCCGCGCCCCGCTGGAACGAGGGAACGGAGGTCGTCATCAACCGTACGTGTGACCGATCACGGATGCACCGCCGGATTGCGGTGCCCATCTTCTCGCTATCGGGATCGGTGTGAGTACGACTACGCCAACAACGAGATTTGATCTCGTACCACTTTGAGTCTTCGAGGGTATGTGTTCTCCTTAACCCTCTTGTTGCCCGTTGCACTTCGTCTCATAGATTAGATCTTGGCCTTTCGGGTATCTCTCGCGTAGGAAAAATTTTGTTTTCTATGCAACGAACCCTTCAATTACCTGTACTGTAGGCTAAATAATGGCCCTGGCAAAGGAAAACTTGTTCCAATAGACCATGGTAGTGATTTAGAGTAATTGAAACACAGACACTCCAATGATAAGAAGATCTCCCTGTGTGTGTCTAGGGAGAAGGCCACGGCGGTTGATATTGCAACAATAGAGTCTCTGCTTGATGATGCAACTGGATCCACCAGAAAAAAGCGACAGATCACTATCACAGGTTATACTTTCATGCCAAATCTCCAACGCGCAACTCCTTCAATACAGACTTTAATAAATATTTTCCCCGGTAACTATTTTATGCATTCCTTACCTAATCCACAATTTTGATAAACATGCAGTTAGGGATGCAACCGAAGAGGAACAAGCTTCAAACGAAGAAGAAGATACAGATTACTCCTTTGGGAATGGTACACAAGTTCATTAATTCTTAATCAGCTTTCTGAATTATGCACAATGCTAATGCTTTGTCCATTTATTGTTAACATTTTCAGTAATAAAGAAAGGATATGTATGCATGACAAGGGTTGAAAGTTCACTACAATATAAAAAAAGTCTGGGAAAACGTAGACGTGGTAATTTATTTTTGGCATTTAAGCTTTGTCTAAGATTTGTTTTAATGGATAAAAACTACGATTGCTGATTCAGTACAAATGTTAACCCTGAAACAGGAACTGAACCTAACACTGATGTGTCTGAAACTGACATGTGTTCCGTTGTTGATTGGCCTTCCCATGCTCGTCGCTATCGCCCGAAGCTACAACTACCAGAAGGTACTAGCTATTTTTTTACCGCTGTGTCCTAATTTCTTTCAATCAACTACAAAATAAATTGTCTCTTTGTGTGTGTTTTGGGATGTAGGTGATGACATACCGAAGAAGAAAGGGCGAGGTGTAGTGAAAGGTTTGAAAGCCAGTAAGAAGCGTCATGCCAATGGAGCTGCAAAGCTAGGTGTTGATTTCTCTGAAACATTGGGTGGTCCAATAGGAATGAACAACCGTTCATTCAAGGATGACGTGGTAATCATAATGAAAAGAAGGTTACCAATTATTGTAGTGAGGAGGTGGTCAGACATTCACCCTAACATCCATCGCATGATCGTCACGGATATGTTGGTGAGTACAACCTTTGTCACATGTGTTGTCTGCTTTTTTCGTCCATAATTAATGAACTACTACTAAACTAAGTCTATCTGTTTGTTCTACGCATTACAGGACAGATACGATATGCCAGATACAGACGAAACAACCGAAAAAAATTTAAACTTGCAAAAGAGCGATACAGAGGCTGGCGAGGAAACCTAAGCAACACTTACAAGGCATACAAAACAGATGATGCCAGAAGGGCAGTTGTACCAGAAGATTTACAAAAAGAAGAGTGGGAATGGCTGATCGAGTACTTTGGCACTGATCCGAAATTCCTGGTTATTTCTATACTACATGTTTGTGAATTTTGTACTATCATCAAATGGCTTGTCTGACAAGTTTTTTTTAATAATTGAATGAGCAGGAACTCAGCCAAAAGAACAAGGAAAACCGTACGCAGATGAAGACAAAACACAGACTAGGATCAAAATCCTATTCTCAACTCAGTTTTGAGAATGTATGGGCATACTCACTATGCATGCGTCGGTGTTCACTTTGCTTAAATGTTTATAGGATCTAATTGTTGCACTACTTGCAGAGGGATTCGGAAACTGGAGAAGAGCCAGACTGTGTTGCTCTCTGGAAACTGACCCACACAAAGAATGAAACATGGACTACTAAAGAGTCCAAGGATGTTTACGTGAGTTAACTGACTTAGAAGCTACTCTAAACAAATTTACTGTTCTCCATCTTGGATGTTTCTTTATCTGATTTGAGATTTTTTTTCGTAATCAGGAAACATCATGTAAAGAGATTGAAAACAGATCAAAGGAAACTGGTGTTCCATTGTCAGCTGAACAAAGAATCAATATTTTCCAGAAAGCATATAAAGATATCGTTGATTGCAAGTCATCGCAGCCTCGTGGGTACGGATACATGGCCCAGGTGCAAACTAGTTCTCAGCGGTCTAAGTTGCTGTTTGAGGAGCAAGCTCGGGCTACGGCAGAGACCCAAAAAGTTAACTCCCACCTCACCACGATGGTCACTACTTTAGAACAGAAGTTACTATATGAACGTGCAAGTATGGAAGAGAAGATTAATGTAGAGCGGGCTGAGAGAGAAAATCTTGAGAAGAGTTTAATGGAAGAGCTTGCTCAAAGGGAACAACTGATGGAGTTGGATAGAAAACTCACAGAAAGAATTTGAAAATAACTTGGTTGCACAGTTTAACTCACGGTTCCAGGCAAAGTTTGACGAGCTCTCCGCACAGATGGAAAAGCAGAAGACGACTACACCTCAGGTGATGATAGTCATACAATTGCAAACTAGTAAGATTTAGTTGTTTACTTGCGTTGCTAACAGTGCACTTTGTTTTTGCAGACGTTTAAGAAGTCGAACCAGCAACCATCACTTACCAACAGTCCTGCTAAGGAAATAGTTCCTCCGCACAGCACGATAAAGAATAGTCGAATGTTTAAAGCATTTGTAAGTCACAATCTTGTACAGTTCGGTACTAGTACATTATGTTTTTGCTTCACCCACACTATAGCGTTTCTGCACCCACCCTATACTTGCTGCAGTTTATGTTTCACTATGGGTTGTGGCTTCATTGAGTTACAACAACTGTTTTTGCTTCATCCACACACTATAGTCTGTTGGTTCTTATGTTTCAGCATGTGTTATTGCTGACTAGACTCATGTAACATCCCAAGTATGAAAATCTCCCTTTAGAATGTTTGTTTCTTGTTTTATTATTGTTTTGCATCATGTCATCATAGTCATTGCTTTTTGTTTGCATTTGTTTGGCATTTGATTTCATTTGTTTCCATTTGTTTTCTTGTGAATTTCAAACAAAAATTCAAACCTTTATTCATACTTTTTATGTTACATGTTTCAAATAAAAACTACAAAACAAACAAATAAATTGTTCCATTAAAATTTGAAATTAAACACTTTACATTAATTAAGTTTCAATTATTCATTAATATAAAAATTCACTTAAAATCATTTGATTTCCAAACAACACCATAAATTAAATTTATTTGGAAAACATAAGTTGTATAATGGTGTTGTTACAAAAACAACGCTCTACAAAATTTCCCTAAATTTTTCTCTAGCCAAAACCATCTCTTTTCTCTCCTTGTTCCAATCTGCAAAAAAAAATAAAAAGAGAAAAAGAATAAAGAAAGGAGAGGGGGCAAAGGGCATCCAGCAAGTTTGGGCCAGCCCAACTGCCCAAAGGCCTGGTACCCCCCACGTTATCTTCTACCTCCGTACGGCAGGCAGATGCCATTGCCCACGTCGACAGGTGCAGCATCAGACGGCGATCCGAGCCTCCACCTCCCCTATAACCCTAGCCCTAGGGCTCGCCCGTGCCCTAGTCTCCTCCACCTTTTCTTCCTCGAGCGCCGCCAGTTCTTCCTCCTCTCTCTGCCCTTCTTCCTTTTTCTCTGTTCTGTTTCTCTAACTCCACCGAAGACCTCCATCACCGCCGCCTTCCTCTCCGAATCGCTGCCGCCACGGTGCCCTCCCGGCCGTGTTAGGGCCGGGAACGGAACCGCCAAGTCTCCCTCTCCCGCTACGTCCCCTCCGTCTCCCCCGAGGATCACCGACTCGCCGCCGCCAACCTCGAGTTCGTCACCACCGCACCACCGGCTGCGCCGACCGTCTCCCTCGAACCCTCGCTGTGAGCATCGCCCTCTCCCTCCCCTCTCTGCCCTCGCATCGATCTCGCGTGCACGTCAACCTCCGGCCACCGCACGCGCAGCAGCTAGCCACGGACAGCGCCGCCGCGTGCAGTTGCCGCCGGCGTCCACCCCCTCGGTCGTTCGCTTCTGTTGCTGGCAGGTTCAGATTCGTCAGGCTAAAATAACTGACGGGAATCACACCTTATCCTCCCTCCAGCACGCATACCTGAAAAGCGATCCAGCAGAGCCGCAGTGGCACAGCGCCCGTGCGCGCAAGCGTGCGCTCGCGGGTTCGAGTCCCGCGGGAGGCAATTTTGCCTCCCAATTTTTCCCTCACGCGCACCCGCGCTGGGCCCGCGCGTCAGCGGCCCTGCAGACCACGTAGATCCCCAGCCTTGCCACCTAGGCGCCACAATGGCGCTGGCCCCACTGGTAGTGGCCTGTGTAGGTCACTGCGTGGTGCAGTTAGCTTTTCTGCACGTTTTCTTTTATTATCAGTCCAATTTATTTCAGATTAGTCCCTAGAAGCAAAACACCAATAACTTTTAAATGCCAACTCCAAATAATACAAATAAAATATGCTTTCTGCACCAAATTAAATGCTCTACATGATTAAAGCAATTGTTTTCTATTCTGAGCATTGCAAATGTTTTCAAATTTCAAATTCAAACAATTCCTTTCACATTTGCTTAATTCCATAACTAATTCAATATTAACTCAAATAACACAAATAAAATATGTTTTCCATGCTAAATTGAACCACCTATCCAAATATAAATTTTTTTTCATGTTTTGAATACTTAAAATTGGTTAAATAATTTAAACCTTGTTTAATTCATTTAAAATTGCTAAATTCATAACTTGCTCAAATTAAATTATTTTTGAACATATAAAATATGTTTTCAAACCAGAAAAACATAATCTTTTCAAATATAAACTTTGTTATCTATTTTGAACAATTAAGCTTGATGAAAACAACAAATTCTTGTGTTGCCCCCTTAAGAGGCCAAATTTCTCAACTTAATAAATAAAATTCCACACTTGGTTAATTTCATTTCTACTTGCATCTATTATTGTTTCCTTTTGTTTTCATCATGCATGCATCATGCTAATCAACTTTCACATGTAAATTAATTGTAGATCATTTGTTCCAACCTTAACTCATGGACCTTTCCATATGCAATCATATTGCATATGGGTCCATTTAAATTGTGTTATCTTGTCAACTAGTTTATTTTGATGCATCAATTAAATTGCCATGCATCATCCCATGTTTGTGAACTATGCCATGTTATTGATTGTCCGTCTTCCTTCGTTGTTTGTTTTTTGCTTCTTCTCGATTAGACGACGACGTTGAGACAGACGAGGTTTACGACACCACT
The DNA here is from genome assembly GCA_028641055.1 of Alopecurus myosuroides. Lineage (NCBI taxonomy): Eukaryota > Viridiplantae > Streptophyta > Magnoliopsida > Poales > Poaceae > Alopecurus > Alopecurus myosuroides. The sequence goes on from CM054057.1 coordinate 92,250,429, forward strand.
TCCGAGGACTTAGCTCAGTACCAGGCTACTGGGTTTGCAGGCAAGTTATCACTCACATGAACCATTGAGTTCCTTTCCACACTGGTTACCGATACTATCCATTGTCTACTTTTGCTAGCCCTATGTATCGTTGCTTGTTCTCCGAACCTATCACATGATATCCTGAACCCTGATATTGCCTCACCTCCACACCTATAACCCTTGCTTGTGGCCTTAGTCCTACTAGCATGCTTAGGGTTGCTTGTGCTCGAGTCTGTTGTCGGTTACTTCTTTTACCTTACTTATTTATGTTCTGGGGCTCCATGTTAAACAATCAACATGTTAATGCTTGGGTAATAATAATTTGATGATAAGGCACCGGCAGGAGGCCCGGCGTGGTTTTGAGGCCTGCTAGTGTCGACCCTAATTAGGAAAAGGGTCTTGTCTACCGATCCATGATGAGCGTGCTTACCGCATCCGGGTGGTGGTATGGAACCCCCCTCGATTTTGATCTGATCCGCAGTTTGTCCGAAGAGCCACACTTAGTTCGGGTGTTCCATTTGGCTCATACGCATGAATGGGTCGCTCCCATGGTTACTGTTGATAATGATGACGCACACATATAGGACGAGGCTTGTAGTGCCGGGGTGTTGCATCCTGCGGGAGTTTTGCACACCTGCGCTGAGTATTCGGCTGCGTGGCTGGGACCTTATAGCTCCGTGGCTCCTAGGACAGGCTATAGAGATGGTTAGAGTCGTGTCGAGCCAACCTGAGTTTTAGTTGGTGGCTCGAGTGTGTACGGGTACTGGAGCACACCCTGCAGGGATGAATCTTCTCGAGAAGCCGTGTTGTCCGCGGTTATGTGACGACTTGGTGAAAGTACTGGCTAACAAGTACTCAGACAACTTACACCTAACTATAATAATTTGACTAGTAATACAAATTACTTCCACCATAAGAATGATGTCACCCTAATCAACAGTGTGAGTTATCCTTGGGTTGCTTCCTTAGTAGGGGGTGACATTGGATGGGTTTGTTTGAAGTTATTTTCAGTTGGTTACAATACGCGATCTTATCTTCTTTCTGTTAGCCGGAAGTTGTAGCGTGTTTCTGTAGTTGGTTAGCGCAGCCCGCTGCAGCCTCTTTTATATCACCCTTTCTTCCGTTGGACCCAAAGCATCCGTGCTTGTGTTGACGGGTAACTCTTTGGTGAAGTGTGAGTCTTGCTTGCCAGTACTTGGATGTACTGACCCCTTTGGGGCTGTGGTTTACGCAGACTACGATTCCGAGGATCCCCATGGAGGCTGCTACACGGAGTACGATGAGACTGCAGACGAGTAGATAGCGGACCCGGGCAGGATCCGAGACTACGTGGATGGGCTTCGTCTTCTTTTCATTCGCGGCTTCTTAAACCTATTTGGATTTGTCTGTACTCAGACGCCTTGATTGCTTCCGCTGTGATGTAATGATGATATGTTGGGACATGTGTCCTCTGGATGTTTGTATTTGCTATTCTCTGCCTTAGTGAAGGCCAGGTGCAACTTATTTCCATCTTTTGTGTCTTAGAGATATGTTGTGGTATCATTCCGTTTAACGCCGTCGACGTACCATGTGTGAATGGTATGAAGTACGTCGATGGTAGTATCTTGATCTCTATGGGATAGTTTACATCGACGATGGAAAAGCAGAGTTTGGTTGTCGCACATAAGTGCTGGCCTACTCGGAAGAGGATGCGGGAGCAGATAGGCCCCGTAATCGAAGCATCTGCTTTCCAGTTCGGCCCGGTGAGTATCCCCTAGAAGTCAGGGTGCGACAAATGGTATCAGAGCATGTCTGCCTGTAGGATCCCTTTTACTGGTAGCAGTTGAGTCTAGAAACTATTTTGTAGCTATATAGGGAAAATGAAACGTGAGAGTAGGAATTATGTTCTTTTATTTCTTTCCCCACCCACCCTCCCTTTTCTGGTAAGGAAGTGCAACGTTGTTTTTCTCTTCTCATCTAAACTTTCAAGTTAGGATTTCACGTATCCTGGTTTCTCTAGGATGGTTATATCTACTAGACCATAGGAATGGAGGTGGTTGTGACATGATTTATCATGTTGCCTACTCATGATTGAGATCGGAGGCGTGTAAGCCCCGGAAGCAGATCCTCTATTCCTTAAGCAGTAGATATTGATCCTTTAGAAGCCCGGATGGGTTTTCTCCGTAGTACCTCAGGTGTTTGTGGTCTCCTGTTTCCCAGTTGTTGCTTCGATATCGTCCTTCACAAATCGTCTCTTTCGTTGTTAACCTCCATCCGTTTTGTTCCGGAGATTTTCTTCTTCAACACCGCACCCGTGTGGTACTCGAACCATTTATGGTGAACGTTGAGGGTAGTATAGGTTTGCTCCATGCTACCTTCTTACCGTCTTAAGTAATCATTTTAAGCACTTATTTTGGATTTGTTATCCGATTAGTGTGTTAACCTTGGTATCCTCTTCAGGATGGAGAGTGGTGACGAAGAACCCACACTGCCACCCGAGATGGGGAAAGTGCTGTCTCAGATGACACAAGTTATAAAGCAGATGCAGCAGAACCAAGACCTTGGGGATAATAGCAACACCCGGGTGTCTATTCGGGAGTTCCTTGAGCTCAATCCGCGCACGTTTGATACCTCCTCCGAGCCATTGGATGCTGATGACTGGCTCCGTGAAATGAACCGTACTCTTATGGTAGCTCATGTGGCTGACAAGGACCGTGTTCCTTACGTGACCTACCTTCTCCGTGGGCAATCCATGTCTTGGTGGGAGAACTTCCAAGAAATGAGAGGTTCTAGTGTGGCAATCACATGGGAGGATTTCAAGCAAGCCTTCGTGCGCCATCACATTCCCGATGGGCTCATGGAGAGAATGCGTGAGGAATTCTATTCTTTCACACAAGGCAATTTGGACGTTCTCGAATACCAAAGAGAGTTCAATCGTCTGGCTCGCTACGCCGGAGATGAAATCTCCACGGAAGCGAGAAAGATGGCTAAGTTCCGCAGGGGTCTCAACCCGGAACTCAAGTATGCTCTCACCAACGTCAAGGCCAAGAATTTTGAGGACCTCATCAACATCGCTCTAAATGAAGAGCATGGGCGCAAGTTGGTTGAGGAATCTCGCAAGCACTCTCGTGAACAGGCTAATCTCTCAAAAGCTATCATGCCTCCACAAAAACGAAGAGTTTGGGTTCCATATACCACTCCAACACCGCCCATCTGCTTGCCAAGCCCGGCAGGATTTCTTGCCCTCCCTCCCACCCCACTGGTATCTTTAGGAGGTGCTCCATCTCAGCAAAGTCCAACAGCTCCTCGTTCTGCTAATACATGCTTCAAGTGCGGTCTACCAGGACACTACTCCTACAAGTGCCCGCAGAACAAGCTACCATCACTACCTATCTCTAAGGTCAATCATGTGATGGTACACACTTCTTCGTCTAGGCCCCGCAACAAGAACAAGTCTGTCTTGAGAACTGTGAGGGTGAACCATGTCAAGGCCCAAGGAGCAGAAGAATCTCCAGAGGTTGTAATGGGCACACTTCTTGTGAACTCGTTTCGTGCTAAAGTCTTGTTCGATTCTGGTGCTTCACACTCATTCATCTCTCAATGCTTTGCAAACACCAGTAAAGTCAACTTGGAACAATTGTCTATCCCTCTCCTAGTGAAATAACCGGGATCTAGCTGGCAAAGCAATAAAGTTAGCCAGAACATCGAGATCACAATTGGAAACCTTCCATTCCAGGCATCTCTGATAGCCCTCCACTCTTCAGATATTGATGTCATTCTTGGGATGGGTTGGCTGGTAGCCAACAAAGCAGTCATGGATTGTCCTGCTAAGTCTGTCAAAATCACACACCCTTCTGGCCAGATAGTCTACTTCCATGCTGAAAATCCAGTTGTTCAACTCTACACTCTCAATGCAAATCCTCTACCATCTATTGAAACTATTCTGGTGGTTTGTGAATTCCCCGATGTCTTTCCAGAAGAATTGCCAGGAATGTCTCCTGACAGAGCAGTTGAGTTCGTGATCGAACTTGAACCAGGTACTGCTCCAATCTCTAAGCATCCATACAAGATAGCTCCTTCTGAACTGAAGTTGTTAAAGGATCAAATTTATATGTACATGGAGAAAGGTTACATTCAACCTAGTTCCTCGGCTTGGGGTTGCCCAACTCTCTTTGTGGCAAAGAAGGATCAAACAAAGAGACTCGTTGTTGACTATCGTCCTCTTAACGAGAAAACCATCAAAAACAAGTATCCAATTCCTCGTATCGATGATCTTTTTGATCAACTTGCTGGAGCCTCAATATTCTCCAAGCTTGATTTGAGAATGGGTTACCATCAAATAAAGATCAGAAAGGAAGATATTCCAAAGACAGCCTTCACCACTCGCAACGGTCTATATGAATACACCGTCATGTCCTTTGGTCTCACCAATGCACCGGCGACCTTCTCTCGACTCATGAATTTTGTCTTCCATGAATACCTCGACAAGTTCGTTGTGGTATATCTTGATGACATTCTTGTCTACTCAAAATCCGAGGAAGAGCATGGAGAACATCTTTGTCTCACTCTCATGAAGCTTCGCAAGCATCGTCTTTATGCCAAGTTCTCCAAATGTGAGTTCTGGATTTCAGAAGTTGCTTATCTTGGTCATGTCATCTCTGCCAAGGGCATAGACATTGATCCAGAAAAGGTTAAGGCAATTGTTGATTGGAAACCTCCAAAGACGGTGAAGCAAGTAAGAAGTTTTCTTGGCTTAGCTAGCTATTGCCGTCGTTTCTTCCAAAACTTCTCCAAGATTGCCAAACCTCTCACTGATCTCACAAAGAAGGACAAGAGGTTCATTTGGTCTCCACAATGTGATGAAAGTTTCAATCTCCTCAAGACTAAACTCACTTCTACACCAGTTCTGGTTGGCCCAGATACTACCAAACCTTTCCAGATATTCTGTGATGCTTCTCTCCAAGGTCTAGGAGCAGTTCTTATGCAAGAATGTCAAGTTGTGGCTTATGCTTCACGTTAGTTGAACGCACATGAGCTCAATTATCCCACACATGACCTTGAACTTGCAGCAGTTGTGTTTGCCCTCAAGAAATGGAGACAATACTTGTTGGGTAACCGCACTGAAATCTTTTCTGATCATAAGAGTCTGAAATACATCTTCACTCAGCCAGATCTAAACCTCAGACAAAGGAGATGGATTGAAAAGATCAAAGACTTCGATCTTACCATTTCTTACACTCCAGACAAGGCTAATGTTATGGCCGATGCTCTCAGTCGCAAGTCGTATTGCAATAATCTCATGATCATGGAAAGCCAACCTCCACTTCATGAAGAATTCCAGAAGCTGAACCTTGGTCTTGTTCCTCAAGGCTATCTTGCAAGCTTGACAGCCAGTCCAACTCTCGAGGACCAGATTCGTTCTGAACAACTTCGTGATGCTGAAATCAAGAAGATTGTAGAGCACATCAAAGAAGGCAAGGATAAATTCAAGTCCTTCTCAATTTATGACAAGGGAACTGTGTTCTTCGAAGGACGCATTGCAGTTCCTCAAATTCAAAGTCTCAAAGATATCATTCTCAAGGAGGCTCATGAAACTCCTCTCTCCATACATCCTGGAAGTACAAAGATGTACCAGGATCTCAAGACACTGTATTGGTGGTCCGGCATGAAACGTGAAATTGCTCAATACGTTTCTGAATGCGACGTTTGTCAACGTGTCAAGGCAGTTCATCAGAAAACAACCGGTCTTCTCCAACCTCTGAAAATCCCTGAGTGGAAGTGGGACATGATTGAAATGGACTTCGTCACTGGTTTTCCAAAGTCCAAGAAGGGCAACGATGCAATCTTCGTTGTCATTGATCGACTCACTAAAGTAGCTCACTTCTTTCCTGTCAAAGAGACAATCTCAGCTAGCCAGTTAGCAGAGCTCTACACAGCAAAGATTGTTCCTCTTCATGGTGTTCCATTGGAAATAAGCTCAGACCATGGAAGCATATTCACTTCTCATTTCTGGAAGAGTTTTCAAGAAGCATTGGGCACCAAACTTCTGTTCAGCACAGCTTATCATCCTCAGTATCAAGGGCAAGTCGAAAGAGTCAATCAGATTCTCGAGGATATGCTCAGAGCATGTGGTCTCTCCTTTGGCATGAAATGGGAGGAATGTCTTCCATATGCTGAATTCTCCTACAACAATAGCTTCCAGGCAAGCCTAGGCATGGCACCATTTGAGGCTCTCTATGGCCGCAGATGCAGGAGTCCAATCAATTGGTCTGGAGCTGGTGAACGTTCACTCTTAGGCCCTGACATTGTTAAGGAAGCCGAAGAGAAAGTTCGCATCATTCGTGACAATCTCAAGATTGCTCAGTCTCGTCAGAAAAGCTACTATGACAGCAAGCGAAGGGACATGGTCTATGCACCTGGTGACAAAGCATATCTCCGTGTAACTCCCCTCAGAGGCACTCATCGTTTTGGTGTCAAAGGAAAGCTGGCACCAAGATACATTGGTCCTTTCAACATTCTCTCAAGGCGTGCGGAAAATGCCTATCGTCTTGAACTTCCAGAAAAACTATCCAACGTGCACGATGTGTTTCACGTGTCACAGCTCAAGAAGTGTTTCAAAGATCCAGATCGTGCAGTTGATCATGATTCCATTGAACTGCAAGAAGATCTCTCTTATGAGGAGCACCCTGTTCGAATTCTCGATGAGACCGAGCGTAAGACTCGCAACAAGAGCACCAAGTTCTTGAAAGTGCAATGGTCGCATCATTCCGATAAATAGGCAACGTGGGAGACCGAAGAGGATCTTCGCAAGAAGTATCCGGACCTTTTCTCTTCTCAGTAGGAATCTCGGGGCGCGATTCCTTCAAGGGGGGCGTTTTGTAACATCCCAAGTATGAAAATCTCCCTTTAGAATGTTTGTTTCTTGTTTTATTATTGTTTTGCATCATGTCATCATAGTCATTGCTTTTTGTTTGCATTTGTTTGGCATTTGATTTCATTTGTTTCCATTTGTTTTCTTGTGAATTTCAAACAAAAATTCAAACCTTTATTCATACTTTTTATGTTACATGTTTCAAATAAAAACTACAAAACAAACAAATAAATTGTTCCATTAAAATTTGAAATTAAACACTTTACATTAATTAAGTTTCAATTATTCATTAATATAAAAATTCACTTAAAATCATTTGATTTCCAAACAACAGCATAAATTAAATTTATTTGGAAAACATAAGTTGTATAATGGTGTTGTTACAAAAACAACGCTCTACAAAATTTCCCTAAATTTTTCTCTAGCCAAAACCATCTCTTTTCTCTCCTTGTTCCAATCTGCAAAAAAAAAAAAGAGAAAAAGAATAAAGAAAGGAGAGGGGGCAAAGGGCATCCAGCAAGTTTGGGCCAGCCCAACTGCCCAAAGGCCTGGTACCCCCCACGTTATCTTCTACCTCCGTACGGCAGGCAGATGCCATTGCCCACGTCGACAGGTGCAGCATCAGACGGCGATCCGAGCCTCCACCTCCCCTATAACCCTAGCCCTAGGGCTCGCCCGTGCCCTAGTCTCCTCCACCTTTTCTTCCTCGAGCGCCGCCAGTTCTTCCTCCTCTCTCTGCCCTTCTTCCTTTTTCTCTGTTCTGTTTCTCTAACTCCACCGAAGACCTCCATCACCGCCGCCTTCCTCTCCGAATCGCCGCCGCCACGGTGCCCTCCCGGCCGTGTTAGGGCCGGGAACGGAACCGCCAAGTCTCCCTCTCCCGCTACGTCCCCTCCGTCTCCCCCGAGGATCACCGACTCGCCGCCGCCAACCTCGATTTCGTCACCACCGCACCACCGGCTGCGCCGACCGTCTCCCTCGAACCCTCGCTGTGAGCATCACCCTCTCCCTCCCCTCTCCGCCCTCGCATCGATCTCCCGTGCACGTCAACCTCCGGCCACCGCACGCGCAGCAGCTAGCCACGGACAGCGCCACCGCGTGCAGTTGCCGCCGGCGTCCACCCCCTCGGTCGTTCGCTTCTGTCGCTGGCAGGTTCAGATTCGTCAGGCTAAAATAACTGACGGGAATCACACCTTATCCTCCCTCCAGCACGCATACCTGACAAGCGATCCAGCAGAGCCGGAGTAGCACAGCGCCCGTGCGCGCAAGCGTGCGCTCGCGGGTTCGAGTCCCGCGGGAGGCAATTTTGCCTCCCAATTTTTCCCTCACGCGCACCCGCGCTGGGCCCGCGCGTCAGCGGCCCTGCAGGCCACGTAGATCCCCAGCCTTGCCACCTAGGCGCCACAGTGGCGCTGGCCCCACTGGCAGTGGCCTGTGTAGGTCACTGCGTGGTGCAGTTAGCTTTTCTGCACTTTTTCTTTTATTATCAGTCCAATTTATTTCAGATTAGTCCCTAGAAGCAAAACACCAATAACTTTTAAATGCCAACTCCAAATAATACAAATAAAATATGCTTTCTGCACCAAATTAAATGCTCTACATGATTAAATCAATTGTTTTCTGTTTTGAGCATTGCAAATGTTTTCAAATTTCAAATTCAAACGATTCCTTTCACATTTTCTTAATTCCATAACTAATTCAATATTAACTCAAATAACACAAATAAAATATGTTTTCCATGCTAAATTGAACCACCTATCCAAATATAAATTTTGTTTCATGTTTTGAATACTTAAAATTGGTTAAATAATTTAAACCTTGTTTAATTCATTTAAAATTGCTAAATTCATAACTTGCTCAAATTTAATTATTTTTGAACATATAAAATATGTTTTCAAACCAGAAAAACATAATATTTTCAAATATGAACTTTGTTATCTATTTTGAACAATTAAGCTTGATGAAAACAACAAATGCTTGTGTTGCCCCCCTTAAGAGGCCAAATTTCTCAACTTAATAAATAAAATTCCACACTTGGTAAATTTCATTTCTACTTCCATCTATTGTGGTTTCCTTTTGTTTTCATCATGCATGCATCATGCTAATCAACTTTCACATGTAAATTAATTGTAGATCATTTGTTCCAACCTTAACTCATGGACCTTTCCATATGCAATCACATTGCATATGGGTCCATTTAAATTGTGTTATCTTGTCAACTAGTTTATTTTGATGCATCAATTAAATTGCCATGCATCATCCAATGTTTGTGCACTATGCCATGTTATTGATTGTCCGTCTTCCTTCGTTGTTTGTTTTTTCTTCTTCTCGATTAGACGACGACGTTGAGACAGACGAGGTTTACGACACCACTTCCGAGGACTTAGCTCAGTACCAGGCTACTGGGTTTGCAGTCAAGTTATCACTCACATGAACCATTGAGTTCCTTTCCACACTGGTTACCGATACTATCCATTGTCTACTTTTTATAGCCCTATGTATCGTTGCTTGTTCTCCGAACCTATCACATATGATATCCTGAACCCTGATATTGCCTCACCTCCACACCTATAAACCTTGCTTGTGGCCTTAGTCCTACTAGCATGCTTAGGGTTGCTTGTGCTCGAGTCTGTTGTCGGTTACTTCTTTTACCTTACTTATTTATGTTCTGGGGCTCGATGTTAAACAATCAACCTGTTAATGCTTGGGTAGTAATAATTTGATGATAAGGCACTGGCAGGAGGCCCGGCGTGGTTTTGAGGCCTGCTAGTGTTGACCCTAATTAGGAAAAGGGTCTTGTCTACTTATCCATGATGAGCGTGCTCACCGCATCCGGGTGGTTGTATGGAACCCCCCTCGATTTTGATCTGATCCGCAGTTTGTCCGAAGAGCCACACTTAGTTCGGGTGTTCCATTTGGCTCATACGCATGAATGGGTCGCTCCCATGGTTACTGTTGATAATGATGACGCACACATATAGGACGAGGCCTGTAGTGCTGGGGTGTTGCGTCCTGTGGGAGTTTTGCACACCTGCGCTGAGTATTCGGCTGCGTGGCTGGGACCTTATAGCTCCGTGGCTCCTAGGACAGGCTGTAGAGATGGTAAGAGTCGTGTCGAGCCAACTGGAGTTTTAGTTGGTGGCTCGAGTGTGTACGGGTACTGGAGCACACCCTGCATGGATGAATCTTCTCGAGAAGCCGTGTTGTCCGCGGTTATGTGACGACTTGGTGAAAGTACTGGCTAACAAGTACTCAGACAACTTACACCTAACTATAATAATTTGACTAGTAATACAGATTACTTCCACCATAAGAATGATGTCACCCTAATCAACAGTGTGAGTTATCCTTGGGTTGCTTCCTTAGTAGGGGGTGACATTGGATGGGTTTGTTTGAAGTTATTTTCAGTTGGTTACAATACATGATCTTATCTTGTTTCTGTTAGCCGGAAGTTGTAGCGTGTTTCTGTAGTTGGTTAGCGCAGCCCGCTGCAGCCTCTTTTATATCACCCTTTCTTCCGTTGGACCCAAAGCATCCGTGCTTGTGTTGACGGGTAACTCTTTGGTGAAGTGTGAGTCTTGCTTGCCAGTACTTGGATGTACTGACCCCTTTGGGGCTGTGGTTTACGCAGACTACGATTCCGAGGATCCCCATGGAGGCTGCTACGCGGAGTACGATGAGACTGCAGACGAGTAGATAGCGGACCCGGGCAGGATCCGAGACTACGTGGATGGGCTTCGTCTTCTTTTCATTCGCGGCTTCTTAAGCCTATTTGGATTTGTCTGTACTCAGACGCCTTGATTGCTTCCGCTGTGATGTAATGATGATATGTTGGGACATGTGTCCTCTGGATGTTTGTATTTGCTATTCTCTGCCTTAGTGAAGGCCAGTTGCAACTTATTTCCATCTTTTGTGTCTTAGAGATATGTTGTGGTATCATTTCGTTTAACGCCGTCGACGTACCATGTGTGAATGGTATGAAGTACGTCGATGGTAGTATCTTGATCTCTATGGGATAGTTTACATCGACGATGGAAAAGCAGAGTTTGGTTGTCGCACATAAGTGCTGGCCTACTCGGAAGAGGATGCGTGAGCAGATAGGCCCCGTAATCCAAGCATCTGCTTTCCAGTTCGGCACGGTGAGTATCCCCTAGAAGTCAGGGTGCGACAACTCACACCTTTTTTTTTACAATTGATTGCAGGACGACAATCAAACTTCTGATGGAAAAAAATAGCCGCACTGGATATTTCAGTTTGATTTGATCTTGATTTGATCCACGTTGTACGATAATTTCATTTGTATATATTAAAAATAGCTATGAGAACTATTATTTTGTGAAAATAAACATATTTTACGTACATATTTGAACATTTTAATTCAATGCCCGTATTTTTTGTTTCCTTATTTTTTTTAATAACGTGGCAATAGGTAGTTTACCACGATAATTGTAGTGTTGCGTGAAGCCTCAGTCGCCACAACAAAGTGTTTTGTTGAAATAGACTCTCACCACCATGAGGGAGACATCGTCGCAATATTTTTTCTCCACCAAACTAACTTTGTTGCGATAGTTCATTCACGCCAACAAACTATGTTCGTTGCAATAGAGAATTCCCATAGTTCTCGCCACGAAACTAAATTTTGTAGAAATAGAAAGACGCAACGAATAGTTGAAGTTGTCGCAGTTGTTTCTAGCTACTAAAATTTGTACGTTGCGAATACTACATGTCGCCACGAAAATAAAATTTGTCGAAATACAATGGTGCCACGAAAAGTTGTAATTGTCGCAGTTGTTTCTAGCAACATAAAATGTGGATGTTGCGAATACTACATCTCGCCACGAAACTAAAATTTGTAGAAATTGAATGGCGCCACGACTAGTTGAAATTGTCGCGATTGCTTATGGCTACTAATATGAAGGCCGTTGCAATTACTATTTCAAAATCATCTTACCACGATTGATTGTGTGTGGCAAAACGTTGTTCCCACGCGTATAATGTTTGTTGCCATAGTTTTTTGCCACACAATTGGACGTGGCAAATAAACTCGACTTTTGCAACGAAAGAACAAGCGCAACGGAACACTCGCCGTTGCCACATTGGTCACTCGCCACGTTCGGGTATTTGTTGCACTAGAGGTGTACCAACGAAATACGTACGTTGAGTTAGGTGCGAGACGCGACGGAAAAGTGCGTGGCAATTGGCCTAGGAAATAGTTGCAACTGGATTCTTTTGTAGCGACGAATCTAAGTGCGCGGAGAGGGCTTCTACCACGGAGGTTTTCGCGACGCCTCCCACCGAAACCGATTTCGATGCAACAAAACACTATTGCGACGATACGCCACTTTTTACAACGACTATTTTCGTTGCAATAGATCGATTCCGTTGTAGTGTTGGTACCGTATTAGTGAAATTTAAAATTGAGTCCTATTGTAGATTTTTGGTATTTCCTACCTAGCTCCATATGGTTAATGATTGATTGATATAGAGAGCAAATAATTCCTACTTAGAATCCAGAGTCATGGTTGCTTCCGTATTACTTTATCTTCAAAAGAATGTCTTGTTGATCAAGGTGATTTAGGAACTGAAAAGAGTTGTTTTCAGAAACAATCAAGTGAAAGATATATTGATATCTAGAAACTTATTTGTGGCAACATGACTGAGTATAATTTAGCGTGACAATATTTGCTTATATTATCTGAATATATGCAATAATTGAAGATGCTGAGCGTTTGAATATTCCAAGAAGTTGGACGCTAAAAATTATCCTCTAAATTCATTCCTTCGAGCTATAGTAGGTTAATCATAAAATTGTTATGATAGGATGGATTAAAGGTATGGGTAAAGTCGTTTACCTTACTTGGAGATTGCTAAGAGTGGAATCTAGAAGAATACTATTAATATGGTGATATTAGTAGAACAATCGAACTCAAAGTATGACTCAATGGGTGATAGTATATGACTAACACGCCAAAGAAAATGAGCTAGTACGGCTAGCATTGTTTGATGTTGAATGATTCTTCTGTAAAGGAAAGGGAATATTGAAAATAGAATTACAAATAGATATATGGCAGAAAAGAAGATAACTGGAAAAGTCCAGCTCAGGAGTATATGCTTGATATCCAAGTTATAGATGTATTACTAGTTAACAAATTATTTTTGGGTATTTTGATACCACATTGGTTGGTATGAGTTGTCATACAAAGCAACACAATGCAAGAAATACAAGGGCCTAAAAGAAACTAATAATAGATGTGGAATCGATTATGACAAGAACAGAAATAAAGTGTTATTGCGTTCATTGTCATATCGAACCAAACATTCAAGATTTATTTTAAGAACTTAATAAGTGTTATTTTGTTCTAGTCAATTGTGAGAACAAATCAAATTGTTCAAACTATGACCATTTTCCATAATTGATGGATATGTTAATATAAATCATGTTGGTAAAGTAAACATCTATAAAACTAAATGCTAAACGTTGCAAGACGTAGAAGAGTTTCACTTAAATTGTGACACCACCATTTTAGTTCATATCGGAAAGGAAAACATGAAGGAACTCCATATTGATGGACTTCCGGAGTCATTTTATTTTGAATAAATTGACGCTTGTGAGACCTCTTCCAAAAGATGACTAGAATTCCGTCCTTAGGCCAAAGTGGAATGGACGACTAATTTAGTGGAGATTATACATATTGATGTATATAGTCCATTATGTGTAGTCATGTATGGTGGATTAATTTTTTCTTCATAAAATTCTATCGATGACTTGAGTAGATATGTGAGTATATCTATTTAAAGGGAACGAAGTTTGACATTTTGAATTGGTTCAAAAGGTTGTTAATATGAAGTTAAAATCAATGTAACAAGATAATCAAGTATTTATGATTGGAAGGATAAAGTTTGAGTTACAAGTTTAGCAAAACATCTGAGAAGTTGCAGAACTGTTCTACAACTTGTACTTCTTGAATACCCCACATTAGATTGGAGTATTCAAAAGACAAAATCAAACCTTGTTTGACATGGTAAGATTAATAAAATTTCCATTATAATTTTGTAGTTTATACATTAATGACAACCGCTTTTACACTGAAAAGAGCACCATCATGATCCGTTGAAATTGAAAACATATAAGATATGGTTTGGTTAGTGACCCGTATTGTCATTTTTATTAAGTTTTGGTATGCATAGCATGTGTAAAATGTCTTAAACCAAAATAGGATAAATATATATATATAAGGTTATCCCAAATAAAACATTGGGTATTTCTCCTATCACCGAACCAAAAGACAAATGTATTTTGTCAGAAAGGGTTGATTTCTCGAGAAAGTAGTTCTTGCGAAACATGTGAGTGGGAGCACAGTACAAACTCAACGAGATTAGAGAATCTTCGTTATCATGTCAAGAGTAGCGCAACACTGGAAGTTGTTCCGGGGTTTACTACTTTGACTAAGTAGAAGACACTACAAATGTTGTAGATACTTCAAATGAGTTTGCGAACTGTACCAGAAAAGTCCAAAAACTTTGTACTTAGAACAACTTGTGGTTTAAGTGTAAAGTGTTGTTTTGACAACAAAAGGACCTGGACCTTATAAAGGAAGCAAATTATGGGCCCTGACTTCGTAAAACTGACTATGAGTCATTATATCCGCCATAGTATCCTTGTATGAATATCAAGTATGTGACTTGGTAGTCCTTTCGATAGGCATGATGCCTAACGGTATCAAAAGGGTCTATATAGCGACAAAGACATGGATTTTACATCTTTTGAAAGTTGTACTTATCAAAAAAGTTGTTTTCGACGAAGTTCAAAGAGTTGACTCCTACAAGATTTTGATCTTCCGTAGTGATGCTTTAGTCTTTGCGGATAGTTCTAGCAAAAAGTTACATATTATGATATGGCAGTTGAATAACAAAACCAACTCTCCTCTCGAGGAATTTTGATCAAGGATGTGTACTTGACACAGTCTGAGAGTTTTGTAAAATTCAAAAGGTTGCTAGAAAGTTATGCACACTTCAATGGTTGAAGTGAGCATAGCGAAGTTGAAATATTTAGCTTAATGAAGTTATCAAAAGAGTTTGATTCCATCATGAATGATAAAGATGCTTGTAGAGTTACAAGAAATTAAGTAGGAGCGCTATGACATATTTCCAATAATTTATGTAGATGACATATGGTTGATTGGAAAATATGTAGTTTAAATTAACACGGTTAAGATTTTCGATTTCATATTGATGAAAGGATTAGAAGATATTGGGCATCGATATCTATAAGAGATGGATTGAATCGCCTGATATGATTGAAGACAAATTACATAGATGAAATATTGAAGTAAGTCAATATCGAAATGACAAGGAGTTCTTGTCACATGGAAAATAATTGAGCAAGATTCAAGTGTTTTGACACATGATGAGCATCATTGAAATTGAGATTTCTAAGTCATGTTTCCATGCTATGTACACAACCAGATGAGTCCTATGCTATAAAATGTTATAGAAGGATAATTCATATGATGATTAGATAACGGTGGGAGAGATCCTTGTGCCATTTTAGAAATGCTAAGGATATGTTTTCCTATATAGTAATGACAAAATATTAGTTGTAATATGTTACACTAATAGTCTTGTCATTTGTTCAAGTAATTCTATCTCAATTAAAATATGTGATGAAGGGTAGCACAATAGGATGGAAGAAAGTTCCATGCTGGATTTGAAAGAGTTTCAAAATTAAAATATTGTGACAGATACTACAACAAAGGCTAAAGTATATCGTTGTGTTGACAAATGATAATAAGCGTATTTTGCGTCAAGGAGTTCTTTATTGAACTTGGTGAAATTCCAAGAATGCCGACACTATGAAGCTATATTTTCACAATGTTAGTAACATCAGTTTAAGCTGAGGAATTAAGGTATCACCGGAACTTGGTGAATTTCCAAGATTGCTAAACACTATGAAGCTACATTTTCACAATGTTAGTGACAATGGTTTAAGCCGAGGAATTAAGGTTTCACCAATTGACCATATATATGCAAAGCCATCTCATTAGAGAATGAGTGATGCGTGTAGACGCAAAGAACATGCAAATACAATAGGACCTGAACAGTTCAGATCTTTTTGATAAAGTTTACCACATGCGAAGCATGGTAATAACACTGGTACGCCATATGTGTTAAGTGCTTACAGACTAGATTATTGACTCTAGGGCAAGTAGGAGACTGAAGGGAATATGCCCGAGAGGCAATGATAAAATGGTTATTATCTTATTCTTTGTTTATGATGAATGTTTATTTCTCATGCTAGGATTGTATTAACCAGAAACGTTGATATATGTGTGCTTAATAAACAAACAATGGTTCCTAGTAAAGCCTCTCTTTTAACTAGCTCGTTGATTAATAGATGATCAAGGTTTCCTGATCATGAACATTGGATGTTATTAATAACAGGGTCATGTCATTAGAAGAATGATGTGATGAACATATACCCAAAGAGAATATAGCAATGCGATCAAGTCATTTAGTTTACATTTTTATATCAAACATACGAAGTAACTTATTCCTTAGACCATGAGATCATGTCAATCGCTGATACCGGAAGAGTGCTTTGATGGCATCAAACGTCACACCGTAACAGGGTGACTATAAAGGTGTCGTTAAGTATTCGGAAAGTATTAGTTGAGGATCATGGATCAAGAGTGGAATTTGTCCATCCAAATGACGGAGAGATATACTCTGGGCTCTCTCGGTGATATCACATCAAAATTGCTTTCAAGCACGTGATATGATCACAAGGATGTTATATCACGGGAACGAGAAAAGAGTACTTGTCGGTAACGAGATTGAACAAGGTATGGTTGATACCAATGATCGAATCTCGGACAAGTAAAATATAGCGAGACAAAGGGAATAGTTCACGGCGTTGTTGGTTCACACCATCACGAGAGTCATCGTTGAATATATAGGAGTCATCACGGATCTCTAGATCCCGCTGTTGATTATTGATCGGAGAGGAGTCTCGATCATGTCTATCTTATTCGCGAACCGTAGGGTGACACACTTAAGGTTCGATGACGCATTTTGAGAGGATACGGAATATCGGAGAAAAGTTTGGACAACACCGAAATTGTTTCGCGGAATATTGAACTAATCACCGAAATTGTTTTGGGTAATTTTGAAATAGTTCAAGGGGATTCTTATCAAATGTTTGTTAATAGATTTAACAACTAAATCAAGGGGTTATATGTTAATGTTTGTTAATGGAATTAACAAATATTAAAATAAAGAAATAAAATTGTTTTATTTATTTATTAAAGAAAACCCTTGGGATTTTGAGTGGTAAATAATGGAAGAATGAGTGGGTTGAGTGGAGACTCCACTCACATGATGAGGGAGAGGTGGAGACACCCACAAATTCGTGGCTGCCATCCCCTCCTATAAAAGGAGGGGTGGGAGGTCCCTCTCCCACACACACACACTTGTGTCATCTCTTCCTCCCTCCTCCCGCTGCTCCACCACTTGTTCATGCGCTTGGCGAAGCCCTGAACGAAGTTTTCTCCACCACACCACGCCGTCGTGCTGCTAGAGTTCCGAGGGATCCTCTACTTCCGCCCCCCGCTGGATCGAGGGAACGGAGGTCGTCATCAACCGTACGTGTGACCAATCACGGATGCACCGCCGGATTGCGGTGTTCATCTTCTCGCTATGGGGATTGGTGTGAGTACGACTATGCCAAAAACGAGATTTGATCTCGTAACACTTTGTGTCTTCGAGTGTATGTATTCTTCTTAACCCTCTATTTACCCGTTGCACTTCGTCTCCTAGATTAGATCTTGGCCTAATTTTTGTTTTTCTATGCAACGACCCCTTCAGCGACCGGGCCTCGATCCAGCACGCCGCGGCTGGGCGGCCTAGGCAGCTCAGGATCAGCAAGTGTTCATCGTCGTCGATGGCGGCCTGATCTTATTCGTCGAAGAGCTCGGCGAGCATCTCCTCGGCGTCGGAGTCCATGGCTCGGACAGAATGGCTCGGACAGAACGTCGAACACCTTGCGGGTGGTGGACGCGGTTCGTCGGGCACAACCTCCCTCGCGGTGGAGGCGCGAGTAAACTGCGGCGACGGTGTGGTGGATCTAGACGGCGGTGGTTTTCCTCGCCGCTCGTATGTGATGGCGGCCGATGGCGGCAACGTGGGGGTGGCCGACGGGGTGGCGACGGCGAGGCGAGCGAGAGGAAAAGCCGAGCCGGGGTGGGGAAAGTGTGGCAAATGGCGCTCCCTCGCCGACAGCGCTGGCCCACGCGCGCTTTTCCTTCCGCCGCCCCCAAGCCGAACCCAATGGTATGGGTTCCGCCTGGGTGCGACGACGCTAATTTCCGACGAAACGGCGCTATTTCGGGTTCTGGGGGGCGACTGGTAGAAAAACGACGCTTTTCGAGGAAAATGGCGCTAATTCGCGTCCTGGGGGGGCTGGGGGGGGGACGACTGGAGATGCCTAAAACCTGGCGGCACGGCGTGTTAGTCATAATCTTTTCTCCTAAGGTATTTTATTGTCAAAATCATTGCTAATATTTTTGTTTGATTGATTATGAAGTATACAAAATAGTTAATATTTTGCACATTGATTCAAAGTTGCAGACTAGATGTTAGAACTATTCGGTCTAGGTGCAAACTAATTATTTTAGAATTGCGCAATAATTAAGTGAAGATAGATTAAAAGCGTGTAGTAATTGATTTTGAAGTCCGCTATGCCTAAGAATGAAAGAAAAAATAATAAGAAGCACCACTCTAATATTGAAAATGTAAATATAATCGAGAAAGAGCGAGCTCTTATACTATTTATGGTCGCATACTCATCATTAAATATTGTGGTACTAATCCGCAATAAATAAAACCAAAATCAAAGATGGTATATTGTGATGTCATCCTTCATTTTCTTTGACGTGTGAGGTTATTGTCGGTCTCGCCCCCCCTATGGTCAAATACTGGATAGATCAGAATATTCCTGCCACCCATTGACACTGGTTTCCAACCCCCTAGTTTCTTGTGGACCTTGCCAGGCAAGAAATCAAAGTCCTAAGCCAGTAGCTTTCTGTTTGAGATAGGAACACCTAGGTATTTCATCGGGAAGGAGCCCAACTCACAGTTGAACAGGTTTGCTACTGTGACTTGTTATTCTTGATCAACCCTAGGACAAACACCTCACTTTTTTCATAATTGATTTTCATTCAAGACAGAGCCTCATAGAAATACAACAGGAACTTTATGGTAGCAATTGATTTGTCGTCCAACTCCAGAAATAGCAGCGTATCATCAGCCTATTGAAGGTGGGAAATCCCACCATCCACTAGGCGAGGAACAAGGCAAACCAGATGCCCGCTAGACTTAGCATTGGAGATCAGGGTCCCTAAGATATCCGCTACGATGTAAAACAACAAAGGGGACAGAGGGTCCCCCTGCCTCAACCCCCTGAAAGTCCTGAAGTACTCCCCATTTTGCCCGTTAAGATTAACATAGACTTTGCCTATTTGGACATCCAGGATTATCCACTCAATCCAAGACTCGCATAAACCTTTGCCCCTGAGAAAATCTCTCAAAAAGGGCCACTGAACTCTGTTATATGCCTTCTTGAAGTCGAGTTTCAGGATGATCCCACGGGCCCGTGATCTCTTCAGCTCGTGCACCACCTCGTTCAAAACAGAGACCCCCCTCCAAAATATGTCGCCCCGGAATGAACGTTGTTTGAGTGATATCAATAATCCTCTCCGACACCAGAGTGAGTCTGTTAGTTAGGAATTTAGTGATCAGTTTGAACACCACGTTCAACAAACTAATGGGGTGGAATTGTTTTATGACATTTGCATCTTTACTTTTCGGAATTAAGATGATGATCCCATAGTTTAGCCTACCCAAATTGAGGGAGCCAGAATGTAAACTATCAAACATCTCTTTGATATTATCCTTAACAAGCGGCCAGAATTCCTTATAGAACTGCATCGAGAAGCCATCAGGGCCGGGGGCAGATTGGTCTTCATGGATTTTAGAGCTCCTTCCATTTCCTCCATCGAGAAAGGTCTGCTTAACAGGGTATTCTCATCCGGGGTCACCTTCATGGTTCCATCCTAGAAGGATTGAGCGAGCTTGAGTTGCCAGCAAGGTTCCTCAACAAATAGTCCACGATAAAAATCAGTAACATGCACTTTAATCTGCCCAGCGTCCTCCAGCGTAAACCCCTCATCCTCCAATACAAGTATGGTCGTCTTCTTACGACGCCCATTAGCAACAGAGTGGAAGAACACTGTGTTATTATCCCCATTAATCAGAGAAAATGACAGAAAACCACCACATTTGTGGTCGAGTTGTCAGATAACCACAACTTTTGCGGAAAATGACGCGGAGCACCGTACTTCGGGGCAGGTGTGTGACACACAGCACTGATTTTTCTCTTTAATCATGTTAAACCGTTTTCTGACTTATTGAGCCCACTTGTCAGGCCTAGGTGGCACAATTAGACTGAATGATTAGACCTAGTCCTTAACCTAGCTAAAAGTCAGAGAAGTCAATGGGCGACCCCACCCTTTTTTTTTTTCCTTCGTCTTCCCCGATCCATTTCGAGTCGCCATCTCTGCTCCGACCATCGCTGCTCCGTCGCCATCTCGAGTCGCGCCGTCCGTCCTCGCCCCACGTCACCGAGCCGACCGGAGGCCCTAGTCGCGCGCGCAACGTGGAAGTCGAGGCATGCCGAAAGCGCTGCCCGTCCCCGAGCGCGCCTCGAGCTCCTCGCTGCGTCCTCATCGCGCCGCCGCGAGCCACCCGTCGTCGCCCCGCCTCCAACTGTCGAGAGCAGAGGCGGCCGTCGTCGCCCCGCCTCCATCCGTCGAGCGCCGCCTCGAGAAGGCACTGGCCCGCCTCCTCCGCGTCCTCGTCGCGCCGCCACCAACCGTCGAGCAGGGCCAGGCCGCAGGAGCCTTGTCGGCGGCGGGCCCCGACGCCCCTTCTCCTCCTCACCGAGCTCCACCAGGCAGCGCCCCCCCCCCCCCGCGAGGTCCCAGAGAGGAATGGAGAAGCTCCGATCCAGGTCCTCCAAGGACGACGCCATGGCACGGGAGATGCTCACGATGCTCAGCGCCATCTTGCCGCTCGTCGCCATGCTGGACGAGAGCGGGGGCGACGAGGAGCTCCTGGCAGCCGCGCTGTACTACGAGGTCCTGCGCAGCGGGACGCCCTCACTGGCCCGGTCTCACTCTCCTCCTTCGACGACGGCCGGCGGCGCGCGTCTCCCGCCCCGCCCCCCTCCGCTCAGGCGCTCTACATCCGCCCAGCCCCTGCGCCCGACGGCTCTGTCCGCGCACCCCCCTCCTGTCGTGGCGGCGCATGGCCCTGGGCCTGGGCTGCAGGCCGGGGCCGCAATCGCCGTCGCGAGGAAGCTCGGCGGACTCGCCGCACGCGTCGTGCGCCCCTGCCCGCCATGGTTATCTGCCCTGCCATGTTGCACGCCAGGCGTGGGGAGCGTCCCGGGCTCGAGGATTCCGCCCCCGTGAGGTCGCCTGGAGATGGCGCGGCGTCGAGGGCACCGGCGCGTGGTGTTGGCGCGGCGTTCAGGGCGCCTGCGCGTGCTGATGGCGCGACGTCGAGGTCGCAGGCGCGTGAGGTTTCAGAGATTGGAATTGACGTCCGCCGTGGTGGCAAGAGACGGCGCCGGCGTGGAAGTTCGGCACGCACCGCTCGATCTTGACTTTTATTTTCTTTCTTTTTTGCCACGTAGGCCTGACAGTGGGCCCGTTCAGTCAGAAATGCCGTTAAGCTGACTAAACTGAGCGATCAACCAAATTTGGTGCTCTGTGTCACAGACCTGCCCCGAAGTGCGGTGCTCGATGTCATTTTCCACAAAAGTGGCGGTTAGCTGACGCCGCCGCCTCAAATGTGGTGGTTATTTGTCATTTTCTCCATTAATCAGCCAGTTTTCTCCCCTCTTACCTGCCAATACCTCTCGTCTTCCGCATAAACGGATGAGAGCTTCTCTTCAAGCTGGTATCTAGCCTTCCAATCAACATCCGACAGCAGGTTGAGGTCCCCCAGGTTGTCAATGTCTTTGAGTTGCGCGATCAAGTTCTTTTTGAGAGTGGCAAACTACCCCATGGCATTTCGAGACCATCCTATCGGGAACTTACGCAACTCCGTCTGCTGAATATTCCAATAGTCAAGCACTTGGTGTTGAAACCTGTCTGGCCACTTCACCCTGACCATGTTTTTAAACTCGGGACATCAAACCAAGATGCTTCCACACGGAACACACTGGACTTAGGTTGTTGATTGTTCCCGAAATCCACAATGATATGGCAATGGTCAGAGCCAGGTATGGTAGGAGAGAAGGCCAACGAGAGAGGGTAGATAGCTTCCCACACCGAGGAGACAAGAATCCTATCCAAGAGCTCTATGGTTGGCTCTGGATGTATGTTCGTCCAGGTGAATCTGGATCCACTAGGACGCAGTTCTTTCAGCTGCAACAAATCAATCATGACATTGAATTTAAACATGAGGCCCCTATGAAGAACACCTCTGTTCTTCTCACTCTCAAACCTGATCAAATTGAAGTAACCCCCAAACACACAGGAACCCGAGCACTCAAAACATTGTCGGTAATATCAGTAAGGAAAACATATTTTCTATCGATTGCAACTGGCCCATAGATGTTAACCACCTCCCAACACTGAGATTTTTCCAAGTCTCGCACCACCGAGCTGATAAAGAATTCCCCCTAGTCCCTGCTTACCACGTCAAACTTCTCAGTTCTAACTACAATAACCAACCCTCCAGAGTACCCCACTGTGGGCTTAACATTCCAATCATAACTGAAGTTACCCCAACATCTCTCATGTCCTTCCAGGATAGTTTCGTTTTGATTACTTCTTGAAGACATAACACATCGACCCTATACCGTCTCGGAAATCACCCACCCGCTGTCAACTTCCACGCCCCCCATCCCCCGCATATTATAGAAAAGCACTATCATCTTGGCCTTATTTTCTTCCCACTCCCCTTCCGAGTGTTCCTATTTTTTTTCTTGCTCAAGCCACCTCCACTAGGAGCTAGATTCGAGTCTGCCTGAGGCTTTGTTTGTTTGGGCTTCCACTTCATCTTTTGGGTCCAAAAGCAGCAACCCAAACTAACGGCAGCAGATTGGAAAGTGATGGCTAGAAGCGCTCGCAGAAAATACACAACAAAACCACCGCGAGCGAAAGTTGGGTCGGGGGTGCTTCCCGCTTTTCTTGGACAAAAATGCCCACCAATTTTTTTGAGAAATTACGGGTGTGTGCCCCCGTGCGGTACCCCCATCGTGCAAGGAGCGAAACCGCACCCGCAGTCCCGCACCCGAACGCATCGAGGGGGGTCATGGCAAAAGACACCAAACCCTATCTTCGTTCTTCCGCCGCCGCCACCCCCGCCCCGCCCCCCGTCCCCGCCCCCGTCCCCGTCCCGCCACCGGCTGCAGCGCCGCCGGTTCCCCTCCGAGCGCCATCCCCTGCCTCTGATTCGCCGTTCGCCACCCCGAGTCGACGGAGCCACGGCCGACCCTGGGTGCCAGCGCCCTCCTCCGGGTGAACACTTCCGCCTCGAGCTCCAGCGAGCGCAAGGGGGATTACGGAGTGGGGCATTTATACACTTCTATTTCTACCTCGGTGACGAAGGGATGGACCTTGGACCTGTCGATTAAGGATACCCAGTCCTAGGCCTAGGACGGAAGCCCAAGAGGAGATGCCTTGGACTATTCTAGAAGGCCCAGTGGAAGCCCACCCGCAAAGCCTTGCGGGTTAAGATAGGAAACTTGTAACCGACTTAGGGTTAGAGTTCGAATCCTCCCCGGGTGCGATTTGAGACCTGGCCATCTATATAAGGCCAGGAGAATCGCCAGGAGAGGACAAGCAATACCGCACCACCAAGCCTTGAGATCGATATCATACTCTCGACTTGAGCAACCCCCCATTGTAACCGATCTACTCGTGAATACAGATCGACAGAGGCAGGAGTAAGGGTTTTACCTCTACGAGGGGCCCGAACCTGGGTAAATCGTGCCTCCTGTCTAGCCGACGATCGTCACAAGCGCCTGCAGGTTCTCCTATTTGAAACCCTATGGGTTCACCCGAGGGACTTGTTGAGATGCATATTCCACAATTGGCGCCGTCTGTGAGAACGGCAGGCGCTGGATCTCCGGCATCTTCGGCTTCATCGACGACCAACTCACGTTGGAAACCTTTGACTTCGACTCCGACCAACCCAATTCGGATCGGATCTGTCGTAGTCACCCCTCACTCGCCGGAATCACGCCCGGTATTCAGCGATCTCGAGAAGAGCGTCACCTTGTCGTTCGGGAGCTTCAAGTTCTACACCAACAAAGATGGGATCCTTCACTTTCCCGAGGAATCGGGATCTGAGTCAATTTCTAGCCCAGGAGATGTCGATTCACGACCCTATTTGGCAAAAAGTGGCGAGTCCATCCGCCTCAACACCAGCAACTTCCATACCCTCTCTACTGAGGAACCCTCTCGGATCAAGAAGGCCTTTCGAGCTACGCCTAGGACTCACGAGCCACGTCTGGTTCAGGTCTGCATGGCAGGATCGGAACAACCACCCGCAGAAACGGAACACAGCGCAAGGGAACGCGCTGAGATCAACGTCTCGCGAGATGCTTGGGTCCGAGCAAACGAGGCTATCCGCACGAGTAAACCACCTGCAGCCGGAGCCCCACACGAAGAAATGATTGCCTATAACTATCATCTAGTGAGAGCAGCCACTGCGATCAAGGAAGCTCCGATAGATCTAGCCAATCGGAAAAATTGGCGGACGAATCGAGCCAACGCCGGGCCGCGCTGTCTCTAACACCTTCTGTCGGAACTCGGCCCGCAAGGAAGGGATACGCCTCAAGAACCGGACCATGGACGATGACTCCCTAGACGGGATCAGCAGGTCACTCGGACCTTCCCTCATGCGGGTTGACGAGGAAGGAAACATCTATCCGCAAACTCCCACTGCCGCAGTCCTAGCCGCAGCAACCTACATGCAGATAAATCAACCAGGGGAAAACGACCCCCGAGCGGAGAAATACAAGCCAGTTCAGAAAGGATTAGGCATGGCAGCCTCAAGGCTTGCCTCTTATGATCGCAAGAAAGCTGCCGCACAGAAGGAGAAGGAGAAGGAGGCATCACGCAAGCGCACGAGTGCTTCACCCAGGAGGGAAAAGTCGCCTCACCGTGGTCGAGGAAAAGAAGCCCGGCGACGTTATGAAGATCTCGGCTCGCGACATCACAGCAGCCGCTCGCGAAATCGTAGCAAGGAACCAAGGAAGGAAACCGATCGTGATCAGCCAAGTTATAATGCGCGGTCGGATATCGCGCAAAATAGAGTGGACAAGGCGAGAGCAGCAAGGAACCGCGCATGCTCCTCATCCGGTTCTTTTGATGATGAAACGTGCGACGCACTGTGCTTCGCTCGCAGCATCTGCAAGGCGCCTCTACCCAAGAGATTCAATCTCAGCACAGAAGTAACAAAATACGATGGTTCACTCGAACCTTCGTCATTGCTGTCGAATTACCTCACGGCAGTAAAATGCCAACGTGGGAACAAGAACACGGCTATACAGTACCTCAATCTACACTTCGTTGGAGCGGCACGCAGTTGGCTGGAAGCGAGATCGAAGTCCTACTATGGATCATGGGACGATCTGCACTTCGATTTTTGCAAAAATTTCCAGGCCACATACAAAAGACCGGCGACCATCGAGGAACTGCGAGCCTGCAAGAAAAAGAGTGGCGAGTCCACGCGCGAATACATCCAGCGATGGACCATGCTCAGGAACACCGCAGGGAACATATCAGAGGAAGTAGCGGTTGAAGCCTTCGCAAAGGGCGCTCGATGAACTGCATTCAGAGAAGAACTGGGACGAGCCGCACCCAAGACTATTGGAGAACTGATGCTCATAGCCGATAGATGGGCTAATGGAGAGGACTCAATACGCAAGGAGAGGGCATCTTCGCCCGCACCTGAAGACGATCGCCACGGTCGAATGAAAAGAAAGAAGTACTACGATCACGACGACCGAGAAGAACTGGTAACAGCAGAGTTCACACGAAGTCACGATAGCGGACGCCGCGGAAATCGCGAATGGAAGCCAAAGACGGAGGAGAAAACTCCCGAGGAAGACCTCGATGGGTACTGCACGCTACATCTATTTAAAGATAAGCGCACATGCAAAACTAAGGCAACACACCTTCTCAAGGATTGCCGAAAATTCCTTGACATCCACGAGGCCTTCTTGAAGAAAAACATATCAGCAGTTAGTCAAGGCTACCCGCAACTTCCAGGAGGAGGATACCAAGGATTCCAACCGCCACAACCCCTACCTCCACCAGGAAACCAGAACACGGTGCGAGTCGCACTACCTGCGCCGCCTGTCGCCAACGCAGGAGGCAATACATACCCGAACCCTGTCGGACTGCTGGGAATGATACAAAAGGTCTGCCCGTCCCGCAGGGTCCGGAAGACAAACACACGACAGTTATACATGGCTGTGCAAACCCCACCATCAAGACCTGAGTACCTGAAGATGGCGGACCAGCCAATCACCTTTTCCAAGGAGGACCACCCCCACGAGTCTATCGACCAAGACACGCTGTCCTAGTAATCAGCGCACAAATTGGCAATTACGAACTGGCTCGCTAATTCATGGATGGGGGCAGCGGCATAAACATCATCTACATGGACACACTCCATCGGATGAACAGGAACCTGGAGAGACTCGCAGAATCAGAAACATCGTTCCACGGGATAGTTCCAGGAAAGGCGATCCGCCCACTCGGAACAATCAACCTGGAGGTGGTGTTGGGCAATCGACGTAATTACAGGAGAGAATTCCTCGACTTTGAAGTAGTCGACTGGCCCTCACAGTACCACACCATTCTTGGTCGAACAGCATTCGCTAGATTCATGGCAGTACCACATTATGCATATCTGAAACTCAAGCTACCTGGAGAATATGGCACAATCACCATCTACGGAGATTTCCAAAAATCCAACAAGTGCGACATCGAGTTCAACGAGATCGCCAAATCTTTCGGGGTGTAAGAAGAACTAGAGGAGATAGGCAAAACCACGGATCACTCTGCAATGCCCCTCGAAAATAAGAACGCACCAGAGCTGGAATTCAGTGACAACAGCGACACTCGCAAACATCAAGTGCACCCGACAGATTCTGCAAAAACGGTGATGGTCTCCACTACCCTATCGCCAGCATAGGAAAGCGCGCTCGCCGAACTTCTCCGTGAGTACTGGGAAATTTTCGCCTGGCAACCCTCAGATATGCCAGGAATACCCAGGGAGTTCGCCGAGCACTCACTCGAAGTCTACAAAAACGCAAAGCCCATCAAGCAGACCACCCGACGGTTCTCGGAGCCCAAGCAGAAAGCGCTTGGAGAAGAAGTAAACAGATTGCTCGCAGCAAAATTCATCAGAGAGATAAAAATATCCACTTGGTTGGCAAACCCAGTGCTGGTCCCAAAGAAGAACACCAACATCCTTCGCGTGTGCATCGACTACACGTCGCTGAACAAGCACTGCCCCAAGGATAACTTTCCCCTCCCACGGATCGACCAGATCGTGGACTCCACTGCAGGATGCCAACGCCTCTCCTTCCTAGATGCCTACTCGGGATACAACCAGATTAGGATGAAACAGGAAGACGAGGAAAAGACAACATTCATCACACCTCATGGTGTATACTGCTACACGACAATGCCTTTCGGGCTAAAAAACGCAGGCGCAACATATCAGCGTTGCATACAAAAATGCCTCGCCAAGCTCATTGGAAAAAACGTACAAGTGTACGTCGACGACATCGTCATCAAGACTCGAGTGGAGGATACGCTCCTCGAGGACATCAGAGACACCTTCGACGCTCTAAACGCATACATGATTAAGCTCAACCCAACAAAATGCGTCTTCGGCGTCCCAGCTGGACAACTTCTCGGGTACCTGGTATCCTCCAGAGGAATTGAAGCCAACCCAAAGAAGATACAAGCAATCCTGACAATGAAGGAGCCCACCAATCTGCGCGGAGTGCAACAGCTCGCAGGGCAACTAGCCGCCTTGAGCAGATTCATTGCGCGATTGGACGAGCAGGCATTACCCTTCTATAAGCTATTGAAAAAGATAGATAAATTCGAGTGGACACCCGAGGCAAGAGAAGCATTCGCAGATCTGAAACGATCCTTACAGAGCTGGCGCGTTCTGGCAACACCACAAGAAAGGGAACCATTATATACCTATACCTAGCCGCAACAAATCAAGTCATCAACACGGCCATTGTAGTCGAGCGACCTGAGGACGGCAAGGCATATGGAGTTCAAAGACCAATCTACTACATCAGCGAGGTGCTCTCGCCGTGCAAACAGCGATACCCTCACTACCAGAAGGTCGCATATGGAGTTGTTCTCACAGATCGAGAGCTCAAGCAGTATTTCAGGAACATACCGTAACGGTGGTGAACGATGCATCACTCGGTACAATCATGAATAATCCCATTGCATCTGGAAGAATAGCAAAATGGAGCATCGAGCTAGGCGTGTGAGACATTATCTACGCAGGGCGCAATTCCGCGAAGTCACAGGTACTCATAGAATTTCTGAGCGAGTGGACAGAATTACAAACACCCGGACCGCCAGAATATACGAGTAACTGGATCAGGTACTTCGACGGGTCTAAAAGGAATGAAGGAGTTGGAGCTGGGATCGTCCTTATATCACCCAAAGGAGACAACTTGCAATACGTCCTGCGATTGGAATTCCCACCCCAACGATCCAGCATCCAACAACGACGCATAATACGAGGCCCTGTTGCATGGGATGAAGATGTGAATTGCGTGTGGAGCCACCCGATTGATGATCTATGGCGATTCCAACCTCATAGTGCAACAGAAAATGAAGGAATGAGACTCTATCGCAGAAAATATGGTTGCCTATCGGGACATGTACAATCTACTCGAAGGAAGTTTCAAAGGATGTGAGCTGAAGCACATCGTAAGATCCAGCAACGAAGAGGCAGACATGCTGGCAAACATGGGGTCCACAAACACGCCCATACCGCCATGAATATATTTCGAGCGGATGACCAAGCGTTCGGTCAAGGTCAAGAAAACTACAGGAGCACCCGCAGCATTGGAGACAGAGGTCAGCCCGCAAGTTGCTATCATCGAGCTCAGCCATGGTATTTGAACACAAGTTTTTCTGGTCGAGCCAGTCTGGACGCAGAAATACCTCGACTACTTGTCCGCCAAACAGCTCCCAGCAGACGTTCGCGAGGCTCGACAAATAGTCCGACGCAGCAAATCTTTTCGGGTACTCAACGGCGAGTATACAAACAGAGCATCTCAGGCATACTGCAAAGATACATAGCACCCGAAGATGGCAAGGAATTGCTGTGAGACATACACCAAGGATATTGTGGACATCACGCCAGCTGGGAAGCAATCGTAGGCAAAGCTTTTCGAGTAGGATTCTACTGGCTTACAGCGGCCAGAGACGCAAAGGATTTGGTCGACAGGTGCAACGCTTGCCAGCGATTTGCACCCAAACCACACGCCCCCGCCACGGAAGTACATATGATACCAATCGCATGGCCCTTTGCACAATGGGGGCTGGACATGGTAGGACCATTACGCAAGTCTACACCCGGAGGATACACACACTTGCTTGTCGCAGTCGACAAATTTATGAAGTGGATCGAAGCGATGCCAGTCACCTCGGCTAGCGCCCAATGCGCCGTCCAATTCCTCCACTCCATTGTATGCAGATTTGGCATACCACACAACATCATCACCAACAATGGCAGCAACTTCACGACAAAGGAAACACAACATTTATGCGAAGAAAAGGGAATCACCCTCAAATTCGCTTCAGTGGCTCATCCGCAAACCAACGGCCAGATCGAACGATCCAACGGATTGGTTTCGGCTGGCATCAAAAAACGACTACTCGACCGCCTACACCCAACAGTGGGACATTGGGAAGAAGAGCTATCCTCAATGCTATGGAGCCTCCGCACAACTCCAAATCGATCCACAAAATACACACCATTTTTCATGGTATACGGGGTTGAAGATGTCCTTCCCGAGGACGTCAAATTCAGCGCCGCACGGGTCGTTGCTTACAGCGAAGAAACCTCTAACAGGGCACTCGCGGAAGATAAGGATGCACTCGACGAAATACACGATATTGCACTCGCAATATCCGAAGTATACCAACAGTCGTTGCGAAACTATCACAGTCGCCATATACGTCACAGATCCTTCGCAGTGGGAGATTTGGTGCTGCGGCTCAAGAAGAAGGAAGGGTACAAGCTCGAATCACCATGGGAAGGACCCTTCATAATACACGAAGTTATCCCAGGTGGTGCCTATCGACTGAAGAACCCGACGACTGGTGGCATCTACTCCAACCCATGGAATGTTGCGCACCTCCACAAATTCTATCCTTAGGTTTATTTTACTCGCAAAAATAAGGCTATATTAGCAATCCTGTAGCTCGAAAGAAACACATGACTTCTCAGTCATTTCAATAAAGATACATGGTTCTTCAACCATAGCTACTCGCATTCTTTATCCTTGCACGCTAAATAACAGGTATACACCCCAAATACACGGTGGCTGCACCTAACTTAGCATCACAGGAAAAATATCATATACATAGTTATAAACAAGGTAGACACCTTACAAAGTTTTGGGACAACTATACAAAGTAACAGGATACATACATGCTACGATTACATATGGCGGCGAGCATTTTCCTCGGCTAATACCTGATCCACCTCTTGCGAGGTCAATCGAATAATCTCCTCTGCTGTAGGCCGAACAACTCTATAATGAGGGACCATATCGAATAGACCATTGGGGAGCATAGCTACAGAGTTGAAATTCACCTCAGGATGCCACAATCGGACAAAGGAAAGCGCTACTACGGACCCGCAAATCATCTGATTGCGGACACACTCGCGAATTTCACCTTCTCGGACGAAAGTTCGGAGGAGATGGCTCAAATCTTCTGGACCCCTCTCCAACGGATATAAAGTAGAGTTTACAGCAATCAAGGCCTCATGGCAAGAATTCACGAGTATCTTCGCCTAGACTACTCGATACTTCAACGTAACCAGAACAAAGCATCGACTATGGTCCGACCAGAAGTTGTTCGCATGTGGTTGGGAGCTACCAGCTTCATGAGCAATAAGGTTATCCACCCAATGCGCTTCGCGTTGACCATCAGGCTCAACAACTACAAAGAAGGTTATAAAGAGTCAGCACAGGAAAGAAGGGAAGTCAAATCAAACGCTAGGGGGCTCACGTGCTTACACAGCATATCCTTGGCGACGGCTGCAAGTTCCTCCATCACAAACTGCTCACGATCAGGCGCAAGTTTTTGCTTCGACTTGCCCACATCAACCACTCCGCGAAAAGCTTTATACTTGCATTCACCATCCGTGACACAATCATGAAGAGAAGCAAAAGTGCTAGCAGCAGCAACAAGTGGATCCAATCGTGCAGCAGATCCACTCGAAGACTCCGCGGCAGCACCAATTTCCTGGAGGAAAACACAAAGGTCAAGGAAAAAGTTTCAAAGTAACCCCACTCGAGAAAATAAAACCACCTATTCAACAGGTGCTCGGGGGCTACTCCCATCGGGAGAACTTGACAGCAATCAATCGCAAAAAATCAGTACGGGAATACATCCCAAGGTTCAATACATCAGGAAGAATAAGTTAAACTAAATCCTATCCTATGGAATCGCGAAAGTGCTGCCACTCGCACCAGGTTGCCCCTTGCGACTGGCACGAGCAATCAAGGCGGACAACTTCCGAGCAAGGGCTTCAGCCGGCTTGCCGAAAGGACGAAGCGCTACCTTTCCGCCCGTGGAAGGATTGACGGGAAGATTCGAGTAGGCTTCATCCAAGCGTTCGACTCCGTGCGCCAACGCGAACTGGATGGCGGTCTTCGCCTCGCACTCTGACTGGGCAACTGAGTAGGCCTGAAGGATGTCATCCTCCAGGAAAACCTTCAAGAGACCGCCAGCGTAGGCGGGACTGCGACATCCACCAGAAGGCGCTCGTGGAGTTGCTTCAGCACTTGAGTGGCATCGCCGATGAGGGAACCAATCCCGTCTGCATGCTTCCGAAGCTGGGCAAGGGAATCCGTCACCGCATCCACTCGAGTAACCCCGGGCAGCTCCAGCGCAACGCCAATAATATCTACAAGAGGCAGCATTAGTTTCAAAGACAGTCCAAGCTGGCCACAAAATAACAAAGACAAGTATAACTTACTCGCGAAGTTCTGAGCCAAAGGACGGAGGAAGTCGACAAGATCATTGTCCTGTTTGACTCCAGCTTCCTCCAATATCTTCAAGGCATCCTCAACACCCGCGAGCTTCCCCTCGAAGTCAACCGAGTGCTTGCGAAGGGACTCAAGTTCCTTTCGAGCAGTCTCCAACTCAGCCTCGAGGTTGTTCGCCCGAGTGATAGCATCGGTCTTCTCAACTTTCAGAACTTCGGCTTGAGATGCACAACAATGGATTTCAGAGCCGAAGAAATTCGCACGACTGGAAAAGATAAACATAAAGGGAAGATCAAGTTACCTTGGAGGAGTTGACCTTCCGAGGCGATTCGGTCGCGATCTGCCCGAAGGGTCACGCACTCTTTCTCAGCCGAAATTACACGGCGACCAACAACCGCGAGGGAGTCAAGGAGAGACTACAAAACAAAGAAGAAGGAAAATCAAAGAAGATAGAAAAGTTTGAGCCTATTCATGACTAAACACAGTCGTGAATTGCCTCGGGGGCTACTCCCATCGGGAGCACTGCGTGCACCCGATAAAATAAAGAGAAGCAAAAAAGCTAAGTTCTTGAGCCTGCGGCCAATCGCAAGCGATTAACCACAACCTCGGGGGCTACTCCCATCGGGAGCACTGCCGTGCACCCGATAAAAATCCTAAACGCACAAACATACAGAATGCAAGGAAAATAGTAAATCTTACTGGCCCTGAGCGATGCAGAGAGGATCAGCTGAACTACCCGACACTTCTTTCGAAGTCGAGGCCCCAACCACGAAGCTAGACAGTCTGTACTCTGTAGCCGCAGCTGTTGGAGCTAGACTCGGCGAGTTTTGGACAGTCCTAGCAGTTGGAGTCTGATCCGCAACAATATTCTTCCTCTTAGGAAGAGAAGAGGCGAATTGGCCGGGGCTGATGGACTGAAGCCTGTCACCAAAAGGAAGCAACAGTATAAGGAAGGGCAAACAAAAACCATCGACTAGAAAGTGGAGAAAGAAAGGAACTTACTCATCGTCTTCATCATCCAGCATATCCGCGTTCCAGGCAGTTTGGATTGTCGGTTTGGGAGCAAGAGGAGCGCGCACACTCAGCGGAGTCGTGAGGAGAGGCTCTTTGTCGGTCCTCCACCCAGGGAGTTGTCCTTGGAAGTAGCTTCATTTTCTCCTGCCCGACGGCACTTGCGGTGGTGAAGATCGCTACCCGATTCCTCCACATCATCCGAAGAGTCATGGTCAGAGCTCGAGCTAGCATCAGCAACACTGATGTCAGCAGGGACATCCAGATTACTTGCCAACAATTCAGAAGCTTCTTCACCAGAAACTGGCGGATAGCAAGTTGCTACTGCCAAGCTCTACAAAAGAAAACAAGAAGAAAAGGAGGAGAAATTCAGTTGAAAAATTCGCAAACAAACAGAAAGAAGAGTTAAAGACAGGAAGAGTATTGAACTTACATCGGATCGAGGAGGATTCGAGGCTTCAAAAGCTGCGACTGGGCAATCAGCAAAGGACTCGCCCACCTTCAGCTTCGTGATGGCCGCGATCTTTTTCTCAAACTCTGCATTCGAGAGTTCTTATCGGCTCACTCGGCTGGGTTTTTCAGCTCCTTGATACTCCCACATGGTAGAGGGCCTCGCTTGCAGGGGCTGGATCCTGCGCTTAAGGAACATGCTCGCAAGATGCAAGCCATTCAGCGCAACTCCTGCAGTTTGGTCGCGGAGCGCTGCAACCTTGGCGAGTAGAGGGGCGACGACTCGGCCCTCTTCGACTGAGAGCCTGTGCACCCAATACTTCCGCCGCTTCAAGACGGCAAATGGGTGGAACTCATTGACTCCATCCGTGTTGTCGTCAACGACATAGAACCACTTCTTCCTCCACCCTTGCACGGAGTCGAGGAGTTGCATGTCGAAGTAGAGGGTGTCCGATCTCGCCCCGAAGCCGCCGGTGCGCAGCGTCTCCCCAAGCTCCGTTTCCACCCGCGATTTCTCGAGGAAAGCCCGCACCTTAAAAAGGGCCTCCCAGAGGTCCCGGTGCGCGCGAATGCCAAGAAAGCACTTGTAAAGCACGATGAAGCACGCGATGTGCTACACCGTGTTTGAAGGCAAATCGTGGAGCTGTATGCCGTAGACATACAGCAATGCCACGAAGAAAGGATGGAGGGGGAGAGAGAGCCCACGCGAAATGTGATCCGCGAAGATCACGCGCTCGTTCGCGTGGGGATTGGGTACCTCTTCTTTCTTGTCGAGGCGAACCCGCTTCTCGGCTTCCGGAGGCAACAATCCCTCCCTTTGCATCTCCTTGATGCTCTTCTGCGTTGTGTTGGCAGAGCGCCAGTCTCCAGAGCGCGGAGCGGGCGCATCACGAGCATCTTCGGGCGCCCGAGAGGAGGAAACCGTGGCGCTGCTTTTCTTGCCTCCTGCCATGAGCGCTGGTGCAAGCTTGAGGACAGAGAAGGAGCGCGAGGAAGATGAAGGCTAAGAAGGTGAAAGCTGGGAAGCGAATGACGGGAAGTTTTCACTTTTCACCTACGGGCCGTATTTATACACGGTATCATCTAATCATGGCCGCTCATCGAGCGACGTGGCGCTCATCGCGGCGTCCCACGCGTGAGGCCGAAACAAAACGGCGGTGAACGCTGTTTCGTGCCACGATCTTAACAGAAGATCGTGGGCATTTACTGCGCACGGCTCGCGGGAAAACCGGAAACGACGTCTCGTTTCCTGTCAAAAAGCTGACAAGGTGGGCCAGCAAATCCTATTTTCACTTCGTCACATCCCATCGGGAGGATTCAGAGAAAACAGAGTGCGCTATGACGTCATGACAAGCGTCATCAAGTTTGAATAGTTTCGGATAAAACCCCAAACACGAACAAAACTTCGGATGGGTAAGATTAAAAACGCGGAGGAACTTTCGCATAAAATAGAACCCTAGAGACGAAATTTTCTTTCGTATAGGCACAAACAATTCTAGACACGAAAACTCTTTTGTATGGACAAACATCTTGATTTTCTTACTCAGGAGACCACAGACCCAAAATTCGCGGGAGCGCACATCCTGCGACTCCATCATACGATGTGTGCACATCACAGACCTGGATTGTTCAGCCGACTAGGCACATCCGGATGCCATATTCTTTGGGATATGAAGGTAAGACCCAAAAGATCTCTCTTGAGGGCCTGGAATCGCAGTCAAGCTGCGTCCTCCGGTAAAATTCCGTGTCAACAACATGAAGAAAAATCCTAGCGGATTCGCCGGGTACCCCTATAGGTTAAGTTCGACTCGGTAAGACCTCTACGGCCCATTCGCAATGATCACCTCATCGGGTTCGAGTTGGAGGTCTCGAATCTGTGTAGGCCAGAACTGTTTTTGCCCTAGATGCAATTAATTGGCCCTGATCTTTCGGGAGATCCAAGCTACTGAGCGGTATCCTTCTACGAACATAGCCAAAAAAACACAGGAACTTTCACCGCTCGATACTCAGGCGTAAAAAACTCATCACACAGGGTATACGCCCTCCAATCGAAAAACGACTAAAAACGATCATCCGAAGGAAAGCAAGACGAAAACTCTGAGCGTCTACCCGACTGGGAAATCCCAATTGAGCAAACGCTTGGGGGCTACTGACGAAGGGATGGACCTTGGACCTGTCGAGTAAGGATACCCGGTCCTAGGCCCAAGATGGAAGCCCAAGAGGAGATACCTTGGACTATTCTAGAAGGC
This sequence comes from Alopecurus myosuroides, assembly GCA_028641055.1. Classification (NCBI taxonomy): domain Eukaryota; kingdom Viridiplantae; phylum Streptophyta; class Magnoliopsida; order Poales; family Poaceae; genus Alopecurus; species Alopecurus myosuroides. The sequence continues at coordinate 92,286,364 of CM054057.1, forward strand.
CTTGTAACCGACTTAGGGTTAGAGTTAGAATCCTCCCCGGGTGAGATTTGACACCTGGCCACCTATATAAGGCCAGGAGACGCCAGGAGAGGACAAGAAATACCGCACCACCAAGCCTTGAGATCGAGATCATACTCTCGACTTGAGAAACCCCCCAGTGTAACCGATCTACTCGTGAATACAGATCGACAGAGGCAGGAGTAAGGGTTTTACCTCTACGAGGGCCCCGAACCTGGGTAAATTGTGCCTCCTGTCTAGCCGACGATCATCACCAGCGCCTACAGGTTCTCCTATTCGAAACCCTATGTGTTCACCCGAGGGACTTCGTGAGATGCAGATTCAACACTCGGCTTCCGCCACGAACGCATCTTCCACCTGCTGCTGATTATCCGCCACCTCTTCGTCACTATGTATTTTTGGCTCTAGCTACCGCAAGAATTGCTTCAGCCATTTCCTTGGCTTTGAATATGTTAACTTTTTGGTTGATGTTCTTGTTAGACTCTCCCAAGATGACATTGCAATCATTTTCCAATTGGGCAAAATTAGCATTAGGAATATATTTGAGTATAAGAAATGAGTTAGTCATACCTGAAATATCATTCTTCTGGCACGCCCGTTGCCCAACCTTCTCTTGAATCTAGATCCCCTTGTATTTCTTTAGCAAGCGATCACTGTGTCTCCCAGTCACCTGGTCCCTCACTTCAGCTCAATTGGAATTTTTTTCTTGCTGTCATGAGCCACCAACATCCACCCCCGCTCTGCAACATAACCTGCAGGTTTCTCCTGACCAGGGAACGCAATCGAAACCGGGATAGGGGTTAGCGGCTTCTCCTCCTGCCCACTGGCCTGTTCCTTAGTGAGATCGTTCTCAGTCTTGTATTCCAGGAGAAGTTGGCCCGTGACATTTTTAAGCTGCTCCAGCTCAGCTTTCCTATGTGCCTGGATCAAGTCGAAACTTGGGCTTTGGGTACTGTCACTGTCAGTGCCAGCTTCAGACACATGGTCCAACCCCCTCCTTGGGCTTCTGATGTCCCTCCTCAACCTCAATCGCATGTTCATCGAGTCCCAAAGGCAGTGAGTCCTGTTGGGAGCCCAGATTCTGAGAATGTGAGCTTGTTGCAGGTATAACCTTGCCACTCCCCTACCCTCCTGCCTTCTGAATATCATTTTTCTTCTTAGATCGTGTCTCACGGTCCTCTTCAGACTGGGATTCATCATCCTCAGCGCCATCTGCATCCCTGTCATCGCTGTGAGGGGCCGGGGTGACGAACTCGAGTTGGAATCCTTCTCCTCTTCCCATTCTAGGCGAAAACCTCTCCCATTGATGTAAACAGCATAGTTCCCGTCCATTTTGTTCTTGTTTTTGCATGCAACCTGCACTCGAATCGGAGCGCTCCCAGGAATAGAAGATAAATCAATCTCACGAGGTTCACCTACCATGTAAGTTAATTCCCAGATAGCCTCTTCAAATCTTTCCCACTACGGCATATCATAGATTTTGTCCCAATTAATGTCAAACAAACCAAAAGCTTCAAATTCCCTAATCGACTCCGTGACCCTCGCAAATATGACTCATTCAAAACGAACCTGAATCCGTTGACGAATTTGGTCACCTCTTTTCTACTAGTAGCATCAGGGAACTAAATTAGGAATTCTTTTTTTCCGATGCACTTCAGACGCCACACCCACTTGAGATCAAACCGTTGAGAAAGCTCTAGCAACACCGCATCTTCGTCTCCTTCCCCCTCCAAGACCTTGAGGATCCCTGTCACCATTGTGGGAACACACAAGTGGTCTGGGATTAGGAGACGCGGGCTATAGAACATTTCTGCTCCACTGCCACAAATCTTGATCGATGGCCTTGTCTTCCCTTCCTTGCACTTCGCCGCCACATGACCAGGTTTCTTGCAAGTGTAGCAAGTTGGAGGGGCTGTGCAGTCGCGCTGTAGGTGACCCGATTTTCGTGCACTTGTGACAGTAGGAGCTTTTTTGGCATGCGCCCCTTCATCCACAATCGATTTCCCATCTCTCACCGAACTGCTAGATCCAGGACGCTCGGTGTTCTTCAGCGCTAGCTCCCGCATCTCCTTCTCTCCGCGCAGATCCACCCCTCCCGCACCCCCTCCACCTCGCGGAGGGCCAGATATGGGTGGAGGCGCACCATCCCTATTACCAAATCCGTGCTGTGGCGCCACTTCGCGACCACGAAAATCCGCACCAGGCCTCTGACCCCTTTGATCTTGCTCGAACCTGTCGTCGTGGGGACGCTTATCCCTATGTCCCAAATCTGCGCCTCGATTGTCTTCACGGTAGCCCCCTCCCCCCCCCTCTTTGGAGGGAAACGACCGTCACGCTCCTACCGGTACATCCCTCCCACCACCTGTGCAAAAGAACGACTATCGATCCGCCTCTCAGTCGTGCGAGTCACCCTCCTTGCTTCACCTCCAAATCGTCGAATTTCTTCTCTGGAGGCTAGGAACCCTAGAGAGGATGAGGAGAGGGGAAAGTGCAGGCGCACCCACACCTAGGCTCCTTTTATATCCGCCGCAGCGGCCCACTCCGCCACTGTCCTGGGTTCACCGTTCCACGAAACGCTGCCCGAATAATAGCCCATCTGGCCCAGGGAATCAGGAACCCGACCCACCTCTTGTGTCCCCAACTCACCCGTCGCCTCTACTGCTAGTTTGACCAGCTGGTGTGTCACCAAACGCACCGGTGAAATAGTCGTCGCCGGCGGCGCCACAGACGAGCTAGCCGGACGCACATCCGTGGTCCCGAACGATCCCCTACGGATTCGTTGGAGGAATTTAACAGACGGCCTCGAACTCACTCCTTTGCCTTTGACGAACTCCAGCGGAAGGAATTGACCCAACGAGCGAGAGGAACCCACAGCCACCGTACTGACTCGGAATCTCCCGTGATTCTCGATCGCCAATCTCCAATCTTCCCCGGAAACTCCCACGGGTACATAGATCTCGCTAACCTGCCCCTGAATTCGAATCCCCTGCGAATTGGATTCAGTCGGATTGGGCGTCTGCGCGGGGGGGGGGGGGGGGGGGGTGGGGTCGATCCTGGCCGCTCCCTCGCTGGAGAAGGCCGGTGAGATTCGAGAACAGCCCCCTTCTTCATGGAGAACTACAGCGGCGAGACAAGCGCACCCATAGCCGCACCCACCACTGCGCGGTAGTGTGGGAAGAGCACCTCATCTCCAACAGCAATCGACTCACCCTCCACGCACACACGCGCATCCACGATGACAACCCGATCGTCCTCCAACACGATTCGCCCCCCTGAGAAGATGGAGATCAAACCAGAGAAGCTCAGAGGACCTGGAGACCTCACCTGGTAGGAAGCACGCCACCGCTGGCAAGGTCGGGAACCCGTTTTCGCTTCCGCGTGCTTGGCGATCTCAGATGCCCCCACTACAAGGCGATCTAGGTCCGCATCGGAGAATCTCGCGAGCTCCGCCTCCCAAGAGTCACCATCCACATCCGTGCAATATAGGTCGTCCTCCAGACCCCCAACCCCTTTGGGCACCACACCGGTGGGCGGGCTCGCCGCAGGGGCCGAGGGGGATGAAAGGGGGGTGGAGGGAGACCTTAGAGCGAAATATTTCTCCATGAAACCAAGAAACTGAGGTATTCATCCGCCTGGCACTCAAATACTTAGTTTTTGGAATACTGTGGTTTATGGAAAATGGAGCTCCCAAACTAAGCCCTGAAGGCGACTTTGAGATTTTTCTCCAAAGTTGATCGCTTCCTGTACACCAAGATAAAACTGGAAAACTTGAGAATGAGACATATTTCTTAGCACACCTACACTAAAAGAAAACACATGGGGACCGAGGAAAGATGACCCCGAAGGGAACATGAGCGAGCGGGAGCGTGAGCCGGACCGGGACCCTATGACCCACACCACCCATACCACCCATACCACCGGAGAGGATATACCGGCGACCACCGGAGTGGACCGAGGCACCGCATCCAAGGAGAAGGGGCGATGGAGGGCCGTCTTATTCACAACGCACATGCGGACGCGGGCAAAATTCTCTGGTTGGATCGATGCAGATTGAGAAGGAGAACTTGTGATCTCCGATCTTCGCAACTCCTTCAAGGCTCGTCGGCGGCTAGCGGCGGGGGAGAACATCCGGATGGGCAACGCGCTGCTGATCCAAGATGTCGTGGTCAAGGTGGGTCCCCACTTCGCTGAGGAAACGTGTGACACACCGCTGGTTCATTCGGGCCCGGGTGACACGGGCGCAACGCCCTTTGTGCATTGGTGCGACGTCGTCTACCTCGGGAGGCGACGCGTGGCAGGATTGACGCGCATCGCCAATGGATCGGACCCCATTGTCAGTGAACCGGAGCTAGGCTCGAGCCCACAAGGGCCACGCGCATCGCCGGTGTGCGGCAGGTATATACCACCACCCTTTTCCACCCCTCGCGCAAACCCTAATCATTCGGGGAGGTGGGCATGGTGTTCGTCCACCTCCAAGAACCCGCCAGATCTAGATCTCCACCAGTAGCGCAATAGAGAGAGAGTGGGAAGGAGTAGAGTCCGGTGACACAAGATCGTTTCTCGCGGTGGTCAATGAGCAAGGCGAGATGGATAGAAGTTTCGGGGGATCAAGGCGATCTCCGCCGCGCAACTTCTAGAGAGCCAATCCCTATGGGAATTCTAGGCAGAGGATGAATCCAGAAGCAGAGAGGCGTGAACAACAGAGGAGGTGGGAGGAGGAGCGGAGGCGGGATGAGATCTGGAGAGAGGAAGAACAGAGGCGCTTTGAAGAAGACGGGAGGAGATCTGAAGAACGACGCAAGGTTGAAGATAGGAGGCGGGAGGAGGAAGATCGCCGTCGCGCTGAAACTCTCTTGAACACACCTGGCAAGGGAGAGGGCCCTGGTAGAACAGCGCTGCAGAGAGATGGAAGAAGAATGCAAAAACAGAGATCTGCAAGACAATAGGCCGAGCCAAGCTGCTGCAACAGTGATCTCGTCAACCAGGCCCCCGGGGGGAGTGAGAGGGCCGATAGCTCCTTCTTCAGCGGTAAGTTCTTCGACCCGTGCTAGTTCCCCGTCTTTCCAGCGAGCAGCGCAACTACAGACAGGGGAGGATAGGGTAGGTTTGGTTTCTACGACCAGGATGGATGCTCCGATGGGGTCCTCTATACCTCCATCGACATCCCCTGTTGTGCATGTGTCTGGAATTTGTGAGGATTTGATTGATCTGACGCTGGTACCAGAGTTGGGTTGTGGAACGTGTGGTAAGAAACATAGGACTGATGCTTGTCAAGAGAGATAGCCGTGGGAATACAATGCTAATTTCTTTGGCAGTGTGGAATTCGATCAAGGTTTTTACTCAATACCTTCAGTTGAGTCTGAGGTGCAGCCACTGGAACAATTGAATTATGCACACATAATTGTGGGCAAAGGAGAGGTTAACTGTAGGGATATTGAACATGAGTTTCAGCTCTGGGAAGATTCACTCAAGATAAATTGGAGGTTCTTTGCTAAGGTCATCTCCGAGAACGAGTTTATGACTAGGTTCCTTAATGCAAAGAATATTGAGGAATTTTTGCACTTTGGGAAATTCTTCATGAAGACGGTTCCTGATGCTATCATCAAACTGTAGAAATGGTCGGGGGATATTCATCCGTTTGCAGTTCTGGAGGATACTTGGTTTAGAATCAAAGGGATACCTATGAGATACAGGAATAGATCCACTGCTTTCTATGCTGCAAGCCTAGTGGGGAAACTTTTAGCTCGGTATAAGAACTTCCTTAGGAACTTTGCTTATATAAGGGTGAAGATAGGTGTGAAGGATCCTAGTATGGTACCAAATGTTAGGGTGGGGGAGATAATGTAACATCCCAAGTCTGAAAAATAGCCATTAGAATGTTTTCTCTCTGTTATTTTATGTTTTGCATCATGGCATCATGTTCATTGCATTTGTTTTGCTTGTTTTCCTTTGTTTCCTTTGTTTTCTATTTGAATTTCAAACCAAAATTCAAACCTTTTGTTTCATCCTTGTGATGTTACCATTTCCAAAATGTTATTTCAAATAAAAACAACCAATTGTTTCCATTAAAGTTGTGATTCCAAACTGTTGTGTTGTTTCTATCAAAAATTCATTTAATATCAAACCCTTTTCAAATTCAATTAATTTCCAAAACAACAACCCTTTTGAAAGTTATAAAAATTGCAAAACAAATCAATCATTTGTTCCCAATTAATTCCATAATGTTTCAACGATTAAATTAATGGTTTTAATCAAACAATTAAATTCCAAATCACATTTAAAATTCAAACAGAACCACTTTGAAGTTATGAATATTATCTAAACCAATCAACTCACTTTGTTCTAATTTTTAACCATAGGGTTCAGCCTATTAAAACTTTGTTTTCAATAATGTTTACTTAATATTAAAATTCATTCAGATTTGGTTTAAATAATAAACAGCAAGTTAAACTCCAACTTTTTGAAAACAAAAGTTATCATTTGTTTGCTATTAACCTAAATAGCTTAACCTAAATTTTCTAACATTTTTTACTAACCTAAAAACCATCCTTTTCTTCCAAGTTGTTTTCTACAAAAAAAAAAAAAACAAAACAGAAAAGGAAAAAGGAAATTACCTGCGCAGGGGGGGGGGAACCAAAGTGACCCAGCCCACTTACCTCCCGCAGCGGCCCGAAAACTCTTCGGTCGCCTCCCCCGTCGTCTTTCTCCTATACGGCGCACATCTGCGCGTGCCACGGCGGCAGCAGCGAGCCACCGACGGCCATCCTCGACTCCCGTGCTCTATAAGAACCCTACGGAACCCCTAGACCTAACCCTAGCATCTAGGTTCCTGTTCCCCTCGTCTCCGCCGCCGATTTCATCTTCCTCGTCGCAGATTCCTCTCACTGTCACCTCACCGGCGAGATCGTCTCTCAATCCACGATGGCACCGCCCACCTCGAAGCACCACCTACCTATCTAGCCCATGGAATCGAGTCTCCACCTCTCCCTCGTTCGTTTAAACACCGGAGCACCCACGGAGAGCAGCCAGAACGTCGCCGCCGTCCACGACCCCGCCGCTGTCGCCATCAGCCGTCGTCATCGGGCCTCTGCCACGACTGCGAACGGTGGTGAGCACCACCGTCTCATCCTCTCTCTCACTCTGTTGCACCAGCATCCGCACCGCACCGCATCCATCACCCCACTGCACCACCAGATCGAGCACGGGCACGGTGATCCCCGCCGGCGATCTTGCTTCTGTCAGCAAAGTTCAGAGTTGCGCGCGTTTTGCATTCAGTTAACCTGGATCCGAAGAATATCCCCACTGCGTCGCTGTTACTGACAAGCACACGAAAGCAGCGCACTGGTTACACCCTAGCGCGCGCGCCCGCAGGTCGCTGGTTCGATCCCTCGCGGATGCGAATTAAACCAACCTTTTGCAAACCGTGGCTGACAGGCAGGGCCCACCTGTCTGTGGCCCTGGCTGCCACGCCAGCGCACAGCACGCCACGCTGGCCCCAGGCCCACGCGCAGTGGCTGTGGCTAGGTTGCTGTGCGGTAACAAAAGTTCCAGCACGTTTCTGTTTCAAAAACTAACCCTTTTAAAATTGCAGATTAGTCCTAAAACTTAAATTGTTAATTACTTTTGTTTTATAACTCCAAATAATAAACTCTAAATATGTTTGTTGTTCTAAATTAAATTGTCTATCCAAATAATCCATTTGTGTACTGTTTTCAAATTTCCAAATGCATTTAAACTTCAAATTCAAATAATTCAAATGCAATTTTCTAAATTCAATAACTAATTCATCTTTAATCCAAATAATGCAAATAAAATATGTTTTCCATACCATTTCAAACCAACTTTTCAAATATAATTTTTGTTCCCTGTTTTGAATAATTAAAATTGCCTAAATAATTTAAACCTTGTTTAATTCATTTAAAATTGCTAAATTCATAACTTGCTCGAATCAAATAATTCTTGAACATGTAAAGTATGTTTTCAAACCAGAAAAACATAACCTTTTCAAATATTAACTTTGTCTTCTATTTTGCATAATTTAACTTGATGAAAACAATAACTAATTGTGTAACATTATTAAGTAACCAAAATTTCCAAACTTAATAAATAAATTCTTAACTTGTTAATTATCATTCCAATTGCATCTAATATTGTTACCTTGTTGTTTCATCATGCATGCATCATGATAAACCACTTACACATGTTAATCAATTGTAGATCATTGCTTCAACCTTAACCATGTGCATCCATATGCAATTCACCTTGCATATGGGTCCATTTAAATTGTGTTATCTTGTCAACTAGTTTACTTTGATGCATCCATTAACTTGACATGCATCATCCCATGTTTGTGCACCTATGCCATGTATTGATTGCCCGTCTTCCTTCGTTGTTGTTTTTGCTTCTTCTCGATTAGAAGACGACGTTGAGACCGACGAGCTTTACGACACAACTACCCAGGACTTAGCCCAGTACCAGGCTGCTGAGCTTCCAGGCAAGTTATCACTCACATGAACCATCGAGTTCCTTTCCACACTTGTTACCGATACTATCCATTGTCTACTTTTGCTAGCCCTATGTATCGTTGCTTGTTCTCCGAACCCATCACATGATATCCTGAACCCTGATATTGCCTCACCTCCACACCTATAACCCTTGCTTGTTGCCTTAGTCCTACTAGCATGCTTAGAGTTGCTTGTTCTCGAGTCTGTTGTCGGTTACTTCTGTTATCGTACTTACTTATGTTCCTTTGGGCTCGGGTTAACTCAATCAACCTGTTAATGCTATGATTAATAATAACTTGATGATAAGACCCGGCAGGAGGCCCTAAGTGGTTTTGAGGCCTGCTAGTGTCGACCCCCTAATTAGGAAAAGAGTCTTGTCTACTGATCCATGATGAGCGCACTACCCGCATGTGGGAAGCGAGTATGGGCGCCCCCCTCAACTTGACTCGATTCGCATCTCGTCCAAATCGCCGCACTTAGTTCGGGCTTTCCATTTGCTGCACGCATATGCAGGTACGAACCCGAGGCCAGGGTGGAGATTTTTGTAGTCGGCATTTAGGGCGGCGTGGTCTTCCAGTGCTATGAAGGTCCCCTTTTCTTCGGGGGCTGGATTAGCCGCGCACGCACAGCACGCGGTGCTTTGGGCTTGATGCGAAGAAGGGTTGGGTTGTGTTGAGTACCTCGCTTGGTGGGGTGATCTCCCATCTGGCGGGTTATTCATACGTGTACGGCTAAATTGGTGCATCCCTGCAGGGTTAAATCTTCTCGAGAAGCCGTGTTTTCCGCGGTTAAGGTTAACTTGGTGAAAGTACTGGCTAACAAGTACTCAGGACAACTTGAACATAATGCTTAACCATCTTACACCCAATGATTAATAACTTTACTAGTAATAGGTTATTGACACAATAACTTGATTCATCTTTAATCCAACTGTGTGAGTTATCCTCGGATTGCTTCTTCGGATAAGGGGCGAGATCCAGGATGGGTTTGTTTGAAGTTATCTTTCAGTTGGTTACCATACTCGATCTTATCTTCTTTCTGTTAGCCGGAACTTGTAGTATCTCTGTAGTTGGTTATAGCAGCCCGCTGCAGCTTTTACATTACCTCTTCTTCCGTTGAACCTAAGCATCCGTGCTTGTGTTGACGGGTAACCCTTTGGTGAAGTGTGAGTCTTGCTTGCCAGTACTTAAATGTACTGACCCCGTTGGGGCTGTGGTTTACGCAGACTACGACTACGAGGATCCCCAGGATGGCTACTTCGTGGAGTTCGACGAGACTGCAGACGAGTAGATAGCGGGCCCAGGCAGGATCCGAAGACTACGTGGATGGGCTTCGCTTTCTCTTATTTCTCGGCTTCTTAAGCCTATTTGGATTTTGTCTGTACTCAGACGGTTGATTGCTTCCGCTGTGATGTAATGAATGCTATGTTGGGACAAGTGTCCTCTGGATGATTGTATTTGCTATTCTCTGCCTTAGTGAAGGCCATTTGCAACTTTATTTCAATCTTTTGTGTCTTAGAGATATGTTCTGGTATCATTCCGTTTAACGCTGTTGACGTACCATGTGTGTTTTTTATGAAGTACGTCGACAGTAGTACCTGTGATCTCTAGTGGATAGTTTACATCGACGATGAAATAGCAGAGCTTGTGTTGTCGCACATAAGTTCTTGCCTACTCGGAAGCGAGGATGTGGGAGCAGATAGGCCCCATAATCCAAGCATCTGCTATCCAGTTCGGCCCGATGAGTATCCCCTAGAAGTTAGGGTGCGACAGATAAGCAATGGGTTGTATGAATTCCAATACACCAGAGAAGTTTTTGATCCAAATACTAAAGCTATCAATTTCTATGCTGTTGCAACTGAAGATGGTGAAAGAGGAGAGGGACAGCACACTCCCAAGAAACAGAAAACTAGTGCTGGAGGGGAGGCTGCTGGTGGGGGAGTTGGTTCCAGATCAGCACCCACTGTAAATGTCCAGAGAAATGTTGGATCTTACAGACATCATGATGATATCTTGTTCCAGGAAAGGGGACAAGAAAAGCATAAAGATAAACATGCTGATAGTGGAGAGGAAGGTAATGTGTCCTCTGAAAGTGAATCTTTTGGTACTAAGATGATGCAGATCCTGGGAGGTGGGAAATCTGGGCTAGGACTCAACTTAGAAGGGGAAGACACTAGTAAGAACCCTTCTGGTCTTTTTGCTATGGAAAATTCCACTCAAAACCTGTCAGATGTGCACATGGAAGTGGTACATGCAATGGGTAGTAATGACATACAAATAACAATCCCTCAAGAAAAAACACAAGCAGAGACAGCTAAGCAGTAGAATGACAAGCTTGAGTACAGAAAATTCTTATAGGGGCTCATGCAGTCTAGGAGTGATAAAGCTGGACTAATTAGGAAGAATTATGAAATAGCTCTGGAAAAAATTGAGGAAAAGGAAGATGAGAGAGAAGGAAGGGACCAAGATGATGAAGACCTCTCTGAGCAGGTGGACTATGGGACAAGTGAATCTGATGATAGTGTGATGGGAGACAGGGAAGAGGAGGAGATGCCTCCTACCAGATTTGTGCTGGCACTAGCAGCTACTCCACTTAGGGATGAGAACACTCCTGTGGTGATTCCTGTAGATGGAGGACAGACTGAGATTGACCTTACATAAGAAGATAATAGTATGCAAGTGGACTAAGTCCAAGAAGATAATGCCAAGGAAGCTTTGAAGGGGAAATCACCAGGTGGTGCTGTGAGAGCAAGCTCAAGACCGGCTGTGGAACAGAAGGCCACCAGGATTGGGAAGAAGATTGAAGAACATGCTGCAACAAGGAATCTGGAAGGTACAAAATTATACTCAACTAACTCTTTTGTTGTTCTTGATGATGATGATATTGTGAATAGAGCCCTAGAAATTGGTGTAGATCCTAGCACTTTTACTCTGGAAACTATAAATTGTTTGAAAGAATTGGACATTGCTAGACATAAACTTGGTGAGAAAAGAAAGGTGGTAACAATAGAACCTGAAGAAATCTCACATAAATTCTTGTTGCTTGGTTGGAGAGAAGAACAAGATGATGAAGGTTTCACTCCAACTATTTCAAAAAGTAGTAGGAAAAAAAGGAAAAAAGCAATAAAGGTGAAACTAATGGCTGGGACATGTAGTAATGGTTTTGGTTGAGGGGCACAAGCAGGTTCTAGTGCTACCTCTGGGAAAGTACATAATCATCACCCTTTGAGTGATATTCTGACTGGACCCAGGGTGAGGAAAAAATCCTAAATATCTATGATTGGTGTTAGTTTAAATTGCAGAGGGATTGGTAAGAAGGGTATGGGTAAGTTCCTGTCTGAACTTATCATGGAGTACAGGCTGGATTTTGTTGGAGTTAAGGAAACCATCAAGAAATATTTTAATCGGGCTTTCTTTAAGAGAATTCATCCTTTGAATCAATTCTCCTCGAGTTGGTCTCCCTCTGTGGGCAGCGCAGGTGGCATCCTTGGGGGGGGGGGGGGTCGGAAAGGACAGGTTTGATATAGTAGCAGTGACTACTGGAAGGTTCTTGGTGAAATTGACAGTTTTTGACAAAAAAATTAAGCAGAACTGGAATTTGGTTGTGGTTTATGGTGTTGCACAGGAAGAAGATAGAGAAAGATTCTTATCTGATCTAGGGGAAATCTGTGATGATACCTCCCTACCTTGACCCCTGAGAGGAGATTTTAATATTGTCAGGTTTGCTTCTCAGAAGAATAAAAACTGGAGGACAAACAGATGGTCTGATATGTTTAATTTTAACATCAACACCTATGAGCTGAGAGAGATAGAGATGTCAGGGGGGACTATACACCTGGTCCAACAACCATGCTGATCCCACTCTGGAAAAGCTGGATAGGTTCTTAATGAGTAAAACCCGGGAGCAAAATTTCCCCTAGTAACTGCACACAAATTGAACAGGGAAATCTCAGATCACAATCCTCTATTGTTAGACACCCAAGAGAACAGGGAACAAAGAAGCAGGATTTTCAGGTTTGAAAAAGCTTGGCTAAAAGATGATACTTTCCTGCTGAGAGTATAATTTTTTTGGCAAAAACCCGTGGCAGCTAGAGATAGCCTTGGTATAGTTCAGGAAAAGCTAAGGGCTGTTAAAAATTATCTGAAAGGTTGGGGAGCCAACGAGAAGGGGAAGGATAGAAAAAAGAGGAGAGATCTATCTGATGAACTAGGGGACCTAGAGAGAGAGGAAGAATACCAACAGTTATCCTTAGAAAAACAACAAAGAAGATGCCAGATATAGTAGGAGATGATGAAGATAATGGAGAGGACTATTGGAGGCAAAGGGAAAATGAGACTTGGCTGTTGCAAGGAGACAATAACACTGCGTTTTTTCATAGAGTGGCAAATGGAAGGAAGAGGAATAAGACAATTTTTACCTTAAAAGATGGAGAACATGTGATTCAGGGGACTCCTGACCTGCTCAACCATGCTACAGTTTTTTACAAGCAGCTCTTTGGACCTGAGCATACTGCAGGAATTAAAATGGATATAGAGGTTTGGCTGGAGGAAGAAAAAATAAACAGGGAAGATAAGGAAAATTTAGATAGAGATTTTTCTGCTGAAGAAATTAAAGATGTGATTAATTCAATGGAAAAAACAAAGCACCTGGGCCGGATGGTTTCCCAATTGAATTTTTTCAACATTGCTGGGATATTATCAAGACTGACATGGTGCAGATGTTCCAAGACTTTCACCAGCACAAGTTTGATCTAAGTAGGATTAATTTTGGTGTTATTACGCTGATCCCAAAAACTGAGGAGGCTGATGTAATTCAGAAATACAGACCCATCTATCTCCTGCGGGTTCTGTTCAAGATTTTCACCAAAATTTTGACAGTTAGGATGGACTCGCTGATGTGTAAATTAATTAACAGTTATCAAAGTGCTTTCATCAGAGGAAGATACATCACTGATGGTGTTATTTTGTTACAAGAGGTCTTGAGGGAAGAGAAAGTCAGGAAAAAACAGGGGGTAGTTCTTAAGCTTGATTTTGAGAAGGCTTATGATAAAGTTAACTGGGATTTTTTTTTACATGTTGTCAACCAAAGGTTTCAGTAAAAAATGGCCGAGATGGATTAAAAATGTTGTGACACATGGGACCTTGAGTGTGAAAGTTAATGATAAAATAGGGCCCTACTTCTCTAGTTGTAAAGGGGTGAGACAAGGTGATCCTTTCTCTCCTTTCTTGTTTAATATGGCTGGAAACTGCTTGTCAAAAATGATTCAGAGGGCACAACTGAGTGGTAGGCTGGTGGGCCTAGCAAGCAACTTGGTGGATAGTGGCCTGGCATATTATAGTATGCTGATGATACAATTTTGTTTACTGAAGACTGTGTCGAGATGGCTAGGGAATTAAAGCTTATTCTATATATATTAGAAGCGATGTCAGGTCTAAAAATTAACTTTGAGAAGAGTGAGATCCTGTTAATCCAAGATGATGAGGACAAATGTGACTTTTATACCGAGCTCTTCAATTGCAAGAAAGGCTCATGGCCCATCAAATACCTTGTTACTCCCATTAATTACAGGAGACCTACAGTTGCAGAGATGGATTTTGTGAAGGATAATATGAAGAAAAGCATGGGAGGTTGGATGGGGGGGTACTATGTCAATTGGGGGGAGAGTTACCAAAATTCACTCCTGTCTGTCAAGTGTTGCAGTATATCAGATGTCTCTCAGACTACTACATAAGACAAACCTGGCAAGAATGGAGAAGGTGATAAGGTCCTTTTTATGGTCAGGTGGGACAAACGAAAGGAAATATTATTTAGTGAAATGGAAGCTAATATGTAAGCCAAGAAGTAAAGGAGGCTTGGGAATAAAACAACATGACCAAATTCAATCTGAGCCTGATCTGTAAATGGTGGTGGAAACTAGAACATGATGAGGGGACCTGGCAAGATCTTATGAGAAGGAAATATTTGGGAGAGAGGCACATACACTCTGTGAAGAAAAAGAACTCAGATTCAGCTCTTTGGAGGGACATGTTGGCTATGAAAAACATATATACATGTGGGAGAAAAATACAGGCGGGGAATGGAAAAAAGAACCAGATTTTGGCTTGATGCCTGGTGTGGACATACTCCTTTCAAGGTGGCCTACCCAGACCTTTTTGATATCTGTAATGAGCAAGATATTTCAGTTGACAAAGCAGCAGGTAGAAGGTGGCAGTTATCCTCCAGGAGATGGTTGACTGCAGACTTACAAATAAAATGGAGAGAGATTCAGAATAAACTAGCCGTGATGGCCCTGAATGAAGAGGACGATAAAGCAGTTTGGAAATGGACGAAAAATGGTATTTTTCTGTAAAATCAATGTATAAAAACCTTTGCAGTAATGGGGTAGATAGATCTTTCAGGCACCTGTGGAAAGCAAAGTTACCGCTGAAGATAAAATTATTGCTGTGGCTAATTTGGCACAATGGGATTGCGTCAAAGGACAATATGATGAGGAGAAACTGGGTGGGCAATTCGAAATGTCAGTTTTGTGATGAGGAGGAGACAATCCTTCACATGTTCTTCACTTGTCCTTTGGCCAAATTTGTTTGGAGCATCCTGGCAAGAACAATTGGTGCGAGAGATAGGCCTGGATCCTTCTCACAAGTCTTTTGGTGGTTACCTAAGCATGTTCGTGTCAGTAGACACATTCAGATCACATGCGTGGCTGCTATCTGCTGGGCAATCTGGAAGACGAGAAACAATGCGTATTTCGAACAGAAATTCCTAAACTCACCTTTGGAACTAATTTTCTATATTTGTGTGTTCATAAAATACCGGGCATGACTTCGTAACTCACAGGACGAAGACAAACTCAAAGAAGGGGCAGATGCGCTGTTGGCTGCTGAAATGGAGGTTGAAGGGAGCGCCAGAAGTAACAACGCTGGGACGCAACTGCAGGGGTGGCCTAATGAAGATCATGACGAGGATGAAGTAGACAATGATGATGGAGGGGGATCTCGTCCGACAAATAGGCATGATGATGCCGCAAGTTGACGAGTGTCGTTTATCTCCATGGGAGATGATGTTCTGGAGGTTTTTGCAGGTGGAAAGACATTTCACCTATGATAGTTCTGCCATGTTGACTAGTTTGCCGGTTCGGGTTAACAGTGGAGGCTCTAGATGGCTCGCCGTTTTGTATAAATACCTAGTTGTAGCGGCAACACTAGCTCTGTGCGGTGTGCACACTGGTTGTTTTTCGTTTTTTACGCTTGAACCTTAATGCTGGTGGTTTATGTTATCTGAAGGTAATGGAAAATCGGTGTCCCTCGTGAGGGGTTTCGCAGTTCAAAAAAAGAAAACACATGCAAAGTGGTGAGATTACATAAATGAAACAGGTATGTTTCGTGTACCTGCACTGCATTGATAGGTTTATGGAAATCACGAATTCACGATAGCAGCGCCTCCGCTCACATCGTGCACTTGCTCTGACCACCAGCGCCACCGTCGTTCCTGGTCGCAATGTGTTACAAATCTTAGGCGCACAATCGATCTACCGAGGACCAAGCAATCACAGCATGATGACGACACCGAGATTTGTTAATGCAGTTCGGCGAACTCGCCTAAATCTGCGGGGCATGACTACGGGCGCACCTCCCCATTGATACCGCTGCACCGGCCGCCTTGGTCGCCGGCACAAATCGCCGGCTTCCCTTGCGCGCCTGCTGCTATCAAGTCGTCATATGTTACACGTGTGGTTCCCCCTCATTATATGAGAGGCCCGCTACAAGAGTTCAACTCCAACACTACTCGTAACTTATCCACACCTATTACAACTCCAAGTCCAGACGTAACCTAACACATACACTATATACGACATAAATACAACAAACTCCACCTTGGCGAATATTCTTCACCATCTCAAATTCGTCAATCTGTCAAACCTCCATGTACTCCGGACTTGAGCTGTCTTCCATGAGCTCCACTGCTACTCCCAGACTCCACGTGACTCCACCTGTAACCATAATTCCTTCTCCCCGTTCAACGCCATCACATACCGACCACTGGTCTACGTGAAGGAGTTTCAACTTGAAGGAATTTCACCGCCGCCCTTTGGACACACCTTGAGTCAAATTCGCAGTTGTCTCATCTTTTTCTGGATAGTCTTCTACATGTCCCACAGCTATAGCACTTTGCCTCCTTCTGCAGCTTGTCAACCTGCACTTTGCCATGTGCACTGAACATCACTGAATACACGGCCATGCACTCTCCAAGCTTCCGACATTATAGACTTTCCAACACTTTCTCAGATTCCCCATGGCTGACCCATGTCTATCACCTGAAGGCAATCTCCATAGAACTAGTCACCAACTTGAATCTGGTAATCGTCAGCACTGCTTCAGAACCCCTGCGCACATGTCAAATCTCATGTCCGACCGCCCGTGCCCTGGTCCATCGCTATGTCATGTGCTTACCTCACACCTCGCCGCTATTACCGCATCGAGCATTCATAATCTTGGCAAAGATCTCAAGGGTCGCTAACCCACACCATCTCAGTCCCCACTGCAGATACCACCAGTCATACTTGACCAGTGCCGAGTTCCACATATCTCTCGAACCCTGAAGTCCAGTCCGAGCAACGTGCTTCTTGCCTTCCCGCTGACTAGGCTTCGACTCTCCGCGCTTACGCCGTAGCCCCTCCATCAGCTGAGTGGAATCGTTAGACTCCGGCTCCACCTTCAACATGACTCCATGGTAGATGACCAGTCCACCCCCGCGACCTTTAACTCCAAGCTCTTCGGTGTGCTCACCGCCTTGAGTTAACTCCGCGCCATCGCATGTCGAAGCACGCATAGCCATGCGCCGCGTGTTGCCATGCTACAGAATTCGGACACCATCAGCAGTCACGCTCCTACGTCGTCATCGCCGATCTTCACCGTATTCTGTTCCGTCACACTGTCTAGTCCAACCCAGCCAAACGCATCCGACAACAACCATGCCCCACCTTGCGCCTAGTACACCCGGCAAATTGCCGTGCACCGTCCGGCGCCCGTATATGCATGATCCTCTGTGACACATTCCAGACTCATCGAGCCTCATATGTGCATCACCAATCTGCCACTTCCATGTTGATTCTTGTGTACACATAGCAACACATCCAAAGAAATTCAGCTTTGGTAGCTCCTTGGGTGCACGTAGCACGTGCACCACAACTCCCCAAATCTCCTTTTCTTTGTCATGTTTCTCTCCAACACACGAACAACAACCTGTGCAGATGTTCTTTATTTTTAGGTAACAAATCTCTCACTACCTTGCAGCTTAACTTTTAGCATGCATTCTTCCAATCAATCAGCATGCCCAGCGCCTGACCGCATGCACCTGGACCACCCCATGTGGGCCTTATTCTTATGCACCTGGTTTGCACACTCCTGTGGCCCATCAGCTTGCACATGTGTTGCTTGCCGCTGGCGAGAACGCCCGCCGCATGCTGCGACGCATAGGGCCGGCGTCCCGATCGAATCGACTGACTCCACATGCATGCAAAATCCTTGATTGCTTTGTCCGTCTTTGACCTAGCTATTGACCTCCCGGCCACTGATGTACGTAGGGGTGGGCATTCGGTTTTTTCGGCCTTTTCGGTTCGGTTTTTTGGGTTTTAGAATAATTCGGTTTTTAGAAAGTGACACCCGAATTAACCTATCATTTTTTAGGAACCGACAATTCGGTTCTTCAGAAATTCGGTTCGGTTTTCGGTTTAAACCGAACTAACCGAGATTGTAACATGCAAAAAATTCAAATCAAGAATTAGATAACAAAAATGAGTAGATAGGTTTGCGGAGCCTCGCCGGGACGGCATGGACGTGTGAACCTAGTGTCATGGCAGCTAATATTACATGACGTGTGGATGGGGTATGTATTTGTTGTGAACTTTAATTGCAGTTGTATAAGAGAAAATAATAAATAGGATTTGGGTGGAGATCGTGTTGGCAATGATAGATATTTTTAATGGGATAATTGATTTATTTCCCTAGATATAGTTTGTCGCATGGTCACGAAATATTTGATTGCATGATGAATCGGTCCTTTCGGTCAGTTCGGTTAACATGGACTAAAAACCGAACTAACCGAACTAACTGAATTAACCTTATATTTCGGTTTGTTCGGTTCGGTCTCGGTTCGGGTTCGGTTTCTCGGGTTTTTATGCCCACCCCTAGATGTACGCGTCTGCACCGCCTGATCAACCAATTTCGAAAGGCTGCTGCGGTTCCTGGTGAGCGCACAGAGGAACCGCGATCTAAGAATTTCAGCTGCAAGAAGAAAGGCAGGTTGGGCTGAGAGGATGTGTCTGGGCTCGCGCGACCCGTAGGGCGGGTGGCCGGTCCCTTTCCGCCGCCGTCGACGCCGGGCTTCTGGCGCCATGCTGCCCGGCCCTCCGCCGCGGGGCAGTACGGTGATGGAGGTCCCTGCGCTTTCCAGCGAAGAGGAGGAGCGGAGCTCCGATGGCGGGTCCGTGAGCTCCCCAAGGCCCCGCCCGGCGCGGGTGGCGCTGGGAGATATCTTCCCGTCCTCCATGGGAGGGAGGGCCTCCTCAGGGTTCTCGCCGTCCGATTGCTGCGCCCCCCGTCTCCGCCGTCCCCGTCGTCGTCCCCGGTGTCGTCTCCGCCGTCCGCGGAGGTTGCTCCCGCGACTTCCCCAGATCTGCGAAGTTGGTCAACCTTCCCTCCGCTGAGCGCACAGAGGGCTGTGACGCCAGGAGGGCCCCCGCTGCGGTTCCTGGTGGGCGATCTGGTGGTGGAGGTCTCCGAGGGGGAGAGCTCCTCGCCGCCGGCAGCGCGCCGCCAGGGGCTAGGGTTTCCCCTGTGCGAGAGATCAGCGATGACTCCGGAGGCTTCCTTGTTGGGCTGCGTGGGCCAAGGTGGGCCTGCTCTGCCCAGCCCAACTGTGTGCGCTGTTAACCGCGCGGGAGTCGGGGTGTCTCCTGGGCTGAGTGCCAGTGGGCTGCGCGTACCGGTTGGGGCCAGCCCACTTGAGGATGAGTATGCGCGGGTCAGGCCTATAAACGCGTGGTGGTGGCTCCCGAGCCAAACCCTAAATCCCAATCTAGGGTTCCCTGCGCCCCCGTTCGACGTCCGCCGCTATTCCTTCCGTGCCAAGAGACTTGCGCCGCCGCAACCACCCTCCCTCCTCCCCCGTCTGGTGCGCATGGAGCGCGACGACCGCCGCGGCGAGAAGAGACCTTTCCCGGGAGGCGCGGACTCCCGCGAGCTCGCCACGCGCCTCTCCCGTGAGACGGCGGAGCACGACCGCAGATCGGCGGGGAGGGAGGTCTCCCCGAGGCGCTCTGGAGGCGATGGAAGGAAGCGAGATGGCGGTTACCCCCGAGGGCGGGGGTACTACCGCGACGGCCCTAGGCCCCATGACCAGTTCGGGGGCTCCAAGAAGAACAAGGAGGGACTCGCCATGGGGGTGGGCTCCTCTGCTGAAGCTGGTGCCGCTGCCCTTGCGCAAGACGCATCGAAACTCACATGCTACAACTGCGGGAGGGTGGGGCACCTCCAAGCGGACTGCAAGGATGATTCCTTTTGCGTCAAGTGCAACTCGTCGGGCCACCCCTCTGCGATGTGCAGAGCCTCGGACTCGATTTTCGATCCCTATTGGGCGGGTTTCGGACTGGATGGCGTTGGCTTCATGTGCCTTGAGGTGGCGGAAGAGGATGCGTTCCAGGCCCCTCCGAACGCGGCCACAGTCTTCGTGGAAGGCGTCTCCCTCTCGGCAGCGCAGGTGGAGGCCGAGTTCAAGGAACTTGTCGACGAAAACTGGAACTGGCAGGTCCGCCAGTTAAGCGACGCTGATTTCTCCCTCGTCTTCCCGTCTGCTGGCAACCTGAGAATGGCCATCCGGGGGGTGGCCTGAAACTCCCGATCTCCAAAGCTAAGGCCCTGGTGCTGGAGGGCGCCATGGACGAACAGGCGACAGAAGTCCTCGAAGAAAGGTGGCTGCTCCTCCACGGTGTTCCCCCTCCCTACCGGAACGCCGCCAAGCTCCGGGTGGCGGCGCGTCCCATTGGCTGTCCCATGGTTGTGGATGAGGCGTCGTTCGACGACCCGAGAGGCCCAATCTGAATGCAATTTGGGTGCAAGGCGGGGGCTGCACTGGTGCCATCCTTCTTGCTGTGCGTCAATGGACAGGGTTACAAGATTCGCGTTGAACCGGAAAAGAACAAGGAACCAGGGGGTTCCGCTCTTCCCCCGCCACCCCCTCCGCCTCCGGGCCGCAAGGACAAAGACAAAGACGATGACGCGTTGGGGGAGAAGAGCTCGGAGGATGAGGACGAGGACTGGGCCGGCAAGAGGGGTCGCCACGACTTGTCGGCCTCCAAGCGCCGGTCTCTTCCGCTCCAAGGAATGGCCGCCAGTCGGGTGGCCACAATTCTGCCCACCTCCCCGCTCTCCCTCCACCTCAACCCGCCGTCGCCTCGCCACCACCCATCGACCAATACGGCACATTCTTTGCTTCGGAACGTTCCAAGGCCGGGCAGGGGGAGCCTATGCCAACTCAGGCGTTGTCACTGTCCCTCTCGGACCACCCTCCCGCCTCTCCATCCTCACTGGCGCCACCTGTAAGGACCCCAGACCGGCAGTCTGAAACCCTACGTATGCATACATTCACGATCCCAGAAAGATCAGTCGTGAACAACATACACAGTTGGCACACAGAAATACATCATCCATTACACGAATACATAAAGGTATTACACAAGTATCACATGATCAAGTTTAACGCAACTGCCACATGGGGCAGGCAACTTATCAAACACAGCGGAAGACAAATAAAACACAACGTAGTTGAGCCCAAGTCACGCCTTAACCTACAGGCTGCTGACCCGGAGACGATCCTAGTTCTCAAAGCCGTCAACTCCGTACTTCTCTTCATAGATATCCTTTGGAGGCTCCTTCTCCAAATCTGATAAGTAGATACCAGGGGCGAAACCATAATGAGTACATTTGAATGTACTCAGCAAGACATCCATCATGTCACTTACCAACATGCAAGTATGCTTATATGGTGGAATAGGTAGGCTATAAATAGGGTTCACTATCAATGGTGTTCATATATGATGACACCACAGTTGCAGTCAGGTTAATCTGTATCTTCGTTGAAGAAGATACTTCAGAATAAAATAATATAGTTTTATTTCTCTTGTAGATATCACATGTACAAGAGGTTTGGTAAAGTTTTGTTTAAAGAATATTTTCTCTTTGCAAAACTTCTTGGAATCAGTTTCCAGAATTCTTGCGTAGAGTAGAAAAGGTTTTGTTTGCAAAACATTTTTTGTTTTGTATAACATCATCTGGCTTTTCATCATCGACGATACCTCCACGGTATAAGTTTCCATTCTTTCCGAACTTCACAAGTTCAACACTTCCTTTCCAAAGATTCCCTTTCAAAAACTCTTTTTGAAAACATTGACACAATGCTAGCTACATGGCCATTCAACTGTCCATATCCGAGGACGCGGCTTCTTCGAAAAAGTTATACTCTGCAGAGGTGTACACATCCACCAGATCCAGTACACCTCCCGTGAACAATCACGGACTGTAACAACAGTATGTAAACATCAGGTATATGATCATAACCATCCACTATGTTCAAGCTAGTATATGCCTATCTCTCGATTGAGGTTGTTCTCCCCGGCATCAAGTCCCACCCTGCCTAGCCAGGAGCCTCAATGAATGCATCCGGAGGGAAAATTAATCCCACACTTTATATGCCTCAACATTGGGAGTTTTGACGACATTCGGTTCGAGGGTACGACGCCCCTTATAGCAAGTGAGATAGCACACACTAATAAGAACAAACTTCAAGTTAAGCCCCGTGCCCATGTTGGGGTAGGGTGGCAGTACGGTAAAGGTTGACCGGCGAAGACTAGGTTATGTGTCATTTTTGAAAACACCACCTTCTCAAAAATGACCACTTCCACATTCCTCCGGAGAACAAGGATCCGCCTTTTCTCCGGGTTTTTCCGTAAAGCCTTTGTTTTGTAGAATCACAATTTTAGGGTGTCCACTTAGGGACTAGTATATTTGATGGTAATAAATACCATAGGGTGGCTTATGGGCTTGGTATTACCAAGTTTAACTACTGGCATGATAGTAACCTATAATATAGTATAGTAGTAAATTCCACATCAAAAATAGTTTTGATAATCAAGTTTTTGTAAAACTTCAGAGGTAAAACATGCATGATAGATAATGATAAGTATTGTATCAGCAAGCATCAGGATGGCTTGCCTGGTATCTCTTTCTGTCCCTGGTTGTTGGAGTGACTGGAACTTGAAACAGAGCTTCACGACACTTCCTTCCTCTTCGTTTTTCTAACGCCGTAAAAAGAGAATAAAGGACACACATTCAGAACCAAACAAGACAAACAAGGCTACAAGTAATACATACAGCAAGCAATCAAGAAGTACCACCCAAGTTCTCAATTTTTCCCTTAAGAAGAATTGGCATAAAAACTATAGTTGAAAAGTCTGCTTTTTTTCCTAGTGTTTATGTGTGGCCAATTCAATGATTTTTTAGTTAAGAACACCATGGACCAGTGGGGTAGAGCACATGTTACTAGACAGTAGGGTGTCACATAAAACACATTTTTATGTCTAAAAACTTCCCCAACAATCTCTATGGCTAGCACATATAATTTGCTAAAATACTCAAGTGGTGAAAAAGGCTCATGACAACAAGTCAAGCCTATTTTCCACCATGATGCAAAAGTACCAGTGGGTGTTCCACTAGCAAAAATGCTCACCCAGAGGTTAATAAGCCTCTGGTCACTTTTATAAAAGTGCTCCAAACAAACAATCTAGCATCCAAAAACTCCTACTCATACTAGTAGAAAATTTAGGAAAAATACTAGACTAGTTTAGGCTACACTAGTTAATTTTATGCACAAGTGTGCAAGCTAGCAGAGGAAAAATACTCCTCTAACCAGTACCATAAATGCTACTGGATTTCACAAAATAACATAAAAAGCATATCTAGGAAACAAGGAAAAACTATGCTTAAAATGCTACACATGTGAGGAGATTAATTCCTAGTCATCCAAGTGTTACTCATGCTCTTATGCTACTTAAGAGGAAACCTATCAGAGGTGAAAACCCTAAGATAATAATGCCACAAGGACATTCCATCCTCTGGTTTCCACACCAAAGATTCATATTTTTCCCTAGGGGAAAACACGACAAAAAGCATACATGAATATCCTAGTATGAAATTTAGACTTTAAGCATTGCTATTTAAATCTATTTCAATCACAAGCACCAAGTATATAGAGGTGCTATAGCAAAAAATAACAGTACCTAAATGGTACTGGTTTCATGAGAATTAATCTAGCAATAAGCCTAAAAAGCATTTAAAGATCTACTCAAAACATATATAAAAGAAACACATCTAGTGTGGGGGAAATAATGTTTCCACAAAAAATGCAATCAAACCAGTGGGTGTTCCACTAGCATAACAAAGCATTAATAGGTCACAATGCCTCTGGTCACACTTGACAACAATTAGCAAAAACCTAAACTAGCACCTAGTGCAATAACAATACTAGCAGAAAATAATAGGGTGCTAAAATAAGCAAGGCAATGCTACTCATGCTATTGTTTTCACACAAGTGAAAAAATCTAGGAGTCGAGTACTCATAACAACCTTATCAAAATGCTACTGGTCCTATGAATACAGCACAAAAATATATGGTTTTACAACCACAAATTCTTATGTCAAAAATTCCACACATGAGGGAATTTTTCCATAACATTCTCATAGTAATGATTAAGCTACTCATGCTTTTATACCAAATCAAATGCAAGCTATCAGAGGTGATAACAACACAAACTAAGTATCAACATGGTGCTGTATCTAATCTCTCAACAAAACAATTCAATCACTTGCACACAAAGTTAATCAATCAAAAATTGCTATGCAAGTATTACTAGAGAATAATCATATGTTAATAACAAAAATCCTATTGCTTCTCCACTCAATTCCACACATTCTAACATGCTAAAATAGTTAAGTAACACTTATAAAACAAGTTCACACAACTTATACATGCTAGAAAACAATATTGCATCACAAAAATAACTCACACAAATTAATTATCTAAAAATGCCAAAATGGCAGAAACATGCAAAACAAGGATCTGTCCACCAAATTTTCTAGGATGCTCTAAAAATTAAACCCTTCTAGGTTTGGATAGCCCTAAACATATACAAGACCATCCAGTTGAGTTTGCATCAAAAATCATTTTTAATAATTTTATAAAAATCACCAAAGTGCTCTCTGGTGTTTTACCAAATTGCATGCCATTTCAAAAATACAATGAATTTGGAAACGAGGTTAAATGCTCCTGTTAGGAAATTTCAAGGGCTTTCCAATGCAATTGGCCTCACTTCATTCTGAGTTGTAAAATAAAAATGGTGTTCATTTTGGTGTTTCTGGTAGCTGTTACCAAAACATTTTTCATTTCAAAACCATTCATCCAAAAGTAGATCTACAAGTTGGAGGTGGTTCAGATTTAGTTGAGGTACCAGTGTGAATTTTGGTTGGGTCAAATTCATCTTTTAACTAGGTTTTTAAGCTCAAAAGTAACCATGCTTGTTTTCTGTAAAAATAAATTGGAAAAGAAGCATTATTGGGCCAGATCCAGAGAATAGGGCCGGCCAGGACAAATCCTACCGCGGGCAGATCTAGCCCGTGCCACTGACCAGCGGGCCAGGTGACACGGTGGCAGCCACGCGGGCAGCGCAGAGCCCCACCCGCGGGTTTGACTCGCAGCAGCGCGCGGTCAAGGGGCTGACGACCGCATGACGTGTGCTCGCGTCATCCCGCCGGCGGGAACGGCTCCGGCGGGCAAATTCCGGCGGATTCGTCTATCGTTTCACCAATCGAAGCCATCTACTTGTTCCTCACAACGTGGGCTAGCGAAAAGGAGTGGTCTCGTTTCCGGGGAACGGCCGGAAAGACGGCGGCGACGACGTGCGGCGGCGGCCGGACGGCACCACGGCACGGGGACGATTTAGGGGGTTAGGGAGAGGGAAAAACGACGGGGAGGTTCCCCTGCTCACCGTGAACGTGCTGGGATGCTCGGATGAGGAGGAGGGAGCTCGAGGCGGCCGGAATCCCTCGCCGGAGTCGTCGGGCTCGGAGAAGGGAACCGGACGGCGCGGCGTCTACGGCCCGTTTCGGCTCGATTCCTTCGGCACAGAGGTACACCACGACATGGCGGAGCTAATGGAGCTAGCGGCGACCGGCGGCGAGCACGGCAATGGCCTAATCGAGTGTGGCCATTTTCGGGCTAGGGTTTGGTTTAGATATTTTAGAGAGAGAGAGAGAGACCTTGAGGGGGGAGAGAGAGGGGGCAGGTAGCAGCACATGGGAGGGGTTTTTATCTACTTAGAAGGCTTACCTTCGAAGCAAAGAAGCATGGGCTTCCATGCCTGCTACGTGAGCTACAGGAAGAAGAAGATGACAATGACTAGGATCACAATTTGGTCCCTGCCAACTTTACAAGTAGGTCCTTTTCTCTCTGAAAAAGCCTGTTTTCACCAATCAAACAAAGTTTAAATTTTAAATCCTTTTGCCCAAAATTCTAATTAGTTGAGTTGCACAACATATATGAAAATTGGCTCCATTGGATAAACTTTATAATTCAAAGTTGTTCAAATTTGAATTCTTACATAAATGGACATTGAATTTATTAACCTACTTAGGAGCTTCCAAAAATGATAATTTTTGGCCCACATTCCTTATTTGATGTGTCCCTTATGTGGTAGAAAATTCAAGTCATTTTGAGTTACTTCATAGAACAAACTTGTTCAAATTTCAAAAAGGTGCTGTCAAGAAAACAGGGGTTTTTGGCAACTTAAATTATTCAAAAACTTGTGCCCTTTTGGTTTTCATCCATATTTATGATATAGAGCATGTGGTATTTATTTCATGGCATTTGGAAAAAGTTTGTAGAACAAACTTGTTCAAAATCCCAAATGTTGCTGTGGAGAAAATTCATGTTTTCAGGACTTTAATGGATTCAAATTTTGGTCTCCTCTTGTTTGTGTTCCTTATTTGTTATAAGGAAGAAATGGTATTAATTTCAGCTCATTTGAGTAAAGTTTCCAATAGTAACTTGTTTGAGTTTTCTGTTTCTGGAAATATTGGAATTTCTATTTAATAAAGCACTAGGCTTTTCTTTAGCAATGCTTTGCCAAAATATTTATGTGACTAGAGATATCAAGTCAATGCTCTCCAATACCTTTGTTTTTAATCTTGCAAGGTTGGAAAAACATTTGATAATATTTTGGTGAAGCATTTAAGAATGCCTCTTTTTCTGATAATCATCTATGGAAATTTATTAAGTGTTTCCTCTTTCTTAATTTAGAGCTTGGAATAATATTCAACAAGTATGAGATTCATAAGATAGTTTTGGAAAACTCTTTGATCAATATTTACTTTAGAAAATATTGCCAAGGTCATTGGAACAATATGTTGAATATTTTTATCCCTGGAACAATATGTTGAATATTTTTAGTTCACTGCTTTGCTATCCTTTTAAGTTTGCAAGTTTATATAACCAGTTTGTTTAGTTGCACTTAAACAACCACAAACAAACACAACCAAGGTTTATTAGTAAAGCAATTAGCAAAACAACTGTGTTAACAGGTATTGCAAAATTGGGATGTGACAGGTCTTCCCCCCTTAAAAAGAATCTCGTCCCCGAGATTCACAAGCGAGGACTAAGGGAGGGCCAACAAACACCATGTTAGTGTTGGAGTGAAGGTGCTTCCCCCCTTTGACTTTTCTTGGGAGGTGGGGTACTACCCTAAATTAGCAACTTCATTTTAAAAAGTACACCAGCACTGTGTTAGGTCCAAAACTTTTGTTTCCTAGTTTGAACAAAAATTAAGGTTAGTGCAGAACTACCTGGAAAAATACCGTCAATTATTTACATGAGTTCCTAGGTATATCCCACATATTACATACAACATATGGAGTGGTCTACCACTCTCATAGAAAGGTATATAAGAAGCTAAAAATATAGCTTGTGGGTGCAAAGGTTAGGTTGCTAAGGTAAAAATAAACAGACAGAATAATACCCATGGCAGTGGGTATTACTCTCCACAAGCAACTATCACTTAATGTGCTCATGATTTTAGTTGGATGTTTTCGTTTCATAAAGTACTCTTTAGCACAATCATAACACAAGTATAAACTCATGCTAAGATAAAACATTTAATTAAAATCCAATAAGCAAGCAAACAACACTACAGATGAATAGACTATTTATTCACTAGGTTATTGTTTATTAGAGGTTTTGGAATCCATCAATCATGAACAATTAGCAAACAACCAGTAGCTAAAAAACCAATGAATACAATCATAAAGGTACTCTAAAACACCATCTTTACACAAGGTAAAACTTCTATTACACAGGCATAGAAAAAGGTCTGCACAAATCACACACTAGTATGAAAAATCTACACCAGCATGCTATAAGAGATAATCATATCCTATAACCATAGAACGTGCAACTAAATAATTCATGGCATTATAACAGAAGTAATAACTTCCTAAACATGCTATATCAACACATATACTCATAAAATGAAAAGAGAGTAATACTAGAGCAAAAATCACCATTTTCTAGTGGTGAGACTAGTTTCACTCTAGAGAAGCAAACAATGCTATCATGATGTTTAAAC
Organism: Alopecurus myosuroides; assembly: GCA_028641055.1. Taxonomy (NCBI): domain Eukaryota; kingdom Viridiplantae; phylum Streptophyta; class Magnoliopsida; order Poales; family Poaceae; genus Alopecurus; species Alopecurus myosuroides. The sequence goes on from CM054057.1 coordinate 92,314,612, forward strand.
TTAAACAAGCAAGTCATGAATATAAATGTACCTAATAACAGTACACAAAACTTACTCATGTTAGTCAGCACAAACATCAAAACAATCCCATGATACAACTATTAATCATGCAGAAATTTTCTTCTAGCAATTCCTGTTTTCTTTAACCAATTACTAGCAAACAAGCAAGGTATAACTCACACAACCTGTAGCTATGAAATTAATGAAAAGTTATTTAAACATTTTCACAAATCCATACACTCAATTTAAAATCATTCACGAACAATCTACCAGTCAAGAGGAATTTACTTTATTTGCGAACAATTTTTAACTTCAGCACATGATAGTGAAACATTTCTTAACATGATACCCCTAAGGAATATTATGCTAACAAAAGGATCACACCTAAACATATTAGTATTTACTAATAATAAATAAACTTCTCACTTGCATAAGTGAAAACAAACAATTATATTTTCCATGGTGGAAAATAGAAATCAATCACATAGTGAAACATGCTATTTTCACACATGTGTATGGTTGGGGATTTTCATCCTCAAGACAAAATACAATGGGACCAGTGGGCTATGGCCTACTAATACCAAGTAAAAATAGGTACTAAGCCTCTGGTTACTCATGAAAAACTTTGCATACCAGGTAAAAATATAAGGCTATTTAATCTAGTGAAGCAATACTAGTGCATACTGATAGTAATGCTTACACATGCTTTACTATTAAGAGACATGCAAGCTAACATAGGTACAAGCATAAAAATATCAGTACCTAAATGGTACTGGACTCCAAGAAAACATAGCACAAAATTTACCAAGAAAGTATACACAGATCTAGTTCTCACAATAATTCCAAATAATAAACTAGGTGGTAACAAAATGCTACTTCATTTTTATTCGAGTTTCCAATCATGCACACACTTTCTAGGGTAGATTTATTGTAATAAAACAACATAATAACAAGTCCTAACAACTCCATATAAGTTAGGAAGCAAGATTGAATAAAATACAATTTTATTTCAATCAAGAGCACACAAAGAAACAACAACAGGAAAACTGTTGTTTTCCAGTTCTATCATTACCATTCTCTCGTTCACTTAACTTCTAAACCTCGAATATCATAGTACCTACAATGTCTACTAAAATTTGGTTTCCAAAGTAGATACACCTGATATCCTATTGACTAGTAAACGAATAGGTCATCATTTTATTTTCTCGTGACTTCTCCTTTTTACCAGCTAGATTAAAAGGTGTCCTAAGTCACTTAATTTCTTGGTTTAGAAAGAGTTGTCAGTATTTCACATGATTTGGTTAGGTGTCAACCTAAGATTAGACAAAGCATGTTAGCCTTGTTAGCTTTGTATTTAATCATGTTTGTCCGACAAGATACGACTAGCGTCATCGTACGTCGAATATTGAATCGTGCTCTTCGGATAGGTTTTTGAGGGGTTGCGCATCATGGCGTGTGAAAACTTCTTTTGCACCTTTCTCCAGAGGAGGGAGGTATATAACTTTTAAAAAGGGGATTTCCCTTGTTTGGTCTTTTAAAAGGGGACATAAAGAGGTGCGACATTTAGCCAACATGGTAAAAAAGAGTCTTTTGCAAACAGACAAAACACAGAGGTTTTGGTCAGTATTGGTTGGTTTTCTTCACGCCTTTTCTTCTTTGAGGGTTGTCGTGGTTGGAGCTTTATCTGTTGGAGTGCATCACTGGTAGCAATGCTATCAGCTCGTGTGGCTTGATGGTCCTCTATTATTAGGTCCAATGGTGCTTTTATTGATGGTGGGGGAGATGTTGGTGGTTCACGACGGGTCGCATTATGAAGCGAAAACAAGTATAAGTCTAAGCAACAAATTCTTGTTTTTGAATGCTATACAAACATTTTTGCTTGCAAAAATTTAACACGAGGCGATTCAAAAACAAGAGCGGGGCAAGCACAAATCTGCAAATTTTGAGCACCCCACAAACATATAGAAGCCTAGATGAATCAAAATCTACACCACACAATAGCACAAAGTCCTACGGACACACATAAGCAAGCCATAACACACAAGCAAGGCTCCATTGGAGCTACGTCGGGGGAGACGACTCATGGAGTTATCGCTAAATTACTCCAAACTAGACTAATCCAAAATCCTAGAAGTGGCTGAAGAACTATATCTACTTCTGACCATCATCACTGTAGAGCTAGGCAATTATTTTGGTCTTCTCGGGACATCGGCAAGTATAAAAGCTTTTGTATGAAAACAAGATAAATAGAAGTAAAGTTTTGATAAAACTTTATGCAACAATCTGTTTTTGAAACTCCAACTATTTTCTGGACAGAAAACTTCAAAGACGAGAGATGTTTCAAAAACAGAGCGGAGCAGTTGCAAACAAGTAAGAAATAGACTCTTAACCGAGAGACATACCAACTCTATAAGGCCCGCCCTTCGAACCACTGTTCAAGGACGCCCTTAATATGCATTTAGAATCTTTTTGAAAAGATAACAAGGAGGGGAAAATATACTAAAAATCCCTTAAATAAAAATAATGCACATAGTAAATGGGTTTTTACTCAAAAAATACTTTTCTTTCCTATCTGACGTCCATGCTAACTAAGGTCTCCTAAGGTCAGGATGGCTCTGATACCAACTCTGTAAGGACCCCAGACCGGCAGTCTGAAACCCTACGTATGCATACATTCACGATCCCAGAAAGATCAGTCGTGAACAACATACACAGTTGGCACACAGAAATACATCATCCATTACACGAATACATAAAGGTATTACACAAGTATCACATGATCAAGTTTAACGCAACTGCCACATGGGGCAGGCAACTTATCAAACACAGCGGAAGACAAATAAAACACAACGTAGTTGAGCCCAAGTCACGCCTTAACCTACAGGCTGCTGACCCGGAGACGATCCTAGTTCTCAAAGCCGTCAACTCCGTACTTCTCTTCATAGATATCCTTTGGAGGCTCCTTCTCCAAATCTGATAAGTAGATACCAGGGGCGAAACCATAATGAGTACATTTGAATGTACTCAGCAAGACATCCATCATGTCACTTACCAACATGCAAGTATGCTTATATGGTGGAATAGGTAGGCTATAAATAGGGTTCACTATCAATGGTGTTCATATATGATGACACCACAGTTGCAGTCAGGTTAATCTGTATCTTCGTTGAAGAAGATACTTCAGAATAAAATAATATAGTTTTATTTCTCTTGTAGATATCACATGTACAAGAGGTTTGGTAAAGTTTTGTTTAAAGAATATTTTCTCTTTGCAAAACTTCTTGGAATCAGTTTCCAGAATTCTTGCGTAGAGTAGAAAAGGTTTTGTTTGCAAAACATTTTTTGTTTTGTATAACATCATCTGGCTTTTCATCATCGACGATACCTCCACGGTATAAGTTTCCATTCTTTTCCGAACTTCACAAGTTCAACACTTCCTTTCCAAAGATTCCCTTTCAAAAACTCTTTTTGAAAACATTGACACAATGCTAGCTACATGGCCATTCAACTGTCCATATCCGAGGACGCGGCTTCTTCGAAAAAGTTATACTCTGCAGAGGTGTACACATCCACCAGATCCAGTACACCTCCCGTGAACAATCACGGACTGTAACAACAGTATGTAAACATCAGGTATATGATCATAACCATCCACTATGTTCAAGCTAGTATATGCCTATCTCTCGATTGAGGTTGTTCTCCCCGGCATCAAGTCCCACCCTGCCTAGCCAGGAGCCTCAATGAATGCATCCGGAGGGAAAATTAATCCCACACTTTATATGCCTCAACATTGGGAGTTTTGACGACATTCGGTTCGAGGGTACGACGCCCCTTATAGCAAGTGAGATAGCACACACTAATAAGAACAAACTTCAAGTTAAGCCCCGTGCCCATGTTGGGGTAGGGTGGCAGTACGGTAAAGGTTGACCGGCGAAGACTAGGTTATGTGTCATTTTTGAAAACACCACCTTCTCAAAAATGACCACTTCCACATTCCTCCGGAGAACAAGGATCCGCCTTTTCTCCGGGTTTTTCCGTAAAGCCTTTGTTTTGTAGAATCACAATTTTAGGGTGTCCACTTAGGGACTAGTATATTTGATGGTAATAAATACCATAGGGTGGCTTATGGGCTTGGTATTACCAAGTTTAACTACTGGCATGATAGTAACCTATAATATAGTATAGTAGTAAATTCCACATCAAAAATAGTTTTGATAATCAAGTTTTTGTAAAACTTCAGAGGTAAAACATGCATGATAGATAATGATAAGTATTGTATCAGCAAGCATCAGGATGGCTTGCCTGGTATCTCTTTCTGTCCCTGGTTGTTGGAGTGACTGGAACTTGAAACAGAGCTTCACGACACTTCCTTCCTCTTCGTTTTTCTAACGCCGTAAAAAGAGAATAAAGGACACACATTCAGAACCAAACAAGACAAACAAGGCTACAAGTAATACATACAGCAAGCAATCAAGAAGTACCACCCAAGTTCTCAATTTTTCCCTTAAGAAGAATTGGCATAAAAACTATAGTTGAAAAGTCTGCTTTTTTTCCTAGTGTTTATGTGTGGCCAATTCAATGATTTTTTAGTTAAGAACACCATGGACCAGTGGGGTAGAGCACATGTTACTAGACAGTAGGGTGTCACATAAAACACATTTTTATGTCTAAAAACTTCCCCAACAATCTCTATGGCTAGCACATATAATTTGCTAAAATACTCAAGTGGTGAAAAAGGCTCATGACAACAAGTCAAGCCTATTTTCCACCATGATGCAAAAGTACCAGTGGGTGTTCCACTAGCAAAAATGCTCACCCAGAGGTTAATAAGCCTCTGGTCACTTTTATAAAAGTGCTCCAAACAAACAATCTAGCATCCAAAAACTCCTACTCATACTAGTAGAAAATTTAGGAAAAATACTAGACTAGTTTAGGCTACACTAGTTAATTTTATGCACAAGTGTGCAAGCTAGCAGAGGAAAAATACTCCTCTAACCAGTACCATAAATGCTACTGGATTTCACAAAATAACATAAAAAGCATATCTAGGAAACAAGGAAAAACTATGCTTAAAATGCTACACATGTGAGGAGATTAATTCCTAGTCATCCAAGTGTTACTCATGCTCTTATGCTACTTAAGAGGAAACCTATCAGAGGTGAAAACCCTAAGATAATAATGCCACAAGGACATTCCATCCTCTGGTTTCCACACCAAAGATTCATATTTTTCCCTAGGGGAAAACACGACAAAAAGCATACATGAATATCCTAGTATGAAATTTAGACTTTAAGCATTGCTATTTAAATCTATTTCAATCACAAGCACCAAGTATATAGAGGTGCTATAGCAAAAAATAACAGTACCTAAATGGTACTGGTTTCATGAGAATTAATCTAGCAATAAGCCTAAAAAGCATTTAAAGATCTACTCAAAACATATATAAAAGAAACACATCTAGTGTGGGGGAAATAATGTTTCCACAAAAAATGCAATCAAACCAGTGGGTGTTCCACTAGCATAACAAAGCATTAATAGGTCACAATGCCTCTGGTCACACTTGACAACAATTAGCAAAAACCTAAACTAGCACCTAGTGCAATAACAATACTAGCAGAAAATAATAGGGTGCTAAAATAAGCAAGGCAATGCTACTCATGCTATTGTTTTCACACAAGTGAAAAAATCTAGGAGTCGAGTACTCATAACAACCTTATCAAAATGCTACTGGTCCTATGAATACAGCACAAAAATATATGGTTTTACAACCACAAATTCTTATGTCAAAAATTCCACACATGAGGGAATTTTTCCATAACATTCTCATAGTAATGATTAAGCTACTCATGCTTTTATACCAAATCAAATGCAAGCTATCAGAGGTGATAACAACACAAACTAAGTATCAACATGGTGCTGTATCTAATCTCTCAACAAAACAATTCAATCACTTGCACACAAAGTTAATCAATCAAAAATTGCTATGCAAGTATTACTAGAGAATAATCATATGTTAATAACAAAAATCCTATTGCTTCTCCACTCAATTCCACACATTCTAACATGCTAAAATAGTTAAGTAACACTTATAAAACAAGTTCACACAACTTATACATGCTAGAAAACAATATTGCATCACAAAAATAACTCACACAAATTAATTATCTAAAAATGCCAAAATGGCAGAAACATGCAAAACAAGGATCTGTCCACCAAATTTTCTAGGATGCTCTAAAAATTAAACCCTTCTAGGTTTGGATAGCCCTAAACATATACAAGACCATCCAGTTGAGTTTGCATCAAAAATCATTTTTAATAATTTTATAAAAATCACCAAAGTGCTCTCTGGTGTTTTACCAAATTGCATGCCATTTCAAAAATACAATGAATTTGGAAACGAGGTTAAATGCTCCTGTTAGGAAATTTCAAGGGCTTTCTAATGCAATTGGCCTCACTTCATTCTGAGTTGTAAAATAAAAATGGTGTTCATTTTGGTGTTTCTGGTAGCTGTTACCAAAACATTTTTCATTTCAAAACCATTCATCCAAAAGTAGATCTACAAGTTGGAGGTGGTTCAGATTTAGTTGAGGTACCAGTGTGAATTTTGGTTGGGTCAAATACATCTTTTAACTAGGTTTTTAAGCTCAAAAGTAACCATGCTTGTTTTCTGTAAAAATAAATTGGAAAAGAAGCATTATTGGGCCAGATCCAGAGAATAGGGCCGGCCAGGACAAATCCTACCGCGGGCAGATCTAGCCCGTGCCACTGACCAGCGGGCCAGGTGACACGGTGGCAGCCACGCGGGCAGCGCAGAGCCCCACCCGCGGGTTTGACTCGCAGCAGCGCGCGGTCAAGGGGCTGACGACCGCATGACGTGTGCTCGCGTCATCCCGCCGGCGGGAACGGCTCCGGCGGGCAAATTCCGGCGGATTCGTCTATCGTTTCACCAATCGAAGCCATCTACTCGTTCCTCACAACGTGGGCTAGCGAAAAGGAGTGGTCTCGTTTCCGGGGAACGGCCGGAAAGACGGCGGCGACGACGTGCGGCGGCGGCCGGACGGCACCACGGCACGGGGACGATTTAGGGGGTTAGGGAGAGGGAAAAACGACGGGGAGGTTCCCCTGCTCACCGTGAACGTGCTGGGATGCTCGGATGAGGAGGAGGGAGCTCGAGGCGGCCGGAATCCCTCGCCGGAGTCGTCGGGCTCGGAGAAGGGAACCGGACGGCGCGGCGTCTACGGCCCGTTTCGGCTCGATTCCTTCGGCACAGAGGTACACCACGACATGGCGGAGCTAATGGAGCTAGCGGCGACCGGCGGCGAGCACGGCAATGGCCTAATCGAGTGTGGCCATTTTCGGGCTAGGGTTTGGTTTAGATATTTTAGAGAGAGAGAGAGAGACCTTGAGGGGGGAGAGAGAGGGGGCAGGTAGCAGCACATGGGAGGGGTTTTTATCTACTTAGAAGGCTTACCTTCGAAGCAAAGAAGCATGGGCTTCCATGCCTGCTACGTGAGCTACAGGAAGAAGAAGATGACAATGACTAGGATCACAATTTGGTCCCTGCCAACTTTACAAGTAGGTCCTTTTCTCTCTGAAAAAGCCTGTTTTCACCAATCAAACAAAGTTTAAATTTTAAATCCTTTTGCCCAAAATTCTAATTAGTTGAGTTGCACAACATATATGAAAATTGGCTCCATTGGATAAACTTTATAATTCAAAGTTGTTCAAATTTGAATTCTTACATAAATGGACATTGAATTTATTAACCTACTTAGGAGCTTCCAAAAATGATAATTTTTGGCCCACATTCCTTATTTGATGTGTCCCTTATGTGGTAGAAAATTCAAGTCATTTTGAGTTACTTCATAGAACAAACTTGTTCAAATTTCAAAAAGGTGCTGTCAAGAAAACAGGGGTTTTTGGCAACTTAAATTATTCAAAAACTTGTGCCCTTTTGGTTTTCATCCATATTTATGATATAGAGCATGTGGTATTTATTTCATGGCATTTGGAAAAAGTTTGTAGAACAAACTTGTTCAAAATCCCAAATGTTGCTGTGGAGAAAATTCATGTTTTCAGGACTTTAATGGATTCAAATTTTGGTCTCCTCTTGTTTGTGTTCCTTATTTGTTATAAGGAAGAAATGGTATTAATTTCAGCTCATTTGAGTAAAGTTTCCAATAGTAACTTGTTTGAGTTTTCTGTTTCTGGAAATATTGGAATTTCTATTTAATAAAGCACTAGGCTTTTCTTTAGCAATGCTTTGCCAAAATATTTATGTGACTAGAGATATCAAGTCAATGCTCTCCAATACCTTTGTTTTTAATCTTGCAAGGTTGGAAAAACATTTGATAATATTTTGGTGAAGCATTTAAGAATGCCTCTTTTTCTGATAATCATCTATGGAAATTTATTAAGTGTTTCCTCTTTCTTAATTTAGAGCTTGGAATAATATTCAACAAGTATGAGATTCATAAGATAGTTTTGGAAAACTCTTTGATCAATATTTACTTTAGAAAATATTGCCAAGGTCATTGGAACAATATGTTGAATATTTTTATCCCTGGAACAATATGTTGAATATTTTTAGTTCACTGCTTTGCTATCCTTTTAAGTTTGCAAGTTTATATAACCAGTTTGTTTAGTTGCACTTAAACAACCACAAACAAACACAACCAAGGTTTATTAGTAAAGCAATTAGCAAAACAACTGTGTTAACAGGTATTGCAAAATTGGGATGTGACACCACCTTCTGGGAACGACTCGCCCCGTCCGACTCCGTCCGGGGTGGCGGTCACCCCCTCTAGCTGGGCTTCTAACCCGTCTGCGATGCGCGACAAGGAGAGGCGCAGCAAAGCCAACGCTGACCGCCCCGCCAAGACTCTCGCAAGCTCCCTCGCCTGTTTCCCGCAGCCGGACTTCTCCGGTGACTCGGGGCAATCCATGGGCGTGGTGCAAGCTCTGGCCGCGCCGGTGGCCAGAGGGCTCCGCAGCATGTCGGTCCCGGTGCGGACTGAACGCAAGAGCGCCCGTGGGAAGGGGCTTACCGACGGGAACATGCTCAGCCGCGCCATCTCCCGCGTCGCCAACGTCATGCGCTCTCCGCAGACGACTTTCTTGCTCTTCCTGCACTTTCCGACGAGCACCTAGCTAAGGTTGCTAGAGATAGCTCTATTCTATTCCCCCCCTCGTCGGGGGACCCGGCCACGGTTCTGTCCCTCTTTCGCGCGACCGAGCGCGCCCAGGCTGAGCTGGCCCTAGCTCGGGAGCTTATCGCCACTAAGAAGGCCGAGGAGGAGGCTTCTGCGAAGGCCTCTCTGGAGGTGGCAAGTCAGGAGACGGCCGCTCCCTCGTCTTCTGGGATGGTGGCAGCGGACCCCCAAGTAGTGGGGGAGATCTCGGAGGTTGTCATAGTGGAGCAGGCTGCCCAAGATAGGAACTCAGGCCCATCCAGACGCCCTCGCCATAAACTGGTGCACTCGCTGCCGTCTAGGACTCCTTATGAGCGTAAGGCAAAATCTGACCGCGTTCCCGTTAACGTGCCTTCCACCCGCCGAGCACGGGCTACTCCAAAGTTGTCAATGCGGTGGATGTTCCTCAACATCCGCGGGTTCGGAGTGCCGGGTCGCCAAACCTTGATCAAAGACTTCATCCGGCTGCATAAAATTGACGTGGTTTGCCTCCAAGAAACGATCAAACAGGATTTTTCGGACGCCGAGCTCCGTAGCTTAGAAGGGGGGAGCTCTTCTTCTGGAATTGGCTCCCGGTGACGGGTCAATCAGGGGGCCTGCTCCTCGGAGTTAAATACAGGGTTTTCGAAGTGGGTAGTATGGACAGGGGTCCTTACTTCCTTAGTGTCGTGGTGTTGCACAGGGAATCTAAGGAGAAACTCGAGTTCATTAACGTCTATGGTCCTGCGGAACACGCCTTCTCTTCCATCTTCCTGGAAGAGCTTTCGGCCAAGATTGCGAGGAGTTCTTTTCCCATAGTGATGGGGGGAGACTTCAATCTTATTAGGCGCAGAGAAGATAAAAACAACGATCTCATAAACTGGTCCAGGGTGGACCTGTTTAACAACCACATAGCTAATTGGAACATCTCGGAAACGCAACGCGCTGGAGCGAGATTTACGTGGACCAATAAGAGACTCAACCCGGTCAGATGTGTGCTGGATAGAGTGTTCGTCTCGTCTTCCCTCGAGCTTGTCTTTCCGCGTCTCTCCCTGTTCGCTGAAACAAGCCTAGGGTCCGACCACATGCCCCTTATCTTGGACTCTGGGGAAGAAGACGTCTCTCATAGCAATAGATTCTTTTTCGAATCGGGCTGGTTCAAACTACCTCAGTTCAGGGAGCTGTTGCTTTCTTCTTGGGAGAAGTTGAGCGCGAAGGTGGGAGGCAGGGATATCTTAGATTGGTGGTCTTTCATGAGTGGTGGTTTACGGCAAACGCTCCGTGGGTGGAGTAGGAACCTTGGGAGGGAGGCAAGGGATAAAAAAGCCACTATGTTAGCCCAGATAAAAGACTTGGACCTCAAGGCTGACATCGCGGGCCTCGATGACGATCAATGGGCTTTTCGGTTCCATCTTGAGGACCAGCTCCTTCACATCTATAGGATGGAAGAGGAGTTTTGGAGGCAACGAGGAAGAGTCAAGTGGACGTTAGAAGGGGACGCCAATACGGCTTATTTCCACGCGGTTGCTAACGGGAAGCGGAGAAAATGCAACATCTTCTCTCTTGCCTCCCCCGAGGGGATCATCTCGGATAAACGTGCGTTGCAAGAGCACATCTACGGCTTTTACAGGGAGTTGTTGGGGACAACCTCGCCGCGTCATTGTTGCTTGAGCTAGAACACTTGGTCAGGGGACCAACTGGTTTCGGACGAGGACAACGCGGATCTCTGTCGCACTTTCTCGGAAGAGGAACTTGAGGCAGTGGTGAAAGAGATGAAAACGGATACGGCCCCAGGCCCTGATGGGTTCTCGGCCTCGTTCTTCAAGAGATGTTGGGATCTGGTCAAACACGGGGTTTTGCATATCCTCAACGATTATATGCTCGGACGTATCGACATTTCGAGACTGAACTTTGGAGTTCTCTCCCTCATCCCCAAAGTTCCGAGGGCCGATTCCATCACCCAATTCCGGCCTATAGCCCTGATCAATGTAGTCTTCAAAATCATCTCCAAAGCTCTAGCGTCCAAACTAGACCCAGTGGCCAACAAGACTATCCGCCAGAACAAGACTGTTTTCATTAAAGGGAGATTTATTCTCGACGGGGCGTTGGCGTTGCACGAGATTGTGCATGAACTTAAAAGGAAAAAACAAGGGGGAATTTTACTGAAACTGGACTGTGAGAAGGCGTACGATAGAGTGGATTGGAATTTCCTCTTAGAGGTGCTGCGCATAAAGGGTTTTGACGCAGGTTACATTCACCGTATCTCGCAGTTGGTTTCAGGGGGCTAAACTGCCATTTCCATCAATGGGGAAATGGGCCCCTTTTTTAGGAATAAAAGGGGAGTGAGGCAAGGGGGCCCTCTCTCCCCACTTCTCTTTAACTTCGTTGCGGAAGGCCTCTCCGCTATTCTTTCAAAAGCCAATGCGGCTGGGCACATCCATGGGGTGGTGCCCCAACTTTTCCCGGGGGGGATCACGCATCTGCAGTACGCCGACGATACCATCATCCTGGTGGAATACAATGAGCTCGAACTTGCCAACCTTAAATTCCTTCTGATGTGTTTCGAGAACATGTCCGGCCTCAAAATCAACTACCATAAGAGCGAGGTGCTGGTGCTCAATCAGCCGCAGGAAGTTCAAGCAAGGGCTGCTAGACTTCTTAACTGCAAATTGGGAAAGTTCCCTTTCACTTACTTAGGCCTACCAATTTCAGACTCAAAACTCACGAAGGAACAGTGGGCTTTCATTGTGCAAAAGCTTGCGGCTAGGGTGGAACCGTGGTTGGGACGCTTTCTGTCCTCCGGGGGGCGTCTGATTCTCTCCAACGCGTGTTTAGACAATATTCCCATGTACGCCATGGGACTTTTCCTTCTCCAGAAAGGGGTTCACGAGCAGTTGGGACGCTCGCCGTGCGAGATTCTTCTGGGAAGGTGCGGGACCAAACCGGAAATATCACATGCTCAACTGGGCGGCAGTCTGCCGCCCTAAAGAAACCGGGGGGTTAGGGTTGATTAACTCCCGCAAGATGAACGAAGCTCTCCTGATCAAATGGATCTGGAAGTTCTATCAAATGGGGGACTCCATTTGGGAGGTACTCCTCCGTAATAAGTACTCCATCTCTGGAGATATCTTTGCCACCTCTCCTAGGGGTGGGTCGCAATTTTGGAAAAATTTGCACAAGGTCGAACATCTCTTCAAGGCCGGCGCTAAACATCTAGTGGGCAACGGGCTGCGCTCCCGCTTTTGGACAGATTGGTGGCAAGGGGAGGGGCCTCTTTGCCATAGATTCCCTTTGCTTTTCAGCACCTGTGGGGAACCGGAGGCCTCTGTGGCAAGGGTGTTGGAAGTAGGAGGCCGCTTTCGGCGCTCCCTGGACCCTGTCGCCATGCGGCAATGGGAAGGGTTAGCCGAGATCATCAACAGCACCCCCCTCTCGGCGGAACCAGACAGCATTTCGTGGTCCCTCGAACAATCCGGGTTATTCACGGTGAAATCCATGTATGCTTATCTTTCGCAAGGGGCGACTGTGGCACACGCCAGGGACATCTGGAAAGCCAAAGTTCCGCTCAAGATTAAAGTCTTCGTGTGGCAACTTGCGCTCGACAAACTCCCTTCTGGGATCAACCTGGCCATCCGCGCAGGCCCATCAGACGGCTCCTGTTCCCTTTGCGGGGCCGCAGAATCCGCCGACCACATCTTTTTCAATTGCTCGCTTGCGCTCTTTGCTTGGGCGGCTCTGCGCCAAGTTCTAGGGAGATCTTGGTGCCCGGCCAGCTTCCCACAATTTCACTCTATCCTAGCCTCGCTTTCGGGTTCCCCGCGTAGATTAGCTTGGGTGCTCTTCCTCGCGCAATCGTGGGCTATGTGGAATGTGCGAAACAAGCTTGCTATTGAAGGAAAATGTATTAACCATCCGGCTGACGTGATTTTTAAAACTCTCATTTTCTTACAGCTCTGGATCCCCCTGCTGAAGTCTGAGGACCGAGATGCTGCACGCAGCCTGGTGGCGGACCTCAAGTCGCTACACTCATCATGTCTCACTGCTGCCAGGAGATCGCCGTCGTGAGCTGTTGCTGTTTCCTTGTGTGTGTGCGCGTTGGCGAAGCTGTATGCCTCAGCGTTTGTTGCCTTTCTTTTCCCGCTTTACGACCGTGTGGCGAAGCTGTATGCCTCAGCATGTGTAATACGCTTGTTGGTCGAACCTGTTTGGTTTTGTTAACTCAAAGCCGGGCATAAGCCTTTTATCTAAAACCAACTCACCGAGATCAACATGCCTCCGCCCATACTCTTCGAACCTTGCTCTGATACCACTTGTTACAAATCTTAGACGCACAATCGATTTACCGAGGACCAAGCAATCACAGCATGATGACGACACCGAGATTTGTTAACGCAGATCAGCGAACTCGCCTACATCTGCGGGGCATGACTACGGGCGCACCTCCCCATTGATACCGCCGCACCGGCCGCCTTGGTCGCCGACACAAACCGTCGGCTTCCCTTGCGCGCCTGCTGCTATCAAGTCGTCAAAGGTTACACGTGTGGTGCCCTCTCATTATATGAGAGGTCCAGCTACAAGAGTTCGACTCCAACACTACTCGTAACTTATCCACACCTATTACAACTCCAAGTCCAACCGTAACCTAACACGTACACTATATTCGATACAAATACAACACAATGGACACGCGGTTTTTCTCCGATCGACCACCAGCAATGTCATCGCTCCAGGTCGCCATGGGCGCGCGGCTGCCACGGTCGCGCCTGCTCCACAAGTCCACATTGAGCACGCGGCAACCATGGTGCCAGGTCCAGCACGCGTGTGGCCTGTATACCAACTTTGCAATCCGTGTAGAGTACGCCTTCCGTGGCGCTTCCTCTCCTTACAACGGCATAGCGCTCAGGGGTCGCGGCGCGGCGCTTAGGGACGTGGGAGCGGGCACGGCGCGGCATGATCGGTGTCGCGTCGCGCTCTGAGGCTATGGAGCGGGAAAGGCGCGACGCGGCGGCCGGGACGGCATCCGCCGTTGGGGCGTCCGTCGTCGGAGAGACGCGGAGGTTCGACAGTGCGGCGGCAATAACAGTCAAAATGGCGTGTGCATGATGTAAAAAAAAAAACAGTGCCGTCTTATACGTACGTTAAATTGGAGACCGATCGAGTTGGTACAGATCGTATATATGCCACGTAATTAACCTAACTCATCAGCCAAGGCAGCCAAGTATCGGATCGCATATAGTGCATCTAGTAGATCGATACAGGAGGCGGCGGCGGCAATGGCAGTCTCGCTCCCGCACGACGTCCTTGTGGAGATCCTCTTCCGCCTAAACGACGTCCCGGCCGCCCTCTTCCGCTGCGCCACAGCATGCAAGCAATGGCGCGGCCTCGTTGTCGACCCCGGCTTCCTCCGGCGGTGCTGGCCAGATTCCTCCTCCTCCTCTTTGATTGGCTTCTTCACCCAGCAAAATGAGCACGGAGCGTCTTCCCATGTCCTGAAGACCCTGTGCTTCACCCCGACGAAGCGTTCAGTTCTAGGTCCTGGCAGACGCACCCTCGCCTCCATCATCACCGCCGCACCCGCGGGCATGTTCGACAACGGGGTGCCGCTCGTCTCGTCTCACGGCATCCTCCTCGTGCGCCTCGACTCATATGCCACGCATCCCTACTTGGACACGATCATTCTCGATTTGGCGCTATGCAACTTCCTCACAGGTCTGTGCCACGTGATCCCTACTCTCAAGTTCGGCCCGGACTGCCAGTGGAACGGCTATGTCATTCTTATCGGTGCAGACTACTGTTGCTATAATGACGACGAGGAGCCGGTGCTTCCAACTAACTCATCCTTGTTCAAGGTGGTAATTGTCAGCACCTACAAAAACGATAACACCAAATATACTCTCCACACCTTCTCCTCCCACGAAGCAAGCTGCTGGAGGGCGCGTACCGGTTCCATTCATGGTGCTACTGGTACTGGTCTACCCATCAGCAAGTACATGTCGTCCAGCCTCGCTGTCGTGCGCCGTGGCGTCGCGCACTGGTTGTTTGAGTTTTACACAGAACTATGCCTTGGTGTCCTTAACCTAAACATGCGTACTGGCCATGTCTCCTTGGTGAAGCTCCCTTTTCAAACGAACCCCTGCCTCAACTACCGGCCTCGCCTTACTCTAGCCATCAACGGGGCGCTATCACTTCTTTGGATACAAAATATAGGTACCAAAATGGAGGTCTGGGAGCACCAACCAAATAAGGATGGTCGACCGGAATGGGTTTGCGCAAGGACAGTCGAGCTCAAGGAACTCGGCAAGACGGAGAACAAAGGAGGGCATCTATGTGTCTTGGGAGAGAGGCCAGCTGGTACATTGCTTGTCCACGACACCATCCTCGGTGTGTACACGGCTGACCTCGAAACCGGGACTATTGAGGTGCTGGTGGATTGGCCTCGCAAGGGACGCGTCATCCCTTCGGAGATCCTACCCTTGGAGTTGGATTGGCCCGCCGTCTTTGTTTCTCGACTCGATACCAGGTATATATAGCTACTCATTTTGATGTCTCATTATATTCACCTTAATTGGTTTCTTGCACAAATAATATAAACGCTGGATAAATGAATTTGCCAAGGGATCGATAAATAATAAAGACATTAACTAGGTCGATAAGGTGTTTATTACGTTACTTGACCGAACGAATCATTATGACATCACAATTTTTCAACCTGTCATGTGTTTTAATTATATTCCACTTCTTTTAGAGGCTCCACATGTGCCCTTCGTTATCATGGATCATATAATAAATTAACCAGCTATCATTCGTAAACGGAAACGTAGGTAACCAACTTTGTTGTGCATATTAGTTGTCATTGTATTGTCTCTAGGTTGTGCATTTTAGTTTAGTATAAGCTTGCCATAGTTTATACCATATTGGTATGCTTGATTCCCTTCCTTGAACTCTATGGCATGCACAAATTGACTTACCATATTCATGTATTCCCTCTTTCTGCTTTGTACATTTGCTTGGCCTTCAATCAATCAACTGAAAATGTTTAATAACAACCTGCTTCACCACTTTAGCTTGCTTCTTTTTACAAGATGCACATGTTTCTTTTATCTTGTAGATGCAATGCATTGCACATTTTACGTAATCTAAGATGATGATGCCAGGTATTTTACATTTCTGGTTTGCAGACTCTGATGCTTGTGGTGTTTGTTTAGACTTCCAGAGCTCTTCTCTATACAACGTCATGTTCTGTTTTATTTGGCATGTTGTCATAAAATTAAGCATGTATTAAGTCACTCAACTCTTCAAGTTCTTATTTGATGTTTGTTAAGCATGATGATCTTAATTTTCTCTAAGATTGAATTAATCTTGACTACATGCAAACACGAAAACTAATAATTCATTTGTTTGCTGGCAACCTTTGACTGCTTGATGAAGCCATATGAATTCCTCACGCCCGACTTCTGGTGAAAGACCACCTTCACAAGGAAGGCGCCCTACCATGAGTTCACCGACCTCTTGGCGAAGCCCACCAAGGCCCTTCAGCTTGATGCGCAAGTTCGAGAAGATTGTTAAGAAGCTAGCTGGGATTTGTCTAATGCACTTCTCTTTATTATTATGATAGTCGAGAACCGTGTGTCGTGTTTGAATTGTGCTGCTCTGGATGTCTATCGTCCTTCTCTGATTGTTGATTACCTGTGCTCCCTCCATGCTATATTGGCGTTGTTTCCATTACTAGCTAATTTGTGGTAACTCACTGCCAAGTAGCTAGTTTGGATGCAGTTTTTTTTAGTTGGGCTTGTTTGGCGGTGCCGTAGTTGCTATTCAATTATACATGAGGCTGAGAGTTCCTTCTGTGTGACACTCAAGATGGTTGTCGTGCTAAGGTTTACATCTGTCATGTATTCTTCGGTTTAAATTTACCGTTTAAATCCTCCTAGAAAAGATTCAAAGCTTTGTTAACTGTCTAGCCGTAATTTGTTTACCACACATACTATCTATCTTTTATGGAGAGACACCATTAGTGAACTGTGGACCCCGGTCCATTTTCCTCATACTGATAATACAGCCACTGCAATCACTATTTTCACACTGCTACTACTGTTTTCATATTGTTTACCTAATGTTTTCCACACCATAAGTTTAACCTCTTTGTTTTCAACAAAAACCGGTGAGCTTGATAAACTCACTGCTTCGTTGGGGCAAAGTGATTTGATTGTGTTGTGTAGGTTCCACCTTGCTTTTGAACCGGTAGTGCTCCCTGCCACATCAACCTTTCGGAAGTGTTTTCTTTCTTCTATTGGTCGATTCAACATTGGTTTATTTCTGAGGGAAAACTTGCTGCTGCACTCTTCACACCTTACACTTGGGGTCTCCCAACGAGTGCAAACCCTGCACCATCCCATATCATGAAGTTGTTCTTACTATGTTGGATTCAATTCGAATCATGAGGTTTCTTGATGCTTGTGTTTAGTATAATCTCTATAGTGCCAAGGTGACAGTGTGGGTGTTGTGGATTGATTAGAAAGATACTATTCAAGATATAGGTTGTGGTGTTTATTAGTCAAGAGATGTTTGTGGGGGTTAGCCATAAGGCTAGTGCTAGGTGGCGTGATCACACACTGTAAGGTGGCGTCATCACACACCCGTTGGGAAACCTCAAGAGAAAGGTATGCTTGAGTGTAGAAGTATTTCCCCCAGTTATGGAATCAGGGTTATCAATCCAATAGTACTTCGAAGTCTCTCAGTAGGTTGCCTGCTGTCTAGCGCTTCAACAAGCGTGGACCTGCACACACACACAGACTCTCTCTTGCTCCCAACTTTTCGAGAAGGTTGTCAATCTTGCCGTATTTCTAAAAACTAGAGAATTAATTGTATCAAATGGATAGAGAATATTAAATGAGAACGGAACAACGAGCAAATGATGATAAAAGAAAGTAAACAAGGTTTTAATCAATAGGGAAAATAGTACCAGGGCCATAGTTTCACTAGTGGTATCTATCCTAAAAACAATAAACATAATGGGTGAATAAATTATAGCTAGACAATTAACAAATCATGAGCGTATGACAATACTATTATGAAAAAAAATTAGGAGTTCTAACATTGTAAGAATTAAGACAAGGTAAATAGACCGTCATCCAACAACATCTCTTACTAAAAGTCCACCTTGAGACAGAAATCCATAAAATCTCGATGGCATTAAGTTGCATCAACAAAGTTATTGCTTCTATGCAACAGCCAAATGCAATAAGAACAATACGCAACGCAAGCAATAATTCTCATCTGTAGAAAGATAACCGTTTTTTTATCCCTAGTGACGACAACACATCCTTCTCTTACTCGTTTTTGTCACTCGACCGTTGGTCAAAGGAGGCATGAATCCACTATCTAGCATATAAACACTCTCTTGCTGAAAACCATATTTCACAACCCGGCAGATGTCACTATTTCAGAATTGAATGCGATATCTTTCGCTTTATTCAAGAATTCGACAAGGTAATTGGATTCGTTAGTTCTACGAGCGCATGATAGAAAGTGATATAGAGGAGGAAACTCTGATATCATTACACTAATTTTCTGATTCATTTACGCTTGTATGACTCATTTACACTGTTCTTATACAATGTTCATGTTATTTTGGTCGGTATCTGAAGGTTTAGGTAGCATATGGGTATATACTACCATTATATGTGAGTTCTCATCTACGGACGAAAGATTTGCGCATGCTCAGAACATATCTCTTAGAAGGTGTTAGTATCACGTTCAGTGGGCAGTTGCCTGCATTCTACCAACTCTTGCATATGCGTAGAGGTGATATCTTCGCCATCAAGGTAGATATCAATACATCCAGCTGACATTTAAGAAGGTGGGTGTCGACATCGAGGAGGCCAATGAAGAAGAGCTCAGTAACATAGACGAGGAATCTAGTGAAGAAGAGGCAGACCCCCTGATCAAACAAAAAGAGGTCAAAGAGGAGATGAAAGAAGAGGTTAAAGACGAGAGCGAAGAAGAGAGTGTCTAACATTGGTAGGCGTTGTTGTTTGCAGTATGTTATTTTTCCAGTGACTATACAGAATTGTGTGTGTTTTGTATTTATGTCGAACAGTTTCAGTGCACTCTCTGGGCGCCCATAGCACGAACTCGGCGCACTTTTAAATAATGTAGCGCGAACTGATTTTGAAAAAAGTTGTTTGTGAAACCACGAAATATCCCATGAAGGGAAAACCCGGAGGTGTAATGATGATATTTGTGCTTTCATGACAAATTTGACCCAAATTTCAAATTGGATGTTAAATTGAAATTTGAACCAACATTTGAAGTCCATTAATCTGTGATATGATATTGTAGTGTTTTCTAACCACAATATACATGAATAGGGAATCAATCCAGCCTATTTTGCTTTGTGGAAGATAAATATCCTTGAAATGAGAACAAATAAGGATGGGGTAACACCCCCCCCCCCCCCCCGCGCGTTTGTAAGAACCTATTACAAAAAAAGATAAATTGTGTTCTTAATTTTTTTTTATCATAACTATGTCACATAAAACGACAATGTGCGTCGTTTTGTAATTTTTTGATTTTTAAATTATTAATTTAACCAAGTAAAAACATATTTGATTAGAAACCATTAAAAAACAATTTGTAGAAAAATTGTTTTAATGATAAAAATGGTTTTTGTTCACATTGCCCGCTCTAAGAAATAAAACCAAGACATGTACAAAATGTTAGGTCCAAATGCGGAAACTTAGTTGGTTTGGCTAATTCATAGCGCAAGGTTTAGATTACAATTCTAGAGACTTGCTAGTACAATTCCCTCTATGTGATTCACCAACGGTTTAAAATTCATTTTTTCTTTTATTATTAAAGTAAATCTTACACAGCGCAAATATCATACCATGCCAACATATTTTTGGTTTTTGAAATTTATTCATTTAATTTAGATTTTTTAAGTAGTTACAAAATATGTAGACTTACCCATATAAAGTCATACCGTACAATAACGTGCACCTGGCTGGAGTGGGGCCGGGAAGGGCACTTGTTTAATCGGGGGATTGCTGATGGCCCACGTGGTCTTCTTCACATGCTTTCATTAAGAGAACCCCCGAGAAAAACCCAGGAAATCCAAGAACAGAGCACAGAGCAATAGGAGTGGGATTGAAGGGGCAGGCGAGGATATGATTCGAGGCGCAGAGAATTTTCATTGTCATTATCATCGCCATCACCCTTTGAGAAGAGAGCACAAGCGGATGATTTCCATTGGCATTGTCATCGTGGGTATTTTATGCTCGCCGTCGTCGTCTAATTTTTTTGTCGTCGTCTGTTCCAGCAGCAATCCTACAAATAAGTTTGTAAGGTCAGTGTCGTCTTCTCTACATGTGTTATAACATATTGTGGTGAATTATTTAACGGTTAATTTTACTTGCGAAATGGGGGAGGGGGGACTCAATGTCTGCAATGCCTGTGTACGAGGTTCTAAATTTATTTTATTTTTTCAAAATATAGAATGTAATATACCTCTTCGAAAGATGATTTCCCTTATGAAGAAGAGATTTGTGCTCAGGTCTCTTATCAACCTAATGTCAGTGGTTGAAGCACTCGCTGTTGTAACACTTTTACTAATGACAGATATTTCGAAACGATTGTATGAAATTCCTTTCAACTCGAATGAATACAATTGTTTTCCTTTCAATTCGTGTGTTCTTATATTCTCAGTTTTTTTGTTGTTGTTGTATTGAATGTAGACTGCGCCATGCTCTTTAAGACATCGTCTAGAGAGGCTTGTCGTTGGCACTCATAAGAACTGGATGGAGGCCAAGTGTGCAAACAAAGACACATACTTCCTCTGCCTGCTTAAGTACAGTGAATTTCTTAACGTGTAGGAAGTTAACTACCACTTCCAAGTTAAGCCATATTCGGACCTATATAACCCGACCGCGGCGGAAAGCGTTTTGTGTATGCCATGGCATTGAAATCAATGCAACTGTTAAGTTCACATATGATGAAACGGATCATGTGTTTAATATTGAAGCAACTAACCAAAATAATGCTCTGAAAGCTCGGGTTCAAGATTCTAGTATGTTAGTTTGTGTTGTGTTATTTTTCTTACATATTGATTAGTTCATATTTTCCAAACCTAATGTCATTGTCTTGATCCGGGTTTGTATAGATTCACAAATGGTGCAAGGTTTCTTTGATGAAATTGATATTTCGTGATCTGACATATGTCAGTCATTCCAAAATGAATGCAATATCTTTCAGTTTATTCAGGGAAGCGACAAGGGAATTGGATCCTCACGAGCGCAGGATTTAGGATAATGTAAATGAGGAGGTCGCAGAAGGATATACAATCCCTGAACATGGGATGTCCCGTCTATGGGCGAGTGATTTTTTGACGTTCGAAACATATGAATTAGATGGCGGTCATATCGAGTTCAGTGGGCAGTACCTATGTCGTGGGATAATCACGGCAGACGTTACCGGGGGTAACTTATATTGGGGCAAGACGACTCTGGTGTTTGGGAGAGGGTTTAGCTCAGAGGAAAACATGATGATATGCGATCTGGCAGCCGGCAAGCAAGTCGCCGAGTCTTCGATCTCGATATATTAATCTCAACTCTTGTGTTACACTGAATACTCGATACCTAGCGGTATTGCTCGAACTCTTGGGGTTCTCTAAACTAGACCCAGGGGACGGCTTATAAAGCACCCGGACCCCCTGGCTTGCCCTCCAAGGCGCACCCTGAATCCTACCCGGACACCGCATACAAAACCCTAACTTTCCTTACCGTAACCCACAATCCGGGTTACGAGGCCTACAAACTTGGGCCTTCTAGAAGTTCCTTTATCCTTAGCCGGATCTTGCGCAGCGTCCTTTGGGCCGAGTTACACCTTGGCGTTGGCCTACCAGGTTATCATCCCTCCATCAGTAGTCCCCAGAATAGCTTGGGCTTCACAGGATCCTCCTTGAAGCGCACGCTATTCCATGCAAAAATATCGAACATACAAGTCCATAGAGGCCGGGTTAAGGTGCTTTGATAAACAGCTAGGCCTAACTCCAAGGTGGCCATATAGCAACCCGGCTTTCTCTAGGCCCTTCTTTACTTTTTCCGGGTCAACGCCCTGATAAGAATGTCAAAGATCCAGCTTACTTTACTCGATAATTGGTCCTGATGTTACGGAGAGGATCCCTTTCTTATCTCTGTCCGAATATCTCGTCCCGCACTTAAAGCATATCTCATAAAATCCGGGCAAATAGCCGTTATTCCGAAATTTCCGGTTCCCGCCCGTTGAACTAGGTTTATCCGCCCGCACCCTTATAAATAGGTACTTAGGGATAAACCTAACCCCAACGGCTCATTCCCCCCATTTCCTCCTTCTCTTTACTTCCGCGCTCAAGCTCACAGAACACCATCACGGAGACCTCGCGCGCGTCACCGGAGCCAATCCGCCGCCGGCTACGCTCCGCCACGGTTCGCCCCGCGCCGCCGCCAAGATCCGCCGCCGCGCCCCCGACCTGCCCGCCGGGAGTCGCATAGGGGCACCAAGACTGCGCTATTTGCCTCCGCCGGGCTTTACTTCAATCTCCTCCAGTAAGTTTCCCGTATCCATTAACTTGACCTTGCAATTTCTTGATTTACTTCAGATTGGATCTAAGTCAACCCGCCGGTCGTTTTTTCTTGCCACGCCGAATTAGGTCGCTCAGATTCATTCTAGTTCATCCGATGGCTTGAATATAGACTCCACTTCATTCCCCTATTGCCCATAGTCATTAATTTCACCACGAATCTGGAAATGAAATCTCCAATCTAGGCTCGGGCCGCCCAAATTTTCCGCACCTGCCTCTGACACCCGGAAAATCTTCTTCTTCCGGTTATTTTGCTTGCAGTAGATACATGGGCAACCATCCATCTTCCTCAAACACTTTTCAATACGTAAGCACCCAATAGTTTCTGTAATGATACCTGATACCCGGATAACTTATAATCTTTGCTCCGCAGGATGATACCCGGATAATTCTTAGCTTCCATGTTGTCTCGATATCGCTCACAAATACTCGGGTAACTCATGGTTCCGAGTCTTACTTCTTGTACCTTTTTATCTTGTGCTTTGCAGGTTGATCCCATGGCTCCCAAGAAGCAGGGAAAGCAGCCGGCCAAGGCCAAGACCACCAATTCCATATTCGCCAACTGGGCGCGATCCACTGTTACGAAGGCTAAGTTAGAAGAACTGGCCGAGTTAGGGGTTCTCTCCTCTCAAAAAGATATCCATTGGAGGGTGCCGGGTGACGAGACCCGGCCCACGCCAGCCGACGATGAGGTAATATGTTTCGTAGAGCACGTGACCCGGGGGTTCCGTCCTCCGGGTCACCCTTTCTTTCGAGACGTTCTGAGCCACTATGGCCTCCGGATATTTGACATAGGGCCTAACTCTATGTTAAATATTTCCCACTTCATCGTTCTTTCCGAGTCATACTTGTGCACTCCGCCATGTTTGGCCCTCTTTATTGAATTGTTTCAGTGCAAGCCGTGCCGCGAAAGCGGTGACGGAGCACTTCTTGCTTGCGGCGGGGTCTCCATCCAGCGCCGCAAGAATTCTCCCATGCCACCTCTCACTCTCAATTCCCACGTCAAACACTGGCAACTCTCATACTTTTACTGCCGAGACACGTCCCCACCCGGCGAAAGGAAGCTGCCGGGTTACTCGGAGGGCCTCCTCGATATCTCCGAAACCTTCAACGCTTTTGCCCCTGACTCGGATAGGGAGGCAATCCAACCTTTGTTGGCTAAAATTGCTATTCTTTCGGCCCAAGGTCTCATTGGGCTTAACCTGGTGAAAACTTGGGTTGATTTCCGGATCCAACCCAATTCCATCCGCACAAAGTTAATGTGCGAGTACTCGGGGCACACCACGGACACGCTCCGATATTCCACCAACAGCTTTGCAGCCGGTGACACCAACAAGACTATCAAGGGCTTCTTGACAGAGAAGTTGGAGGTAATCCGGGATATAACCGGGTTAGAACCCTTTACGCGCGAGAATCCGGCCCCTGAGGTAAAGATCCGGCTTTCATACTTTTACCTTCATGCTTTCCACTCGATACAGTTGTTAACTCTCATTCTCATTCCTTTATCTCAGGCTGATAATGCCTTTTGGAAGATCGAAACCGCCCCTAGCTCGGAAAGTCCAGAGGAAGAAGAAAACACGATTAACTCGGAGGAAGGTACACTCCGAGTTTTACTTAGTTTCTGCGAGCTTTGTCGTTGCTCATTCTCTGCTTTTCCGACTGTAAACCTTGGTAACTTTTAGAACAAGAGGACAAGGACGAAGAAGAAACTGAATGCAAGGTAGAATCCGCGAGTGACGAAGATGAAGCTGAGCCTATAATCAAGGTCGGAGCAAAGAGAAAACCCCGAGGGGTCGTCTTCAAGGTTCCGTACCGTTTCCTTGCCTCTAAACCATATTCATTTGATAACATGCATGAGCTGAACCGGGAGTTATCCATTTGGCCGTACTTGAAGGATCCGCTCGTGACCAAGCGCCGAATGACTCGGAACTTTCCGGGTGATGGCGCTCTTAATCCGGGTATTTCGTCGTCTCCGGCTCGACGCGCTGGTATTCACCTAATCCTTTCTTGAATATCAGAGTCCTTCCAAATCATCCCCTCGTGGGACAATTCCATGTCTTACTTTCCTGATATTTTTTCAGTTTCGTCCGGGTCCAGCAGCGAGTTCCCTTCAGACTTCAGGGTGAATGCCGGGTAAGTTTCTTCTCCTGACGTCCTATCACCTTTTCCTAATTTTTCCAGTTGTACGTTAAGTGCTCATTTATACCATCCACAGGGTCGCGGTCACTATCAGTGACCAGGAAAATATGGAGACCGATGACCCGGGTAATGGAAATCCCACAGACGATATGACGGCCGCAGCTGGCGGCGAAGATCAACAAGTGCCACGAGTAAACCCGGCTGATCAAGAAGCCGAGTATCCAATAGCCTCGCACGCACGCGAGGAGGAAGAAGCTGCAGCCTTGGGCATGGGAGGAGGGGCGCCAGACTCCGATGTTCGGACGACCCGGATTCCTTCCCCTGCAAAGAAGAGAACTCCTTCTCCGAGTCTCCAAGATCCCGGGTCTTCCAACTTGGGGAACAATACTTTCGATCAAATGATGAACGCTCTCCTTGCCATGAAGGCCTCGGAGAGCGATATGCTAGAGCGTATGGCAGTGGAGCACCAGGTAACGTTACCTGATATCTCTTATTATCCATCTAGTCCCCAAGTTCCGAGTATAACTTGTTGAAGTTGTGCTCGATACTCTGTGCGATACTCGGCTTGCCATGATACCCGACTAATTCTTATACTTTGATCTCTTACAGGCACAGGCCACCCGGTCTGATGAAATTTTGCTCAAAACCGAACAACTTCTGCTAGCCGAGGTGAAGCGAGAGAGGCCCTTGAGGCTGAAGTGGAAACCTTGAAGAAAGATGTTTCCAAATACAAGAAAAGGTGCACTATTGCTCAAACCGCACTGAAGAAGTTATCGGACCAAGTTACCGATACTTATCGCATCTTGCTTAGTAAGTTTGTTGCTGCTGATTGCTTTCATGCCTCTGCCTTGTTACTTGATTCGTGATACCCGGAATTACTGATGCGGCCCTTATTGTTTCAACTGCAGGCGCTAACCTTGCGGCCCAGAAGAAGATGACGTTAAAAAGGTTAAAACTTTAAAGACTGTGCTCCGGACCTTCTTCGCCGGCACCAAGTGGATATTGGACGCCGTGCAATGGTCGACTGAGGCATATCCGGGTGAAGAAAATCTTATCCAAGCATGCTCCACCGTGCCTGCGTGGATCGAGCTCTGGAAACGCTCGGCATGCCGGGTTGGTATGACCCGGGCCTTTACGCTGGCTAAGGCTTACTTTCCTAAGCTTGAGCCGGCAAAGGTGATATCCGGGTTTCCAGAGTTCAAAGCAGATGGCTCCAGGTTTGGGCCCAAGGACTTCAAGGCCATACAATCCGCAGTGCGTCACTCGGCAACCACTTTGGCCGATAGTATGGACCTGCGCACGTTTATGAGTTCGTACGATGCTGAAAACAAAGACGTGCAGGAGGAAACACCCCCACCCTTCGATATTTTGGAGAAATGGAATGCCGATTCGGCCAGGAAAAGGGAAGAAACCGCGAAGAGGGAAGCCGAATTAGGGTCAGAGCCAACCACCTCTACGCCGGCTGTCCGTCCGCCTGTCCGTCCTGATGCGAAGAATCAGGGTGACGATGCTGGGAAAGCTGAAGAGCAAGCCTAGGACCAAGACCCGGAGGACAAGGGCAAAGATGTGGACCCGACTCAGGAAGCCGAGTAAACCAATGCCATCATGATACCTTGGTCGTTCGATGCTTTTGTTCGAAACGAATATTCTTTTGACGGTGCACCTGTGCACCTTTGATACTACTATCGAGATTTGTAATGCACTTTAATTCCTTGATATACTTCGTGCCTCTCCTGGCCTTTGGGTGAATTTGATACTTGTCTGTTTTTGAGCTCGTTCTTGATATCCGACTTTCTTTATGGTTCCTTTTGTGAGGCTCGGTTTCCGAGTATCGTGGGTTTTGACAAGTAGACTTTTCTCTAAGTCCCCAAGTCCCCAAGACTCGGATGTTAGGATTTTTCGAGCTTAGTAACTAAGCAACTTGTTTCTGTTTCGAAATCCCCAGTCCCCAAGGCCCGAAATCCGAGTCTGGGACGTGTGGTCTTTCCAAGAGAACAAATTGTTTTCTACTAAGACCAAAACCTAGAGCCGTTTCACATAGGTATTGAAGTTATGCTTAATAAACGTTGAGTTTCCGGCTATTAGCCCTGTACTCTGCATAACTTCTGGTTTAGATGACGCTTTTGACTATCTTGTACTATAAGCCGGCTTTCCGTGGATATCATGTTGTTACATCTATACGAAAACAGGGTCAGGCAAGTCCCATTGGGCTTCATGGCTGATTGTAATCGTAAGAGAGCAAATCATGCCACTTTAGTGCGAGTCACATCGAGCTTAAGTAAGAAAAGTCAAGAAAATTTGGCTCCTTTGTCCGGTTATAAGATTGCAGCTGTACTCGTTTGCGAGTAATCGGCCACTCATAGGCATCAAGGCCGGGTCTTTGAGTTTGTAGCTGTGCTATTCAAGCAATCAGCCCCCAAGACCTAGATATATGCAACACACTTAATGAAACTGATGTACTGATAACAATAAATAATACTTACCTGTAACCGAAGTAAAGATCGTAACAAAATAAGACTTGGTAACGCATGTGAGGAAGATATATTTCTTAACCATCTCTTTATTGATACGAGAAAGTTTGGGTCAGCAGGCCGCCTCATTAAAAACCTTCCAGTCCCCTTAGGTACCCTGGATAGGAAAAGAGTGCGTCTGAAACCTGCTGCCCGTTACATTGTTTAGTTCTTCTTGGGAATCTGTCCGGAATTGACGTAATCGATACACATTCTCCACTTGTTGGTCTTTTTTATTATGAGTACCGAGTTTGTGTAACACCTCGGGTGTTACCTGTTTGTTTTACCTGCATCATATGCATCACATTGCATTGCACCATGTTTGCATCACAACTGAAAATTTCAAAACAATTTAAACTTTCACCCTTGCCCAAAATTTCCAATTTCAAACTTGCAAACTAAACCACTCATTTGTTCTTCAATAGTTTGCAAATTGTTTTAATCAAATTGGCTGTTAATAAAATTCCCCCTCTTGTTAAAACCCTAATGGCTAACTCAAAAATTTAAATCAAATCACTCATTAATTTGTTGGTTTTAATCAAACCATTAATTCAATCAATTAATTCCAAATCTTTTCAAACTCAAATAAAATCTCCAAATCAGCACCTCATTTGAAAGTTATAAAAGTACCAAAGAATTTATAATCACATTGTTCTATTTAATCAATAGGGTTCACCCTATTAAAACCTTTGTTTTCAATACTATTTTATTTAATAACAAAACACCCTAAATTTGAGCTATTTCAAACAGTACCAAAATTCCATGTTTTTGAATTCCAAAAATTGGTTTTGGTTGTTTCAACCTAATGTGCTCACCCTAAATTTTTCTATGATTTTTGATAACCTCAAAACCCCTCTTTCCTTCCAATTACTTTTGCTACAAAAAAAAGAAAAGAAAAACAAAATAGAAAAGGGAGAGAGAGAGAGCACAGCAGCCCAGCCCATCTACCTATTTTTCTGCTGGCCCAGTACCCTTCCACGATGTTGCTTTCTCCTTCCTCACGCTGTCGTCACCTCTGTACGTCTCCCTCTCAACCACCCGATCAGCTCCCCCCTCCTCGATGCTGCTCCGTACCATGCCTCTCCCCCCTTAAGTATCCCTCTGCCCTTCCCCTCTGCAACCCTAGCCCATCCTCTAACCCTAGCGCCGCCGTCTCACCTCTCTCCCCCACCCCCGAATTCCTCTGTTCCTCTGAACCTGCAAACACACCACCGCACCACCCACTCACCGTCAGACCACCGCCACCTCCCATCGCCTCGGTCGTCCTAGGGCTGAACCCACCACGGGAATGGAACCGTGGTGGTTCAACCTCGCTCCTCGTGCCCTCGCCGCTTGCCGGGAGTCGCTGCGGAGTCCGCGCCATCGCCGGCAACTCCCTCCGTTCTGCCTCGACGACTGAAGGACGACAACGAGCAGCAGGTGATCGCCACTTCTCCTTCCCCTCTCCCTCCGATCCGTCCTGTACCTCACGCGCACGTCGCCCACTTGCACCGTCCACACACATCACCAGCACCCGCACACCGGCGAGCAACCGCACACCGCCGCTGTCAACCCCGTCGAGCACCGCGTCTGCCTTCCGATCGAGTTTCTCGTCAGGTTCAGTTAGCGACTCGGTGTCGAAAGTTCAGTTAACCTCAGTAGCGAACATATCTTCCAACGTACCTGTATCCTGTCACGAAACCAACGATAGCCGCACTGGCCTCGTTCCTTCGCGCGCGAGCTGCAGGTCGAGGGATCGATCCCCCTCGGCCGCAGTTAGGCCCCTTATTTTTCCTTGTTCGCGCAGGGGCCAGGGTCCACCAGTCGGTGGCCCAGTGTGCCACCTCACCACGCACCCGCCACGCTGGCCAGTGGCCCACGGGCAGTGGCTGCGGGTAGGTTAACCCGCGGTAACAAAAACATTTTTCCTGCACGTTTCTTTTAAAAACAGGCCCTTTAAAATTGCAGTTTAGTCCTCCAAATTAAACCCTTAATAACTTTTAATCTATAACTCCAAATTATAAAATCTAAATATGTTTATTGCTCTAAATAAAATTGTCCATCTAATGGTACCACTTGTTCACTGTTTTGAAATTCCAAAATGCAATTTAAATTTGAATTCAAACAAATCAATTGCAATTTGCCAAAATCAATAACTAATTCATACTAACTCCAAATAATGCAAATAAAATATGTTTTCCATGCTATTTCAAATAACCTATTCAAATATAATTTTTGTTTCCTGTTTTGAATAATTAAAATTGCCTAAACAATTTAAACCTTGTTTAATTCAATTAAAATTGCTAATTTCATAACTTGCTCAAAATAAAATATTTTTGAACATGCAAAATATGTTTTGAAACCATCAAAGTGTGAACTTTTCAAATGTGAGTTTGAAATTATGTTTTGGACAAATAAAACTTCAATTAAATTCAAGCTTGTTTCAAATTCATTTAAAACTTTTTTAATATTGTTTAATTCATAATTAAATTATCCTAATTCCAATTTCAATATTTGAAACATGTAATCCAACTAAAATTTGGTGTTCTTTTCAAATACAAATTTTGTTAATTGTTTTGAACACTTTAACTTGATGAAAACAACAATTGTTTGTGTGACATGTTTAAGTAACCAAACTTTCCAATCTTAACCAATAATTTCCAAACTTGTTAAACCTTATTACATTTGGTTCTGTTGTTGTTATTTTGTTGTTTTCCTCATCCATGCATCATGCTAATCCACCTTCACCTGTTGATTAGTTGGAAAACAATTGTTTCAACCATAATTCATGGGATTTTCATATGCAACTCAAATTGCATATGGGTCCATTTAAATGTGTTTATCTTGTCAACTAGTTTACCTTGATGCATCTTTAAACCTGTCATGCATCCATATCTTGAGCATGCTGGATCTTTTGCCGTAGTAGTAATTGTTGCATCCGGTGTTTGTTCGAGGTTCATTGCTTCTTCCCGGATAGGACGTTGAGATGATGTGAGCAACGACAAGTTATGCTACCTTGCGGGATCTCAGGCAAGTATACTCACTTGCTGCCATATGGCTGCCTTTCATCACTTGTTACCGATTCTTTCCGTTGTTCTTTTCTGCTAGCCTTAGTGGTAGTTGTTTCTGTTACGAACCCATCACATGAATCCCTTAACCTTGATATTGCCTCACCTCCATACCTATAACCATTGCTTGTTGCCCGTGTCTTACTAGCATGCTTAGGTTGTTTTGCTCGAGTCTGTTACCCGTTACTTTCCGTTACTAGATTACTTTTATGTTCTGGGGGCTCGATGTTTAATCAATCAATCAATCATGCTACTGTTATTGTTAAATAATAATTTGATGATAAGGCACCGGCAGGAAGCCCTTTGTGGTTTTGAAGCCTGCTAGTGTCGACCCCCCTAATTAGGAAAAGGGTCTTGTCTACTAATCCATGATGAGCGTGCTCACCGCATACGGGTGGTAGTATGGGACCCCCTCGACTTAGACTTGATCTGCAGTTTGTCCGAAGAGCCACACTTAGTTCGGGTGTTCCATTTGCTCCTTGCATAATAGGAGGTACCCCCATTGGTTACTGGTGATGATGATGATGCATATAGGGCGAGGCCTGTGGTGCCGGGGGGTGTGGTTTTCACCCTTGCGCTTAGGTTAGGCGGACTGGCCGGGACCTTATAGCTCCGTGGCTCCTAGGATGGATTGTAGAGATGGTTTGGGTCGTGTCAAGTCCACCTAAGTTTTAGTTGGTGGCTTGAGTGTGTACGGGTACTGGAGCACACCCTGCAGGGATAAATCTTCTCGAGAAGCCGTGTTTTCCGCGGTTATGGATTACTTGGTGAAAGTACTGGCTAACAAGTACTCAGGACAACTTAAACATAATGATCAACCATGTATCACCCAATGCTAAATAACTTGACTAGTAATAGGTTATTCACACAATAACTTGACTCATCTTTAATACAACGGTGTGAGTTATCCTCGGATTACTTCTTCGGATAAGGGGCAAGATCCAGGATGGGTTTGTTTGAAGTTATCTTTCAGTTGGTTACAATACTCGATCTTATCTTCTTTCTGTTAGCCGGAAGTGGTAGTATCTCTCTGTAGCTGGTTAGTGCAACCTGCTGTCGCTTATTTGCAATAACCCTTCCTTTCCGTTGATCCTAAAGTATTTGTATCTTGTGATGACTGGCTACGCCGGTATCTTGTGAGTATGGGTTTATCCACTTGCCAGTACTTAACCGTACTGACCCACGAATCTCTTTCGTGGCTGCAAATTCCAACTTGCAGTCAACAGGTTTGAAGTCTGACGACGTTAGCTTGGGAATCCCTCCGGCTTGGCCTGGGCAGGGATTGGACGCTCTCGGTTATCTTCAGGACTCTTAGTCCAATTTGTATCTTGTCCGTAGCCGGACGTTTGTTTCTTCCGCTGTTATTTGGATCTTTGTATTGTATCAGTTGTATCCCTGGCTCGTTTGAGTCATCTTGTATCTATCTGTTTCTGTTGTAATTGTGGAATATTCGTGAACTGTTGTAATGTTATCGTAAGTGGCAACCTGGAATCGGTTATTATGCGGATTTGGCGGGAATGCTGAAATCTGCATAGTGCCCGATCTCGGGGCGTCACAAATGGTATCAGAGCCTTGGTTCCGATTCCCGATATTGTTTCGATACGAATGGTTATCGAAGCAACGGGTCCGCAAAGCCTGTAGGATAACCTAGCTAACGGTCGTTGTTTCTAGAGTGTCAAAACTATTTCTGCTAAACTATTTTGGAAAAACATCTCAATAGGATTCTTGTTTTCTCCTTATCCCTATTCTAATTCCCATCCCATCTTATTTGTTTTGGAGTTTTCCCCCTTGTCTATCTTTCAAAGTGTTAGGATCCTACGTGGGTTGGACGTTTTCTGAGCCCTTAACCTAATAGGTTCGATCATCGGAAGATTCCTGGTGGAAGAACATCGTCGTCAGCCCGAGCAAGAATCCCTTGTTAGTGGTGTCGAGGAGATCAGCTGGAAGCATGAAGAATCGATAGTCGAACTTCTTTCCCCTCCCGGGTTAGCAGGTGGATTGCGAGGGCGCAATCCCTTGTTAGTGGTGTCGTCTGTAACACCTGGGGTGTTACCTGTTTGTTTTGCTTGCATCATATGCATCACATTGCATTGCACCATGTTTGCATCACAACTGAAAATTTCAAAACAATTTAAACTTTCACCCTTGCCCAAAATTTCCAATTTCAAACTTGCAAACTAAACCACTCATTTGATCTTCAATAGTTTGCAAATTGTTTTAATCAAATTGGCTGTTAATAAATTTCCCCCTCTTGTTAAAACCCTAATGGCTAACTCAAAAATTTAAATCAAATCACTCATTAATTTGTTGGTTTTAATCAAACCATTAATTCAATCAATTAATTCCAAATCTTTTCAAACTCAAATAAAATCTCCAAATCAGCACCTCATTTGAAAGTTATAAAAGTACCAAAGAATTTATAATCACATTGTTCTATTTAATCAATAGGGTTCACCCTATTAAAACCTTTGTTTTCAATACTATTTTATTTAATAACAAAACACCCTAAATTTGAGCTAATTCAAACAGTACCAAAATTCCATGTTTTTGAATTCCAAAAATTGGTTTTGGTTGTTTTCAACCTAATGTGCTCACCCTAAATTTTTCTATGATTTTTGATAACCTCAAAACCCCTCTTTCCTTCCAATTACTTTTGCTACAAAAAAAAGAAAAGAAAAAAAAAATAGAAAAGGGAGAGAGAGAGAGCACAGCAGCCCAGCCCATCTACCTATTTTTCTGCTGGCCTAGTACCCTTCCACGACGTCGCTTTCTCCTTCCTCACGCTGTCGTCACCTCTGTACGTCTCCCTCTCAACCACCCGATCAGCTCCCCCCTCCTCGATGCTGCTCCGTACCATGCCTCTCCCCCCTTAAGTATCCCTCTGCCCCTCCCCTCTGCAACCCTAGCCCATCCTCTAACCCTAGCGCCGCCGTCTCACCTCTCTCCCCCCCCCCAATTCCTCTGTTCCTCTGAACCTGCAAACACACCAGCGCACCACCCACTCACCGTCAGACCACCGCCACCTCCCGTCGCCTCGGCCGTCCTAGGGCTGAACCCACCACGGGAATGGAACCGTGGTGGTTCAACCTCGCTCCTCGTGCCCTCGCCGCTTGCCGGGAGTCGCTGCGGAGTCCGCGCCATCGCCGGCAACTCCCTCCGTTCTGCCTCGACGACTGAAGGACGACAACGAGCAGCAGGTGATCGCCACTGCTCCTTCCCCTCTCCCTCCGATCCGTCCTGTACCTCACGCGCACGTCGCCCACTTGCACCGTCCACACACATCACCAGCACCCGCACACCGGCGAGCAACCGCACACCGCCGTTGTCAACCCCGTCGAGCACCGCGTCTGCCTTCCGATCGAGTTTCTCGTCAGGTTCAGTTAGCGACTCGGTGTCGAAAGTTCAGTTAACCTCAGTAGCGAACATATCTTCCAACGTACCTGTATCCTGTCACGAAACCAACGATAGCCGCACTGGCCTCGTTCCTTCGCGCGCGAGCTGCAGGTCGAGGGATCGATCCCCCTCGGCCGCAGTTAGGCCCCTTATTTTTCCTTGTTCGCGCAGGGGCCAGGGTCCACCAGTCGGTGGCCCAGTGTGCCACCTCACCGCGCACCCGCCACGCTGGCCAGTGGCCCACGGGCAGTGGCTGCGGGTAGGTTAACCCGCGGTAACAAAAACATTTTTCCTGCACGTTTCTTTTAAAAACAGGCCCTTTAAAATTGCAGTTTAGTCCTCCAAATTAAACCCTTAATAACTTTTAATCTATAACTCCAAATTATAAAATCTAAATATGTTTATTGCTATAAATAAAATTGTCCATCTAATGGTACCACTTGTTCACTGTTTTGAAATTCCAAAATGCAATTTAAATTTGAATTCAAACAAATCAACTGCAATTTGCCAAAATCAATAACTAATTCATACTAACTCCAAATAATGCAAATAAAATATGTTTTCCATGCTATTTCAAATAACCTATTCAAATATAATTTTTGTTTCCTGTTTTGAATAATTAAAATTGCCTAAACAATTTAAACCTTGTTTAATTCAATTAAAATTGCTAATTTCATAACTTGCTCAAAATAAAATATTTTTGAACATGCAAAATATGTTTTCAAACCATCAAAGTGTGAACTTTTCAAATGTGAGTTTGAAATTATGTTTTGGACAAATAAAACTTCAATTAAATTCAAGCTTGTTTCAAATTCATTTAAAACTTGTTTAATATTGTTTAATTCATAATTAAATTATCCTAATTCCAATTTCAATATTTGAAACATGTAATCCAACTAAAATTTGGTGTTCTTTTCAAATACAAATTTTGTTAATTGTTTTGAACACTTTAACTTGATGAAAACAACAATTGTTTGTGTGACATGTTTAAGTAACCAAACTTTCCAATCTTAACCAATAATTTCCAAACTTGTTAAACCTTATTGCATTTGGTTCTGTTGTTGTTATTTTGCTGTTTTCCTCATCCATGCATCATGCTAATCCACCTTCACCTGTTGATTAGTTGGAAAACAATTGTTTCAACCATAATTCATGGGCTTTTCATATGCAACTCAAATTGCATATGGGTCCATTTAAATGTGTTTATCTTGTCAACTAGTTTACCTTGATGCATCTTTAAACCTGTCATGCATCCATATCTTGAGCATGCTGGATCTTTTGCCGTAGTAGTAATTGTTGCATCCGGTGTTTGTTCGAGGTTCATTGCTTCTTCCCGGATAGGACGTTGAGATGATGTGAGCAACGACAAGTTCTGCTACCTTGCGGGATCTCAGGCAAGTATACTCACTTGCTGCCATATGGCTGCCTTTCATCACTTGTTACCGATTCTTTCCGTTGTTCTTTTCTGCTAGCCTTAGTGGTAGTTGTTTCTGTTACGAACCCATCACATGAATCCCTTAACCTTGATATTGCCTCACCTCCATACCTATAACCATTGCTTGTTGCCCGTGTCTTACTAGCATGCTTAGGTTGTTTTGCTCGAGTCTGTTACCCGTTACTTTCCGTTACTAGATTACTTTTATGTTCTAGGGGCTCGATGTTTAATCAATCAATCAATCATGCTACTGTTATTGTTAAATAATAATTTGATGAGAAGGCACCGGCAGGAGGCCCTTTGTGGTTTTGAGGCCTGCTAGTGTCGACCCCCCTAATTAGGAAAAGGGTCTTGTCTACTGATCCATGATGAGCGTGCTCACCGCATCCGGGTGGTAGTATGGGACCCCCCTCGACTTAGACTTGATCTGCAGTTTGTCCGAAGAGCCACACTTAGTTCGGGTGTTCCATTTGCTCCTTGCATAATGGGAGGTACCCCCATTGGTTACTGGTGATGATGATGATGCATATAGGGCGAGGCCTGTGGTGCCGGGGGGATGTGGTTTTCACCCTTGCGCTTAGGTTAGGCGGACTGGCCGGGACCTTATAGCTCCGTGGCTCCTAGGATGGATTGTAGAGATGGTTTGGGTCGTGTCAAGTCCACCTAAGTTTTAGTTGGTGGCTTGAGTGTGTACGGGTACTGGAGCACACCCTGCAGGGATAAATCTTCTCGAGAAGCCGTGTTTTCCGCGGTTATGGATTACTTGGTGAAAGTACTGGCTAACAAGTACTCAGGACAACTTAAACATAATGATCAACCATGTATCACCCAATGCTAAATAACTTGACTAGTAATAGGTTATTCACACAATAACTTGACTCATCTTTAATACAACGGTGTGAGTTATCCTCGGATTGCTTCTTCGGATAAGGGGCGAGATCCAGGATGGGTTTGTTTGAAGTTATCTTTCAGTTGGTTACAATACTCGATCTTATCTTCTTTCTGTTAGCCGGAAGTGGTAGTATCTCTCTGTAGCTGGTTAGTGCAACCTGCTGTCGCTTATTTGCAATAACCCTTCCTTTCCGTTGATCCTAAAGTATTTGTATCTTGTGATGACTGGCTACGCCGGTATCTTGTGAGTATGGGTTTATCCACTTGCCAGTACTTAACCGTACTGACCCACGAATCTCTTTCGTGGCTACAAATTCCAACTTGCAGTCAACAGGTTTGAAGTCTGACGACGTTAGCTTGGGAATCCCTCCGGCTTGGCCTGGGCAGGGATTGGACGCTCTCGGTTATCTTCAGGACTCTTAGTCCAATTTGTATCTTGTCCGTAGCCGGACGTTTGTTTCTTCCGCTGTTATTTGGATCTTTGTATTGTATCAGTTGTATCCCTGGCTCGTTTGAGTCATCTTGTATCTATCTGTTTCTGTTGTAATTGTGGAATATTCGTGAACTGTTGTAATGTTATCATAAGTGGCAACCTGGAATCGGTTATTATGCGGATTTGGCGGGAATGCTGAAATCTGCATAGTTCCCGATCTCGGGGCGTCACAGTTTGCTAGCCAATCCGGGTGAGGCGTTTCCATGACGCGTGTCGCACCCTGATTTCTAGGGGATACTCACCGTACGAACTGGATAGCAGATGCTTGGATTATGGGGCATAACTGCTCCCACGTCCCAGCTTCCTGGTAGGCCTGCGCTTATGCGCGACAACACAAGCCCTGCTATTCCATCGTCGATGTAAACTATCCACTAGAGATCAAAGGCACTTCCGTCGACGTACTTCAAACCATACACACATGGTACGTCAACGGCGTTTAACAAGTGATATCACAACAGATCTCTACGACACAAAAGATTGAAATAAGTTGCAGATGGCTCTCATTAGAGCAGAGATAGCAAATACAATCATTCAGAGGGCACATGCCCCAACAATACATCGTTACAATACAGCGGAAGCATTCAACATGTCTGAGTACAGACAAGAACCAAATAGGCCTAAGAGGCCGGAAACGAAAAGACGGAGCCCATCCACGAAGTCTCGGATCCTGCCCGGGTCCGCTATCTACTCGTCAGCAGTATCGTCATACTCCACGTAGTTGCCATCATGTAGATCCTCGGAAACGTCGGTCTGCGGAAACCACAGCCCCAAAGGGG
The DNA here is from genome assembly GCA_028641055.1 of Alopecurus myosuroides. Lineage (NCBI taxonomy): Eukaryota > Viridiplantae > Streptophyta > Magnoliopsida > Poales > Poaceae > Alopecurus > Alopecurus myosuroides. The sequence continues at coordinate 92,352,084 of CM054057.1, forward strand.
TCAGTACATAAACGTACTGGCAAGCAAGAATCACAGTTCACCAAAGTGTAACCCGTCAACACCAAGCACAGATGCTTTGGGTTCAACGGAAGAGAGGGGATATAAAAGATGCGGCAACTAGCTGCACTAACCAACTACAGAGATTCTACCACATCCGGCTAACAGAAAGGAGATAAGATCGAGGATGGTAACCAACTGAAAGATAACTCCAAACAAACCCATCCTGGATCTCGCCCCTTATCCAAAGAAGCAATCCGAGGATAACTCACAAAGTTGAATTAATGATGGTTCATATTATTGTGTCAATAAGCCTATTACTAGTCAAGTTGTTAATCATTGGGTGTAAGGTTGTTAATCATTAGGTTTAAGTTGTCCTGAGTACTTGTTAGCCAGTACTTTCACCAAGTAATCCATAACCGCGGAAAACACGGCTTCTCGAGAAGATTATCCCTGCAGGGTTGCACCAATTTAGCCGTACACGCAAGAATAACCCGCCAGATGGGGAGCTAACCCACCAAGCGAGGTACTCTACACAACTCAACTCTTCTTCGCATCAAGCCCAAAGCACCTTAGGCGCACGGCTAATCGAGCCCAGAAGAAAATGGACCCTCATAGCACTCTAAGAACGTGTCCTCCTATATGCCGACTACGAAAGTTCCACCCGGGATCCAAGGGCTCGCAAGATCATGCATGCAGCAAATGGAAAGCCCGAACTAAATGAGGCGATTTGGACGAGATGCGAATCGAGTCAAATTGAGGGGGGCGCCCATACTCGCTTCCCACATGCGGGTAGTGCGCTCATCATGGATCAGTAGACAAGACCCTTTTCCTATTAGGGTCGACACTAGCAGGCCTCAAAACCACAAAGGGCCTCCTGCCGGTGCCTTATCATCAAATTATTATTTAACAATAACAGTAGCATGATTGATTGATTGATTCAAACATCGAGCCCCCAGAACATAATGGAATAATAACAGAAAGTAACGGGTAACAGACTCGAGCAAAACAACCCTAAGCATGCTAGTAAGACACGGGCTCAAACAATGGTTATAGGTGTGGAGGTGAGGCAATAGCAGGGTTAAGGAATTCATGTGATAGGTTCGTAACAGAAGCAACTAATCATAGGGCTAGCAGAATAGACAACGGAAAGTATCGGTAACCAATGTTGAAAGGAACACAATGGTTCATGTGAGTGATAACTTGCCTGCAAAACCCAGTAGCCTGGTACTGAGCTAACTCCTTAGAAGGGGTGTCGTAAGTATCGTCGGTCTCAACGTCGTCGTATATCCAGGAAGAAGCAAACAAACAAGGCAGAAAGATAAACAATCATTATCATGGCAATAGGTGCACAACATGGGATGATGCATGTCATGTTATTAGATGCATCAGAGTAACTAGTTGATATGATACACAAGTTTAAATGGATTCCATATGCAAAGATTGCATATGGCAAACCCATGCCTTAGAGTTGAACTAATTGTTCTATCACTAAGCATCATGTGTAAGTGAGTTAGTATGATGCATGCATGATGAGGAACAAGAAGATAACAATTTAAATGCAATTGGAATGATGGTTAACAATTTTAGAAATCATTAACAAAGTTTGGAAAATTATTGTTACTTAATGGCATTAAACAAGTAGTTGTTGTTTTCATCAAGTTAAGGTGTTCAAAACAAATAACAAAGTTGATATTTGAAAAGGTTATCCAATTTTAGTTGGATTACATGTTTCACATTTTGAAATTGGACTTAGGATTAATTAGTTATGAAGTAAACAATATTAAACAATTTTTAATTGCATTAAACAAGACTTAAATGGTTTAGGCAATTTTAATTATTCAAAACAGAAAACAAAAATTATATTTGAATATGTTATTTAAAATGGTATGGAAAACATATTTTATTTGCATTTATTGGATTAATAAATGATTAGTTATGGAATTTACAAATTAACATTTGAATTATTTAAATTTGAATTTTTAAATGCATTTGAAGTTTCCAAAACAGTATACAAATTGGATATTTGGAAAGTTTAGAAAATTTGGATCAGAATTCATATAAAGTTTGTATTTATTGGAATTATAAAACAAAAGATATTGAATTTTAAAGTTTTGTTTTAATTCTGCTAATTAAAAAGAAATTTGGAATTTTAGAAATTTGCACTGAAACATTTGCTACCGAGCAGCTCTCTACCCACTACCCCTGCCGCGTGGGCCAGAGGGGCCAGCGTGGCGCGCGCGTGGCAACCACCGCGGCTGACGGGTGGGCCACTGGTGCAGGGGAAGAAAACCCAAAGGAAAAAGGGGGGCGCAGCGGGGCTCGAACCCGCAACCTGGCCTCGCGCGCGGGCAGATGCTACCACTACGCTGTGGAAGAGATCGTTGAAAGAAGGGAACAGGCTAATGTTTTAAGGGATAGCTGCGGCGTAACTGAACCAAAGTTCAGTTGGCCTGAACTTCGTCAGGCAATCGACTGTCGACTGAAACAGATGGGTTCAGAGACCGTACAACGGCGGTACGACTCGCCGGCGGACGGCCACCGTGCGCGTGCTGCGCTGCCGCAACCGTGGTGGTGCGCTTGTGGGCTCGCGTGCAGCTGTGAGGAGGACGGAAAGAAGGAGGACGGTGAGCGGAGGGCACAATTCACCTCCGATGCAGAGCTCGTTGGAGATAGTCGACGGCGGCGGGAAACACGGTCGGCGGCGGCGCTAGCAGCCCCCTCGAGCTCGACGGTGATGTTGGGGATGGCCAGGGCGCGACGGCGGATCCATTTCCTCTGCTCCACGGAGGGAAGCATGGTCCTCCCGGCGGCGACCCTCGCCGGTTCAGAGAGGTGCAGAGTAGGCGAGTTGCAGAGAGGTGAGGGAGGCAGTAGCGGGAGAGAATGGCGGCGCTAGGGTTGGGCTAGGCTAGCAGCAGAGGTTAGGGTGGGGTTTTAAGGGGAGCTCAACCTAGTACGGCTGCACATCGGCGTGGGGAAGAGGAGATCGGGTGGTTCTGCGAGGTTCGTACAGAGATGACGTAGGTTGAAGATGACATGTGGAGATGGGCTGGACCGAAAGCAGTTGGGCTGAGAGAAGAGTGGATGGCTGCCCTCCTCTTTTTTTTTCTATTTTTCTTCCTCCTCTTTTTTTTTTTGCTGAAAAGTAAATGGAAGCATTTGATAGGTTTAACTTGGTGATAAATTTGGAAAAAGATTTGGGTAACCTCTTTAGGTCATTTGCAAACAGGTTTTAACTTTTATTTTCAAAAAAGTTGAATTTTTGTTTGCTGTTTGAAATTGAAACAAATTTAGGTGATATTTTTAATATTAAAGATCATTAATAAAACCAACATTTAAATAGGGTAACTCCTATGGTAATTAGACAAATTGAGTTGATTTGTTTTGTTAATAACATGATTTCAAAATGGTTCTGTTTTGGTGCTTTGATTTGAAATTTTAAATGTGTTTGTGGAATTAAATGATTGATTCAAAACCATCATTTTCACAAGTGATCACTAAGGCAAAACATGAAACAAATTGGTTGTTTTTAGTTGTGATTCTTATTCAAAAAGTTGTAACAGAACAAGTATGAAACCATTGTTTGAATAAAGTTTGAATTTGAGTTGTGAAAACAGTGGAAAACAAATGCACCAAATAAGAAACAAGTGCAAACAACATGGAAACAATATGATAACATGATGCAATACTTAAATAAACATGCAACAAACATTCTAAGGGGATGGTTTTCATACTTGGGCTGTTACAACGTGGCTGGCTGTGAACGGCCGTGCAATTTCTTCTCCTATGGCAAATTGTTTGGGGGGATCATCCTTGATGAAAGCCACCATCTTGGTGTCTTGTGCTGCCTTGAACTTTGCTCTTTCGTCTTCAGTGCTCGGCCTTTTCGATGATGTTCTGTCATCCAGGTCTGCCTGAGACCGGTAACACTTGAGTTCCTCTTTTCTGCAAGCTTGCTCAGCCATTGATGCGTCTCCCTCATCGCACTCAGCCGCTATATCCCGGCTTCCATGTATGGTGATGGTCTGCTTAGGACCCGGGATTTTTAGCTGTAGATACACATAACACGGCCTAGCCATGAATTTAGCATAAGCCGGCCTTCCGAACAGCGCGTGATAAGGACTGCGCAACTTGACCACCTCGAAAGTGAGCCACTCAACTCGATAATTGTCCTTTGACTCCCCAAAAGCTACCTCCAATGCGATTTTTCCCTCGGGGCACGCTGAGTGACCCGGCACTATCCAATGAAAAATTGTTGAAGTTTTCTGTAGCTGAGACTCCTTGAGACCCATGCTGTGACGCCCCGAGATCGGGCACTATGCAGATTTCAGCATTCCCGCCAAAATCCACATAATAACCGATTCCGGGTTGCCACTTGTGATAACATTACAACAGTTCACGAATATTCCGCAACAACAACAGAAAAGATATATACAAGAGGACTCAAACGAGTCAAGGATACAACTGATACAATACAAAGATCCAAATAACAGCGGAAGAAACAACATAGTGTCCGACTACGGACAAGATACAAATTGGACTAAGAGTCCTGAAGATAACCGCGAGCGTCCAATCCCTGCCCAGGCCAAGCCGGAGGGATTCCCAAGCTAACGTCGTCAGACTTCAAACCTGTTGACTGCAATGTTGAATATGCAGCCACGAAAGAGATTCGTGGGTCAGTACGGTTAAGAACTGGCAAGTGGATAAACCATACTCACAAGATACCGGCGTAGCCAGTCATCACAAGATACAAATACTTTGGGTTCAACGGGAAGGGAAGGATTATTGCAAATAAGCGGCAGCGGGCTGCACTAACCAACTACAGAAACACTACAACTTCCGGCTAACAGAAAGAAGATATGATAGCGTATCGGAACCAACTACAGCTACTCACCAAACAATACCCATCCAATGTCACCCCCTACTAAGGAAGCAACCCAAGGATAACTCACACTGTTGGATTAATGATGGATCAAGTTATTGTGTCAATAAGACTATTACTAGTCAAGTTATTATCATTAGGTGTAAGTTGTCTGAGTACTTGTTAGCCAGTACTTTCACCAAGTAATCCATAACCGCGGAAAACACGGCTTCTCGAGAAGATTTATCCCTGCAGGGTGTGCTCCAGTACCCGTACACACTCAAGCCACCAACTAAAACTCAGGTTGGCTTGACACGACCCAAACCATCTCTACAACCCATCCTCGGAGCCACGGAGCTATAAGGTCCCAGCCACGCAGCCGAATACTCAGCGCAGGTGTGCAAAACTCCCGCAGGACACAACACCCCGGCACTACAGGCCCCGCCCTATATGCATCATCATCATAACCAGTAACCATGCATGGGGGCGCCTCCCATTATGCAAGGAGCAAATGGAACACCCGAACTAAGTGTGGCTCTTCGGACAAGCTGCAGATCAGGTCTAAGTCGAGGGGGGTCCCATACTACCACCCGGATGCGGTGAGCACGCTCATCATGGATCAGTAGACACGACTCTTTTCCTAGTTTCGACACTAGCAGGCTTCAAAACCCTAACCCGGGCCTCCTGCCGGTGCCTTAACATCAAATTATTATTACCCAAACCAATAACAAGTTGTTGATTGAATTGAACCCAACTATAAACTAAACAGGTGATCGGAAAAAGGACAACAAGACTTGAGCGCAAACAGACCTAAGCATGCAACTACGACACGAGGGCCAACAGGGTAAACAAACAACAGTTAATAGGAAGTGGAAGGAAAAGGCTATATCATGGCTGCAAGGTAAGTAATATGATAGGATCGAGACACAAGCATCGTATCAACAGGCTAGAATAAGAACAACGGAAAGAATCGGTAACAAGTGATGAAAGGCAGCCATTTGGCAGCAAGTGAGTATACTTGCCTGAGATCCCGCAAGGTAGCAGATCTTGTCGTTGCTCACATCATCTCAACGTCCTATCCGGGAAGAAGCAACGAACCTCGAACAAACACCGGATGCAACAATTACTACTACGGTAAAAGATCCAGCATGATCCTATTTTACATGCATGACATGGCAAGATGCAACAGGGAAAACAACTTAAGCAATTTAATCGGAACCGGAGTCCGGAGAAATAGGAATTGGTTCAAGTTGTTTATCTAACCATCAAGTTCAATGTTGTTTAGCATGACAAACAATAAAGTAGATGAGTTAGGCAATTTAAATGGAAGGGGGCAACAGTTGGGATTAATTAGCCCACACATTCCATATGTTGTCATATAGATGAACATGCATAACAAGATCTAAAATGCACAAGATAAGATGCAAACAGAGATATGAATGGCATGAACATGTTAAAGATATGAAACTGATTGGAAAACATATTTTATTTGTTTGATTTGGAATTAAAATGAATTAGTTATGAATTTTGGCAATTTAAATTGCATTAAATAAGAGGTGAAACAATTATTCAAAGTAATTGTTGCAAACCAGAAAACAAAGTTGATATCCAAGTGTGGCATTTGATTTTGGATGAAAAACATGTTTTGAGTATTTAATTTGGAGCAACCATTTGAAAGTTATTAATTATGCCATTTAATTGGTCATTTTTAAGGATTATTAAATAACATTAATTTTAATTGCCCAAATTGCAAAACAAAGTTGACAAACAGAAAGTTCATTGAATTTGGACTGAAAAACATATTTGATTTGTGTGATTTGAATTAGGTATGAATTAATTATGGAATTAACCAAATTGGAAAAGAATTGTTTAAATTTGAAATTTGAAACATTTTGAATTGTGCAAAACAGAAAACAAATGATGTAGTTAGATGGAGTATTAAATTTGGGCCAGAAAACATATTTTATTTTTATTATTTGAGTTTGGAAAATAAAAGTTATGTTCATTTTAAGTTTGGGGGCTAATCTGTAAAAACTGGGGGCCTAAAGGAAGAATTAGAATCATAGAGAGGCCCCTGGGGCATTGTGCACCCAGTGCCCCCTGGCCTGAGCCGCTGCCGTGCGGGCCCGTGCCCAGGTGGCAGCCACGCAGGCGTGGGTGCGCTGTGAGGTGGCCGCAGGTGTCGATGACGGGTGGGACCGGAGTGGCGCTGGAAAAAATCAAGCAAAAGGTGGCTTATGCGCGGCAGAGGGGATCGATCCCTCGACCTGCGCTTCTCGCGCGGGGAACAGAACCATTGCGCTGCGGCTTCGTTTGGTGTTACAACAGGGACCGACAGAGGAAATAGAAGCGGACGTTGGATAACTGAATTTTACTGCAGAACGCCTCCGTTTTCAGTTACAGTCAGCGATCAAACGGGGACGGCTCGCCGGAGAACCACGATGCGGCCGCTCGAGGGCTGGCACAGAGCAAGTGGGAGGGGAAGGGGAGGCCCTAGGGCGAGAGGAGGGGCCTCACCTTGCGCTGTCGAGGGAGGAAATAATCAGCGGCGCCTGATAGAGGAGGAGTTGCGGCTTGCTCCGACGGGGAAGAAACGGACTCGGCGGCGGCGTCCTGGAGGGCGACGGTGGGTCCCTTGGGGCGCAGAGGGAAGACGACGCTGCGAGGGCCCCATTCCCGCGATCGGCCGTCCGTGTCCGCTGCTCAAACCCCGTCGCCATGCTCATCCTTCTCCGGCGATGGAAGGGTTCAGAGGAGGGACAGAAGGTGGGGAAGACAGTGGAGGTTGGCGGCGCTAGGAGGGGGAAGGAGTAGGGCTAGGGGTCTAGGGCGAAGGGGGAGACTATATGGGGGGCGAGCTCGTACGGCACACAATCGGGAGGAGGAGGCGATGATCCGGTGGTGGAGAGGCTGTCGTACAGAGATGACGCAGGGGAGGGAGGAAGACGACAGAATAGGAGGGGGGGTACCGGGCCAAGAGAGATTGGGCTGGATGGGATGGTGGGCTTGGGAGGAGGAGAAGGGAGATGGGTTGAGAAAAGCAGATGGGCTGGCTGCCTCCTTCTATTTGTTGATTTTCTCTAACTCTCTTTTTTTTTGTAAAGGATGCAAGAGGGAAAGTGAATAGAATTTGGGGGGTTTAGGGTTTCTTTCTTGTATGCATTATTTGTATTAATTTTCAGAATAGAAATTTAAGCAAATGTTTACATTGTTTCACAAGTTTGAAATTTTATTTTGGTTTAGAATTTTCCAAATGGAGTTTGGGGTATTTAATTGATAAATAATTTTATTAAGTTGCAAACAATAATCAAAAGCAAAGGTTAGTTAATGATTTCAAAATTGGAAATATTAGTTTGATTTCTAAGTGGTTAGTGGAATTTCAAATAATGTTTGATTTCGGAATTTTTGGAAATAATCAAGTGCTATTTAATAAAGCTCAAGCAATCATACAAACATTATTGAATTTAATTTGTTTGCCAAATTTTAATCTTTAAACCCACATGGAAATATTATAAATAAGATTGATTTGATTTGAATTTTTGGAATTTGCCAATAGGGTTTTGATAACAGGGAAAATTTTATTAACAAGCAATTGGATTAAAACAACTTCAAATTATTTAAAAATATCTGAGGGGTATAGTTTGCAAGTTTGAAATTGGAAATTTTGAGCAAGGGGTGAAAGTTTAAATTGTTTTGAACTTTCAGTTGTGATGCAAACATGGTGCAATGCAATGTGATGCATATGATGCAAGCAAAAAAAGAAAACAACCAACTCTCTATTAGGGTAACACCCCAGGTGTTACAGACGACGCCACTAACAAGGGATTGCGCCCTCGCAATCCACCTGCTAACCCGGGAGGGGAAAGAAGTTCGACTATCGATTCTTCGTGCTTCCAGTTGATCTCCTCGACACCACTAACAAGAGATTCTCGACACCACTAACAAGAGATTCTCGACACCACTAACAAGAGCTTCTTGCTCGGGCGGATGACGATGTTCTTCCACCAGGAATCTTCGGATGATCGAACCTATTAGGTTAAAGGCTCAGAAAACGTCCACCCACGTAGGATCCTAAAACTTTGAAAGATGGACAAGGGGAAGACTCCAAAACAAATAAGATGGGAGGGGAAATAGAATAGGGATAAGGAGAAAACAAGAATCCTATTGAGATGTTTTCCAAAATAGTTTAGCAGAAATAGTTTTTGACAATCTAGGAACAACGACCGTTAGCGAGGTTAACCTACAGGCTTTGCGGACCTGTTGCTTCGATAACCATTCGTATCGAAACAATCTCGGGGATCGGAACCAGGGCTCTGATACCATTTGTGACGCCCCGAGATCGGGCACTATGCAGATTTCAGCATTCCCGCCAAAATCCACATAATAACCGATTCCGGGTTGCCACTTGTGATAACATTACAACAGTTCATGAATATTCCGCAACAACAACAGAAAAGATATATACAAGAGGACTCAAACGAGTCAAGGATACAACTGATACAATACAAAGATCCAAATAACAGCGGAAGAAACAACATAGTGTCCGACTACGGACAAGATACAAATTGGACTAAGAGTCCTGAAGATAACCGCGAGCGTCCAATCCCTGCCCAGGCCAAGCCGGAGGGATTCCCAAGCTAACGTCGTCAGACTTCAAACCTGTTGACTGCAATGTTGAATATGCAGCCACGAAAGAGATTCGTGGGTCAGTACGGTTAAGAACTGGCAAGTGGATAAACCATACTCACAAGATACCGGCGTAGCCAGTCATCACAAGATACAAATACTTTGGGTTCAACGGGAAGGGAAGGATTATTGCAAATAAGCGGCAGCGGGCTGCACTAACCAACTACAGAAACACTACAACTTCCGGCTAACAGAAAGAAGATATGATAGCGTATCAGAACCAACTACAGCTACTCACCAAACAATACCCATCCAATGTCACCCCCTACTAAGGAAGCAACCCAAGGATAACTCACACTGTTGGATTAATGATGGATCAAGTTATTGTGTCAATAAGACTATTACTAGTCAAGTTATTATCATTAGGTGTAAGTTGTCTGAGTACTTGTTAGCCAGTACTTTCACCAAGTAATCCATAACCGCGGAAAACACGGCTTCTCGAGAAGATTTATCCCTGCAGGGTGTGCTCCAGTACCCGTACACACTCAAGCCACCAACTAAAACTCAGGTTGGCTTGACACGACCCAAACCATCTCTACAACCCATCCTCGGAGCCACGGAGCTATAAGGTCCCAGCCACGCAGCCGAATACTCAGCGCAGGTGTGCAAAACTCCCGCAGGACACAACACCCCGGCACTACAGGCCTCGCCTTATATGCATCATCATCATAACCAGTAACCATGGGGGCGCCTCCCATTATGCAAGGAGCAAATGGAACACCCGAACTAAGTGTGGCTCTTCGGACAAGCTGCAGATCAGGTCTAAGTCGAGGGGGGTCCCATACTACCACCCGGATGCGGTGAGCACGCTCATCATGGATCAGTAGACACGACTCTTTTCCTAGTTTCGACACTAGCAGGCTTCAAAACCCTAACCCGGGCCTCCTGCCGGTGCCTTAACATCAAATTATTATCACCCAAACCAATAACAAGTTGTTGATTGAATTGAACCCAACTATAAACTAAACAGGTGATACGAAAAAGGACAACAAGACTTGAGCGCAAACAAACCTAAGCATGCAACTACGACACGAGGGCCAACAGGGTAAACAAACAACAGTTAATAGGAAGTGGAAGGAAAAGGCTATATCATGGCTGCAAGGTAAGTAATATGATAGGATCGAGACACAAGCATCGTATCAACAGGCTAGAATAAGAACAACGGAAAGAATCGGTAACAAGTGATGAAAGGCAGCCATTTGGCAGCAAGTGAGTATACTTGCCTGAGATCCCGCAAGGTAGCAGATCTTGTCGTTGCTCACATCATCTCAACGTCCTATCCGGGAAGAAGCAACGAACCTCGAACAAACACCGGATGCAACAATTACTACTACGGTAAAAGATCCAGCATGATCCTATTTTACATGCATGACATGGCAAGATGCAACAGGGAAAACAACTTAAGCAATTTAATCGGAACCGGAGTCCGGAGAAATAGGAATTGGTTCAAGTTGTTTATCTAACCGTCAAGTTCAATGTTGTTTAGCATGACAAACAATAAAGTAGATGAGTTAGGCAATTTAAATGGAAGGGGGCAACAGTTGGGATTAATTAGCCCACACATTCCATATGTTGTCATATAGATGAACATGCATAACAAGATCTAAAATGCACAAGATAAGATGCAAACAGAGATATGAATGACATGAACATGTTAAAGATATGAAACTGATTGGAAAACATATTTTATTTGTTTGATTTGGAATTAAAATGAATTAGTTATGAATTTTGGCAATTTAAATTGCATTAAATAAGAGGTGAAACAATTATTCAAAGTAATTGCTGCAAACCAGAAAACAAAGTTGATATCCAAGTGTGGCATTTGATTTTGGATGAAAAACATGTTTTGAGTATTTAATTTGGAGCAACCATTTGAAAGTTATTAATTATGCCATTTAATTGGTCATTTTTAAGGATTATTAAATAACATTAATTTTAATTGCCCAAATTGCAAAACAAAGTTGACAAACAGAAAGTTCATTGAATTTGGACTGAAAAACATATTTGATTTGTGTGATTTGAATTAGGTATGAATTAATTATGGAATTAACCAAATTGGAAAAGAATTGTTTAAATTTGAAATTTGAAACATTTTGAATTGTGCAAAACAGAAAACAAATCATGTAGTTAGATGGAGTATTAAATTTGGGCCAGAAAACATATTTTATTTTTATTATTTGAGTTTGGAAAATAAAAGTTATGTTCATTTTAAGTTTGGGGGCTAATCTGTAAAAACTGGGGGCCTAAAGGAAGAATTAGAATCACAGAGAGGCCCCTGGGGCATTGTGCACCCAGTGCCCCTGGCCTGAGCCGCTGCAGTGCGGGCCCGTGCCCAGGTGGCAGCCACGCAGGCGTGGGTGCGCTGTGAGGTGGCCGCAGGTGTCGATGACGGGTGGGACCGGAGTGGCGCTGGAAAAAATCAAGCAAAAGGTGGCTTATGCGCGGCAGAGGGGATCGATCCCTCGACCTGCGCTTCTCGCGCGGGGAACATAACCATTGCGCTGCGGCTTCGTTTGGTGTTACAACAGGGACCGACAGAGGAAATAGAAGCGGACGTTGGATAACTGAATTTTACTGCAGAACGCCTCCGTTTTCAGTTACAGTCAGCGATCAAACGGGGACGGCTCGCCGGAGAACCACGATGCGGCCGCTCGAGGGCTGGCACAGAGCAAGTGGGAGGGGAAGGGGAGGCCCTAGGGCGAGAGGAGGGGCCTCACCTTGCGCTGTCGAGGGAGGAAATAATCAGCGGCGCCTGATAGAGGAGGAGTTGCGGCTTGCTCCGACGGGGAAGAAACAGACTCGGCGGCGGCGTCCTGGAGGGCGACGGTGGGTCCCTTGGGGCGCAGAGGGAAGACGACGCTGCGAGGGCCCCATTCCCGCGATCGGCCGTCCGTGTCCGCTGCTCAAAACCCGTCGCCGTGCTCATCCTTCTCCGGCGATGGAAGGGTTCAGAGGAGGGACAGAAGGTGGGGAAGACAGTGGAGGTTGGCGGCGCTAGGAGGGGGAAGGAGTAGGGCTAGGGGTCTAGGGCGAAGGGGGAGACTATATGGGGGGGCGAGCTCGTACGGCACACAATCTGGAGGAGGAGGCGATGATCCGGTGGTGGAGAGGCTGTCGTACAAAGATGACGCAGGGGAGGGAGGAAGACGACAGAATAGGAGGGGGGTACCGGGCCAAGAGAGATTGGGCTGGATGGGATGGTGGGCTTGGGAGGAGGAGAAGGGAGATGGGTTGAGAAAAGCAGATGGGCTGGCTGCCTCCTTCTATTTGTTGATTTTCTCTAACTCTCTTTTTTTTTGTAAAGGATGCAAGAGGGAAAGTGAATAGAATTTGGGGGGTTTAGGGTTTCTTTCTTGTATGCATTATTTGTATTAATTTTCAGAATAGAAATTTAAGCAAATGTTTACATTGTTTCACAAGTTTGAAATTTTATTTTGGTTTAGAATTTTCCAAATGGAGTTTGGGGTATTTAATTGATAAATAATTTTATTAAGTTGCAAACAATAATCAAAAGCAAAGGTTAGTTAATGATTTCAAAATTGGAAATATTAGTTTGATTTCTAAGTGGATAGTGGAATTTCAAATAATGTTTGATTTGGGAATTTTTGGAAATAATCAAGTGCTATTTAATAAGCTCAAGCAATCATACAAACATTATTGAATTTAATTTGTTTGCCAAATTTTAATCTTTAAACCCACATGGAAATATTATAAATAAGATTGATTTGATTTGAATTTTTGGAATTTGCCAATAGGGTTTTGATAACAGGGAAAATTTTATTAACAAGCAATTGGATTAAAACAACTTCAAATTATTGAAAAATATCTGAGGGGTATAGTTTGCAAGTTTGAAATTGGAAATTTTGAGCAAGGGGTGAAAATTTAAATTGTTTTGAACTTTCAGTTGTGATGCAAACATGGTGCAATGCAATGTGATGCATATGATGCAAGCAAAAAAAGAAAACAACCAACTCTCTATTAGGGTAACACCCCAGGTGTTACACATGCGCAGAAAGGTTTCCCAATACAGGATATTGATGCTACTTCCACCATCCATCAGGACCTTTTTCAGCTCATACCCACTGACATGTGGTGCAACTACCAATGCTAAGACTCCCGGGTGTTCTATTCTTTCCGGGTGATCTCTTCTGCTCCATGTTACATCCTGCTCTGACCACCTCAGGTATCTCGGAACAGCCGAGGAAACCGAGTTTACCGCTTGCTTCAGTATCTTCTTTTCCTTGTTAGAACTTCCTGTAGTATGCACGTGATATTGACCCAACTGCTTGGGGTTAGCCTAGAAACCTCCAGCTCCCCCTTGGTTGTTACCCTGATTTCCGTCTGCCAGGTTACCGGCTGGGGGTGGGCCGTTGCCCAGGTTTCCACCTGGACCCGGTCCTCCTCCCCGACCTGCACCTCGCATGGCTCTGTTCACTTCCTCGTTCTTCCATCTCTGTAGGTCGGCGCACTGCTCCAAGGAGTGGTTAGCCGGCCTACCGTTCCTGCTGTGCTTCGGGCACGCCATTCTGAAGATGTCCCAATTGTTACTCGGCCTTGGCGGCCCTTGATAGTTTCCTCCATTGTGATTTCCAGTATTGAAATTTCCTTCTGCTCTGGGTCTCGAAGAGCCGGCTTCTGTGCTGGCGACAAACTCGGAGCCCCCCTCAAACGGGCGCTTATTTTGGCTGTTTCCGTTGTTACCCGGCGCTGATCCATTGCCGGTTCTTCCACTGTTACGTGCGTTCGCTTTTGCTTTTTTGTCATCAACTTCCTCTTCTGTAGTATCCGTCGCGGCGTGTTTGTTGCATGCATCCATCAGTTCTCCCATCGTAACCTCTGAAGCATTCCGACTAGTTTTCATGCGAGTTAACTTTTGCACTAAAGGTGTGTACTTGCACGTTTTCTCCATAGCTTGTAATGCATCCTTAGGCTGAATATCAGTGGATGAATGAAGTATTCCCATAACCCGGCGCACCCAGCTGCGCGCCGACTCTCCCTTCTTCTGGACGCATCGCTCTAGGTCATCAATAGTGAATAACTTTCTGCACGTCCCATGAAAGTGCTTGATAAACGCGGTCTTCAACTTCTCCCACGACTTGATAGATCCTTCCGGTAGATTGGTGAACCATAACTTTGCTGCTCCTTCTGACATCATCAAGTACATGAATTTGGCTTGAAGATTCTCGGATGCATTGCGAATCGACATAGCCATCTCATAACTGCTCAACCATGTTTCTGGATCCATAGTCGGCTCATAGTTCACTACTTTACCCGGTTCTTTGAATTTTTCCGGGTAAGGTTCAGCCCTAATGCTATCCGAGAGACACTTATGTCCTGCGAGATTGGTCGGAACTGGCCTTACTCAGGAAACGTGTGATCCTGCGGGGGGCACGGCTGGACGCGGTACTGCTGGTGGTCCATGCACCGCAGACCCGGCCACGGCTCTCCTGGCTTTGGAACTATCCACGATGGCTTGTGCTGCTGATGCTGCTGGTGCTGCCTGAACACGGGGAGGAGGCGGCATTTGCTGCTGATCTTCCCTCCGCCGTGCTGAACTTGTCTGGATATTGCCGGTATTGCCTCGCTGCTGACTGACATATGGTGTCCCATGCATTCCACTTCTGTGATCCGGATAATTAGCTTGTTGCGCCACCGCGGTGTGCAGCATATCTATCGCCCGTCGGGTCTCCTCTGCGTGGGGTGACTCTCTCACGGGGATTTGATTCAATGCGAGTGTTGCTGCCTACACGTTGTCCATGGGATTGTTGTAATGACCTGCCGGTGTGCGAAATCGTGACGGTGGTGGTGGTGGTAATGTATTGCCGGTTGTAACTCCAGTCTGTGGTAAAGGTAACCCGGTTTGCACGTTTGCCGGCTGTGTTCCCACTGTTGCCGGTTGCGGTGCAGTTCCTTGGTTCACCGCTAGGATCGGCTGATCTTGAGGTGTGATAAACAGTGTAGCCGGATTTATAACTCCACCCAACGCTGGTAATCTGGTTTGGTGCCTTAGATGTATTCTAGTTGTTTCCTCTCGGAGCCGGGTTTCCAGTGCATCCAGCTCATGTCGGCGTGTGGCCATCCCTTGCCTTTCTGCTTCTACTTGCCTCCTCTGTTGCTCTAATGCACGACGAGCTACATCCAGATCCCTAACATGTTCTGCCGCGTTTTCTGGAGTGATAACCGTGGCCAGAACGGTGGGATCTAGAATTAAGTTGTTGTTGAACATGGCCGGATGTTGTGGATTGGAAGGACCCGCCCCTGGTGTCCGGTTTGCTAGAAATCCGAACGTGTTTGCGTGCAACTTGTCTTCCGCCGCTTGACTGGTAACCGATGCTGACTCTCCGTCAACCCGGACCAAAACCGGGTTTCCGTTAGCCGGACCTTGCTGCTGAGCCAATGCTTGTACTGCTCTGACTGCGGCCGCGGTCACGTTCTCCTGGTTGAGATTGGTCGCAGGAGCCGTGTAAACCGCAACCCGGCGCACAATGCTTGGCGCGAATTCATACTGTTCCTCTTCGCTGCTATTTTCCTCATACCGGTTCTCCAGCAGATGCAGGATAGACTCGGTATCATCTTCTCTCTCGACCCGGCCATGCGGGGTCCATGCCGGCTCCTCCTGCTGTTCCCTCTTCGTGGTGGGTTCTTCTGTCGGATCTGTCGTTCCAACTGATTCTTATCCATCTGATTGAATGTAGGTGGCCTCCCCTGACACAGAATCAAATCCAAAGTCATCAGGGATCGAACCGGAAGTACGTACCATACCGATGAAGACGTTGATCCGGCCGATTTTCACGATAGATCCGGATTCGAGGTGATCCGACTCTGGCCCCCAGCCGGAATCGTCCACCATCTTCTCTCCTTCGCGGTCGGTGTAGATCTCGCCGATGACAAGATTTTCCATGTTCTTCCGAGCTTCTCCCGTGATGTAAACACCTTTGGACGCAGGCCCCACGGTGGGCGCCAACTGTCGTGGGATAATCACGGCAGACGTTACCGGGGGTAACTTATATTGGGGCAAGACGACTCTGGTGTTTGGGAGAGGGTTTAGCTCAGAGGAAAACATGATGATATGCGATCTGGCAGCCGGCAAGCAAGTCGCCGAGTCTTCGATCTCGATATATTAATCTCAACTCTTGTGTTACACTGAATACTCGATACCTAGCGGTATCGCTCGAACTCTTGGGGTTCTCTAAACTAGACCCAGGGGCCGGCTTATAAAGCACCCGGACCCCCTGGCTTGCCCTCCAAGGCGCACCCTGAATCCTACCCGGACACCGCATACAAAACCCTAACTTTCCTTACCGTAACCCACAATCTGGGTTACGAGGCCTACAAACTTGGGCCTTCTAGAAGTTCCTTTATCCTTAGCCGGATCTTGCGCAGCGTCCTTTGGGCCGAGTTACACCTTGGCGTTGGCCTACCGGGTTATCATCCCTCCATCAACCTACACTCCACCGACTTGCACATATGCACACATGTGATCTCTTTTCCATCAACGTAGAGATTAAGGTGGAGTGCATCAAGCTGAAATTTGATAAGGTGAGCACCGATGTCGAGGAGGCCAATGAAGAAGATCTCAGCAACATGGATGCGGAGTCCAGTGAATAAGAGGTGCAACCCCTGATCAAACAAGAGGTCAAAGAGTATATGAAAGAAAAGGTTAAAGAGGAGAGCGAAGAAGAGAGTGTCTAACATTGGTAGGCGTTGTTGTTTGGAGTATATTATTTTGTTCAGTGACTAATACATCTCCAACGTATCTATAATTTCTGATGTTCCATGTTGATCTTATGCCAATTGCTACATGTTTTCTATACACTTCATGGCATTTTTATGCATTTTATGGGACTAACCTATTGACAAGATGCCATAGTGCTAGTTCTTGTTTTCTACTATTTTTGGAATTTAGAAAAGTCGTTCTCAAAATATTCTCTGAATTGGACTAAACAGAAGTCGAAGTCCCTATTTTTCTGTCACGTACACGAAGTCCGAAGGAGACTCGAAGGGGGGCAGGGTGGCAGCCACACCATAGGGAGGCGCCGCCCTTGGCCACGCGGCAACATGGTGTGGGCCCCATGGTCGACCATCGACATCGCCCTTCCGCCTATATATTGCCTTCCTCGGGAAAACTCTAAGTACACAAGCCTCCGTCAACAAAAAGTTCCGTGGCCGCCGCCGTCGTCAACCCTAGTCCGGGAGGGTTCTGAAGCTCTTCCCGGCACCCTGCCGGAGAGGGGAATCATCACCAGAGGGCTCTTCATCACCATCCCTGCCTCCGGAGTGATGCGTGAGTAGTTCATTCTTGGACTACGAGTCCATACCGGTAGCTAGATGGTTGTCTTCTCCATTTTTGTGCCATCATGTTTAGATCTTGTGAGATGCCTAACATGATCAAGATAATCTTATTGTAATGCTACATGTTGTGTTTGCTGGGATCCGATGAATATTGAATACTATGTCAAGTTTATTATAGATCTATCATATATGTAATTTGTGATCTTGCATGATCTCCGTTGTTAGTAGATTCTCTTGCCAAGTAGATACTTGTGACTCCAGGAGGGAGTATTTATGCTAGAAAGTGGGTTCATGTCTGCACTAATATTGGAGAGTGACAATAACTTCTAAGATTGTGGATGTATTGTTGCCACTAGGGAAAAAACAGCAATGCTTTGTCTAAGGATAATCGTGTTGTTTACATTACACACTTTACTTAATGCAATAATCTGTTGCTTGCAGCTGAATACCCAAAGTTTGCTCGGATGACGTCCTGAGTGTGGATTATTAGTCATAGATGCAGTTGGATAATGATCTATGTATCATGTTATAATACCCAAATGAATATCATAGTAGTCATCATGTCATGTATATGCATTATGGTGCATTCTCTATTTGTCAATTGCCCATCTCTAATTTATTGACCCAGCATGTTATTTATCTGTTATGGAGAGACACCACTAGTGAACTATGGACCCCAGTCCATTCTTTTACACTGATAATACAACCTACTGCAAACTTTGTTCTTTTTCACTACAAACACTATTATCATTTAATTCACTACAAACAAACATCATTTTCCACACTATACTTCTAATCCTTTGGTTTCAGCAAGACTGATGACATTGATAACCTCACTATTTTGTTGGGGCAAAGTATCTTGGTTGTGTTGTGTGCAGATTCCACGTTGTTATTGAGTCTGGTAGTGCGTCCTGCCAACATCAGTTGTCAACAACATTCAGACGTGATTTCTTTGTCCCACGTGTCTGATTAAACCTTGGTTTCTTACTGGGGAAAAACTTGCTATTGTACTCATCATATCTTCCTCGTTGGGGTCTCCCAACAAACGTGTATTCACACCTATACAGTTGGGTGCACGAATAGATCTCATACTCAGTACATGTGGAGGCTAGCAAAAGATTGGAAGTGATGTCTACTCTACGTTGTGGCATCTTGTCAACAGATTAGTCCTAGAAAATCCATTAAAATGGAACAAAGTGTATATCAAACATGTAGCATATAGCATGAAAACAACATGGAACATCAGAAACTATGTATACATTTATGCTGTATCAACATCCCCAAGCTTAGTTCATACTCGTCCTCGACTAGGTAAACGATCAAAACAAATAATTTCTCAAGTGACATGCTACCAACATAAACTTGATCATCATAGTACTGTAAAGCATGTAAACTAGCATCAAATTAATAAAGGTTGCGGTTTATAGTTGACATCTAATAGAATAATGTATAAACTATGAAGAATAACAAAGTAAAACTTTTCAATGAATCAATGCTAAAAGACAATCAACCGTGCAATGGTTTATTAAAGATGATTTAAGCTTCAAGAACAACAATATAATCATCCAATGCAACCAACTCTCACAACAAATCCTGTTAGGATCAAGTCAAGTGACAACAATATACACGTAGGAAAATCATAAAACTATTTGTGCACTCAAAACAAGCAAGCGTTCTTTATTGGTTCCTGGCACCAGAATATTATGGCTAAAAGAACATCGTGGGGGGCTTGGAAGGTCAATGTTAGAAAGTCTCACACAGCTAAAAGTGATCATTAGACAATAGGAAGTCTTATAATCTAAGTTATGCAAGGAGTAGTGATTTACACACAACGGATGCACATAGAGCTACAACTGTATGAAAGCTCTCCAGTGGAACTAGTGGGGGTGCATCCAACTTGCTTGCTCACGAATACCTAGAGCACTTTTGAGGAGGCGCATCATTGGAATATACAAGCCATGTTCTATAAAGTTAAGTTCCCCACATAGTTATGCAAGTCATAATATGAAAACTCTCTCCAAACTGAAATATTGGTGCTAAATAAAGCACAAGTGTGGAATAAATGATAGTAATGTTGCCCTCTATCTCTTTATTATCTCAATTTTTCCCTTTCTTTATTTTTTATTTTTTTATTCATAACCTCACTAGTAGAGGCAACACTATATTTTACAATGAATCATCACACTTTTAGTACTCACAACTCAAACTGAAATATCTTTGATGTATATAAAATTAAATGCTCCCGCCAGTGTAGCAGTATTCAAAATAACAATGAAGCATGACATCAATTAACATAATGAGGATTTATGTTGTATGGAAATATATCTCGGAATGGCTATGGAAGTGCCATGGTAGGTAGGTATGGTGGCTGTTTTGAGGAAGATAATTTTTTTTCCTTATGTGTAGAAGACAAAGTACTCCCACGGGGTTTGGATGCACTGGCAAATTTTGCACATAAACTCAATGTGATAATGAGCAATGCATAGTAACGAAGAGGCTAGCAAATATGGATGGTGTAAGTGCCACAAAACAATAACATATAACTCATAAGTTCAAAGATTACAATTAAAATCATGATCTTGCAAGGAATAATGAAAATCACTCCAAGAAGGTCCATGGCAGTGACAAGTGACTATTGGATACACTGACCGTAGCAGGTAACAAACATCCATCACGATTGCTATCAGCAAAGGAAGTCATATACCATTATCCCATCAACTGGTTATTTGACGGTGGCACAGATTCAAGATTTTATACCAACCATTAATTGTTTTTACTCTACTAAACCAGAAAGTTTATCATTAAGCATATTTATATCTCAAAACAACAACAAATAATCAAGTGAAACAATTTAGTGATCTACAAGAATATGCAAGTTTTTCCCGTTATACCATCTACCACGTGTATTTTTTTTATTTCCATAAAGCACCATTCAATATATGTTTTTAACACACACTCTCCAAATGAAATAGCAATGAAACAAGAGAGGACTATTACTACTCTACTAAAACTAGCATCTTTGAATAAAAGATGCATGAAAAACAGGAGCTAAAGGGATTATAGCAGCTAGAAGAAAAACTAAGAATATGAGGATAACGAGTATTCATATGAAAAAGCGGAGCGTGTCTCTCTCCCACACAACAATGCTGGGTTCCAACAATATTTAGTGCAAAAAGGAAGAAAACAAAACAAAAAATAAAAGAAGCTCCAAGTAAAATTCATACAATGTGACCAAATAAAAATATAGTTTCACTACAAGTGACCTGATAATTTGTTCATGAAGAAGGGGATGCCTTGGGCATCCCCATGCTTAGACGCTTGAGTCTTCTTAGATTTGTTGGGATGAACTACAGGGGCATCCCAAAGGCTTTACAATCCTCTTGATCACATTATATCACCCTCTTCTCTCGACACTTAAAAACTTCCTTCACACCACACTCAAAGTAATTCTCATTAGATTGTTAGTGCACAATAAAAAATTCACGTGTTCAACATGGGCACAAGCGTTATTAATACTTTTAGACATTAGCTATAGCCAATGATGCTTCGTGAAGCAAAGAAATCCACTCGACATAGTAAAATAGAGAATGCAAGTAAAAAAGCAGAATCTGTAAAAACTAGAACAATATGTAAAGATGAATTATTTCGGTGCACTTAAGTTGCTCAAATCGAAAAACGTAAAGAACAAAAAAAATTGGAATTAGCTGAGGAATAAGCACACCATGGGAGAGAGAGATGAACACATAGCTACCGGTAGAGCCCTCAGCCCCGGGGGAGAACTACTCCCTCCTCATCATAGGAGACACCAACGGTGATGAAGATGGCGGTGGAGTCGATGGAGATGGCTCTGGGGGCACTTCCCCGTCCCGGCTGGGTGCCAGAACAGAGATTTATGTCCCCCGAAACTTTTTGGCGGAGCTACGAAACTTTTTGTGGAAGGAGGCCGATATTTTAGGGTTTATGCCTCAGGAGGACTTTATAGGTGAAATGGAAAAGTCGGTGGGCGCCCTAGGGCCTACACCACTAGAAGGTGCATCCAGGGGGAGCCCGCGCGGCCCCATGGTGTGGCTGATCCAGGGCACCCCTCTGAGTCTCCTTTGGACTCCTTTTACGTGTCAGGAATTCTAAGACTTTTGCCTTTTGTTTCGTCCAATTCCAAGAATATTTCGAGAAGAACTTTTTTGAAACCAAAAATAGCAGAAAACATGAACTGGCTCTATGGCATCTTGTCAATAGGTTAGTCCCGGAAAATCGATAAAAATGGCATAAAGTGTATGTCAAACATGCAGCATATAGCATAAAAATAACATGGAACATCAGAAATTACGGATACGTTTATGACGTATCATGGAGCGACAAATTAAGAGAGCATAATGGCCACAATCATGTATAGCAACAAAAACATTATTAATCAAAACATAAATGGTATTAAAATTCAAAAGCTAAATGATCATGGAGGCTAGAGGTGACTGGTTTATAGTCATAACATGGTGTAAGAGTGCGCCAAGTCAACCAAATAAAGCATTCGAAGGAGATTACCACAATATTATGCTTTGATATTATAAAAACAACTCATGATTCTTACAATGACACATTAAGCACTCTTAGATATTTGGTACAAGAAATGCTACATCGAAAACTACTAGGCATAGAATTAAAATAATATCCAACATGACATGATAAAGTCTAGCCACAGTCTAAACAAGCTTCTATTTGCACTGTCATAAGAATGGCATAATTTATTGTTTTCCAACACCATCACTTTATTTAAACAAAAACTCTCCAAATGATATATCAATGAAACAAGACAAAAGCACTATTCTAAAAGAACTAACAGCTCTGAATAAGAGATGCATGAAAAACATGGGCTAAAAAGATGGGGAGTTGAAGTAGCTAGAAGAAAACAAATAATACGAGTATGATAATGAGGAATATGAGTATTCGTATGAAAAAGCAGAGCGTGTCTTTCTCCCACACACGTATGCTAGGTTCCAACTAAGTTTGTTGCAGCAAGGAAAATGAAATAAAACAAAATAAAAAGCAAATAGATGCTCCAAGTAAAGTGCATATGATGTGACCGAATAAAAATATAGTTTCACTAGAAGTGACCTAATAAGTTGCTGATGAAGAAGGGATGCCTTGGGCATTCCCAAGATTAGATGCTTGATTTTTCTTATAATTTTATGGGATGAACCACGGGGGCATCCCCAAGCTTTGGCGTTTCTCTCTTTTTTATCACAATATATCATCCTCTTCTCTTGACTCTTGAAAACTTCCTTCAAACCAAACTTAAAGTAATTCTCATTAGAGCGTTAGTGCACAATCAAAAAATCACATCGTTTGCAAGGACACAAGCATTATCAATTCTTTTTAAACATTAGCTATGGCCACTGGTGTTTTATGGAGCAAATAAATCCTCTCAACATAGTAAAAGAGAGAATGCAAAGTACAAATGCAGAATCTGTCAAAACTAGAACAATCTATAAAGACGAATTTTTTCGAGGCACTTATGTTTCTCAAATCGAAAAACTTAAAACTAGAAAAAAGTTTCGGAAATAGCTGAGGATTAAGCTAAAAAAATCAGGTCATTTTGATCTTTCTGGAATTTTATACGAATTTAACAGTGTACAACCAAAATCTGTTTCTGTGCAGAATTCCAAATCTAGCACCAACTCTTCACTAGAGACTTTTCTTGGCAGAAAAAATAGGAGAAAATAAATATACAAAGGAGTTGCTACAGAAGTAAACAGCACCTTGAATCAAAGAAAACAGAAGAAAACATTGCAAAGGTAAAAAAACATGGGTTATCTCCCAAGAAGTGCTTTTCTTTGACCCCTTTCGGCTAGGCATAGAAAACAAGAATAGAGTGTTTTCCCATAAAGAAGCATTCAAAACATAATTTGTTCCAATAATAGAATCAAAAGGTAACTTCATTCTCTTCCTAGGAAAGTGTTCCATACCTTTCTTGATTGGGAATTGATATTTAATATTCCCCTCTTCCATATCAATAAAAACACCAACAGGTCTAAGAAAAGGTCTTCCCAAAACATAGGACAAGAAGCATTGCATTCAATATTCATAACAACAAAATCAATGGGGACAAGGTTATTGTTAACCATAATAATAACATCATCAACTCTCCCCAAAGGTTTCTTTCTAGCATTATCAGCAAGACGAACATTTAATTAATAGTGTTCCAAAGGTGGCAAATCAAGCATTTCATAAAGTTCTTAGGCATAAAAAAGATACTAGAATCAAGATCATATAAAGCATTTCAATAAAATCCATTCACATTCATTTTAATGATGGGATCCCGACCATCTTCTAGCTTTCTAGGAATAGAGGCCTCACGTTTTAAGTCTTCTTCTCTAATTTTCATGAGAGCATTTCTAATATGTTTCATATCACTAGCATTAGGACTACGAGCAAGCTTTTGTAGCAACATAATTACTTCATAAATATTGCAAAAATCAAGATCATTTTTATCAAAGGTAATGGGACCATTGTCTCCCATGTTTATAAAAATTTCTGCACTTTTATGAGGAACAGTTTTAGTGGTTTCAGGAAATTTTAAACGTTTAGCAGAAGAAATAGAGTCATTACCAACATCAATTACTTTACCATATAGCCTCACGAGGAGTGACCTGATAGATAGTTGATGAAGAAGGGGATGCATTGGGCATCCCCAAGCTTAGATGCTCGAGTCTTCTAAAAATATGCTTGGATGAACCACGGGGGCATCCCCAAGCTTTGACCTTGCACTCTTCTTGAGCACATATATCACCTCTTCTCTTGAACCTTGAAAAATTCCTTCACACCATACTGAGACAGTAATTCGCATCAGAGGGGTTAATGCAACAAACAATAATCCATGGGTTCTGTATGGCACAAGTGCTATTGATACTTTTAAACATTAGCTACAGCCTCTGATGTTTCGTGAAGCAAAGATATCCACTTGACATCGCAAGAGAGCCAATGCAAGAAAAAATGGCAGACTGTCAAAACCAGAACAATATGTAAAGCCAAATTTGTTTGAGGCACTTAAGTTGCTCAAATATAATCTAAAAACCGAGAGTACACAAAAGTTGCAAAATTAGGCCAGGAATAATCACAAAAAAATTCAGATCATTCTAGAGGTGACTAGTTTATAGTCATAACATGGTGTAAGAGTGCGCCAAGTCAACCAAATAAAGCATTCGAAGGAGATTACCACAATATTATGCTTTGATATTATAAAAACAACTCATGATTCTTTCAATGACACATTAAGCACTCTTAGATATCTGGTACAAGTAATGCTACATCGACAACTACTAGGCATAGAATTAAAATAATATCCAACATGACATGATAAAGTCTAGCCACAGTCTAAACAAGCTTCTATTTGCACCATCATAAGAATGGCATAATTTATTGTTTTCCAACACCATCACTTTATTTAAACAAAAACTCTCCAAATGATATATCAATGAAACAAGACAAAAGCACTACTCTAAAAGAACTAACAGCTCCGGATAAGAGATGCATGAAGAACATAGGCTAAAAAGATGAGGAGTTGAAGTAGCTAGAAAAAAAAACAAAGAATACGAGTATGATAATGAGGAATACGAGTATTCATATGAAAAATCAGAGCGTGTCTTTCTCCCACACACGTATGCTAGGTTCCAACTAAGTTTGTTGCAGCAAGGAAAATGAAATAATACAAAATAAAAGCAAATAGACGCTCCAAGTATAGTGCATATGATGTGAACGAATAAAAATATAGTTTCACTAGAAGTGAGCTGATAAGTTGCTGATGAAGAAGGGATGCCTTGGGCATTCCCAAGATTAGACGCTTGATTTTTCTTAGAAATTTATGGGATGAACCATGGGGGGCATCCCCAATCTTTGGCATTTCTCTCTTTTTTATCACATTATATCATCCTCTTCTCTTGACTCTTGAAAACTTCCTTCAAACCAAACTCAAAGTAATTCTCATTAGAGGGTTAGTGCACAATCAAAAACTCACATCGTCTGCATGGACACAAGCGTTATCAATTCTTTTTAAACATTAGCTATATCCACTGGTGTTTTATGGAGCAAAGAAATCCTCTCAACATAGTAAAAGAGAGAATGCAAAGTAAAAATGAAGAATCTGTCAAAACCAGAACAATCTATAAAGAGGAATTTTTTTGAGGCACTTATGTTTATCAAATCGAAAAACTTAAAACTAGAAAAAAGTTTTGGAAATAGGTGAGGATTAAGCAAATAAAAAACAGGTCATTTTGATCTTTCTAGAATTTTATATGAATTTAAAAGTGTACAACAAAAATCTGTTTCTGTGCAGAATTCCAAATCTAGCACCAACTTTTCACTAGAGACTTTTCTTGGCAGAAAAAATAGGAGAAGATAAATATACAATGGAGTTGCTACAGAAGTAAACAACACCTTTAGGGCGTGTTCGGAAGTCCTCCAGCTTCCAGCTTCCCGAAAATCCGTCGCGGAGCAATGCCGAACAGTCTAACTCCACGGAGCTAGATCCGAGAAGCTGGGCCAATTTCCTATACAAAACTCGGAGCACCTCTTTTGCAAATCCACGGATCAGCTAATTTCGGAGCAGCGAGAAATTACACAGGTATGCCACCGCCAAGTCAAGAAAAACGGTTCGATCTATTCCATGCCAGGCAAGTTCATTCCATCGTCTCGATCGAATCTGGAAAACTCCCGAGCGAGAAAGTTCTCAGTCCTGTCCCCATGACCACCATGCCTTTGTGTCGCTCTCTATAGGATCCCTCGCCGCCTCGCTCATTCCTTACCTCCGGTCGCCATGACGACCTCTGTATAAGCAGCTCCCATGGCCACAGCTACTCGGCGCCTCCACCAGATCCCAGGATCAACGCCCAGTGCACCAGCTCGGCTCCTCAGCAGTTCTTCCGGCCGCCGCGTCCTCGTCCTCCTCCGAATACAGATCCGGGCGCCGCCGCCCCGACCAACTCGTGGCGCAGCTCCGTCCCTTTCATCTTAGGGCGACCTTGTCGTGCAGTCTATTCCGAACAGGCTGAAATGGCCGGAACAGCTCAAGGCCGAAACGTGTTTTGGCTGGGCTAGGTTAGACAGATGGGCTTTCAGCCCAGCAAAAACGAAGAAGAAACCAGGAGCAGTCATGAACACTACCTGCTCCGCTAGCGATGCAGGATTCGCAAAATAGAAGCCGGATCGACGGATTTAGTGAAGCCGGACTGTTTCCGAACACGCCCTTAATCAAAGAAAACAGAAGAAAACATTGCAAAGGTAACAAAAACATGGGGTATCTCCCAAGAAGTGCTTTTATTTAACCCCTTTCGGCTAGGCATAGAAAACAAGAATCGAGTGTTTTCCCATGAAGAAGCATCCAAAACATAATTTGTTCGAATAATATAATCAAAAGGTAACTTCATTCTCTTCCTAGGAAAGTGTTCCATACCTTTCTTGAGTGGGAATTGATATTTAATATTTCCCTCTTTCATATCAATAACAACACCAACAGATCTAAGAAAAGGTCTTCCCATAACCATAGGACAAGAAGCATTGCATTCAATAGTCATAACAACAAAATCAACGGGGACAAGGTTATTGTAACCATCTTTACCTAATAATAAAGGCATTAAGGTTTCTGCAAAAAATTTCGTCCAACACGAATTTACCGTTTTGCCCTCCCACCTGACCACATAATACATCAAAAGCCATCGAAACGTTTCGTTTTGTTTCTTCTCCTCACCCCTGGCCCAAAACAAACCCGCCCCCGAAACAACGCGGCGTGGGCGTAGCTGGCTTCAGGAGGACTTCCTGTCCATCGGCAACGCGGTGAAGGGGTCGGGCACGGACAAAGGCAGAGCACGCTCGTTGGTCGGGGCTGCTTTTGGAAGTGGAGCTGAGGAGGGAGCTCAGCGGCGTCGCTGCAGCAGAAGCCCGAGGCGCTCGGGACGACGGCCCACCGGATCTTGCCGAGCCAAGGCCGTGAGCAGAGGCCCGACGACGTCGCGGAGGAGGAGGTCGAGGAAGCGCTGCAAAATATTCACGAGGTGAGTTGGAGGAGCTATTGTATCCATGGCGTCAAAGGGTGGAGAAGCGGGAGGAGGCTGGCCGGAGCGGCAGTTGTTCTCTTCCGAAGTTTTTGCCCCTGCCTGAAACCTCCGATTCCAAGATCGGGGTTGGGATGGCTCAGCTAGGCCGGCGCCCCCCACATATCTCATCCGTCAGGTATTGACCCCTTCTTCCTCTCCCAATTTTCGTGCTCCTCCTGCTCGAGATCCTTCCCCATCGAGCAACAGCGTGGGAAGAGGCCGGATTTGGCCGGAATCGTGGTGACGGCGGTGTCGTTTCGTTTGTGGAGCGGAGGGACCTCTCTCTCCATACAGCTCTCCTCGACGTGCTCCAGTGAGATCGCCATCCTCCACGTCCTGTGCTGCTGGAGCAGAGGGATCGACGCCCACCACTCTGCCATGGCTTCTTCCGCCACTGATTTTAGGCGATTCAAGGTCGAATCTCGTGGCACTGGTTGGGCCGACATGACCTTCTTCAAGTGGGGCTGCTGGAAGTGGAGGCGCACGTACGAATCACCCGAGACATCCATCTCTGCAAGCCTCTCGTTACCTCTAATCATGTTCTGCTTCTCTCGCCACTTTACAGCTTACAGGGCGATGTACTCAGCCAAAAAAGAGACTCAATACATGAGTACGCATCTCAGTTTTGGATTTGCTGGACTCAAGGTTGGCCCTACGAGCTAGCTACATAAGTTGATCTTATTTAATCATACTCTAGAAGCTATTGCCTAGATTAGTTGGAGGGATAAAATGATTTGATACCTAGAAATTTTAGGAACTGTATGCGTTGATGTTGCCGCTGACGAGCAGATCATGGTAGCGGAAGCTGGTGGTTGGCATAGTGTATGTCGACGATTAGAAATTCCGGAAGTACGTGATCTTGCTCCATACGGCAGTACGGGATCTTGCTCTATACGTGAGTGGCTGCTCAAGAATGGATATTCCAAGAACTCCTTCGTTTTGATTATTTTTATCATTATGTCAGTTTTGTCTATATTACCATCTTTATCAAATCTTCAATTACTTCCAGTGCTAGAACTTCCCTTCGGCAGCATTTTTATTTTGCAGGTGAAACATTGGTGTGTTTTTCTGATGGCACTAAAAAAAATCATAGATATGCAGAGAAGAAACAGGTTCCAGAGCATTTGGATTGGTTGCTCTTCTCTAATCTGCATACATATCAGGATATCTCCTTTACGGGTGACCGGAGCGAAGGTTAAATCAAACCGCGGGTGCAGCTCCTTCCATTTTCTACGTCGATTGCACAGGCAGGTAAGACAATGGGTGGGACCCACCCACATGCAGTATTTTTCTCTCCCTTCTTATCTGCATCCTTCCTTTCTTTTTTGTTTGACTTTTTCCGATTCCTTTTTTGTCCAAGATTTGCTAACTTTTCACTGGGAATTTCTTAAGGGATTAACCAAATAGGAAATTACCTAAACTGTAGGTTACCACAAATGGCAATGTTTTGTCGGAAATTTAACCTGTACTCAGGTCACCCGTAAACTAGCAGTGCCCAATACATATTTGCTCTCTTTTTAGGTTTTCAATTTGTTGATCTAGGGCGAGTTTGATCCTCTGAAAATTAAAGTGCACACAACAGATTAGCAAATTTATTTTACTTTTTGAAAAAAATAGATTAGCAAGATATCTTCTTATTTTACCAAAAGGATTTTTTAACTAGCACGGACCAAATCGTGAAGAGATATGGATATAATCTTAGTTCAGCAAAATTTCAGTGATTGATGTAATATTCTTCACATGAGACATTTTGGGACAGGAAGCTTCATTTTATCAGTACAACGTCAAGCAGATGTCTACTAAAGCATTAACATGCTACTTGGCACTATATTTACATTTTCCCATAAATTGTTTCGGCTTTCAGATATAATACATTTATTTATGTTTCCTTTTTGCAAAATAATTTTACTTGATGTATCTCTTTAGTAAAGTTTTCTGTTTCTCTACCACATATTGCTCCAGTTTTACCTTAAGCTATATAAGCTCTTTTGATTGCACTGCTCTTACAAAAGTGAATACATCATGTTGCTACATAAGAGTTAGTTCAAACCAAGTAATGTGTAGCAGATTTATGGGCTGGAGTGCATTTACCAATGGAGTTGCTATTATTCTTCAAAGTATGATGTTGCTCTTACCGTCTAAAATAGCAAGATGTCCTACTTTACTGCATGATCGTGATAATTTGTTGTGTGGTGCTTTACTTCCAGATTATTTCCCTTTTCTTATCCATGTTAATTTCTTCAGCCATCTGTAGTTGAATTGTTGTAGACTTAGGTTAGAATAAAACAAATAGTATAGTCATTGGAATTTTTTTTGCCGATTTACTATTTTTTTTGAATGACTCAATTATATGTGTCGACTTCTGGAAGTAACTGCAACCTGTTGCTGTATACGTGTTAGTGGTTCAGACCAAGTTGGGCATAGAATTTGTTTGGAGAGTAGTATATTTACCATTGGATTGTGTTTTCCTTAGATTATGATGTTATTCTTAACATTTAAAATAGCAGGATGTCATCTCAACCATTTTGCATTAGGGGAACACAATTGAAGTATCTATTTTTGCCAACCATATATGTTAGTTAGAAGTGTATATTTTAGTTTCCTCGCTATGTGGCATAAAAGATACATGATGTTTGAAATAACAGCGTGTGTGCTCGTTGATGTATTTGTTTTGTGACTATCTATCTCCACCCAAAATATTATGTAAGATATGAATCACTGCTCTTTCAGTTTATAATCATCTCGTATGACACTTTACTTGCTTTATATTATACAATATACTCGGTGAATCGATGTCGATTTCTGTCCTTCGTTTTTAGGTTGTAATTTGGTTCCACCAAACTAGATGGAGGTTAGTTGGTCTAGCTTATACTTCTGTTGTATGCCCACTCCTGATATTGTGATAGGAACACTAGGAATAAAGGCTTTTCCAGTGGCTTATAATGACAGATAGTTCTAAAACATGCATGCAAGCAGCTGTAGTCGGCACGTGAGTCTTTTTTGTAAATTGTAATGTCATGTTTTGTCTATGTAAACGGTGTACTATATAATTGTAGTTTGTACGTGTTTCTTGATCATCTCATGTTTGAATGTACCACATATGTTCATTATACAACTATTAATGTGAATGTCTTAGTAAGTTCGTGTGTCTTAGTAAAAGGATGGGTTCACTAAAAAAAGGCTCGACGAGGATGAAGCTTCAGGACGACGATGAAAAAATCCAGCCGTCGCTGCTGCTTGAAGGAGGGTCGCCGGTCGCAGCTGCAACTCTGGAGGGAGGCTCGCCGGTGCTATACTCTACGGAGGGAAGCCAGTCGTGCGGGTGGAGGTATGGGTGTGGTGCAGAGATGGTCGCATGACTGGGAGGCGAGACGGATCTGGCGGCGCCGAACACACTCAGGCGAGTCCTTGTCGGAGTCGGGGCGGGTCTGGAGCACCTCCTTGCGGCTAGGTCACCCGGACAGAGGAGTATCGATTTGTTTCGGGAGGATATTGTCGCTGACTTGCTCGGCTTCGGAAGAAAAGAAAAAGGCAGAAAATGTTTTTTCACTTGGCGGTGGCAGTCTCTCCGCAATTCGTTGCTGCTCCGCAAATCATCGAAACAGCCGCTCCGAAATATACACCGGCAAACAGCCCCGCTTCATTGATCTGGCTCCATGGAGTTTGCGTTTTTGGCGCTGCTTCGGGGTGGAGCGGGAAGCTGGAAGCTGGGTTATTTACGAACACGCCCTAAATGTTGCAATACGCATTATACCAGATTCTCATCTCATGTGCCTCGCCCTTCTGGCTGCTGACCTGTGCGCCGGATTGGCACGCTCCTCTCTCTCACGATCCGTCTCTCCTCTATATCTCTTTATATGTCTTGTTCACTATGATGATGCTATGCTCCCGAGTCCTGTGTCCCTGAATCCTTTACTTTCTCTTCTGACCCCTCCTCGCTGCGTGTGCCTTGCTGGAAGCCTACGACAATAGGAGAACGCGGATGCCATGGTTGGAAGTCATGTTGCGACTAGGAGTCGCGGTTGGTCATGGTCGGAAGGCGCTTTGAAGCTTTGCCAGCAGGTATAACATAGCTGAGGGAATCGGCATCGATAGTCGTATTAAGCTGCATTGATCGCCAAGGCAAAAAAAAAAATGGTTTTAGGATATCAGGATGATTTCGGAGGTGTCCGGAGTGGTCCAAAGTGATATATGAAAAGTTTCAGAAAGTTCTAGAAGGGCCTAGAAGTGGGAATAATATGGAACTTCGTGGAAAGTTTTTGAACCACATGGCGCCTGATATTTGTTGTCTTGAGAGTCATGATGCCTGACATGTGTTACCTCGTGGAACGTGTTTACTTGAGAGGCATGGCACATGACATGTTTAACCATGTGGCACTTGCCTTAAGAGGCAAGGCACACATCTATAGCAGTTGAGTATGACTCTTCAAAGGCATGTTTCGAGCGGGATTCATGCTCGATATCTGTCTGGAGTTATACTCTGACTATAAGTTGCACTCGGTCTTGGTTGGGAATCACTTTGGAGCTTTGCGGGGAGATATTCTTACCACTAGGAGGTATAAGCTAGCCGTGGGATTCGGCATCGACGATGTTCATCTTTTGTTGCATTGACGGTCGTCAAAGGTAACTCATTGTTGCCTACACTTTGAGAGTGATCTTGGTGTTGTGCTTTCTATCTGCGTCAGCACAACACCATTGTTGGCGTACGTGCTAAAATCCCTCGGACGTTTATTTACTCGAATAGTTTCCGATGCATGTATGAATTATTTTGAACCCACAACTTACGGATTTGTGGTTTTATAGAACGATTTTGTGACATACATCCTATTAAGCGAGGGCGGTGGATGACTATGTACCAATGAAAACTTAATTTGTGTGCCTTCTTCGACACAATTTTTTTCCGTTGCAACGCACGGGCATTTTTACTAGTAATAATAACATCATCAACTCTCCCAAAGGTTTCTTTTTAGCATTATCAGCAAGACGAACATTTAATTAATAGTGTTCCAAAGGTGGTAAATCAAGCATATCATAAAGTTCTTAGGCATAACAAAGATACTAGCACCAAGATCACATAAAGCATTAGAATCAAAACCATTGACCTTCATTTTAATGATGGGATCCCAACCATCTTCTAGCTTTCTAGGGATATAGGCCTCACGTTTTAAGTCTTCTTCTCTAATTTTCATGAGAGCATTTCTAATATGTTTTGTGAAATCCATATTCATATTACTAGCATTACGACTACGAGCAAGCTTTTGTAGCAACATAATTACTTCATAAATATTGCAAAAATCAAGATCATTTTTATCAAATGTAATGGGACCCTTGTCTCCCATAACTAGAAAAATGTCTTCCCTTTTATGAGGAATAGTTTTAGTGGTTTCAGGAAATTTTAAACGTTTAGCAGAAGAAGTGGAGTCATTACAACCATTAATTACTTTACCATATAGCCTCACGAGGAGTGAACTGATAGATAGTTGATGAAGAAGGGGATGCCTTGGTCATCCCCAAGCTTAGATGCTTGAGTCTTCTAAAAATATGCTTGGATGAACCACGGGGGCATCCCCAAGCTTTGACCTTGCACTCTTGATGCAGGGATGATAACCCAGTAGGCTAACGTCAAGGTGTAACTCGGCCCAAAGGGAGCTGCGCAAGACCCGGCTTAAGGAAAAGGTGTTTCTAGAAGTCCCAAGAGTATAGGCCTCGTAACCCGGATTGTGGGTTTCGATAAGGAAGCCTAGGGTCTATAAGCGGTGCCCAGGTAGGACTCCGAGTATGTCTTGGATAGGAAGCCAGGGGGGCGGATATTATATAAGCCGGCTCCTAGGGTTAGATTAGACACGAGTTTTACTAGCTATTCGAGTATCCCTTGTAATACGAGAGTTGATTTCCGGCTACCAGATCGTTCATCAGCATGATTCCCCCTGAGCAAAACCCTCTCCCAAACACCATAGTCGAATTGCACCAAGATCAGTTACCCCCGGTAACGTCTGCCGTGATTATCCCACGATAGTTGGCGCCCACCGTGGGGCCTACGTCCAAGGGTGTTTACATCACGGGAGAAGCTCGGGAGAACATGAAGAACCTCGTCATCGGCGAGATCTACACCAACCCCGAAGGAGAGAAGATGCTGGACGATTTTGGCTGGGGGCCAGAGTCGGATCTACTCGAATCCGGATCTGTCGTTACAATCGGTCGGGTCAACGTCTTCATCAGCATGGTACGTACATCCGGTTCAATCCCTGATGATTTTGGATGTGATTCTGTGTCTGGAGAAGCGACATGCGTTCAGTCGGATGGAGAAGAATCGGTCGGGACGGTAGATCCGATAGAAGAGCCCACCACGAAGAGGGAACAACCGGAGGAGCTGGCATGGACCCCGCGTGGCCGGGTCATGAGGGAAGATGATAACGAGTGTATCCTGCATCTTCTGGAGGACCGGTACGAAGAAGATAGTTGCGATGAGAAGGAATATGAGTCTTCACCAGGCATCGCGCGCCAGGTCGCGGTCTACACGGCCCCTTCAACCAATCTCAATCAGGGGGACGTTGTAACATCCCAAGTATGAAAAAACCACCTTTAGAATGTTTGCTCTTTGTTATTTTAATTTTTTGCATCATGACATCATCATTGCATTTGTTTTGGCTTTTGTTTTCATTTGTTTTCAATTGTTTTCCTGTGTTTTCTATTTGAATTTCAAACAAAGTCCAAATCAAATTAATTCATACTTGTTCTGTTACATGTTTTCAAATAGAAAGTTCAAATCAAACCATCCTTTGTTTCCAATAAACCATAAAGTTCTAGCTATTTAAATTGTTGCTTTCAATCAATCATTTAAATATCAAATTTTATTCAAATTCAAATGAACTACAAACAGCAACTAATTTGAATTATTTGGAAAACCAAAGTTTGCACTAGGTTGCTGTTACAATAAATAATCAATACAAATTTTCCTAAAATATTTCTAACCCCAAAACCCTATCCTTTTTCTCCTTTTCCTTTTCAGCAAAAAAAAACAAACAGAACAAAAAATAAAAGAAAACGCTCAGAGGAGAGGCAGCAGGCCCAGCCCACCTAACCCGCGGCCTGCTACCCCCCTCCCTTTCTCCTACCTTCGTACGGCAGCGCATCCGCAGCACCCACGTCGACAGCAGCGAGGAGCAGACGGCCACGAGCTCCTCCTTCCCTCCTTAAAAACCTAGCTAGCCTCCCTCTGCCCTAGCCCTAGGTCCTCCCTCCTCTCTCCCTCTCTCGCCGCCGTCGTTTCCCCCTCTCTCCCGCTGTTCTCTGTCACGGCACCACCCCACCTCTGAATCCACCGAGCACCACCTCTGAATTTTCCGGCGATCATCGCGCCCCGATGGCTCTCTACGCGGGCTGAGCCCGGGAACAGACTCCCCTCGACGTCCCCTTCGTCCTCGACACCGCGGCAGTTGCCGGGAGCAACGGAGTCGCCGCCGCCGTGTTCATCTTCGTCGCCGGCCACCTCCACGAACACCTCCTCCGCCCGTTGTTTCCCCTCCCGGTGAGCACCACCTAGTTCCTCTCCCTCTCTGCATCTCGACCTCACGTGCACGTATCATCTCCCTGGACTGCACCACGCATCCAACCGCGAGTAGTAGCAGCCGCAGCGATCGCCGCCGGCGCCCTTCCGTCCGCCCTGGTGAAGTTCAGAAACTGCAATTTTTCGTAGTTTCAGTTAAGCACCAGGAGGTCTACCTCAAAAACCTGAGCGCACCTGTTCTGTCACGAGTCCAGCAACCAGCCCAGTGGCAGCAGGCCGTGCGCGCAAGCGCCGCATCATGGGTTTGATCCCCACGGGAGGCATTTAGCCTCCCATTTTTTCACTCGCACGCGCACGCGCCTGGGCCCGCACGGCAGTGGCCCTGGAGGCCACGTCGTCCCTCCCCCGCGCTAGCTGGCGCCACCGTGGCACAGGGTCCACCCGTCAGCGCCTGCGGCTGGCGTTGGGCGCGGTCTGGATCACCCCAGATCCAGATCTGAGGGTTTCTTTTCACCACAAGGTCCCTAAAAATCACAGAATAGTCCCTAATTTTCAAACCCCTATAAAAATTGCAACACTCATCCAAATTCAAAATGTAAGACATGTAATCCACTCTAAATAAAATAAACTTTCCAAATATGCAATTTCTTTTCTGTTTTGAACCTTTCAAATGTTTACAAAATTCAATTTCAAACAACTCATTACAAATTTAATTAAATGCATAACTAATTCAAACTTAATTCAAATGTCACATATTAAATATGTTTTCCATGCTAAATTAAACCCTCTTTCCAAATATAAACTTTGTTTCATGTTTTTAATAATTAAAATTGGTTAAATAATTTAAACCTTGTTTAAATCATTTAATATTGCTAAATTCATAACTTGGTCAAAGTAATTTCTTTTTGAACATATAAAATATGTTTTCTAACCAGAAAAACATAATCTTTTCAAATATGAATTTTATTTAATGCTTTGAACAAATAAAATTCAAATAATATTAATACTTGTTTTAAATCCATTTAAATCTTGTTTAAGCTTGTTTAATTCATAAGTAATTCATTCTAATTCCTTTTCCAATAAGTGAAACATGTATTCCAACTAAAATTTTGTGTTCTTTTCAAATATGAACTTTGTTATCTGTTTTGAACAATTAAAATTGGTGAAAACAACCAATGCTTGTGTAACTCATTTAAGAAACCAACATTCAAAACTTAATAAATAAAATTCCCCACTTGGTAAAATTCATTTCCTTTTGAAGCTATTGTTGTTTTCTTTTTGTTTTCCTCATCCATGCATCATGCTAATCCACTTTCACATGTTGTTTAGTTGTAGATCATTTAATCCAACCTTAATTCATGGGCCTTTCCATATGCAATCCAAATTGCATATGAGCCCATTTAATTATGTTACCATGTCAGCTAGTTATCTTTGATGTACCAATTAAATTGTCATGCATCATCCCATGTTTGTGCACTATGCCATGTTATTGATTGTTCGTCTCTCTTCGATTGTTTGTTTGCTTCTTCTCGAATAGACGATGACGTTGAGACAGCGAGGTTTACGACACTACTTCAGAGGAGTTATCCCAGTACCAGGCTACTGAGCTTGCAGGCAAGTATTCACTCACATGAACCATTGTGTTCCTTTCCACACTGGATACCGATACTTTCCGTTGTCTATTTCTGCTAGCCCTATGACTCGTTGCTTGTGTCCCGATCCTATCACATGTTATCGTATAACCCTGATATTGCCTCACCTCCACACCTATAACCCCTTGCTTGTTGCCTTGGTCTTACTAGCATGCTTAGGGTTGCTTGTGCTCGAGTCTGATGTCCGTTACTTCTTTTACCTTACTTATTTATGTTCTATGGGCTCGATGTTTAAACAATAACCTGTTAATGCTATGGGTAATAATAATTTGATGATAAGGCACCGGCAGGAGGCCCGGCGTGGTTTTGAGGCCTGCTAGTGTCGACCCTAATTAGGAAAAGGGTCTTGTCTACTGATCCATGATGAGCGCACTAACCGCATGTGGGAAGCGTGTATGGGCGCCCCCCTCAATTTGATTCGATTCGCATCTCGTCCAAATCGCCACACTTAGTTCGGGCTTTCCATTTGCTGCACGCATATGCAGGTACGAACCCGAGGCCATGGTGGAACTTTTGTAGTCGGCATTTAGGGCGGCGTGGTCTTCCAGTGCTATGAGGGTCCCCCTTTTCTTCGTGGGGGCTCGATTAGCCGCGCACGCACAGCACGTGGTTCTTTGGGCTTGATGCGAAGAAGAGTTGAGTTGTGTTGAGTGCCCCGCTTGGTGGAAGGCATTCCATCTGGCGGGTTATTCTTACGTGTACGGCTACATTGGTGCATCCTGTCGCACCCTGACTTCTAGGGGATACTCATCGGGCCGAACTGGATAGCAGGTGCTTGGATTATGGGGCATACCTGCTCCCACGTCCCAGCTTCCTGGTAGGCCTGCGCTTATGCGCGACAACACAAGCCCTGCTATTCCATCGTCGATGTAAACTATCCACTAGAGATCAAAGGCACTACTGTCGACGTACTTCATATCAATCACGCAGGGTACGTCAACAGCGTTAAACGGAATGATATCACAGAATGTCTCTAAGACACAAAAGATTGAAATAATGTTGCAAATAGCCTTCACTAAGGCAGAGAATAGCAAATACACTCATCCAGAGGACACTTGTCCCAACATAGCATTTATTACATCAGCGGAAGCAAACAAGGTCTCTGAGTACAGACAAATCCAAAAGGCTTAAGAAGCCGGGGAAAATAAAGAAGACGAAGCCCATCCACGTAGGTCCTGGATCCTGCCCGGGTCCACTATCTACTCGTCTGCAGTCTCGTCGAACTCCACGAAGTAGCCATCCTGGTGATCCTCGTAACCGTAGTCGTAGTCTGCGTAAACCACAGCCCCAACGGGGTCAGTACATCCAAGTACTGGCAAGCAAGACTCACACTTCATCAAAGAGTTACCCGTCAACACCAGCATTGATGCTTGGGATCAACGGAAGAGATAGGTATTATAAAAGCTGCAGCGGGCTGCTCTAACCAACTACAGAGGATAATTACAAGTTCCGGTTAACAGAAGAAGATAAGAATCGAGGATTGTAACCAACTGAAAGATAACTTCAACCAAACCCATCCTGGATCTCGCCCCTTATCCGAAGAAGCAATCCGAGGATAACTCACACAGTTGGATTAAAGATGAATCAAGTTATTGTGTGAATAAACCTATTACTAGTCAAGTTGTTATTCATTGGGTGTAACATGGGTTATCATTATGTTGAAGTTGTCCTGAGTACTTGTTAGCCAGTACTTTCACCAAGTAGTCCATAACCGCGGAAAACACGGCTTCTCGAGAAGATTATCCCTGCAGGGTTGCACCAATTTGGCCGTACACGTATGAATATCCCGCCAGATGGGATGCCTCCCACCAAGCGGGGCACTCAACACAATCCAACCGTTCTTCGCATCAAGCCCAAAGCACCTTGGGCGCACGGCTAATCGAGCCCCGAAGAAAAGGGACCCTCATAGCACTCTAAGACCGTGTCCCCCTATATGCCGACTACGAAAGTTCCACCCTGGCCTGGGCTCGCAAAAACATGCATGCGGCAATTGGAAAACACGAACTAAATGAGGCGATTTGGACGAGATGCGAATCGGGTCAAACTGAGGGGGGCGCCCATACTCGCTTCCCACATGCGGGTAGTGCGCTCATCATGGATCAGTAGACAAGACCCTTTTCCTATTAGGGTCGACACTAGCAGGCCTCAAAACCACACAGGGCCTCCTGCCGGTGCCTTATCATCAAATTATTATTATTACCATTAGCATTAACAGGATTGATTGATTAACATTCGAGCCCCCGGTACAATAATAAGATAGTAAAAGAAGTAACCGACAACAGACTCAAGCAAAAGCAACCCTAAGCATGCTAGATATGACCAAGGCAACAAGCAAGGGGTTTTAGGTATGGAGGTGAGGCAATATCATTGGTTCAGGGTATCATGTGATAGGTTCGGAGAACAAGCAACGATACATAGGGCTAGCAATAGTAGACAAAAGGATAGTATCGATAACAAGTGTGGAAAGAAACTCGATGATTCATGTGAGTGATAACTTGCCTGCAAACCCAGTAGCCTGGTACTGAGCTAAAATCCTTAGAAGGGGTACCGTACGTCTCGTCGGTCTCAACGTCGTCGTCTAAAGCGAGAAGAAGAAAACACACAATCGAAAGAGACGAACAATCAATAACAGAATATAATGCACAATCATGGGATGATGCATGCCAAGTTA
The DNA here is from genome assembly GCA_028641055.1 of Alopecurus myosuroides. NCBI lineage: Eukaryota > Viridiplantae > Streptophyta > Magnoliopsida > Poales > Poaceae > Alopecurus > Alopecurus myosuroides. Next base: position 92,391,835 of record CM054057.1, read on the forward strand.
ATAGATGCATCAAAGTAACTACTTGACAAGATAACACAATTTAATTGGACCCATATGCAATGTGAATTGCATATGGATGCAAATGGTTAAGGTTGAAGCAATGATCTACAATTGATTAACAAGTGTAAGTGGTTTAACATGATGCATGCATGATGAAAACAATAATGTAACAACATTAGATGCAATTGGAATGATAATTAACAAGTGTGGAATTTTATTTGACAAGTTAAGCATTTTGGTTCTTAATGATGTTACACAAACAATTGGTTGTTTTCATCAAGTTAATTTGTGCAAAACAGATGGCAAATTTTATATTTGAAAAGAACATCAAAGTTTTAGTTGGATTACATGTTTCAAATATTGCAATAGGAGTTAGGATGAATTAATTATGACTTAAACAATATTAAACAAGTTTTAAATTGGAATTAAGTCAAATAGGAATATTAATTGAATTTTAATTGTTCAAATTATTAATCAAAGTTCATATTTGGAAAGGTTAGGTTTTTCTGGTTTGAAAACATATTTTACATGTTTAAAGATAATTAATTTTGAGCAAGTTATGATTTTAGCAATTTCAATTGAATTAAACAAGGATTAAATTGTTTAGGCAATTTAAATTATTCAAACCATGAAACAAAAATTATAGTTGAATAGGTGGTTCAAAATGGTATGGAAAACATATTTTATTTGCATTATTTGGATTAAGGATGAATTAGTTATTGAATTTAGAAATTTGCATTTGAATTATTGGAATTTGAATTTTAAATGCATTTGGAATTGTCAAAACAGTACACAATTGGATTATTTGGAAAGATCATTTAATTTGGAACAACAAACATATATAACTTTTATTTATTGGGGTTATAGATTAAAAGTTATTAAAGTTTTGCTTTTAGGGATTAATTCTGCCATTTAAAATGATTTAGAAAATAATAACAGAAGCGTGCAAACATTTGTTACCGCGTGGTAGGTTACCCCCAGCCACTGCCCCGTGGGCCTGCGGCCAGCGTGGAGCGAGCGCGCGCGCGTGGCAGTTAGGGACGCTGTCGGGTGGGGCACGGATGTCAGCCGCGCGAGCAAAAAGGTGGTTTTTATCTGTGGAGCAGAGGGATCGATCCCAGGCCCTCACGCGCGCGACAGAGCAGTGCTACCACTGCGCTGTGGGTTTCAGTTTTGTCAGTAACGAGGGCGAGTGCAAGGTAAGGTGCAGATCTGAGCTTTTACTGAAACTAACTGACGACCAATTGCTTCCACGGTCTGACAGAGGATGACGCCGGCGGCGATCACCGTTGTGCGCGTGGAGGCTGTGCTCGATGCAGTGCTGGAAGTGCGCGTGCTGGTGATGCAGAGGGTTAGGAGGAGAGGGGTCGCACGGTGGCTTGCTCACCGACGGTGGAGTCGTGGCGGAGGCCCGAGGCAGACGGCGTGGACGACGGCGTCGCGGCCGGCGGCGGCGATCCCGTCGGTCGATGGCGTCGGGGAGATGTCCACCAGGTCGAGGAAGGAGCGGCGAGTTGATTCCCGCGATCGGATCACGACGGTAGGCCCTGCAGCGACGACGGTGACCACGGGTTCAGGAATGGAGCCACGGTGGCCGGAGACGGTCGAGGATCGCGGCATCAAATCAGAAGGTTACCGGGGCTAAAGAGGTGTTGACGAGGAAGAGGAGGAAGCGGCGGAGCGATTTAGGTGGCTACGTCGGGTGGTGGTGCACGGCAGTGACGGTGGCGGCCATGGATTCAGAGAAACGCGCCGGTGGGTTGCAACAGTGAGGAGGAAGGTAGCAAAGAGGAAGGAATCGGCGGCGATCGCGAGGGGAGGAGGAAAACCTAGGATCTAGGGCCTCGAGGGGGGAACCCTAAGGTCTAAATAGGGAATGGGGTTGCCTGGTGGCCGTCGGGATCGATACAGTGCCGCCGTGGCACGTTTCGATGCAGCGCCGTACAGGTTGAAGACGACGGGGGCGTCTGCGAATCGTTTTTGGGCCGCGCGGGAGGTAAGTTGCGGGCTGGGCCGGGGTTAGGTTTAGATGCTGCGCGTGCGTTGCAGTTTCTTTATTTTGTTTTTCCTGTTTTTTTTGTAGCAAAATGAAAATGGAAGGAATTGTTAGGTTTTAGTGTTAGGAAAAATCCTAGAAAATTAGGGTGAGCTTATCATGTTAAATTCAACCAATTACCAAGTTTGGATTTCAAAAATGTTTAAAGTTTTGTGCTGTTTGGAAATAAACCAAATTTAGATGATTTTGAATATTTAACATGATTATTAAAGTCAACACTTTAATAGAATGACCCAAGTGATTTAATTGGAAACAAAAGATCATAAAATGTTTTGGGTTATTATTTTTATACTTTCACATTGGGTTCTGTTTGGAATACATTTGGTTTGAATTGGAAGGTTTTGTTAATTAATGATTTAATATTTGAAAACAACAAGCTTAATAGGGTGAACCCTATTATTAAATGGATAAAACATTAGAATGGTTTGGTAATTTCCATGTCTTGGAATTTGGTGCTGTTTGATGCATTGAGTTTGAGTTTTTTTTTAAAATGAGTTGGAGTTAATTGATTGAATTAACCCAACATTTTAATAAGTGATCAACATGGAATAAAATGGAACAAATTGGTTGTTTTTATTTGTGATTTTTATTTCAAAAGTTATAACAGAGCAAGTATGAAAACAAAGCATTTGAAATTGTTTGATTTTCATTGTGAAAACAATTAAGAACAGATGCAAAACAAATAGTAAACAATGAAAACAAGGGAGTAAAATGATGACATGATGCAATACTTTAATTAAACAGAAAATCAAACATTCTAGGGGTAGTTTTCATACTTGGGATGTTACAAAACGCCCCCCTTGAAGGAATCGCGCCCCGAGATTCCTACTTAGAAAAGAAAAGGTCCGGGAGCTTCTTGGGAAGATCCTCTTGAGCTGTGACACGTGAAACACATCGTGCACATTGGATAGACGTCAGGGAATTTGGAAACCACCGGAACATTTTCAAGTAAAGGTAGAGGTTTTGCACCAAGGGTGTATAGCTGAATGGAACTTGATTCATTTGGAGAATAGACTATCTGTAATAAGGGTGGAACAGAGTTATTGACATCAATCCAAAACTAAGAATGACATCAATGTCAGAATTTCCAAGTAGTATGAGAGAAGCAAGGAATATGTGGCCTTTAATTAGAATTTGATTTCTGTGATTGAACTTGGAAGTCAACATTTGAGGTCCCGGAGAGTGAACGGTGATTTGATTGCTTAGTGGAACCAGAATTAGGTTGTATGTTGTGGAAAAGATTTTTGACACACAGGAATGCGATGCTCCGGTATCAAATAACACTTTAGCTGGATAAGAGTTTACGAGGGAGTTTTGATTAGACTCCGGTAGAAGATTTGAAGTGGAAAACAACAACAAGATTTGAACGGACGAAATGGAAATGTTTAGGAGGACAGGATATTGAAGCAACATCGGGAAAACGAGAACAAGAATCCTGAGATACTACGGAAGAACCCAGAACACGTGAAATCCTAACTTGAAAGTTTAGATGAGAAGGGAGAAATCAACGTTGCACTTCCTGACCAGAAAAAGGGAGGGAGGGTGGGGAAAAGAAGAAAAAGAACAGAATTCCTACTCTCACGTTTCATTTTTCCTATATAGCTACAAAATAGTTTCTAGACTCAACTGCGACTAGTAAAAAGGGATCCTACAGGCAGACAGGCTCTGATACCATTTGTCGCACCCTGACTTCTAGGGGATACTCATCGGGCCGAACTGGATAGCAGGTGCTTGGATTATGGGGCATACCTGCTCCCACGTCCTAGCTTCCTGGTAGGCCTGCGCTTATGCGCGACAACACAAGCCCTTCTATTCCATCGTCGATGTAAACTATCCACTAGAGATCAAAGGCACTACTGTCGACGTACTTCATATCAATCACGCAGGGTACGTCAACAGCGTTAAACGGAATGATATCACAAAATGTCTCTAAGACACAAAAGATTGAAATAATGTTGCAAATAGCCTTCACTAAGGCAGAGAATAGCAAATACACTCATCCAGAGGACACTTGTCCCAACATAGCATTCATTACATCAGCGGAAGCAAACAAGGTGTCTGAGTACAGACAAATCCAAAAGGCTTAAGAAGCCGGGGAAAATAAAGAAGACGAAGCCCATCCACGTAGGTCCTGGATCCTGCCCGGGTCCACTATCTACTCGTCTGCAGTCTCGTCGAACTCCACAAAGTAGCCATCCTGGTGATCCCTCGTAACCGTAGTCGTAGTCTGCGTAAACCACAGCCCCAACGGGGTCAGTACATCCAAGTACTGGCAAGCAAGACTCACACTTCATCAAAGAGTTACCCGTCAACACCAGCATTGATGCTTGGGATCAACGGAAGAGATAGGTATTATAAAAGCTGCAGCGGGCTGCTCTAACCAACTACAGAGGATAACTACAAGTTCCGGTTAACAGAAGAAGATAAGAATCGAGGATTGTAACCAACTGAAAGATAACTTCAACCAAACCCATCCTGGATCTCGCCCCTTATCCGAAGAAGCAATCCGAGGATAACTCACACAGTTGGATTAAAGATGAATCAAGTTATTGTGTGAATAAACCTATTACTAGTCAAGTTGTTATTCATTGGGTGTAACATGGGTTATCATTATGTTGAAGTTGTCCTGAGTACTTGTTAGCCAGTACTTTCACCAAGTAGTCCATAACCGCGGAAAACACGGCTTCTCGAGAAGATTATCCCTGCAGGGTTGCACCAATTTGGCCGTACACGTATGAATATCCCGCCAGATGGGATGCCTCCCACCAAGCGGGGCACTCAAAACAATCCAACCGTTCTTCGCATCAAGCCCAAAGCACCTTGGGCGCACGGCTAATCGAGCCCCGAAGAAAAGGGACCCTCATAGCACTCTAAGACCGTGTCCCCCTATATGCCGACTACGAAAGTTCCACCCTGGCCTGGGCTCGCAAAAACATGCATGCGGCAATTGGAAAACACGAACTAAATGAGGCGATTTGGACGAGATGCGAATCGGGTCAAACTGAGGGGGGCGCCCATACTCGCTTCCCACATGCGGGTAGTGCGCTCATCATGGATCAGTAGACAAGACCCTTTTCCTATTAGGGTCGACACTAGCAGGCCTCAAAACCACACAGGGCCTCCTGTCGGTGCCTTATCATCAAATTATTATTATTACCATTAGCATTAACATGATTGATTGATTAACATTCGAGCCCCCGGTACAATAATAAGATAGTAAAAGAAGTAACCGACAACAGACTCGAGCAAAAGCAACCCTAAGCATGCTAGATATGACCAAGGCAACAAGCAAGGGGTTTTAGGTATGGAGGTGAGGCAATATCATTGGTTCAGGGTATCATGTGATAGGTTCGGAGAACAAGCAACGATACATAGGGCTAGCAATAGTAGACAAAAGGATAGTATCGATAACAAGTGTGGAAAGAAACTCGATGATTCATGTGAGTGATAACTTGCCTGCAAACCCAGTAGCCTGGTACTGAGCTAAAATCCTTAGAAGGGGTATCGTACGTCTCGTCGGTCTCAACGTCGTCGTCTAAAGCGAGAAGAAGCAAACACACAATCGAAAGAGACGAACAATCAATAACAGAATATAATGCACAATCATGGGATGATGCATGCCAAGTTAATAGATGCATCAAAGTAACTACTTGACAAGATAACACAATTTAATTGGACCCATATGCAATGTGAATTGCATATGGATGCAAATGGTTAAGGTTGAAGCAATGATCTACAATTGATTAACAAGTGTAAGTGGTTTAACATGATGCATGCATGATGAAAACAATAATGTAACAACATTAGATGCAATTGGAATGATAATTAACAAGTGTGGAATTTTATTTGACAAGTTAAGCATTTTGGTTCTTAATGATGTTACACAAACAATTGGTTGTTTTCATCAAGTTAATTTGTGCAGGATGGCAAATTTTATATTTGAAAAGAACATCAAAGTTTTAGTTGGATTACATGTTTCAAATATTGCAATAGGAGTTAGGATGAATTAATTATGACTTACACAATATTAAACAAGTTTTAAATTGGAATTAAGTCAAATAGGAATATTAATTGAATTTTAATTGTTCAAATTATTAATCAAAGTTCATATTTGGAAAGGTTAGGTTTTTCTGGTTTGAAAACATATTTTACATGTTTAAAGATACTTAATTTTGAGCAAGTTATGATTTTAGCAATTTTAATTGAATTAAACAAGGATTAAATTGTTTAGGCAATTTAAATTATTCAAACCATGAAACAAAAATTAGAGTTGAATAGGTGGTTCAAAATGGTATGGAAAACATATTTTATTTGCATTATTTGGATTAAGGATGAATTAGTTATTGAATTTAGAAATTTGCATTTGAATTATTGGAATTTGAATTTTAAATGCATTTGGAATTGTCAAAACAGTACACAATTGGATTATTTGGAAAGATCATTTAATTTGGAACAACAAACATATATAACTTTTATTTATTGGGGTTATAGATTAAAAGTTATTAAAGTTTTGCTTTTAGGGATTAATTCTGCCATTTAAAATGATTTAGAAAATAATAACAGAAGCGTGCAAACATTTGTTACCGCGTGGTAGGTTACCCCCAGCCACTGCCCCGTGGGCCTGCGGCCAGCGTGGAGCAAGCGCGCGCGTGGCAGTTAGGGACGCTGTCGGGTGGGGCACGGATGTCAGCTGCGCGAGCAAAAAGGTGGTTTTTATCTGTGGAGCAGAGGGATCGATCCCAGGCCCTCACGCGCGCGACAGAGCAGTGCTACCACTGCGCTGTGGGTTTCAGTTTTGTCAGTAACGAGGGCGAGTGCAAGGTAAGGTGCAGATCTGAGCTTTTACTGAAACTAACTGACGACCAATTGCTTCCACGGTCTGACAGAGGATGACGCCGGCGGCGATCACCGTTGTGCGCGTGGAGGCTGTGCTCGATGCAGTGCTGGAAGTGCGCGTGCTGGTGATGCAGAGGGTTAGGAGGAGAGGGGTTGCACGGTGGCTTGCTCACCGACGGTGGAGTCGTGGTGGAGGCCCGAGGCAGACGGCGTGGACGACGGCGTCGCGGACGGCGGCGGCGATCCCGTCGGTCGATGGCATCGGGGAGATGTCCACCAGCTCGAGGAAGGAGCGGCGAGTTGATTCCCGCGATCGGATCACGACGGTAGGCCCTGCAGCGACGACGGTGACCACGGGTTTAGGAATGGAGCCACGGTGGCCGGAGACGGTCGAGGATCGCGGCATCAAATCAGAAGGTTACTGGGGCTAAAGAGGTGTTGCCGAGGAAGAGGAGGAAGCGGCGGAGCGATTTAGGTGGCTACGTCGGGTGGTGGTGCACGGCAGTGACGGTGGCGGCCATGGATTCAGAGAAACGCGCCGGTGGGTTGCAACAGTGAGGAGGAAGGTAGCAGAGAGGAAGGAATCGGCGGCGATCGCGAGGGGAGGAGGAAAACCTAGGATCTAGGGCCTCGAGGGGGGAACCCTAAGGTCTAAATAGGGGCTGGGGTTGGCTGGTGGCCGTCGGGATCGATACAGTGCCGCCGTGGCACGTTTCGATGCAGCGCCGTACAGGTTGAAGACGACGGGGGCGTCTGCGAATCGTTTTTGGGCCGCGCGGGAGGTAAGTTGCGGGCTGGGCCGGGGTTAGGTTTAGATGCTGCGCGTGCGTTGCAGTTTCTTTATTTTGTTTTTCCTGTTTTTTTTTGTAGCAAAATGAAAATGGAAGGAATTGTTAAGTTTTAGTGTTAGGAAAAATCCTAGAAAATTAGGGTGAGCTTATCATGTTAAATTCAACCAATTACCAAGTTTGGATTTCAAAAATGTTTAAAGTTTTGTGCTGTTTGGAAATAAACCAAATTTAGATGATTTTGAATATTTAACATGATTATTAAAGTCAACACTTTAATAGAATGACCCAAGTGATTTAATTGGAAACAAAAGATCATAAAATGTTTTGGGTTATTATTTTTATACTTTCACATTGGGTTCTGTTTGGAATACATTTGGTTTGAATTGGAAGGTTTTGTTAATTAATGATTTAATATTTGAAAACAACAAGCTTAATAGGGTGAACCCTATTATTAAATGGATAAAACATTAGAATGGTTTGGTAATTTCCATGTCTTGGAATTTGGTGCTGTTTGATGCATTGAGTTTGAGTTTTTAAAAAAAATGAGTTGGAGTTAATTGATTGAATTAACCCAACATTTTAATAAGTGATCAACATGGAATAAAATGGAACAAATTGGTTGTTTTTATTTGTGATTTTTATTTCAAAAGTTGTAACAGAGCAAGTATGAAAACAAAGCATTTGAAATTGTTTGAGTTTCATTGTGAAAACAATTAAGAAGAGATGCAAAACAAATAGTAAACAATGCAAACAAGGGAGTAAAATGATGACATGATGCAATACTTTAATTAAATAGGAAATCAAACATTCTAGGGGTAGTTTTCATACTTGGGATGTTACACATCCCTGCAGGGTTAAATCTTCTCGAGAAGCCGTGTTGTCCGCGGTTATGGATGACTTGGTGAAAGTACTGGCTAACAAGTACTCAGACAACTTACACCTAACTATAATAACTTGGCTAGTAATATAGATTACTTCCACCATAAGAATGATGTCACCCTAATCAATAGTGTGAGTTTCCTTGGGTTGCTTCCTTAGTAGGGGTAACGTTTGATGGGTTTATTTGAAGTTAGTTGTAGTTGGTTACGATACGCTATCTTATCTTCTTTCTGTTAGCCGGAAGTTGTAGCATGTCTCTGTAGTTGGTTAGTGCAGCCCGCTGCAGCATCTTTTATGTCACCTATTCTTCCGTTGAACCCAAAGCATCTGTGCTTGGTGTTGCCGGGTACACTTTGGTATCTTGTGCGTCTTGCTTGCCAGTACTCGTCTGTACTGACCCCTTTGGGGCTGTCGTTTCCGCAGACTACGATTCCGAGGATCCCCATGGTGGCTACTACGTGGAGTATGACGAGACTGTTGACGAGTAGATAGCGGACCCGGGCAGGATCTGAGACTTCGTGGATGGGCTCCGTTTTCCTTTCATTCCCGGCCTCTTAGGCCTATTTGGATTTGTCTGTACTCAGACACTTTGAGTGCTTCCGCTGTGATGTAATGATGATATGTTGGGACATGTGTCCTCTGGATGATTGTATTTGCTATTCTCTGCTCTAGTGAGAGCCATTTGAAACTTATTTCCATCTTTTGTGTCTTAGAGATCGGTTGTGGTATCATTTCGTTTAACGCCGTTGACGTACCATGTGTGTATGGTATGAAGTACGTCAATGGTAGTATCTTGATCTCTATGGGATGGTTTACATCGACGGTGGATAGTAGAGATTGGTTGTCACACTATATGTGTTGGCCTACTCGTAACAGGATGCGGGTACAGGTAGGCCCCGTAATCCAATCATCTACTATTCAACGGCCTGGTGAGTATCCTATAGAAGTCAGGGTGCGACAAATGGTATCAGAGCCTGTCTGCCTGTAGGATCCCTTTTACTGGTCGCAGTTGAGTCTAGAAACTATTTTGTAGCTATATAGGAAAAATGAAACGTGAGAGTAGGAATTCTGTTCTTTTATTTCTTTCCCCACCCACCCTCCCTTTTTCTGGTAAGGAAGTGTAACGTTGTTTTTCCCTTCTCATCTAAACTTTCAAGTTGGGTTTTCACGTATCCTGGTTTCTCTAGGATGGTTATATCTACTAGACCATAGGAATGGAGGTGGTTGTGACGTGATTTATCATGTTGCCTACTCACGATTGAGAACGGAGGCGTGTAAGCCCCGGAAGCAGATCCTCTATTCCTTAAGCAGTAGATATTGATCCTTTAGAAGCCCAGATGGGTTCCGTAGTACCTCATGAGTTTTGGTCTCGTGTTTCCCGAATGTTGCTTCGATATCCTGTTCTTCTCAAGATCATTTTCGTCCGTTGAAACCTTGTTGTTGCTTTCCACTTCAGTTCTTCTACCAGCGTCTAATCAAAGTTTCCCCGATCATCTGCAGATGGATCTCAGGTTCTACCCGCAGGTGGTTCGTATGACTCGTTGCGAGAGCACTGCCGGTTATCCGGAGATGCTGAGAGACATGGTCACTTATCTGGGGTTCGGTTGGGCACCAGAGTACCAGGTCTACAAGCACTAGCGAGAGTTTGAGCAGACCTACTACCAGGCTATCGTCTACATTCTGTCAGATGATAGCAGGAGCATGGTCCACCGCTACGAGGGAGTGGGTTCCACAGTGGATATGGCTGTGCAGCAGGCAGCTTATGTGAGTATCACCGTCCTTCGTGCTGACTACTGGGGATTTGACGATTCTATCTCTCGCCACATCCCCCGTGGTTACATCACATCGGAGGGAGCTCACTTCACTCTCTACGACAACTTGGATGCTTACGAGCATGATAGCTCCAGGATGCACACCACCGCTCAGTTTGTGAGACAAAGTGACGCAGTTGCCACCACACTCTCTTAGGAGTTGGCTTCAGTCAGGGAGCAGCTCTACCTTGCTTTGACTCGTCTGGCGACTTACACCACAGACTTTGTTAGAGACGATCGCTTTGCACGTTTCGATCCACCATTTGGGCGTCCTCTGCCAGATGCTGGAGGTTACGAGCCGATCATAGGTCCACTCCTCAACCTTGGTGCTGGTTACACTGGGATTCCACGCTTTGGAGCACAGGGAGTCGACGCTACGTACTTCACCACACCTAGAGTCGCTCTCAGAGCACTTCCGATCTACGTGGATCGTCGTTCTACCTACTTTCGTGAACGTGCTCCTCACCGTACCTCTCGCCGTACTCCTAGCCGCCGTCCTGCGTGATGAGCATGGGAGTACCGATGTATCCATTCCTAGCTATGTTTAGTTATCCTTTCGTATTCGAACCATTTATGGTGTGTTGGATATTCTGATGTATTTGAACATGTGATGATGTACCTGTTGGTTATCTATTCATGCGTCGGAATAATATCTCTTTCGGTTGCAAGTCTATCCCTTCCTATTGTTGTGTTAAAATGCATTTCCATTCAGGATGCCTCCAACAAGGAACAACACGCCTGAGCCACCGCCAATCGCGGAGCTGTTGACTCAGATGACCCAAGTGATGACGCAGATGGCCCAGTTTCAGGCTAATCAGCACATCCACCAGACAGCTCCACGAGTCAGCATCAAGGATTTTCTCAGTCTGGGCCCAAGAGCGTTCGTGTCCACACGCGAGCCTCTGGACGCTGATGACTGGATCCGTGAGATAGCCAGGGCTCTGGAGATTTCACACGTAGCTGAGGAAGACAAAGTCAAGTATGCCTCCTATCTGCTGAAGGGTCAGGCAGCTTCGTGGTGGGAAAACTACCAGGCCATGAGAACTGGGATGCCAGTCACCTGGGGTTGTTTCAAGGAAGCATTCCTGAAGCACCACATTCCAGATGGTCTCATGGAAAGAATGCGTGAAGAGTTTTGCTCTCTCAAGCAAGGCAAGCTGGACGTCATCAGCTATCAGAGTGAGTTCAATCACCTCGCTCGGTACGCTGGAGATGAGGTGTCCACCGAAGCTAAGAAGATTGCAAGGTTCCGCAGAGGTTTTAACCCGGAACTCAAGTATGCTCTCACCAATGTCAAGACCAAAGACTTCGAGGAGCTCGTTAACACCGCGCTCAATGAAGAAAATGGGTGCAAGGCGTTCGAGGAGTCTCGCAAGCACTCGCGTGAGGGTGGTTCCTCCTCCAACATGACCACCCCTCCGCAGAAGCGCCGCATCTGGGTGCCAAATGGTGTTGTCACTCGGGCACCATACGCCCAAACTTCTCCAGGCTTCACTCCCCGCCCACCCAACCCAGCTCAGATGCATGATCCAAGGGGTTCGATGGGGCAGCCAAGACCAGGTCCTCCTCGTGTCGTCACTTGCTTCAAGTGCAAGCAGACGAGACACTACGCCGACAAGTGCACGCAGAGGCAGCTACCTCCACCACCACCTCGCCCTAACACAAACCAAGCAATGCTGCGCGCTCCCCCGCATAAGGCCTTCAACTCCAACAACAGGACTGTCGGGAGGACCGCAAGGGTGAATCACGTCAAGATCGACAAAGCTGAGGAAGCTCCTGACGTCGTTCTCGGTACATTTCCCGTAAACTCTAATCCAGCTAAAGTGTTGTTTGATACCGGAGCATCACATTCTTTCGTGTCAAAGATCTTTGCGACAACAATTAAACTCCCATTTGTTGGTTTGGGTTCCCCGCTAGTAGTAAACTCCCCTGGAGCAACTATGCAAACTTCTAAGATCAGTCACGAAAATCAAATTCTAATTGGAGGCCACATATTCCTTGCTTCTCTCATACTACTTGGCAGTTCTGACATTGATGTCATTCTTGGTATGGATTGGTTGAAGGCCAATAAAGCAAAAATTGACTGTACTCAAAAGTCAATAACTCTGTTCCACCCTTCTGGCCAGATAGTCTATTCTCCACAAGAATCAAGTTCCATTCAACTATGCACACTCGATGCAAAACCTCTACCTCTACTCGAAAATGTTCCGGTGGTTTGCTAATTCCCTGCCGTCTTTCCAGAAGAATTGCCAGGAATGCCTCCGGACAGAGCAGTTGAGTTCGTGATCGAACTTGAACCAGGTACTGCTCCAATCTCTAAGCATCCATACAAGATAGCTCCTCCTGAACTGAAATTGTTAAAGGAGCAAATCGATATGTACATGGAGAAAGGTTACATTCAACCTAGTTCCTCGGCTTAGGGTTGCCCAACTCTGTTCGTTGCGAAGAAGGATCAAACAAAGAGACTCGTTGTTGACTATCGTCCTCTTAACGAGAAAACCATCAAAAACAAGTATCCAATTCCTCATATCGATGATCTTTTTGATCAACTTGCTGGAGCCTCAATATTCTCCAAGTTGGACTTGAGAATGGGTTACCATCAAATAAAAATCAGAAAGGAAGATATTCCAAAGACAACTTTCACCACTCGCTACGGTCTATATGAATACACCGTCATGTCCTTTGGTCTTACCAATGCACCGACGACCTTCTCTCGACTCATGAATTCTGTCTTCCATGAATACCTCGACAAGTTTGTTGTGGTATATCTTGATGACATTCTTGTCTACTCCAAATCCGAGGAAAAGCATGAAGAACATCTTCGTCTCACTCTCATGAAACTTCGCGAGCATCGTCTCTATGCCAAATTCTCCAAGTGTGAGTTCTGGATTTCATAAGTGGTTTATCTTGGTCATGTCATCTCTGCCAAGGGCATAGCCATTAATCCAGAAAAGGTTAGAGCAATTGTTGATTGGAAACCTCCCAAGACGGTGAAGCAAGTAAGAAGTTTTCTTGGCTTGGCTAGCTATTGCCGTCGTTGCGACCAAAACTTCTCCAAGATTGCCAAACCTCTCACTGACCTCACAAAGAAGGACAAGAAGTTCATTTGGTCTCCACAATGTGATGAAAGTTTCAACCTCCTAAAGACAAAACTCACTTCTACACCAGTTCTGGTTGGCCCAGATCCTACCAAACCTTTCCAAATATTATGTGATGCTTCTCTCCATGGTCTAGGAGTAGTTCTTATGCAAGAGCGTCAAGTTGTGGCTTATGCTTCACGTCAGTTGAACACCCATGAGAAAAATTATCCCACTCATGACCTTGAACTCGCAGCAGTTGTGTTTGCCCTCAAGAAATGGAGACAATACTTGTTGGGTAACCGCACTGAAATCTTTTCCGATCATAAGAGTCTGAAATACATCTTCACTCAACCAGATCTAAACCTCAGACAAAGGAGATGGATTGAAAAGATCAAAGACTTTGATCTTACCATTTCTTACACTCCAGGCAAGGCTAATGTTATGGCCGATGCTCTCAGTCGCAAGTCGTATTGCAATAATCTCATGATCATGGAAAGCCAACCTCCTCTTCATGAAGAATTCCAGAAGCTAAACCTTGGTCTTGTTCCTCAAGGCTATCTTGCAAACTTGACAGCTAGTCCAACTCTCGAGGACAAGATTCGTTCTGAACAACTTCGTGATGCTGAAATCAAGAAGATGGTAGAGGACATCAAAAAAGGCAAGGACAAATTTAAGTCCTTCTCAATCGATGACAAGGGAACTGTGTTCTTCGAAGGACGCATTGCAGTTCCTCAAGTTCAAAGTCTCAAAGATGTCATTCTCAAGGAGGCTCATGAAACTCCTCTCTCCATACACCCTGGAAGTACAAAGATGTACCAGGATCTCAAGACACTGTATTGGTGGCCTAGCATGAAACGTGAAATTGCTCAATACGTTTCTGAATGCGACGTTTGTCAACGTGTTAAGGCAGTTCATCAGAAAACAGTCGGTCTTCTCCAACCTCTGAAAATCCCTGAGTGGAAGTGGGACATGATTGAAATGGACTTCGCGACTGGTTTTCCAAAGTCCAAGAGGGGCAACGATGCAATCTTCGTTGTCATTGATCGACTCACTAAAGTAGCTCACTTCTTTCCTATCAAAGAGACAATCTCAGCTAGCCAGTTAGCAGAGCTCTACACAGCAAAGATTGTTCCTCTTCATGGTGTTCCATTGGAAATAAGTTCAGATCGTGGAAGTATCTTCACTTCTCATTTCTGGAAAAGTTTCCAAGAAGCATTGGGCACCAAGCTTCTGTTCAGCACAACTTATCATCCTCAGTCTCAAGGGCAAGTCGAAAGAGTCAATCAGATTCTCGAGGATATGCTCAGAGTATGTGGTCTCTCCTTTGGCATGAAATGGGAGGAATGTCTTCCATATGCTGAATTCTCCAACAACAACAGCTTCCAGGCAAGCCTAGGCATGGCACCATTTGGGGCTCTCTATGGCCGCAGATGCAGGAGTCCAATCAATTGGTCTGGAGCTGGTGAACGTTCACTCTTAGGCCCTGACATTGTTAAGGAAGCCGAAGAGAAAGTTCGCATCATTCGTGACAATCTAAAGATTGCTCAGTCTCGTCAGAAAAGCTACTATGACAGCAAGCACAGGGATATGGTCTATGCACCTGGTGACAAAGCATATCTCCGTGTAACTCCCCTCAGAGACACTCATCGTTTTGGTGTCAAAGGAAAGCTGGCACCAAGATACATTGGGTCCTTTCAACATTCTCTCAAGGCGTGCAGAAAATGCCTATCGTCTTGAACTTCCAGAAAAAACTATCCAAGGTGCACGATGTGTTTCACGTGTCACAGCTCAAGAAGTGTTTCAAAGATCCAGGTCGTGCAGTTGATCATGATTCCATTGATCTGCAAGAAGACCTATCTTATGAAGAGCATCCTGTTCGCATTCTCGATGAGACCGAGCGTAAGACTTGCACCAAGATCACCAAGTTCTTAAAAGTGCAGTAGTCTCATCATTCCGATAAAGAGGCAACGTGGGAGACCGAAGAGGATCTTCGCAAGAAGTATCCGGACCTTTTCTCTTCTCAGTAGGAATCTCGGGGCGCGATTCCTTCAAGGGGGGGGGCGTATTGTAACATCCCAAGTATGAAAAACCCACCTTTAGAATGTTTGCTCTTTGTTATTTTATTGTTTTGCATCATGACATCATCATTGCATTTGTTTTGGCTTTTGTTTTCATTTGTTTTCAATTGTTTTCCTGTGTTTTCTATTTGAATTTCAAACAAATTCCAAATCAAATTGTTTCATACTTGTTCTGTTACATGTTTTCAAATAGAAAGTTCAAATCAAACCATCCTTTGTTTCCAATAAACCATAAAGTTCAAGCTATTTAAATTGTTGCTTTCAATCAATCATTTAAATATCAAATTTCATTCAAATTCAAATGAACTACAAAAAGCAACTAATTTGAATTATTTGGAAAACCAAAGTTTGCACTAGGTTGCTGTTACAATAAATAATCAATACAAATTTTCCTAAAAATTTTCTAACCCCAAAACCTTATCCTTTTTCTCCTTTTCCTTTTCAGCAAAAAAAAAAACAAACAGAACAAAAAATAAAAGAAAACGCTCAGAGGAGAGGCAGCAGGACCAACCCACCTAACCCGCGGCCTGCTACCCCCTCCCTTTCTCCTACCATCGTACGGCAGCGCATTCGCAGCACCCACGTCGACAACAGCGAGGAGCAGACGGCCACGAGTTCCTCCTTCCCTCCTTAAAAACCTAGCTAGCCTCCCTCTGCCCTAGCCCTAGGTCCTCCCTCCTCTCTCCCTCTCTCGCCGCCGTCGTTTCCCCCTCTCTCCCGCTTTTCTCTGTCGCGGCACCACCCCACCTCTGAATCCACCGAGCACCACCTCTGAATTTTCCGGTGATCACCGCGCCCCGATGGCTCTCTGCGCGGGCTGAGCCCGAGAACGGACTCCCCTCGACGTCCCCTTCGTCCTCGACACCGCGGCAGTTGCCGGGAGCAACGGAGTCGTCGCCGCCGTCTTCATCTTCGTCGCCGGCCACCTCCACGAACACCTCCTCCGCCCGCTGTTTCCCCTCCCGGTGAGCACCACCTAGTTCCTCTCCCTCTCTGCATCTCGACCTCACGTGCACGTATCATCTCCCTGGACTGCACCACGCATCCAACCGCGAGCAGTAGCAGCCGCAGCGATCGCCGCCGGTGCCCTTCCGTCCGCCCTGGTGAAGTTCAGAAACTGCAATTTTCCGCAGTTTCAGTTAAGCACCAGGAGGTCTACCTCAAAAACCTGAGCGCACCTGTTCTGTCACGAGTCCAGCAACCAGCCCAGTGGCAGCAGGCCGTGCGCGCAAGCGCCGCATCGTGGGTTCGATCCCCACGGGAGGCATTTAGCCTCCCATTTTTTCACTCGCACGCGCACGCGCCTGGGCCCGCACGGCAATGGCCCTGGAGGCCACGTCGGCCCTCCCCCGCGCTAGCTGGCGCCACCGTGGCGCAGGGTCCACCCGTCAGCGCCTGTGGCTGGCGTTGGGCGCGGTCTGGATCACCCCAGATCCAGATCTGAGGGTTTCTTTTCACCACAAGGTCCCTAAAAATCACAGAATAGTCCCTAATTTTCAAACCCCTATAAAAATTGCAACACTCATCCAAATTCAAAATGTAAGACATGTAATCCACTCTAAATAAAATAAACTTTCCAAATATGCAATTTGTTTTCTGTTTTGAACCTTTCAAATGTTTACAAAATTCAATTTCAAACAACTCATTACAAATTTAATTAAATGCATAACTAATTCAAACTTAATTCAAATGTCACATATTAAATATGTTTTCCATGCTAAATTAAACCCTCTTTCCAAATATAAACTTTGTTTCATGTTTTGAATAATTAAAATTGGTTAAATAATTTAAACCATGTTTAAATCATTTAATATTGCTAAATTCATAACTTGGTCAAATTAATTTCTTTTTGAACATATAAAATATGTTTTCAAACCAGAAAAACATAATCTTTTCAAATATGAATTTTATTTAATGCTTTGAACAAATAAAATTCAAATAATATTAATACTTGTTTTAAATCCATTTAAATCTTGTTTAAGCTTGTTTAATTCATAAGTAATTCATTCTAATTCGTTTTCCAATAAGTGAAACATGTATTCCAACTAAAATTTTGTGTTCCTTTCAAATATGAACTTTGTTACCTGTTTTGAACAATTAAAATTGGTGAAAACAACCAATGCTTGTGTAACTCATTTAAGAAACCAACATTCAAAACTTAATAAATAAAATTCCCCACTTGGTAAAATTCATTTCCTTTTGAAGCTATTGTAGTTTTCTTTTTGTTTTCCTCATCCATGCATCATGCTAATCCAGTTTCACATGTTGTTTAGTTGTAGATCATTTAATCCAACCTTAATTCATGGGCCTTCCCATATGCAATCCAAATTGCATATGAGCCCATTTAATTATGTTACCATGTCAGCTAGTTATCTTTGATGTACCAATTAAATTGTCATGCATCATCCCATGTTTGTGCACTATGCCATGTTATTGATTGTTCGTCTCTCTTCGATTGTTTGTTTGCTTCTTCACGAATAGACGACGACGTTGAGACAGACGAGGTTTACGACACTACTTCAGAGGAGTTAGCCCAGTACCAGGCTACTGAGCTTGCAGGCAAGTATTCACTCACATGAACCATTGTGTTCCTTTCCACACTGGATACCGATACTTTCAGTTATCTATTTCTGCTAGCCCTATGACTCGTTGCTTGTGTCCCGATCCTATCACATGTTATCATATAACCCTGATATTGCCTCACCTCCACACCTATAACCCCTTGCTTGTTGCCTTGGTCTTACTAGCATGCTTAGGGTTGCTTGTGCTCGAGTCTGATGTCCGTTACTTCTTTTACCTTACTTATTTATGTTCTATGGGCTCGATGTTTAAACAATAACCTGTTAATGCTATGGATAATAATAATTTTATGATAAGGCACCGACAGGAGGCCCGGCATGGTTTTGAGGCCTGCTAGTGTTGACCCTAATAAGGAAAAGGGTCTTGTCTACTGATTCATGATGAGCGCACTAACCGCATGTGGGAAGCGTGTATGGGCGCCCCCCTCAATTTGATTCGATTCGCATCTCGTCCAAATCACCACACTTAGTTCGGGCTTTCCATTTGCTGCATGCATATGCAGGTACGAACCCGAGGCCAGGGTGGAACTTTTGTAGTCGGCATTTAGGGCGGCGTGGTCTTCTAGTGCTATGAGGGTCCCCCTTTTCTTCGTGGGGGCTCGATTAGCCGCGCACGCACAACACGTGGTTCTTTGGGCTTGATGTGAAGAAGAGTTGAGTTGTGTTGAGTGCCCCGCCTCGTGGAAGGCATTCCATCTGGCGGGTTATTCTTACGTGTACGGCTACATTGGTGCATTCCTGCAGGGTTAAATCTTCTCGAGAAGCCATGTTGTCCGCGGTTATGGATGACTTGGTGAAAGTACTGGCTAACAAGTACTCAGACAACTTACACCTAACTATAATAACTTGGCTAGTAATATAGATTACTTCCACCATAAGAATGATGTAACCCTAATCAACAGTGTGAGTTCCTTGGGTTGCTTCCTTAGTAGGGGGTAACATTGGATGGGTTTGTTTGAAGTTAGTTGTAGTTGGTTACGATACGCTATCTTATATTCTTTCTGTTAGCCGGAAGTTGTAGCATGTCTCTGTAGTTGGTTAGTGCAGCCCGCTGCAACATCTTTTATGTCACCTATTGTCGTGGTGGTGTCACGGCAGATGCCATAGGATGGCTAAAGATGTGGGAACGATGGACGCTGGAGGTATTCGGGGAGGGATCACGCGACAAGTAGCCGCGTGAGATAAGAACAAAGCACTGCAAACAACGCGATCTACCCAGGTTCAGGGCCCTCGTGCGGAGGTAAAGCCCCTACTCCTGCCTTTCTTTGTGTATTCTGGTGTCTCACCGAGTAGCCACAGTACAATGGATCTTGCTACCGAGTAGCCGCTCTCCTCTCTACGTGATGAACTAGGTCAAGAACTTAGGGTTTCTGGTGTTCGATCGTGCGATGTGTGTGATGCCTCGCGCAGGAGGCGGCGGGGCACCTTATATACACGGTGCCCTGCCGGATACGTCCAAACATGGACAAGTGTCGACATAGTGTGCACATCGTCCTTCTTCCGAGTTCCCGCTGACAACTTTGGTTCCTAATCTTGGCTGCATCCGTAAAGTCGTTGGGCAAAACCAAGGGGACAGACTGGTATCACTGTGCCAAACACAGAGTAGGGCCCCCTTATCCTGCGACCGCCTGCTTCCATACTGTCACTGTCAGTCAGGCCGGCCCCAGATGAACAGTGGTTCGAATAGTGCCAAGTACGGACCCAGGATACGCGGGATCCTGTGTCAGAACGGCTCCTTTGACTTTCTGGCCCGAGTAGGTTCCCGCCAATTTTACTCGGGCCAACTCTTCTACTCGAATGGACAGAACTTGGTTGATTCCTTCTTCTGGTCATCTTTCCGTGAGACCGAGTAGCAGTCGACCGGGTAGCAGTTTACCGGGTAGGCGACTACTCGACCAAACTTCTCTTCTGACCCTTGCCTTTACCACTTGCCTTTACCCTACTCGGGGGTAACCCCCCGACATTAGTCCCCGAAGCTGGTAGAGTCTTGCGAACTCATTCACTAGGCTCTGCCAGCTTAAAACCAATCTTTGCAACACAACTTTTGAACCTTAAGACGCCGAGTAAAACCTCCGAGTAGCTCTCTGGAAAGTACCTTGAGTTTCCTTTCTTCTGAGTTGCAACCGCTTTCTACTCTGCAGCCGAGTAAAAGGACTTAGAGAATTTTCTCAAAAGAGAGTCTCTGCAGCGCAGAGCACAATCCAGCCTTCCGTGCTGCAACTGGACACGTGTCAAGCATCCGCGCCCCCGTCGTCTCGTTGCCCAGGACACGACGTGCCACGCGCCCAGTTTTCAGGTAGTGGGCCCACCAGCTCGTCATGTCCCATCAAGCGTAATAATAGGCCACGATCTGGTCGTGGGATTAACTGCGGCCGTTACGCGCGCGCCACGCGCGTGTGCGCGTTTCTAACCGGCCACAGACCCCACCACACGGATGTTAAGGCCACGATCGATCCCACTTCCCCGATGGTAACGGTAATCTCGGGAGATGATATAAATACCCCCGCCGGTAACTTCCTCTTCTCCTTCCTCCGCACTTTTCCTCTTTCGTCTCTCTGTTTCCTCTTTGCCGCCGAGCTCTCCGCCGCCGCGCAACTCTCTGCGCCGCCGCGGACTCACTCAATCTTCTCCAAATCTTTCCCACTCTTTCCACTTTCCTACTCGTGGCCATGTCTCGCGCCGGCTGGGCTGGTTCGCATGTCACCGTCGACGACTGTTCCTGGCTCGTGAACACCCGGAGGGTTCCTCCCGGTGTTCAGTGCCGGCCGTCCGACGGCGAACTCGTTCCGGCCCCGCAGGAGGGCGAGCATGTCGTCTTCCTCGTGCACTTCGCGCGAGGATTCGGCCTGCCGGCTTCGGATTTCCTCCGCCGCTTCCTGGATCATTTTGGTGTCCAGATGCACCACCTCCCTCCGAATGCCATTGTCTTCCTCGCCTATCACACCGTGGTGTGCGAGGCCTTCCTTGGCGTTCGCCCCACGGTTGAGACTTGGCTGAAGTACTTCCATCTCCGCCAGCAGAGCACCGGGAAGAAGGATGGCGCGGCCGCTGGCAGCCGGGTAACCGACACCGGCAGCGCCATGATGGTGCAGCGGACGGGAACCAACCACCCTCGCATCAAGGGTTTGGATTCCGTCCGCATGTGGCAGAAGTCCTTCCTCTACGTCAAGAACATCCCCGCCACGGAGGGGGGAAAGGTAACTGACCGCGTCAATCTGCCTGCCTGGAGCAACCGAGCTCCATCCGGGCAGAATTGGAAGACGAAACCCTCCAACGACCGCAACTCGATCCAGATGGAGGAGCGGCTCGCCTACCTCATCGGTCAAGGGCTCAGGAGCGACGATCCCGTCGCCTGTTGGATCAAGAATCGCGTGCTGCCTCTGCAGCGGCGCTCCCACCCAATGTGCTACTTGGGAGGCCCTCGCGATTGCACTCGGATGACTACGTTCGAGCTCAGCGACGCGGACGTCGCCGATCACGCAAGGTCCATTCTGACCACGAGCCTCCGCGACGACTGGGAGTATGGATTCACCCCCTTCAGTCGCACGAAGCCGATTCCAAGGTACGTTCTCCTTACTCTGCTTCCAACATATGCTATCCGATTAGAAAACCTCCTCTCCCAGCTGCGACTAGCAATCGCCTTCTGCGCCGAGTAGATCACTCTATCGAACTGCCTAGGCTTAGTATGCTTGGTGTTTGCACGCCTTGTCGAGTAGCATGCTTAGATGAAATACTTAGGCTTACTCTGCTTTATGTTTGCACGCCTTGCCGAGTAGGACATTTAGCAAACTTCTCTAGGCTTAGTGTGCTTTTTGTTTGCACGCCTATTCGAGTAGAATGCCCTTGCGCTACTCGACTAACTCGTGATGGTTCTCTATTCTTCAGATCCTTGACCGCCAGCTTGCCGAGAGCAGTGAGCTCTTCGAGGGCAATTGGTTCGCCGACCGAGAAGAAGACGACGTGGCCTCCTTCGAGACCACGGACCAGATTAATCTCCCTCACTCCCCCACCACGGAGAAGCAGCGCGTGGGAACGTCTCTCCGCGACTGGTCCGAGGAGGAGGATGCAGGTAATTGGATTTCTTCTGTTTGTCTGTGAGAAGCACTAACCCTTTGCCTGTTGTTTCTGAATCTTTCCTTTTTCTTCTCAATCTTGTAGATGATGCCGATGCTGAGGACGGGGGAGAAGACGAGGATGAGGAGGAGGCAGCCTTGGTCGTCCGTCCTCTATCAGTTGCTGCCCCTGCTACCCGCAAGCGGGCCGGTAGCGGCGCCCTAGAGCCTCCAGCCAAGAAGAAGAAGCCGGCCGAGAAGAAGACGACCAAGACGGTCGTGAAGAGAACAAGACGAACGATCCCTTCCACCAAAGCGTGAGTTCCTTCTCGGTCAACTCCCGATCTGGTACTCTGCTATTTCTCTTAACCTTCCTCTGCCTCCCTCTAATTTCTGATTTCGTCTTTTTCATCAGAGCTCCCTTAGACGCGAATGCCGCTCTCGCGCCTGACCAGGCCAAGAAACAAGCTGCCATCGACGTCGACAACGTTGTCGACCTCGAGGGCGATGAGGCCGACGCCACCAACACGCAAACAGGGGCCAACAATGCCCCAGACGTCGAGCCGGAGCGGCAGTCCCGCGCAGATCCAGATGCGCAGGATGCCGCTCACCAGGACAGGCCCCTTTCTCCTCCGGCCAGCACCGCCGAGGAGAATCAAGACCAAGATCAGGAGATGCATGATGGTGCCGCCGTTGAGCGGCCAGAAGCTGAACATGAGCAACCAGCCACAGGGGCTGCAGAACAAGAGAATCCCGCTGCCGAGCAGCGGGTAGAAGATACAGTTATGACAGAGGAGTATCCTCTGAGCGACGCGTAGCCAGGCGCCGCGCAGAGTAGCGCCCAGCCAGATGGCGCAGCGGATAGCGCGCCCGTGGCGCCACCTACTGACCAAAGTTCTGCACCGCCAGACTCCTCCTCGGTGCAGCCGACCAAGGACGCAACCAGCCCACCTGCCGGGCGAGTCACCAGGAAACAAGCCCAAGATGCTGCAGAGAAGGAAGCAGCCCAGAAGAAAGCCGCCGAGAAGGCGAAGGCTGAGAAGAAGAAGCCCGAGAAGCAGAAAACCGAGAAGCCAACTGCTCAGAAGGAGAAGGCGATGAAGCGAGCTTCCGAGTTGATGCCGCCACCGACATCGACTGGCCACTCCAGTCAGTTGGTGATTCGCGATCCTAGCGCGGTTGCTGCCGCCGCTGCTGCCGCTGACCAGCCCTGCTACCCGGACTACATGGTGAAGGTTAGCCAGAAGCATCAGATTGGCCTTTCCCCCAAGGACCGAAAGCTTGCTCTCACAACAGGAAGGAAAGCGTTGGCAGTGAACTCCGGGCCCTCGGCCCCCGATCAAGATAATTCCATCTCCATCTCTTCCCGTGGACCTCAGGATCAGGCGATATCGTCCGAGAGCCTTGAGCAGGTACTTGATATGGTCGGCTTCATCGACGCCAAATGGGACAGCAAGGTTCTCGGCACCACAAACTAGCACGGCACTAGTCTTGGTGGTATCGACCATATGCGAGTTGACTGGAACAAGGTGGATCTGGGCTACAAACCCATGACTGTCTCTTCCAACACCGCTACCCTTGCTGCCAAGATGTTCGTGCACCGGAAGAACGCCGAGGATCTCGAGCAGTCTTACGCGGTAAGTTTTAACTCATCCTCTCCGAGTTGCATTTTTTCTTCCTTCCTACTCGTTTTCCTTTTCCTTCACCCATCACCCAGTCCCCGAGATTCTGGCCGAGTAGGCGGATGCTCTCCCGAGTAGCCGCCTTCTCGGGTTGAATCTTTACTTCTTTGTCTGACTTATTTTCTTTTTGCTCCTCAGAATAGTGTTCTGAAGCGGACCGATCTGCACCGTCGGCTACTCTGGAACCACGCCATCGCCAAGAGGCGGATTGCTGCCCTCGAGAAGGAGAAGGTTGCTGCCGAGGCAGCCGACAAGGAAGTAATGAACATCACCATGAGGCTGTCTGAGGTTGAAGGTACGCTTCTAGCTACGCGGTTCTTGCGTTTTTTGTTTACGCCCGCTTCTGCTTTTTGCGCTAACCATTCCTACTCTGCAAGAAAACTGAAGGCCCTGGCCGAGGAGCACCAGAATTGCCGTGCCTTCGTTGAGAATGGCGAGGCCACCATCAAGAAGCTTGAAGGTAAACCACTGTCTACTCGGTTTGCACTTGTGTCTGTTTCTTTTGCTTTTCCGCTGATCGTGCTTTGCTTTCCGCAGAAGATCACAAGAAATTTGCTGAGGAGCATCAAGATTGCCTTAAGCCTGCAGAGGTGGAGGTGCAACTGGCGAGCCAATCTGCCGCCCTGCAGAATGAGCACGCCACCGAGATGGAGGATCTCCACGTCCGGCTACGCGCAGCGCTTCAGGATGCCGTCAACATTGCTGCCGAGAAGGACAGAGTGATTGCCGAGAAGGCAAAGGCTGAGACAGAATCCAATGCCAAGGTGAGGGCCCTTGAGCAGGAGTGCGAGGTGCTGAAGAAAGCCAATGCTGGACTCTTCGCTCAAATGGACGGGCTGCGCCAGATCCAAGAGAGGCATGTATCCAATGAAGAAGCCTGGAAGACCCAGCTGCAGGAACTACGCCACGAGTTGAATCGTAAGTTTTCTCCTTTCTGCATCTCTTCTTCTCGGTTCTATCTCTTCTCTGATTCTGTTACTGAATTCCTCATTTGTTTTTGCAGAAATCTTCCCTGACATCGTGTCCTCTTGCGCGCCTGCTTTGGCCAAGGCCCAAGCAGCTCGCCTTGATAAGGGCGAGGCTGCGGACACCAGAGCCGAGATCGAGGACAGCATGCTGGTGATGCGAGGGCAGTTCGAACGCCTAGCTGGCGTTGGTACTGACCTGGTGCGCACCGGCTTCCGGCTCCACGAGCTCTTCTGGCCTCAGGATCCTGCGCCAACAACTATTCGGGGCCTTGCTTTCAAGCTGCAGAATGTGAAGGTCGAATTGAAGAAATGGCGCGCCTCGGGAGCTCGGGCGGGTGCTGATCTGATGCTGCTCTGCGTCGCTTCCTGGTATGAGAACTTGAATATGCAGATTATCCGTGGGAAGCGCGACAATTCCAAGTGGGAGACGGACCCCAACTGCGTGATGATGCGCAAGCTGATTGCGTATGAGGTTGCGGAGTATGCTGACACGGCCACCTTCATCGAGGGCCTCACCGAGCCCGACACCGAAGTGGAGGAGGCCGAGGAGGAAGACGATGATGCAGAAACAGATTCGGACTTGGGCTTCTTCGATTCACCTGGTGGCAAGGCCGGGAAGGGGAAGGCTGCAGTCGTCGCGAGTAGCGGCGAGGAGTACGAGGAGATCGACACCGCCGCCCTCGAATTCAGCACCTCATCAGGAGCCGCTCTCGACGACACGGTACCCCCCCCCCCACGTCCAAGCTTCTGGCTCCTCTTCTGCAGCAGGGGCGATCTCGGTGGCCACGGCCACTTCTGACCAGGTAGCCACCGAGCGCGATGTCGAGATGGAGCAGTCCGCCACCGTCCAGTCGGAGCCGGATGCGACCACCGCCAGCGCCGAAGAAGAAACCGCAAGGACAGTTGCTGCCAGCGCGGAGGCGGAGGCGACCAAGACCACCACAGAAGAAGAAGCAGCCAAGGCCAGCACCGACAACACCGCTTCCTCAACACGATTTTATCTGCAAACTTTTTACTCGAACGCTTATCAGATCCCCGGGATGCCGGGAGCAAATGTATCAGACTATTTATGCTTTGTTTGCTACTCAATTTTTTATCCACACTTGTTTATTTCTAAATTATTCAATTTGGGCAACGCTGGCTCAATGCCGGGTTGCGTTTCCATGCGAGTCCCCGAGTCGCATTTCTTATTCACTCTTTCTTTTCGTCTCAGCTCTACCCGCAGTTTACTGCTTTATTGGTATTGGAGTCACAAGAGTTCAAAGGCCGAGTTGCAAATACTTAGCCACCTAGAAAACAATCATAGTAACGCAGCCCACCACTTAGCCGAAAAGAAAGTACAAGTAATAGTAGTAAACGACACCCTACTCGGTTCCTGCACTCTTCCTTTTCTTAGCAATTTTTCTTGTGTTCATTGACCTTGTGCTTGTTCTCTTGCTTGCCATGAAGCCGGGTTTCGGACAGCAGCAGAGTCGAAGAGTTGCCATGTAGGTTTAAACACATTACTCAATGTACTTATGAATTTTGAAGCAGAGCAACCGAATAGGCTTAAGAGAAAAAACCGAATAGAAACACTTAGAGCAATTTGGACGAGGGCAGTCCCCGAGTTCAATTTCAGATTGCAAAGTAGAAATGAGAGTACATACACATTTTTGCTCACGAATGAAAGCGACGGAGTAGAGCTACATTCCAGGGACGCTTGGATTCCTCTCCAGCTCTGTCTACCCTGTTCTTCTGGGATGGCTGTACGTCGACTAGATAATATGCATCATTGTGCAAAGCCTTGCTCACAATGAACGGTCCCTCCCAAGGAGGAGAGAGCTTGTGCATCCCGGCTGTGCGCTGCACGAGCCTAAGGACCATGTCTCCTTCTCGGAAAACCCTTGGATTCACCTTTCGGCTATGGTAGCGCCGCAGGTTTTGCTGGTAGATAGCCGAACGTGACAGAGTCAGCTCTCTTGCTTCTTCAAGCAGGTCAACGTCGTCTTCTCGAGCTTCTCTCGCCTCCACCTCAGTGTAGAGGGTTACTCGGGGGGAGTCATGCTCTAAGTCTATTGGCAATACGGCCTCAGCCCCGTATACCAAGAAGAATGGTGTGTAGCCGGTTGACCGGTTAGGGGTAGTCCTTAGACTCCACAACACCGCTGGCAACTCGTCTAACCAACACCCAGGTGTTTTCAGAAGCGGCTCAATCAGCCTTGGCTTTATGCCTGCTAGCACCATGCCATTTGCTCTTTCAACTTGCCCATTTGAGGCCGGATGCGCGACTGACGCAACGTCTAGTCGGATATGCTTGTCTCTGCAGAACCGCACCATTGCTCCCTCAGCAAAGTTTGTGCCATTGTCCGTGATGATGCTGTGCGGGTAGCCGTATCTCAGGATCACATCCTTCAAGAAACTCACAGCTGTGGCTCCATCACACTTCCGAATAGGCTTCACTTCTATCCACTTGGTGAATTTGTCAACCATGACCAAGATGTGAGTCATGTTGCCTCTAGCCGGCTTGAAGGGACCAACCATATCCAAGCACCAAACAGCAAATGGACAAGTAATGGGAATGGTTTTCAATTCGGAAGCAGCCATGTGAATCTTACTTGCAAACATCTGGCAGCCGTTGCACTTCCTCACGATGTCTTCAGCTTGCTTCAAGGCAGTGAGCCAATAGAAGCCATGCCGAAAAGCCTTCTTGACCAATGCCCGAGAAGAGGCATGATGCCCACATTCCCCTTGGTGTATCTCCACCAGAATTTCTTCTCCTTCTTCGGGTGCTACGCAGCGTTGCAGCACACCAGTGGCACTCCTCTTGTGTAGCTCATCTCAGAATATGGTGTATCCCTTGGATCTTCTCTGAATCTGCCTTGCAGCAACTTCGTCTTCTGGCAGAGTACCGTCCTTTAGAAAGGATAATATGGGCATAGCCCAACTCGGTGTCTCCCGTGTAGGAAACACTGGTTCGTCCATTTCCATTGGAACGGGTACCTCCTGCTGCTCTAGAAGGTCAGGAGCACTTCTCTGAAGCCCAGAACGGTTTGCGAGAACTTCCTCAATGAATGCGACAGACTCCGGGTCGAGAGGGGCAGTCCCCGAGTAAGGAAGGACAGTCCCCGAGTAGGGAGCGGCAGTCCCCGAGTAGGGAACGGCAGTCCCCGAGTAGGGAACGGCAGTCCCCGGGTTCTGTGTTGCATTCTCCCAGTCAATCTCCATGGGCTCAGCCTCCTCGCTTGGCAGAGAAGGAACAAAGATAGACTCCGAGTTGGGGGATGGCTTGATAGATGGCTTCCTTAAATGCTCCAAGGCAATTCCCGCCGGGATGTATTGCCGAGCAGACCCCAACTTGGACAGCTCGTCTGCTGCTTCATTCTCTGCTCGGTGGATGTGCTGGAACTCGCAGCCTTCGAAGAATCCGGTCATAGACTGCACCAGGAAACGATAAGACGCCATGTTGGCATCCAAAGCATCCCAAGTGCCAGAAACTTGCTGCACCACCAGATCAGAATCACCATAGCATATGATGCGCTGCACGCCAACCTCCTTGGCTACTCGCAAACCGTGTACCACGGCCTCGTACTCGGCAACATTGTTTGATGCCTTGAAGTGTATCTGCAGCACGTACTTTAGCTGATCTCGCTTGGGTGACGTAAGCACTACGCCAGCCCCAAGCCCTTCCTTCACCTTGGAGCCATCAAAGTGCATCTTCCAATAGTTGGAGACTGGAGCAGGAGGTTCATACTGCACCTCGGCCCAGTCCACCAGAAACTCCGCCAGAATCTGCGACTTTATGGCTTCTCTTCTCGTATACGCAGGAGCGTACGCGGCTAGCTCAATCGCCCACTTGGCTACTCTTCCACTCGCCTCCTTGTTACCCATGATGTCCGAGATGGGAGCAGAGCTCACCACAGTGATAGGATGCTCCTGGAAATAATGCTTCAGCTTCTTGGCACCCAGGTACACACCGTAGGTCATCTTCTGATAGTGCGGGTAGTTCTGCTTGGAGCTTGACAGCACTTTGCTGAGATAGTACACGGGGCGCTGCACACTTTTGCCTTCTTCTTCTCGCTCCACCACAATCACCACGCTGACTACTCGGTTAGTAGCAGCAATATATAGCAGCATAGGCTCCTTGGGTAGCGGACTAGCCAAGATGGGAGCGCTACCCAGCATTGCCTTCAGCTCGTTGAATGCCACGTCTGCTTGCGGAGTCCAGACAAACTTGTCACTCTTCTTCATCAATTGGTATAGAGGCAGGGCCTTCTCGCCCATTCGGCCGAGAAAGCGGCTCAGAGATGCCAAACAACCAGTAAACTTTTGCACATCCTTCAAAGATCTTGGCAAAGACATGCTCTCAATAGCTTTTATCTTTGAAGGATTGGCTTCAATGCCTCGACTAGAAACTAGAAAACCGAGTAGCTTTCCAGCCGGTACACCAAAGGTACACTTACTCGGATTCAGCTTCATTTTGTACTTGCGTAGGTTAGCAAAGGTTTCCTCAAGGTCGGCAAGCAGAGTATGTGTTTTATTCGTTTTGATGACAATGTCATCTAAGTACACCTGCACATTCTTGCCGAGCTGATCATGCAAGCATTTCTACATGCATCTCTGATAGGTTGCACCCGCATTCCTCAAGCCAAAACACATGACACGATAGCAATAAGCCCCGTACGGGGTAATAAAAGCAGTCTTTATTTGATCAGTGGGGTTGAGAGCTATCTGATGAAAACCCGAGTAGGCATCAATGAAAGACAAAAGCTCACAACCAGCAGTGGAATCGATAACCTGATCGATGCGAGGTAGCGGAAAAGGATCCTTGGGGCAGGCCTTGTTCAGGTCGGTGTAGTCGACGCACATGCGCCATGCGGTAGCAGCCTTGGGATCCTCCTTCTTCTTCTCGACCATGACCGGGTTGGCTAGCCAATCCGGGTGCAGTACTTCCACGATGAACTTGCTTATCAGCAACTTGGTGATCTGATCACCGATAGCCTTCCTCCTCTCATCTCCGAAACGGCGCATAGCTTGCTTCACCGGCTTGGCGTCTGGACGCACATGCAAAGAGTGCTCAACCAACTCCCTCGGGACACCTGGTAGATCTTCATTGGACCAGGCAAACACGTCACGATTCTCACGGAGGAAGTGGATGAGCTCGCCTTCCTATTTCTCCGACAACCCGGAGCCAATTATGGCAACACGCTCGGGAAACTCAGGGTCAACCTGGACCTTCTTCGTCTCCTTGGAAGCTTGGAAAGCAGTGCCGTGTTGGGTACTCGGCACACCCTGCGCACTAGCTTGCGCGGACTGCGCCATGGCCACCACCTCATATATTTTCTTCTTCTCGGCCTCAATCACCATAGACTCCGCCAGCTTGGAGCTAGCAGAGGCACACTCCATGGACTTCTTGTAATCGCCAGAGATGGTAATCACACCATTGGGACCATGGATCTTCATCTTCAGGTAGGCAGTGTGAGTAGAGGCCATGAACTTGCTCAGAGCAGTCCTGCCGAGTAGAGCATGGTATGGGCTCTGATGGTCAACCACCTCGAACTGCAGCCTCTCTGTGCGGCAATTCTCCCGGGTACCGAATAGCACATCTATCCAGACTCTGCCCATCGGAGAACAAGAAATACCCGGCACAATCCCAAGCATGTTCTCGCCAGTCCCAAGCTTCTCGAGTGTATCCTTGTACACGATGTTGATGCTGCTGCCGTTGTCGATTAGCACTTTGCTGAACTTCACGTTCTTCTCGGGCCCCAGGAAGGTAGGGTCCAGCACCAAAGCATAGCTACCCGGGTTGGGCATCACCTTAGGATGATCTGCTCGGGACCACGTGATCTCTACATTGCACCAGTGCATGTAATGAGGAACGGCCGGGATCACGGCATTGACCTCCATGGCACGCCTGTGCTGTGATTGCTTGTCGACAGGCTCAGACGTGAAGATCATGTAGCTCTCGTGGTGCTCTTGGTACTGGTTGCGGCCCCCATCATCATTGTTGCCATTGTTGTTGCCTTGGAAGTTGTTGTTGTTGCCTCTGTTGTTGAAGTTGCGGTTGTTGTTGTTGCGGTAACGCTCGTTGTTGAAGTTGCGGTTGGCTCCTAAAGCCACTTGATTCACATTCTCTCTTCTCGGGTAGACGGGAGGCCGAGCTGCGGGTGCCCGAACAGGCTGAACAGGAGCATTCGCGACTAGCAGGGGAGGAGGAGGAGGAAGGCCCTCATTCCTAATCAGCTCCCACCATTCGCATTGCCGAGTAGTGTGGTTTGCTGGCCTTGAAGGGTGGTGAGTATGGAAGCTGCACGGGCCATCCTTTATGTCCTCAAAGACAAGCTTCCTAGCCGGCTCCGAGTTGCCGCTACCCGACTGAGGAGCTCGGTATGGCTTCTTGTTGCCTTGGCCCTGGTTCTGGTTGCGCCCGTACTGGGCTCCAGCAGGTTTTTGCCCTTGGCTGCTCCCGGCTCCAATTCCCACAGCATTCACCTCCTCAGGGTCATACCGAGTATCTATTCGGTCACCCCTGCGCTTGTTGCGGAACTCGTTGCGCTTGTTGCTGAAATTTCTTCTCGGCTCGGGGGAGTCTATCAGTGGCTGAGTAGGATCCCCAAGCGCGTACTGGTCCGCTATCTTGATGGTCTCCGCCAGAGTGTTCGGCATCTCCCTCTGCAACCTCTGCCACAACATGCTGCCATGCTTGCATCCTTGCGCAAACCAAGTGATGGCCTGCGCCTCATTCACACCCTCGCAAGTGTTCCTCATTGTGCTCCACCGAGTAAGATACTCGCGGTCCGTCTCATCTTCTCGCTGCCTGCAGGTTGATAACTGTTGCGGCCTATTCGGCCTCTTGTACGTGCTGGTGAAGTAGCTTATGAACGCCTCCGAGAAGTCCAGCCAGCAGTTAATGCTGCCCCTGGGCAAGCCATTGAGCCAAGTGCGAGCTGGACCCTCTAGCATTTGCGGCACATAGCGCACAGCCCACCTTCTGTTGACACTCGCGATGTGAACTGCAGTGACGTAGTCGTTGAGCCAGTCTTCTGGCTTGGTGCTGCCGTTGTAGCTCTTGGTGCCCCTTGCGAGCTGGAAGTTCTTCACGGAAGGCTCGTTCATGATGCGCGGGCCAAAACAGGCAGGACCGGGAGGCCCCGTGTTCTCTAGCCGCGCAGACAGATTGATCCGATCCAGCTTGTACCGAACATCTGCAGGCTCCAATACCCGATCTCCTACTCGGTCCGAGATATCATATCCGGCTAGCCCCATAGCCGAGTTGCCGTCATCGTACCTGTCCTCCTCGATGGCCACAGGCTGCTCCGCCAGGTTGGCTACTCGGTCAACCGGACGCGGCTGAGCAGCAGCTCCCTGGCGAGGCCTCTGCCGAGTAGGTTGAGCAGCCTGCTGCCGAGAAGTACCCGGACGATCTCCTCCTCGCGTTTGGCTTTGAGCTTTATGGGCTTGAAAGCCTGCTCCAGCAGAGTTGTGTTTCTGGCCGGACTGACGCGGCACAGCTAACTGTTTCGCGGCGTCAGTCGGGTCGTACACCTGCAGTTGCCTGTTTCTACCCGAGGTGCCACTGCGGTCCTTCTCGCGACTAGGGTGCGGGGATGAGGCCTGATCAACAGATCTGGCCGCATGCGAGTGCACCACCTGCGAGCCGCCAGCACCCGGGTTTGCCTTCCGGAACTCCTCATTCTGCCTTGCGGCCTCCAACACCAACTCGTTGAGCCTTTCTTGCTGCCTAATGCGCGCGTCGCCGTCAAGGCGAGGCAACTCGACGGCTACGGCCTCTGCAGCTCTAAGTGTCTTTGCGGGGGTGCTATACCTAGGCCTGTTGGAAGTGTTTGCGGTGGCAGACTGACTGGGAACCTCTCCAACTGTTGCCATCTCGGCGCCTAAGTTGCGCCGAGTAGCACCTACTTTGCCAGCTCGCCTAGCGACTGGCGTGAAGCCGTGAGCCTTGTTGTACTCGATCTGATCTAGGCTAAGCTCTAGCCTAATCCTATCCAACTCCGCCTGCTCGGCAAGGATCTCCTGGCGTTGCCGCTCAAGCTGCTCCTTCATGGACAAGAGCTCAGCGTCAGTGGGAGGCACCATGCCAGTTCTTCCCGCGGATGCAGGGATGGTCGGAGTAGTGGAGAGAGGGATGCGGTTGCTCTCCTTCTCGTAGGGCTTGTGCTGCTTCCCGGCAGCACTCGGGCCAGGAGGATCGTTGATGATGACCGTAGCGTATGCAGCATTCTTGCCGGCGTCCGCAGCCAGGCCAGCCACCATCACCTCAACGCTGTTCACGGAAAAGCGCGTAGGCCTTCCGCGAGCAGCGATGACGGCAGGAGGATCTGCCGCGACCAGCACCTCCTCTGGAAACTTGTCGACGACGGCGGTGGCGACGTAGACGAGGTGCGAGCCGAAGGAGATCACCGTGCCGCCCTCCGGCATGGCCTTGCCGGCGAAATCGCCCGCGTTTTCAGTGACGAAGTCGAAGGAGCCGAATCTATGGACAAGGCCACAGACTACGCGCTCCGCTGAAGAAGATCCCGTCCGAACAGAAACTCCAGCCAGCGCCCCCGGTTGCCCCACGGTGGGCGCCAACTGTACTGTCGTGGTGGTGTCACGGCAGATGCCATAGGATGGCTAAAGATGTGGGGACGATGGACGCTGGAGGTATTCGGGGAGGGATCACGCGATGAGTAGCCGCGTGAGATAAGAACAAAGCACTGCAAACAACGCGATCTACCCAGGTTCAGGGCCCTCGTGCGGAGGTAAAGCCCGTACTCCTGCCTTTCTTTGTGTATTCTGGTGTCTCACCGAGTAGCCACAGTACAATGGATCTTGCTACCGAGTAGCCGCTCTCCTCTCTACGTGATGAACTAGGTCAAGAACTTAGGGTTTCTGGTGTTCGATCGTGCGATGTGTGTGATGCCTCGCGCAGGAGGCGGCGGGGCACCTTATATACACGGTGCCCTGCCGGATACGTCCAAACATGGACAAGTGTCGACATAGTGTGCACATCGTCCTTCTTCCGAGTTCCCGCTGACAGCTTTGGTTCCTAATCTTGGCTGCATCCGTAAAGTCGTTGGGCAAAACCAAGGGGACCTACTGGTATCACTGTGCCAAACACAGAGTAGGGCCCCCTTATCCTGCGACCGCCTGCTTCCATGCTGTCACTGTCAGTCAGGCCGGCCCCAGATGAACAGTGGTTCGAATAGTGCCAAGTACGGACCCAGGATACGCGGGATCCTGTGTCAGAACGGCTCCTTTGACTTTCTGGCCCGAGTAGGTTCCCGCCAATTTTACTCGGGCCAACTCTTCTACTCGAATGGACAGAACTTGGTTGATTCCTTCTTCTGGTCATCTTTCCGTGAGACCGAGTAGCAGTCGACCGGGTAACAGTTTACCGGGTAGGCGACTACTCGACCAAACTTCTCTTCTGACCCTTGCCTTTACCACTTGCCTTTACCCTACTCGGGGGTAACCCCCCGACACCTATTCTTTCGTTGAACCCAAAGCATCTGTGCTTGGTGTTGCCGGGTACACTTTGGTATCTTGTGCGTCTTGCTTGCCAGTACTCGTCTGTACTGACCCCTTTGGGGCTGTGGTTTCCGCAGACTACGATTCCGAGGATCCCCATGGTGGCTACTACGTGGAGTATGGCGAGACTGTTGACGAGTAGATAGCGGACCCGGGCAGGATCCGAGACTTCGTTGATGGGCTCCGTTTTCCTTTCATTCCCGGCCTCTTAGGCCTATTTGGATTTGTCTGTACTCAGACACTTTGAGTGCTTCCGCTGTGATGTAATGATGATATGTTGGGACATGTGTCCTCTGGATGATTGTATTTTCTATTCTCTGCTCTAGTTAGAGCCATTTGCAACTTATTTCCATCTTTTGTGTCTTAGAGATCTGTTGTGGTATCATTTCGTTTAACGCCGCTGACGTACCATGTGTGTATGGTATGAAGTACGTCAATGGTAGTATCTTGATCTCTATGGGATGGTTCACATCGACGGTGGATAGTAGAGATTGGTTGTCACACTATATGTGTTGGCCTACTCGTAAGAGGATGCGGGTGCAGGTAGGCCCCGTAATCCAATCATCTACTATTCAACGGCCCGGTGAGTATCCTATAGAAGTCAGGGTGCGACAGACGTGACTATGGCCGCGGTTGGAGCGGCGCGAGCGCTTGCCCAGCAGCAAAATCTGGCTGACGGAAATCCGGTTCTGACCCGGGTTGACGGAGAGTCGGCTTCAGTCACTAGCCGTGCGGCGGATAGCGAGTTACAGGCGAATATGTTCGGGTTTATGGCGAACAGGACGCCAGGGGCGGGTCCTTCGAATCCACAACACCCGGCCCTGTTCATACCTGATCCTGGATCCCACGGTGCTAGCTACGGTGATAACCCCGGAGAACGCAGCGGCACGTGCTAGGGATCTGGATGTAGCCCGTCGTGCATTGGAGCAACAAAGGAGAGATGTGGAGCCAGAAAAGCAAGGGATAGCCACGCGCCAACGTGAGCTGGAGGCATTGGAGAACCGGCTCCGGGTTGAGTCAACCAGGGTGCATCAGAGATACCAGACGAGATTACCGGCTACGGGTGGAGTTATAAACCCGGCCGCGCTGTTCATCACCCCCCAGGATCAACCAGTTCCAGTTGTGAATCAGGAAACGGTACATCAGCCTGCGACTGGAGGAGGACAGTCGGCAAATATACAAGTCGGGTTACCCACGTTACAGACAGGGGTTGCTGTTGGCAATACAACACCACCACGACCACCATCACGATTTCACACGCCGCCAGGTCACTTTAACAACCCCATGGATAATGTATACGCATCAACAATAGTATTGGACCGCATCCCCGTAAGAGAGTCACCCCATGCGGAGGAGACCCGGCGGGCGATAGATTTATTACGCACGACAGTAGCTCAGCAAGTCAATTACCCGGATAATAGGAGTGGAATGCATGGGACGCCATATATTAGCCGGCAACATGGCAATACCGGCAATATTCAAACGAGTTCAGCACGGCGGAGGGCAGAGCAGCAGCAAATGCCGCCTCCTCCCCGCGTTCAGGCAGCACCAGCAACACAAGCTATTGTGGATAGTTCCAGAGCCAGGTGAGCCGCGGCC
Source organism: Alopecurus myosuroides (assembly GCA_028641055.1). Lineage (NCBI taxonomy): Eukaryota > Viridiplantae > Streptophyta > Magnoliopsida > Poales > Poaceae > Alopecurus > Alopecurus myosuroides. Next base: position 92,427,753 of record CM054057.1, read on the forward strand.
GGGTCTGCGATGCACGGACCAGCAGCAGCACCACGTCCAGCTGTACCCCCCGCAGGATCGCATGTTTCCCGATTAAGGCCAGTACTGACTAATCTCGCTGGGCCTAAGTGTCTGTCGGATAACATCAGGGTTGAGCCTTACCCGGATAAATTCAAGGAACCGGGTAAAGTGGTGAACTATGAGCCGACTATGGATCCAGAAACATGGTTGAGCAGCTATGAGATGGCTATGTCGATTCGCAACGCCTCTAACAATCTTCAAGCCAAGTTCATGTACTTGATGATGTCAGAAGGAGCAGCAAAGTTGTGGTTCAACAATTTACCCGAAGGATCTATCAAATCATGGAGTGAGTTGAAAACTGCGTTTATCAAGCACTTTCACGGAACATGCAGGAACTTGTTTACTATTGATGATCTAGAATGGTGTGTCCAAAAGAAGGGAGAATCGGCGCGCAGCTGGGTGCGCCGGGTTATGGAGATACTTCACTCATCAGATATTCAGCCAAAGGATGTGTTACAAGCTACAGCAAAGACATGCAAGTATATACATTTAGTGCAAAAGCTAACTCGCATGAAATCTAGTCGGAATGCTTCAGAGGTTACGATGGGAGAGTTAATGGACGCATGCAACAAGCACGCTGCTACGGATACCACAGAAGAGGACGTTGATGATAAGAAAGCAAAAGCAAACACGAGCAATAATGGAAGAGCCGGTAATGGATCTACGCCGGGTAACAATGGAGGAAACAATGGAAACAACCAGAATAAGCGCCCGTTTGAGGGAAGTTCCGAGTTTGTCGCCAATACAGAAGCCGGGTCTTCGAGACCAAGAGCAGAAGGAAATTTCAATGGAGGAAACATTAGCGGAGGAAACTACCAGGGGCCACCAAGGCCGGGTAACCACTGGGATGTCTTCAAGATGCCGTGCCCGAAACATAGTAGGAACGGTAGGCCGGCCAACCATTCACTGGAGCAGTGTGTGGATTTACAAAGATGGAAGAACGAGGAAATAAACAAGGCTATGTGAGGTGCAGGCCGGGGAGGAGGACCGGGTCCGGGTGGAAACCCGGGCAACAGCCCACCCCCAGCAGGTAACCCGGGAGGTGGTAATCCAGGTAACAATCAGGGGGGAGCTGGAGGTTTCCAAGCTAACCCCAAGCAGTTGGACAATATCACGTACATACTACAGGAACTTCCAACAAGGATAGAAAGATACTGAAACGAGCAGTAAACGCGGTCAATTCAGCTGTTCCGAGATACCTGAGATGGTCGGATCAAGAGGTGACGTGGAGTAGAAGGGATCACCCGGAAACAATAGAACATCCGGGTGTGCTAGAATTGGTGGTTGCGCCACAGGTTAATGGTTATGAGCTGAAAAAGGTCTTAATGGACGGTGGAAGCAGCATCAACATCTTATATTGGGAAACTTTCTTGCGCATGGGTCTCAAGGAGTCTCAGCTACAGAAAAGTTCAACAGTTTTTCACGGGATTGTGCTAGGTCACTCGGCGTGCCCCGAGGGAAAGATTACCTTGGAGGTTGCTTTTGGAGAATCAAAGGATAATTTCCGAGTGGAGTGGCTCACGTTCGAGGTGGTAAAGTTGCGCAGCCCTTATCACGCGCTATTCGGAAGGCCGGCTTACGCTAAGTTTATGGCTAGGCCGTGTTACGTATACCTACAGCTAAAGATCCCGGGTCCTAAGAAAACCACTGTTCCAAATATCGGCCGATATTCCGATATATCGGTAATCGGGGTCTGGCTGATAGGAGAAATCCATATCGTCTAGGATTATCGGTCTGGCCGATTTATCGGCAGTCAGACCGATTTATCGGATGTCAGACCGATTTTTGACCAACAAATCGGTGGACCTACCTATCCAGAAAGAAAAAAAAAAACCCAAATATCCTTTCCACCCCGCGTTTCCCAGAGGCAGAGAGTCGCACACTCGCACGCGCCTAGGTTTTCTCCGGTGGCTCCTCCCCACGATTGACCCCGCCGCCGCCATGGATTCCTTCTCCGGCGGCCGGAGATCGGGGTAGGTCGTGGCCTGCAATCCACCACCGCACGAGGGCGCCGCGCACCGGTCCCAACCTCTCTTTCTCCAGCACCGCGCGGCGGCGGCCCCTCCCCAGCTTCGGACGACGGCTCCCCGCCGCCAGCTCCTCCTCGCCGCCAGCTCCTCCCCGTGTCGGCGACCGTCTCCACCAGCCCTTCTTCAGCACCGCAGGACGGCGCCTCTTCTCCAGCCCCTGTGCGACGGCGCCCCGTCTGGCCGTCTCCAGCACTAGTCGACGGCGACCAGGTCTGCAGCTCCTCCTGTCTCCAGCACGGCAGCACAGCCTCCAGCTCCTCCCGTCTCCAGCAGGGCAGCACCCGGTCTGCACCAGTCGACCACCACCTAGCGCCGGCTCCCCATCTCCGAATCGCACAGAGCGCCACGGTAAGACTCTGTATCTATGCTATTAATTGATTTAATTCTCCTAGTCAACATAGATGATGATCATGATATTAGATGATTTAATTCTCCTAGTTGATAATCATCTCCTAGTTGATGATCATGTCTCTGTATCTATTCTATTGGACATGATTAATTGGTCAAATTTATTAGTTGGTCAAATTTATTAGTTGGTTTAATTCTCTGTATCTATGCTGATTGTAATATTGTATCATGGATTCATGGAGATTGTAATTAATTATTTATATTAGATCAATCATTGGTAAATTATGTAGATGGCTGATCTGGTTGTTTCCTTTTATGTAGATGTCCGCTACGGGTTCATCTCAGGTTGCCAATTCATCACTTAAGAGGAAGTCGGATGACATGGCTTGGGAGTTTGCCGAGTGTGTTGACCGTAATGATACTCAAAAGCTCAAGTGCAAGCTTTGTGGAAAAGTGATGTATGGAGGGGTGACTAGGATGAAGGAGCACATTGGGCAGATCAAAGGCAATGTCAGCAGCTGTTTGCAAGCCACGCAAGATCAGATAACCCGGGCTTTTCAGTCACATGAGGCACCAAAGAGGAGGAAACTGGAGAAGCTAAAGCATGAAGAAGAAATGAGAGCTGCAGTCACCATAGAGGTGAGCGAGGATGATCAAGCACAGCTAAGCAAAGTTGGTGACGGTTCTTCGAACAAGGGGCCAATAGATCAATATGTTGCTCCAATTGATCCTTCTATCTTGTTGAAATCTAAAAAACAACGCACTATAAATGATAGTGTTGATAAGGAAAGAAGCTATTTAGTTGGACAATATTTGGCTAGATGGATGTACAAGAAAAATATACCCTTCAATGCTATAAATGATGATGATTTCAAACAGTTTTGTGAGGCTATTGGTCGCTATGGTCCTGATTGGAAGCAACCTTCACAACATATGATTCGAGAGAAAATGTTGTTGCAAGAGGTGGAAAGGACTAGGGATTTGTTGAAGCCACATGATGTCGAGAGGGTGGATACGGGGTGCTCTATCATGACCGATGCTTGGACGGACAAGAAAAGGAGGAGCATCATGAACTTGTGTGTGCATTGCAAGTTGGGTACCGTCTATCTTGGATCAAAGGAGGCATCAGCCGATGCACACACAAGTGAATACATTTTCAATTATGTGGATGAATGCATTGAGAAAATAGGTATGAATCATTTATAACTTGCTCTCTTTCATTGTTTTCCAAGTTTAGTACTTGCTTATTACTTGCTGAATTTTTTTGCTTGCTGAATTTTATTACTTTCCTATTACTTGCTGATTTTGATTACTTGCTGATTTTATTGCTTGCTGAATTTTATAGGTGCTGAAAATGTTGTGCAAGTAGTCACGGATAATGCTTCAAACAACATGGGAGCAAAGGTGATGTTGAAAGATAAAAGGCCCAAGATATTTTGGACCTCATGTGCAACTCACACCATCAACTTGATGGTAGAAGCAATTGTAAAGTTGAAGCATTTTAGTTCTACAATAACCAAAGCCAAAGAGATGACCATTTTCCTTTATGCACATCATGCTACCTTGGCCTTGATGAGGTCCTATACAAAAAAGAGAGACATTGTTAGACCGGGGGTTACTAGATTTGCTTCGGCATTTCTTACCTTGCAAAGTCTTGATGCCAAGAGGAGTCAACTAAAAGAAATGTGTTGTAGTGATTCTTGGGAAGGATGCAAGCACACAAAAACAAAGAAAGGGAAGGTGGCTCATGCCACAATAATGAGTAGGGCATTTTGGAAAAATGTGTCTCTTTGCATGAAGGTATTGTTTACTAAACTTTAAATTGGGATTGTGTATGTTACTATGTTGGAACGATTGTGTATATGTTAAATACTAATGTTGTGCTCTTGTGCTTGTGTATGTTGGAACTTGGAATGGAAAGGTTTTTGAGCCATTGGTGAAGATACTTAGGTTGGCTGATAGTGATGGACAGTCCATGGCCTCTATGATGGAAATAATAGAGGCAAGGAAGGCAATATTGGTTGCGGTTGATAATTCGGAAAAGGACTATAAGATTATCACAACGGCCATGGATGGCAAGATGAATGGGAGGCTAGATACCCCATTGCACATGGCTGCATATGCCTTGAATCCATATTATAGTTATGCTACCACAAGCATATTTTCGGATGTTGAAGTCATGTCCGGGTTGATGGATGTTATTGAACAAATTTATCTTGATGACGATGAGAAGCAAAACAAAGTGCTTAATATAGACTTGCCCAAATTCAAGAAGAAGGAAGGCATGTTTGGGAAGGTGGCTGCCGCCAAAGCAATTGGCAATGCAAATTTCAATGCCGGTATGCTTGTTATCCAAATAATATTGTCATATTGCAATTCTGGAATTTTTGGGCTGATGCATAATACTTTGTATTTTCCTTTAAATATAGGGGAGTGGTGGGCAACATATGGACTACAAACTCCTACATTGATGCATGTTGCTTTGAGGATACTCAACTTGACCACAAGTTCATCCGGATGTGAAAGAAATTGGAGCGTCTTTGAGCAAGTAAGCCTCAACTTGCGAATACTCAAATCTGGCTTGTATATTTTTTTTGACAAAATTGAATCACTAAGCTTTATTTTGCAATTTGTAGGTGGATGCAAAGATAAGAAATAAACTAGATGTGGGTCGTAGGGACGATCTAGTTTATATTCAATTCAATGGAAGAATGATAAACAAGAGGAGGAAGTATTTGTCATCTTGTGATGTTCTCCTTGCCGAAGATGCTTCCATGGCACAAGATTGGATATGTGAAGGTGCTTATGTTGATGCGGAGGATGTTGAGGAAACGGGAGCTACCGAGTTTGTTGAGATTCTTAGAAGTGCAAGAGTGAGGAAACTTCATGAAGTGGAGGAATTTGTTTCCGATGGAGAAGAATCTGATCATGGGATTGTCAATGAGGATGACATAGACTTCGAGTCTGATGATGATGGGGTGATACAAGGCAATGTCAATAAAGACGAGGAGAGGGACTAGATGGAGACTATGTGCACTGTTTATTTTGCTACCTATTTATTTCAGTTGTGATTTGTGAGAGAAGAGAACTAAAAACCACTATGTCTATTGTTTGCTAGTTTCCGTTTTGCTCGTCATGCAACTGTGCAAAACTATGGTTATTGTGGTGGAGACTATTTGCAAAAATATTGAGTTTTGAAGTGTGCGTGCTGGTACATGGCTGTGTGCGTGCTGGACTGCTGTGTAGTGTGCTGCGTGCGTGTGCTGTGTAGTGTGTTGTGTGCGTGCTGTGTAGTGTGTCTGTGTGTGTACACAGTGGCATAGTGCACACAAGTGTGTGTAGTGTACTAGTGTGCGTGCTGTGTAGTGTGTGTACACAATGCACACAAGTGTGTGTAGTGTACATAAGTGTGTGTGCTGTGTAGACGTGTAGTGTACATAGTGCACACAATTAATTACTTGGTTGTATCAGGAAGTTTAATAAATCGGATTGTATATATTATGTAGCACAATTTATTTTTTATGACTCGAATTCTCTTAGAATTTTTTTTTTAAAAGAAATCTTGCCGATAAATTGCCGACCGATATAATCGATATATCGCTCGATAAGCCGATTTATCACTTATCATTGTTCGACCGATATGCAACCGAGAAGCGATATCCTGACCAGTGGTAATGCCCATTCAATACCCTCAGTTTCACACCAGTGTTAACAACCATTCATGTCTCATAGGAAGAATATTGGCGTGGTAAACTTCACACAATATCATGATGATTGTTATCACAAAAAGGCAATAGATTTGATCATAGAGTGAAAATTCATCATCTCCCAACAAAAAATAACAGAAAATAGAAATTGCATCACAAGTATCTCAATCACTCATGGTAGTCAATCTACCTTTGTATTGAAAAAACATATTAGATAAAATGTCATATCTAGCTACTGCTATGAACTCATGGTCCAATAAAGACTACTCACACATTATTGCGGAGGTAGTAATGGTGATGTATAAGACTCTGGTGACAACTACCCCCTCTTGAAGAGTAGTGGTACATGACTCCACTTATTTTCCACAAGATGTTTCCTTTGTGGAAAAATTCTCCAAAACAAAACTTGGTATGTTGTAACTAGGCCAGGGGAAATTTATAGGCGAAAGGACAATGCGAGGAGATGCCCAAAGGGTGGCATGCTAAGGCGACGCACCCTCCCACCCCTCACCGCGCCAAGGGTGTGTCCCCCTGCCCCCCCCCCCCCCCCCCCCCCCAATGATCTTCGTAGGCGTCTTGTAAAGTTACAAGGATCTACTAATTTCCTGATTTTTTACGTCCACAGAGCTGGGTATTTTCTGCGATGCAAAAAACAAGTAGAAAATAGCAAGTTGCACTTGGCACGGGTTAATAGATTAGTCCAATAAAAATATTGTAAATTGATATAAAACGTTGCAAAGGCATGTCGCAATGATATAATAATAGCATGGGTCAAATAAATTTGTAGATACATTTAAGATGTATCACCGGTATAACTACAATTAACTGAATTATTTTGACAATATACTTTTTTTATTGGATAAGGCCTCAATCATTCATCGGGGCTGCCAATGCCAAGAGCTCTATCAATGTGTTGTTCATCTATAGATGGAGCTTTTAATTTAGATAGTTTTCAAAATTATTATACCTATTTTCACAAGTATCTCAGCGGTTTCCAATTGTTAATATATAAAGCCTGATAAACATGTATTTGGTTGGTACGAAAATAGGATCTCCAATAGAAGGATATAAGAGTCTTGCACCGGTGAAAGTGCATATGCCTCCCTAATAAGTTCTAATGATTGATGCAACACGATAGGTCTTTTTAATGTATGCAGATTTAAGAATTTTTCATGACATTTCTTCACGTAGAGGAAGTTACACCAGGCGGAAGTTCCGGAGGAACTGCTGTCCCAACTTCCGGTTTTTTCCATCTGGGTACTAGTATTGAGGATTCTAGAGAGGAAGCTGCATCGGAAGATTAGCCAAAAGTTCCGGTGTGTCGGAAGTTCTGCTCCATCTAGCGGAAGTTCCGATGTTCGGAAGTTCCGCTCCAAGTTTCGTCGTCCCAAGTTGGGTACTGTTATTGAGAATTTTGGAACAAAAGTTGGACTGGAACTTTAACCGGAAGTCCCGGCGTGTCGGAAGTTCCACGCAATCATCGGAAGTTCCGGTCGTGTCGGAATGGAAACTGAAGAAAGAGTGACAAAGACTAGAGGGATTTCCGCTGGTCTGAAAGTTCCGGTAGAAGGGACGGAAGTTCCGGCCATGCAGGATTCGTCTCCAATGGCCAGTTTTCTCGGAGAGCTTTAAGTAGGGTCGTCTTCTTCATTCAATACTGAGCTGTATTCCTACTCTCTCTCCTCCATTAATGAGAGCTTCAACTTACTAGATCTCCCACTCCATCCATCCAATTGACCCAATATTTTGTGGAGTGCTTAAGGAGAGCTAGTTCTGTGATTCCACGAAAGGAATTCCAAATCCACCCACCAAGTCCTAGTAGATCTTGAAATCTCTTTGGGGCCAAGAAAGCCTAGAAGAAACCTGTAACATCCCAAGTATGAAAACAACCTTTAGAATGTTTTATTTCTTGTTAATTTATTATTAATGCATCATGTCATCATAAGCATTGCATGTGGTATGTGTTTCAAATTTGAAATTCAAATCAAATCACTTCATACTTGCCATGTTCCAGTTGTGTTATAAAATTAAAATTTTGCAAACTTTCCAATTCAATAAGCTTTTCATAATTGGTTGAGTTTATTGAATAAACTTGTTTATTTTTAAAAATCAAAACCTATATGAAACCCTAATTGAAATTTAAATAGCAATTTCAAATCATTTGGCAATTTCAAAATTTTGAAAATAAGTACACATACCTTTGATCTTGCTGTTTTGTAATTCAATAAAAATTATGTTGTAAAAGAAAAACTCCAAAGACCTATCCTATTTCTCTCTTTGTTTTTCCTACAAAAAAAAGAGCAAACAGAAAAAATAGAAATAGAAAACAACAAAAGAGAAAGGGGGGGCAGGCCAGCCCAAGTGGGCTGAGCCCACCATAGCCCCAAAGCCCAGGCGCCCCACGACCATCTTTCGTCTTCCTCCTCTGTACGGAGACAGAGGAGGGGAGGCATCCCCCACCTGCAAGCTTTCCACCTGCTCCCCTCCACCTACTTAACCCCCTCTCCCCACCGAAACCCTAGCTCTCCTCTCCCTCCTCCATCTCCACCGCCGCCACCCTCCTTCCTCTCCCTTCACCTTTTCTTCTCTGAATCTTTTCTGAACCCCAAGCAGTGCCTTTATGACCGGAACTTGAGGGCCTCCGCGCCGTCGCCGTGGTCGTTGTCGAGGGCCACTCTCTACGGGAACGGAACCGGGAGGGTTCCCCCTTCCCTTTTGCTGAAGGAGGCACGGCCGGAGGGGCGCTAGGGGCGGCGCGATCTTCACCGACATCGCCGCACCCGCGCACTGCACGCCGTCGAGCGCCTCACCGCCATCTCCTTTCCTGTCGCCGCTTCCGCACGCCTAGGCCCCAAGGTGAGCACTCTCCTTCCTCCTCTGTTCCCCTCTGCATCCACGGCGCCCACGCACACTCACGAGGCGCAAACCCGCACGCACGGCAGCACAGCGGTGCTGCAGGTCATCGCCGTCGATCCTCTCCTCGTCAGTGTTCAGTTAACTGAACGAATGTTCAGTTTCGTCAGATTAAAGGCAGAGGCCTTACCTCAAAAATCCGCGCGCGCTGTACCTAGCACCAGCCGCAGCAGTAGCACAGTGGCTTGCGCCTCTGTACCGCAACCAGGAGGTCATGTGTTCGATCCCCCCCCGCGCGGGATTAAAACCCATTTTTTTCATTTTCTTTTTACAGATCCAGATCGAAATCTTTATCGCACAAAGGCCCCTGTGATCTCACAGATTAGTCCTTGTCCATCACATTCAAGCCCTTAGCTATTTTATTTTATCACAGATTAATACCCCAACTTTAAAAATGCATAACTAATTCATTACAACTCCAAATTTAATAATTTAAATATGTTTTCCATACCAAATTAAATTCTCTACCTAAATATAAACTTTGTTTACTGTTTTGAATATTTTAAATTGGTGAAATATTTAAATCCTTGTTTAATTCATTTAATTTTGCAAAATTCATAACTTGGGCATAAAAATTCCAAATTCAACAAGCCAAATATGTTTTCCATTCCATTTTTCATGAAATTTGCAAATATCAACTTTGTGTTCTGTTTTAAATAAATTAAATTGCTGAAAACAACTGTTTCTTAATTAATGCATTTAAAATTGCCAAATTAATAACTTGCTCATTTTAACTCCATTTTCAACAAATGAAATATGTATTCCATCTAAAATGTTGTGTTCTTTCCAAATATGAATTTTTTATCTGTTTTGAACAATTAAAATTGGTGAAAACAACAAATGCTTGTGTAACTCATTTAAGAAGCCAAATTTCATAACTTAATAAATAAAATTCCAAACTTGGTAAACAACATATCAAATTGAAACTATTGTTGTTTTCTTATAGTTTTAATCATCCATGCATCATTATAATCAACTTTCACATGATGGTTAATATAGATCACTTAATTCAACCTTATATCATGAGCTTTTCTATATGCAACCCAAATTGCATATGGGCCCATTTAATTATGTTTACCATGTCAACTAGCTTATCTTTGATGCATCAATTAAATTGTCATGAATAATCCCATGTTTGTGCATTATGCCATGTTATTGATTGTTTGTCTCTCTGCGTTGTTTGTTTGCTTCTTCTCGAATAGACGACGACGTTGAGATAGACGAGGTTTACTACACTACTTCAGAGGAGTTAGCCCAGTACCAGGCTACTGAGTTTGCAGGCAAGTATTCACTCACATGAACCATTGTGTCCTTTCCACACTGGATAGCGATATACTTTCCGTTGTCTAATCTGCTAGCCTTAAGATTGGTTGCTTGTGTTCCGATCCTATCACATGTTATCCTGTAACCCTGATATGGCCTCACCTCCACACCTATAACCCTGTTGCTTGTTGTCTGTGTCTTACTAGCATGCTTAGGGTTGTTGTGCTCGAGTCTGATGTCCGTTATTTCTGTTACCATATTTATTCTTGTTCTGGGGGCTCGATGTTTAAACAACAATCAGTTAATGTTTGAGGTAATAATAATTTGATGATAAGGCACCGGCAGGAGGCCCGGCGTGGTTTTGAGGCCTGCTAGTGTCGAACTTAATTAGGAAAAGGGTCTTGTCTACTGATCCATGATGAGCGCACTAACCGCATGTGGGAAGCGTGTATGGGCGCCCCCCCCCCCCCGCAACTCTGATTCGATTCACATCTCGTCCAAATCGCCACATTTAGTTCGGGCTTTCCATTTGATGCACGCATATGCAGGTACGAACCCTTGGCGCCAGGGTGGAACTTTTGTAGTCGGCATTTAGGGCGGCGTGGTCTTCTAGTGCTATGAGGGTCCCCCTTTTCTTCGTGGGGGCTCGATTAGCCGTGCACGCACATCACGTGGTTCTTTGGGCTTGATGCGAAGAAGAGTTGGGTTGTGTTGAGTACCTCGCTTGGTGGGTTGATCCCCCGTCTGGCGGGATATTCTTACGTGTACGGCCAAATTGGGGCATCCCTGCAGGGTTAAATCTTCTCGAGAAGCCGTGTTGTCCGCGGTTATGGATGACTTGGTGAAAGTGCTGGCTAATAAGTACTCAGACAACTTACACCTAACGATAATAACTTGACTAGTAACATAGATTACCTCCACGATAAAAATGATGTCACCCTAATCAACAGTGTGAGTTTCCTTGGGTTGCTTCCTTATGTCGTGGTGGTGTCACGGCAGATGCCATGGGATGGCTAAAGATGTGGGGACGAAGGACGCTGGAGGTGCTCGGGGAGGGATCACGCGACGAGTAGCCGCGTGAAGTGAGAACAAAGCACTGCAAACAACACGATCTACCCAGGTTCAGGGCCCTCGTGAGGAGGTAAAACCCCTACTCCTGCCTCTCTTTGTGTATTCTGGTGTCTCACCGAGTAGCCATAGTACAATGGTTCCTGCTACCGAGTAGCCACTCTCCTCTCTACGTGATGAACTAGGTCAAGAACTTTAGGGTTTCTGGTGTTCGATCCCAACGTGAGTCTGATCGTCCCTCGCGCAGGAGGCGGCGGGGCACCTTATATACACGGTGCCCAGCCGGATACGTCCAAATACGGACAAGTGTCGACATAGTGTGCACATCGTCCTTCTTCCGAGTTCCCGCTGACAGCTTTGGTTCCTAATCTTGGCAGCATCCGGAAAGTCGTTGGGCAAAACCAAGGGGACAGACTGGTATCACTGTGCCAAACACAGAGTAGGGCCCCCTTATCCTGCGACCGCCTGCTTCCACACTGTCACTGTCAGGCAGGCCGGCCCCAGATGAACAGTGGTTCGAATAGTGCCAAGTACGGACCCAGGATACGCGGGATCCTGTGTCAGAACGGCTCCTTTGACTTTCTGGCCCGAGTAGGTTCCCGCCAGTTTTACTCGGGCCAACTCTTCTACTCGAATGGACAGAACTTGATTGATTCCTTCTTCTGGTCATCTTTCTGTAAGACCGAGTAGCAGTCTACCGGGTAGCAGTTTACCGGGTAGGCGGCTACTCGACCAAACTTCTCTTCTGACCTTTGTCTTTACCACTTGCCTTTACCCTACTCGGGGGTAACCCCCCGACATTAGTCCCCGAAGCTGGTAGAGTCTTGCGAACTCGTTCACTAGGCTCTGCCAGCTTAAAACCAATCTTTGCAACATAGCCCTTGAACCTCAATATGCCGAGTAAAAACCTCCGAGTAGTACTCTGGAAAGTACCCTGAGTTTCCTGTCTTCCGAATAGCACCAGCTTTCTACTTTGTGACCGAGTAAAAAGACTTAGAGAATTTTTCATCCAGAGTCTCTGCAGCGCAGAGCACAATCCAGCCTTCCGTGCCGTGACTGGACACGTGTCAAGCATCCGCGCCCCCGACGTCTCGCTTCCCAGGACACGACGTGCCACGCGGCCAGTTATCACGGAGTGGGCCCACCAGCTCGTCATGTCCCATCAAGCGCAGTAATTGGCCACGATCTGGTCGTGGGATCAATTGTGGCCGTTACGCGCGCGTCCCGCGCGTGTATGCGTTTCTAACCGGCCACAGACCCCACCACACGAGAGTCATGGCCACGATTGATCCCACTACCCCGATGGTAACGGTAATCCGCGGAGAGGATATAAATACCCCCACCGGTAACTTCCTCTTCTTCCTCCTCCGTGCTTTCCTCTTTTCGCCCCTCTGCTTCTTCTCCGCCACCGAGCTCTCCGCCGCCGCGCAATTCTTTGTACCGCCGCGGATTCAATCCTCCCACCAAACTTCTCCATTCTTCCACCGCTTCCCACTCGTTGCCATGGCTGCTCGCGCCGGCTGGGCTGGTTCTCACGTCACCGTCGACGATTGCTCCTGGCTCGTGAACACCCGGAGGGTTCCTCCTGGTGTTCAGTGCCGGCCATCCGACGGTGAGATCGTTCTGGCCCCGCGGGAGGGCGAGCACGTCGTTTTCCTCGCGCACTTCGCGCGAGGATTTGGCCTGCCAGCTTCTGATTTTCTCCGTTCCTTCCTGGATCACTTCGGTGTCCAGATGCATCACCTCCCTCCGAATGTTGTTGTCTTCCTCGCATACCACACCGTGGTGTGCGAGGCCTTTCTCGGTGTCCGCCCCACGACGGACACCTGGTTGAAGTACTTCCACCTCCGCCACCAGAGCAAAGGGAAGAAGGATGGCGCTGCCGCCGGCAGCCGGGTAACCGACACCGGCAGCGCCATGATGGTGCAGCGGACGGGAACCAACCACCCTCGCATCAAGGGTTTGGATTCCGTCTGAATGTGGCAAAAATCCTTCCTCTACGTGAAGAACATCCCCGCCACGGAGGGGGGAAAGGTAACTGATCGCATCAATCTGCCCGCATGGAGCAACCGAGCTCCATCCGGACAGAACTGGAAGACGAAGCCCCACAACGACCGCAACGCCGTGCAGATGGAAGAGCGGCTCGCGTACCTAATCGGACAGGGGCTCAAGAGCGACGATCCAGTCGCCTGCAGAATTAAGAATCGCGTGCTGCCTCTGCAAGAGCGCGCCCACCCAATGTGCTACTTGGGAGGCCCCCGCGATTGCACTCGGACGACCACGATCGAGCTCAGCGACGCGGACGTCGCCTCGCACGCGAGGTCCATCCTGACCACAAGCCTCCGCGACAACTGGCAGTATGGGTTTACCCCGTACAGCCGCACCAAGCCGATTCCACGGGTACGTTCTCCTTCCTCTGCTTCCAGCATATTCAATCCGAGTAGAGAGCCTCCTCTCCTTGCTGTGACTAGCAGTTGCATTCTGTGCCGAGTAGAGTACTTAGCAGAATTGCGTAGGCTTAGTGTGCTTAGTGTTTGCACGCCTTGTCGGGTAGAAACTCTTAGGCTTAATATGCTTGATGTTCGCATGCCTTTCCGAGTAGGATACTTAGTAAACTTCCCTAGGCTTAGTGTGCTTTATGTTTGCACGCCTGTTCGAGTAGAATGCCTTCATGCTATTCGGCTAATCTTGCGATGTTTCTCTGTTCTTCAGGTCCTTGACCGCCAGCTCGTTGAGAGTGTCGAGCGCTTCGAAGGTAATTGGTCATCTGACCGAGAAGAAGATGACGTGGCCTCCTTCGAGACCACGGACCAGATTAATCTTCCTCATTCCCCCACGACGGAGAAGCATCGCGTAGAATCGTCTCTCCGCGACTGGTCCGAGGACGAGGATGCAGGTAATTGAAATTTCTCTTGTCTGTTCACGAGAAACGCCTACCGATAGCCTTCTGTTTCTGAATCTCTTCTCTTCTGTCTCAAATTCACAGATGATGCAGATGCTGAGGACGGGGGAGAAGATGAGGATGAGGACGACGTAGCCCTGGTCGTCCCCCCTCTCTCAGTTGCCGCTCCTGCTACCCGCAAGCGGGCCGGCAGTGGCGCTCTAGAGCCCCCCGCCAAGAAGAAGAAACCGTCCGAGAAGGCGACCAAGAAGAAGGTCGTGAAGAGAACGAGACGGACGATCCCTTCCACCAAAGCGTAAGTTTCTTCTCGGTTAACTTCTAACCTTGTACTTCGCTGCTTCTCTCAATCTTCCTCTGATTTCTGAATTTTACCTTTCCCAACAGAGCTCCCTTGGATGCGGATGCCGCTCTCGCGCCCGACCAGGCCAAGAAGCAAGCTGCCATCGACGTCGACAAGGTTATCGACCTCGAAGGAGATGAGGCCAATGCCGCCAATGCATAGGCGGAGACCGCTGACGCCCAAGATGCAGAGCTGGAGCAGCAGTCCCGCGCAGAATCAGAAGTGCAGGACGCTGCTCATCAGGACAGGCCCCCTTCTCCTCCGGCCAACACCGCCGAGGAGAACCAAGACCAAGACCAGGAGATGCATGATGACGCCGCCGTTGAGCGGCCAGAAACTGAAAAGGAGCAGCCAGTCACAGGGGCTGCTGAACAAGAGAATACTGCTGCCGAGCAGCGGGTAGAAGATACAATCATGACGGATGAGTACCCTCTGAGTGACGCGCCACCAGACGCCGTGCAGAGTAGCGCCCAACCAGATGGCGCATCGGACAGCGCTCCCGTGGTGCCACCAACTGACCAAGGTAGCGCCCAGCCAGATTCCTCCCTTGCGCCCAGAGCAATCCTTTAGAGCTTCTCTATAGGAGAGACTATCTAGTCCCGAAGAGACTTATGCTATTTTTGTTTCTAGGACTAGGAAGGACAATGACCAATCTCTTGCTCTAGATAAAACTCGTGAAAATGAAAACATAGAGCTAGGAATTTTTTATGATAGACTTGTTGATAATCATGAAAAACTAGATAAATGGTTCATGTCTCTTAAGGAAATTCATGACAAGCTTTCTTAGACTTGTGATGAAGTTCTAGCTCAACAATCTAATAAGCAAGTGATGCCTTCCTCTTCCACTAGAATTGTAATCTCATATAGCAATTGTGCTACATCTAACATTTTAGGAGGTGAGAAAATTCTCAATGATGCTATAATCTCTCAAAGAGTCAAGAACGGGAAGGAGGGACTTGGCTTTGTTTCTAAGTCAAAGAAGAAGAACAATAAAAAGAAGAAGAATAATAAGAAGAAGAAGAACAAGAATAAGAAGTTCACCTTTCCTTCTCAAAATATCATGTTTGTGAAGGAAGGAGAGGTGATCAAGGAGAAAGAGACCAACACCATTATGGGTGGTGATACTTCTAGGGGGAGCACCAGTCACAATGACTTTGCTGGAAAATATAACCCCTCTTATGTTCTTATGATATCTATAGATGGTCATGTTTATGCTACATATGTTTGTACTTCTTATGGTGATGATTAGCATTGGACTATTTGGGTTCCTAAGACCCTTGTTACTAACAAAAGAGGACGCACTGAAGGATGGGTACCTAAATCAAAAAGTTGACCTCTTGTAGGGAAGTGCTTTCGGGTCGAGTAAATGGACAGTGGATAGTGGTGCATCCCAACATATGACCGGAAGCAAGGACGCAATGAGTAATCTTGATCCTCCTTAACCATATCGCAATTGCATCACTATTGGTGATTATTCCGAACTTAAGGTATTGGGACGAGCCAAGGTGGCTATCTCATATGATCTATCAATTGAGAATGTCCTTGTTGAGTCCCTTGGCTATAACTTAATGTATGTTCTTCAACTTGAAAATTGTGGTTTGACCTCTTTCTTTAATAAATAGAATGTGATTGTCGCTTGGAAATGACTCTTAAAGTAGCCTTTCTTGGGTTTGTCGAGAACGACATGTATGTAGTGGACTTCTATAAAGGAGACACATGCGTCGCGACATTCCTAATGGCTAAAGTTGATGTGGGTTAGCTTTGGCATCGCCGATTGACCCACAGCAATATGAATACATTGCATGACCTTCAAAGTGGGAATCATGTTCTGGGACTAACCAAAGCTAAGTTTGCTAAAGATCGTGTGTGTAGCTCCTGCGCCTTGAGAAAGCTATATGAAGAATCCCATCCTTCCAAGTTCCAATACCACCATCGGCGCCACAAGAATTATCGAGCTTATTCACTTGGACCTTTTTGGTTCGCTATCATATGAT
The DNA here is from genome assembly GCA_028641055.1 of Alopecurus myosuroides. Taxonomy (NCBI): domain Eukaryota; kingdom Viridiplantae; phylum Streptophyta; class Magnoliopsida; order Poales; family Poaceae; genus Alopecurus; species Alopecurus myosuroides. The sequence continues at coordinate 92,444,378 of CM054057.1, forward strand.
AGTCTTGGTGGTATGAAGTATTGATTGGTGATTTTGGATGACTCACTACTAGTAAAACGGCTATAGGAGTGATGATACCCGTGACGCACCAGCAATACGGCGCGTCACGCCTAATAGCCGTGGCGCACCACGGTTTGGTACGTCGCGCCTATAGCCTTACCCTCGGCGCACCAAACAGATGGCGCGTCGCGCCTATGTGTGGGGCCGGGGGGGCGAGCCTCCGAGGCATACCCGCGACGCACCCAGCCACTGGTGCGTCACGGCTATGTGGAATAGGCACGGCGCACCTGCCCGTGGTGCGTCACGGCTATCTGTTCCACGGGTAGCATATATAGCCATGACGCACCACGGGCAGGTGCGCCGCGCCTATCCAACATAGCCGTGACGCACCACTGTCTAGGTGCGTCACGGGTATACCTGGGAGCAATTTAAGTGGTTGGGACCACCCCCCCACCTCCCATCCCCCCATATCTCCACCCCATTTTAGATCTGGTCGCCCCCCACCTCCTCACCACCCCATTTCCCCCATTTTCCCACCATTTAAAACTTATTTAACCTATTTTATTTGATATATATGTGAGGGGAATCTAGTAACACTTCTCTCCACCCCCATCTCTCACTTTACCACTTTTTCTTCCATCTTTTTCACTCCCTATAGCCACATACACACGTACTCTCTCGTTCTCGAGTCGGCAAGATCTATAGTTGGTGAGTTGTTGGAGGGATATGTATATGTGTTGTATGTATGTGTCTTGATCTCGCTCTCTCTCATAGATCTCGCTCGGTATCGGCCGGTGCGTCGTCACAAAAGATTCATATGGTTGCATATATACATATGCGAAATTGTGTTGGGTATTTTTGATGAAATTTGTGGATGTCTTAAAAATGAGTTGACATGTGTTGCCAAAATGTTGATTCATTTCCATTTCGGCGACCACACACTCCGAGAATTTCCTATTTTTAGCATAGGTCATGCCGAATTTTTCCGTCAACGACCATGCATGCATCATCCATATATTACGTAATTTGATTCTAATTAATTTGTCCTTTGATCTTTTTTTACTATGCAGGCAACCATGCATATAAGCACAGGAACCGTGGCTAGATTTATGAAACATGCGACGGCAGAAATGTTTCGAAATAACATGACGGAGATAAGATGTCCTTGTCGAAGATGCAAACTGAAACACTTGATCAGATACGATTGTGGTGACTTGGAGTCGCACCTTATCCGTCGTGGTTTCATGGATGGCTACACTCTTTACCCGACAAGTGATGAAGATGAAGAGTCTCCCGGACATGATGAAGGACATCATGATCAAGATGAAGGACATGATCATAATCAAGACAAAGGACATCGTGATGAAGATGTCGGACATGATCATAATCAAGACGAAGGACATCATGATGAAGATGTCGGGACATCGTCGTCAGACTGGGTGCGGGACCCTCATGTCCAAGCTCTACTTCTCAAGGAGACTAGCAACACCAGAGCTGCTGCTAGAGAGAAGTCGAAGCTGTCGCAACTGGAGATAGACACCGTTACAACATTGTATGAAGGATGCGTGAGCGAGGATACCCGTCTGAACGTAACGTTAAGGACCCTCGAGATGAAGACAAAACACCGATGGACCGATGCGAGCTACGATGAGAACATGGCATTCTGGCACGGCCGTCTTCCCACGGGGAACAAGTGTCCAACGAGCATCGAGGAGGCGAAGAAAGTCGTGTGCCCTCTGGATTTACCTCACGTGAAATACCATGCTTGCATTAATGATTGCATCATCTATCGGGGCGCGGATGCGGAGAGAACCATATGCCCGGTGTGCGACTCAACTCGATACAAGCCAGGGAAGAAGGCCTCTCCTCGAAAAGTGGTGTGGTACTTTCCGGTAACTTCCCGTCTGCAGCGGTATTTCGCAGACCCCACACAGGCGAAGCTCATGCGATGGTACGCGCAAAGGAAGAATCCAGAAGAGGATGATGGAATTGATTCGGAGAAGGATGACACGATGCTGACACACTCCTCATATGCTAGCCAGTGGAAGGCGCTAGACATTGAATACCCCGAATTCGGAGACGATCCAAGGAACATCAGGTTGTGCATGAGTACGGATGGATTAAATCCTTTTGGCAACCAGAGCAGCACCCATAGCACCTGGCCCGTGTTTGTATGTATATACAACCTACCCCCCTGGTTGTGCTTGAAGAGGAAGTACATACATATGAGTATGCTTATTCAAGGGCCGAAACAACCAGGTAACGACATCAATCTGTATGTCTAGTTGTTGGAAGAGGAGCTAGCCACGTTATGGGACGAGCCAGCCAATACGTGGGACGCCTATGGAGGAACGTTTTTCCCAATGAGAGCCGCGCTCATCACGACGGTGCATGACTACCTCGGTTACGGATATGTCGCGGGGCAGGTGACGCACGGATTCTGTGCATGCGTTAGGTGCATTGAGAAAGACATGGATCCTGGACCCTGCGGGTAAGGACACCCCGTTTCAGGCCCAAGGTTAAGGCCCAAGAAGAGGAGCCCTTGGAGTGTTCTAGAAGGCCTACGTGAAGCCCACCCGCACTGTCTTGCGGGATAATTTAGGAAACTTGTAACTGACCTAAGGTTAGAGTTCGAGTCCTCTCCGGGTAGGGTTTGAGACCTGGCCGCTTATATAAGGCCAGGAGAACCACCGGAAGAGGACCAAGCAACACCGCACCACCAAAGCCTTGAGCTCGAGATCATACTCTCGACTTGACCAACCACCATTGTAACCGATCTACTCATTAATACAGATCGACAGAGGCAGGAGTAAGGGTTTTACCTCTACGAGGGCCCCGAACCTGGGTAAATCTCGCCCCCCTGTCTAGCCGACGATTCCACCAGCGCTCATGGGTTCTCCTATTCGAAACCCTATGGGTTCACCCGAGGGATTTGTTGAGTCAGAGATTCGACAATTGGCGCCGTCTGTGGGAACGGCGGGCGCTGGATCACCGGCATCTTCGGCTTCATCGACAACCAACTCCCGTTGGAAACCATCGACTACGGCTCTGAACAATCCTATACGGATCGGATCTGTCGTGGTCACTCCTCACTCGCCGGAATCACGCCCGGTATTTGAAGATCTGGAGAGGAGCGTCACCTTGACGTTCGGGAGCCTGAAATTCGTGACCAACAGAGACGGAATCGTCCACTTCCCGGAAGAATCAGAATCTGAATCAGGAGTCGTCGACTCGCGCTTCCATCTGGAGAAAAGCGGCGAATCCGTCCGCTTCAACACGAAGGATTACCATACCCTCTCGACAGAGGAACCTTCTCGAGTCCAGAGAGCTTTCCGATCTACCCCTAGGACACACGAGCCACGACTGGCTCAAGTCTGCATGGCAGGATCAGAGCAACCTCAAGAAACTGAACTTAGCGCGACAGAGCGCAACATAATCGGCGTCTCGCGGGACGCTTGGGACCGAGCCAAAGAAGCCATGTGAACGAGCAAGCCACCCGCGGCGGGAGCGCCACATGAAGACTTGATTGCCTACCACTATCATCTAGTGAGAGCAGCCGCAACCATCAAGGACGCTCGAATAGATCTGGCCCGACGAAGAAAAGCGGAAGATTAATCGAGTCAACGACGAGCCAAGCTATCCCTTGCACCCTCGGTCGGTACCCGATCCGCGAGGAAGGGACATGCATCAACATCCAGGGACATCGAGTCCTTAGGCGGGACCAGCAGGTCAGTCGCACCTTCCCTCATGAGGGTTGATGACGACGGGAACGTCTACCCGCAAACTCCAGCCGCCGCGGTCCTGCCCGCAGCAACCTACATGCAGATGAATCAGCCAACGGAAAGCGATCCTTGGGCTGAGCAGTACAAACACGTGCGCATGGGGCTAGGACTGGCAGCCGCAAGGCTCGCCTCCTACGACCACAGGAAGGCCACAGAGCAGCTGGAGAAGGAGCAACAGGAAAAGGAGAAGGAGAAAGCAAGAGAAGCGTCCCGCAGGCATAGGAGCTCTTCGCCAAGAAAAGACAAGTCACCACGTCGTGGTCGAGGAAAAGAAGCCCGACGTCGCGACGACAGTCAAAGCAGCAGCGAAGGCAGCCCAAGAGACAAAAGCTCGCGACACCACAGCAGCCGCTCGCGAAAACGAAGCAAGGAACCAAGGAAGGACGTCGACCGCGACCAGCCAGGACATGACGCACGATCTGGCATCGCACAAAATAAGGTGGACAAGGCAAGGGCATCGCAATATCGCGAGCGCCCTTCGTCCGGCTCCTCGGATCACGAAACCTGCGGTGCGCTTTGCTTTGCCCGCAGCATCCACGAAGCACCTCTACCCAGAAGATTCAAGCTCAGCACAGAAGTGACAAAGTACGACGGCTCACTCAAGCCCTCTCAATGGCTAAGCGATTACCTCACAGCAGTAAAATGCCAACGTGGGAACAAGAACACAGCTATGCAATACCTCAATTTGCATCTCATCGGCGCGGCCCGTAGCTGGCTGGAAAGGAGACCGAGATCCTGTTACGCATCGTGGGACGACCTGTATCGCGACTTTTGCAAAAACTTCTAGTCGACCTACAAAAGACCGGCCACCATCGAAGAACTGCGAGCCTGCAAGCAGAAAAGTGCCGAGTCCACCCGAGAGTACATCCAGCGATGGACCACGCTCAGGAACACCGCGGGAACCATCTCGGAAGAAGTAGCGATTGAAGCCTTCGCAAAAGGCGCCCGAAGAACTGCTTTCAGAGAAGAACTAGGCAGAGCCGCACCCAAAACTATTGGGGAGCTAATGATCATAGCCGAAAAGTGGGCTAACAGAGAAGACGCAGTGCGCAATGAGAGAGCGTCATCGCCTGCGCACGAAGAAGACCGCCATGGCCGAAGGAAGAGGAGGAAATATTATGATCACGAGGATCAAGAGGAGATGGTAGCGGCAGAATTCACGCGAAGTCGCGACCCCGGTCACCGTGGGAATCGCGAGTGGAGACCAAAGGCTGAAGAAAAATCTCCCGAGGAGGACCTCGATGCATACTGCTCGCTACATCTATTTACAGATAAGCGCACGGGCAAAACTAAGGCAACACACCTTCTTAAGGATTTCCGAAAGTTCATTGACATCTCGGAAGCCCTCTCGAGGAAAAGATCAGCGGCCAGTCAAAATTACCCACCGCTTCCAGGAGCAGGAAACCAAGGATTCCAGCCGCCACAACCCCTGCCTCCACCAGCAAATCCAAATATGGCGTTAGCTGCACTGTCTGCACCACCTGCGCAAAAGGCCGGAGCCAACGCGTACCCGAACCTGGCAGGACAACTAGCAATGATCCAGAAGGTATGTCCATCTCGCAGAGCTCAAAAGACTAACACGATGCAGCTATGCATGGTTGTGCAGACACCGCCAACAAAGCCCGAGTACTTGAACATGGCAGACCAGCCGATCACATTCTCGATGAAAGACCACCCACCACACTAGTAGAAAACAGGGCATTGAGCCAAGCACAATGGAACCGGATGTGATACAAACCGGTTCTAAAGGGTTTGTCCCCTGGGCCCCAACCATGCAGCAAATGGCCGCAAGGCCTTTAGGACCGGTTTGTAACACAAACCGGTCCTAAAGGCCTTGGGGGCCATTTGCTGCAGGGAGCGGGGCCCAGGGGACAGACCCTTTAGAACCGGTTTGTGTCACAAACCGGTTTTAAAGGTTTGATGAAATGCCTAAGCTAGAATTTGTTATTCATTTTGTTATGTATACAAATTGATGCAATTTGAGCTCAAAATTAATTATGATTTGTGGTTTTTTTAGTGTCGCGCGCCTTGTCCCCTTCCTCACTGCCGTCGATCGCCCCATCACCGACACAACCTTGGTGAGCCTATTATTTTTATTTACCAAAACAAATTTTGATTTGTATGATTTACGTATTTACTTGTATATAATTTTCTTATCGTGTAAGATTTTTTTATATATATAGAGCCATGGTTTTAATATCCGTCCCCGTTGGCCCTCGTCCAGTCTATGATTCGGATGTGGTATATTATCTTTTTTCACTAAATATTTTCATTTCCTGATTATATGACAATTACTTACTCCGGCCAACTTGACATAGATATTTTTATCTAGGAGGTAGTGGAACCGGAAATGCCAATCGACCCTATTGTTGAGAAGTTATACTTAGTTGAACAAGAAAATGTTGGCTTGAAAGAAAGATTGAAAAAAACTGAAGAAAGGTTGGAAAAAACTGAAAGAGAGAACATGACCTTGGAAAAGGTTCTTGCCGGTGTCGTCGATGGTCACAAGAGCGAGATGGACGCAATGCGCCTGAAGATTAGAAAGATTAGGAAATATGCAATTAGTAAAGAGGCTTGGTATCATTATGCCGTCAGGTCAATTGTTACCTTTGTTGCGATTTTGATCGCATTTGTTGTTGTTTTTAAATGCATTAATTAGAGAGAGTTTTTATGGATGGTTTCAGTGTGTATTTTTATGAGAACTATATATGTATGGTCACTATACGCTAGTTTGGTATTAACGTGTGATGAACTTTTTGTATTAATTAATTAATTTAGTCATGATGATTTAGCATAATGGTTGTTGATAAATTTATATAATGCAGATGAACCGGCAATGGATGTACAGTGATCGACGTCGTCCCGAATTCCTTAATGGCATGCATAGTTTTCTCAATGTGGCTGAGAAAAACAGGCAGAATGGATTTATTTTTTGTCCATGTAAAAAATGCCAGAATAAGAGGAATTTCCCTAGCTCAAGAACCATACACACCCACCTGTTGCAAGAAGGCTTCATGCCCAGTTATTTTTGCTGGACCAAGCACGGAGAAAGAGGGGTTATAATGGAAGACAATGAAGAAGAAAAGGATAATGATAATTATCCTATGTTCGGTGAACACGGTGATACTGAAATGGAGGAAGACGAGCCTGAACTTGAGGACATTGTTGATGAGTCGGATGATGATCTTCGTCAGATCATTCGTGAAGAACGGATAAACTGCGCAAGTGAAAACGAGAGGTTGAAGTTGGAGCGCATGTTAGAAGACCACAAAAAATTGTCGTACCCAAATTGCGAAGATGGCCAGAAAAAACTGGGCACCACCCTGGAATTGCTGCAATGGAAGGCAGAGAATGGATTATCTGACAAGGGATTTGAGAAGCTGCTGAAAATAATGAAGAAGATGCTTCCAAGAGATAACGTGCTGCCCTGCAGTACATACGAAGAAAAGAAGGTTGTCTGCCCTCTAGGATTGGAAGTGCATAAGATACATGCATGCATCAATGAATGCATCCTCTACCGCGGCCAGCACGAGAATTTAAATACCTGCTCGGTATGCGGTGCATTTCGTTATAAGATCAGGCGAGATGACCCTGGTGATGTTGAGGGCGACGATCACCCCAGGAAGAGGGTTCCTGCCAAGGTGAGGTGGCATGCTCCTATAATACCACGGTTGAAACGTTTGCTCCGAAACAAAGAGCATGCCAAGTTGCTGCGATGGCACAAAGAAGACCGTAAGGAAGACGATATGCTGAGACACCCCGCTGATGGGTCGCAGTGGAGAAACATCAACGAAAAGTACGAGGACTTTGCACATGACGCAAGAAACTTAAGGTTTGGTCTGAGTACGAATGGCCTGAATCCGTTTGGGGAGCAGAGTAGCAGTCATAGCACCTGGCCCGTGACTCTATGTATCTATAACCTTCCTCCTTGGTTATGCATGAAGCGTAAGTTCATTATGATGCCAGTGCTTATCCCAGACCCATCGCAACCCGGCAGCAACATTGATGTGTACCTGAGGCCACTGGTTGATGAACTTTTAGAGTTGTGGGCTGACGAAGGTGTACGTGTGTGGGACGAGTACAAACAAGAGGAATTTGACCTACGAGGGTTGCTGTTTGTTACCATCAATGATTGGCCCGCTCTTAGTAACATCTCAGGACAGTCAAACAAGGGATACAGCGCATGCACACACTGTTTAGGCGAGACTGAAAGTATACATATAGGCAAGAATGTGTACCCGGGGCATCGTCGATTTCTTCCAGACAGGCATCCCGTAAGAAAGAAAGGAAAGCATTTCAAAGGCGAGGCAGATACACGGAGGAAGCCAATCCTCCCTAAAGGTACTGATATATATGACATGGTCAAAGATATAAAAGTAATCTTTGGTAAGGGTCCTGGCGCACAATCTGTTCCAAATGACGCCGACAACCACGTAGCCATGTGGAAGAAGAAATCTATATTCTGGGAACTACCCTATTGGAAATTCCTAGAGGTTTGCTCTGCGATCGACGTGATGCACGTGACGAAAAATATTTGCGTGAACCTGCTAAACTTATTGGGCGTGCATGGGAAGAAGTCGAGAGATACACCAAAAGCACGGCTGCACCACCAACGTATGCACGAACGAGACGACCTGATGAATCCAGAGAATTTCAAAGGTCCTGCCAGCTACGCTCTTACCAAGGAAGAGAAGGAGATCTTTTTCCAAGTCCTGAGTAGTATCAAGGTCCCGTGTGGCTACTCGCCGACCATAAAAGGAATACTAAACCTGGAAGAGAAAAAGTTCCAAAATCTTAAGTCTCATGACTGCCACGTGATCATGACCCAGTTACTTCCGATTGCATTGAGGGGGCTTCTGCCAGAAAACGTGCGAGTACCCATTGTGAAGCTATGTGCATTCCTCAACGCAATTTCTCAGAAGGCAATCGATCCAGCAACTCTACGAAGTTTACAGAAGGACGTGGTCCAATGTCTTGTCAGCTTCGAGTTGGTGTTCCCACCAACCTTTTTCAATATTATGACGCACCTCATAGTTCACCTAGTCCAAGAGATTTCCGTTCTCGGTCCTGTATTCTTACACAATATGTTCCCCTTTGAGAGGTTCATGGGAGTCTTGAAGAATTATGTTAAAAACCATGCTAGGCCAGAAGGAAGCATGGTCAAGGGCTATGGAACAGAGGAGGTCATTGAGTTTTGTGTTGACTTTATTCCTGACCTGAACCCGATCGGGGTTCCTCAGTCGCGCCATGAGGGGAGACAGCGTGGAAAAGGCACGCTAGGAAAGAAATCAACAACATCTATGGACGAGCAATCTTTCAGTCAAGCACACTACACAGTTCTAGTTAATTCCAGCTTGTTGGCTCCATATATCCAGGAACACACGGATATTTTACGCTCGGAATACCCGGAGCAACCTGAAGATTTCATTGCTAAAGAACACGCGAAGACTTTCGGAGGTTGGTTGCAAAGACGTCTTATTAATGACAACATTGTTGAAGATGAGCTATACTTGTTGGCCAAGCAACCATCTTCGACTGTATTGACCTTTAAAGGGTACGAGATAAATGGTAACATATTTTACACGGCAGACCAAGATAAAAAGAGCACCAACCAAAACAGTGGCGTCCGGTTTGATGCAAAAGACGACAACGGGCAAAGGGTCACATACTATGGTTACATAGAGCATATATGGGAACTTTACTACGGACCTTCCTTTAAGGTCCCTTTGTTCTGGTGCAAATTGTTCAACCTGTCAGGCGTGAAGGTAGACCCGAAGTACGGAATGACAACAGTTGATCAGAAGAATCTTGGGTACGGCAATGATCAATTCGTCCTAGCCAATGATGTGGCTCAGGTTTTCTATGTGAAGGACATGTCTAGCAGATCGAGAAAAACAAAAGATAAGGAAACGGATACATCAGACGATGAGCCAAGGCGCCACATAGTTCTTTCAGGGAAAAGAAACATCGTGGGAGTCGAGGACAAGACAGACATGTCAGAAGATTACAATAAATTTGATGAAATTCCTCCCTTCAAAGTCAAAGATGATCCTAGCATTCAGTTAAATGATGAAGATGTTCCATGGTTACGGCGCAATCAGAAAAAAGGCAAGAAGAAAAATAGAAACGGATCGTCCTTTTAGTACCGGTTGGGGACACCAACCGGGACTAAATGGGTTAGGGTTTCGTTTGGACCAATCAGATAGAATCACACGGATCGTGTGTTTCTTTCAACCGCTTGGGATAAGAGCCTGAGATAAATGGTAACATAAACTAAAAAATGCGCCTGGGGTAACTTTACCGCAGGCGCACAGTCAAAAAATGCGCCTGGGATAAGAGCTATACCGCAGGCGCATATTGGGTAAAGTGCGCCTGGGGTAAGTGATCAGATTTTTCCCATTCTCCACCACATTTTATATCTTTGTTTATGATTTTAGAAATCAACTACCAAGCTATAGGATGTATTCCCATATTGTTTGTTGACTAAAATGTTCTTTGTTCTACCTTCCAAATTGACTAAAAATAAATAACATATGATCCTAGCTATCTGATTCAGACAACCTCTGTGTCATCAGATGATAATCACCTCGGTATCAAAGGCTGCATGAAAATTTTCATCAAACTAGTGAGATATATACAATTTTTTAAATCATTCCTAAGCAGGCAAGAAATGGGATATGTTTGATAGTAATAATATGGTGATGTATCAATCATGTTCAAAATACATTAGCTAGCAAATCAAACACCATTTTAGAAATCAACTACCAAGTTATGTAGCAGATTACTATCTGTGAGAATGATTTGAACCTAACTTTTAAAATACATAACCAAAATGGACAAACTAAAATGTTCTGGATAGATATTGAAAAGATCTATCCATAGCACTTCGCCTCATATCAAGGTCAACAACCAAATGAAAATACCATCCTTTTTAATAATAGACCAGTAGGCTCTTCTACTATTTTTAGAATGAGTTCAAAAATGTATTTTCAAGTTTCTGGTGAACAGATATAGATACAGTAGTTTTTGGTGAACAGATATATAGAAACGGTAGTTTTTCTGTTTTGTTTTATTGATGTGTTTTTGTTTGTTTTCTTGATGTGTTTTTGTTTGTTTGTTTTGAAATGTGTGTTTGACATAATATAGAAATAGTATAGCTAGGCATTAATATAGAAATAATATCCATTATATAATAATATATCCATTACATACTAATATATCCATTACATGCATATATCGAACGCGAGATGCGGTACACAAACAACATCTACTCGAGCTCCGTCGAGTAGATGCGGAACAACTCGTAGGAGACGTATGCATCTATGGCTGCATACTTGATGTTGGTCCAGTCCAGTGGGTTCTTCTCCCAATACCAGTGATTCTTCGAGGGGAAATGAGACTTCATGGTTTCGCAGCCCTCGTGGATGAAGGCAGTTGCCATGAGAGCCATCCCGGTCTTCGGCCTGTTCAATTCAGCAAAATGGATAAGACCCTGAAGATCAATGTAGTGATCTTCAGGTATCACAATACCCAAGCGCATCAACTTCGGACGGTCTTGCGTGATGTCAACGCTGCAAAAGTCATACCCCTTGTTGACAAGAAAATCAACAAGTGCCGGAGAATGCTTTGAACTACTGCAACAACAAAAATTTGATACGTGTTAGATATGTTGCAACACATGTATTCTTCACATGCAACAAACAAATCGAAGATGCAAGATTGTACGTGTGCGTTACCTTGACCATTGGAAGACCAAAACGGCCTCCTTGAATGCAATCTGGATGACGGCAACATTCCGTTGATCCGCCGTATACTCTAAATCAAACCCGAAGAACCGGTGTTCATCGGGAGAGGAGAAATAGAGATCGGTCAAATACCCAGGAGCACACGTCGAGACTCTTGCCGCATGGTGTGGCCACATCATATCTCTTCCAAACTTCAGCCATGGTGCTTGGTGGAGGAAGATCAAGAGAGGAAGAAGAGAAGACAGAGGAAGAAGAGAAGACAGAGAAGAAACAGAGAGACTCGCGATCGGGCCGGTGCGCACTGTAGCATTAAAACCGCCGCGCGCGGGAGGCGAGCAGTTTGTACAGAGACCCTTTAGCGGTTTGTGTTAACAACCGGTGCTAAAGGTCTGTACATGGCGCGCAGTCTGAATGTGGCCCCCACTACAGGCCTTTAGCACCGGTTTGTGTTAACAACCGGTGCTAAAGACCCTTTCGCACCGGTTGTTAACTCAAACCGGTGTTAAAGGCCTGTAGTGGGGCGATATCTCCAGGACTTGTGAAAAATTTGCTCATTTTCTTTCGCGCGTCTTCTCTCCAAGCACGTACGGCGAAGCCCTGCTCCGGCCACGCCTCCGTCCGCCTCGTCGCCGTCCGCCTCGCCTCCGTCCGCCTCTGCCTCCGTCGCCGTCGCCGCCTCTGCCCTCTGCCTCCGTCGCCGTCGATCCCCCGCGGCCCCGCCTCTGTCGCGCCGTCGTCGTCCGCCTCCGTCGCCCCGCCTCCGCCTCCGCCGCCCCGCCTCGGTCACGCCTCCGCCTCCGCCCCGTCGATCGCCTCTCGCCCCTCGCTGTCGCCCCGTCGCCAACCTCTGTACGCGCGCGTAGGTAAGTTTTATTTCTGTTTTTACAAATTTGTTTTAGTGTTAGAATTTTTAGAGTTAGTGTTAGAATTTTTAGAGTTAGTGTTAGTGTTAGTGTTAGAAATTTTTAGAGTTAGTGTTAGATTTTTTTTAGAGTTAGTGTTAGTGTTAGAAATTTTTAGAGTTAGTGTTAGATTTTTTTAGAGTTAGTGTTAGTGTTAGAATTTAGTGTTAGAAATTTTTAGAGTTAGTGTTAGATTTTTTTTTTAGTGCTTTAATTTGTTTTTACAATTTTGTTTAGTGTTAGAATTTTTGTGTTGGAATGTTGTGTTAGAAGTTAGTGTGTTAGAAAATTTCACTAAGTTAGTGTTAGAAAATTTCAGAAAGTTAGAATAATTTCAGTAAGTTAAAAAAATTCACTAAGTTACCATCTTGTTCCTGTTTAACTTTCATCTTATTTCTGTTATATTTCTCAATTTACTATTTTTTACTAAGTTAGAAACACAAAGGTATTTTACTTAATTATGGAATATTTACTTAGTCCGGGCATGTTTTTAGTTCATGTCTATGTTGGACCCGCCGGGCGATGTCCGGGACTGGGCCCCGCCAGGCTGGCACTCGGAGTTCCTTAGTACCGGGGCACGCGGCTTGGTGAGAAATCCGGGTGACGTGGTCGACCCGGATATTCTTTGGTGGCCATCGCGTGGGCCACGCTCGGTGCGGAGAGAGCCGGCCCCTGAGGAGGTGGTAGAACAGCGTATCAGGGAGGAGGACGAGCACGTCCGTCGCTACATGTATTTGTTCGATAGGCAGTATAGCAGCAGTTGGTCGATTATTCGGAGGGTTCCTTACCACGTGAGATATGACCCTATGAGGGTTCCTTATCTATGGATGCATAGCATCCGTGACTCAGCACCCCGCGGCTTAGGACCCGGTCGGAGTTAATTATTTTGAGAGATGTCACGAGACTATGTATAAGTGATATTATTCGATCGTGATGTATTAGGGTTAAAAAAATTAACCCGAGCTATGTAACTCTTGGTGTGTCCAGAACTATTATTTCATTAATATGTCCAGAACTATTATTTTATTACTGTCCGATGAAATAATTTCGCCAAGTGCCCGATGAAAATTTCGCTAAGTGTTCTTCATTTTATAAATTTTACTAGCAGGTGTTGAGCTATGGATCCCCAAGAACCTGCACATGATCCGCACGCCGATCAGCTCGCGGGAATGGGTGAGGCGGAGAAGGAAAGATACGTGTGCGAGATGATTTTTGATAATGCAACGGCCATATATCGTGATGACGACGGTGGACAGGTGTTTAGCAATCAATTTTTGAACGACTCCGGTGACGAAGCTCAGAATATAGAAGATGTAGTAGATGATGACGACGACAACGTCGAGGATGAAGAAGTGCCCTCCAGAACAAACTCTGCCAATGTATATCTCAAGTCACTGTTCACGCAACAATTAATTTGTATTGCACTTACTAACGAATCATTATTTTCCCGTTTAGGCGCCCACCGGAACAGCTAGCGCAAGTACTGAGACAAAGTCGAAACGAGGCCCGGCCGCAAGGTTGAAAGATACCGCAAGGTTCCCGATCGATACAGTTGCTGCTGATGGCAAACCACTGCAGCCCCCAGAAACTTATCGCAAATTCGTAAATCAGTGCGGAGTTGTTGTAAGAGACCTGGTCCCGATCAACTTAATAGAATGGAATAAGCCGAAGACCGGGGCCAACGTTGGAGCTAGTTATGTCGATGAAAGATTGAAAAAAATTCTTTGCGAAACGCTATGGCTAAATTTCAGCATAGCGAGCGATAAGAAGAAGAAAGTCGAGCAGTGGGCTTTGAAGAAGATGGCCACACAATTCCAGAGGTGGAAGAAAGAACTGTGGAAGAAATATAAGGACGAAGATCCAGTTTTCACTGGGAACCTAGTGAAGATAAGAGACGCTTGGGATGATTTTAAGGCGTACAAGAAATCGGGTGTCTTTGCATCCCGATCGGCCACAAATTCGGAGAATGCGAAGAATAAGAAATATCACCATATTTTGGGGTCAGGTGGCTACATGACTGCCCTGCCTAGGTGGAGAAGCTATGAAAATGCGCTTGTGAAAAGAGGTATCATTCCACAGACACATGACTGGCCCGATAGGTCCAAGTTCTAGTTGTTCGCGCATGGGGCAACGTTGGACGCTGAGACTGGGATGATTGTTGCGGAGGGACCATGGTCGGAGAAAATAACAAATGTCGTAGCATAACTAGAGAAGGCAATAGAAGTTGTTCGAAAAGGAACTTTTGTTCCCGATAGAGAGAACGACGAGCTGACAGAGGGCACTCGGGAACCCCGAAAAGTGGGGACGAACACGAGGCTTTGGAGCGGATACCCCGTGGAGCCAAGGGTTTGCAGCGGACATTGCCACTTACAGAAGCCGTGATAGAAGCAAGAAAAAGGCGATTGAACGGATATCGACATTAGAACAAAAGGTGGATTTTCTCTTGAAGAAAGGGGGACACCCTTTACCTGACACTGAAGAGGAGGTAGAACATCGTCCTGCACCTGATCAGCTGCAAATAGAAGACGATCATGTAGCAGATGCCGTCCCATCTCAGCATAGAAGCAGCGTGGGTTCCATGCACCTGCAGCTAGAAGACGGTCATGCAGTCGAACCGTCGGTGCCTCACTACCCCGTGGATGATATCACGGAGAAGACAAACTGTGAGATACATATGCCAATGGGGAACATATCCTTCAGGGTGGCGTCAGTCTATGCTTTACCGAATCAACCTGGAGCAACCTACCATTGTGGTCAGATTCCAGCATCCCATGCTCGTGTCGGGTTGTCAACAATTACGCCGGGATGCCATTCAATTGAGCTCAGTATTCCTGGAGGTGAAGGCGAGAAGACACTGGGAGAAATGGAGCTTGGTATCATCTTGTGGAATAAGAAACACATCGTGTTCCCTAACTCGGCGCCAAGGCCACCGACTCCTCCAGGTACAAATGCACCATATCTCCATCAATTACTGAATGTTGCACCACATGTAAGCTTATTTTTAATAGTTTTTTCACTTTCGTACAGAGAATGCACGACCTCCAAGTCCACCCCCCAACGAACCTCCAAGTCCACCCCACAACGAAGATTGGGATCAGCCCGAGGCCGAGGGTCCATCGCCCGTGCACTCCCGTGAGCCGACGGATGCGCCCACTACGGGTACGACAAAGCGGAAGCTGCAGTTCAGAAGAAACGGGACTCCTCCCAAGAAGAGACCAAGGAAATCTAAGAAAGTCGAGACTCCCCCGACGTTACCAGGCCTGATGACTCAGAAGGAACTAACCAATGCAGTGAAAGCCAAAACCAGCGCATGGTTCGCACGGTTTCCCCTGAAGGCCCCTCCAGACACCTGGAAGGAAACTCTGAAGGACATCCCAAAGTGGAAAATTGAGCGGACCATCGACAACTTATATTATCCTGCACCGCCGCCACCGCCGCCCCTTTCAGACTATGAACGGTACATTGAAAAAAGGCACACCGCACAGATGAAGCAGGCGGAGGAGATGAAGCAGGAGGAGCAGACGAAATGCGGGAAACAAGTTCCCCAGCTCGGACAACAAGAAGCACGGTCATGTGCCCCGCTCAAGGTGTTATCTGACCAGGCTTCAGTGTCCGGTCCACGCATGGGCGACGTGGGTTACGCTATTGCTGATGCGGTATATACATACAAGCCCGGGCACCCTCTGGTCGAAAATCCTACTGCTCTAACAACCCAACTACGGAATTTACATGATTGGTACTTGGAGGCCGCAAGGCAGCAGAGAGACTGTATCATGGCGACAATTCAGGATCAACACTACTTCGGAGATTACGGTGTCGAGCTTGGGTTCGATGATTTCTTCCAGATGTACAATCAACGTGCCCTCGACAAGTCTATCCTTAGCTGCTACTGTTTGTAAGTGATTTATTTGTGTAATTTAATTATTTAGTTAAGCTCGCGTTCATTGCCCGTATAATTATCACTCACGACATTCTTTTTGTACGCTACTATGCAGAATGAAGATTCGTGAATGCAGGCTGGAAGAAATCTGGGACTTTGGGTTCATTGACCCGTATTCGTATCATCAAAACACAATAGAAAAGTTCAACAAGGATACACCGGATGATTTGCTAAGGTTTTGAAGCGACAAAATACCAAAAAAGAAATAGTTTGGCCCTACGGATTCAAGTGAGTGTTACTGTCTTTTAGACATTCCATTTTGCTTACCTGATGTTAAGTGTAATTGATGAGTATGCATGACTGCGTGTGTACACTTGCGCAGCGGCCACTTCATATTGTTCATCATTAGAATCGATAAAGGACAAGTTGAAGTCTGGGACTCGTTAACCTGGGGCGCTGACACATGGAAGAGCGCGCGTCAGATGCTTCAAAAGTATATATATATATCGACCTCTTTCGTTCATCGGCCTCTTTTTCGTTCATTTCCTGATATCAAGTAAGTAATAATTAACTCTTCTATTCATTTTTCTTTTGTCGCCCAGGGTTTGGCAAATGTTCATCAAGGAAGAACCCGGTACAAGGGCAGACAAGCTCCACTTTCAGATTAACAAAGTAAGTAGTACTACGCACCCTGATTTCAATACCATTACCATTCTCTTGATTATTATTAATTTGACTGAATTATGTTTCTCGTATATAGAAAGTCCCGCAACAACCACAGGGAACTGATTATTGTGGATACTACGTTTGCGAGTTCATTCACAGGACGATCAATGAGAAATCCTGTACTTTCAGAAATCTAGAGGTACGTAACCGGATCTTCACAACTTTATTTATGTTGCCATTAATTATGTTTAGTTTTGTTCATAACTTAATTGTTTTCATCTACTTCTTTTCAAGATGGCACGAAAGCGGGCGCAGCTCAAACCAATCGACCGTTGCAAGGCTATTGCAGAGGAATTGGCAGGATTTCTTCTCACGCAAGTCATAGCAGAAGACGGGGAATTTTTCCATCCTATGAACCAATAGCCAGCTCCCTTCTCTATGCAAGTATACAGCTATTGAAAACGAACTTCAGATTCTGTAATTCTCGGTCGATTACTTTGTGTTACATGTATATATATATATATATATATATATATATATATATATATATATATATATGTACTTTTATTTGGTGCATCAACATTTAACCGTAAACACGGAATCGGAAACACTTAACCGCAAACACGGAATCGGTGTTTCCGGATACGTATTTCCGATTACGTGTTTTCCGATTACGTGTTAAAACGAAACACGGACACACGGAAACGGAAAGACTAAACGGAAACACGTAAACGGAAACCCTGAAAATACGGAACACGCCCTAAACCCTAAACCCTAAATACGGAATCGGAAACCCTGAAAAGAAAAGAAAAAAAAAGAGAAAAAAAAAAGCTTTAGGACCGGTTGGTGTTACCAACCGGTTCTAAAGGTCATCCGCCTGCGCGCGCTCTTCGGCGCCCACGTGGAGGCCTTTAGAACCGGTTGGTGACTGACCGGTTCTAAAGGGGGGGCCTTTAGTCCCGGATACTTAGCACCGGTTTTGTATCCGAGTCCAAAGGCCCTTACAAACCGGTGCTACTGCCCTGTTCTCCACCAGTGCCACGAGTCTATCGACAAGGACACGCCGCCCTCGTCATCCAAGCACAGATTGGCAACTACGACTTGGCCCGCGTATTCATGGATGGTGGCAGTGGCATCAACATTATCTACGCGGATACACTCCGTCGGATGAATAGGAACCTGGACGGCCTTGCGGAATCAGAAACATCTTTCCACGGGATAGTTCCGGGAAAGGCAATCCATCCACTCGGAACAATTAACTTAGAAGTTGTGCTGGGCACTAAAAGCAACTATAGAAGAGAATTCCTCGACTTCGAAGTCGTCGACTGGCCTTCACAGTACCGCGCCATTCTTGGTCGAACAGCGTTCGCCAGATTCATGGCAGTACCACACTATGCATACCTGAAGCTTAAATTACCTGGAGAATATGGTGTGATCACCATCAACGGAGATTTTCATAAATCCAACAAGTGCGACATTGAATTCAATGAGATCGCAAAATCTTTTGGGATGCAAGAAGAACCGCAAGAGCTGGCAAAAAGCACGTATCACTCCGTGATGCCCCTCACAAAGAAAACCGCGCCTGAGCTGGAGTTCAGTGCCAACAGTGACACCTGAAAACATCAAGTGCACCCGACAGATTCTGCGAAGACAGTGATGGTCTCAACCACCCTTTCGCAAGCATAGGAAAGCGCGCTCGTCGAACTCCTCCGTGAGTACTGGGAAATTTTCTCCTGGCAGCCCTCAGATATGCCAGGAATACCCAGGGAGTTTGCCGAGCACTCACTTGAAGTTTTTCCAGATGCCAAACCCATCAAACAGACTACTCGACGATTTTCAGAACCCAAGCAGAAAGCGCTCGGAGAAGAAGTAAATAGATTACTAGCAGCAAAATTCATTAGGGAGATCAAGATATCCACTTGGTTAGCAAACCTAGTGCTGGTCCCCAAAAAGAACACCGACATCCTTCGGGTGTGCATCGACTACACGTCATTAAATAAGCACTGCCCCAAGGATAACTTTCCCCTCCCGCGAATCGACCAGATCGTGGACTCTACGGCAGGCTGTCAACGCCTCTCCTTCCTGGACGCCTATTCGGGATATAATCAGATTCAGATGAAGCAGGAAGATGAAGAAAAGACAGCATTCATCACACCACACGGCGTATACTGCTACACGACAATGCCCTTCGGGCTCAAGAACGCAGGCGCAACATATCAGCGCTGCATGCAAAAATTCCTCGCCAAGCTCATTGGCAAGAACGTACAAGTGTACGTTGACGACATTGTCATCAAGACTCGAGTAGAGGACACACTCCACGAGGACATTAGAGAAACATTCGACGCCCTCAACGCATACAGGATCAAGCTCAATCCGACAAAATGCGTCTTCGGCGTTCCAGCAGGAAAACTTCTCGGGTACCTGGTATTCGCCAGAGGCATCGAAGCCAACCCAGAGAAAATACAAGCAATCTTGACTATGAAGGAACCAACCAACCTACGCGGAGTCCAACAGCTCGCAGGGCGACTAGCCGCCTTGAGCAGGTTCATCGCACGATTGGGAGAGCAGGCGTTACCCTTCTATAAGCTGTTGAAGAAGAAGGACAAATTCGAGTGGACACCAGAAGCTAAACAAGCGTTCGCAGACCTGAAGCGATCGTTGCAAAGCAGGCGTGTCCTTGCAACACCGCAAGAGAGGGAGCCACTCTACTTGTACCTAGCCGCCACAAACCAGGTCATCAGCACTGCAATCGTAGTCGAACGACCTGAGGAAGGCAAAGCGTACGGAGTCCAACGACCGATCTATTACATCAGTGAAGTGCTCTCGCCATGCAAGCAACGATATCCTCATTACCAGAAGCTCGCATACGGAGTTGTTCTTACAGCTCGAAAACTCAAGCACTATTTCAAGGAACACGCCATCACAGTGGTTAATGATGCGTCACTCGGGACAATCATGAACAACCCTATGGCATCCGGAAGAATAGCCAAATGGAGCATCGAGCTGGGCGCTTGGGACATCACCTATGCAGGACGCAATGCAGTCAAATCTCAGGTACTCGTGGAATTCCTAAGCGAGTGGACAGAGCTACAAACTCCCGGACCGCCTGAGTACACGAGCAACTGGTTAATGTACTTTGACGGGTCCAAAAGAAACGAAGGAGCAGGGGCCGGAATCGTTCTCATATCGCCTAGGGGAGACAAGCTGCAATACGTCCTACGACTGGACTTTCCACCCGATGATCCAGCATCGAACAACGACGCAGAATACGAAGCCCTGTTGCATGGAATGAAGATGACAGTCGCCTCTGGAGCCACCCGATTGATGATCTACGGCGACTCCAATCTCATCGTGCAGCAGACAATGAAAGATTGCGACGCAATCGCTGAAAACATGGTCGCATATCGTGATATGTACAACCTACTCGAAGAAAGCTTCAAAGGATGCGAGCTGAAACACATTGCGAGATCCAGCAACGAAGAAGCAGATAGACTGGCAAACATGGGTTCCACAAACACACCCATACCGCCAGGGATATATTTTGAGCGGATAACCAAGTGGTCGGTCAAAGTCAAAAAAGCTGCAGGAGCACCCGCAGCACCAGAAACAGAGGTAAGCCCGCAAGTTGCCATCATCGAGCTTAATCATAACATTTCACGGCAAGTTTTTCTGGTCGAGCTAGTCTGGACGCAGAAATACCTCGACTACCTGTCCACCAGACAGCTCCCGACCGATCCTCGCGAGGCTCGACAGATAATCAGACGCAGTAAATCCTTTCGGGTAGTCAACGAAGAATTATACAAGCAAAGCATCTTGGGTATACTTCAGCGCTACATCGCACCCGAAGATGGCAAAGAATTACTCTGGGACATCCACAAAGGAGACTGTGGACATGATGCTAGCTGGAAAATAATCATGGGAAAAGCCTTCCGAGCAGGATTGTACTGGCTCACGGCAGCCACTAACGCAAAGGAACTGGTCGACAGGTGCGACGCTTGCCAGCGATTTGCACCAAGACCACACGCACTCGCTACGGAATTGCACATGATACCCATTGCCTGGCCCTTTGCACAATGGGGGCTGGATATGGTAGGACCACTACGCAAGTCTACGCCGGGTGGATATACACACTTGCTGGTCACAGTCGACAAATTTACCAAGTGGATTGAGGCCATGCCAGTAACTTCGGCTAGCGCCCAATGCGCCGTCAAGTTCCTCGATTCCATCGTATGCAGATTCGGGGTACCACACGACACAATTACAGACAATGGTACAAACTTCACAGCAAAGGAAACACAACAATTCTGTGAGGAAAAGGGCATCAACTTCAAGTTTGCTTCAGTTGCCCACCCGCAAACGAACGGACAAGTCGAAAGATCCAACAGCTTAGTTTCAGCTGGCATCAAGAAACGTCTACTCGATCATCTACACCCAGCAGCAGGACATTGGGCCGAAGAGCTACCCTCCGTACTATAGAGCCTCCGCACAACTCCAAACCGGTCCACAAACTACACACCATTTTTCATAGTATACGGGGCAGAAGCAGTCCTTCCCGAGGATGTTAGATTCAGTGCCCCACGGGTTGTGGCTTACAGCGAAGAAACCTCCAACAAGGCACTCGCGGAAGATATGGATGCACTCGATGAGATGCGATATATTGCGCTCGCAAGATCCGCAGTATATCAACAATCACTGCGAAACTAACATAGTCGCCGCATACGCCACAGAGCATTCGCGGTAGGAGATCTGGTGCTGCGGCTCAAGCAGAAGGAAGGACACAAGCTCGAGCCACCATCGGAAGGACCCTTCATCATACACGAAGTTATCCCAGGTGGAGCCTACAGGCTGAAGAACCCATCGACTGGAGGAATCTATTCCAATCCTTGGTATATCGCACACCTCCGCAAATTTTATCCCTATATTTACTTGTTCTCGCAACAATAAGGCTATACTAGCCACTCTTGTAGCTCGAATACATGACTTCTCAGTCATCGCAATAAAATACATGGTTTCTCAACCATATTTACTCGAAGATTATTCATCCTTACATGCTAAATAGTTACAGGTATACACCCCATAAACACACGGGGGCTACGCCTAAAACTCAGCATCACAGAAAAAATTATACATACAGGGTTACACACCTTACAAACAGTTTTTTACAAACTATACAGCATAACAGGATGTATACATCCTACACTCAATCATGGCGCTGAGCATTCTCAGTCGCCAACACTCTATCTACTTCATCAGCGATCAGTCGAATGATTTCTTCCGCTGCAGGACGAACATCATCATAATACGGCAAAATATCATCGATTGGACCATCCGGAAGTCTAGCTACGGAGTTAAAATTTACCTCAGGATGCCATATCCGGACAAAGGAGAGAGCCACCACCGCGCCGCAAGTCATCTGATTGCGCACACACTCGGGAATCTCTCCCTCTTGCCCGAACAGTCTGAGGAGATGGCTCCAGTCTTCAGGACCCCTTTGCAGGGGATAGAACGCGGCGTTCATCGCGACCAAGACCTCGTGAAAAGAACTCACGAGAACTTTTGCCTGGATGACACGGAACTTCAAAGTAGCCAACACAAAGCCTCGACTGCGATCAGACCAAAAGTTATTCGCATGAGGCTTTGAACTGCCAGCTTCCTGAAGAATGTGGTTTTCTACCCACTGTTTTTCCTCCCTATCATCCGTTTTAACAACTGAAGAGCAAACATGCACGATCAGACAAGGAAACGGGACAAAGAAGACTCGGGGGCTGTATTACTTACACAGCAAATCTCTAGCGACAGAAGCCAACTCGTCCATCAGAAACTGTTCGCGTTCAATCGCCAGTTTTTGCTTGGACTTAGCCACATCGGCTACCCCGCGCAAAGCTTTCAGCTTGCGCTCACCCTCCTGGACCCGATCACGGAGACCTTCATAGGTCCCAACTGCGGCAACAAGAGGATTTGCTGGACTAGCACGTCCACCTGACGGCTCGGCAGCAACTCCAGCAGCCTGGAAGAATACAAGGAAATGAGTAAGATGCCCTATTCGAGATATATCTAGTCGCACATTTGACGAGTGCTCGGGGGCTACTCCCATCGGGAGGAAACACACAATTGCAGGAAGCATTTCAGGAGAATATCTCGATTAAGGATAATGGAAATACGGGAGCACATCCCAAGGTTCATTACAATCAAAGCGATTAAGAAAAATAAAGATAAACTAAGAAGCTACAATGGTGCTGCCACTCGCGGCAGTGGACCCTCCCTTAAGACGAGCAAACAGCGCGGATAATTTCCGAGCAAGGACTCCGGCTGGCTCGCCAAATCGACGAAGCCCTACCTTTTTGCCCGTGGAAGGATCGACTGGGAGATCCGAGTAGGCCTCCTCCAAGCCGCTAACTCCATGTGCCGGCGCGAATTGGATAGCCGTCTTCGCTCCAGATTCCGACTGAGCGACCGCATAGGCATCAAGAAGATTGCCCTCCGAGAAGATCTTCAGCAGGTCACCTAGCGCGGGTGGAGACACGGCATTGATGAGGAGCAGACCGTGCAGCTGTGTCAACACTTGGGTGGCATTGCCAACCAAGGTGCAATCTCCTTCGGCATGCCTCTTGAGCTGAGCGAGGGAGTCCGTCAGCGCGTCCACCCGCTGGACTCCGGGAACTTCTAGAGGAACACCCGGAAAGCCTACAAAGAAAAAATATCAAGACTCGGAAAGCTCACCAGGATAGAAGACAAAAATACAAGGTAAAAACAGCTTACCCGCGAAACGCTCGACGAGAGGCCGAAGGAAGGCGACAAGGTCGGCATCTGCCTTAGTACCAGCATCCTCCAAGCTCTTCAAAACGTGCTGGGAAGCCGAAAGCTTCCCTTCAAAATCAGCCGATTGCATGCGGGAAGCCTGGAGCTCTTGTCGAATAGCCGCCAGGTCGGCCTCTTGAGCAGCTGCCCGAGTAGAGGCGCTCGCTTTCTCAGCCTCCAAAGACTCGACTTGAGCTGTGCGGCAAACTATTGTCAAATAACAGATATTGGGGGAGGCAAGGATAAAAGCGAAAGAAGATGAAGAAATTACCTTTTAGGAGTTCATTTTTTGAGGCGAGTCGATCACGATGCGCTCGAAGGACCCCGCACTCCGGCTCAGCAGAAATTACGCGGCGACCAATCGCCGCAAGGGAGTCAACGAGGGACTGCAAGAAACATGAAGACGGAAGATTCAGAAGAGTAAAATTTGAGCCTATACCCGATTGTAAACATTCGAGTATAGCCTCGGGGGCTACTCCCATCGGGAGCACTGTCGTGCATCCGATAAAATCAAGGAAAAGGAAAAGGCAAATTCTGAGCCTGTAGCCGATCGCATGCTATCGACTACAGCCTCGGGGGCTACTCCCATCGGGAGCACTGACGTGCACCCGATATATTCGAAGTCGACAAAACATTAAAAAGTCAGATAGCAAAAGAATTACCTGGCCTTGAGCAGAAGAAAGAGGATCCGCCGAGCTACCCGACACCTCCTTCAGGATCGAAGCCCCAGCAGCAAAACTAGGAAGTGTATACTCCATAGTCGCCGCCTTGGGGGCTACGCTCGGTGAATCCCGGGCAATATCAGTGGCGGGAGTCTCACCCGCAGCTCCTGCTTTCCTCCTCCTTTCAGCGGAAAGAGAAGAGACGAACCTGCTAGGGCTGATAGCTTGCAAGATGAAATGGAAACAATAAGTCAGGAAAAGATGCGAAAGGAAATGTTCGACTAAAGAACAAACGAAGAAAACTTACTCGTCATCTTCTTCCTCGTCCAACGTATCCGCATTCCAGGCGGTTTGGATAGTTGGACATGAAGGGGAAGGAAGGCGCGTGCACAATGGAGTAACAAGGACAGGAGCATTTTCGGGTGATTCCTCCAAAGAATTATCTTTGGAGGTCGCTTCATCATCCCCCACCCGACGGCATTTACGGTGGAGGAGACCACCGTTCGAGTCCTCAGCGTCATACGAAGAATCATGCTCAGAACCCGAAGAAGCGTTGGCAACGCTGGTATCGGCCGGGCCATCCAGGTTGCTCGCCAGTAAAACTGAGGCCTCCTCCCCAGACATCGGCGGGTAGCAGGTGGCCACGGATAGGCTCTATAAAAATTAAAGATAGAGGGAAGAAGAAAAATGAGAGGGAAAGTCAGTCGACCAAATCCCAAAGCAAGAGAAAGAAAAGAAGACAAAGAAAGCCAAAACTTACCTCGGCTGGCGGTGGCCTTGAGGCTTCAAAGGCATGTACCGGACATATGGGGAAGCTGTCGCCCTCCTTCAGGTTGGTGATAGCTGCGATCTTCTTCTCGAACTCGGCATTCGAGAATTCTTCATGGCTCACTCGACTGGGATCTTCGACGCCCTGGTACTCCCACATCGCGGATGGCCTATCCTGCAGGGGCTGCACCCGACACTTGAGGAATACACTCGCCAAGTGTAGACCGTTCAACGCGATTCCTGCGGCTTGGTGACGAAGAACAGCCACCTTGGCGAGTAGAGGAGTAACTACTCGGTTCTCTTCAACCGAGAGTTTGTGCTCCCAGGACTTCCGCCTCTTCAGAACAGCAAACGGGTGGAACTCGTTGACTCCACCCGCGCTGTTGTCGGTTACGTAAAACCATTTCTTCCTCCATCCCTGGGCGGAATCGATGAAGTGCATGGTGAAGTAGCCAACTTCTGGCCTCGCCTGGATCCCGAAGCCGCCGGTGCGCAGCGACTCCCCAAGCTCGGTCTCCACCCGCGATTTCTCGTGGAAGATACGCACCTTGAAGAGGGCCTTCCAAAGGCCCCAATGAGGGCGAATGCCCAGAAAGCACTCGCAAAGCACGATAAAGCACGAGATGTGCTGTATCGCGTTTGGAGGCAAGTCATGAAGCTGTATGCCATAGACATACAGCAACGCGACAAAGAAAGGATGGAGGGGGGAGAGAGAGCCCGCGTGACACGT
Organism: Alopecurus myosuroides; assembly: GCA_028641055.1. NCBI lineage: Eukaryota > Viridiplantae > Streptophyta > Magnoliopsida > Poales > Poaceae > Alopecurus > Alopecurus myosuroides. Next base: position 92,470,311 of record CM054057.1, read on the forward strand.
GATCTGCGAAGATCACGGGCTCGTTCGCGCGGGGATTGGGTACCTCCTCCTTCTTGCCGAGGCGTACCAGTTTCTCCGCTTCCGGAGGCAGCAGCCCTTCTCGCTGCATCCCCTTGACGCTCTTAGCCGTGGTATTGGGCGAGCGCCAGTCACCTGAGCGTGGCGCGGGTGGCGCAAGGCCATCTCCTGAAGCCCTCGATGACGAAATGGTGGCGCGCTTCTTGCCACCTGCCATGACTGCTAGCACCAGCTTGAGGGAAGGAAGAATACGAGCGCGAGGAAGAAGATGGACTGGAAGACGAAGGCTGGGAAAGTTTTACCGCATTGCAAAGACCCGTACTTATACACGGAGCTATTCAATACTGGCCACTCGATGCGCCACGTGGCGCTCATCGCAGCCACCACGTGTGGAGGCAAAACGAGGAGGCGGTGAACGCTGGTTCCTGCCACGATGTTAACAGAAGATCGTGCGCATTTACTGCACGGTTTGCGTGAAAACCGGGAACGACGTCTCGTTTCCCGGTCAAAAAGCTGACTAGGTGGGCCAGCCCTTCTGCTCTCACTCCGTCACGTCCCATCGGGAGGATGAAAGTGCGCCATGACGTCATAGCGTGCATCATCAAGTTGAAGAAATTTTCGAATGGAAGGTTCAAACACGAAAATAACTTCGTATGAATAAACTCCTTCGAATAGGAGCAATTCTTTCATGAACGAATCATGAAACAAGACCTCTTTAACAGAGAAAAAATACCCTACACGCGAAAACTCTTTCGTATGGGCACGACATCCCAAACATGAAAACTCTTTCATATGGGCATAAAACTTCTAACACGAAAACTCTTTCGTATGGATAAAAGAACTACTAATTTGAAAATTTACTTGAGTAGGCAGAACCTGCCTTTTTATTTCACATGATATTTTTACATCATAAGAGCCTGGATTGTTCAGCCGACTAGGCACATCCGGATGCCATATTCTTTCGAATATGAAGGTAAGACCCGAAAGATCTCTCTTGAGGGCCTGGAATCGCACTCAAGCTGCGTCCTCCGGTATGATTCCGTGTCAACAACACGAAGAAAAATCCTAGCGGACGCGCCGGGTACCCCCATAGGTTAAGTTCGACTTGATAAGACCACAACGGCCCAGTCGCAACAATCACCTCATCGGGTTCGAGTCGGAGGTCTCGAACTTGTGTAGGCCAGAACTGTTTTTGCCCTAGTTGCAATTAATTGGCCCTGATCTTTCAGAGAGCCAAGCTACTGTGCCGTATCCTTATGCGATAAAAAGCCATAAAGACAGGCACTTGTATTACTCGATACTCGGGTATAAAAGTTCATTACACAGGGTATATGCCCTCTAAACGGGAAAACAACCTTACTGGTTATCCAAAAGAAAGAAAGACCAAAAAAGGTTTGACCGCCTACTCGACTGGAAAAATCCCACTCGAGCAAACGCTCGGGGGCTACTGACGAAGACATGGATCCTGGACCCTGCGGGTAAGGACACCCCGTTTCAGGCCCAAGGTTAAGGCCCAAGAAGAGGAGCTCTTGGAGTGTTCCAGAAGGCCTACGTGAAGCCCACCTGCACTGTCTTGCGGGATAAGTTAGGAAACTTGTAACCGACCTAAGGTTAGAGTTCGAGTCCTCTCCGGGTAGGGTTTGAGACCTGGCCACCTATATAAGGCCAGGAGAACCACCGGAAGAGGACCAAGAAACACCGCACCACCAAAGCCTTGAGCTCGAGATCATACTCTCGACTTGAGCAACCACCATTGTAACCGATCTACTCATTAATACAGATCGACAGAGGCAAGAGTAAGGGTTTTACCTCTACGAGGGCCCCAAACCTTGGTAAATCTCGCCCCCCTCTCTAGCCGACGATTCCACCAGCGCTCATGGGTTCTCCTATTCGAAACCCTATGGGTTCACCCGAGGGATTTGTACAGTCAGAGATTCGACATGCATGGATGACACTACGTATCTCCAGCTAGAGAGAAACCCCGGGTCTTCGAAAACCGTGTTCTTCCGGCATCGAAGGTGGCTTCGCAAGGATGACCCGTGGAGAAAACGCAAAGATCTGTTCAACAATGAAGTTGAGATGCGAAGATCCCCACGTCAAAGGAGCGGTGAGGAAATCGACGAGCTGTTGAAGAACTGGAAAGAGTGCCCTGCGCCGGGAAAGAAGCGAAAGGCGTCGGCGCCGTTGGAGGGTGTATGGAAAACAAGGTCTGTTCTCTAGGGCCTGAGGTACTGGAAGATTCTCTGCACGCCCCACTGCCTTGACCTCGTGCATATCACGAAAAACGTGTGCGAGAGTCTGCTTGGCACCCTGCTCAACATGCCGGAGAGGACAAAAGATGGGCCGAAAGCAAGGAACGACTTGAGATTTTTGAATATCAGGGGCGAGCTCCACGAAGGAAAGCCGGATGATGATGACGATGATGATGATGTGTTAGATGGGATGGAAGGTCGCCGCAAGGGCAAAAAGTCCAAGAAGACGGCATATTACTGTCCCCCTTCGTGCTTCACGCTATGCGAGAAGGAGATCGACCAATTCTTCAAGTGCCTCCTTGGAGTCAAATTTCCTTACGGTTATGCGGGGAAGATAAGCAGATACCTAGACGTACCAAAGCAGAAGTTCAGCAGGATGAAGTCTCACGGCTGTCACGTGATGATGACGCAGATACTTCAGTTGCAATTCGAGGGATAATGGACGAGCATGTCCACGAAATGCTGTTTGGACTCTGCAACTTTTTTGACGTCATCTCTCGAAAGTCGATTGGAGTGAAGCAACTCGCAAGGCTACAGGAAGAGATCGTGGTGATACTACGCGAGCTTGAGATATACTTCTCGCCCGCATTCTTCGACATTATGGTGCATCTCCTTGTCTATGTCGTGGATGATATCATCCAGCTCGGGCCGCCGTTTTTACACTCCATGATGGCGTTCGAAAGGATGAATGGTTCCATCAAAGGATACATCCGCAACAGGGCCCGTCCAGACGAAAGCATTGCCAAGGGCTTTCTAACAGAAGAGTGCATCTCTTTCTGCACGAATTTTCTAGACAAAGATGAGAACCCTGGTATGCCCGTAAACAGGCACTTTGGCAGGCTCGCTGGATGGGGACACCGCGAGGGCCAGCGCGAAATGAATGTCGACTTTCAGGGCCGACGCAACGACTTTGACAGAGCAAACCTAGTCGTGCTACAACATGTAACAGTGGTCGATCCTTGGTTGGAAAAGCACAAAATGCTAATCGCCAAGTATTACAGTGACCGGGGACAACATAGGACCGAAGCAGAAATAATCAGAGAGCACAACATCCATTTCACACAGTGGTTCAGGGAGAAGATTATGACCGATCACCCGGAGACGCCTTATTCTGAAGAAGAAAAACTCATACTCACATTGTCACAAGGCCCCGCACATAACCTCATGACATATCAGGCATACGATATCAATGGTTACACATTCTACACGGCAAATAAGGACCGAAATTGCGAATACCAGAACTCGGGGCTAACGATGGAATCATTAACAGGTGACGTCAAGGAAAGATACTATGTTAGGATCGACGAGATATGGGAACTGGACTACTCACTACTAGGAAAATGACTATAGGTGACTTAGCATCAGTGGCGCACCATGTAGCCGTGCGCCACTGATGTGGTTGGGAGCAAACATGTCCAGACATCAGTGGCGCACCATGTAGCCATGCGCCACTGATTGTCCAAGCATCAGTGGCGCACGCACATTGGTGCACCACTGATACCCTGCACCCATGTATACACAATAGAATAAGTGGCGCACCTGATGCTCCATAGCATCAGTGGCGCACCTCCTAATAGTGCGCCACTAATTCTATGTACCATGTATTCCTATTAGCATCAGTGGCGCACCATAGGCGGTGCGCCACTGATTCTATGGAGCATCAGTGGCGCACCATGCACAAGTGCGCCACTGATGCCTGCCACCCATGTATTCAACATAAATGGGTTCCGGGTCTAAATTATTCAACCACAGCAAAGAAGGGTAAGAAAATTGTAAAAAAAAAACACTTAGGGCTATGAGAATCACGATGTGGCGTCGTGTGTGTGCATGCATTCGATGAACTTATTAACGATGATATGATCGACATATTTATTTGCTACAGATGATAAATTGAACACATTTATTTTGCTAAGTATGATGTAATGTGTGCGTGGATTACATTGATTTGTTTGCCTACTGAAAATGCACTAAATTAATTAGCATCTTATCCTAAATTAATGAACGTATTTTATTAAATTGCAGTGATTTGTTTTGTACAGAAAAAGAATTTAATAAAAAATTGGGTTGGGGAATTCGAACCCGCAGAACAAAGCATCAACCACATGGGTTGGCAACAGTTCACGTTTGCTTTGGATGTTTAAGCTATTTAATGTCGTGCTTGTTTAGGCCACGGACTACTAGTTAGCACGGTGCGCCACGAATTCATCTGACCTGCGCCACGGATTCGTCCAGGAGAATATATCGCGCGTCTCCTCGCACGGTCGCCCGACTCGCCTCTCTCCCCATCGCTCCTCCTACCTCGCTCCCTCACAGCACCGCCGCCAGGGGCTCCCGCCGGTCTCCTCCCATCGCCCTCAAGCTCCAGGACCTTCTGCCGTCGTGGTCATCGGCGCCTACAGGACGCCGCCCTCCTCCTCTCCGCACTGGGCCACGGTCGCATGAGCCGCGCCTTCCTCCTAGGTCGAGGCCGGCGAGCCAAGGCGCCGCCCCAAGCCGTCCCTCGCCCGCGTGTCAACCTTGCCCTCCTACACCCGCAGCTCGGCAGACGACCTCATCTCCAGCGCGTTTTTCCGCATCGCGCCGTCGCGGTCGTCCTCTCATATCGCGAGTGCCGCCGCCGGCGAGGTCGGACCGGGCCATCACAACGTCCTCCGACCTCACCGGACCCTGCCCCGAGCCCCCGAGCACCTCGGACCGCCTCCTGCCGTCGAGCTCACTGCAGCGTGGACACCTTCGCGCGACGCCCGCCGGGTGTTCGACATAATGTCTGCAAGGTTGGGCCTCGCCGATAAGCTCCCGCATCTGCCCGGTGACGCCGGTGTTTTCCCCTTCGCCATGTACGTGCCTGGCCGGGGGGGGGGGGGGGGGGGGGGGGGGCATGCTCGTGTTCTCCCCTGTGGCTTGCCAAGCCACGGAGAGAGTGAGCCAAGGGTGGAGGCCAGTGAGCCAAGGTCGGGGGAGCCAGCGGAGATCCACTGGTGGATCTGGTGGCCGGCGGGGAGGAGCAGCGCGGCACTACTGTGGCTGTCGGCGACTGCGTCTTCCTCGACTATAACAGTTCAGCAAGGATCTCCATTGTCCATTTGGTACCGATACATCTTAATTTTTTTGTGCATTTTGCAAATCTTGTTGGAAATGTGATCTGGCCTCTATGCTTCTTCCTCCTTTCTACATAATCCCTTTGAATCTTGTGCAGTATCCGCAAAAGAGTGGCTAGAACCTAGACGCCTCAAAGAACAATTGTTCCTTTTTTTTCTCCGTTTAGCCAAGAAATAATTGTTTGACAAGATGAGTGTGCTGAACCAGCTGATGCACTGGACTTTTTTTTTTCTTTAGATAAACCCATTGTACTTTATTCATTAACAAAATGTTCATAGGTACAGATACGGGTCATACAGATTTCCTAGCCATACATGTCGAACAACTTCTAAAGAGAAAGAATACTTACCTCAGTTATGGGCCTAATGTTGCTTGCTGGCCTAATGTCAATACGTTGATGCCTAATTCAGTAGACTGACAACATTCAGTACTCACGTTTTTTAATTGCTTGAAATAACTGGAGTAATTCATGTGTTGTAATGGAAATTCATTTATTATTGTATTGAAATTTCATGTCTAAATCCACTTATTGCCTCCTCACGATGGTAGCTCATGTTACTTGCACTGAACCTTACTTGTTGGAGGAGCAAAAAAAAATCAGTGCAAGGTTTCTTGCTGTGGTGTTTTACTCCTGTGGTTGCACAAGTTTCTTGTTTAAGATTATTGCAGTACCTGCAAGTGAATGGTGACTCTAATCCGCCTGTGCAAGTACTACTGTTTGTGGGCATGGTATCTTGCTACTGTAGGAAATATTGAAATTGCAGTATCTGTTTTGTACTTGTACTCCTTGCTTCTTGCATATGTACTGCTACTTCTTGCTTGCAAAAACTACTCCTTGCATTTGTACTGCTAATAAATGGTCTTGGACCATTTGCTTGTGCTCGAAACTTGCAATGGTTTTTGTTTTCCTGCAATTGCACATATAATTTTGCACTGAGATTACAGTTAGCTGCTTATCTTTGATGGCATAGATTAGATCTGAGTATTTGTGTCTGAATGTTTGTTTACATGCTTGTTCGAGTAAGGGTGCAACAAAGAAAGAGGCTAAAGTACAGTTTGCATGTTTAACAAGGAGTAGTTAGATGTAAAAAAAAAATTATCTTAACTTCATTACTGTTTATTCAAGTTTGCTACTGAAATTCTTGTAATATTTCAGTTTGCTTGCTAACAAGTTTCATAACTTGCTTCCAATATTGTTTCCACCAAGCAAATGACCTCAGGGACCGGCGAGCTTTGGTGCATAGGAGTCGCGGCGAGAAGCTGCTCAGGAGAGGACCTGGAGCTTTGACGCCGAGAAGCTGCTAGGGAGAGGGCTTGGAACTTTGGCGCAGAGGACCTAGGGCGAGTAGGTTCGCCGAAGACTGATTAGGGATGGAGCGCAGAGGATCTGGGCGACGGCGATCTTGTGCGTCTACGAGGTGGAGCACGAGGGAAGTGGACCTGACCAAGGAGCACCACCCGTGAGGTGTACTGGAGCTGTTCTCGCTGGAAGTTGCGTTTCTGTTTCGCAGGGGTTCGTTGTCCCCTTTTTGCAAGGGGCTAACATGTAATCTAGGCGACTTTTAGCCCTTGTCGGAATTTCGTTTAATGTCTTATATTTCGGAATTTCAAACTTATTACTATTTTGGATTTTAGCTATGAATGTGTTGATGAACCAGATTGCGATAATGATTAGCTTTGTCTATTTATACTACTTTGTAATATGTTATTTGAGTTGTATAACCTGTATAAATTACATGTATGCATACCGTATAAATACAGGTACAAACAAAATTGCATATACATATATAGGAATCGGTGGCGCATCCCAAAACAAATCAGTGGCGCAGAGCATCAGTGGCGCATCAATGTTGGTGCGCCACTGATTCCCCAGAGTGCATGTATACTCTGGACAATCAGTGGCGCACCACTTTGGTGCGCAGTGGCGCACCTTTGGGGAATTAGTGGCGCACCACTTTGGTGCGCCACTGATTCTGGCGCAATAGTAGTGGCGCACCATGGTGCGCCACTGATTCCCAAAGTGGTGCGCCACTGATGCCCTTTTTCCTAGTAGTGACTGCGGAGAGAAGGTGCCAATGTTCCGTGTCACATGGGCAAAGAGCGTCAGGAAAGAAGGACAATATTTCACCACCATGGTGATACCTGAAGCCAAATCCGGCACGAATGTCACCGCAAAAAATGAGCCATGGGTCTTGGCTAACAAAGTGGACCAATGCTTCTTCATTACTGACCCGACAATTCCTAGCCGTGTTGTCGTGCGGAGAGGCAAAAGAAGCATCATCGGAATGGATGAAGTAGCCAACGAGCAAGACTTTGACCAGTACGGCGATCCGAAAATTGAAGATGACAACGACGATGGAACGAAATACACAACAAGAAGAAGCAGGACAACGCTACCTACAGGTCACCCATTCCACCGAAGAAGTCACGGTGTTCCGGGACTGAATTACTCGACCGCGACAAAGAAGGGAAAGAAAATTGTAAAACGCTAGCTCTAAGAACAACGATATATGTGTCGTGTGTTTGCATGAATTCGAGGAAGTGATGGCGATGTAATATATATACACTTAATGTTTAAATTGATCTTTCTTGATTTTATATTGATTTATTTGAATTTATTTTGAGCTTGTATTGATTTATTTCCTAAGGAAAAAATCATTTTTTTGAAAAAATGGGGGGTGGGACTCGAACTTGAGGCAATGGAGCAGTGGCAAAGGGGTCAGCCACTGGGCTAAGCAGCAGGTTCTGCTATAGACCAGCGCGCATGCTTTTTGAATAGATAACAGAAATAGGCACGATGCACCTCTCATCGCTGCCTCACGGGTAAGCGATGTGTGGCGCATCTTCCAGATGTGTGTCACGACTATCCTTTCGCCTATTAGACTGGCCCGTTCCCCTCCTTCTTCCTCTTCCACGCGCGCGATCTCGATCTGAGAAGAACCAAACCATCGCCTCCGAGCCTGGTGAAAGTGCACTATGGTCAACTAGAGGGGGGGGGGGGGTGAATAGGTTGACTACCAATTTTTCTTTTCTTTTCCTTTTAAAGGGCTTAGTACGATAAGATACGATTCTCTAGATGTGCAACTAGGTGAGCAACCTATGTGAAGAGAGTAGTATGCGCAACGGAAGTAAAGCGTAAGGTAGTAAAGCAAACAACAAGTGTAAACAAGGAGACAAGGATATGATTCACCGTAGTTCCTTCTCAAAGAGAAGTACGTCTACGTTGGAGAGGTGGGGAGCCACCTAGGCGCTCCTCAATAGCACGGTTGTGCACACCTTGTTCTCCTTGAGCTTCTCCGGTGAGGGAGATGCTCGTTTCCACTATGAGGTCGACTTGAAGGCGTTGACCAAACCTTTACAAGGACTTGAGGTCACTCCACAAGATGGATGGAGGCTCTCAAGATATCCGTAGCTTCTTGCAACAAGGTGGAAACTACAAGCACGAGATCTACTAAGGTTTCTAGGCCTCAAGTAGGATTCTAGATCTACTAGGTTGTGGTGGATGGATTCGAGATTCCTTTGGTGGAAGTGTGGATCTAGGTCTCCTCTAGCTCTCCACCAAGTTTGGGAGTGATTGGGTGGACGGAGTGGGAGATCTAGGTGGTTGAAGCTTTCATTAATGGCTAGGAGAGAGAATGGGAAAAGCTTAGCATTTATGAGGTAGGGGAAGGGGTATTTATACCCCTTGCATCCAAGTGACCGTTTGCAGTCCAGGGCACCGGAGGCTCCGGTGGTTTCACCGGAGGCTCCGGTGGTCTTCTGTGCACTGCGCAGTTGCGCAGTGCCTTATCCTTTGCGCGCTGTAGAGTACGCCGGAGGCTCCGGTGGATTGAGCGGAGGTTCCGCCCACCGGAGCTGCACCGGAGGTTCCGGTGGAACCTCCGCTCTTCTCCAACAGAAGGGGTAAATGGCGGAGCCACCACCGGACCCTCCACCGGAGTCCATTTGCGCTTGGACCAGGGGTTCCACCGGATGTCCACCGGAGCCTCCGGTGGAACCTCCGCTCTTCTCAAACAGAAGGCCATTTTGGCGGAGGTGCCACCGGATGCACACCGGAGGCTATTTGCGCACAGGCCAAGTGGTTGGCAGAGGGCGGAGCCTCCGGTGGAACTGGCGGAGGTTCCGCCCACCGGAGGTCCACCGGAGGGTCCGCCACAAGGTCCGCCCTACTCCAACAGAGAGGTGGTTTGGCGGAGCCTCCACCGGACCCTGAGCGGAGCCTCCGGTGGATTCACCGGAGCCTCCGCTCCTGCACATTTTGGTTTCCTAGCTTTCTTTCTCTTAGCACTTTTCGAATATCGCAAGCATTAGCCCCATAAATATAGTGAACCTAATAACCTGGGCATTTTCATCATTTGAACAAACATTAGATCAAATAGTTATGTTTTCATATAATTACCAAAACGGACGATGATCTTTCAATCTCCCCCTTTTTGGTAATTGATGACAACATAATTATTTGCATGATTACGGACTCAATATGAACGGAGCTCCCCCTAAAGATATGCTCCTTTCATATTGAGATCACTAAGGCATGATATAAAGTAGTAATATGACAATGATAACACATAACACACATAACACATAGATAATATGAAACGAGGTTCACATACGAACATAATATAGCGAGGTTCACGATAGATACGAATAATGTAAACAAACGAAGTTCCAAATAGTTCAAATCAAACTCCCTCAAGCAAAAGAGAGATGCAAATCAAGGAAAGCTTGAGGGACCATGCAAATGCCCGTTCCTAATATATCTTTCTCCCCCTTTGGCATCAAGATACCAAAAGAGGGAGAGTGAGAATGCTAACGCCCCAAAGATCACTCATCAGAGGCTTCCGGATCCGGGGAGGGGGCACGGCGGCGAGAGCTAGTGGCTTCTTCTCCTTCTTCCTCGGACCAAGCAATGATCTCACCCTTGGAGTCCCTTGTTTGCCATTTATCCCAATTGGTGATGCTATCAAGAGCCGGGGACTCAATGACTAGCCCTTCCTCACGAAGACGTTGACGAGAAAGTTGAGCTTTGTTGCGGTTCTTGAGTTCCAAGTCATAATGTGCTTCCCATTGACGTTGCTCAATCTTCTTGTTCACGCGAAACACTTTCTTGAGAGCCCTTTCCATCCACTTGAAAGCATTGCTAGAGGGAGGAGGTTGAGATGGACCCGCTTCTTCTTCCTCATCAACAATAATGCGAGGCCTAGCCTTGTGCTTGCGAATGGCGGGAGTGGGATGCACAATGGGTTCGGTGTGATCTTTCATGAGAAGTCTCTTTTCCGTGTGAGAGATCCAAAGCTCATCATCCATAGGTTCATCCGGAAACTTATCATTCCACACGTGCAATATGATCTTCATGATGAAGGGCCCAAAACAAGCATTCTTGCGGTTGCATATGGCATGCCACAACTCGTTCCAAATGTAGTCAAGCACATCAAGCTTGCGAGGAGTGGTATCCATACGGTGTTGATGAGTAAGAAGCATTAAGTTCTTCAAGAAACCTTGGATCTCATCCACATTGCCCGCCTTTGGATTGATAGTCTCTCTATAGACCCGCAACATGATGTCATAAGTGGGAAAGAGACCCTTGACGAACCCAACGGCGTATTTCTTCCAATGATAGAGAGGAGTGAGTTCATCCTTCGGAAGAGACGCGGTGTTTGCGGCATGAACTCGAAACCATCCATTAGCAAACTCTTCTCCCTCGGCAAAAGGGCCAAAATCTGGGTAGCCACCAAGAATAGTTCCAACATCCTTCCAAGTGATGTCAAGTCGTCTTCCCTTGGTTATCCAAATAAGGTGGCGATTGGTCTCATTGCCAAGATGAACTGTGGCAAGGAACTGACAGACGAGCTCTTCATCAAAGTCTTGTTGAAGAGTGATAATGGGACCGAGACCAAACTTCTCAATGAGCTCGAGGGCCTCCCCAAAGTACTTGTGATTGCGTTCCATGTGCCCAATATTGATAGCATGTTGGGGAACGACATTCTCCTTCGGCTTCCTCATCAAGATCTCATGATATATTTGCCCTTGGAAGACGGTGTGAAAACGCAGATCCTTGCCCCGGAATTGGGGCATTAGGCGGTCACGGGCAATCACATACGGATTTTCCCTTCTTTCCTTCACAAATGCCGCATCGGACATCTTGGATGCGGTTGGTGTGGTGTTCTTCCTTGGCAAAGTCTTCTCGGGGGCCGGGAAACGCTTGCGCTTGCCTTGAGAGCTGTCAAGTTCGGCTTGAACCTCATCCACGGGTGGAGGTTTGCGGCGACCGGTGGACTTGTACCGTTGCCCTTTTCCCTTGGAACCGGAAGCATCTAAAAGAGAGAAAGCAAGAAGAACATGAAGAACGAGTAAAGCTCGAGACGATGAAGCACGCACAAAACCAAGAAACCAACATACTCATGGTGTTAGGGATGAATAATCTAGGGTTAGGGTAATGGTTCCCCTATAACCACAACGATTCAAACCTAACATACACTTTCTAGGTTGCTAGGGTTTGTACTAGGGAAATTCCACTCCTAAAACTCCAAATCCACAAATCTAGAAGGCTAGAACATGAGCTCCTATGCATCTCATCTATCAACTGGAAGAGAGAGAGAGAGAGAGCACGTACCGGCTGCATCCATGGTGAAAAAGGAAGGAGGGAAGAATCCCGGGGCGTCTTGAGGCAAGGAGAAGGTCTCCCCGCGGTGGAGCACCCGAATCCGGCGGCGGAGAGCTTGGGGGCGGCGGCGGTTTGTGGGGAAGAAGATGGGGGCGGGTGGGGGAAAATGAGATTGGATCTCACTTACCCCCGCGCGCCCACATCTTATCCACTGTAATTTTCCGCCGGCGGAGCCTCCGGTGGTTTCACCGGAGCCTCCGCTCCCGCCAGCGGAGCCTCCGGTGGATTACACCGGAGCCTCCGCCCCCTGTCCCAAAACATAGGTTTTGGTCCACTGAGCCACATGGGCCCAGCGGAGCCTCCGGTGAGGTTCCGGTGGACAGGCCCGGCGGAGCCTCCGGTGGTTTCACCGGAGGTTCCGCCCAGATGAAATTTCGGCGCGCCATGATTAGAAAAACTCGAGCAATACTATAGGAGCAAGGGTTTAGGCAAGTGGGGCTTGGGTTGGAAAATCGTTACTTTCATACGAGAGACATTGCTCGACAGGGTTCGCAAGAACCATAAAACAAATGAAAAACCGAACCCGTACGAGTTGTCAAGATGAGGATATAATGTGAGAAAATGATCAAAAACACATCAAAGGTCGGTGGCCGAGGCCACCATGTTTGAGTGTGTAACTTGGCACCGCGAAGATATATCTTGGGTCCAAAATTACTACTCACAATTAAGCACAATGAGTCACAAATTGACTAGATATGCAATGATTGATTGATTTCCGCATAATAAAAGGAGTGCATACTCATGAATTGAGTAGCGCTCCCCCTATTTCCATGCCTACACCTAGGCTAGATAGCAAGAATAATGAAGGTAGATATGCAAGGTTTCAAGTGAAGTTGGAGGAATCGATGACATTTAGTTCATTCCTCAAAGCTCGAAATCTTGGTTCATCAAGGGCCTTCGTGAAAATATCGGCAAGTTGATCCGTGGTGGAGACATATGAGAGATCAATATCACCTTTCTCAACATGATCCCGAATAAAGTGATGACGAATCTCAATATGCTTCGTCTTGGACTGAAGAACCGGGTTGTAGGCGATCTTGATGGCACTCTCATTGTCACAAAGAAGAGGCACCTTGTCAAAGTGAATACCATAATCCTTCAAGGTTTGCCTCATCCAAAGCAATTGGGCACAACAACTTGCCGCGGAGATATACTCGGCCTCGGTGGTGGAGAGAGCAATGCAATTTTGCTTCTTGGAAGACCAACAAACCAAGGAGCGGCCAAGAAATTGGCAACCCCCGAATGTGGACTTCCTATCCGTCTTCTCTCCCGCATAATCCGCATCCGAGTAACCAATGAGTTGGAAGCTTGAACCCTTGGGGTACCAAAGACCGAAGTTTGGGGTATGAACTAGATATCGAAAGATTCGTTTCACGGCTTCCAAATGACTTTGCCTCGGAGAGGCTTGAAACCTTGCATATTTACCTACGCTATACATGATATCGGGTCTAGATGCACAAAGGTAGAGCAAGGAGCCAATCATGGAGCGGTATACCTTTTGATCTACCTCTTTTCCATTAGGGTCGGGTTTCAAGTCGGTGGTTGTGGACATTGGAGTCTTCATAGGTTTGGCATCATTCATATTAAATCTCTTGAGCATGTCTTGAGTATATTTGGCTTGTTTGATGAAAGTTCCTTCATAATATTGATTTACTTCGAAGCCAAGAAAGAACTCCAACTCTCCCATCATAGACATCTCAAACCTATCGGTCATAAGCTTGCAAAACTCCTCATTGAACAAAGTGTTAGTAGACCCAAAAATGATGTCATCCACATAGAGTTGGCATATGAACAAGTCACCTCCAACCGTCTTAGTAAAGAGGGTGGGATCGATTAAACCAACATTAAACCCGCGATCTACTAGAAACTCTTTAAGGTGCTCATACCACGCACGTGGAGCTTGTTTAAGTCCATAGAGCGCCTTATCAAGTTTATAGACATGATCAGGGTGGTTGGGATCCTCGAAGCCCGGAGGTTGCTTGACATAAACTAACTCACTAATGGGACCATTAAGGAAAGCACTTTTTACATCCATTTGTTGTAATTTGAAGTTATCATGCGATGCATAGGCAAGTAAGATGCGAATGGATTCAAGACGAGCTACGGGAGCAAAGGTTTCACCGAAATCGATACCTTCGACTTGAGAAAAACCTTGGGCAACCAATCTTGCCTTGTTGCGAATGACAATACCATCTTTGTCTTGTTTGTTCTTGAACACCCATTTGGTGCCAATAACATTCTTGCAATCTTTGGGTCTAGGGACCAATTTCCACACTTTGTTGCGCTCGAAGTTATTGAGTTCATCATGCATGGCTTCAAGCCAATCTTGATCTTCGAGAGCTTCATACACTTTCTTGGGTTCAATGCAGGAGACAAACGCATGAGCCTTGCTAAAATCCGCCAATTGCCTTCTAGTGACCACTCTTCCACGGACTTGTCCAAGAATCTTGTCTTCTGTATGACCCGCTCGTTCGAGATTCTCTAGTCTTCTCTTTTCTCTTCGTGCTAGTATCTCCTCCAAAGATTCCTTGGATATGGATTGAGAATCACCTTCTTCATCGGAGGCATGTCCATCTTCATTCTGATCTTGATCAATAATGGGTGATGAATCACCACTAGGTTGAGCATTCTCAACAATGATGGAATCTTGATCATGATTGAGATGAGTAGATTGGCCTTGGTCATTAGCTTGGCCTTGGTCATTAGTTTGAGGGCTTGGTGCATCTTGTTGGATAGCTTGATCATCAATAGGTGTAGTCAATGGCTCCACATGAGTGGGGCATAGTCCTTCTCCCTCCGTCATCCGGTGTCCCTCAATGGGGATTATTTCACCAATCCCCATTCTTCTTATGACGATGGGAGGAATTGCATCTCCTACAACACCATGATCTATACGCCCCCCTTGGGAGCCATTATCCTCATCAAACACCACGTCTATAGCTTCTTCAACTTGTCCGGTGGACTTGTTGTAGACTCTATAGGCGTGAGCGTTTGTGGCATAACCAACAAAAATGCCCTCATAAGATCTAGTCTCAAATTTTGACAGCCGTTTACCTTTCTTGCGAATGAAGCACTTGCAACCGAAGACCTTGAAGTAAGATACATCCGGTTTCTTACCCGTGAGAATCTCATAGGGGGTCTTGTTCAAGATCTTGCGAAGATATAACCGGTTTGTGGCGTGACATGCGGTGGAGACGGCTTCGGCCCAAAAGTTATAGGGAGAAGAGAACTCCGCAATCATAGTTCTAGACGCATCCATCAAAGTCCGGTTCTTTCTCTCCGCAACACCATTTTGTTGAGGGGTATATGGAGTGGAGTATTGATGAGCAATGCCCTCTTCACTAAGAAAACCCTCAACGGTGTAGTTCTTGAACTCCGAGCCATTATCACTCCGGATTGCCAATATGGTAGCATTGTGTTGGCGCTCAACTAGAGTGATGAACTCGATGACTCTACTTTGAGTTTCACTTTTCCTTTTGAAGAAATACACCCAACAATATCTTGAATAGTCATCCACAATCACCAAACAATACTTCTTTCCTCCGAGACTATCATAGGATAGTGGACCAAAGAGATCTAAGTGAATGAGCTCGAGAATTCTTGTAGTGGAGATTGTTGTCTTGGTTGGGTGTTGTTCTCCATGTTGCTTCCCAAAGGTGCAAGAGCTACACACACGATCTTTAGCAAATTTAGCTTTGGTTAGTCCTAGAACGTGATTGCCACTTTGGAGATCATGTAACATTCTCATATTGGTGTGGGCTAGTCGGCGATGCCAAAGCCACCCCACATCAACTTTAGCCATTAGGCATGTCGCGGCACACGTGTCTTCTTTAGAAAAGTCCACTACATACATGCCGTTCTCGACAAACCCAACAAAGGCTACTTTAAGAGATGTCTCCCAAGTGACAATCACACTCTCTCTATTAAAGAACGAGGTGAAACCACAATTCGCAAGTTGAAGAACGGACATCAAATTATAGCCAAGGGACTCAACAAGGAGAACATTCTCAATTGATAAATCATTTGAGATTGCTACCTTGCCTCGTCCCAATACCTTAAGCTCGGACTTATCACCAATAGTGACGCAATTGAGACGAGGTAGAGGAGGTTCAAGATTGCTTATTGCGTCATGGCTTCCGGTCATATGTTGTGATGCACCACTATCCACTGTCCATTTGTTAGACCCGGAAGCTTTTCCCTACAAGAGATCAATTTCTTGATTTAGGTACCCATCCTTCAATGGGTCCTCTTTTGTTAGTAACAAGGGTCTTAGGAACCCAAATAGTCCAATGATAATCATCACCATAAGAAGTACCAACGTATTTAGCATAAACATGTCCATCCCTAGATTTCATAAGAACATAAGATGGATTATATTTTCCGGCGAAATCATTATGAGTGATGCTCCCCCTAGAGGTATCACCACCCATAATGGCGTTGGTCTCCTTTTCTTTGGTCACCTCACCCTCTTTCACAAAGACAACATTTTGAGGGGGAGTAGTGACATTCTTGGATATCTTCTTTGACTTGGAAATAAACCCAAGTCCCTCTTTTCCTTTCTTGGCACCTTGAGAGCTTATTGCATCGTTGAGAATTCTTTCCTTCCCTACATTGTTAGTCGTAGTAGAAGAGGTAGGTGCAATAACAATGCTATTTGATGAAGATGCAACATGCTTATTTGATTGTTGAGCTAGGAGCTTGATTCGAGACTTGGCAAGTTTGTCATGAATTTCCTTAAGAGATTTAAACTCTTCTTTTAGTTTGTCATGCTCCTCGTCAAGTTTTTGGTGAGATATTCCTAGCTTCAACTCTTCCTCTTCAAATTCTTTAAGTAAAACAAGAGATTTAGCATGTTCTTTCTTAAGTTTGGCAAGAGATTTTTCGTTATCTTTCCTAAGCTTAGAAACACTAATAGCATAAGAGTCTTGTAAACTAGATAGTCTTTCTTCAAGAGAGGCTCTCATGGATCTCTCCTTTTCAAGATCCTTAATTAGTTCACCATCATGATTCTCATTGGTACCACCATGATTCTCCAAGGTCATGATGATTTCCTCTTTCTCATCAATGAGAGAGTTGGCATCATCAAGTTGCCTTAGGAGAGCTTTTACTTTTTCTTTAGTTTCACCTTCAAGACTACACAACCAAGATCCTAGGTTCTTGGCCTCCTCATCGTCACCAATGTTTTCAACACAATCCAATAATGAGGGAGAGGTAGTGTTAATAGACTTGGAGGTGGAAGTTATTACCGCGGTGGCTTTTGCCATGAGACATGTAGGTCGGATCGATGTCTTCTCATTGGGAGATTCAAATAGAGAGACCGATGAAGAGGAAGTGGTAGCTATGGCGACGTGGGCAACGCCTACGACTTCATCTTCTCCTTCATCTCCGGAGTAGTATGTCTCCAATGTGGGGCCTTCTTGAACATATAAGGCCCTTGGAACCCTTCTAGCGATGTTCTTGTTTTGTGGAGCTTTGTTCTTGTCCTTGCGAACAAGCTTCCCTTCATTCTCTTCTCTTGGCTCAAAGGGACACTCTTTGACAAAGTGGTTTGCACTTCCACAATTGTAACATGTCCTTGGCCGTTCCCCTTTCTTCCTAAAGATCTTGTTCCTTGAAGGTCTTGGGGCACCGGCTTTGTGAGCCTCCCATCTCTTCCAATACCCTTGCATGGCAAGAGCAATACATTTATGGGCACCCTTGTATGTATCCTCATAGTCCTCATCATCATCATCATCATCATCATCATCATCAACTTCTTCGATCTTGGCCATTGCTTTAGACTTCAAGGCAAGGTTGGGACTTTTCATGTCCTCTAGAGCGAGCAAGAGCACCATCCGCACTTTTGTGAGATAAGGATATAGCAATGAACTCACTTAGCACTCCAATGGAGTTGAGGGAGTTGTAGTCGGATCTTGTTCGAATGCTAGTGGAGAGGTTCTTCTCAAATGGAGTTATGGCCTTGACAAACTTCCTCTTGATCCATTCATCGGAGATTTCCTCTTTCCCAAAATCTCTTAGTTGATTGCCAAGAGTGACAACTCTTCTATATAGCTCCTCGGGACTCTCGTCTTCAAGCATGACGAAGTTCTCGGACTTGTCGAGAGCAACATCATATTTTGATGATTGGATTCTTGCATTTCCTTGGAACAAGGAGTCAAGTTTATCCCATGCTTCCTTGGCGGTCTTCAAGCCGCGAATGTGCTCAAGATGTTCTCTTGGGAGAGCCTTTTGGATAGTCACAATAGTGGTCTTGTTGAGTTGGAATTCCACGTCCTCTCTTGGGGTCAAGTTGCTTGGATCATGAGGATGGAATCCATGAAGAATGCTTCTCCATAGAGCGGTGCAAGAACCTGAAATATGAGACTCCATATCGAACTTCCATGATGAGAATTCGTTAGTGTTAAGCATGGGAGGATTTCCAACATTAACTATGTGTGGTATTGTAGCAATAGTATGGATAGAATCGTAATTGGGAGGCGGTGGAACTTTAGAGTTAGACCCCGAACCGTTAGCCGATTGAGACTTGGAGCCCTCGGAGTTCCCACTACCCTTAGCCTTTTTATCGGCTTTTGCTTTGGCTTTCGCCTTAGCTAAAGCGATGTTAGCTTCCATTTCATCAATGTCCGGAATGGATTCTTCATCCGAGCTAACATCGTTTGTGGTGGGAGGTGTTTCCTCGGACTCCTTGGTTCTCCCCATCAATACCTCCATCATTTTCTTGATGCTAGAAACCTCCATACTGACAGTAGAGCTAACCTTAGACATTTCGGTTTGGAGGATTCCAACCGAGTCTTGTAGGTTAGATATATTGTCGGACATCTTGGAGATCTCCGCACTAGAACTACCGGGGGTATTTTCATCGACCATTGTACTCTTAGGCGGTTAAGCCCTTAGTAAGAGCCGAGGCTCTGATACCAATTGAAAGTGCACTATGGTCAACTAGAGGGGGGGGGTGAATAGGTTGACTACCAATTTTTCTTTTCTTTTCCTTTTAAAGGGCTTAGTACGATAAGATACGATTCTCTAGATGTGCAACTAGGTGAGCAACCTATGTGAAGAGAGTAGTATGCGCAACGGAAGTAAAGCGTAAGGTAGTAAAGCAAACAACAAGTGTAAACAAGGAGACAAGGATATGATTCACCGTAGTTCCTTCTCAAAGAGAAGTACGTCTACGTTGGATAGGTGGGGAGCCACCTAGGCGCTCCTCAATAGCACGGTTGTGCACACCTTGTTCTCCTTGAGCTTCTCCGGTGAGGGAGATGCTCGTTTCCACTATGAGGTCGACTTGAAGGCGTTGACCAAACCTTTACAAGGACTTGAGGTCACTCCACAAGATGGATGGAGGCTCTCAAGATATCCGTAGCTTCTTGCAACAAGGTGGAAACTACAAGCACGAGATCTACTAAGGTTTCTAGGCCTCAAGTAGGATTCTAGATCTACTAGGTTGTGGTGGATGGATTCGAGATTCCTTTGGTGGAAGTGTGGATCTAGGTCTCCTCTAGCTCTCCACCAAGTTTGGGAGTGATTGGGTGGACGGAGTGGGAGATCTAGGTGGTTGAAGCTTTCATTAATGGCTAGGAGAGAGAATGGGAAAAGCTTAGCATTTATGAGGTAGGGGAAGGGGTATTTATACCCCTTGCATCCAAGTGACCGTTTGCAGTCTAGGGCACCGGAGGCTCTTTGCGCACAGGCCAAGTGGTTGGCAGAGGGCGGAGCCTCCGGTGGAACTGGCGGAGGTTCCGCCCACCGGAGGTCCACCGGAGGGTCCGCCACAAGGTCCGCCCTACTCCAACAGAGAGGTGGTTTGGCGGAGCCTCCACCGGACCCTGAGCGGAGCCTCCGGTGGATTCACCCGAGCCTCCGCTCCTGCACATTTTGGTTTCCTAGCTTTCTTTCTCTTAGCACTTTTCGAATATCGCAAGCATTAGCCCCATAAATATAGTGAACCTAATAACCTGGGCATTTTCATCATTTGAACAAACATTAGATCAAATAGTTATGTTGTCATATAATTACCAAAACGGACGATGATCTTTCACCTGGCCTCTCATCGCCTCCGAGCCCTAGCCCTCGCCTCTGCCCTCCCTCCCTCTAGCCACCGCCACGCCGCTTCCCCATCCCCTCTAGCAGATCGAGAACGTCTCCGCCATCTAGGAACGCGCGCCCCCGTCTCCATCAACCGCGCGCCCCCCTCTTGCCGCCGCCCACCACCACCAATATTGAGGAGACAGGACCACGAGCGGCGCCAGGACCCCAACGAGCAGCGCCGGGACCGTGACGAGCGGCGCCAGGACCTCTGCATCCCCGACGAGGGCTGCAGCCCGTCGCCCCTGCATCCCAGGCGAGCGCTGCAGCCCGTCGCCTCTGCAGTCCCTCGCCTCTTCATCCCTGACGCCGTCCACCTACGTGAACGACTACACTGAGCCCTAGGTAAGATCCCTCCTCCTCCCTCCCGCCTTGTTCTTGTTCCTGCTTGCTCCGAAACGCGATCCAATTGCGCTGACGAAGAACATCAACACATTGCCCTGTCGATGAGTGCATCAAGTGCGATTGTTGCGTAGATGGTGGTTAGATGATTGTGTTTAGTATATAGAAAATATCCCTGATTTGGTTATGAATGCCTAGACTCACAGAATATTCGGTTCATGCCTTTCTAAGTTCTTAGGCTGGTGTACAAGTATGAATACCCAGGCTCATACAATATTCAGTTCACTGTCATCGCTAGCAGACCGTGAATATAATTTAGGTATAGTCACAATGCCATTTTGTCTGTCACTTATAACGTAGTGATAATTTCTTCCCCATACTGTTATACATGGCAGAATATATAGGAAAAAATCCCGAAACACTTGGTTGTGCATTGTGGCGCCTCTATAGACTCTGATGAAACTAATGTTTATATGCTTCCATTGCGGCATTTTAATTCTATATAGTGTGATGTCTTAAACAAATGATGGTGTATTTGTACTATTTTTTTGTCCTTGCACTCAAAACACTAATTCAGCTTAATCTCTAAGACAAAATGGTGTACATTCTCTAAGACAAAATGGTGTACATTCTTATCCTACAAGTAAAACAGTGCAAGTAAAACTTATCTTATAAAATTGAACCCTGTTTAGGATGTGCATTGTTGAATAACTGTCTTCCGGCTCGGCGAAAAAAGCAAACTGTGCATAGACTAGCGACATCATGTTATGATAGATTGGCTCAGATTTCTTATTTAATACTGCATATGGTTGGTATCTACTGTGATATATTGCTACTACAAGTGATGTAATCATATAGGTACTCTAAGCCCGCTGGTGCGTCTATATTTCTTGTTGAATTTTGACGTGAAGCTAGGAAGCCCTTTTACTATCATGAAATACCAGTGTCTTACACATAACAAAAGAAGTTGTAAAGTGTGTAATTCCAGTGTGAAGTTGTGGTTTACTAATAAGAAATAGTGAATGTGTAATTCCAGTGCTAGATGCTGCTGTTGTTGCTAGGCTGCTGCTGTTGCTAGGTTGTTGGCTGCTAGTTCTAGGTTGATGTTACTGCTAGGATGGCTGCTGCTATCCTATTTCAAACTGTGTTGTATATGAAATGGCAAGTAATGTGAAATAAAATAGCAAGATTGTGAACTACTTCTGGTCTTATTGGTGTTGGACGTGTCAAAATTTGTCGGGAAGAAATCTTGGTGTTGCAGTTTGGTACTTGAACAAATTTGGAAATCTGTTCGGCCATCGAGCCGGTTAAAACTTTGCAGGGAATTCAAGTGAGTTTCCCATTTTCGCCGAAATGTTGATTAATTTCCGTTTCGGCGAGAATCGGGCACTCTAGTGTTAGAAAGTTAGCAAAGGTCATGCCGAAATTTTCTCATGAATTTAGGACTTAGCCGTTTTCCCGTGATCGAGTAGTATGTCGATTTTTTGTTTCCTTTAGATTAACCAATAATTTCCCCCTTCAGAACATGGCACACGACGACGAGGCCGGTGGTTCTAAGCCGTTCTGGGAAATCTCCGACGAAGAAGATGAGCAATACGACCCGACGGCGGATGCCGGGGCTGACGCAGACACTAGCGGTGGCGAGGAGGATGACGCCAGGACTAGTGGCGCCGGTGATACCACTAGTGGCGCCGCCGGCGGAAATGACACCACTGATGTCGGCGGTCAGACAGATGGTGGTAGCAAAGCCAAGAAGAGGACGGCAACGAGAAAACGGAAAAGGAACAGTCTCCACACATACCGTAAAGAGATCACGAAAATTGATAGCAGTGGATATCCAATCGCGCCCGAGGCGGTGGTCAAAGGATTTGGCAACCAAATTGGTTGCATTGTCCGGGACACTATCAGGATCAACACCGATGATCTAAGGAAAAAAGAGAATGCCCATTATCAGGTTCTTCTCTTTAGAAAGCTGCACGGATGATACTTGTACCCGCATCCGCCAGACGAGCCGTTTAAGTACAATAACGACAATCTGGAGGGGAATAAGGTCAACCATTCCACCATTGGTAAGATGAACACCGCCTTGGCCAACTGGAAACACCGGGTGAAGGTTAAGGTCTTGAACCCCCAAAAAAAGCTTGTAGGATGTTTTAGCGAGTGAGCCGAACATCACCGAAGCTGAACTCCGGAACTTCAAGCTACTTTGCGAGAGAGAAGTCGCCAAGGCTAACAGTGATTGGGGGCAGAGGATGTGGCGGTTGAACATAGGTAACCACAAACTGGGATGCGGCGGTTACAGAGCGGCGATTCCCAATTGGGAGAAGGAGGACGCCAAACGTGCAGCAGAGGGCATCCCTGACCCTCTCGCAAGGTACTCGCTGCGGACAAAAAACTTCATCAGGGCCCGGTTTACATATGACCCGGTAGCGAATGAGTATACTGTCGATGATGAGAAGGTGAAGAAGTTGTATGAAAACTTGGTAAGTAAATACACCACCCTAGTTAGTTTTCTCTCGACGATCTAGTCTATTGCATTATAGTGTACTGGTGGAATTCTAAACGGTTCACGCTAATTGTGCAGAACGCAGAAATCGAAAGTGGTGGAACCTCGTCAACCATGCCGAGGCTGCACGGCCCGTGGGACGACAATTTAAACAGGGCGGTGAACGTGACACAGGGGAAGTCAAAGCACAAAAGGCCGTCAGGTGGACGAGTTTGTGGCCTGGGCACGACGACGAAGCTCAGAGAGTACTTCAAGGAGCCCAGGGAGGCGAGAAGGAATAGAAGGAGGACCGTCGAAGATATCCAACGTGAAGAAGCCCGCGATCGCGAGATTGCAGACCTCAAGGCCAAAGTTTCCGATATTCCTAATATTGTCAAAGAAGTTTTGGCAGAACAAATGGGCAGCGTTTTGCCTACCATCTACGATGTGGTTACTCGATGGAATGAAGGAGGTCGAGTGGGGCCGTGCCCGGTGCCTAGCATGCAGGGCAGCAACTCAAGAGACTTGTCCAGAGTCTCGCCAGCCAACGCCAGGATTGCGGACCCACTGGTGACTTCGCCCGCCTAGAACACGTCGCCGATAGTGACTCCGCCCCAAAGTTGTCAGAATCGTGATTCCGAATCGGATCGGAACCTCTATGGTAGGATCGCAAACAGTAGAATCACAACTTAAAGAATCGTAAAATCTTAGATTCTACCTACTAGAATCGCAGAATCGTTCAACTCAATTTGGGTCGCAAAGTCGTAAAATCGCATGGTAGAATCACGATTCTGACAACTATGCTCCGCCCGCCTCTAGCCGCCTGACCATCCGTTGCGCGCCCACAGTGGGCGGTCCTCCGCCGAATGAAGAGCGTGCACCAACGAACGACCGCCGCCTAGCCATCAGTTGCACGCCCGCCGCTGGCGGTCCCTCACCAGTCAACAGTAGCACGCCCGCCGTCGTTGGCCTCTCGCCACTAGAGGAGCTCGACGCCATCGCCAGCCAGGTAAATAGTTAAGCGTTGGAGCGTCGATCTTTCTTTGCCTTAGACTGGCATCTCTGACGCCCTGCATGTTTTCCGCAGAACGACGACGTTCCATGCACTCTCCTACACACAGTGGACGGCGTGTTGAAGGATGTTGCTGTGGGTATGATCGTTCAACCGTCAACCCGCAGGTTCCACAACAGGCCGATGCGCGAAGACGTATATAGAGTTCGATTCCTTCGGGTGCTGGCGGGCTACGACGACTTTTTGCCTCCCATTCAACCCTACCAGGAAGAAGATGACCCCGATACCCTGACGCTGCTCCAGTGCCAACCTTGGAACATGGAATGGCCGAAGAGCCAAATTCGCCTGGGAAAGAGGGGCGCCACCCCGCAGACATCGCCTCTAGAACTACCGGCGCGAGGCACCACCTCGAAGACAACCCCTCTAGAAGCGTCGGAGCGGAGCCATGGAAAGACCGTCGCCGCGCCGTCGCCTACCCCTGACATGGAGATGGCACAACACCTGGCGGATGACGTTGATCTTGATGCCATGGATTTCATCGCTGATGACTTTGATGGCGGAGATTACATTGCTCCTCCCCCAGAAGAACCGTACCATAGCACGGAGGCTCGTGGTGAGGCTCCTCCCGCGGATAAATCCAATTGCAAGTGTCTATTCGGTTCTCAGGAAGACACACCTCCAGATGTCGCCCCCTACACCGAGACTCGGAAAAGTGCGAAGGGAGGAGTTATTTTCAGCCCTAGCACAATCCGTAAGGTGGCTAATGAAGAGATTGAGAAGGAGATCATTTCGAAAGCGCCGAAGCCGCGGAAAAGAGGACCTAGATCCAAGGCCGCAAAGTCCGCGAGCCAGCCTGCTAAGATGCCGCTCCGTGTTCACGACGGCCCACCTACATCTAAGCATACGAAGATGCATGTGATTGGTCAGCCTATGCTTATCCAGAGCAAGCTCAAGGCCTCAACTGGGGATATGCGGATTTTGCATGACAGCCTTCTTTTTCTTGAAACGCGCCTTCTTCAAACCAAGGATCCATCATACCCGGTTTTCATTGCCATGGTGCCAAATGACTTGGGCTTCGTCGAATCAACCGGCGCGGATAGGATAGTACTGCGGTTTTCGGACATCTTCGATATGTTCCATAGCAATCCGCTGCACTACTCCATGCTCCGTCTATACTCGCTCAGTATGGCGGTGCAAGTCAGCAGAGATAGTACACCGGGCATCGCGATAGTGGACCCCTTCTACATGCGCCACGACGTGTTGTGCTCCGTTAGGAACCAGGCAGTCGCGTCGACATATCTCCGGGACTTCATGCTGGCGAACCAGACCAAGGATTACATCCTCATGCCTTACTTTGCTGGGTAAGTCAATATTCTTAGCCTAATCGAAAGTGATTTTCTTTAGATTTTCATCGCTCCTTTCCAACACTTTGTTTGGATTGTTCCGCGCATATATACACAATGGATACTCATCTGCATTTGTATCAGTCATTCGCATGCCACGTATCTCGACTCAGGGAGTGCGGTGAAGAAAGACTACTCCAATGTGAAGAAAGTTTTGGATAATGCTCTCACCGGCTACCACGCAAGGGGGGCATAATCTCTAGGGAGAAGGTCGTTCAGGGCGCTCGGGTGTTCACCCACACGACGACTTTCGCGTGCGTCAAGCAGCCGGCAGGCAGTAACCGAGACACCTACTGTGTCCTCCATCATATGCGGGCGTACGTACGGGATCAACAGTTCCTTACCCTGCCTAGTCAAGTCCAACAATGGGCCTCCCGCTTGTCGATGTTCAGGATGACAAGGTTAGAGAGGAGATATATGATATCCAGAAGTGCTTTGCCACGAAAATCGTTCATGAAGTGGTGAACAAGAGTGGGACATTTTACTGTCGGTTCAACATGTCGAACCGCGACATAGATACCTACCTAGCAACTGCCTGTGACGACAGGCTCTTCATCACTCCGGAGGGCTGTCCCGTTGTAATCCCTGGGAGGATGAGTCAGGAGGAGTGAGAACTATTGTAAGGCTTTCTACATTTTCCGAAATTAGTCGAACTCAATCGTTAGGGTTATGAATCGTCCATCGTGTAACAGATGCTCAATTATGTCAATGCTTAATTATATTTCTTTTCATTATTGAGGTCTTACTTGTGATGGTCGTTCGATCTTTTGGATAAGTAAATGCCGATGATTAAAAGAGTTGGTTCACACTCAGATGGCCTAGGTGGTCAGCTGCTCCTTGTGATTTTCACAAAGTTAGGATCTTGTGCATCCCACTTGGCGCAGCTGCACCACCTACGGCCGCTTGTATGTGTCCACCCTAAATATGAGGCACACATCGTTACGGTTATGAATCGTCCATTCTGTAACTGATGCTCAATTATGTCAATGCTTGATTATCTTGCTTTTTATTATTGCGGTCCTACTTGTGATGTCCGTTCGATCTCTTCATTAAATGCCGATGATTAAAAGAGTTGGTTCACACTCAGATGGCCTAGGTGGTCCATTGCGCCTTGTGATTTTCACAAAGTTAGGATCTTGTGCATCCCACTTGGCGCAGCGGCACCACCTACGGTCGCTTGTATGTGTCCACCCTAAATATGAGGCACACATCGCTACGGTTATGAATCGTCCATTCTGTAACTGATGCTCAATTATGTCAATGCTTGATTATCTTGCTTTTATATTATTCCGGTCCTATGTCCGTTCGATCTTTTTTTTAGTTTCAAAGATTTGATCCTTTGTGTTTAACTTTCATCTTATTTATGTCATATTTCTCCACTTACTACTTATTGCAGACATGTTTAAAACTATTGTTTTTGTTTTTCTTTCTTGTCATTACAGATGTCGAGGTGCTACGTGGTGTTTAGAGGCAGGGTTCCAGGAGTCTACGATCACTAGGAAGACTGCTTCGAGCAGGTGAACAAGTTCAAAGGGAATGCCTACAAATCCTACAACACAAGAGTGACGGCGGAAGCTAGGTGGTTAATCCATCTCGAGGAGGAACAGAAGAAGAAGAAGAAGAACAACAAGTGGATGAAGACCATCGCCTTGCTCGTCATGCTATGGTTCCTAGTTAGATGATTAGGTTATCTGCGACTAGATAGGTCAAATGTCCCGATGATGAAGCATCATCAATCGATGTAATCGGTCCCGATGATTAACCGTCTGATGTAGGTCACTTGTATCTATTTGACTCTGATAAACACTTTGTATTCATAATCAACTGTTTGATGTAGCTATTCGGAATTCTAAGCAGTATGATCAACTATGATATATCATTTGTTCGTCAGAGAACTATTTTGATACATTTTGTCTACTAATATTCTTCTGTATTTGAGCTGTGTATATACTTGTATAAATACGGTACTGCGTATTTCAAAAAAATACAGCACAGTATAGCCGTGACGCACCAAAAAGGGTACCCGTGACGCACCTGGGAGGATAGCCGTGACGCGCGAAAGTTGATACCCGTGGCGCACCAAGTAACTTAGCCGTGGAGGCATTACGTAGCCGTGACACACCTAAATTCCTAGCCATGGCGCACCTCCGGAGTTAGGCGTGACACGCCTCGCAATAGCCGCGGCGCACCGAGCCCGTGCGTCACGGGTATCAATAGGCGCGGCGCACCAGCTAGGTGCGTCACGGCTAAACCCATAGGCGCGGCGTGATAGCCGTGACGCGCCCAGGTGCGTCACGGATAAGCAAAACGGTGCGTCACGGGTAAGCTTTTCCCTAGTAGTGACTATTCAAGGTATTGTTGGGTTTATTTCTTCAAGAGAAAGAGTGAGACTCAAAAGACAGTCATCGAGTTTATCACTTTGGTTGAGCGCTAACACAATGCTAGCATTATGGCGATCCAGAGTGATAATGGCTCCAAGTTCCAGAACTACATTGTTGAGGGTTTTCTTAGTGAAGAGAGCATTACTCATGAATATTTGACTCCCTATGCCTCTCAACATAATGGTGTAGCAGATAGGAATAACCGTACCCTTATGGATGCGGCAACGACAATGATTGAGAGTTTTCTTCTCCATATGTGTTTTGGGCCGAAGCCGTCTCCATCGCTTGTCATGATAGCAACCGGCTATATCTCTGCAAGAACTTGAACAAGACCCCCTATGAGATACTCACGGGAAATAAGCCGGACGTATCTTACTTCAAGGTCTTTGGTTATAAATGCTTCATTTTCAAGAAAGGTAAACGCTTGTCAAAGTTTGAGACCAAATCATATCAGGGTATGTTTTTTTGATATGCCACATATGCCCATGCCTATAGATTCTACAACAAGTCCACCGAACAAGTTGAAGAAGATATAGATGTGATCCTTGATGAGGATAATAGCTCCCAAGGGGGTCGCATAGATCATGGTGTTGTAGGAGATAAAATTTGTCTCATCGCCATAAGATGAATGGGGATTGGTGAAATAATCCCTGTTGAGGGGCACCTTTTGACGGAGGGAGAAGGACTATGCTCTACTCAAGTGGATCCATTGAATAAACCAAGACCTCAAGCTAATGAACAAGGCAAAGCTCAAGATGCTCCCATTGTTGAGAGATCTCAACGTATTTGTGATCCTTCACCCATTGTTGATCAAGGCCAAGTTCAAGTTGAACATGACTCCGATGAAGAACGTGATGTTCAATCTATATCCAAGGAAACTATGGAGGAGATGTTAGCTCGAAGATCAAAGAGAAGGCTAGAAAGTCTCGAGCGTGCGCCTCACACGGTAGATAAGATTCTTGGGCAAGTTCGAGGAAGGGTTGTCACTAGAAAGCAGTTGGCGGATTTTAGCAAAGCTCATGCTTTTGTTTCTTTCATTGAGCCCAAGAAAGTATATGAAGCTCTTGAATATCAAGATTGTATTTAAGCCATGCAAGATGAACTCAACAAATTCGAGCGCAACAAGGTTTGGAAGCTAGTGCCAAGACCCAGGGATTGCAAGAATGTTACTGGAACCAAGTGGGTATTCAAGAACAAGCAAGAAAAATATGGTATCGTCATTCAAAATAAGGCAAGATTGGTGGATCAAGGGTTTTCTCAAGTCAAAGGTGTTGATTTCGGTGAAACTTTTTCTCCAGTAGCTCGTCTTGAATCTATTCACATCTTACTTGCTTATGCATCTCATCATAATTTCAAGCTACAACAAATGGATGTTAAAACTGTTTTCCTTATTGGTCTCATTAATGAGTTAGTATAGGTCAAGAAACCTCCAGGTTTCCAAGATCCCAACCAGCCCGAACATGTCTATAAACTTGAGAAGGCGCTCTATGGACTTAAACAAGCTCCACGTGCGTGGAACGAGCAACTTAAAGATTTTTTAGTAGATCGTGGGTTTAAGGATGGTTTAATCGATCCCATCCTCTTTACCAATAAGGTTGGAGGTTACTTGTTCGTATGCCAACTCTATGTACATGACATCATTTTTGGGTCTACTAACACTTTTTTCAGTGAAGAGTTTTGCAATCTTATGACCGATAGGTTTGATATGTCCATAATGGGAGAATTGGAGTATTTCCTTGGTTTCAAATCAACCAATATAATGAAGGAACTTTCATCAAACAAGCCAAATATACCAAACACATTCTCAAGAGGTTCAACATGCATGAAACCAAGCCTATGAAGACTCCCATGTCCACAACCCTTGACTTGAAACCCGGCCCTAATGGTAAAGAGGTAGATAAAAAGGTATACCGCTCCATGATTGGCTCTTTGCTTTACCTTTGTGCATCTAGACCAGATATCATGTATAGTGTTGGTAAGTGTGCAAGGTTTCAAGCCTCTCTGAGGCAAAGTCATTTTGAAGCAGTTAAACGAATCTTTCGATATTTAGTTCATACCCCAAATTTTGTTCTTTGGTATCCCAAGGGTTCAAGATTTCATCTCATTGGGCATTCGGATGTGGATTATGTGGAAGAGAAGACGGATAGGAATTCCACATCTGTGGGTTGCCAATTTCTTGGTCGCTCCTTGGTGTGTTGGTCTTCTAAGAAGCAAAATTTCATAGCTCTCTCTAACACCGAGCTAAGTACATCTCCGCGGCAAGTTGTTGTGCTCAGTTTCTATGGATGAGGCAAACCTTAAGGGATTATGGTGTAAGCTTTGACAAAGTGCCTCTTCTATGTGACAATGAAAGTGATATCAAGATCGCCTACAACCTCGTTCCTCACTCCATGACGAATCATATTGAGATTTGTCATCACTTTATTCGGGATCATGTTGAGAAGGGTGATATTGATCTCTCCTATGTGTCAACCAGGATAAACTTGCCGATATCTTCACGAAGGCCCTTGATAAACCAAGATTTCGAGCTTTTAGGAATGAACTAAATGTCATCACTTCGTCTAACTTCACTTGATACCTTGCATAAGTACCTCCATTTTACGTCTTATTTGGTTTGGATGTAGGCATGGACATAGGGGAGCGTAACTCAATTCATGGGTAAACACTCCTCTTATTATGTGAAAATTAAGATTTCATGCATATATAGTCATTTCGGGACTTATTATGCTTCAATGTTGAGTAGTGCTTTTGGGCCCAAGATATATCTCCGCGGAGCCAAGGCACACACTTAAACATGGTGGCTACGTCCACCGACCTACTCATTTGAGGAGTTCTCTCTTATTTGCATTTTCTTTTCTTTTCTTATAGATATTTTGTCACATCCCAATTTTGGAATACCTGTTAACACAGTTGTTTTGCTAATTGCTTTACTAATAAACCTTGGTTGTGTTTGTTTGTGGTTGTTTAAGTGCAACCAAACAAACTAATTATATAAACTTGCAAACTTAAAAGGATAGCAAAGCAGTGAACTAAAAATATTCAACATATTGTTCCAGGAATAAAAATATTCAACATATTGTTCCAATGACTTTGACAATATTTTCTAAAGTAAATATTGATCAAAGAGTTTTCCAAAAACATCTTATGAGTCCCATACATGTTGAATATTATTCCAAGACCTAAATTAAGAAAGAGGAAACACTTAATAAATCTCCATAAAGGATTATCAGAAAAAGAGGCATTCTTAAACGCTTCACCAAAATATTATCAAATGTTTTTCCAACCTTGCAAGATTAAAAACAATAGTATTAGAGAGCATTTGCTTGCTATCTCTAGTCACATAAATATTTTGGCAAAGCATTGCTAAAGAAAAGCCTAGTGCTTTATTAAATAGAAATTCCAATATTTCTAGAAACAGAAAACTCAAACTAGTTACTATTGTAAACTTTCCTCAAATGAGCTGAAATTAATACAATTGCTTCCTTATAACAAATAAGGAACACACACAAGAGGAGACCAAAATTTGAATCCATTAAAGTCCTGAAAACATGAATTTTCTCCACAGCAACATTTGGGATTTTGAACAAGTTTGTTCTACAAATTTTTTCCAAATGCCATGAAATAAATACCACATGCTCTATATCATAAATAAGGATGAAAACCAAAAGGGCACAAGTTTTTGAATAATTGAAGTTGCCAAAAACCCCTGTTTTCTTGACAGCACCTTTTTGAAATTGGAACAAGTTTGTTCTATGAATTAACTCAAAATGACTTGAATTTTATACCACATAAGTAACACATCAAATAAGGAATGTGTGCCAAAAATTATCATTTTTGGAAGCTCCTAAGTAGCCTAATAAATTCAATGTCCATTTATGTCAGAATTCAAATTTGAACAACTTTGAATTATAAAGTTTCCCCAATTGAGCCAATTTTCATATATGTTGTGTATCTTAACTAATTAGAATTTTGGGCAAAAGGAATTTAAATTTTGACTTTGTTTGACTAGTGAAAACAACCTTTTACAGAGAAGACAGGGACCAATTTGTAAACTTGCAGGGACCTAAAAGTAAGATGAGTCATCTTCTACCTCTAGCTCCCTGTAGAGAAACAGCACCCCTACTCCATGCCTTCGAGAGGAAGGTATCCGAGGTGAATAAAGAGGCCCCCCCATGTGCTCTGTCTCCCACATGCCCCCTCTCCCCTCCCCTCAAGCTCTCTCCTCTCTCTCTCTCTCAAGAAATCCCAAACCGAAACCCTAGGGAAATTTCTCGCCGGCGATTCGACCTAATGCGACCACGCCGCCGGCTGCCGTGTTGTCCATCGTCTCCGCCTCATCGAGTAGGTACTCCCTGCCGGAGGAATCGAGCCGGAAGGGCCCGAGGTGGCCGCGCCATCCATCTCCTCGCTGCGGGTCCGGCGGACTCCGGCGAGCCATTGCCTCCGCCACGGACCTTCTCCTCCTCCTCCGAGCACCCACGCACGTCTACGGTGAGCAGGGGATTCCCCCCGAGCATTTTCCCCTCTCCCTCTCCCTTTAGTTCGCCGCCGCGCCGTGGACGAGTCCGGCCGCCGCCGTGTCCGTGTCGCCGGCCGCGCTCGGGTGCTTCCCTGGAAACGAGACCGCCCGTTTTGGGTTCCTCTCGACGAGCTCAACGCGTAGGTGAAGTTTAATCGCAAATTGGTGCCCGTTTTCACTCAGATTGGAGCTCGCCGGAGTTGTCCGCCGGCGAGTGACATCACCACGGCGTCACGCTGACGCAAGCCGACCCCGCGCGCGTGGATGCAGTCAAACTGGCTGGTGGCCCCCGTGCTGGCCTGCGTGGCAGCCACCGTGGCCCCCTGGCCCGCGCGTCAGCCTCACAGGCTAGATCTGCCGCGGTGAGAATTGACCTGGCCGGCCCATTTGGCAGATCTGGCCCAAGTCTTGTTTCTTTTCCATTTATTTTTGACAGATTGTTACCTGTTTGCTTTTGGCTCTAAAAACCTACCTAAAAGATGAATTTGACCAAACTAAAATTCACAGTGGTACCTAAACTAATTCTAAACCACCTCCAACTTGTAGATCTACATTTGGATGAATAGATTTGAAATTAAAAATGATTTGGCAACAGGTACCAGAAACACCAAAATGAACACCATTTTTATTTTACAACTCAGAATGAAGTGAGGCCAATTGCATTGGAAAGCCCTTGAAATTTCCTAACAGGAGCATTTAACCTCGTTTCCAAATTCATTGTATTTTTGAAATGGCATGCAATTTGGTAAAACACCAGAGAGCACTTTGGTGATTTTTATAAATTAATTAAAGATGAATTTTGATGCAAACCAAATTGGATGGTCTTGTACATGTTTAGTACTATCCAAACCTAGAAGGGTTTAATTTTTAGAGCATCATATAAATTTTGGTGGACAGATCTTTGTTTTGCTTGTTTCTGCCATTTTGGCATTTTAGATAATTAAATTGTGTGAATATATTTGTGAGTTGCAATATTGTTTTCTAGCATGTATAAGTTGGTTGAACTTGTTTTTTTTGTGTTACTTAACTATTTTAGCATGTTAGATTGTGTGGACTTGAGTGGAGAAGAAATATGATTTTGTTATTATCATATGTTTATTCTCTAGTTATTACTTGCATAGAAATTTTGAGTGTTTAATTTGTGTGCAAGCATTTGGATTATTGTGTTGATAGATTGTAATCAGTACCATGTTGATACTTATATTTTGTTAGTATCACCTCTGCTAGCTTGCATTTGATTTGGTAGAAAAGCATGAGTAGCTTTGTCATGACTATGAGAATGTTTGGAAAAATTCTCTCATGTGTAGAATTTTTAGCACAATATTTGTGGTTGAGTAGCCACATATTTTTATGTTGTATTCATAGGACCAGTAGAATTTTGATAAGGTTTTTATGAGTACTTGAATCCTAAAGTTTTCACATGTGTGAAAACAGTAGCATGAGTAGCATTGCCTTGCTTATTTTTGCACCCTATTATTTTCTGCTAGTATTGTTAATGCACTAGATGCTAGTTTAGTTTTTTTGTTAATTTTTAGCAAATGGACCAGAGGCATTGTTACCTCTTAATGCTTTGATATGCTAGTGGAACACCCACTGGTTTCATTGCATTTTTGGTGGAAACATCATTTCCCCAAACTAGATGCATCTCTTTTATATAGTTTCATAACTAATGAGTGCCTAGTATTTTTGCTTTGGGAATTTTTGTGCTAAACAAAAATGGGTATGCTTCTGTTTGTAAGTGGTGGTAATCATGTGTGGCTTGCTAGGAAAAATACATTCTTGGAGTGTTGTTTGATTCCTCTAGTAATGCCCTTTTTATTACTACTAGTATGTAGGAGTTGCCCTGCAAATTGATGCATTGTTTTATTAAATGGGATATTTTTGTTATAGCAAGTATAGATATTTTTCACTACTGTTTTTGTGACATGGACCCTCTGGTTGTATTTCAATTACTTGATTGAAATGCATCCATTGATTCTTCATGTTTAAGTAGTACTAGTTTCCTTAGCAGTTGTTGTGTTAAATTATTTTCCTGCCAACTTGTGTTTGGTAGATATTTGTGTATCCTTGCATGAGGACATGTTTTCATTTCCCATTATGATAACATGGTTCCTTGTTTGCATTTTAGTATTTTACTTGTTATGCATGTTTTCATAGCAAACCCTTAGTAGAAGCATGACTATAGGATTCCTCCTTTTTAGCCATTGTTTCTATTGTTCTCACTATGAGAAATTGTGTGTTTTGTGATGAGTCTATTACCTTGTTATACTTTTGTAGGCTCACTGATTTGTAAAAGTAACTTTTGCAAATCATGTGTATTATTTATTCTTGAGGTGAATTTAGGCTTAGCAGAATAGCTACCTTTTTCTTTTTGTGGTGTGGTTGATAAACCCATTTCCATGATTATTCTTGTGCATGTTTTATACACTTTTAGTAGTCTCACCCTTGTGAAACTAAGTGTATTTTGGGTTTATTAATATCTTGGTATGAGAGTGGCACACCCACTGAATCCATGATATTAAGGTTGTGAGTTATTTTCCTCCAACCATGAGCTGTCTTATTAAATGGCATTTCTGCCCAGTGTGTTTGTTTGATTGTTTGCCTAAGTTAATAATTGTGTGATTAGTTATTATTAGATTTCCTTGCTGTATGTATTGTTATGTATGGTTGCTTGCCTTGATTGGTTCTGAATGTGTGTCCTTTATTCCTTTTTACGACGTTAGAAAACGAAGAGGAAGGAAGTGTCGTGGAGCTCTGTTTCAAGTTCCAGTCACTCCAACAACCAGGGACACAAAGAGATACCAGGCAAGCCATCCTGATTGCTTGCTGATACAATACTTACCATTATCTATCATGCATGTTTTACCTCTGAAGTTTTACAAAAACTTGATTATCAAAACTATTTTTGATGTGGAATTTACTACTATACTATAATATAGGTTACTACCATGCCAGTAGTTAAACTTGGTAATACCAAGCCCATAAGCCACCATATGGTATTTATTACCATCAAATATACTAGTCCCTAAGTGGACACCCTAAAATTGTGATTCTACAAAACAAAGGCTTTACGGAAAAACCCGGAGAAAAGGCGGATCCTTGTTCTCCGGAGGAATGTGGAAGTGGTCATTTTTGAGAAAGTGGTGTTTTCAAAAATGACACATAACCTAGTCTTCGCTGGACAACCTTTACCGTACTGCCACTTTACCCCAATATGGGTAGGGGCTTGATTAAAAACTTGTTATGGTTAGTATGTGAGCTATCTCAAAGTGCTATAGAGGATTGGATCCTCCGAACCGAAGTGTCGCTAGGAGTGAGCAGACGGGACATCTAAAGTGTGGGATTAATTTTCCCTCCGGATGCAGCAGTTGGGTCTCCTGTTTTGGCGGTGTGGGACACGGCTTGCCAGGGAGGGGGAACCCCAATTGAAGAGATAGTCATGTTCTAGCTTGTACATAGTGGATAGTCAAGATCAGTTATCTGATGTTCTCATAGGTTGGGAACAGTCCATGGGTGTTTCATGGCGGATTCTGGATCTGGTGGAAATGTGTACACCTCTGCAGAGTAAAACTATTTCGAGATAGCCGCGTCCTCGGATATGGACGGTTGAATGGCCATGTAGCTAGCATTGTGTCAATGTTTTCAAAAGAGGATGTTTTTGAAAAGGAAATTTTGGAAAGGAAGTGTTGAACTTGTGAAGTTCGGAAAGGAATGAAAACGTATACCGTGGAGGTATCGTCGATGATGAAAAGCCAGATGATGTTATACAAAACAAAATGTTTTGCAAAGAAAACCTTTTCTACTCTAAGCAAGAATTCTGGAAACTGATTCCAAGAAGTTTTGCAAAGAGAAAATATTCCTTAACAAAGTTTTACAAAAACTCTTGTACATGTGATATCTACAAGAGAAATAAAACTATATTATTTTCTTCTGAAGTATCTTCTTCAACGAAGATACAGATTAACCTGACTGCAACTGTGGTGTCATCATATATGAACACCATTGATAGTGAACCATATTTATAGCCTACCTATTCCACCATATAAGCATATTTGCATGTTGGTAAGTGACATGATGGATGTCTTGCTGAGTACATTCAAATGTACTCATTATGGTTTCGCCCCTGGTATCTACTTATCAGATTTGGAGAAGGAGCCTCCAAAGGATATCTATGGAGAGAAGTACGGAGTGGACGGCTTTGCGAACTAGGATCGTCTCCGGGTCAGCAGCCTGTAGGTTAAGGCGTGACTTGGGCTCAACTGCGTTGTGTTTTAATTGTCTTCCGCTGTGATGGTTAAGTTGCCTGCCTTTGTGGCAGTTGCGTTAAACTTGATCATGTGATCTTTTATGTAATACCTTTATGTATTCGTGTAATGGATGATGTATTTCTGTGTGCCAACTGTGTATGTTGTTCACGACTGATCTTTCTGGGATCGTGAATGTATGCATACGTAGGGTTTCAGACTGCCGGTCTGGGGTCCTTACAGAGTTGGTATCAGAGCCATCCTGACCTTAGGAGACCTTAGTTAGCATGGACGTCAGATAGGAAAGAAAAGTATTTTGGAGTAAAAACCTATTTACTATCTAAATTATTTTTATCTAAGGGAATTTTAGTATATTTTCCCTCCTTCTGATCTTTTCAAAAGATTCTAAATGCATATCAAGGGCGTCCTTGAACAGTGATTCGAAGGGCGGGCCTTATAGAGTTAGTATCTCTCTCGGTTAAGAGTTTATTTCTTACTTGTTTGCAACTGCTCCGCTCTGTTTTTGAAACATCTCTCGTCTTTGAAGTTTTCTGTCCAGAAAATAGTTGGAGTTTCAAAAACAGATTGTTGCATAAAGTTTTACCAAAACTTTACTTCTATTTATCTTGTTTTCATACAAAAACTTTTATACTTGCCGATGTCCCGAGAAGACCAAAATAATTGCCTAGCTCTACAGTGATGATGGTCAGAAGTAGATATAGTTCTTCAGCCACTACTAGGATTTTGGATCATCCCCCGACGTAGCTCCAATGGAGCCTTGCTTGTGTGTTTTGGCTTGCTTATGTGTGTCCGTAGGACTTTGTGCTGTTGTTTGGTGTAGAATTTGGTTCATCTAGGCTTCTATATGTTTGTGGGGTGCTCAAAATTTGCAGATTTGTGATTGCCCCGCTCTTGTTTTTGAATCGCCTCGTGTTAAATTTTTGCAAGCAAAAATGTTGTATAGTATTCAAAAACAAGAATTTGTTGCTTAGACTTATACTTGTTTTCGCTTCATAATGCGACCCGTCGTGAACCACCACCATCTGCCCCACAAATCAATGAAAGCACCGTTGTGCCTAATAATAGAGGACCATCAAGCCACACGAGTTGCTAGCGTTGCTAACAATGCTGCACTCCAACAGATCAAGCTCCAACAACGACAACCCTCAAAGAAGAAAAGGCGTGAAGAAAACCAACCAATACTGACCAAAACCTCTTTGTTTTGTCTGTTTGCAAAAGACTCTTTTTACCCTGTTGGCTAAATGTCGCACTTTTTATGTTCCCTTTTAAAAGACCAAACAAGAGAAATACCCTTTTAAAAGTTATATACCTCCCTCCTCTGGAGAAAGGTACAAAAGAAGTCTTCACATGCCATGATGCGCAACCCCCTAAAAAGCTAATCAAAAGAACACGATTAAATATTCGACGTACGATGACGCCAGTCGTATCTTGTCGGACAAACCTTATTTAATAGAAAGCTAACAAGACTAACATGCTTTGTCTAATCTTAGGTTGACACCTAACCAAAGCATGCAAACTACTGACAACTCTTTCTAAACCAAGAATTAAGTGACTAAGGACACCTTTTTATCTAGTTGGTAAAAAGGAGAAGTCACGAGGAAATAAAATGATGACCTATTCGTTTACTAGTCAATAGGATATCATGTGTATCTAATTTGGAAAACCAAATCTTAATATACATGGTAGGTATTATGGTATTCGGGGTTTAGAAAATTAAGTGAACCATGGAATGGTTATGATAGATCTAGAAAACAGCAGTTTTCCGGTGTTTGTTTCTTTGTGTGCTCTTGATTGAAATAAATTTGTGTTTTATTCAATCTTGCTTCCTAACTTATATGGACTTGTTAGGACTTGTTATTATGTTGTTATCTTACAATAAATCTACCCTAGAAAGTGTGTGCATGATTGGAAACTCGAATAAAAATGAAATAGCATTTGTTACCTTCTAGTTTATTAATTGGAAGTAATTGTGAGAACTAGATCTGTGTATACTTTCGTAGTAGATTTTGTGCTATGTTTTCTTTGAGACCAGTACCATTTAGGTACTGTTATTTTGATGCTTGTACCTATGTTAGCTTGCATGTCTTTTAATATTAAAGCATGTGTACGAATTGCTATCATTATGCACTAGTATTGC
The DNA here is from genome assembly GCA_028641055.1 of Alopecurus myosuroides. Taxonomy (NCBI): domain Eukaryota; kingdom Viridiplantae; phylum Streptophyta; class Magnoliopsida; order Poales; family Poaceae; genus Alopecurus; species Alopecurus myosuroides. Next base: position 92,508,973 of record CM054057.1, read on the forward strand.
TTCACTAGATTAAATAGCCTTATATTTTTATCTTGTATGCAAAGATTTTCATGAGTAACCAGAGGCTTAGTACCTATTTTTACTTGGTATTAGTAGGCCATAGCCCACTGGTCCCATTGCCTTTTGGCTTGAGGATAAAAATCCCCAACCACACACCTGTGTGAAAATAGCATGTTTCACTATGTGATTGATTTCTATTTTCCACCATGGAAAATATAATTGTTTGTTCTCACCTATGAAAGTGAGAAGTTTATCTCTTATTAGTAAATACTAATATTTTTAGGTGTGATCCTTTTGTTAGCATAATATTCCTTAGGGGTATCATGTTAAGAAATGTTTCACTATCGTGTGCTAAAAATTAAATTGTTCACAAAATACAATAAATCCCTCGTGATTGGTAGACTGTTTGTGAATAATTTTAAATTGAGTGTATGGATTTTTGAAAAGGTTTAGATAACTTTTCACTAATTGCATAGCTACTGGTTGTGTGAGTTATACCTTGCTTGTTTGCTAGCAATTGGTTAAAGAAAAAACATAAATTGCTAGAATTAATTTATGCATGTTTAATAGTTGTTTCATGGGATTGTTTTGATGTTTGTGCTTACTAGCATGAGTAAGTTTTGTGTACTGTTATTAGGTACATTTATATTCATGACTTTCTTGTTTAAGTTTAAACATCATGATAGCATTGTTTGCTTCTCTAGAGTGAAACTAGTTTCACCCACTAGAAAAGGGTGATTTTTTGCTCTAGTATTACACTCTTTTTATTTATGAGTATATGTGTGGATATAGCATGTTTAGGAAATTATTACTTCTGTTATCATGCCATGAATTATTTAGTTACATGTTCTATGGTTATAGGATATGATTATCTCTTATAGCATGCTGGTGTAGATTTTTCATACTAGTGTGTTATTTGTGCAAGTCTGTTTTTTTTTTGTTATGCCCTGTTGTAATAGGAGTTTTATCTTGTGTGAAGATGGTGTTTTTATAGTATCTTTATGATTGAATTAATTGGTTTTTAGCTACTGGTTGTTTGCTAATTGTTCATGATTGATGGATTCCAAAACCTCTAATAAACTATAACCTGGTGAATGAATAGTTATTCATCTGTGGGGTGTTGTTTGCTTGCTTATTGGATTTTGTTTAAATGTTTTTACCTTAGCATGAATTTATACTTGTGTATGATTGTGCTTAAGAGTATCTTAGGAAACTAAAACATCCAACTAAAATCATGAAACACATTAAGTGATAATTGATGGTGTGAGGCTAATACCCACTGCCGTGGCTATTATCCTGTCTGTTTATTTTACCTTAGCAACCTAACCTTTGCACCCACAAGCTATATTTTTAGCTTATTATATACCTTATTAAGAGGGTGGTACACCACTCCCATATTGTGTTATGTAAGATGTGGGATATAGCTAAGAACTCATGAAATAATTGATGGTATTTTTCCAGGAAGTTCTGCACTAAACCTTAATTTTTGGTCAAACTAGGAAACAAAAGTTTTGGACCTAACACAGTGCTGGTGTACTTTTTAAAATGAAGTTGCTAATTTAGGGTAGTACCCCCACCTCCCAAGAAAAGTCAAAGGGGGGAAGCACCTTCACTCCAACACTACATTGTGTTTGTTGGCCCTCCCTTAGTCCTCGCTTGTGAATCTCGGGGACGAGGATTCTTTTTAAGGGGGGAAGACCTGTCACATCCCCAATTTTGGAATACCTGTTAACACAGTTGTTTTGCTAATTGCTTTACTAATAACACCTTGGTTGTGTTTGTTTGTGGTTGTTTAAGTGCAACCAAACAAACTAATTATATAAACTTGCAAACTTAAAAGGATAGCAAAGCAGTGAACTAAAAATATTCAACATATTGTTCCAGGGATAAAAATATTCAACATATTGTTCCAATGACTTTGACAATATTTTCTAAAGTAAATATTGATCAAAGAGTTTTCCAAAAACATCTTATGAGTCCCATACATGTTGAATATTATTCCAAGACCTAAATTAAGAAAGAGGAAACACTTAATAAATCTCCATAAAGGATTATCAGAAAAAGAGGCATTCTTAAACGCTTCACCAAAATATTATCAAATGTTTTTCCAACCTTGCAAGATTAAAAACAATAGTATTAGAGAGCATTTGCTTGCTATCTCTAGTCACATAAATATTTTGGCAAAGCATTGCTAAAGAAAAGCCTAGTGCTTTATTAAATAGAAATTCCAATATTTCTAGAAACAGAAAACTCAAACTAGTTACTATTGTAAACTTTCCTCAAATGAGCTGAAATTAATACAATTGCTTCCTTATAACAAATAAGGAACACACACAAGAGGAGACCAAAATTTGAATCCATTAAAGTCCTGAAAACATGAATTTTCTCCACAGCAACATTTGGGATTTTGAACAAGTTTGTTCTACAAATTTTTTCCAAATGCCATGAAATAAATACCACATGCTCTATATCATAAATAAGGATGAAAACCAAAAGGGCACAAGTTTTTGAATAATTGAAGTTGCCAAAAACCCCTGTTTTCTTGACAGCACCTTTTTGAAATTGGAACAAGTTTGTTCTATGAATTAACTCAAAATGACTTGAATTTTATACCACATAAGTAACACATCAAATAAGGAATGTGTGCCAAAAATTATCATTTTTGGAAGCTCCTAAGTAGCCTAATAAATTCAATGTCCATTTATGTCAGAATTCAAATTTGAACAACTTTGAATTATAAAGTTTCCCCAATTGAGCCAATTTTCATATATGTTGTGTATCTTAACTAATTAGAATTTTGGGCAAAAGGAATTTAAATTTTGACTTTGTTTGACTAGTGAAAACAACCTTTTACAGAGAAGACAGGGACCAATTTGTAAACTTGCAGGGACCTAAAAGTAAGATGAGTCATCTTCTACCTCTAGCTCCCTGTAGAGAAACAGCACCCCTACTCCATGCCTTCGAGAGGAAGGTATCCGAGGTGAATAAAGAGGCCCCCCCATGTGCTCTGTCTCCCACATGCCCCCTCTCCCCTCCCCTCAAGCTCTCTCCTCTCTCTCTCTCTCAAGAAATCCCAAACCGAAACCCTAGGGAAATTTCTCGCCGGCGATTCGACCTAATGCGACCACGCCGCCGGCTGCCGTGTTGTCCATCGTCTCCGCCTCATCGAGTAGGTACTCCCTGCCGGAGGAATCGAGCCGGAAGGGCCCGAGGTGGCCGCGCCATCCATCTCCTCGCTGCGGGTCCGGCGGACTCCGGCGAGCCATTGCCTCCGCCACGGACCTTCTCCTCCTCCTCCGAGCACCCACGCACGTCTACGGTGAGCAGGGGATTCCCCCCGAGCATTTTCCCCTCTCCCTCTCCCTTTAGTTCGCCGCCGCGCCGTGGACGAGTCCGGCCGCCGCCGTGTCCGTGTCGCCGGCCGCGCTCGGGTGCTTCCCTGGAAACGAGTCCGCCCGTTTTGGGTTCCTCTCGACGAGCTCAACGCGTAGGTGAAGTTTAATCGCAAATTGGTGCCCGTTTTCACTCAGATTGGAGCTCGCCGGAGTTGTCCGCCGGCGAGTGACATCACCACGGCGTCACGCTGACGCAAGCCGACCCCCGCGCGCGTGGATGCAGTCAAACTGGCTGGTGGCCCCCGTGCTGGCCTGCGTGGCAGCCACCGTGGCCCCCTGGCCCGCGCGTCAGCCTCACAGGCTAGATCTGCCGCGGTGAGAATTGACCTGGCCGGCCCATTTGGCAGATCTGGCCCAAGTCTTGTTTCTTTTCCATTTATTTTTGACAGATTGTTACCTGTTTGCTTTTGGCTCTAAAAACCTACCTAAAAGATGAATTTGACCAAACTAAAATTCACAGTGGTACCTAAACTAATTCTAAACCACCTCCAACTTGTAGATCTACATTTGGATGAATAGATTTGAAATTAAAAATGATTTGGCAACAGGTACCAGAAACACCAAAATGAACACCATTTTTATTTTACAACTCAGAATGAAGTGAGGCCAATTGCATTGGAAAGCCCTTGAAATTTCCTAACAGGAGCATTTAACCTCGTTTCCAAATTCATTGTATTTTTGAAATGGCATGCAATTTGGTAAAACACCAGAGAGCACTTTGGTGATTTTTATAAATTAATTAAAGATGAATTTTGATGCAAACCAAATTGGATGGTCTTGTACATGTTTAGTACTATCCAAACCTAGAAGGGTTTAATTTTTAGAGCATCATATAAATTTTGGTGGACAGATCTTTGTTTTGCTTGTTTCTGCCATTTTGGCATTTTAGATAATTAAATTGTGTGAATATATTTGTGAGTTGCAATATTGTTTTCTAGCATGTATAAGTTGGTTGAACTTGTTTTTTTTGTGTTACTTAACTATTTTAGCATGTTAGATTGTGTGGACTTGAGTGGAGAAGAAATATGATTTTGTTATTATCATATGTTTATTCTCTAGTTATTACTTGCATAGAAATTTTGAGTGTTTAATTTGTGTGCAAGCATTTGGATTATTGTGTTGATAGATTGTAATCAGTACCATGTTGATACTTATATTTTGTTAGTATCACCTCTGCTAGCTTGCATTTGATTTGGTAGAAAAGCATGAGTAGCTTTGTCATGACTATGAGAATGTTTGGAAAAATTCTCTCATGTGTAGAATTTTTAGCACAATATTTGTGGTTGAGTAGCCACATATTTTTATGTTGTATTCATAGGACCAGTAGAATTTTGATAAGGTTTTTATGAGTACTTGAATCCTAAAGTTTTCACATGTGTGAAAACAGTAGCATGAGTAGCATTGCCTTGCTTATTTTTGCACCCTATTATTTTCTGCTAGTATTGTTAATGCACTAGATGCTAGTTTAGTTTTTTTGTTAATTTTTAGCAAATGGACCAGAGGCATTGTTACCTCTTAATGCTTTGATATGCTAGTGGAACACCCACTGGTTTCATTGCATTTTTGGTGGAAACATCATTTCCCCAAACTAGATGCATCTCTTTTATATAGTTTCATAACTAATGAGTGCCTAGTATTTTTGCTTTGGGAATTTTTGTGCTAAACAAAAATGGGTATGCTTCTGTTTGTAAGTGGTGGTAATCATGTGTGGCTTGCTAGGAAAAATACATTCTTGGAGTGTTGTTTGATTCCTCTAGTAATGCCCTTTTTATTACTACTAGTATGTAGGAGTTGCCCTGCAAATTGATGCATTGTTTTATTAAATGGGATATTTTTGTTATAGCAAGTATAGATATTTTTCACTACTGTTTTTGTGACATGGACCCTCTGGTTGTATTTCAATTACTTGATTGAAATGCATCCATTGATTCTTCATGTTTAAGTAGTACTAGTTTCCTTAGCAGTTGTTGTGTTAAATTATTTTCCTGCCAACTTGTGTTTGGTAGATATTTGTGTATCCTTGCATGAGGACATGTTTTCATTTCCCATTATGATAACATGGTTCCTTGTTTGCATTTTAGTATTTTACTTGTTATGCATGTTTTCATAGCAAACCCTTAGTAGAAGCATGACTATAGGATTCCTCCTTTTTAGCCATTGTTTCTATTGTTCTCACTATGAGAAATTGTGTGTTTTGTGATGAGTCTATTACCTTGTTATACTTTTGTAGGCTCACTGATTTGTAAAAGTAACTTTTGCAAATCATGTGTATTATTTATTCTTGAGGTGAATTTAGGCTTAGCAGAATAGCTACCTTTTTCTTTTTGTGGTGTGGTTGATAAACCCATTTCCATGATTATTCTTGTGCATGTTTTATACACTTTTAGTAGTCTCACCCTTGTGAAACTAAGTGTATTTTGGGTTTATTAATATCTTGGTATGAGAGTGGCACACCCACTGAATCCATGATATTAAGGTTGTGAGTTATTTTCCTCCAACCATGAGCTGTCTTATTAAATGGCATTTCTGCCCAGTGTGTTTGTTTGATTGTTTGCCTAAGTTAATAATTGTGTGATTAGTTATTATTAGATTTCCTTGCTGTATGTATTGTTATGTATGGTTGCTTGCCTTGATTGGTTCTGAATGTGTGTCCTTTATTCCTTTTTACGACGTTAGAAAACGAAGAGGAAGGAAGTGTCGTGGAGCTCTGTTTCAAGTTCCAGTCACTCCAACAACCAGGGACACAAAGAGATACCAGGCAAGCCATCCTGATTGCTTGCTGATACAATACTTACCATTATCTATCATGCATGTTTTACCTCTGAAGTTTTACAAAAACTTGATTATCAAAACTATTTTTGATGTGGAATTTACTACTATACTATAATATAGGTTACTACCATGCCAGTAGTTAAACTTGGTAATACCAAGCCCATAAGCCACCATATGGTATTTATTACCATCAAATATACTAGTCCCTAAGTGGACACCCTAAAATTGTGATTCTACAAAACAAAGGCTTTACGGAAAAACCCGGAGAAAAGGCGGATCCTTGTTCTCCGGAGGAATGTGGAAGTGGTCATTTTTGAGAAAGTGGTGTTTTCAAAAATGACACATAACCTAGTCTTCGCTGGACAACCTTTACCGTACTGCCACTTTACCCCAATATGGGTAGGGGCTTGATTAAAAACTTGTTATGGTTAGTATGTGAGCTATCTCAAAGTGCTATAGAGGATTGGATCCTCCGAACCGAAGTGTCGCTAGGAGTGAGCAGACGGGACATCTAAAGTGTGGGATTAATTTTCCCTCCGGATGCAGCAGTTGGGTCTCCTGTTTTGGCGGTGTGGGACACGGCTTGCCAGGGAGGGGGAACCCCAATTGAAGAGATAGTCATGTTCTAGCTTGTACATAGTGGATAGTCAAGATCAGTTATCTGATGTTCTCATAGGTTGGGAACAGTCCATGGGTGTTTCATGGCGGATTCTGGATCTGGTGGAAATGTGTACACCTCTGCAGAGTAAAACTATTTCGAGATAGCCGCGTCCTCGGATATGGACGGTTGAATGGCCATGTAGCTAGCATTGTGTCAATGTTTTCAAAAGAGGATGTTTTTGAAAAGGAAATTTTGGAAAGGAAGTGTTGAACTTGTGAAGTTCGGAAAGGAATGAAAACGTATACCGTGGAGGTATCGTCGATGATGAAAAGCCAGATGATGTTATACAAAACAAAATGTTTTGCAAAGAAAACCTTTTCTACTCTAAGCAAGAATTCTGGAAACTGATTCCAAGAAGTTTTGCAAAGAGAAAATATTCCTTAACAAAGTTTTACAAAAACTCTTGTACATGTGATATCTACAAGAGAAATAAAACTATATTATTTTCTTCTGAAGTATCTTCTTCAACGAAGATACAGATTAACCTGACTGCAACTGTGGTGTCATCATATATGAACACCATTGATAGTGAACCATATTTATAGCCTACCTATTCCACCATATAAGCATATTTGCATGTTGGTAAGTGACATGATGGATGTCTTGCTGAGTACATTCAAATGTACTCATTATGGTTTCGCCCCTGGTATCTACTTATCAGATTTGGAGAAGGAGCCTCCAAAGGATATCTATGGAGAGAAGTACGGAGTGGACGGCTTTGCGAACTAGGATCGTCTCCGGGTCAGCAGCCTGTAGGTTAAGGCGTGACTTGGGCTCAACTGCGTTGTGTTTTAATTGTCTTCCGCTGTGATGGTTAAGTTGCCTGCCTTTGTGGCAGTTGCGTTAAACTTGATCATGTGATCTTTTATGTAATACCTTTATGTATTCGTGTAATGGATGATGTATTTCTGTGTGCCAACTGTGTATGTTGTTCACGACTGATCTTTCTGGGATCGTGAATGTATGCATACGTAGGGTTTCAGACTGCCGGTCTGGGGTCCTTACATATTTGTCTTTTGTTTGTTTTTGTTGGAAAAAACACCCAAATTTGGTTTTATTTTTGGATATTGACAACTTTGGTGCCTTTTTCCTTTTTATACAATTCCGTTTCTATCCTAAGCCGGAACCCTTACCCCTTAAGCCTCTCTCTCTCTAAAAATTCTAAGTACAAGGTATGACTCCCATTCTTCCATGATTTACTGATGATTCTCCAGATCTGGAACTTCCGGCCCCTAGGAACATTCCTCGACTTTCCCTTTGAGCAGAACTTCCAGCTAGGATTAGAACTTCCAGCCGCTTTAGTTTTAGTCTTCCTATTCCCCCCAGGCGGAACTTTTTGCCGCAAACAAGAACTTTAGGGCATGCGGCACTTTCTCTTCCTTGTGATGTGCGGGGGTGGGAGTTAGGGTTCTCTTCAACTCCGTTTTCTTCCTCTGTCCTACCCTCCTCATCTCCTAGCCGTCCAAGACCGGAGCTCCGGCGGCCCGTGCACCGTCCCCCTCCGCCCCTCGTCGGATCTGTCCGAGGGGGGTGTCCGTTCACCTTTATCCATGGCCGCGGGTACCTCTCCCCTCCCCCTCTTGATTTAGGGCTTCTATTGGGGGAATAGGTCAGGGGGAGCCTCACCGACCACCCACATAAACTGGAATTCACCTTAGCCGGTTCATAGCACCCGATCCGGTTTATACCGAGAGGAGCTGGACAAGAGGCAGTCACTCGCCAGAAGAATATCCGGGTTACCATGAGCGTAACCCGGAAAGGACAGAGGAACCGGCCCATGATCAGGGATAGAAGACTCAGAGGTACAAGACTTGGAGGAGCAGCCCATGGCCGGCCGGGGACGACCGGGTCATGGGGAGAAGCGGACGGGGCGACCAGGAGCCGGAGTAGGCTAGGACTCCGACAACGGGAACGGCCTGGATCCCCTTGTAAACCGGGGTACTCGTCCACTATATAAGGAGAGACCCTGGGACGTAGAAAGACAAGTTCTAAGTCAATATCAAGGTAGCTCAAGACATCGAGAGCCGGAATCGCCCTTTGTAAGCGAGACCTTGTTTCCCAATAGTAAGAAGGCAGGAGTAGGTTTTACCCTCAATCAAGGGGCCAAACCTGGGTAAACTCACGTATCTCGTTTCCACCTTAACCCTTTCGAAGTTTTGCGCAGTAGTAATGGCCTCGCAATCTAGTTCTCACATGAGCACACTTTTCGTGAAAACACCACGACAGTTGACGCCCACCGTGGGGCCTGCTCGCGGAAGCATCGTCTTTTCAGAAGAAGCCTTACCTGGAATCGAGAAGCTCCCAATAGGTCGGCTCAAGGAGGAGTCGACAAGGAAACTACTATAACCATGATACATGGGGTCCTGAGTTTGCCTTCATGGAATCATATTTTCACGTTCCTTTTGGTGGGATCCATGTTTTCGTCGGGTACATAGGAGCAACAGGCTCAGACCCGGACCAGCTGTCAGATTCGGTCTCTGAAGAAGCTACGATAATACACTCTGATGGTAAACCTTCAGTTGGAAACAATGATGACCGTGACGAGACGGGTTCTATACACGAACTCTTTGAAGATCGACTAGGTGGAGGCCTTTAACCAGATCTGCAAAGTCTGACGGAAACAACTCATCATGCAACTGTCTACATGGCTAGACCAACACGACCTGCAGAACCCAGGTATGATGCCAGTGGAAATTTTATTACAAATACTGTTATAACCTCAAATCCGGTTCCAGGAGGACCGAGTGTTTTAGGAACGCCGCTCGTTGGGTCTACGGCTTCACCTGTTGGGCCAAAAACAGCGCCTCCAACAGGACCTGGGCTAGCAAGTGCTGCTATGGATGGCGACCGTTGCGGGAGGAAGTATTCTTATGTATGTTTGTTTTGTTCCCCGGCAACAGCGCCAGAAATTATTTGCTACGCCTCGATGGTGCCAAAAATTCTTGATGCTTGTGATGGCGTGTTGGGAACCACAAGAGGACGGCGTGATGAGCACAGCGGTAAGAATTTCCCTCAGTTAAGAACCAAGGTTATCAATCCAGTAAGAGAAAGAGGATCTTAGGAAGGTTGATGCCACTGACGGTGGTGATGGCGCCTCATCGGTGTCAGCAACAACGCGGAACCTGCACATAACACAACCAAAATACTTTGTCCCAACGGTACAGTAATGTTATCAATCTCACCGGTCTTGCCGAAAACAAACATTATCCGTATAGTGTGGAAAATGGTGTATGCTTGCAGTAAGTAAAAGAAGCAGGGAATTGTAGTGGTTTGTTTAACAGTGTAGGAAAATGGACCAGGGTTCATAGGTTCACTAGTGGTGTCTCTCTATAAAACATAGCATGCTGGGTGAACAAATTACAGCTGGGCAATTGACAAATAGAGGTTGCACCGTAGTGCACATTCATGACATGATGACTACTATGATATTTAGTGCGGGCATTACAACAATATACATAGACCGTAATCCAACTGCATCTATAACTAATAATCCACCCTCAGGTTATCATCCGAACCCCCATAGGTATTAAGTTGCATGGAACAGATAATCGCATTAAGCAATGTGTGTAATGTAAGCAATGATTGTGCACGCGGGCACTCACACCGATGTTTTCTCCCTAGTGGCAACAGCACATTCTCCCCCGTCACGTTTGTTTCACTCGAGCACAGGCAAAAAGGAGGCATGGACCCAACTATAGAGCATAAATACTCCCTCTTGATGTCACTAGCAACTACTTGGCCAGAGAAACCACTAGCAACGGAAAGCATGCAAGATCACAAATAACATATGAAATAAAGACTATAATCAACTTGGCATAAGTTAAATATTCATCGGATCCTAGCAAAAACAGCACATAGAATTACATAAGAACAATCTCGATCATGCTAGGCAGCTCACGAGATCTAAACGTTGAGGCATAGGAGGAGAAGACAACCATCTAGCTACTGCTATGGACCCATAGTCCAAGGATGAAGTACTCACGCATCACTCCGGAGGCAGGCATGGTGATGAAGAGGCCTCCGGTGATGATCTCCTCTCCGGCATGGTGCCGGGAGACAGCTCCGGAACCCCCCTGATCTAGGGTTGACGACGACGGCGGCTGCGGAACTTTTCGGGGATTTCTGATCATGTGCTTAGGGTTTTCCTTCGGAGGGAAATAAATAGGCAAAAGGGCGACATCGGTGGGCCACCAGGGTGGCCTCACCACCCCCAGCCGCGGCCAAGGGGGCGCGCCTGGCTATGGTGAGGGCCCCCCTGGTGCCCCTCTTCGACTCCTCTTCGGACTTCTAGATGCTTCCGGGGAAATAGGAACTTCGGGATTCATGTGGTCCAACTCCTAGAATATTTCCAGAACAACTTTTCTGAAATAAAAAACAGCAGAAAACATGGAACTTGCACTTGGCATCTTATTAATAGGTTAGTCCCGGAAAACACGTAAAAATGCTATAAAGAAGGGACATAACATGTAGCAATTGGCATAATATCAACATGGAACATCAGAAATTATAGATATGTTGGATACGTATCAAGCATCCCCAAGCTTAGTTCCTACTCGTCCTTGAGTAGGTAAACGATAAAACAAAATAATTTATGTGTCATGCTACCAACATAACTTGATCAACAATAATGTAAAAGCATATGTAAGCTGAGATCATAGAACTTAAACACAAACATGATGAATATAACTTTAATAATGAAGCATAGAAATCGGTTTGCATCATGAGAAGTAACTCAAATAGAAGATCATGAATAACCGTTTCAAGTATAAAGAAAGCATGGCAAAGTGGTATTTCGCTAGTCCTTAAGAGTGGGACAAAACATAAATGCCAGGACACCTTCAAAGTTCATGAGGAAGACTAGAACAAATAGTTCTGGAACAAGCAATAACACATCATGAATAAATTAATAATGTTTCTGGGACAAATGCACATAAATCTCAGAATGGCAAAAATGATCTCTCAACCGTGCATAAAGTTAGAAGATGGAGACTCAACATAAAAGTAAAATAAAGGCCCTTCGCGGAGGGAAGCAGGGATCAACTCATGTGCTAGAGCTTTTATTTTATTAAACAGAGGTATTAAAAACTTTACACTCCTCCCATCCATCTTACACAAACCATGGCTAACCAAATCCTCGCGTTCCTGCCAACAATCACATACCGTGGAGGAGTTTCTATATTTTAAGAGAGGTGTATGCTAGTGTCAACAAATTGTAAAAAGAAAATGCAGTATGTCACAAGCTAACTAGACTTCACAAGAGCGGCTCTCATATGAAGAACGCATCTAGGTAGAAGTTGATCCCTCTTTCTCTTTTGTTTACACAATTATGCCTTGACTGATAAATCAGGGGCAAAACTGGTGAAGAGAATTTGTTTGCATTAATTTGGGTTGGGCACCCCGCTGCCAGCTCTTCTATCAATTGGATAAGCGAATGAAGCCACTAGTCCACGGTGTGAAAGTCCAATCAACAAGTGAGATAAAGATTCTCTCTTTACGTCCTCATGAACTAAAACAGCAACACAAAACATGAGTAATATTGAAATTTTTAAAGGTAACACATGAGCATTTTACTTTCGAGTGACAGTTAAATACCACATGTAGGTAGGTATGGTGGACACAATGGGAAAACTTTGGTTTTTGGGAGTTGGATTGCATGAGTAGAGCTCATACGCAGTACATGTGGAGGCTAGCAAAAGAATGCGAGCGACAAATCAAGAGAGCATAAGAGCCATAATCATGCATAGAGACATAAACATCATTAATCAAAGCATAAGTGGTACCACAGGTTCAAAAAATAAATGATCATAGAGGCTATTCGTTACTGGTTCATAGTCATAAACATGGTGTGAGCATGCGCCAAGTCAACCAAATAAAACATTCAAAGGAGAACACCGCATATTTATGCTTCAATATGACAAGAACAATTCATGATTCTTTCAATGGCACATTAAAACACTCTCAGCTATTTGAGGCTAATCATGCTACTCAATAACCACAAGGCTTTAAAACTAAAATAACATCTAGCATGATATGATAAAGTCTAGCCATAGTCTATACAAGCTTCTACTTGCACCATTATAAATTCTACCTCAAGCAGCAGTTTGTTTTCCCAACAAGCACCATACAAAACATGCTTTAACAAAAACACTCCAAATTCTACAACAAGAAAAAATGAGAGGACTCACATAACACTACTAAAACTAACAGCTCTAAATAAGAGATGCAATGAAAACTAAAGCTAAACATGAATTTTTGCAGCAACTAGAAGAAAAACTAAGAATACTAAGTATTCCCATGAAAAAAAGGAGCGTGTCACTCTCCAATAAAAGAATGCTGGGGTCCAACCAAGCTTATTGAAAAAATAAAAACAAACTGAAAGTAAAAATAAAATACTCTCCAAGTAAAGCACATAAGATGTGACCGAATAAAAATATAGTTTCACTAGAAGTGACCTGATAATTTGTCATGAAGAAGGGGATGCCTTGGAAATCCCCAAGTTTAGACGCTTGAGTCTTCTTGTTATTTGCTGGGATGTACCTCCGGGGCATCCCAAAGCTTAGGCTCTCCACTCTTGTTGATCATGTCATATCATCCTCTTCTCTTGACCCTTGAAAACTTCCTTCACACCGAACTTCTCACAATCTTCATTAGCAACGTTAGTGCAATCGAAATAATAATTGCACATGGTTCAGTTTCAACACAAGCCTAACACTCATAAACACATTAGCTACTGCCACAAATTATTTTTAAACTCTTTTACTCAAAAGAACACCAAAACAAATATATTAAGATGCAAATGCAATTATTGGCAGAAATCTGTCAAAACAGGAAAGCGGGTAAAGATGATTTTTTTCGAAAATCTTATGTTGCTTAAATAAAAAAAAGTGTTCCATTAAGAAAAGTTGCTTATATAGCCCAGGATTACACACAAAAATACTCAGGCCATTTTGAATTTTCTGTGATTTTATACGAATTTAACAGTGGACACCAGAAATCTGTTTTCTCCGCAGAAATCCGAAATGTTGTCTCAACTTTCCACTGGAGGCTTTACTTGGATCAACAAAGACACAAAAGAAAAGATACAGCCGGGCTTCTAAGGAAATATAAAATACCCAGGTGCAAAGAAAACAAAAATAAACGACGGAAAACGGAGAAATAAAACGGGTTGTCTCCTGGTAGCGCTTTTCTTTAACGCCTTTCAGCTACGCATAGAAAGCAACTCAAGTATTTTCAAGTGAGGAAGCATCAACATCATAAATTTCTCTAATAATAGAGTAAAAATATAGCTTCATTCTCTTTCTAGGAAAGTGTTCCATACCTTTCTTGAGTGGGAATTTATATTTAATACTCCCCTCTTTCATATCAATAACAACACCAACAGTTCTAAGAAAAGGTCTTCCAAAACAATAGGAAAATAAACATTGCATTAAATATTCATGACAACAAAATCAACATGGACAAGGTTATTGTTAACCATAATAAGAACATCATCAATTCTACCAAAAGGTTTCTTCTTAGCATTATCAGCAAGATGAACATCCAAATAACAGTGTTCCAACGGTGGTAGATCAAGCATATCATAAAGCTTTTGAGGCATAAACAGAGATACTAGCACCAATATCACACAAAGCATTGAAATCAAAATCATTTACTTTTATCTTAGTGATGGTCTCCCAACCATCATGTAATTTCCTAGGGATAGATGTTTCAAGTTTCAATTTTTCTTCTCTAACTTTCATGAGAGCATTGGTAATATGTTTAGTAAATTCCATATTCATGGCACTAGCATTGGGACTTCTAGCAAGCTTTTGTAGAAACATAATAACTTCAGAGACATTACATATCATCAAAAGTAATGGGACCATTATATCCCACATCTGTAAAAATTTCAGCACTTTTATCATAAGCAATTTCAGCAATTTAAGGTAATTTAGCACGTTTCACCAAAGGGGTGGAGACTTTGTTAACACCAACTACTTTACCATTGATAGAGGTTTACTAGCACTTGGAGCTTCAGATTTACTAGTGGTGGTGATAGTGCAAACTCTAGCAATATTATTCTTTCTAGCCAATTCATCTTCTCTTTCCCACCTAGCACGTAATTCAGCCATCAACCTAACATTATCATCAATTCGAACTTGAATGGCATTGGTTACAGCAAAAGGATTATCTTGTTTCAGTTTTAACAGCCATTTTATTGATCAAAGAAAATTGTGCCTCTGACAGGGCCGAAATACTAACCTCAGCAATTGAAATTTTACCTTGCAAACCAGAGACTTATCTATTTAAATTTCCAATTTGTTGGCTAATAGTTCTCAACATAGCAGATTGCTCTTCCATAGTTTTAGTAAACAACTTATTTTGGTCATATTGCATTTGCATAAAGTTCTTAGTTGCTTTTTCAACTTCTACGATCCTTTCCTCACTAGGCATTCTAGATCTACCATAAGAATAACCACTACCACTATTATGAGGATAGGGCTTATAATTGTTTCCACCAAAATTATTATTTCTAATAAAGTTCACATCAACATGCTCTTCTTGAGAAACCAGAGAGGCTAAAGGAACATTATTTGGATCAACTTGAGCTTTACCATTAACAATCATAGACATAATAGCATCAAGCCTTTCACTCAAAGAGGAGGTTTCATCAACAGAATTTACCTTCTTACCTTGTGGAGCTCTCTCAGTGTGCCACTCTGCATAATTTATCATCATATTATCAAGAAGATTTGTTGCATTGCCCAAAGTGATGGTCATAAAGGTACCTCCAGCAGCTGAATCCAATAGGTTCCTTGAGGAGAAATTCAGTCTTGCATAAAAGGTTTGTATAATCATCCTAGTAGTCAGTCCATGAGTGGGACAATTTTTCACCATAGTTTTCATTCTTTCCTAAGCTTTAGCAACATGTTCATTATCCAATTTCTTAAAATTCATTATGTCACTTCTCAGGGATATAATCTTAGCATGAGGATTATATTTTCCAATGAAAGCATCGTTACACTTATTCCATGAATCAATACTATTTCTAGGCCCCCTCAAAAAAAATACTATTTCTAGGCAAAGATAGGAACCATTATTTAGCTCTTCCTCTCAAAGAGAAAGGAAATAATTTCAGTTTAATAATATCTCCATCCACATCTTTATATTTTTGCGTCTCACATAGTTCAACAAAATTCTTAAGGTGAGCAGCAGCATCATCAGTACTAACACCAAAAAATTGATCTTTCATAACAAGATTTAATAAAGCAGGTTTAATTTCATAGAAAGCAGTAGTAGGAGTGGGTGGAGCAATAGGTGTGCAAATAAAATCATTGTTGTTTGTGCTAGTGAAGTCACACAACTTAGTATTCTCAGAAGAACTCATTTTAGCAAAATAAAAGCAAGCAAATAAATAACAGCTATAAAGTAAACTAATTTTTTTGTGATTTTGATATAAAGAAGCAAAACAAGAAAAAATAAAAACAAGACAATAAACAAAATAAAGAGGTTGAGAGTGAGAGACTCCCCTTGCCATAAGATTTCTTCCTCCCCACCAACAGCGCCAGAAATTCTTGCTGCTATGGATGGCGACCGTTGCGGGAGGAAGTCTTCTTATGTACGGAGTATGTTTGTATTGTTCCCCGGCAACAGCGCCTGAAATTCTTTGCTACGCCTCGATGGGGCCAGAAATTCTTGATCCTTGTGATGGCGTGTTGAGAACAACAAGAGGAGGGTATGATGCGCATAGCGGAAATAATTTCCTCCAGTTAAGAACCAAGGTTATCAATCCAGTAGGAGAAATAGGATCTTCGGAAGGTTGATGCCACTGACGGTGGTGTTGGCGCCTCACCGGTGTCAGCAACAACACGGAACCTGCACACAACACAACCAAAATACTTTGTCCCAATGGTACAGCGAGGTTGTCAACTCACCGGTCTTGCTGAAAACAAAGATTAGACGAATAGGGTGGAAATGGTGTATGCTTGCAGTATGTAAAGGAAGAAGGGAATTGTAGTGGTTTGTTTAACAGTGTAGGAAAATGGACCAAGGTTCATACGTTCACTAGTGGTGTCTCTCCATAAAAGCTAGCATGCTGGGTGAACAAATTACAGCTGGGCAATTGACAAATAGAGGTTGCACCATAGTGCACATTCATGACATGATGACTACTCTGATATTTAGTGCAGGCATTACAACAATATACATAGACCGTAATCCAACTGCATCTATGACTAATAATCCACCCTCAGGTTATCATCCGAACCCCCTTAGGTGTTAAGTTGCAAGAAACAGATAATCTCAGTAAGCAATGTGTGTAATGTAAGAAATGATTGTGCACGCGGGCACTCACATTGCTGTTTTCTCCCTAGTGGCAACAACACATCCTCCCCCGTCACGTTTCTGTCACTCGAGCACAGGTGAAAAGGAGGCATGAACCCGACTATCGAGCAAGCATAGATACTCCCTCTTGGAGTCACTAGCAACTACTTGGCAAGAGCAACCACTAGCAATGGAAGCATGCAATATCACAAATAACATATGCAATAAAGACTATAATCAACTTGGCATAAGTTCAATATTCATCGGATCCTCGATCATGTTAGGCAGCTCACGAGATCTAAACATTGAGGCATAGGAGGAGAAGACAACCATCTACCTACTGCTATGGAACCATAGTCCAAGGATGAACTACTCATGCATCACTCCGGAGGCAGGCATGGTGATGAAGAGGCCTCCGGTGATGATCTCCTCTCCGGCAGGGTGCCGGGAGACAGCTTCAGAACCCCCCTTGATGGAGGGATGATAACCCGGTAGGGCAACGTCAAGGAGTAACTCGGCCCAAAGGACGCTGCGCAGGACCCGGTTAAGGATAAAGGAGCTTCTAGAAGGCCCAACATCATAGGCCTGGTAACCCGGAGTGTGGGTTCCGATAAGGAAGTTTAGGGTTTATATGCAGCGTCCGGGTAGGATTCAGAGTATGCCCTGGAGAGCAGGTCAAGGGGTCCGGGTGCTTTATAAGCCGCCCCCTAGGTTAGGTTTAGAGAGATCCAAGAGTTCGAGCAATATCGCTAGGTATCGAATATCCAGTGTAATACGAGAGTTGAGTTATTATATTGAGATCGGAGACTCGGCGACTTGATTGCCGGCTACCAGATCGAATATCATAATGTTTTCCTCTGAGCTAAACCCTCTCCCAAACACCAGAGTCGATTTACCCCAAGATAAGTTACCCCCGGTAACGTCTGCCGTGATTATCCCACGACAGTTGGCGCCCACCGTGGGGCCTACGTCCAAAGGTGTTTACATCACGGGAGAAGCTCGGAAAAACATGGAGAACCTTGTCATCGGCGAGATCTACACCGGCCCAAGAGGAGAGAAGATGGTGGACGATTCCGGCTGGGGGCCAGAGTCGGATCACCTCGAATCCGGATCTATCGTGACAATCGGCCAGATCAACGTCTTCATCGGCATGGTACGTACGTTTGGTTCGATCCTTGACGAGTTCGGGTTTGATTCTGTATCAGGGGAAGCCACCTACGCTCAATCAGATGGAGAAGAATCGGTTGAGACGGTGGATCCGACAGAGGAGCTCATCACGAAGTGGAAACAGCTGGAGTATCCGGTATGGATTTCGCGTAGCCGGGTCGCGAGGGAACCTCAAGCTAACCCCGGACAATTGGGTCAATATCATGTGCATACTGCGGGAACTTCCAACAAGGATAAGAAGGTACCGAAACAAACGGTAAACTCGGTTTCTTCGGCTGTCCCGAGATATTTGAGATGGTCAGAGCAAGACGTAACATGGAGCAGAAGGGATCACCCGGAAATGATAGAACACCCGGGAATCTTAGCATTGGTGGTTGCGCCGCAAGTTAATGGTTACGAGTTGAAAAAGGTTCTGATGGACGGTGGAAGCAGCATCAATATCTTATACTGGGAAACCTTTCTACGCATGGGCCTCAAGGAGTCCCAGCTACAGAAAAGTTCAACAGTTTTTCATGGAATTGTGCCGGGTCACTCAGCGTGCCCCGAGGGAAAGATCACATTGGAGGTAGCTTTTGGAGAATCAAAGGATAATTATCGAGTTGAGTGGCTCACTTTCGAAGTGGTTAAGTTGCGTAGTCCTTATCACGCGCTATTTGGAAGGCCGGCTTACGCTAAGTTCATGGCAAGACCGTGTTACGTGTACCTACAGCTGAAGATGCCGGGTCCCAAGCAGACCATCACCATACATGGGAACCGGGATATAGCGGCCGAGTGTGATGAAGGAAATGTGGCAATGGCCGAACAAGCTTGCAGAAAAGAGCAACTCAAGTATTACCGGTCTCAAGTAGACCCGGATGACGGAACAACATTGAAAAAACCAAATACTGAGGATGAAAGAGCAAAGTTCAAGGCAGCACATGATACAAAGATGGTGACTTTTGTGGAGGGTGATCCCTCTAAGCAATTTTCTATAGGATCTAACTTGGACAGCGAGCAGGAGAAAGCACTTGTGGAGTTCATTCGTTCGAATCAGGATGTGTTCGCCTGGACGCCTAGCGACATGCCGGGTATCCCTACGGAATTGGCAGAGCACAGTTTGCACGTCGATCCCAAGTCCAGGCCCGTGAAACAAGGCTTGAGGAAGATGAATGAGGAAAGAAGGAAAGCTATAGGAGAAGAAATTGCTCGGCTGCTGACAGCCGGCTTTATCATGGAAGTGTTTCACCCGGATTGGTTAGCAAATCCGGTTCTCGTGATGAGAAAGACTAATGAGTGGAGGATGTGCATTGATTTTACGAGTCTCAACAAGCATTGCCCAAAGGATCCGTTCGCACTACCAAGGATAGATCAGATCATAGACGCAGTGGCTGGAAGTGACTTATTATGTTTCCTGGATGCATATTTCGGGTATCATCAGATCAATCTCAAGAAAGAGGATTGGGAAAAAACATCATTCATAACCCCTTTTGGGGTCTTTTGTTACAAGACCATGACATTTGGATTGAAGAACGCTGGTGCAACCTATCAACAGTGTATTCATAAGTGCTTCGAGGATCAAATTGGACGCAATGTCCATGCTTATGTAGATGACGTGGTGATCAAGACCAGAAAGGCGGAGACATTTATCGAGGATCTAAAGGAAATGTTCAAAAACCTAAGGAGGTATCAGATGAAACTTAACCCGACAAAGTGCGTGTTTGGAGTTCCAGCTGGGAAATTACTCGGCTTTATCGTTTCCGAGAGAGGAATTGAGGCAAACCCGGATAAAATCAAAGCTATCCAGAGTCTGAAAAAGCCGGAAAATTTGAAGCATGTTCAGAAGCTCACAGGGTGCGTAGCAGCCTTGAGCCGGTTTATATCCAGACTCGGAGAAAAAGCAATACCATTGTACCGGCTCTTGAAGAAATCGGACAAATTCGTTTGGGATCAAGAGGCGGATGAGGCGTTAGAGGCACTAAAAAAGCAGTTATCTGTGGCACCAGTTCTAGCGGCCCCGGGTCGCAAAGAGCTTATGTTGCTATACGTGGCAGCTGGCCCCCGAGCCGTTAGTGCAGTAGTTGTCGTGGAGCGTAAAGAGGATGGGAAATATCACCCGGTCCAGAGACCGGTTTATTACGTCAGCGAGGTATTATCAGAAGCAAAACAGCGCTATCCACATTGGCAAAAGCTAGTTTTCGGGGTCTTTATGGCCAGCCGGAAACTGAAGCCATATTTTCAGGAGCACCCTATAACAGTGGTTAGTTCGATACCAATGTCGGATATCATCAGAAACTCGGATGCAACAGGAAGAATAGCCAAGTGGGCGATAGAAATGGGGGATTATCATATCAACTACGAGCCAAGGTCAGCAATCAAATCCCAGGCTCTAGTCGATTTCATCAACGATTGGACGCACACAAGCATGCCCACCATGGCTCCAACCTTCGAGTCTTGGATCATGCACTTCGATGGTTCCAAACAATACGAGGGGTCAGGGGCTGGAGTGGTGCTAACTTCACCCAAAGGAGACAAGTTGAGTTACGTGCTATAGATTCACTTTGATTGTTCCAACAATGTGGCCGAGTATGAGGCCCTATTGCATGGCTTAAAGGTAGCCAAGGAGATGAACATTAAGAGGATACGATGCTTTGGAGATTCGGACCTTGTGGTACAGTGTCGCACCCCGGTTTCTAGAGGATACTCATCGCACGAACTGGAAGTCAGGTGCTTGGATTATGGGGCATACCTGCTCCCACGTCCCAGCTTCCTGGTAGGCCTGCGCTTATGCGCGACAACACAAGCCCTGCTCCCACCGTCGAAGTAAACTATCCGCTAGGAACCCAAGGCACTACTGTCGACGTACTTCATATTCAAGCACGCACTGTACGTCAACAGCTTTGAACGAAATGATAGCACAAACTGTCTCTACGACACAAAAGAATGAAATAAGTTTGCAAATAGCCTTCACTAAGGCAGAGATAGCAAAACACTCATCCAGAGGACACATGTCCCAACATATCATCCATTACATTAGCGGAAGCAATCAAATGGGTCTGAGTACAGACAAATCCAAGGCTTAAGAAGCCGGAGAAAATAAAGAAAACGAAGCCCATCCACGTAGGTCCTGGATCCTGCCCGGGGTCCAGCCAACTACTCGTCTGCAGTGTCGTCGAACTCCACAAAGTAGCCATCCTGGGGATCATCGTAGCCGTAGTCGTACTCTGCGTAAACCACAGCCCCAACGGGGTCAGTACATTTGATGTACTGGCAAGCAAGACTCACACTTCATCAAGGAGTTACTCGTCAACACAAGCAGGGATGCTTGGGATCAACGGAAGAAGATAGGTATTATAAAAGCTGCAGCGGGCTGCTCTAACCAACTACAGAAACTACTACTTGTGTCCGGCTAATAGAAAAGATAAGATCGAGGAATTGTAACCAACTGAAAGATAACTTCAAACAAACCCATCCTGGATCTCGCCCCTTATCCGAAGAAGCAATCCGAGGATAACTCACACCGTTATAATAAGGTGAATCAAGTTATTGTGTGAATAACCTATTACTAGTCAAGTTATTAGTCATTGGGTGAAACATGGTTATCATTATGTTTAAGTTGTCCTGAGTACTTGTTAGCCAGTACTTTCACCAAGTAATCCATAACCGCGGAAAACACGGCTTCTCGAGAAGATTTATCCCTGCAGGGGTGCACCATAGTAACCGTACACGTAAGAATATCCCGCCAGATGGGAATCAAACCCACCAAGCGAGACACTCTACACAACCAACTGTTCTTCGCATCAAGCCCAAAGCACCGCGTGCTGTGCGTGCGCGGCTAATCGAGCCCCCCGAAGAAAAGGAGGACCCTCATAGCACTGGAAGACCACGCCGCCCTAAATGCCGACTACAAAATTCCACCCTGGCCTCGGGTTCGTACCTGCATATGATGCAGCAAATGGAAAGCCCGAACTAGTACGGCGATTTGGACGAGATGCGAATCGAGTCAAGTTGAGGGGGGCGCCCATACTCGCTTCCCACATGCGGGTAGTGCGCTCATCATGGATCAGTAGACAAGACCCTTTTCCTATTAGGGTCGACACTAGCAGGCCTCAAAACCACAAAGGGCCTCCTGCCGGTGCCTTATCATCAAATTATTATTAACAGCAGCATTAACAGGATTGATTGATTAACATCGAGCCCCCAGAACGATAACAGATAATAACAACACGTTAGTAAAAGAAGTAACCGACAACAGGCTCGAGCAAAAGCAACCCTAAGCATGCTAGATAAGAACAGGCACAAGCAAAGGCTGTAGGTATGGAGGTGAGGCAATATCATTGGTTCAGGGAATCATGTGATGGGTTCGGAGAATAGCAACGATACATAGGGCTAGCAATAGTAGACAAAAGGATAGTATCGACAACAAGTGTGGAAGAGAACTCGATGATTCATGTGAGTGATAACTTGCCTGGCAGCTCAGCAGCCGGGTACTGGGCTAGGTCCTGGGTAGTGGTGTCGTAAGTCTCGTCGGTACCAACGTCGTCGTCTAAGCGAGAAGAAGCAAAAACAACAACGAAGGAAGACGGCAATCAATACATGGCATATGTGCACAAACATTGGGATGATGCATGTCATGTTTAATAGATTGCATCAAAGTAAACTACTTGACATGATACACAAGTTTAAATGGATTCCATATGCAAAGAATTGCATATGGGAAACCCATGCCTTAGAGTTGAATTAATTGTTCTACCACTAAGCATTAGGTGTAGTTGAGTTAGCATGATGCATGCATGATGAGGAACAAGAAGATAACAACTTAACTGCAATTGGAATGTTGGTTAACAATTTAAGAAAACATTAATCAAGTTTGGAAATTTTGTTATTTAATGGTGTTAAACAAGTAGTGGTTGTTTTCATCAAGTTAAAAGGTGCAAAACAAATAACAAAGTTGACATTTGAAAAGGTTATCAAATTTTAGTTGGATTACATGTTTCACATTTTGGAATTGGACTTTGGATTATTTAATTATGAATTAAACAATATTAAACAATTTTTAATTGCATTAATCAAGATTTAAATTGTTTAGGCAATTTAAATTATTCAAACCAGAAAACAAAATTTATATTTGGAACGTACATGAAAAGTTGACTGGAAAACATATTTAGTTTGTGGAATTTGGAATTTTTATGAACAAGTTATGAATTTTGCAAGTTTAAGTGAATTTGACAAGTTTTCAAATTTTGCACCAATTTAAAATATTCAAAACAGTAAAAAAATTTTATATTTGGATAGATCATTTAATTTTGGACGGGAAACATATTTAAAAAGTGAAAATTGGAGTTAAAATGAAATAGTTATGCAATTTACAATTTTGGGGTGCAATCTGCCATTTTAATTCATCTGGGGACTTAGGAAATATTTTACAGGGGCTAGAAAGAAATAGAAGGGACCCAGCTGTGATTCTGTGAAAGTTTCTGGGTCAAACAATGGTGGAAAAAAAAAGTTTGGTTTTATGGGTGCAGGGGGGATCGAACCCTGCACCTCACTGCTGCGCTCAAGGGAAGCTAACCAGATGGGCTGGTGCGGTTTTTTGTGACAGAGAAGGGAAACAGTGGAGGTTATGGTTCAGGGAAAGGCTAGTGAGCAATTCGGAAATAAAGCAGTAAAAAGGGTGGGGCTGGGAATCGAACTCGGGACCTGGGGGTTCTCTACGCGCGCATCAAACCAGTGGGACTGCCGCGTTCTCTTGCTTGTATAGGGTGCGGTTTGGTTTTGAGCCTGACGAACAACTGTTAACTGAATCTGCAAGCGCACGTACAACAGCACAGGTTACTGTCACGAAACAGAACCAAATGGCGATCTTCCATGGAAGAGAACGGTGACCAAACAGCAGGGAATGGAGGGGGAAGGTAGGGGAATGGAAAGGTGGCGGTACCAGCGTCGCGTGGGCGCCCTCGGCGCGGCCGGAGAGTGGCGGAGGCGGCGGCGCCGTGCTCCGGTGGCGGGTGGCCGTGGCACAGCAAATGGAGGAGATCTCCTCCTTGGCGGCGGCGGAGGTGGGAGCCAGGAGGGAGAGGAGGCGCGCTAGGGTTAGGGTTCGCCACTGGAGGGGGAAGGAATATATAGGAGGGGGAGGTGAGCCAACGAGTGGCTCAGGGAGGTTCCCAGGTCGCTGTCTCCATGGGGACGTCATCCTCCATACGGAGGTAGGGGGAGACCGAGCGGGCTGCCCCTGGTGGGCTGGGCCGGCCTCTCCCCCCATCTCCTGCGTTTTTTTCTTTTTATTTTTCGTTTTGTGTTTTTTTTTTTGCTGCAAGTGAATTGGGAATAAAACAATAGGTTTAATTAATGGAAAAAATTTGGAAAAAATTGGAGAAGCTCCTTAGTTCAAATACAACCACTTGGTAGTTTTCGTTTTCAAAAAGTTGAAAGTTTGCTTGCTGTTTTTAAAATGGAACCAATTTAATTGAATTTTGCAATAATCATTAATATTAGAAAATAAGCCATTTTAAATAGGGTTTTCCCTAGGGTTTAGAAGTGAATTAATGAATACCATTTAGTGATGAACTTCATGGATTCAAAAGTGTATTGATTTGGGAGTTTGTTTGACTTTGGAAATGATTTGAAAATAAAAGATTAAGGTGATTGATTGAAATAAGCAACAAATTAATAGTTGAAACATTAATGAATTAATTGGAAGCAAAAGATGTTTTTGATTTGCAATTCTTTATTTGAAAGATTGTAACAGACAAGTGTGAAAACAAAGGTTGATTAAGTTTGGCTTTTATTATGAAAACAATGCAAACAGGAATAAGTATGGGGATGATGACATGATGCATTGCTTAGAAGTAAAACAACTAGGGTGTTTTCATACTTGGATGTTACAAAACGCCCCCCCTTGAAGGAATCGCGCCCCGAGATTCCTACGGAGAAGTGAAAAGGTCCGGATACTTCTTGCGAAGATCCTCTTCGGTCTCCCATGTTGCTTCTTTATCGGAATGATGCGACCATTGCACTTTCAAGAACTTGGTGCTCTTGTTGCGAGTCTTACGAACGGTCTCATCGAGAATTCGAGTAGGGTGCTCCTCATAGGATAGATCATCTTGCAGTTCAATGTCATCATGATCAACTGCACGATCAGGGTCCTTGAAGCACTTCTTGAGCTGTGACACGTGGAACACATCGTGCACTTTTGATAGTTTTTCTGGAAGCTCGAGACGATAGGCATTTTCTGCACGTCTTGACAGGATGTTGAAAGGACCAATGTACCTTGGTGCCAACTTTCCTTTCACACCAAAACGATGAGTGCCTCTGAAGGGAGTTACACGGAGATATGCTTTGTCACCAGGTGCATAGACCATGTCCCGGTGCTTGCTGTCATAGTAACTCTTCTGACGAGACTGAGCAATTCTGAGATTGTCACGAATGATGCGAACTTTCTCTTCGGCCTCTTTAACAATGTCAGGACCCAAGAGTGAACGTTCACCAACTCCAGACCAATTGATTGGACTCCTGCATCTGCGGCCATACAGTGCCTCAAACAGTGCCATGCCTAGGCTTGCCTGGTAGCTGTTGTTGTAGGAGAATTCAGCATATGGAAGACAATCCTCCCATTTCATGCCAAAGGAGAGACCACATGCTCTAAGCATATCCTCGAGAATCTGATTGACTCTTTCGACTTGCCCCTGAGACTGAGGGTGGTAAGCTGTGCTGAACAGAAGTTTAGTGCCCAATGCATCTTGGAAACTCTTCCAGAAATGAGAAGTGAATATGCTTCCACGGTCTGAGCTAATTTCCAATGGAACACCATGAAGAGGAACAATCTTTGTTGTGTAGAGCTCTGCTAACTGGCTAGCTGATATTGTCTCTTTCACAGCAAAGAAGTGAGCAACCTTGGTGAGACGATCAATGACAACGAAGATTGCATCGTTGCCCTTCTTGGACTTTGGAAACCCAGTAACGAAGTCCATTTCAATCATGTCCCACTTCCACTCAGGGATTTTGAGAGGTTGGAGAAGACCGGCTGTTTTCTGGTGGACTGCCTTAACACGTTGACAAACGTCGCATTCAGAAACGTATTGAGCAATTTCACGTTTCATGCCAGGCCACCAATACATAGTCTTAAGATCCTGGTACATCTTTGTACTTCCAGGGTGGATGGAGAGAGGAGTTTCATGAGCCTCCTTGAGAATGATATCTTTGAGACTTTGAATCTGAGGAACTGCAATGCGTCCTTCGAAGAACACAGCTCCTTTGTCATCAATAGAGAAGGACTTGAACTTATCACTGCCCTCTTTGATTTGCTCTACTATCCTCTTTATTTCAGCATCACGAAACTGCTCAGAACGAATCTTGTCCTCGAGAGTTGGACTGGCTGTCAAGCTAGCAAGATAGCCTTGATGAACAAGAGCAAGGTTCAGCTTCTGGAATTCTTCATGAAGTGGAGGTTGGCTGTCCATGATCATGAGATTGTTGCAATAGGATTTGCGACTGAGAGCATCGGCCATAACATTAGCCTTGCCTGGAGTGTAAGAAATGGTGAGATCGAAGTCTTTAATCTTCTCATTCCATCTCCTTTGCCTGAGGTTCAGATCTGGCTGAGTGAAGATGTATTTCAGACTCTTATGATCGGAAAAAATCTCAGTTTTGTTACCCAACAAGTATTGTCTCCATTTCTTGAGGGCAAACACAACTGCTGCAAGTTCAAGATCATGAGTGGGATAGTTTTGCTCATGTGGGTTCAACTGACGTGAAGCATAGGCCACAACTTGACGTTCTTGCATAAGAACTGCACCTAGGCCTTGGAGGGAAGCATCACAGAATATCTGGAAAGGTTTGGTGGTATCTGGACCAACTAGAACTGGAGTAGAAGTGAGTTTAGTTTTCAGGAGGTTGAAACTCTCATCACACTGTGGAGTCCAAATGAACTTTTTGTCCTTCTTTGTGAGATCAGTGAGAGGTTTTGCAATCTTGGAAAAGTTTTGGACGAAACGACGGCAATAGCTAGCCAAGCCAAGAAAACTTCTTACTTGCTTCACCGTCTTAGGTGGTTTCCAGTCAACAATTGCCTTAACCTTTTCCGGGTCAATGGCTATGCCTTTGGCAGAGATGATATGACCAAGATATGCAACTTCTGGAATCCAGAACTCACATTTGGAAAACTTGGCATATAGACGATGCTCGCGGAGTTTCATGAGAGTGAGACGAAGATGTTCTTCATGCTCTTCCTCGGATTTTGAGTAGACAAGGATATCATCAAGATATACCACAACGAACTTGGCGAGGTATTCGTGGAAGACAGAATTCATCAGTCGAGAGAAGGTCGCCGGTGCATTGGTGAGACCAAAGGACATGACGGTGTATTCATATAGACCGTAACGAGTGGTGAAAGCTGTCTTAGGAATATCTTCCTTTCTGATCTTTATTTGATGGTAACCCATCCTCAAGTCCAACTTTGAGAATATTGAGGCTCCAGCAAGTTGATCAAAAAGATCATCGATACGAGGAATTGGATACTTGTTCTTGATAGTTTTCTCGTTGAGAGGACGATAGTCAACCACGAGTCTCTTAGTTTGGTCCTTCTTGGCTACGAACAGAGTTGGGCAACCCCAAGCGGAGGAACTAGGCTGAATGTAACCTTTCTCCATATACATATCGATTTGCTCCTTCAACAACTTCAGTTCAGGAGGAGCTATCTTGTATGGATGCTTAGAGATTGGAGCAGTACCTGGTTCAAGCTCGATCACGAACTCAACTGCTCTGTCCGGAGGCATCCCTGGCAACTCTTCTGGAAAGACGTCAGGGAATTCACAAACCACCGGAACATTCTCAATTGCAGGAAGAGGTTTTGCATCTAGGTTGAACAGCTGAACAGAACTTGATCCATATGGAGAATAGACTATCTGGCCGGAAGGGTGGAACAGAGTTATTGACTTCTTAGCACAGTCAATCGTAGCTTTATTGGCCTTCAACCAATCCATGCCAAGGATGACATCAATGTCAAAATTGCCAAGCAGAATGAGGGAAGCCAGGAATATGTGACCTCCAATCAAGATCTGATTCCCATGACTGATCTTGGAAGTTTGCATAGTTGCTCCAGGAGAGTTTACTACTAGCGGGGAACCCAAACCAACAAAGGGGAGTTTACTAGTTGTTGCAAAGATCTTTGACACAAAGGAATGCGATGCTCCGGTATCAAACAACACTTTAGCTGGGTTAGAGTTTACGGGTAATGTACCGAGAACAACGTCGGCAGATTCCTCAGCTGTGTCAACCTTGACGTGGTTCACCCTTGCGGTCCTCCCAACAGGCCTGTTGTTGGTGTTGAAGGCCTTATGCGGAGGAGCGCGGACCATCGCCTGGTTGGTGTTGGGGCGAGGTGGTGGAGAAGGCAGCATCCTCTGAGTGCACTTATCTGCATAGTGCCCAGTCTCCTTGCACTTGAAGCAAGTGACGACACGCGGAGGATCTGGCCTTGGCTGCGCCATTGCAAACCTCTGCCCATGCATCTGAGCTGGGTTGGGTGGGCGGGGACCAAAGCCTGGAGAAGCTTGGGCATTTGGAGCCCTAGTGACAGCACTGTTTGGCACCCAGATGCGGCGCTTCTGCGGAGGGGTGGTCATGTTGGAGGAGGAACCACCCTCACGCGAGTGCTTGCGCGACTCTTCGAACGCCTTGCGCCCATTCTCCTCATTGAGCGCGGTGTTCACGAGCTCGACGAAGTCCTTGCACTTGATGTTTGTGAGAGCGTACTTCAGTTCCGGGTTAAAACCTCGGCGGAACCTTGCCATCTTCTTGGTCTCAGTAGACACCTCGTCTCCAGCATACCGAGCGAGGCGATTGAACTCGTTCTGGTAGCCGATGACGTCGAGCTTGCCCTGCTTCAGCGAGCAAAACTCTTCACGCATCCTCTCCATGAGACCATCGGGGATGTGGTACTTCAGGAAGGCATCCTTGAAGCAACCCCAAGTGATAGGATAGCCAGCTCTCATGGCCTGGTAGTTCTCCCACCACGAGGCTGCCTGACCCTTCAGTAGGTAAGCAGCATAGTTGACCTTGTCCTCTTCCGCAACATGAGAAATCTCCAGGGCTCTTGCTATGTCACGGATCCAGTCATCAGCATCCAGAGGCTCGCGTGTTGCCACGAAAGCCTTAGGGCCCACACTGAGGAAGTCCTTGATGGTGACCCTTGGAGCAGTCTGGTGGTGGTGGTTCTGGTGGTTCTGAACCTGGACCATCTGAGCCATGACCTGAGTCATCTGAGTCAAGAGCTCAGCGATCGGCGGTGGCTCAGGCGTGTTCCTTGTTGGAGGCATCCTGAACAGAAATGCATTTTAGCACAACAATAGAAAGGGATAAACTCAGCAACCGAAAGAGAGATTATTCCGACGCATGAATAGATAACCAACAGGTACATCATGAGTTCAAATACATCAGAATATCCAACAGACCAATACATGGTTCGAAAACGAAAGGATAAACTAGACTCAGCTAGTAACGGATACATCGGTACTCCCATGCTCATCACGCAGGACGGCGGCGAGTACGGCGAGTGGTACGACGAAGAGGACGGCGAGGAGGAGTGTGCACACGGAAGTAGGTATCACGACGATCCCTGTAGATAGGAACTGCTCTGAGAGCAACTCTCGGGGTGGTGAAGTAGAAAGCGTCTTCTCCCTGTGCTCCATAGCGGGGAATCCCTGTGTAACCAGCTCCGAGGTCGAGAAGTGGGCCTCTGATCGGCTCGTAACCTCCAGCATCTGGCAGAGGAAAACCCAGTGTCTGCTGGAAACGCGCAAAGCGCTCGTCTCCAACGAAGTTTGTGGTGTACGTCGCCAGACACGTCAACGCGAGGTAGAGCTGCTCCCTGACTGAGGCCAACTCCTGAGCAAGTGTGGAAGCAACAGCGTCACTGTGCCTCACGAACTGGGCAGTGGTGTGCAGCCTGGAGCTATCATCCTCGTAGGTATCCAGGTTGCGGTGGAGAGTGAAGTGAACTCCCGCTGCCGTGATGTAACCACGGGGGATGTGACGATATATGGAATCATCAAACCCCCAGTAGTCAGCACGGAGGACGGTGAGACTCACATAAGCGGCCTGCTGCACAGCCATATCCACTGTGGAACCTACTGCCTCGTAGCGGTGGACAACGCTCCTGCCATCATCCGACAGAATGTAGACGATGGCTCGGTAGAAAGTCTGCTCGAACTCGCGCTGGTGCTCGTAGACCTGGTACTCTGGTGCCCAACGGAACCCCAGATAGGTAACCATGTCCCTCAGCATCTCCGGATAACCGGCGGTGCTCTCGCAACGGGTCATGCGAACCACCTACGGGTAGTAGCTGAGACCCATCTGCAGATGATTTGGAAGGTTTTGATTAGGCGCCGGTAAGAGAAAAGGAAGTGGAAAACAACAACAAGATTCAATGGACGATAGGTTCTTTAAAAGAACAGGATATCGAAGCAACAACGAGAAAACGAGACCGAAAGTCCTGAGGTACTAAGGAGAACCCAAAACACGTGAAATCCTAACTTGAAAGTTTAGGTGAGAACAGAAAACAACGTTGCACTTCCTTACCAGAAAAGGGTGGGTGGGTGGGGAAAGAAGAAAAATGGCAGAATTCCTACTCACACGTTTCATTTTTCCTATATAGCTACAAAATAGTTTCTAGACTCAACTGCGACCAGTAAAAAGGATCCTACAGGCAGACAGGCTCTGATACCATTTGTCGCACCCCGGTTTCTAGAGAATACTCATCGCACGAACTGGAAGTCAGGTGCTTGGATTATGGGGCATACCTGCTCCCACGTCCCAGCTTCCTGGTAGGCATGCGCTTATGCGCGACAACACAAGCCCTGCTCCCACCGTCGAAGTAAACTATCCGCTAGGAACCCAAGGCACTACTGTCGACGTACATCATATTCAAGCACGCACTGTACGTCAACAGCTTTGAACGAAATGATAGCACAAACTGTCTCTACGACACAAAAGAATGAAATAAGTTTGCAAATAGCCTTCACTAAGGCAGAGATAGCAAAACACTCATCCAGAGGACACATGTCCCAACATATCATCCATTACATTAGCGGAAGCAATCAAATGGGTCTGAGTACAGACAAATCCAAGGCTTAAGAAGCCGGAGAAAATAAAGAAAACGAAGCCCATCCACGTAGGTCCTGGATCCTGCCCGGGGTCCAGCCAACTACTCGTCTGCAGTGTCGTCGAACTCCACAAAGTAGCCATCCTGGGGATCATCGTAGCCGTAGTCGTACTCTGCGTAAACCACAGCCCCAACGGGGTCAGTACATTTGATGTACTGGCAAGCAAGACTCACACTTCATCAAGGAGTTACTCGTCAACACAAGCAGGGATGCTTGGGATCAACGGAAGAAGATAGGTATTATAAAAGCTGCAGCGGGCTGCTCTAACCAACTACAGAAACTACTACTTGTGTCCGGCTAATAGAAAAGATAAGATCGAGGAATTGTAACCAACTGAAAGATAACTTCAAACAAACCCATCCTGGATCTCGCCCCTTATCCGAAGAAGCAATCCGAGGATAACTCACACCGTTATAATAAGGTGAATCAAGTTATTGTGTGAATAACCTATTACTAGTCAAGTTATTAGTCATTGGGTGAAACATGGTTATCATTATGTTTAAGTTGTCATGAGTACTTGTTAGCCAGTACTTTCACCAAGTAATCCATAACCGCGGAAAACACGGCTTCTCGAGAAGATTTATCCCTGCAGGGGTGCACCATAGTAACCGTACACGTAAGAATATCCCGCCAGATGGGAATCAAACCCACCAAGCGAGACACTCTACACAACCAACTGTTCTTCGCATCAAGCCCAAAGCACCGCGTGCTGTGCGTGCGCGGCTAATCGAGCCCCCCGAAGAAAAGGAGGACCCTCATAGCACTGGAAGACCACGCCGCCCTAAATGCCGACTACAAAATTCCACCCTGGCCTCGGGTTCGTACCTGCATATGATGCAGCAAATGGAAAGCCCGAACTAGTACGGCGATTTGGACGAGATGCGAATCGAGTCAAGTTGAGGGGGGCGCCCATACTCGCTTCCCACATGCGGGTAGTGCGCTCATCATGGATCAGTAGACAAGACCCTTTTCCTATTAGGGTCGACACTAGCAGGCCTCAAAACCACAAAGGGCCTCCTGCCGGTGCCTTATCATCAAATTATTATTAACAACAGCATTAACAGGATTGATTGATTAACATCGAGCCCCCGGAACGATAACAGATAATAACAGCACGTTAGTAAAAGAAGTAACCGACAACTGGCTCGAGCAAAAGCAACCCTAAGCATGCTAGATAAGAACAGGCACAAGCAAAGGCTGTAGGTATGGAGGTGAGGCAATATCATTGGTTCAGGGAATCATGTGATGGGTTCGGAGAATAGCAACGATACATAGGGCTAGCAATAGTAGACAAAAGGATAGTATCGACAACAAGTGTGGAAGAGAACTCGATGATTCATGTGAGTGATAACTTGCCTGGCAGCTCAGCAGCCGGGTACTGGGCTAGGTCCTGGGTAGTGGTGTCGTAAGTCTCGTCGGTACCAACGTCGTCGTCTAAGCGAGAAGAAGCAAAAACAACAACGAAGGAAGACGGCAATCAATACATGGCATATGTGCACAAACATTGGGATGATGCATGTCATGTTTAATAGATTGCATCAAAGTAAACTACTTGACATGATACACAAGTTTAAATGGATTCCATATGCAAAGAATTGCATATGGGAAACCCATGCCTTAGAGTTGAATTAATTGTTCTACCACTAAGCATTAGGTGTAGTTGAGTTAGCATGATGCATGCATGATGAGGAACAAGAAGATAACAACTTAACTGCAATTGGAATGTTGGTTAACAATTTAGGAAAACATTAATCAAGTTTGGAAATTTTGTTATTTAATGGTGTTAAACAAGTAGTGGTTGTTTTCATCAAGTTAAAAGGTGCAAAACAAATAACAAAGTTGACATTTGAAAAGGTTATCAAATTTTAGTTGGATTACATGTTTCACATTTGGAATTGGACTTTGGATTATTTAATTATGAATTAAACAATATTAAACAATTTTTAATTGCATTAATCAAGATTTAAATTGTTTAGGCAATTTAAATTATTCAAACCAGAAAACAAAATTTATATTTCGAACGTACATGAAAAGTTGACTGGAAAACATATTTAGTTTGTGGAATTTGGAATTTTTATGAACAAGTTATGAATTTTGCAAGTTTAAGTGAATTTGACACAGTTTTCAAATTTGCACCAATTTAAAATATTCAAAACATAAACAAATTTATATTTGAATAGATCATTTATTTTGGACAGGAAACATATTTAAAAAGTGAAAATTGGAGTTAAAATGAAATATTATGAAATTTACAATTTTGGGGTGCAATCTGCCATTTTAATTCATCTGGGACTTAGAAATATTTTACAGGGGCTAGAAAGAAATAGAAGGGACCCAGCGTGATTCTGTGAAAGTTTCTGGGTCAAACAATGGTGGAAAAAAAAAGTTTGGTGTTATGGGTGCAGGGGGGGATCGAACCCTGCACCTCACTGCTGCGCTCAAGGGAAGCTAACCAGATGGGGCTGGTGCGGTTTTTTGTGACAGAGAAGGGAAACAGTGGAGGTTATGGTTCAGGGAAAGGCTAGTGAGCAATTCGGAAATAAAGCAGTAAAAAGGGTGGGGCTGGGAATCGAACTCGGGACCTGGGGGTTCTCTACGCGCGCATCAAACCAGTGGGACTGCTGCGTTCTCTTGCTTGTATAGGGTGCGGTTTGGTTTTGAGCCTGACGAACAACTGTTAACTGAATCTGCAAGCGCACGTACAGCAGCACAGGTTACTGTCACGAAACAGAACCAAATGGCGATCTTCCATGGAAGAGAACGGTGACCAAACAGCAGGGAATGGAGGGGGAAGGTAGGGGAATGGAAAGGTGGCGGTACCAGCGTCGCGTGGACGCCCTCGACGCGGCCGGAGAGTGGCGGAGGCGGCGGCGCCGTGCTCCGGCGGCGGGTGGGCCGTGGCACAGCAAATGGAGGAGATCTCCTCCTTGGCGGCGGCGGAGGTGGGAGCCAGGAGGGAGAGGAGGCGCGCTAGGGTTAGGGTTCGCCACTGGAGGGGGAAGGAAGATATAGGAGGGGGAGGTGAGCCAACGAGTGGCTCAGGGAGGTTCCCAGGTCGCTGTCTCCATGGGGACGTCATCCTCCGTACGGAGGTAGGGGGAGACCGAGCGGGCTGCCCCTGGTGGGCTGGGCCGGCCTCTCCCCCATCTCCTGCGTTTTTTTTCTTTTTATTTTTCGTTTTGTGTTTTTTTTTTGCTGCAAGTGAATTGGGAATAAAATAATAGGTTTAATTAATGGAAAAAATTTGGAAAAAATTGGAGAAGCTCCTTAGTTCAAATACAACCACTTGGTAGTTTTCGTTTTCAAAAAGTTGAAAGTTTGCTTGCTGTTTTTAAAATGGAACCAATTTAATTGAATTTTGCAATAATCATTAATATTAGAAAATAAGCCATTTTAAATAGGTTTTCCCTAGGGTTTAGAAGTGAATTAATGAATACCATTTAGTGATGAACTTCATGGATTCAAAAGTGTATTGATTTGGGAGTTTGTTTGACTTTGGAAATGATTTGAAAATAAAAGATTAAGGTGATTGATTGAAATAAGCAACAAATTAATAGTTGAAACATTAATGAATTAATTGGAAGCAAAAGATGTTTTTGATTTGCAATTCTTTATTTGAAAGATTGTAACAGACAAGTGTGAAAACAAAGGTTGATTAAGTTTGGCTTTTATTATGAAAACAATGCAAACAGGAATAAGTATGGGGATGATGACATGATGCATTGCTTAAAATAAAACAAGAAGTAAAACAACTAGGGTGTTTTCATACTTGGATGTTACAAAACGCCCCCCTTGAAGGAATCGCGCCCCGAGATTCCTACGGAGAAGTGAAAAGGTCCGGATACTTCTTGCGAAGATCCTCTTCGGTCTCCCATGTTGCTTCTTTATCGGAATGATGCGACCATTGCACTTTCAAGAACTTGGTGCTCTTGTTGCGAGTCTTACGAACGGTCTCATCGAGAATTCGAGTAGGGTGCTCCTCATAGGAGAGATCATCTTGCAGTTCAATATCATCATGATCAACTGCACGATCAGGGTCCTTGAAGCACTTCTTGAGCTGTGACACGTGGAACACATCGTGCACTTTGGATAGTTTTTCTGGAAGGTCGAGACGATAGGCATTTTCTGCACGTCTTGACAGGATGTTGAAAGGACCAATGTATCTTGGTGCAAGCTTTCCTTTCACACCGAAACGATGAGTACCTCTGAGGGGATTTACACGGAGATATGCCTTGTCACCAGGTGCATAGATCATATCCCTGTGCTTGCTATCATAATAGCTCTTCTGACGAGACTGAGCAATCCTGAGATTGTCACGAATGATACGAACTTTCTCTTCGGCCTCTTTAACAATGTCAGGACCCAAGAGTGAACGTTCACCAGCTCCAGACCAATTGATTGGACTCCTGCATCTGCGGCCATACAGTGCCTCAAACGGTGCCATGCCTAGGCTTGCCTGGTAGCTGTTGTTGTAGGAGAATTCAGCATATGGAAGACAATCCTCCCATTTCATGCCAAAGGAGAGACCACATGCTCTAAGCATATCCTCGAGAATCTGATTGACTCTTTCGACTTGCCCCTGAGACTGAGGGTGGTAAGCTGTGCTGAACAGAAGTTTAGTGCCCAATGCATCTTGGAAACTCTTCCAGAAATGAGAAGTGAATATGCTTCCACGGTCTGAGCTAATTTCCAATGGAACACCATGAAGAGGAACAATCTTTGTTGTGTAGAGCTCTGCTAACTGGCTAGCTGATATTGTCTCTTTCACAGCAAAGAAGTGAGCAACCTTGGTGAGACGATCAATGACAACGAAGATTGCATCGTTGCCCTTCTTGGACTTTGGAAACCCAGTAACGAAGTCCATTTCAATCATGTCCCACTTCCACTCAGGGATTTTGAGAGGTTGGAGAAGACCGGCTGTTTTCTGGTGGACTGCCTTGACACGTTGACAAACGTCGCATTCAGAAACGTATTGAGCAATTTCACGTTTCATGCCAGGCCACCAATACATAGTCTTAAGATCCTGGTACATCTTTGTACTTCCAGGGTGGATGGAGAGAGGAGTTTCATGAGCCTCCTTGAGAATGATATCTTTGAGACTTTGAATCTGAGGAACTGCAATGCGTCCTTCGAAGAACACAGCTCCTTTGTCATCAATAGAGAAGGACTTGAACTTATCACTGCCCTCTTTGATTTGCTCTACCATCCTCTTTATTTCAGCATCACGAAACTGCTCAGAACGAATCTTGTCCTCGAGAGTTGGACTGGCTGTCAAGCTAGCAAGATAGCCTTGATGAACAAGACCAAGGTTCAGCTTCTGGAATTCTTCATGAAGTGGAGGTTGGCTGTCCATGATCATGAGATTGTTGCAATAGGATTTGCGACTGAGAGCATCGGCCATAACATTAGCCTTGCCTGGAGTGTAAGAAATGGTGAGATCGAAGTCTTTAATCTTCTCAATCCATCTCCTTTGCCTGAGGTTCAGATCTGGCTGAGTGAAGATGTATTTCAGACTCTTATGATCGGAAAAAATCTCAGTTTTGTTACCCAACAAGTATTGTCTCCATTTCTTGAGGGCAAACACAACTGCTGCAAGTTCAAGATCATGAGTGGGATAGTTTTGCTCATGTGGGTTCAACTGACGTGAAGCATAGGCCACAACTTGACGTTCTTGCATAAGAACTGCACCTAGGCCTTGGAGGGAAGCATCACAGAATATCTGGAAAGGTTTGGTGGTATCTGGACCAACTAGAACTGGAGTAGAAGTGAGTTTAGTTTTCAGGAGGTTGAAACTCTCATCACACTGTGGAGTCCAAATGAACTTTTTGTCCTTCTTTGTGAGATCAGTGAGAGGTTTTGCAATCTTGGAAAAGTTTTGGACGAAACGACGGCAATAGCTAGCCAAGCCAAGAAAACTTCTGACTTGCTTCACCGTCTTAGGTGGTTTCCAGTCAACAATTGCCTTAACCTTTTCCGGGTCAATGGCTATGCATTTGGCAGAGATGATATGACCAAGATATGCAACTTCTGGAATCCAGAACTCACATTTGGAAAACTTGGCATATAGACGATGCTCGCGGAGTTTCATGAGAGTGAGACGAAGATGTTCTTCATGCTCTTCCTCGGATTTTGAGTAGACAAGGATATCATCAAGATATACCACAACGAACTTGTCGAGGTATTCGTGGAAGACAGAATTCATCAGTCGAGAGAAGGTCGCCGGTGCATTGGTGAGACCAAAGGACATGACGGTGTATTCATATAGACCGTAACGAGTGGTGAAAGCTGTCTTAGGAATATCTTCCTTTCTGATCTTTATTTGATGGTAACCCATCCTCAAGTCCAACTTTGAGAATATTGAGGCTCCAGCAAGTTGATCAAAAAGATCATCGATACGAGGAATTGGATACTTGTTCTTGATAGTTTTCTCGTTGAGAGGACGATAGTCAGCCACGAGTCTCTTAGTTTGGTCCTTCTTGGCTACGAACAGAGTTGGGCAACCCCAAGCGGAGGAACTAGGCTGAATGTAACCTTTCTCCATATACATATCGATTTGCTCCTTCAACAACTTCAGTTCAGGAGGAGCTATCTTGTATGGATGCTTAGAGATTGGAGCAGTACCTGGTTCAAGCTCGATCACGAACTCAACTGCTCTGTCCGGAGGCATCCCTGGCAACTCTTCTGGAAAGACGTCAGGGAATTCACAAACCACCGGAACATTCTCAATTGCAGGAAGAGGTTTTGCATCTAGGTTGAACAGCTGAACAGAACTTGATCCATATGGAGAATAGACTATCTGGCCGGAAGGGTGGAACAGAGTTATTGACTTCTTAGCACAGTCAATCGTAGCTTTATTGGCCTTCAACCAATCCATGCCAAGGATGACATCAATGTCAAAATTGCCAAGCAGAATGAGGGAAGCCAGGAATATGTGACCTCCAATCAAGATCTGATTCCCATGACTGATCTTGGAAGTTTGCATAGTTGCTCCAGGAGAGTTTACTACTAGCGGGGAACCCAAACCAACAAAGGGGAGTTTACTAGTTGTTGCAAAGATCTTTGACACAAAGGAATGCGATGCTCCGGTATCAAACAACACTTTAGCTGGGTTAGAGTTTACGGGTAATGTACCGAGAACAACGTCGGCAGATTCCTCAGCTGTGTCAACCTTGACGTGGTTCACCCTTGCGGTCCTCCCAACAGGCCTGTTGTTGGTGTTGAAGGCCTTATGCGGAGGAGCGCGGACCATCGCCTGGTTGGTGTTGGGGCGAGGTGGTGGAGAAGGCAGCATCCTCTGAGTGCACTTATCTGCATAGTGCCCAGTCTCCTTGCACTTGAAGCAAGTGACGACACGCGGAGGATCTGGCCTTGGCTGCGCCATTGCAAACCTCTGCCCATGCATCTGAGCTGGGTTGGGTGGGCGGGGACCAAAGCCTGGAGAAGCTTGGGCATTTGGAGCCCTAGTGACAGCACTGTTTGGCACCCAGATGCGGCGCTTCTGCGGAGGGGTGGTCATGTTGGAGGAGGAACCACCCTCACGCGAGTGCTTGCGCGACTCTTCGAACGCCTTGCGCCCATTCTCCTCATTGAGCGCGGTGTTCACGAGCTCGACGAAGTCCTTGCACTTGATGTTTGTGAGAGCGT
This sequence comes from Alopecurus myosuroides, assembly GCA_028641055.1. Classification (NCBI taxonomy): domain Eukaryota; kingdom Viridiplantae; phylum Streptophyta; class Magnoliopsida; order Poales; family Poaceae; genus Alopecurus; species Alopecurus myosuroides. The sequence continues at coordinate 92,548,053 of CM054057.1, forward strand.
ACTTCAGTTCCGGGTTAAAACCTCGGCGGAACCTTGCCATCTTCTTGGTCTCAGTAGACACCTCGTCTCCAGCATACCGAGCGAGGCGATTGAACTCGTTCTGGTAGCCGATGACGTTGAGCTTGCCCTGCTTCAGCGAGCAAAACTCTTCACGCATCCTCTCCATGAGACCATCGGGGATGTGGTACTTCAGGAAGGCATCCTTGAAGCAACCCCAAGTGATAGGATAGCCAGCTCTCATGGCCTGGTAGTTCTCCCACCACGAGGCTGCCTGACCCTTCAGTAGGTAAGCAGCATAGTTGACCTTGTCCTCTTCCGCAACATGAGAAATCTCCAGGGCTCTTGCTACGTCACGGATCCAGTCATCAGCATCCAGAGGCTCGCGTGTTGCCACGAAAGCCTTAGGGCCCACACTGAGGAAGTCCTTGATGGTGACCCTTGGAGCAGTCTGGTGGTGGTGGTTCTGGTGGTTCTGAACCTGGACCATCTGAGCCATGACCTGAGTCATCTGAGTCAAGAGCTCAGCGATCGGCGGTGGCTCAGGCGTGTTCCTTGTTTGAGGCATCCTGAACAGAAATGCATTTTAGCACAACAATAGAAAGGGATAAACTCAGCACCCGAAAGAGAGATTATTCCGACGCATGAATAGATAACCAACAGGTACATCATGAGTTCAAATACATCAGAATATCCAACAGACCAATACATGGTTCGAAAACGAAAGGATAAACTAGACTCAGCTAGTAACGGATACATCGGTACTCCCATGCTCATCACGCAGGACGGCGGCGAGTACGGCGAGTGGTACGACGAAGAGGACGGCGAGGAGGAGTGTGCACACGGAAGTAGGTATCACGACGATCCCTGTAGATAGGAACTGCTCTGAGAGCAACTCTCGGGGTGGTGAAGTAGAAAGCGTCTTCTCCCTGTGCTCCATAGCGGGGAATCCCTGTGTAACCAGCTCCGAGGTCGAGAAGTGGGCCTCTGATCGGCTCGTAACCTCCAACATCTGGCAGAGGAAAACCCAGTGTCTGCTGGAAACGCGCAAAGCGCTCGTCTCCAACGAAGTTTGTGGTGTACGTCGCCAGACGCGTCAACGCGAGGTAGAGCTGCTCCCTGACTGAGGCCAACTCCTGAGCAAGTGTGGAAGCAACGGCGTCACTGTGCCTCACGAACTGGGCAGTGGTGTGCAGCCTGGAGCTATCATCCTTGTAGGTATCCAGGTTGCGGTGGAGAGTGAAGTGAACTCCCGCTGCCGTGATGTAACCACGAGGGATGTGACGATATATGGAATCATCAAACCCCCAGTAGTCAGCACGGAGGACGGTGAGACTCACGTAAGCGGCCTGCTGCACAGCCATATCCACTGTGGAACCTACTGCCTCGTAGCGGTGGACAACGCTCCTGCCATCATCCGACAGAATGTAGACGATGGCTCGGTAGAAAGTCTGCTCGAACTCGCGCTGGTGCTCGTAGACCTGGTACTCTGGTGCCCAACGGAACCCCAGATAGGTAACCATGTCCCTCAGCATCTCCGGATAACCGGCGGTGCTCTCGCAACGGGTCATGCGAACCACCTACGGGTAGTAGCTGAGACCCATCTGCAGATGATTTGGAAGGTTTTGATTAGGCGCCGGTAAGAGAAAAGGAAGTGGAAAACAACAACAAGATTCAATGGACGATAGGTTCTTTAAAAGAACAGGATATCGAAGCAACAACGAGAAAACGAGACCGAAAGTCCTGAGGTACTAAGGAGAACCCAAAACACGTGAAATCCTAACTTGAAAGTTTAGGTGAGAACAGAAAACAACGTTGCACTTCCTTACCAGAAAAGGGTGGGTGGGTGGGGAAAGAAGAAAAATGGCAGAATTCCTACTCTCACGTTTCATTTTTCCTATATAGCTACAAAATAGTTTCTAGACTCAACTGCGACCAGTAAAAAGGATCCTACAGGCAGACAGGCTCTGATACCATTTGTCGCACCCCGGTTTCTAGAGGATACTCATCGCACGAACTGGAAGTCAGGTGCTTGGATTATGGGGCATACCTGCTCCCACGTCCCAGCTTCCTGGTAGGCCTGCGCTTATGCGCGACAACACAAGCCCTGCTCCCACCGTCGAAGTAAACTATCCGCTAGGAACCCAAGGCACTACTGTCGACGTACTTCATATTCAAGCACGCACTGTACGTCAACAGCTTTGAACGAAATGATAGCACAAACTGTCTCTACGACACAAAAGAATGAAATAAGTTTGCAAATAGCCTTCACTAAGGCAGAGATAGCAAAACACTCATCCAGAGGACACATGTCCCAACATATAATCCATTACATTAGCGGAAGCAATCAAATGGGTCTGAGTACAGACAAATCCAGGGCTTAAGAAGCCGGAGAAAATAAAGAAAACGAAGCCCATCCACGTAGGTCCTGGATCCTGCCCGGGGTCCAGCCAACTACTCGTCTGCAGTGTCGTCGAACTCCACAAAGTAGCCATCCTGGGGATCATCGTAGCCGTAGTCGTACTCTGCGTAAACCACAGCCCCAACGGGGTCAGTACATTTGATGTACTGGCAAGCAAGACTCACACTTCATCAAGGAGTTACTCGTCAACACAAGCAGGGATGCTTGGGATCAACGGAAGAAGATAGGTATTATAAAAGCTGCAGCGGGCTGCTCTAACAAACTACAGAAACTACTACTTGTGTCCGGCTAATAGAAAAGATAAGATCGAGGAATTGTAACCAACTGAAAGATAACTTCAAACAAACCCATCCTGGATCTCGCCCCTTATCCGAAGAAGCAATCCGAGGATAACTCACACCGTTATAATAAGGTGAATCAAGTTATTGTGTGAATAACCTATTACTAGTCAAGTTATTAGTCATTGGGTGAAACATAGTTATCATTATGTTTAAGTTGTCCTGAGTACTTGTTAGCCAGTACTTTCACCAAGTAATCCATAACCGCGGAAAACACGGCTTCTCGAGAAGATTTATCCCTGCAGGGGTGCACCATAGTAACCGTACACGTAAGAATATCCCGCCAGATGGGAATCAAACCCACCAAGCGAGACACTCTACACAACCAACTGTTCTTCGCATCAAGCCCAAAGCACCGCGTGCTGTGCGTGCGCGGCTAATCGAGCCCCCCTAAGAAAAGGAGGACCCTCATAGCACTGGAAGACCACGCCGCCCTAAATGCCGACTACAAAATTCCACCCTGGCCTCGGGTTCGTACCTGCATATGATGCAGCAAATGGAAAGCCCGAACTAGTACGGCGATTTGGACGAGATGCGAATCGAGTCAAGTTGAGGGGGGTGCCCATACTCGCTTCCCACATGCGGGTAGTGCGCTCATCATGGATCAGTAGACAAGACCCTTTTCCTATTAGGGTCGACACTAGCAGGCCTCAAAACCACAAAGGGCCTCCTGCCGGTGCCTTATCATCAAATTATTATTAACAACAGCATTAACAGGATTGATTGATTAACATCGAGCCCCCGGAACGATAACAGATAATAACAGCACGTTAGTAAAAGAAGTAACCGACAACAGGCTCGAGCAAAAGCAACCCTAAGCATGCTAGATAAGAACAGGCACAAGCAAAGGCTGTAGGTATGGAGGTGAGGCAATATCATTGGTTAAGGGAATCATGTGATGGGTTCGGAGAATAGCAACGATACATAGGGCTAGCAATAGTAGACAAAAGGATAGTATCGACAACAAGTGTGGAAGAGAACTCGATGATTCATGTGAGTGATAACTTGCCTGGCAGCTCAGCAGCCGGGTACTGGGCTAGGTCCTGGGTAGTGGTGTCGTAAGTCTCGTCGGTACCAACGTCGTCGTCTAAGCGAGAAGAAGCAAAAACAACAACGAAGGAAGACGGCAATCAATACATGGCATATGTGCACAAACATTGGGATGATGCATGTCATGTTTAATAGATTGCATCAAAGTAAACTACTTGACATGATACACAAGTTTAAATGGATTCCATATGCAAAGAATTGCATATGGGAAACCCATGCCTTAGAGTTGAATTAATTGTTCTACCACTAAGCATTAGGTGTAGTTGAGTTAGCATGATGCATGCATGATGAGGAACAAGAAGATAACAACTTAACTGCAATTGGAATGTTGGTTAACAATTTAAGAAAACATTAATCAAGTTTGGAAATTTTGTTATTTAATGGTGTTAAACAAGTAGTGGTTGTTTTCATCAAGTTAAAAGGTGCAAAACAAATAACAAAGTTGACATTTGAAAAGGTTATCAAATTTTAGTTGGATTACATGTTTCACATTTTGGAATTGGACTTTGGATTATTTAATTATGAATTAAACAATATTAAACAATTTTTAATTGCATTAATCAAGATTTAAATTGTTTAGGCAATTTAAATTATTCAAACCAGAAAACAAAATTTATATTTGGAACGTACATGAAAAGTTTACTGGAAAACATATTTAGTTTGTGGAATTTGGAATTTTTATGAACAAGTTATGAATTTTGCAAGTTTAAGTGAATTTGACAAGTTTTCAAATTTTGCACCAATTTAAAATATTCAAAACAGTAAACAAATTTTATATTTGGATAGATCATTTAATTTTGGACAGGAAACATATTTAAAAAGTGAAAATTGGAGTTAAAATGAAATAGTTATGCAATTTACAATTTTGGGGTGCAATCTGCCATTTTAATTCATCTGGGGACTTAGGAAATATTTTACAGGGGCTAGAAAGAAATAGAAGGGACCCAGCTGTGATTCTGTGAAAGTTTCTGGGTCAAACAATTGTGGAAAAAAAAAGTTTGGTTTTATGGGTGCAGGGGGGATCGAACCCTGCACCTCACTGCTGCGCTCAAGGGAAGCTAACCAGATGGGCTGGTGCGGTTTTTTGTGACAGAGAAGGGAAACAGTGGAGGTTATGGTTCAGGGAAAGGCTAGTGAGCAATTCGGAAATAAAGCAGTAAAAAGGGTGGGGCTGGGAATCGAACTCGGGACCTGGGGGTTCTCTACGCGCGCATCAAACCAGTGGGACTGCTGCGTTCTCTTGCTTGTATAGGGTGCGGTTTGGTTTTGAGCCTGACGAACAACTGTTAACTGAATCTGCAAGCGCACGTACAGCAGCACAGGTTACTGTCACGAAACAGAACCAAATGGCGATCTTCCATGGAAGAGAACGGTGACCAAACAGCAGGGAATGGAGGGGGAAGGTAGGGGAATGGAAAGGTGGCGGTACCAGCGTCGCGTGGACGCCCTCGACGCGGCCGGAGAGTGGCGGAGGCGGCGGCGCCGTGCTCCGGCGTTGGGTGGCCGTGGCACAGCAAATGGAGGAGATCTCCTCCTTGGCGGCGGCGGAGGTGGGAGCCAGGAGGGAGAGGAGGCGCGCTAGGGTTAGGGTTCGCCACTGGAGGGGGAAGGAAGATATAGGAGGGGGAGGTGAGCCAACGAGTGGCTCAGGGAGGTTCCCAGGTTGCTGTCTCCATGGGGACGTCATCCTCCGTACGGAGGTAGGGGGAGACCGAGCGGGCTGCCCCTGGTGGGCTGGGCCGGCCTCTCCCCCCATCTCCTGCGTTTTTTTCTTTTTATTTTTCGTTTTGTGTTTTTTTTTTTTTGCTGCAAGTGAATTGGGAATAAAACAATAGGTTTAATTAATGGAAAAAATTTGGAAAAAATTGGAGAAGCTCCTTAGTTCAAATACAACCACTTGGTAGTTTTCGTTTTCAAAAAGTTGAAAGTTTGCTTGCTGTTTTTAAAATGGAACCAATTTAATTGAATTTTGCAATAATCATTAATATTAGAAAATAAGCCATTTTAAATAGGGTTTTCCCTAGGGTTTAGAAGTGAATTAATGAATACCATTTAGTGATGAACTTCATGGATTCAAAAGTGTATTGATTTGGGAGTTTGTTTGACTTTGGAAATGATTTGAAAATAAAAGATTAAGGTGATTGATTGAAATAAGCAACAAATTAATAGTTGAAACATTAATGAATTAATTGGAAGCAAAAGATGTTTTTGATTTGCAATTCTTTATTTGAAAGATTGTAACAGACAAGTGTGAAAACAAAGGTTGATTAAGTTTGGCTTTTATTATGAAAACAATGCAAACAGGAATAAGTATGGGGATGATGACATGATGCATTGCTTAAAATAAAACAAGAAGTAAAACAACTAGGGTGTTTTCATACTTGGATGTTACATACAGCAGGTCTCAGGAACTTGGGACAGAAAAGATGCAACTATGGCAGCATATCGCAGAGAAGTTGATAGAGTTGCCGGATGTTTTTCCGGGTATGAGGTGGATCACATAGACAGGAGAAAAAACGAGTCAGCAGATGCACTCGCCAGACTCGGCTCGCGCAGAGAGCCGGTTCCACCCAATGTTTTCCTAGATGAACTATAGCGACCATCAGTCAAAACCGAGTCTGAGGAAGAACTGGCAAATCAAGACCCGGATTTGGAGCTCGTGGCCACAGTGCGCGCTGTTCCCGAGTGGACAGAGTCGTTCCTGGCTTACCTATCACGGGGCGAGTTACCACAGCAGGAGGTATTAGCAAGACAAATTTTGAGGAGAGCAAAGGGATATTCTATCATCAATGGGGAGTTATACAAGAGAAGTGCAGCAGGAGTCTTTTTGCGCTGTGTAGCACCAGAAGAAGGCCGACAGATTCTCAAGGAAATTCATGAAGGTGATTGTGGGCACCATGCCTCCACGAGATCCCTGGTGGCCAAAGCTTATCGACATGGATTCTTTTGGCTCACGGCCCTAGCAGATGCGGAGCGCTTGGTGGCAAGGTGTGATGGATGTCAAAGGTACGCTCGCCAAACCCACGTGCCAGCTATGGAATTATGGACTATTCCATTAACTTGGCCGTTCGCTGTTTGGGGTATGGATATGGTTGGCCCCTTTCACATGTCACCTTGCAAAAATACACATCTCTTGGTGGCTATTGACAAGTTTACCAAGTGGGTTCAGGTTATGCCAGTTACCAATTGTGAAGCAGTTACAGCAGTCAAGTTCCTGAAAAGAATCATCTATCGGTTTGGGTATCCCCACAGCATAATTATCGACAATGGAACCAACATGTCCCTTGGTGAGATGGAGAAGTTTTGTGGCAACAATGGAATCCAGCTTTATATAGCGTCAGTGGTCCATCCACAGGCCAATGGACAAGTGGAGAGGGCAAATCAGGAATTGCTTCGTGGATTAAAACCACGATTGCGAGTTCCGTGTATCAGAGCTGCTGGTGCATGGGTTGAAGAACTACCCTCAGTGGTTTGGGGTATCAACACTACACCTAACAGATCTACTCAGATGACACCGTTCTTCATGGTTTATGGTGCGGAGGCGGTGTTGCCGAGTGATATTATTCATGATTCACCCCGAGTATCAGCTTACATCGAAGTAGAGAATGAAAAGACCCGGCAGGACGCCGTGGATATGTTAGAAGAACAAAGGGAACAAGCCCTGGAAAGATCAGCCATATATCAGCAAGATTTACGGAGGTATCATAGCGGGCGCGTGAAAACCCGGGTCTTCCAGGAAGGAGACCTAGTTCTGCGCCTGGTACAGTCAAACGAAGGAAAACACAAGTTATCACCTCCATGGGAAGGACCGTTTATCATAAGCCGGAATCTCCACAATGGATCATATTACTTGATAGATGCAAGGGAAGAGTCGGCTACAGTTAACGACACCGCTCATACCACTTCATCTATGCAAGAGAGAGACAGACCATGGAACGTGGCTCAGCTGCGTCCTTACTATACCTAGTATAGACTATATTCGCAAGCAGAATGCACGATGTAACTGGAAGCAGGTTTCAGACGCACTCTTTTCCTATCCAGGGTACCTAAGGGGACTGGAGGGTTTTTAATGAGGCAACTTGCTGACCTAACTTTCTCATATCAATAAAGAGATGGTTAAGCAACATATCTTCTTCACATGCTCTATCAAGTTTATTCTTATGTTCCTTACTTTTCAGGTAAGTATTATTTACATTAGTATGTTGCATATATCTAGGTCTTGGGGGTTGATTGCTTGAATAGCACAGTTACAAACTCAAAGATCCGGCCTTGATGCCTATGAGTTATAAGGGCCGATTACTCGCAAACGAGTACGGCTACAATCTTATAACCGGACAACGGAGCCAAATTTTCTTGACTTTTCTTACTTAAGCTCGATGTGACTCGCACTAAAGTGGCATGATTTGCTCGCTTACGATTACAATCAGCCATGAAGCCCAATGGGACTTGCCTGGCCCTGTTTTCGTATAGATGTAACAACATGGTATCCACGCGAAAGCCGGCTTACAGTACAAGATAGTCAAAAGGGTCATCTAAACCACAAGTTATGCAGAGTACAGGGCTAATAGCCGGAAACTCAACGTTTATCAAGCATAACTTCAATACCTATGTGAAACGGCTCTGGGTTTGGGCTTAGCATAAAACAACTTGTTCTCTTTGAAAGACCAAACATCCCAGACTCGAAATTTCGGGTCTTGGGGACTGGGGATTTTGAAAAAAGAAACAAGTTGCTTAGTTACTAAGCTCAAAAAACCCAAACATCCGAGTCTTGGGGACTTAGGGACTTAGAGAAAAGCCCACTTGTCAAAACCCATGATACTCGGAAACCGAGTCTCACAAAGGAACCATAAAGAAAGTAGGATATCGAGAACAACTGGGCTCAAAAGTAGACAAGTATCAAGTTCATCCAAAGGCCGGAAGGGCCGCGAAAAGCTATTAAAAGTTTCACAGCATATTTACATGATGCAGTATCAAAGGTGCACAGGCGCACCGTCAAAAGAATATTTGTTCCAACAAAAAGCATCGAGCGATCAAGATATCATAATGGCATCTGTTTACTCGGTTCCCTGAGTCGGGTCTACATCTTTGCCCTTGCCCTCCGGGTCTTGGTCCTGGGCTCGCTCCTTTGCTTTCCCAGCATCATCACCCGGATTATCAGCATCAGGACGGACAGGCGGACGGACAACAGGCGTAGAGGTGGTCGGCTCTGATCCTAACTCGGCCTCCCTCTTTGCGTTCTATTCCCTCTTCCTGGCCGAATCAGCATTCCATTTCGTAAAAATATCAAAGGGCATGGGTGTTTCCTCCCTCACGATTTTGCCTTCAGCATCATACGGAGACATAAACGAGCTCAGGTCCATACTATCGGCCAATGTGGTTGCCGAGTGACGTACCGCGGATTGTACGGCTTTGAAATCCTTGGGCCCAAACCTGGAGCCATACGCTTTGAACTCTGGGAACCCGGCTGCTACCTTTGCCGGCTCAAGCTTAGGAAAGTAAGCCTTAGCCAGCATAAAGGCCCGGGTCATACCAACCCGGCATGCCGAGCGCTTCCAGAGTTCGATCCAGGCAGGCACAGTCGAGCACGCTTGGATCAGGTTTTCTTCACCCGGATATGCTTCAGTTGGCCATTGTACGGCCTCCAATATCCACTTGGTACCGGCGAAGAAGGTTCTGAGCACAGTCTTTAAAGTTTTAGCCTTTTTAACATCATGTTCTTCTGGGGCCGCAAGGTTAGCGCCTGCAGTTGAAACAAGAAAGGCCACATCAGTAATTCCGAGTATCATGAATCAAGTAACAAAGCAGAGGCATGAAAGCATTGAGCGGCAAAAAACTTACTAAGCAAGATGCGATAAGTATTGGTAACTTGGTCCGATAACTTTTTCAGTGCGGTTTGAGCAGTGGTGCATTTTTTCTTGTATTTGGAAACGTCTCTCTTCAAGGTTTCCACTTCAGCCTCAAGGGCCTCTCTCCGCTTTACCTCGGCAAGCAGAAGTTGTTCGGTCTTGAGCAAAATTTCATCAGACCGGGTGGCCTGTGCCTGTAAGAGACAAAAGTATACGAATTAGTCGGGTATCATGGCAAGCCGAGTATCGCACTGAGTACCGAGCACAACTTCAACAAGTTATACTCGGAACTTGGGGACTAGATGGATACTACGAGATATCAAGTAACGTTACCTGGTGCTCCATTGCCATACGCTTTAGCATATCACTCTCCGAGGCCTTCATGGCAAGGAGAGCGCTCATCATTTGATCAAAATTGTTGTTGCCCAAGTTGGAAGACCCGGGATCTTGGAGACTCGGAGAAGGAGCTCTCTTCTGGGCGGGAGAAGGCATCCGGGTCGTCCGGGTATCGGGGTCTGGTACTCCTCCTGTCCTCAAGGCTGCGGCTTTTTCCTCCTCCCGTGCGTGCGAGGCTATTGGGTATTCGGCTTCTTGGTCAGCCGGGTTTACTAGCGGCACTTGTTGTTGTTCTTCGCCGCCAGCTGCGGCCGTCATATCGTCAGTGGGGTTCTCGTTACCCGGGTCATCGGTCTCCATATTTTCTTGGTCGCTAATGGTGACCGCGGCTCTATGGACAGTATAAATAAGCAGTTAGCATGCAACTGGAAAAAGTTATGGAAAGATGACAGAGCATCAGGAAAGGAACCTTACCCGGGATTCACCATATAGTCCAAAGGGAACTCGCTGCTGGACTGGGACGAAACTGGAAAACATCAAGTAAGATATGGAACTGTCTCGCGAGGGGATGGTTCAGAAAGGCTTTGATATTCAAGAAAGGATTAGGCAAATACCAGCGCGTCGAGCCGGAGACGACGAAATACCCGGATTAAGAGCGCCATCACCCGGAAAGTTCCGAGTCCTTCGGCGCTTGGTCACGAGCGGGTCCTTCAAGAACGGCCAAGTGGATAACTCCCGGTTTAGCTCATGCATGTTATCAAAGGAATATGGTTTAGAGGCAAGGAAGCGATATGGAACCTTGAAGACTACCCCACGGGGTTTCCTCTTAGCTCCGACCTTGATTATCGGTTCAGGTTCATCTTCTTCGCTTGCTGTTTCTACCTGGCCTTCGGTTTCTTCTTCTTTTTCGTCCTCGTCCTCTCGTTCTGAAAGTTATCGAGGTATACAGTCGGAAAGTGGGGAATGAGCAATGACGAGCTCGAAGAAACTAAGTGAAACTCGGAATGTACCTTCATCCGAGTTAATGGCATTTTCTTTCTCCTCTGGACTTTCGGAATTAGGGGGAGTTTAGATCTTCCAAAAAGCATCATCGGCCTGGGATAAAGATATAAGAATGGGAGTTAATAGCGGTATCTAGTAAAAAGCATGAAGGTAAAAGTATGAAGGCCGGGTCTTTACCTCAGGAGCCGGGTTCTCACGCGTGAAGGGGTCTAACCCGGCTATGTTCCGGATCACCTCCAACTTCTCTGTCAGAAAGCCCTTGATGGTCTTGTTGGTGTCACCAGCCGCGAAGTTTTTAGACGAGTATTGGAGGGAGTCTGTGGTGTGCCCCGAGTACTCGCACATTAACTTTGTGCGAATAGAATTGGGTTGGATGCGGAAATCAACCCAAGTTTTCACCAGGTTAAGCCCAATGAGACCTTGGGCCGAGAGAACGGCTATTCTAGCTAGCAAAGGTTGGATAGCCTCCCTGTCCGAGTCAGGAGCAAAGGCGTTCAAGGTCTTGGAAATATCGAGGAGGCCCTCCGAGTAACCCGGCAGTTTCTTCTCGCCGGGTGGGGAGGTGTCTCGGCAATAAAAATAAGAAAGTTGCCAATGTTTGACATAGGAATTGAGAGTGAGAGATGGCATAAGAGAGTTCTTACTGCGCTGGATAGAGACCCCGCCGCAAGCAAGAAGTGCTCCGTCACCACTTTCGCGGCACGGTTTGCACTTGAAAAGTTCAATAAAGAGAGCCAAACTTGGCGGAGTGCACAAGTATGACTCGGAAAGGACGATAAAGTGGGTTATATTCAACATAGAGTTAGGCCCTATGTCGAATACCCGGAGGCCATAATGGCTCAAAACTTCACGGAAGAAAGGGTGACCCGGAGGACGGAACCCCCGGGTCATGTGCTCTATGAAACAGATTACCTCGTCGTCGTCGGGTGTGGGCCGGGTCTCATCACCCGGCACCCTCCAGTGGATTTCCTTCTGAGAGGGGAGAACCCCCAACTCGGCCAGCTCTTCTAGCTTGGCCTTCGTAACAGTGGATCGCGCCCAGTTGGCGGATATGGAATTGGTGGTCTTTGCCTTGGCTGGCTGCTTCCCTTGCTTCTTGAGAGCCATGGGACCAATCTGCAAAGCACAAGATAAAAAAGGTACAAAGAAGTAAGACTCGGAAATCGTGAATTATCCGAGTATCTGCAAGTAGTATCGATGAGACATGGAAGCTAAGGATTATCCGGGTATCACTGGACGGAGCGAAGATTATAAGTTATCCGGGTATCAAGTATCATTATAAAAACTATGGGGTACTTACATATTGAAAAGTGTTTGAGGTAGAAGGATGATTGCCCATGTATCTACTGCAAACAAAAGAACCGGAAGAAGAGGATTTTCCGGGTGTCAATGACAGGCGCGGGAAAGTTTGGCGAAATGGATCTAGATTGGAAAATTTCCGGACGATTCTACGGAGAAATCGACGATTAATGATGATAGGGGAGTAATATGTGACCATCTATCAAGCTATTGGGTGATCTAGCGTGGGATTGTGTGGACTAATTCGGTGCGGCAAGAAAAATGTCTCGCGGGATGACCTAGATCCAATCTAGAGTAAATCGAGAAATTGCAAGGTTGAATTAATGGATACAAGGAGCTTACCGGAGGAGATTGAAGTGAAGCTCGACGGTGGCAAATAGCACAATCCTGGTGCCTCTTAGCGATTCCTGGCGGGCAGGTTGAGGGCGCGGCGGCGGATCTTGGCGGCGGCGCGGGCCGAACCGTGGCGGAGCGTAGCCGGCGGCGGATTGGCTCCGGTGACGCGCGCGAGGTCTCCGTGACGGCGCTCTGCGAGCTTGAGCGCGAAAGTGAAGAGGGGGAGGAAGAAGGAGAAATGAGCCGTTGGGGTTAGGTTGACCCCTAAGTACCTATTTATAAGGGTGCGGGAGGATAAACCTAGGCCAACGGGCAAGAGCCGGAAATTGCGGATAAAACATATCCGTCCGGATTTTCAGAGATATGCGTTAAGTACTAGACGGGATATCCGGAACAGATATGAGGCAAATCTTTTCCATGGTTATTGGATCGGTTAAGCAAGTAAAGTGAGCCGGATCTTTGGCATTGTTATCGGTGTACTGACCCGGAGAGATAAGCAATGGACTTGGAGAAAGCCGGGTTATCATATGGCCACCATGGAGTTAGGCCTAGCTGTTTATCAAAGCAATCTAACCCGGCCTCCATGAACTCGTAAGTTTGATATTTTTGCAGGGAATAGCGTGCGCTTCAAAGAGAATCTCGTGAAGCCCAAGCTATTCTGGGGATTACTGATGGAGGGATGATAACCCGGTAGGTCAACGTCAAGGAGTAACTCGGCCCAAAGGACGCTGCGCAGGACCCGGTTAAGGATAAAGGAGCTTCTAGAAGGCCCAAGATCGTAGTCCTGGTAACCCGGAGTGTGGGTTCCGATAAGGAAGTTTAGGGTTTATATGCAGCGTCCGGGTAGGATTCAGAGTACGCCCTGGAGAGCAGGTCAAGGGGTCCGGGTGCTTTATAAGCCGGCCCCTAGGTTAGGTTTAGAGAGATCCAAGAGTTCGAGCAATATCGCTAGGTATCGAATATCCAGTGTAATACGAGAGTTGAGTTATTATATTGAGATCGGAGACTCGGCGACTTGATTGTCGGCTACCAGATCGAATATCATCATGTTTTCCTCTGAGCTAAACCCTCTCCCAAACACCAGAGTCGATTTGCCCCAAGATAAGTTACCCCCAGTAACGTCTGCCGTGATTATCCCACGACACCCCTGATCTAGGGTTGACGAAGACGGCGGCTACGAAACTTTTCGGAGATTTTTTAAAGGTGCTTAGGGTTTTCCTTTGGAGGGGAATAAATACACGAAAGGGAGACGTAGGTGTGCCACCAGGGTGGCCTCACCACCCCCAGGCGTGGCCAAGGGGGGCCGCGCCTGGCTATGGTGAGGGCCCCCTGGTGCCTGTCTTCGACTCCTCTTCGGACTTATGGATGCTTCCAGGGAAAATAGGAACTTCTTGATTCGTGGGGTCCAATTCCGAGAATATTTCCATAACAACTTTTCTGAAATAAAAAACAGCAGAAAATAGGGAACTGGCACTTGGCATCTTGTTAATAGGTTAGTCCCGGAAAACGTGTAAAAATGCTATAAAGAAGGGAGAAAACATGTAGCAATTGGCATAATATCAACATGGAACATCAGAAATTATAGATACGTTGGGGACGTATCAGTGAGCTCTGGGCTAGCAGAGCCAGTGATTGATTTAACAGAGCCCACACCATATAACCCGAGGCCTGAACTAATAGCCACGATGGATTCGCTGAACGAAATCCTTGCTACACCAATTACACCGGAGAACTTGGCACAGCGCAATGCAGAAATCGAGAGGCTGCGACAGGAAATAAGTCGCGACCGCCGGGAGATTGAGACGGAGGCAACCTGTATAAACAAAGCTGGTCAAAAGCCTTGGAGGAAGCAACACGTCTGGAAAGAGAAGGGATTCACCTAAATTTCAGGCAGAGGGAGCTAGCCTCGATACAGAACAGACGTTACCATGCTAGGTTGAATAATGAATTTGGCACAGGACTAGGACCAACCAATCTTCAGAACTTATTCGCGTCTCCAGTTGGGACGCCTGGTGCACCAAACCCGGCCGGGCCGAGTCATCAAATGAATCCTCCAGGTTTCCCTGTTCCGGTTCAGCCAGTACGTTTTCAACCACCTATCTAACTGCATGGTAACCCAAATCTCGCCCCAGTCCAAGAGCAACCCTTGCAGGAAAGGTTCCATACGCCGCCAGGTCGTTTCAGTAATCCAATGGATAACATTTGGGCAGCCACGAACATTCTGGCTCAAATTCCAGCCATCCCAAACGATCACATGACGATTGAAGGGAGGAGGGCAATTGAGATGTTGCAAACAGCAGTGGTTCAGCAGATGAATTATAGTAATCAGGAGAAGATACAGTCAACTCCCTACAATAGCAGGAACTCATTGCGAAAAAGTCATCATGGAAATTCACCGGTTCCAGCTGGCTCTAGCAACGTAAACCGGCAGCCACTCATTCCACCCAGGCAGACTATGTCCCATGCACCTAGAGTTATAAATACAGGACATGGAGTTGCAGAACCAGAAAACAGGAATCTGGGTCATGTTCAGTTCCCAGCCCAGAATGCGGTCTCAAATCTAGCTCTGACTTGGTCTCGTAGAATTGGAATTCAATACTATGGTCCGGCAATCAGGAACGAGAGAATACCAGCTGACTTGAAAGGACCTCGCAGAGTTGTAAACGACACCCCAGACATGGAGCCTGTGGATTGGATAGAAGGGTACGAGATGGCCATGGAGATATTGGAAGTAAATGATGCAGTGTTCGCACGATACCTGAGTGTAATGTTGGAAGGACCGGCAAAATCCTGGTTAAAAAACTTGCCCACAAATTCAATCAATAGCTGGCAAGAGCTAAAAGATTAGTTCATCAAAAATTTCCAAGGAACGTGTAAACGTCCGACGACTATTACGAACTTTGAAAACTGCGTTCAGAAGGAAGGAGAGTCTTCCCAACATTGGTCACGACGTGTAGCAAAAATCATTCATTCATCTGTTGGACTTATAGCCAAGCAGGAAGTCATAGCCCTAGAGAGAAATTGCAGATTTGACTCGTTGAAGCATAAACTGGGGCGCATAAAGCGGCACGTTAGCGATATGAGTGAGCTTATGGATGCTATGACCAAGTATGCCGAGTGTGACAAAACAAAGGATGTTGAGTCAGATGATGAGAAGTCTGGGAAAGGTAAGAAAATTGGGACTAAGGGTACCCAGAACCCGAATCAGAGTAACGGGAGTAACCAAAACCAGAATAATAACCTGCACAAAAACGGGGAAGGCACCTCAGATTTGGTAGCAACCACAAATATAGGTTATAGGAACCAACATGAGGGGAACAACTTCTGGGGAAATCAAAATTTCCGACCAAACAGTTTCGCATAGGCACAGCAGGCCTTAAAGGGACCTTGCCCTCATCACAGCAGAAATGGCAAGGCAGCAAATCACTCTTGGGAAAAAAATCATCATGCAGGGCTTTATAACTAGTGGTAGTAATAACTATGGACCAGGAAACAATGGAGGAGGTAACCCAGGTAACATGGGAGGAGGTAATCCAAGAACCGGTAATACAGGACCTGGAAACAATACTAGTCACCACAGTCAGGGTAACCATGGAAATAACCCGGTTGGAAGTCACCAAGGTGGGAATTCTGGGTTTCAAACCAACCCAAAGCAATTAAGTTCTGGTCAGTATCATGTGTTTATTTCTAGTTCATGCAGGAGGGAAAGAAAGGTACAAAACCGCGCAGTCAATGGAGTGGATCCCGCTGTCCCTAGGTGGCTAAACTGGTGAGAGCATCCAATAACCTCGAGTCGCATGGATCATCCTCCACGTACTGATAACCCTAGGACCATAGCTCTGGTGGTAGCTCTGCAAGTAGGAGGATATAAGCTAGAAAAGGTGTTGATGGATGGAGGAAGCAACATAAATATACTTTATTATGAAACCTTCAAGAGGATGAACTTGCAAGAAAAACAGCTCCAGCCATCGTCAACCGTATTTCATGGAATTGTGCCTGGTAAGTCTGCACATCCTATTGGAAAAATATATCTTGAAGTTGCTTTCGCAGTCTTTGAGAATTACAGGACGGATATGTTGGCTTTCAAAGTTGTCAAATTTAAAAGTCTGTATCATTCCCTATTTGGGAGGCCGGCTTACGCCAAGTTCATGGCAAGACCCTGTTACGTCTATCTTAAGTTGAAGATGCCAGGTCCTCATGGAAATATTACTGTCAACCGGGACAGAGGCATAGCTTTGGAGTGTGAGGAAGGTGACACAACTTATCCAGAAACAGCCTCTTCGGACGAGGAGTTGAAGTTGTATAAACTACAAGTTTACCCAGAGGACATGACCTCGCTGAAGAAACCATCAGCTGAGTCCAAATTGAAGTTTAAGTCTGCTCAAGATACTAAGTTGGTTGATTTTACCCCCGGTGACTCGTCTAAACAGTTCAGCGTGGGGACTCACATGACTGATAAATAGGAAAGCGCGCTCATCAAGTTCCTCTGTGGGAATTTGGACATGTTTGCATGGAAACCTTCTGACATGCCAGGTGTCCCAAGGGAACTTGCTGAGCACAGTTTGAATGTGGACCCTAACCCGAAACCTATTCGTTAGTTCCTCCGCTGTTTTAATGACGAGAGAATAAAAGCAATTGGAGAAGAAATAACTAAACTTCTGGCAGCAGGCTTTATTGTGGGAGTGTTACATCCAAAGTGGTTAGCCAATCCGGTTCTAGTCTTAAAGAAAAATGGAACCTGGAGAATGTGCATAGAGTACACATACATGAACAAAGCATGTTCTAAGGACCCATTTGCCTTACCCCGCATTGATCAGATTATAGACTCTATGGCTGGTTGCGAACTGCTATGTTTCCTGGACGCTTATTCAAGTTATCATCAGATCAAAATGAAATAAGAGGATCAATAAAAGACCCCGTTCATCACACCCTTTGGAGATTTTTGTTATACATCAATGCCCTATTGGATTGAAAATGTAGGATCAACTTATTAGAGGCGCATCTAAAATTGTTTGTAGAAACAGATCGGGCGAAACGAGCATGATTATGTGGATGATATCGTTATCAAGTCTAAAAAAGGTGACACCCTAATCTCAGACCTGGAGGAAACGTTTGCCAGATTACGCGGATAACAGACGAAGCTAAATCCAACAAAATGTTTTTTTGGAGTACCATCTGGAAAATTAATGGGTTTCATTATTTCAGAAACAGGAATTGAAGCAAATCCGGAAAAAATTCACGCCATACATAACCTGAAAAAACCGGTTTGTCTGGAGGACGTTCAGAAGTTGACAGGTTTTTTTGCTGCCCTGAGCCGGTTCATAAGTAGACTGGGTGAAAAAGTCATACCTTTATACCGGCTCTTGAAGAAAACTGACAATTTTGTGTGGAATCAAGAAGCTGATGCGGCATTGGAGGCCTTGAAAAAACAACTTTCCAACGCCCCTATACTGGCTGCACCCGAGAAGAAAGAGCCCATGTTATTATATATTACGGCCAACAATAGGGCTATAAGTGCAGTCGTGGTTGTGAAACGCAGACTGGAAGGAAAAGAGGGTCTCGTTCAGTGGCCGGTTTACTATGTGAGCGAGGTCCTGACAGAATCAAAGCAACGATACCCACATTGGCAGAAACTGGTTTTTGGAGTGTTCATGGCCAGCCGTAAACTGGAACACTATTTTTAGGAACACCCCATCACAGTAGTCAGTTTAACACCTTTATCCGACATCATCCAAAATAGAGAAGCAACCGGGCGGGTTGCAAAGTGGGCACTTGAGATGGGGCCATATCACATCAAATATGAATAAAGAACTGCAATCAAGTCTCAAGCCCTGATCGAGTTCATAAATGACTGGACACAGACAGGTCCCGCCAGATAAACCAGAAACTAAATATTGGACATGTATTTTGATAAGTCTCGAGAACTGGAAGGATCAGGAGCTGGCGTGGTCTTAACGTCTCAAAGAGGTGATAAATTCCGATACGGCTTACAAATTTCATTTAAATGCACTAATAATGCAGCAGAGTATGAGGCTTTACTCCATGGGCTTCGAATTGCAAACGAAATAATCATAACCAGGATTCGTTGTTTGGTAGATTCAGACCTCGTTTCTCAACAAGTTACTAGAACCTAGGATTCTAAAGACCTAGTTATGGCATCTTACAAACGAGCAGTTACCTAGCTAGCTGGACATTTTCAAGGATATCAAGTTGATCATATTGACCAACGTCTCAACAAAGCAGCTGACGCACTGTGTCGTCTAGGTTCTCGAAAAAACAGGTTCCACCCAACATTTTCCTCGATGAAATTCATAGCCCGTCGGTTAAGGTTCCCACGGAAGAAGACTTGGAAAATCCGGATCCTGAATCAGAATTGGTAGCAGCTTTACATGCAATTCCAGAATGGACTGAACCATATCTGGCTTATCTCACGAGGGGTGAACTCCCACAGGACAAGGTTACGGTTCGCCAGGTCATAAGACGATCAAAGTCATACACAATTATTAATGGTGAGTTACAGAAGAGAAGTGCAATTGGAATTTTTCAGCGATGCGTTTCTCCGTAAGAAAGGTGTCAGATTTTGAACGAAATCCACTCAGGAGATTGTGGCCATCATGCAAGTTCCAGGTCTTTGGTTAATAAATCCTTAAGACATGGATTTTTCTGGCTTACGGTGAATGCTAATGAAGAACGAATAGTCCGAACATGTGAAGGGTGTCAGAGGTATGCAAGGCAGGATCACGTGCCAGCTCAGGATCTGTGCATGATTCACATGACCCGGCCATTCGCAGTCTAGGGGCTCGACATGGTGGGACCTTTCAAAAAGTCGTCTGATAAAAAGACTCATCGATTGGTAGAATTTGAAAAGTTTACAAAGTGGGTAGAAGCAGAACCAATCAGTAAATGTGACGCGGTTAGGGCAGTCAAGTTTCTGAAAAAAAGGTGATTTTCCGGTTTAGTTACCCACAAAGAATTATAACGGACGATGGGACAAACTTGTCAGAAGGAGAAATGCTCAAGTTCTGTGAACAGAACCATATACGACTCGATCTTCCTTCAGTGGAACATCGACAGTCTAATGGACAAGCAGAACAAGCTAACTAGGAATTGCTAAAGGGTATCAAACCTAGACTCCAGGTCCCATTAGAAACGATTGCTGGTTGTTGGATTGAAGAGTTACCCGCTATTTTCTAGAGCATAAGAACTACCCCAAACAGATCAACAGGTTACACACCGTTTTTTCTGGTCTACGGAGCTGAGGAAGTTTTACCAAGTGATATTTGTCATGATTCACCAAGAGTAGCTGCTTCTGTGAAAACTCGCTTGATGCTCTGGAAGAAGCACGCAAACTTGCAGCATCCAGGTCAGCCATATATCAGTAGGACTTGCGTCACTATCATACCCGCTGGGTTAAAACTCGAAGTTGTCAGGAAGGGGACTTGGTGTTACGCCTGATCCATAAAAAGGACGGGATGTACAAGCTAAGTCCACCATGGGAAGGAACGTTTGTGGTAAGCAAGAAACTACACAATGGATCACATTACCTCATTGATATGCATGATGTTGATAAATCGGGAATATCTAAGGAAAAAACTGGAAGACCTTGGAACATAGCCCAGTTGAGACCATATTGTACATAGGACCGTTATAATCACTATGTTATAATTGCAATAAAATAAATACTTGGAAAATCTAAGTTCCTGCGATCTGTTCCATAAATTTATCATTGTTACAGGGAGTTGAATTTTTCATATATGATTACTTGGGGGCTGATGCTAGAGCACAGTCTATATATCAAGAATCGGGCATAAGCCAAACTATATTGGTTATACTTTCCTGCCATTCACTGGTTACGCGCAATTTTATGACCTAGATGTTTAACCTAGGCGAGTCAATCATGTTATAATCCGGAAAAATCGGGTTATTATGATCCTGAACTCGCGAGAGTTGGAAACACTAGAATATGTCATGCGATAAACCGGCTGAGCTAGATAGCAAAGAAAAACAAGGTCAAGAATTTTTTTGGATAGAAATCAAAGATATTTCATAGTTACGAATAAGTGG
Organism: Alopecurus myosuroides; assembly: GCA_028641055.1. Classification (NCBI taxonomy): domain Eukaryota; kingdom Viridiplantae; phylum Streptophyta; class Magnoliopsida; order Poales; family Poaceae; genus Alopecurus; species Alopecurus myosuroides. Next base: position 92,568,743 of record CM054057.1, read on the forward strand.
TAACCAGGAAATGTTTTGCATAACTTAGCAAGAAACCGAGTTATTACACACCAAATGTAGCATAAGTGCACATGCGCACTTTGAAAAAATAGAGCTAGAAATAAAGAAGTTTATCTAGCCTATTACAAACCCATCAGGGTTGAATTATTATCAAATGAACCAAATGATCATTCTGCAACGGACTTTCCCTTCTGTTGGGTATCATCTAACCCGGCGCCAGAATCCGGGTCTTGTGCTCCCGAGTGTTCCTCATCACCAATTGGACGTTTTCCGTTTCTTCAAGATCATCCGCGGGAACGTACTTCCACTCCAACTGAGCCAAAGCATCATTGGTATCCTCTGGTTCATATAAGGGGCAAGGTGGAGCAAAAACCAAAGGATTGATAGACTGAGGCGCACCGGATGAAGAGGCTACGGAAAGATGGCTCTTCTTCGGAGCCTGCGAACAGTAGCTATAACTTGAGGAGAGAAAGTTGGCTTGCGCTCACCGGAGGAAGTATAACCTGGACAGAGCTCCTTCAACTTCACTTTTTCTGCAACAGAGCAAGCTTGGAACCGGCACTCCTTTTCAATTTTAGCAAAGTCTTTCCTCTCATATTTGGTCCTATCTGCACTATACTCTGGGAAACCTCTAACTATGAGATCCAAATTCATTTCTAGGTGATATGCTTTGGCTAGGGACATGACCTTGATGGATCCATGACAGCAGGCTAAAAATTTGTGTTCTTCTATCCATTGTGGAACTTGGGTTAGTTCCACAAGCATATCATGGAGCCTTTTAGGGGCATTGTCCCAGTTCCTGGCGGCCTTAATGCATTCCCCTCCTCCAACATAAAGTTGTCGGATCAAGGTGAATAGATCCTTCAATTTCATATCCGGAAGATGGAATTTATTACCATGCATTCTACCTGTCAATCACAAGAGAACTTTGTTTATAAACTGGATTATTATAACTAGGAAAATGAGATCATAAGCCGGCAAGAAGGGCATAAATATGCTGCATATGGGGCAAACTTACCATATACACTGCAAGTAATTTCTCCTAGCAGATCCTTCACCTTGGAAAAATTGCTCCGGGTTTCCTCTAACTCATTTTCTGCCCTCTCAATAAGAGTCTTTTCCCGGTTCTCAAAATCTTGCTGGAAAACAGACAAGTTTTGGTTGCTTCTATAACTTGTTTCTCCAGGTCTTGATGCAGAGTCCTTGCCTCCTCAGTTTTCTGAGCCTCTTGTGCTAGTAGGCTTTTCAAATTTGAAATCTCCTTTTGCGAGGATGATTCAAGACTCTGCATAATTGTTGGTTACATAAAAACAAAGGTTATAAACAGATTCAAATTACATTATGGGTTCTAAAACATAACCCGGAAGATTGGAAGCTTACAAAGATTTTCGCGTACTCAAGAATATGTTCAAAGTCCCGAGTAGCTTCAGGCTTGCAACCGCCCTTGGGGGCTACACTATTTCAGTTTCAGAAGTTGATTATCAGCTATGTTAAGTACTGAGTAGCTGCAGGCATGCAACCCGCCCCTTGGGGGCTACAACATTTCAGTTTGAATTTATATTCCTAAGTGTAAAAGCAGAACAAGTCCCGGTTGATGGCTTTGTTGCATAGAAAACAAAAAATCTCCTACGCGATAGACGCCAAAGGGCCAAGATCTAATTTAGGAGATGAAAGCATGGGTCATAGAGAGAGTCTTAAGAAGAACATACCCTCGAAGACACAAAGAATTACGAGATCAGATATCGTTGTTGGCGTAGGCGTACTCACACCGATCCCAAGAGCGGGAAGATGTACACCGCAATCCGGCAGTGCCTCCGTGATCGGTCACACGTACGGTTGATGACCACCTCTATTCCCTCGATCCAGCGGGGAGGCGGAAGTAGAGCATCCCTCGGAACTCCAGCAGCACGACGGCGTGGTGGTGGTTAAGAATCTCACGGTCAAGGCTTCTCCAAGTCGGAGGCCATGGAATGGAGCAGCGAGTGGAGAGGAAATGAGGTGGGCAAGTGTGTGAAGGAGGGAGAGCTCTCACCCTCCTGTTATATGGGAGGGGGAGGCAGCCCAAGGGGGTGCGGCCAGCCCATGGGTGTGCCCCCACCTCTTCCCTCATCATGTGAGTGGGCACTCCACTCACATCCACTCAGCATTCCTTTATTTCCCACTAAGAAAATCCAAGAGTTTTTATTTAATAAATAAATAAATAAAACATTTTTATTTCTTTATTTCAGCATTTGTAAATTATATTATCAAACTTTTGCATATAGGACCTCGAATCATTTGTTAATTCTATTAACAACCATTCGACGAAAAACCCCTTGAACTATTTCAATTTTTCCCGAAACAATTTCGGTGCTGCCCAAAACATTCTTCGATATTCCGTATCCTCTCAAATGCGTCATCGAACCTTAAGTGTGTCACCCTACGATTCGAGAATAATATAGACATGATCGAGACTCCTCTCCGATCAATAATCAATAGCAAGATCTGGAGATTTGTAATGACTCCTATATATTCAACAATGAATCTCGTGATCGTGTGAACCTTCAACGTTGTAACTAATTACCTTTGTCTCGCGATATTTTACTTGTCCGAGATCCGATCATTGGTATCAACCATACCTTGTTCAATATCATTACCGACAAGTACTCTTTTCTCGTTTCCGTGATATGAAATCCTTGTGACCTAGTCACGTGCTTGCAAGCGGTGTCGATGTGATATCACCGAGAGGGCCCAGAGTATATCTCTCCGTCATTTTGGATGGACAAATCCCACTCTTGATCCATGAGCCTCAACTAATACTTTCCGAATACCTAACGCCACCTTTATAGTCACCCTGTTACAGTGTGACGTTTGATGTCATCAAAGTACTCTTTCGGTATTGGTGATTAACATGATCTCATGGTCTAGATTATAAGGTTACTCCAAATTTAAGACATAACAATAAAACTAAATGACTTGATCATATTGTTATACTTAGTTAGGGTCTAAGTTCATCACATCATTCTCCTAATGACATGACACCGTTATTAAAAACATCCAATGTTCATGATGAGGAAACCTTGATCATCTGTTAATCAACGAGCTAGTTAAAAGAGAGGCTTTACTAGGAACGCTTGTTTGTTTATTAAACACACATGTATCAACGTATCCGGTTAATACAATTCTATCATGATAAATAAACATTCATCATAAACAAGGAATAATATAATAACCACTTTATTATTGCCTCACGGGCATATTCCCTTCAGTCTCCCAATTGCACTAGAGTCAATAATCTAGTCTTTAAGCACTCAACACATATGGCGTTTCAGTGTTATTACTATGCTTCGCATGTGGTAAACATCATCAAAAAGATCTGAACTGTTCAGGTCCTATTGTATTTGCATATTCTTTGCGTCTAGACGCATCACTCATTCTCTAATGAGATGGTTGTGTAAATATTTGGTCAACCGGTGATACCTTAATTCCCTAGCTTAAACCAATGTTACTAACATTGTGAAAATGTATCTCCGTAGTGTCAGCATTCTTGAAATTCACCAAGTTCAATAAGGAACTCCTTGACACAAAATACTCTTATTATCTGTTGTGAACACAACGATGTACTTAGCCTTTGTTTTAGTATCTATCACAATACTTTAATTTTGAAACTCTTTCAAATTCAGCATGTAACTTTATTACAGTCTATTGTGCTAGCCTTCATCACATATTTTGATTGAGATAAAATTATTTGATTAGATGACAAGACTATTAGTGTAACATATTACAACAAATAGTTTGTCATTACTACATAGGAAAACACATCCTTAGCATTTCTAAAATGGCATAAGGATCTCTCTCAGTGTTGTCTAATCATCATATGAATTATCCTGCTATAACATTTTATAGCACGAGACTCATCTGGTTGTGTATATAGTATGGAACATGTGTCTTAGAAATCTAAATTTCACTATGCTCATCATGTGTCAAAACACTTGAATATTGTTCAATTCTTTTCCATGTGGCAAGAACTCCTTCTTGTCATTTCGATATTGACACTACTAGGAAAAAGCTTACCCGTGACGCACCAATTTGTTTATCCGTGACGCACCTGGGCGCGTCACGGCTATCACGCCGTGCCTATGGGTTTAGCCGTGACGCACCTAGCTGGTGCGCCGCGCCTATTTATACCCGTGACGCACGGGCGTGGTGCCCCGCGGCTACTGTGAGGCGTGTCACGCCTAACTCCGGAGGTGCGCCATGGTTAGGAATTCAGGTGTGTCACGGCTATGTAATGCCTCCACGGCTAAGTTCGTTGGTGCGCCACGGGTATCCACTTTGGCGCGTCACGGCTATCCTCTCAGGTGCGTCACGGGTACCCTTTTTGGTGCGTCACGGCTATACTATGCTGTATTTTTTTTTAAAAACGCAGTACCGTATTTATACAGGTATATACAACTCAAATACAGAAGAATATCAGTAGACAAAATGTATCAAAACAGTTCTCTGACAAACAAATTATATATCATAGTTGATCATACTGCTTAGAATTCCGAATAGCTACATCAAACAGTTGATTATGAATACAATGTGTTTATCAGAGTCAAATAGATACAAGTGACCTACATCAGACGGTTAATCATCGGGACCGATTACATCGATCGATGATGCTTCATCATCGGGAAAAGTGACCTATCTAGTCGCCGATAACCTAATCATCTAGCTAGGAACCATAGCATGACGAGCGAGGCGACGGCGACAAGAGCGGCGGCGATGGTCTTCATCCACTTGTTGTTCTTCTTCTTCGTCTGTTCCTCCTCGAGATGGATGAACCACCTAGCTTCCGCCGCCACTCTTGTGTTGTAGGATTTGTAGGCATTCCCTTTGAACTTGTTCACCTGCTCGAATGATGAGCGTGGCTCTCATTGGGAAAAACGTTTCTCCATAGGCGTCTCACGTATTGGCTGCCTCGTCCCATAACGTGGCTAGCTCCTCTTCCAACAACTGGACATACAGATTGATGTCGTTACCTGGTTGTTTCTGCCCTAGAATAAGCATACTCATCTGTATGTACTTCCTCTTCAAGCACAACCAGGGGGGTAGGTTGTACATACATACAAACACGGGCCAGGTGCTATGGGTGCTGCTCTGGTTGCCAAAAGGATTTAATCCATCCGTACTCATGCACAACCTGATGTTCCTTGGATCATCGCCGAATTCGGGGTATTTGATGTCTAGCGCCTTCCACTGGCTAGCATCTGAGGGGTGTGTTAGCATCGTGTCTTCCTTCTCCGGATCAATTCCATCATCCTCTTCTGGTTTCTTCCTTTCCGCATGCCATCGCATGAGCTTCGCCTGTGTGGGGTCTGCGAAATACCGCTGCAGACGGGAAGTTATCGGAAAGTACCACACCACTTTTCGAGGAGAGGCCTTCTTCCCTGGCTTGTATCGAGTTGCGTCGCACACCGGGCATATGGTTCTCTCTGCGTCCGCGCCTCGATAGATGATGCAGTCATTAATGCAAGCATGGTATTTCACGTGAGCTAAATCCAGAGGGCACACGACTTTCTTGGCCTCCTCGATGCTCGTTGTACACTTGTTCCCCGTGGGAAGACGGCCGTGCCAGAATGCCATGTTCTCATCGTAGCTCGCATCGGTCCATCGATGTTTTGTCTTCATCTCGAGGGTCCTTTAACGTTACGTTCAGACGGGTATCCTCGCTCACGCGTCCTTCATACAATGGAGTAACGGCGTCTATCTCCAGTTGCGACAGCTTCGATTTCTCTCTAGCAGCAGCTCTGGTGTTGCTAGTCTCCTTGAGAAGCAGAGCTTGGACATGAGGGTCCCGCACCCAGTCCGACGACGATGTCCCGACATCTTCATCATGATGTCCTTCGTCTTGATTGTGATCATGTCCGACATCTTCATCACCGATGTCCTTCGTCTTGATTATGATCATGTCCTTCATCTTGATCATGATGTCCTTTATCATGTCCGGGAGACTCTTCATCTTCATCACCTGTCGGGTAAAGAGTGTAGCCATCCATGAAACCACGACAGATAAGGTGCAACTCCAAGGTCCCACAATCGTATCTGATCAAGTGTTTCAGTTTGCATCTTCGACAAGGACATTTTATCTTTGTCCTGTTATTTCGAAACATTTTGGCCGTCGCATGTTTCATAAATCTAGCCACGGTGCATGTGCTTATATGCATGGTTGCCTGCATAGTAAAAAAAGATCAAAGGACAAATTAATTAGAATCAATTACGTAATATATGGATGATGCATGCATGGTCGTCGACGGAAAATTTCGGCATGACCTATGCTAAAAATAGGACATTCTCAGAGTGTGTGGTCACCAAGATGGAAATGAATCAACATTTTGGCAACACATGTCAACTCAGTTTTAAGACATCCACAAATTTCATCAAAAATACGCAACACAATTTCGCATATGAATATATGCAATCATATGAATCTTTTGTGACGATGCACCGGCCGATACCGAGCGAGATCTATGAGAGAGAGCGAGATCACGACACATACATACAACAAATATACATATCCCTCCAACAACTCACCAGCTATAGATTTTTCCGACTCGAGACCGAGAGAGTACGTGTGTATGTGGCTATAGGGAGTGAAAATGATGGAAGAGAAAGTGTTAAAGTGAGAGATGGGGTGGAGAGAAGTGTTTACTAGATTCTCCTCACATATATATCAAATAAAATAGGTTAAATAAGTTTTAAATGGTGGGAAAATGGGGGAAATGGGGTGGTGAGGAGGTGGGGGGGGCGACCAGATCTAAAATAGGGTGGAGATATGGGGGATGGGAGGTGGGGGTGGTACCAACCACTTAAATTGCTCCCAGGTATACCCGTGACGCACCGAGCCGCTGGTGCGTCACGGCTATGTTGGATAGGCGCGGCGCACCTGCCCGTGGTGCGTCACGGCTATAGATGCTACACGTGGAACAGATAGCCGTGACGCACCACGGGCAGGTGCGCCGCGCCTATCCAACATAGCCGTTACGCACCAGTGGCTGGGTGCGTCACGGGTATGCCTCGGAGGCTCGCCACCCCGGCCCCACACATAGGCGCGACGAGCCATCTGTTTGGTGCACCGCGGGTAAGGCTATAGGCGCGACGCACCAAATTGAGGTGCGCCACGGCTATTAGGAGTGACGCGCCATATTGCTGGTGTGTCACGGGTATCATCTGTCGTACCCTGACTTCTAGGGGATACTCATCGGGCCGAACTGGATAGCAGATGCTTGGATTATGGGGCATACCTGCTCCCACATCCTCGCTCTCGAGTAGGCCAGCACTTATGTGCGACAACCAAGCTCCGCTATTCCATCGTCGATGTAAACTATCCACTAGAGATCAAAGGCACTACTGTCGACGTACTTCATACCAATCACACATGGTACGTCAACATCGTTAAACGAATGATAATCACAACATATCTCTACGACACAAAAGATTGAAATAAATTGCAAATAGCTCTCATTAGAGCAGAGATAGCAAATATAATCATCCAGAGGACACATGTCCCAACAATACATCATTACATCACAGCGGAAGCATTCAACATGTCTGAGTACAGACAAGAACCAAATAGGCCTAAGAGGCCGGAAACGAAAAGACGGAGCCCATCCACGAAGTCTCGGATCCTGCCCGGGTCCGCTATCTACTCGTCAACAGTCTCGTCATACTCCACGTAGTTGCCACCATGTAGATCCTCGGAAACGTAGGTCTGCGGAAACCACAGCCCCAAAGGGGTCAGTACATCCAAGTACTGGCAAGCTAGACTCACACTTCATCAAAGAGTTACCCGTCAACACAAGCATAGATGCTTGGGATCGACGGAAGAGATAGGTGTTATAAAAGCTGCAGCGGGCTGCTCTAACCAACTACAGAAGATATCTACAATTTCCGGCTAACAGAAGAAGATAAGATCGAGTATTGTAACCAACTGAAAGATAACTTCAAACAAACCCATCCTGGATCTCGCCCCTTATCCGAAGAAGCAATCCGAGGATAACTCACACAGTTGGATTAAGGATGAATCAAGTTATTGTGTCAATAAGCCTATTACTAGTCAAGTTGTTAATCATTGGGTGTAAGGTTGTTAATCATTAGGTTTAAGTTGTCCTGAGTACTTGTTAGCCAGTACTTTCACCAAGTAGTCCATAACCGCGGAAAACACGGCTTCTCGAGAAGATTTATCCCTGCAGGGTTGCACCAATTTGGCCGTACACGCAAGAATAACCCGCCAGATGGGATGCCTCCCACCAAGCGGGGCACTCTACACAACTCAACTCTTCTTCGCATCAAGCCCAAAGAACCTTGGGCGCACGGCTAATCGAGCCCAGAAGAAAATGGACCCTCATAGCACTCTAAGAACGTGTCCCCCTATATGCCGACTACAAAAGTTCCACCCTGGCCTGGGCTCGCAAAAACATGCATGCGGCAAATGGAAAACACGAACTAAATGAGGCGATTTGGACGAGATGCGAATCGAATCAAATTGAGGGGGGCACCCATACTCGCTTCCCACATGCGGTTAGTGCGCTCATCATGGATCAGTAGACAAGACCCTTTTCCTATTAGGGTCGACACTAGCAGGCCTCAAAACCACACAGGGCCTCCTGCCGGTGCCTTATCATCAAATTATTATTATTACCATTAGCATTAACAGGATTGATTGATTAACATTCGAGCCCCCGGTACGACAATAAGATAGTAAAAGAAGTAACCGACAACAGACTCGAGCAAAAGCAACCCTAAGCATGCTAGGTAAGACTAAGGCAACAAGCAAGGGGTTTTAGGTATGGAGGTGAGGCAATATCATTGGTTCAGGGTATCATGTGATAGGTTCGGAGAACAAGCAACGATACATAGGGCTAGCAAAAGTAGACAAAGGATAGTATCGACAACAAGTGTGGAAAGGAACTCGATGATTCATGTGAGTGATAACTTGCCTGCAAACCCAGTAGCCTGGTACTGAGCTAACTCCTTAGAAGGGGTGTCGTAAGGATCGTCGGTCTCAACGTCGTCGTATATCCGAGAAGAAGCAAACAAACAATGCAGAAAGATAAACAATCAATAACATGACATAGTGCACAAACATGGGATGATGCATGTCAAATTAATGGATGCATCAATATAAACTAAACTAGTTGACATGGTAACACAATTTAAATGGACCCATATGCACTTGGATTGCATATGGAAAGCCCATGAATTAAGGGTGAAACAATTGTTTTACAACTAACCAACTTGTGTAAGTGAATTAGCATGATGCATGGATGAGGAAAACAACAAAATAACAACAATAGAAGCAATTGGAAATAAGGTTTACCAAGTTTAGAAATTTGTTTATTAAGTTAAGAAATTTTGGTTACTTAAAGGTGTCACAAGAGCATTTGTTGTTTTCATCAAGTTAAATTGTTCAAAACAGATAACAAAGTTCATATTTGGAAAGTTTATACTTTTATGGTTGGAAAACATATTTTATATGTCCCGAAAGAACTTGTTTTGATCAAGTTATGAATTTAGTAATATTAAATGATTTAAACAAGGTTTAAATCATTTAACCAATTTTAATTATTCAAAACATGAAACAAATTTTATATTTGGAAAGGTGGTTTAATTTTGCATGGAAAACATATTTCATTTGTTGAAATTGGATTTAAAATGAGCAAGTTATTATTTTGGCAATTTTAAATGCAATAAAAAAGAAACAGTTGTTTTCAGCAATTTAAATTATTCAAAACAGCAAACAAAATTTATATTTGGAAAGTACATGAAAAGTTGATTGGAAAACATATTTAGTTTGTGGAATTTGGAATTTTTATGCCCAAGTTATGATTTTTGCAAGTTTAAGTGAATTTGACAAGTTTTCAAACATTGCACTAATTTAAAATATTCAAAACAGTAAACAAATTTTATATTTGGATAGAACATTTAATTTGGGACATAAAACATATTTAAAAAGTTAAAATTGGAGTTGGGATGAATTAATTATGCAATTTACAAGATTTGGTGCAAATCTGCCATTTTTAATGCACTAGGGACTTAGAAATAATTTTTGCAGGGGCTAGAAATAATTTGCAAGGGCCTAAGTGTGATTACTGGGAATGTGCTGTATCAAAACATTGCAAAAAAAATGTTTTTGGTTTACTGTGGGAGGGGGGAATCGAACCCAAGCCCTCTGCTTCTGTGAGCAAAGGGGCTAACCAGTGGGACTGCTGCTGTTTGTTGGTGAGAAGGGGAACTGTGGGGGGTTATGGTTTAGGCTGCACTGTAAAACAATTTGGAAGGAAATAACAGAAAAGGTGGGGAGATGGGTATTTGATCCCGGGACCTGGGGCTTGAGCGCGGTGCGCTGTTACCAGTAGGGTGGATGTGCTGCTTGTGATAGGGAGGGGGGTTTCGGGGTGTATGTGCTGTGGCTGCGGGATTTTTTTGCTCTGAATCTAAACTGCACGTACTGAACATGGGCGGACAGCAACGGGGTCGCCGGCAGCGATCTCTGCTGCTGCGCCTCGACGGATGCGCGCGTGGTGCTGTGGCCGTGAGGGTGGCGGTGCTCGAGGGACGAAAGGCGAGAGGGAGGAGGAGCGCTCACCCGAGGGACAGTAGGGGGCGGACGAGGCAGGGAGTCGGGCGGACAGCCGGGGCGACCGGCGACCTTGCAGCGGACGGCGGCGGCGGCTCGGGCCGTCCCCGCCCGTGCCGAGGGGGGGAGAAGGGAGCCCGCGGTGAGGGCTTTCCATTCCCGCCCTCACCGCGGCCGGAGGGGGCCCCAAAGGCCGGCGACCACCGGAGGAGGAGGAGGCTTCCTGTTGAGGTTCAGTTACAGAAGGGTACAGAGGAGGTTGCAGGGAGATGGAGGGGAGGAAGAGGATGGAAGGTGGCGGCTAGGGAGAGAGGAAGGAGGGAGATGTAGAGGGTTAGGGTTAGCAGGAGCCCTAGGGCTAGATATAGGGGTAGGGGGGAGCATCACCGTTCCTCCATGGTCTCTGCTATGTGGAGGTGTTAGATGGTGATCGTACAGGAGGTGGAAGACGATCTGAAGAGGTACCGGGCTGAGGGAGGTGTTGGGCTGAGGGGAAAATAGATGGGCTAGGAAAAGGGGAAAAAGGGCATGCTGGTGCTCTCTCTCTCCCTTGTGTTGTTGCTTTTTATTATTTATGTTCTATTTTTTTTTTTTTGCTGTTTTGGAAATAGGAAGAGAGAGATGGTTTTGGGAGTTAGGAAAATTTTATAAAAATGTGGGTGTGTTAGTTAGGTCAACCACAACAAAAATGTCAACTTCTGTTTTCCAAAAGTTTCAAATTTTAAATGATGTTTGTGATTTAATTCAAATTGGATGGAGTTTATCATTAAGTGAATTATTTGAAACAAAATTTAAATTGGATTGGGCTTTTAGTTTAAAATGAAAACAAAGGATTGAAATTGTTTTGTTAATTTGCAAAATTCAATTGGGTGCTGTTTGTGAATGATTTGAATTTGAGTTTTGAATGCAATTTATATTAGGTGGATTATTAAATGACAAATAAGAGTTGAGCTTATTATTATTTCATGGAAACAATTGGAAGTGTTAATTGAACCATTTTATTTGTAGAGTTTTGTTTTGCAATTTTCATAATTTCAACATGGTTGTTGTTTGGAGGAAAATCATAATTGAATTTGAAAAGGGTTTGGTTATTGGATGCATTTTTATAGAAACAACACAACAGTTTTGAAATCACACTTTAATGGAATCAAACAATTGTTTTATTTTGAAATATCATTTTAGAAATTGTAACATCACAAGGATGAAACAAAAGGTTTGAATTTTTGGTTTGAAATTCAAATAGAAAACAAAGGAAAACAAATGAAAACAGTTGGAAAACAAATGAAAACAGAGGAAAACAAAAGGAAAACAAGCAAAACAATTGCAATGAACATGATGCCATGATGCAAAACATAAAATAACAGAGAGCAAACATTCTAATGGCTATTTTTCATACTTGGGATGTTACAAAACGCCCCCCCTTGAAGGAATCGCGCCCCGAGATTCCTACTGAGAAAAGAAAAGGTCCGGATACTTCTTGGGAAGATCCTCTTGAGCTATGACACGTGAAACACATCGTGCACATTGGATAGACGTCAGGGAATTTGGAAACCACCGGAACATTTTCAAGTAAAGGGAGAGGTTTTGTATGGAAGGTGTATAGCTGAAAAGAACTTGATTCATTTGGGGAATAGATTATCTGGAATGTTTCTATGAGGCCGGAATTTCCGCCCTGCGGAATTTCCGCATCCTTGACCGGAATTTCCGGCCTGTACTGAATCTCGAACAGTCATCTCCTTGCTTCATTTTCTCAAGTCGTGAGCCCCCGTTTTTTATTCTTGTTTGGTTTTCTTTGCATCTTTTTCTGCCTTCCTCGCAGATGGTTCAAGCTCTAGGCTCGGCAAGCTGCTCAGTACCCGCAAGCGCCTCCGCCACCTGACAGAAAATGAAGAGGGGACTTTTGTTGAGGATAATGAGACTCGCCGGCGTGCGAGGGATGCTGAGAGAGATTATGAGCGTCAACGTGATGCTGACAGGGCTGCCCGCAAGGCCGGCAGACAGCAAGGCAAGGCCACTCTCAACGTGGGCACCATGTCCATTCTGGAGTTCAAGGCATGGAGGGCCAAGGCATGGTACACAGAGGGTCCTCAGGACCCCACCATTGACTCATGCTTTTGGCATGTTGAGCAGGAGACCCTATTCAAGCAGGTGTACACTGTGATGAGCAAGCCCGTGTGCCCCATGAAGGTGATCAACTTTGCTCATCTGGCTGCCAACCCCGGCTACTTCAACAACTCTGTTCAGCTAGCTGAGGTTCTTGGTCTGCGTCCGCTCATGGAAACTAGGTGCTCCTACAATACCACATTCATTCAGCAGTTCTATGCAACACTTGTCATTGATGATTCTGAAGAAATTGGGATGTCCTGGATGTCTGGCCCTCACTTGCTCACAGCCAACTTCCATGACTTTGCTTCTGAGCTTGGGTATCCTTTTTCTGGCCTCAACACTCCCCAGGGTCACCGCATGCATATTCACGGGGTTGAGTATGAGAAGAACAAGCTGGCTGAGTTGTATGGCTCCACAGGTGTGATTGGCTCGGCCAAAGGGCTGTATCCCATATATGACATCCTGCTGCGCATGTTCCGGGAGTCTATTGCCCCAAGTGGTGGCAATAATGATGCTATTTGTGGTGGCTTGGTCAACCTCATGCACCACGCCTTCTTGACCTTCACCGAGAGCGACATGACTGACATGGAGGCCCACAAGATTGATGTGATGGATTTCATCTTCCATGAGCTCCACTTTGCTCTCTTCCACCGCAAAGTGCCTCCATATGCTCCCTATATTATGAAGCTCATCAAGGCCCGCTATCCCGCAGCACTTCGTGAGGACCTTGAGCTTGACTGTGAGGAGCACAAGGACGTCACCCTGTACAAGAAGGCTGCCCATACTCAGCAGGCTGCACATGATGTTGGTGCCACAGGTCAAGGCCACCGGGATCCTCGCATGCGTCCTCCTCCTCGTAGCAAGAAGAAGCGCTCTTGGCTTGTTCGCGCAATTGAGAAGGTGCTGTGCATGAATGTGTGCCTCCACAAGGAGAACTACAGCGCCTATGTGGAGCGCCGCAGCATCCTCGAGAACCAGCATCACATCATGACTGCTCTTGGTGCCCCCAATGTGCCACCACTTCCTCCTCCCAGGATTGCCTACAAGAACTGGAACAACCGCGACGTTGACTGGGACATCGGTGTGGATGATGATGAGGACATGGAGGATGTCACCGAGGATGAAGCAGAAGAGGAAGAAGAGGACACCCAGGCCTAGAGTTTGCTCCATGGGACGTAGCTCTCTCTTTTCTCTTTTTGGTATCCTGATGCCAAAGGGGGAGAAGATCTAGATGATCGCGGGCATTTGCTTGGGGGGGTTTCGCTCTTCATTTGCTTCTTTTTCTATCATTTCGTGCGTCTTTTCGAACTTTGTTCTATCGTACTCGTTATTCGTTGGTGAACTATTATTATTAGGAGGCATGTCTCCTATATATGCTATCTGTTATGTTTTCGTATCTTGCATTGTTAGTTTACTTCCCCGCAAATACCCGTGTTGTCATCATTCACCAAAAAGGGGGAGATTGAAAGCTCATGATCCCTCTAATGATTTTGGTGATGATGATAACACGGATATATCCTATCATACAAAGTTGTTTAGACTGTGCAACTAATATCTCAGATGATCATTGTTATATTCTCATCAAAAGATCAAAGAGAAGAACTATATTCTGGAATTACTGCCACCCTGATTTTTCAGTATGCAGGCCGGATATTCCGGAACATAAAGGGCGGATTATCCGGCCCCCACACAGGAATTTTCCGGCCCCCTTCCTGGCACTCACTAAAACGACTAAGTACTTTTCTGCCCGCGCACAGAAGCTAGGGCGAAAATTTGCCCCGGAAATTTCCGGTGCAAAAATCCAGCCCTCTGGAACTTAGCAGAAATTACAAGTTGCCCGCGCACAGAGATGGGGGCGGAAATTCTGTCCAGAAATTTCCGGGCCCGGACATTTCAATTATCCGCCCCCCGGATATTTCAATATTCCGGTCATCAAGTCCTTAGAAATTTTTCCATCATTGGTTGATGCCCGCGCACAGAAGGTGGGGCGGAAATTTGCCCCGGAAATTTCCGGAGCAAATATCCGGCCCCTGGTCCTTAGCAGTTTTTTCATCAACAAGTTGATGTCTGCGCACAGAGATGGGGGCGAAGTATTGGGGCGGAAATTTCCGCCCCCGGATATTTCAAATATCCGCCCTCCGGAGAATTCAAATTTCCGGCCAAGACACACCGGAAATTTCCGGCCTTTACTCCGGAATATTCCGGTCCCGCAGGACTGCAACGGTCAGATTTTGGAGGAGCCTATAAATAGTTGTCTTCTTCCTCTAGATAGGTAGCTCGTCCATTCCTCTCTCTCCTCCATTGTTGTAGAGCTCAAAACGCCCCGATCTCCCTCCTCCTCCAACCAAACTCGATGCCCTTCAAGGATCTCATGGAGGAGGACTAGATGTACCTTTCCACCAAGCCAAAACGTGTGTACCCACACCATAACTCTTGGGATCTTGTAATCTATTAGTTGCTTTGTCTTCCAAGGGAAACCCTAGTGCTTGTAGCTTCCACCTTGTAGCAAGAAGCTTCGTTTGTTGAGAGCCTCCATCTCACTTGTGGAGTAGCCTCAACCCCTTGTAAAGGTTTGGTCAACGCCTTCAAGTCGACCTCATAGTGGAAACGAGAATCTCCCTCACCGGAGAAGCTCAAGGAGAACAAGGTGTGCACATACGTGCTATTGAGGAGCGCCTAGGTGGCTCCCCACCTCTCCAACGTAGACGTACTTCTTTCAAGAAGGAACTACGGGAAACATATCTTTGTCTCCGTGTTTTTCACTTGTTGTTATCTTGTACCGTTCCTTTATTTCCGCCGCTACTTGCTTCATACCACCTAGGGTGTTCACTTAGTTGCACGTGTAGGTAATCGAGAATTTACTTTCTTAAAGCCCCCATTAAAAGTGGAAAAGAAGTAAAATTTGTAGGTCACCTATTCACCCCCCCCCCCTCTAGTTGACCATATTGCACTTTCAGATGGTCGCTGGTCTTTTGTATGTTGCTTGGAAGTTTTTGCATAAGTCGAAGTGTAGATCGTCCCATGACCCGTAGCAAGCCTTTGGTCTCGCCTCAAGCCAGCTGCGTGCTGCTCCTACAAGGTGTAGGTTGAGGTACTGCATAGCTGTGTTCTTGTTCCTACATTGGCACTTTACTGCCGTGAGGTAATCCGACAGCCAGGACGAAGGTTCGAGTGAACCGTCGTATTTTGTTACTTCCCTACTAAGCTTGAATCTTTTGGGTAGAGGTGCCTCGCGGATGCTGCGAGCGAAGCATAATGCGCCGCAGGTATCATCATCAGAAGAGGTGGATGGGGAGCATGCGCGGTTCCTCGCTGCTATGGCTTTGTCCACCTTATTTTTCGCGATGTCTGACCGCGCGTTGTATCCTGGCCGATCACTATCAGTTTCCTTCCTTGGCTCCTTGCTGCGATTTCGCAAGCGGCTGCTGTGATGTCGCGAGCCGCGATCTCGATCCCTCGGGCTACCCTCGCTGCTACTCGGGCTATCACCGCGTCGCCGGGCTTCTTTTCCTCGGGCGCGGTGAGGTGACTTTTCCCTCCTGGGAGATGTGCTCCTATGTCTGCGGGATGCTTCCTATTCTTTCTGTGCAGCTGCTTTCTTGCGATCGTAGGAGGCGAGTTTTGCGGCTGCCATGCCCAATCCTTTGTGAAATTGCTTGTATTGCTCTGCACGGGGGTCGTTTTTCCCTGGTTGATTCATCTGTATGTAGGTGGCTGCAGCTAGTACCGCGGCGGCTAGAGTTTGCAGATGGGTGTTTCCATCCTCGTGGATGCGCATAAGGGAAGGTTCGAGTGATTTACTGATTCCGGTCAGGGGCTCGCCATCCATGGTTGCGGGTCTTGAGACGTATCCTTTTCTTGCAGAACTATTCCCGACAGAAGGTGTTTTGGATAGCGCGGCTCGGCGCTGGCTCGACTCATCCGCTAATCTTCTCCGCTCGGCTAGATCTATGCGAGCTTCCTTGATTACGGTAGCCGCTCTCACTAGATGATAGTGGTAGGCGGTGATATCCTCGTGAGGAGCTCCGACTTCGAGTGGTTTGCTTGTGTGAATTGCCTCCTTTGCTCGAAGCCAAGCGGCTCGCGAGACGCTGATGTTAGCGCGTTCCCTTGCGCTGTTATCAGTTCCTTCGGGTGGATCTTCTGATCCTGTCATGCAGACCTGAGCCAGATATGGCTCGCGGGTCGTAGACGTAGCTTGGAAGGCTTTCCTGACCCGAAAAGGTTCCTCTGTGGAGAGGGTATGGAAATTGCTGGTGTTGAGGCGGATAGATTCGCCCCTTTTCGCCAAGTCGCGATCCGCGTGATAGGGCCGCGAATCGACAACTCCTGGGCTAGAGATCGATCCAGATCCCGATCCTTCGAGATTGGTTTGCTCGGGGAAGTGAAGAATTCCGTCCTTGTTGGCGTAGAACTGGAAGCTCCCGAACGTCCGGGTGATACTCTTCTCCAGGCCGCTAAATACCGGGCGTGATTTCGGCGAGTGAGGGGCGACGATGACTGATCCGATTTGGATCGGATTGGTTGGAGTAGAAGTCGTGGGGTTCCAGCGTGAGTTGGTCGTTGATGAGGCCGAAGATGCCGGAGATCCAGCCCACCGTTCCCACAGACGGCGCCAATTGTCGAATCTGCATCTCAACAAGTCCCTCGGGTGAACCCATAGGGTTTCGATTAGGAGAACCTGTGGGCGCTGGTGACAATCGTCGGCAAAACAAGGGGCACGATTTACCCAGGGTCGGGGCCCTCGTAGAGGTAAAACCCTTACTACTGCTTTTGTCGATCTGTATTCACGAGTAGATCGTTATAATGGGGGGGATGCTCAAGTCGAGAGTATGATCTCGATCTCAAGGCTTTGTGGTGCGGTATTGCTTGTCCCCCTCCCGGTGGTTCTCCTGGCCTTATATAGGTGGTCAGGTCCCAAACCGTACCCGGGGGGAACTCAAACCTTAACCTAAAGTAGGTTACAAGTTTTCTAACTTGACCCGCAAGGTCTTGCGGGTGGGCTTCAACTGGGCCTTCTAGAATAGTATACGGCATCTCCTCTTGGGCTTAGGTCCTGGGCCTTGGACCGGGTATCTTACCCGATAGGTCCAGGGTCCATCCCTTCGTCAGCCGCCTAATTGGGCCAGGGTGCACGGAGCTCAACCAAAGCAGCCGACCCATCAGCCGCCCTTCTATCATGGCTCCTCCACGCTAGGACGCGCCGCGGTAGCGGGCCGTCCGCAGCAGGCCAGGGGAGCAACCGGATACTTGGCATGTTCCCCCTCGCCCAGGCCCATCGCAAGGAAAGCGAAAACCTAGATTTTCTTTATCGGGCGCAGCAGGCCCAAAGCCCACCCCTGAGTCTACGACCGGAGATCTAGATCTCTCCGAGGTCACGAGCGGGGCACCAAAACCCTGGCCAGCCGACGGCGCCGGCGATAGGGATGGGGTCGCCGCTTGACAAAACGCCACAGCCGCCTCCCCCCCCTAGTCCAGCACATGCAGGTCACCGAGGGAACACACTAGCGGCCGCCGATAGTGGCGCGCGTGCCCTCGCAGACATCGCCACGCCGTAGTTGGCACCCGCCAGCCTCGACGAACCCACAACGCGTCTCGATGGGGACCTCCTTGCCGGCAGAGAGCGTCTAGCAACCGCCAAGAAGTCCCCCAAGGTCGCTAATCCCGGCGGGGAGCAAAGCCGTGCGACCTCCCGAAGCTTCTCTTCCAGGGAGTCCGCGTCAACCGCGACGTCAGCCCAACGTCGCCCACGGATGGAGGCTGAGAGTCCCGGCGGAGCAGGACCGGCAGACCCCACCGGCGGAGACATCGACGCCGAGCCATCCAGCGGCGGGGCCCTCGACGGACTTCAGCACGCGCCTACGGAAGATCGTCCGGAGCGCTCCATTTCTTGCTCACAAAGAGATCAGCACGTCTCTCATTGTCTTCTATTACAACATGATTAGCGGCAATTACTCAGAAATGCGGCCTAAAGTACAATTTGTGGCAGTTTGAAAAATGGCCTCCAAAAAGATGCCGCTGATTCGTGGTGGTGCTGTAGTGATTTATTCCTGATTCTAAGACATTCCTTTTAGATTCAGTTTACTTTCAACACCTCAGGTGCATATATATAGTTTTCACCGTGTTGCAACGCAATGGAAACAGAGGTCAGGTTTGTCAAGGCATGCCGGGCAAACCGAATAAGAAATGGTAGTGCAAACCAACCTGTGGTTGGATGGTTAGGAGGGTGGTTGTACCCCCCATCAGAGTTTAAACCCCAGGTTTGACATCTGTGTGTTGCATTTAGGCGGAATATTCTTTCAGTGGGAGGCGACGTTCCCGTCGACAGCGAGGCGCCTGTGGTGACTTCGTCAATCTCAAAACCCTCCGGCTCGGTCTCTCGGAGGTGCTCATAGGGGTAGAGTGTGCGTGTGTGCGTTCATAGGGGTGAGTGTATGCGCGTGTATATGAGCGCTTGCGTTTGTACTGTGTTTCTCAAAAAAAAAAAAAAAATGGTAGTAATTTCAAAAAAAAAAAGAATAAGAAATGGTAGTAGGAACAATATCCTGTCCGATTAATTGCATCGAGATTGCATTCCATTGGCGAGAGGATGCCTAGCCGGTATTACCTTTAGATTTTCTTAATTTTTATTTGATTCCTTTTAGCTTTTTCCATGAATGTCCTCCGCGAAGCAGGAGTATGATGGAATACCTTGACAACGGCAACCGTACCGGATATTATTCATACCATATTTATTCCGGCTACCATGCATGCCTGCAAAACCCCAGCTATATAAACTGCAGGACAGCATGAGTCTCGACGAATCGAAAGCGCACCAATCTGTAGAAAAAAATGAGTGGCGGCAGCGGCGGCTGCCACCGATCTGTTGAGCGCGCTGCCGGACGAGGTTCTGAACCACGTGCTCTCCTACCTGCCCTCGCTGAAGGCCATTGAGTCGTCCCTCCTCTCGCGCCGCTGGCAGCACCTCTGGCGATCCACCCCGGCCGTCAGCGTCAAGGGCAAGGGCGACGGCTTCCTGCTCTTCGTCGACACCCTGCTCATCAACCGTGAGGCGCCACCGCTGCGCTTGTTCGACTTCGACGCCGACCTTGAGATCCCGCCGGACCGCCTCGACTACCCGTACAACGATGCCGAGTTTGAGATGCCTGGCGAGGTTGACCCCCACGTCGAGATCTGGGTCAAACACGCCTTGTCCCCGAGGTGCCACACCCCCACATTGATGATCCGCTTCAAGGACGAGCTCACTCCATGGCGGCCGCGGTCTCCCTTAGTGTTTGCCTCGCCGAACCTCACGACGTTGTACCTCGACGCCGTCCACCTCGTCGACGGCCTCCTGGACTTCTCATGCTGCCCCGCGCTGCTGCGTCTCGCCCTCGTGCGCTGCTTTCTCGAGGGCGACACCCTGGTGTCGCCCTCTGTTGTGCATCTCGCCATCGTCGAGTGCCACACCGAGGTCGGGGCCGATCTGAATGCGCCGGACGAGAGGATGGAAATTGGGATCTCCACGCCGAGGCTCCGTTTTCTGGAGATATCTGATAACTACGAACAGGAGCAGTTCCTCGAGATGTTGCCTTGGTTGACGGAGGAGACCATCCAGTATTCGTATGCCCCGAAGCACCAATGGCGCCAACTGTAGGATGCAGTCTGAATTAAGGTCGTCGCGTCAATTAGTAGATCTGTTTTGGAATAAAATTGTGGCACTGGAAAATTTGGTTCGAGTATTAAGTGAACGAGCTTGCATGTAAGCTTTATGAAAATTTGGTTCGAGTATTAAGTGCACGATCATGGTGACTTAAATCTTTACTGTTGACGTGTTTTCAGTTCTTTTTTACGGCAAAGAAATACTATCTGGTTTTGTTTTGGAAAACCTAAATGACAAACGTGCAATTTCTGTACTTCATTATGCAGCTCCGATTCTCCCTTCTATGTTTCTCCCATGTGACAAATTAGTTGATTTTTATGTTATTATTAATTGAGGTGCTCGATATCATATTGAAATAGGCAGAAACTATAGTTCCTAACGAACCTACATGGTAAAGAGGCACCATCGTCTACGAATAGTTACAAAACCCATCAATTATTTAAAATAAACACCAAACAGATATGTTTGTAATTTGGAGAACAAGATGATACAGAAGTATACATTAGAATGTGAACCCAATGCCTTAGGGAAACTGCATATAGCTCCTTCCTGGTACTATAGATCAAAGGATGTCGCACACAGCACACCCTAGTTTTCTACTACACTCCCGTCCTATTATGGATTGATATGCTGGACCAATCCTCCATGTTGAGGGACGTCCATTTAAATAGGCCCTGAAGTGGCAAAATATATGTGCTTCTTAATTGTCATCTAATTCAAACATACTGTAATTATGTGTACTGTGTTTTCCCTCTTCTGAAATTAAACGGCAGAGCTAGCTCCTGCCTTTTACCGTAAAAAAAGGGCACTGAATTTACAGTTCTGCAGCTGATTTTATATTAAATCTCATAGTTGGGCAATCTCTTCACTGAGTGTTGTAATCCGATTCCTGATCCGTCTGCGGCTAGTTCGGCAACAGCGACGCGAACCAAACATCAGGAGCTCAAGGATAAGATTGGGCGGAAGGAGGACACCTTCTCGGGCAGATAGTACTTAAGGGCATCTCTAGCCGTCCCCCAGAGCCCCCAACGGCGTTTTTCGCGCCGTTTCGCACCAGTCGTCCCCCAGGATCCGATTTAGCGCCGCTTTTCGCCGTTTCGCGCCGCCGAACCCAGGCCAAACCCAGCGGCGACGGAAGGCGATTGCCCTCCCTTTTTTCGGCGTTTCCCTCCACTTTCTCCCCTCATGTACCTCTCCCCTCACTCCATTCCCGTCATTTGCAAACCAACCCGAGATCTAGACGCCATGGCTCCCGCCCGATTTACAGGACCCCGCGCCGCCGCCGCCGTCGTATCCATTCCCGCGACCTCCGATCTCGGCAAGAAACCGTGCAAGCCGAGCGCCGAAGGAGAAGCCGCCCGGCATGACCAACAAGGAGTGGATCGCCGAGAGAGCGCGCCTGGCAACGGCCAACGTCAAGCGCCGGGGGAGGGAGGCGGCGCAGCGGCAGAGGCAGTTGATGGCGCAGCTGCAGGCGGAGGAGCAGGCCGCCGCCGAGGAAGAGGAGTTGGAGGACGAGGAGGAGGACAAGGTCGCGCCGGACGAGCCGCCTACTCTGGTCGCAGCCACAGCGCCGCTGGCCAAGCGGAAGAGCCCCTTCGGCCCCATCTTCGCCGGATGGAAGCAGTCGCCGTCGCCGTCGCCACGCCTGTCACCGCACCCGACGCCTGCGTGGTTCGTCGAAGGCGACCCCCTGGGAGGTTTCAATCCCAACCTCACCTTCCCCTACCACCCGCCGATGATGTATGTCGCCTCGCCGGGCTACGATTCCCCGTCCCACTGTCGTGCGATCATGGCCGGACTTCAGCCCAAGGACAACAGCTACATGGAGGAGATAATCGTGGCCGGCTCGATGGCGGCGGCGGCGAGCCTGGGCTTCCTCGAGCACAGCGGGGAGTTCTTCACGCAGGGAGGTGGCGACTACGGCGAAGGGTGCTCTGCCGGCACGCAGGCGACGGAGGTGCAGGGCGACGAAGACGAGGTGGACGAGACGCCGGTAGCGCCATAGGGGCCAGATCTGGCCGGCGAAGGCCGAAAGCGCCGTGGTCCTGGCCGTCCCCGCAAGGAACCCAAGGTACCCCCGCCCCCCCGTCGAGCCTCACATCAAGTGGTTGAACAGGGAGGACGTCCTCCTCGCCGAGGCGTGGAAAACGATCAGCATGGACACGATCGTCGGCGCCAACCAGCACGTCAACAACTACTGGAAGCGGGTGAAGACTGCCTACGACGAGCGCCGGATGATCGATCCCTACTTCGCCTGTTGCCTCACCGACCACGGCCAGAAGGCCATGGCGAACCATTGGGCGAACATCCAGGCGTCCCTCGATGAGGCCGCAGAGCGGCGCCAACCGCGAGATGGAGATCGTTCGGATGCTCGAGGCGTACAAGAATGACGAGGGCTCCGACTTCAAGTTCCTCCACGTCTTCGTCGTCATCGAGCGGTGCGAGAAGTGGGCGGAGGTGCGGCGGGCGATCGGCAAGGGCAAGGAGTACGTTCCCGACGCGGTGGCTGCGTGTGCGTCCGAAGGGCGTCCGCCGATGGGCCACAAGAAAGCCAAGTTGGCAAGGGACGGCGCGCCGGCAGCGGCAAAGCTCCAGGCGTCCATTGAGACCTTAATCGCCGACGCCCAGGCCCAGGCCGGCAAGAGGGAGGAGGTTGCCAAACAGCGATGGGCAACTCTCATGGCCAACTCGCAGGTGAAGATCGACCTGCTCAGAACTGGCACCGCGGCGAAGAAGAGGAACAACGACCTCGCCTTCCTCACGGGGGCGACCCGGCCGCGATGAGCCCAGAGGTGAGAGCTTGGTTCCTGGCGCAGTGCACCCTCATCCTGAGCGACATCAGTGCACCCCCGGCTCCGGCTACGTCGTCTGGTGGCACTAGCTACACCACCGCGCCGACGAGCCTGCACGTCGACCTGGAGGATGCCGCGCCCGTCGTCGACAAGCATGCCGAGCCCGTCGTCGACCTAGAGGATGACGCGCACGTCGTCGACAAGGATGCCGCGCCTGCCATCGACCTGGAGGATGCATCGCCCGTCATCGACCTCGACGATGCTGCGCCGAGCTCGCCGCCTGCTCCGACGCCGGCCGACGCCTCTGTCTGATCGCCTACCTGCCCACGTCGCGCGCGCCCGTCTGTGATTCGATCTAGACTATTTGATCGCCCACCTGTGGCGTTTTTTGTAATATGATTGCCCAAAACCATGGCTGCCGTGATCGCCGAACTAGGGCTCTATTTTTTGGGGCGGGAAGAGGAAGTTTCAAATGATATCGCCGTTCTCTTTTCTGGGCCGCCGAAAATCGCCCCCCCAGGTTTTGGTGCGGGGCGGTGTTTTCGCTAAAAAGCGCCGATCTGAAACCTGGGGGGGGGGGGGGTGGCGCGAACGAATGGAGATGCCCTAACTTATCTCACCATCCACAGGACCACCCCAACCAGGAACGTCGCCCCAACGACCAGCGAGAGGAATAGCAAAATGCCGTCCTCCTCTGCATCCTGCAGTTAAATCAAAGTTTCAGCTAGCAGGCGTGCGTGTTTCTCGAGTTATCAAGGACTTAAGGTAGAAGAGTAAACTTTGTCAATCAGGGTTTTCCGTTTTGAAACATATAAATAAAATCTTGAGGTGTCAACTAGACAGATCTGATCAGCTTAGGAGAGGGAGGGGAATATAAGTCAAATAAAGATTTGTGTATTCCAAGAAAGCACTGATGAGGTGACTCGAGGACCTTGCTATGACCATTGCTCTAACAAAAATCATAGTTTTAAATAGCAGGCTATAGCAACGCTATAGCATTGATTTAGCACCCCTTAGTTGCGCTATAGCGTCGATTTAGCTAATTTTGAGGCAAACGCTATATCCCATAGCCCGCTATTTAAAACTACGACAAAAATACAACAGAAGCTCTGTAGTTCTAGCCACTAGATCAGACCAACTGAAACAAGAGCACGAAACTAAGTTTCCTGTAGCTCAATGTTGAAAATGTGGTTCAGTTTGGCAAAATTTAGGAAAAGAAGAGCACCATGCTGAGAGAAATAGACTTGGAAACAATACATTACCTCTGTTGGTGCAGCACCTCGGCTGCACCTTTCTCTTCCTCGCCGCACGAAAGAACGGAGGGAGACAACGGAGTGTAGACACAGAGTTTTCCCGGCCGGCGCACGAACGCCGCCGTGGGCGCACAGACGCCCTAGTCTTGTTTCTCTTCAGCTCATCTGATACACGAAGTACACAGGGTGGTTATATAGGCTGAGCACGCACGCACGACGTGCTCCACTCTGCCCACGCGCGATCTGCTTGCCCTGCCGCGCGCATGACGTGCCACTACGCGCACTACAGGGCCGGCTCTAACAGATTGCATGGCTCTCCGCTACTCCCGCTCAGCTGGACGCGGCCACACACCGGCCTCCGCCTTGAGCCTGGACACATACACGACACTCACACGGTTTATTGGCTAACAATCTCTCCCTAAACCGTGACTCTCCCTAAAACGCGACACCGCCGCCTATCTCGACGTACAAGACACCGGCTCCTCGTCGACTACAGGGAAAGCTTCTTCTTCGCCAGCGGCACACGCCTGACGTTCCTAGGCGCCACACGCCCCGGCGACAAACGCCGTCTTACCCCACGAACGGCCACCTCTTGATGCGGTTGACGCCTCCATGACGTCGTGCAGTGCCTCCACACCGCCGCGCCGTGCCGTGCTTCCGCTGCTCGACCTGGGCGCGCTGACGCCGGTCACCACCATGCCGGACTCGACCTGGCGCACACACGCCGGTCGCCACCGTGCCGGACTCGACCTGGGCGCGCTCACGCCGGTCACCACCGTGCCGTACTCGACCTGGCGCACACACACGCCGGTCGCCACCATGCCACTGCGGCCTCCACCGCCGCAGCCCCTCCATGCTTGCCGCTGCGCTGCGCACCTCCATAGGCCGACACACGGCCCGGAGCTCCCGCACGCTGACGCCTCCGCGGCTTCCGTGCTCGCCGCGGACTCACCGCTTGCCACGGCCACCACGCCTTGTGGCTCTGATACCACGCCGTAGTGTGTGGTTTTTTCTCTGTATGTTCAGGAATAAATAGATTCTGTTCGTGTGCCTGTACACGTTCAGTATTAGCGTCTTTGTAGGACTGCTCTGCACGACTTCGTCCGTGGGATGGCGCGGGTGCTACGGATCGTGGAGAGCGTAGTTTCCGTATGGTTAGTTATTCCTCTGAATAAAAGAAAGACCCGAGAAAAGACGCAAGGTTAACGCGTCGCAAAATATCTTTGTCTCTCTGTGTGGTGTTTGTTTCCGTTCATCAGAGATTCAGGTTTCAGTGTTCCACCATAGCGTGTATTGATCCACGGGCTACCTCTGTCATTTGGTATCAGAGCCCTAGGGTTCTTGGTGGCGTTGCGGCGGCGGTTGTGTTGGTGGCGTAGAGGCGGCGGTGACAGAAGATGGGCGACAAGTCTCCTCGAAACAGCGGCGGCGGAAAGCAGACGCCGCCGGGCAAGGGGCTGGGCACAGATGCCACAGCCAGCGAGAGCGCCGTTGTGGTGCATTCGTCATCGAGAGGAGGCGGCGTCCCGATCCACTATCCGCAGCTCACCGACACGAATTACGGCCTGTGGGCTGTGAAGATGAAGATCATACTCCGTTCTCTCCGCTGCTGGAGTGCAATCGAGGGAAAGGGTGATTATGATGCAGCAAAGGACGAGGACGCGCTCGCAGCCTTGTCCCAGTCCGTCCCAGATTCCATGGTGATGACGCTCGCGGAGTAGGACACCGCGGCGGAGGCCTGGGACGCGATCCGGCGCATGCGCATTGGTGAGGATCGTGTGAAGAAGGCCCGTGTGAAGCAGCTCAAAAGGCAGCTCGACCGCATGGAGATGGACGACAATGAGACGATCACCGCTTTTGCACAGAAGATGACTACCTTGGTTGGCGAGATCCACTCTCTTGGTGAGAAAATCTCCGACGAGGCGGTGATTGAGCATCTGTTCGGTGCATTCCCCAATCGATTTGCCGATGTGGTGAATACGATCGAGCAATGGGGGGATCTGTCGACCATGTCAGTTGCAGAAGTTGTTGGCCGGCTCGCTTCTTACGAGGAAAATCAGCGTGGCCGCCGCCGGAGTGGCAGTGGCAAAGATGAACAGCTGATGCTCGTCACAAAAGCATTAGAACAGCTCATGAAGGGAAAGAAGAGCTATGATGGTGCAAGTGGCTCAAGGATTTCTGGAGCGAAGAAGAACGACGACCGTGGCAAAGCTGGGAAAGGCCAGGGCAAGCAAAAGAAGAAAGGTAAATTTGATATTGCCAAGGTCCGATGATATAACTGTAATGAGAAGGGTCATTTTCAGTCTGACTGCCCGGAGCCAAAGCGAGAGAAGTTAAATCTTGCAGAAAAAGAAGAGGAAGATCCAGCTCTCTATCTGGTAGAAACATGTGAGTTAGTCTTGTCAGATGGATTACAAGAGGGACAAGTGTTTCTCAACGAAGAGAAAGTGGTGCCCAAACTGTCAGGGGACCATGATATGTCTTGGTACTTGGACACCGGAGCAAGTAACCACATGACTGGCAGTTTGGAGAAATTCGCCGAGCTCGATCGATCCATCAAAGGCAGAGTCCGTTTTGGCGATGGCTCGGCGGTTGAAATCCGCGGGCGTGGCTCAGTGCTGATCCAAAGCCACACTGGAGAGCACCGAATCTTGTCAGATGTTTATTTCATTCCACGGCTGAAGAACAACATTATCAGTTTAGGCCAGCTAGATGAAATTGGTTGGAAATATTCGGCAGAAGATGCAGTGATGACTGTGTTGGATCAGCAGAGGAAGGTGCTAGCTAGAGTAAACAGAACAAGGAATAGAATGTACATCTTGAACATTCACCACACTGAACCGGTGTGTTTGATAACACACTCAAAGGAAGCCTCTTGGCTGTGGCACATGAGGTATGGGCATGTGAATTTCCGATCACTCCGTTCGCTAGCAGCTGAAAACATGGTCAAGGGGATGCCTTTGTTAGACCAGGTGGATCAAATCTGTGATGGCTGCATGCTAGCGAAGCAACGCCGTTTACCCTTCCCAACTGAATCATTGTACAGAGCTTCACAGCCGCTGCAGCTTGTCCATGGTGATTTGTGCGGTCCCATCACACCAGCGACGCCAGGAGGGAAGAGGTATTTTCTTCTGATTGTCGATGATTTCTCACGATACATGTGGGTAGCCCTTCTCGCTACAAAGGATGAAGCTTTGGTAGCTCTGAAAAAAATTCAGAGGATGTCAGAAGGGGAGCGAAGTCTCAAGCTGAAGGCAATTAGGACTGACCGTGGGGGTGAGTTTACTTCTGATGCCTTTGCTAAACACTGCGATGATCATGGGATCAAGCATTACCTCACTGCTCCATACACGCAACAACAAAACGGGGTGGTGGAGAGGAGAAACCAGACAGTAGTTGGGATGGCGAGAAGCCTGTTGAAAAGCATGGGTGTGCTCAGCAAGATTTTGGGGTGAGGCGGTAACTGATGAGGGGATAGTAACCCGGTATACCAATTCAAAGGTGTGATTCGGCCCGAAACGGCGGCTGGACCGGATCCGGCTAAGGACAAAGAAACTTCTGGAAGGCCCAAAGCTTGTAATGTTTGTAACCCGGATTGTGGGTTACGGTAAGGAAAGTTAGAGTTTGTATGCAGAGTTCGAGTAGGGCTCAGGATGTGCCTTGTAGGGCAAGCCAAGGGGGGTATGGGTGCTATATAAACCGACCCCTGGGCTCAGCCTGAGAGAGATTCAAGTCATAGTTGTAACACCTGTTATCGAGTATCCAGCATAATTCATATTGAGATCCGGCGAGTTATTTTCCGGTTCTTAGATTGCTTTCCGCCATGTCTTCCTTCGAGCTAAACCCTCTCCCGAATACCTGTGTCGACTTGCCCCAAGATCAGTTACCCCCGGTAACATCTGCCGTGATTATCCCACGACAGTTGGCGCCCACCGTGGGGCCTGCGTCCAAAGGTGTTTGCATCACGGGAGAAGCTCGGAAAAGCATGGAGAACCTCGTCGTCGGTGAGATCTACGACGACCACGAAGGAAAGAAGATGGTGGACGATTCCGGCTGGGGGCCTGAGTCGGATCGCCTCGAATCCGGATCGGTCGTGACGATCGGCCGAATCAACGTCTTCATCGGCATGGTATGTACCTCTGGTTCGATTCCTGACAATTTTTCTGATCCTGTATCAGGGGAGGCTGCGTACGCCCAACCCGATAGAGAAGAGTCAGTCGGAACAACATACCAGGCAGAGGAGCCTATTACACGTTGGAAACAGCCGGAGGAGCCGGCATGGACTCCGCGCGACCCAAGCAATGGAAAGGATGACACTGCATCCATTAAGGACTTGCTGGAAGATCGGTACAGGGAGAAAAACGGCGAGGAAGAACAGCACGAGTCTACCCCGGGTATCATGCGCCGGGTTGCAGTTTATGCGGCTCCCGCGACCAATCTCAATCAAGAAAATACAGCCGCGACGCCAGTCGGGGCGGCCCAGGCAGTGGCCCAGCAGCAAGGAACGGTTAACCCGGTCCAGGTCCAGGTCGATGGAGAGTCGGCATCAGTCACCAGTCGCCCAGCAGACGAGGAGCAACACGCAAATATGTTCGGATTCCAAGCAAACCGGACACCGGGGGCGGGCCCCTCGAATCCGCGCCACCCGGCTCTGTTCGATAATAATTTGATCTTGGACCCCACAGTCCTGGCCACAGTTATTACCCCAGAAAACGCGGCAGAGCGCGTAAGAGACCTGGACGTGGCTCGTCGTGCATTGGAGCAACAAAGAAGGCAAGTAGAAGCAGAAAGGCAGGGGATGGCCGCGCGGCAGCGCGAATTGGATGATCTAGAGACCCGGCTCCGGGAGGAAACGACAAGGATGCACCAAAGGCACCGAACTATGCTGCCGGCAACAGGAGGGGTTATTAACCCGACTGCCCTGGTGTTCACGCCTCAAGATCAGCCGATTCCACCGGTGAACCAAGGGACCATACCGCGACCGTCAACAGGAGCACAGCCGGTAAACGCGCCAGCCGGGTTACCTTTGCCACAGACGGGGGTGACAGCCGGCAATACCATGCCACCACCACCATCACGATTCCACACACCAGCAGGCCATTACAACAATCCCATGGACAACGTGTACGCAGCAACGCTCGCATTAAACCAGATTCCTGTAGGAGATTCGCCTCATGCAGAAGGAACCCGACGAGCGATCGATCTGCTACACACCGCGGTAGCACAGCAAGCCAATTATCCGGATCATAGAAGCGGAATGCATGGGACGCCGTACGTCAGTCAGCAACAGGGCAATGTCCAAGCAAGTGCGGCACGACGAAGGGAAGAGCAACAGCAAATGCCGCCCCCACCTCGTATCCAGACAGTACCAGTAGTATCAGCAGCGCAGGCGGTGGTGGACAGTTCCAGGGCCAGAAGAGCCGGGGCCGGGTCTGCAGGGCACGAGTTGCCGGTGGTGCCGCGCCCCGTGGCACCCCCAGCCGGGTCACGTGTTTCCCGAGTAAGACCAGCCCCAACCACCCTGGCGGGACCCAGGTGCCTCTCGGACGATATCAGAGCAGAACCTTACCCGGAGAAGTTCAAAGAACCGGGGAAAGTAGTAAATTATGAGCCAACAATGGATCCAGAAACGTGGCTGAGCAGCTACGAGATGGCAATGTCAATTCGCAACGCATCCGAGAATCTCCAAGCCAAATTCATGTACTTAATGATGTCAGAGGGAGCAGCAAAGTTATGGTTCACCAATTTACCGGAAAAGTCGATCAAATCGTGGGAGGAGCTAAAGACCGCATTTATCAAGCACTTTCATGGGACATGCAGAAAGTTATTTACTATTGATGATTTAGAAAGATGCGTTCAGAAGAAAGGAGAGTCAGCACGCAGCTGGGTACGCTGGGTTATGGAGATACTCCACTCGTCTACAGATATCCAGCCTAAGGACGCGCTACAAGCTATGGCAAAAACATGTAAGTATGTTCCTTTAGTGCAAAAGCTAACTCGCATGAAATCTAGTAGGAATGCAGCGGAGGTTACGATGGGAGAGTTAATGGATGCGTGCAACAAACACGCTGCAACGGATACCACAGAGGAGGAAGTTGATGACAAGAAAGCAAAAGCAAACACAAGTAGCAGTGGGAAAATCGGCAATGGATCGGCGCCAAACAATAATGGAAATAGCCAACACAAGCGCCCGTTTGAAGGGAATTCCGAGTTTGTAGCCAACACGGAGGCCGGGTCTTCAAGACCTAGATCCGAAGGAAATTTTAATACTGGAAATCACAATGGGGGACACTACCAAGGACCTCCAAGACCAAGCAACAGTTGGGACATATTTAGGATGGCATGCCCGAAGCATAGCAGGAACGGCAAGCCGGCCAATCATTCATTGGAGCAATGTGCCGACTTACAAAGGTGGAAGAACGAGGAAGTGAACAGAGCCATGCGAGGTGCAGGCCGAGGAGGAGGCCCGGGCCTAGGTGGAAATTTGGGCAACGGACCGCCCCCAGCCGGCAACCCGCCAGCTGGAAATCAAGGTAACAATCAAGGGGGAGCGGGAGGTTTTCAAGCTAACCCCAAACAGCTGGGTCAATATCATGTGCACACTACGGGAGGCTCTAACAAGGATAAGAAGATACTGAAACAAGCAGTTAATTCGGTCTCTTCCGCTGTTCCAAGATATTTGAGGTGGTCAGAACAAGAGGTAACATGGAGCAGGAAGGATCACCCGGACAGAGTTGATCACCCGGGAGTCTTAGCTTTGGTAGTGGCACCACAGGTCAACGGCTACGAGCTGAAAAAAGTCTTGATGGATGGAGGAAGTAGTATCAATATCCTGTACTGGGAAACTTTTCTGCGTATGGGCTTAAAGGAATCGCAGCTGCAAAAGAGTACAACAGTTTTTCACGGGATAGTGCCGGGTCATTCGGCATGCCCCGAAGGAAAGGTGGCACTGGAAGTAGCTTTTGGAGAGTCAAAGGACAATTACCGAGTCGAGTGGCTTACCTTTGAGGTAGTAAAGTTGCGTAGTCCTTATCATGCATTGTTTGGAAGGCCGGCTTATGCCAAGTTCATGGCAAGACCGTGTTATGTGTACCTACAGCTGAAAATCCCGGGTCCTAAGAAGACCATTACAATACACGGAAATCGAGATATAGCAGCTGAATGTGATGAGGGAGATGCGGCAATGGCCGAGCAAGCCTGCAGGAAGGAAGAGCTCAAACATTACCGTTCTCAGGTGGACCTAGAAGAGAGGACACCGTCAAAAAAGCCAACTCCTGAGGGGGACAAAGCAAAAGTTAGGGCAGAACAAAACCCTAAGATGGTAGGCTTCATCAGGAGCGATCCTTTCAAAACTCCTAGCAGGGAAGAAGAAGACGTGCCGCCATCCGCAGCTGATCACGCTCCAAGGACGATATACCCGGATTGGCTAGCAAATCCGGTACTCATTATGAAAGGGCCTAGCAAATGGAGAATGTGCATCGGCCGTACCAACGAGAGGCCGATTCTCGAGAATAACTAAAGCAGTGTAATGGACGGCAGGTTTCATACGCACTCTTTTCCTACCCAGGGTACCTAAGGGGACTGGAAGGTTTTTAATGAGGCGGCCTGCTGATTCAAAAAAGAAATTTTTATCAATAAAAGAAGATGGTCTCGAGTCTTATCATGGTCTTTGCTTCAGTTACAAGTAAGTAATGCTTGTTATTATCAATACATCAATATCATCGAAATACGTCACGTGCATATAGGTCTTCGGGGATTGGTGTGCTTAAATAAGTAATCACAAACCCGGAGACCCGGCCTTGATGCCTATGAGTTATGAGGGCTGATTACTCGAAAAAACGGGTACGGCTGCAATCTTATAACCGGACAAAGGAGCCAAATTTCTTGATTATTCTTACTTAAGCTCGATGTGACTCGCGCTAAAGTGGCATGATCTGTTCACTTACGATTACAATCAAACTATGCAGCCCAATGGGACTTGCTTGACCCTGTTTTTCGTATAGATGTAACAGCATGGTATCCACGCGAAAGCCGGCTTACAGTACAAGATAATCAAAAGGGTCATCTAAACCACAAGTCCATGCAGAGTATAAGGCTCAAATAGCCGGAAACTCAACAAGTATTAAGCATGACTTCAGTATTTATGTGAATAGCTATTGGTCTTCAGCTTGGTAAAGAGCAGTTTGTCATCTGAGAAAGGCCACGCCCCCTTAGCTCGTACTTTGGGTCATGGGGACTGGGGACTTCGAGACAGAAACAAACTGCTTAACTACTAAAGCTCGTAAACCTTAGTTTCCGAGTCTTGGGGACTTAAAGAAAAGTCCGTCTATCAAAACCTACGATACTCGGTTAGCCGAGTCTCAAAAGGGAATCAAAAGCAAGAGTTCAAAGTATCAAGAATAAGCTTACATGTAACACAAGGATCGAGATTATCAAAAGCCGGGAGAGGCAAAGAGCTATCATAAATTAACAAGCGCAAAGTCATAATATCAGTATCAATGTTGCACAGGCGCACCGCTAAAAATCATATCAGTCTCGAGAAACGCAAAGCACTAGGTATCATCCTACTCGGCATCCTGGGAGTGGTCCTCCGGGTCTTCGTCTTGGACTTGCTCCTTGGCTTTGCCAGCAGTTTCACCCGGACTCTTCACGTCAGGACGGACAGGAGGAGGAACGGCTGGTGTTGAGGTAGACGGCTTTACGCCTAGTTCGGTTTCTCTCTTCGCAGCCTCTTCTTTCCTCCTGGCCAGGTCAGTCGACCACTTTTCCAGCATATCAAAAGGAGGGGGTGCCTCCACCAGAATAACCTTGCCCTCAGAGTCATATGAGCTCATAATTGTGTTTAGATCCATTTTATCTGCCAAAGTTGTGGCCGAGTGACGTACCGAAGATTGTATAGCTTTGAAGTCCTGGGGTTTAAACTTAGACCCGTCAGCCTTGAATTCTGGGAACCCGGATACTACCTTGGCCGGGTCAAGCTTAGGAAAATAAGCCTTCGCCAGCGTCAAAGCCCGGGTCATCCCAATCCGGCAAGACGAACGCTTCAATATTTCAATCCATCCAGGCGCTGTGGACAAGGCCTGCATGAGATTTTCTTCGCCCGGGTATACCTCCGAAGGCCACTTTATAGCATCCAGCAAAAGTTTCGTGCCGGCAAAAAATGTCCGGAGCACAGTCTTCAGAGTTTTAGCCTGAGTAACGGTGCTCTCCTCCGGAGCAGCAAGGTTAGCACCTGCAATCGAAACACACAAAAGCATATCAGTAATCTTGATTATTACAACGGCAAGATAGAGATACGCAAGTTAATTGCAAATAACAAACTTACTTAGCAAGATACGGTAAGTGTCCGTAATTTGAGTCGACAGGTTCTTCAGCGAGGATTGGGCAGCATTGTATTTGTTCTTGTATTTGGAGACATCTTTTTTCAAAGTCTTTATCTCCGCTTCAAGGGTTTCCCTACGTTTTGTTTCCGCAAGCAGGAGCTGCTCAGTTTTAAGTAATGTTTCATCCGACTGAGTTATCTCCGCCTGCAAAGAATGAGTGCAACTGTAAGCCGGATATCACGAGAATATTTCCTTCTGAGAAAATAATTACAGAAAATTATTATGCGAAGTACCGAGAATAATTACAGAAAATTATGCTCGGAACTTGGGGACTGGATGTATAGTAAGAAGTATCAAGTAAGATTACCTGATGTGCTGCAGCCATACGCTCTAGGATATTTCCTTCTGAAGCTTTCATGGCGAGAAGAGCGCTCATCAGCTGGTTAAAATCAGCGTTAGCCGAGTTAGATGACTCGGGTACCTGGAAAGTGGGAAAAGGAGCTTTTCTTGTAACAGGAGGTGGCACCCGGGTCATCCGAATGTCGGAGTCTGGTCCCCCTCCCGCGCTCGAAGCTGCTCCCTTCTCCTTCTCGCCTGCGTGCGAAGCGATTGGATACCCGACATCATGCCTAGCCAGCTCCGGTGGCGACGCTTGCTCGTCGCCAGTTGCGGTGAATGCGCCATCAGCCGGCTCATTCTCGACTCGGACCTCAGCCTCCGTGCCCTCTTCGTCGCTAATAACAACCGTGGCTCTGTAGAAGGTACAAGGGTGCAGTTAATCTTTGGTTATGAAAAAGGTGATAAAAGTTCGGTATAACGTCAAGGAAAGGAGTTTACCCGGTGTTCACCGGGAAGTCCGAAGGGAAGTCGCCGCTAGACCCGGAAGAGACTGAAAAATGGCAAGCAAGGTCTGGGATTACGTCGCAAAGGAATGTCCGGAAAGAGTTTCTATGTACGATAAATACCAGAGCGTCGAGCCGGGGGCGACAAAGTGTCCGGGTTAAGGGCCTCGTCGCCCGGATGGTTCCGGGTTACTCGGCGCCTAGTCGCGGGCGGCTCCTTCATTTATGATCAAAAAAGATGAAGATGAGGTTAGCCCCGGAGTGACGTTATGAGAGCAAAAATTAAAGGGCAAGGAAATGAAATGAAAACCTGGAGGGCGATTCTTTGGGATTTCCTTTTTGATCCGGCTTTGGTGGCCGGCTCCGGCTCGTCCTCTTCGCTGGTGGACTCCGCCCTGCCGTCTGTTTCTTCTTCTTCTTCGTCTTGATCATCTCGTTCTGAAAGATATCAAAGTTATAGCATAAGGAAAAAAGAGGAGGCAGGATATAATGCGTGCGAGGGGATTGAGTATGCACCTTCATCCGAGTTAGCGGCATCGTCTTCCTCCTCCGCGTCTTCGGAACTAAGAGGAGTGTTGACCGTCCAAAAGTCATTATCGGCCTGAGGTGAAAATGCCAGGGCAATGGTTAATATTGAGTCAAGAAAAGCGTGTAAAGGTAAGCTTGTTAAAATCCAAAATCAAGAGGTAGAAAGCTTACCGCGGGGGCGGGGTTCTCGAGTGTAAAAGGTTCTAACCCGGCTATGTTCCGGATTACCTCGAGCTTCTCTGTTAAAAAACCCTTGATCGTTTTGTTCGTGTCATTAGGGGCGAAGGTGCTGGTAGAGTATCGGATCGGGTCCGTGGTTTGACCCGAATATTCACACATCAGCTTCTCACGAATGGAGTTTGGCTGGATGCGGAAGTTGACCCAGGTCTTCACCAGGTTTAGCCCGACGAGGCCTCGAGCCGATAAGATAGAGATCTTAGCCAGCAAAGGCAAGATAGCCTCCCTGTCCGAGTCAGGGGCGAAGGCATTGAAAGTCTCGGAAATGTCAAGCTGACCCTCCGAGTAACCCGGCAACTTCTTTTCGCCGGGAGGGGAGGTATCCTGGCAGTAGAAGTACGAGAGCTGCCAGTGCTTTACATGAGAATTGAGAGTGATAGGAGGCATCAAGGAGTTCTTGCGGCGCTGGATAGAAACCCCGCCGCAAGTAAGAAGTGCGCCGTCGCCGCTTTCGCGGCACGGCTTGCACTGAAAGAGTTCAACGAAGAGAGCCAAACTTGGCGGAGTGCACAAGTAAGACTCGGAAAGAACGATAAAGTGGGAGATGTTTAGAACGGAGTTTGGGCCTATGTCGAAAATACGGAGGTTGTAGTGATCTAGGACGTCACGAAAGAAAGGGTGACCCGGAGGCCTGAAGCCCCGGGTCACATGTTCGACGAAACATATTACCTCGTCCGTTGCTGGAGAAGGCCGGGTTTCGTTGCCTGGTACTCTCCAACGGATAGATTCCTGCGGAGGAAGAATTCCAAGCTCGACCAACTCCTCCAGTTTAGCCTTGGTAACGGAGGACTTCCCCCAATTGGCTGATATGGAGTTCGTGGATTTAGCCTTAGCCGGCTGTTTCCCTTGCCTCTTGGGTGCCATGGGATTGACCTGGTAAAACATCAAAGGGAAGGACGTAAGAAACGAAAACTTGGAAGTTAGCAGATGAGCAATTACCGACTATTTAAACACGATCCGGGTATTGCCTTGCTGGGTCAAGTACGATTTGTCCGGGCATTGTACATCATCACAAAACCTGTAGGGTTTTCCATAAGGTAAGTGTTTGGGGAAGTTAGAAGGATACCCATATGCCTACCATCAGCAAGTGAGCCGGAGAAGTGAGATTTTCGGAGGGATAAGAGCAAAGGCGGAAATTTTAGACGGCCCGAGCCCAGATTGGGGACCCTATTTCTAGATTTGTGACCAAGTTAATGCGTACTGACGTTAGGGGAGTAATATAAGCAATGTATCCTATCTAGGGGAATGGTTATGGTAAGCGCTAGTGAGTTAAATCGGCAGGGCCCGAGAAATTGCGGACAGCTTGATTCAGATCTAATCTAAGGAAAAGCTGAGAAATTGCAAGGATGGGCTGGAGGATAGGAGGAACTTACCGAGGGAGGTTGAAGTAGGGACTTGCGGAGACAGATGGCGCAAGATTGATGTCCTCTCGCGATTGTTGGCCGGCAAATCGGGGGCTTGGCGGCGGATTTGGGAGCTGGAGTGAGTCGCGTGGTGGCGGAGCGCAAGCGACGGCGGATGGGCTTCGGCGATGTGCGTAGGGCTTCCGTGGTGGCACTCCGCGAACTCGAGCTTGAGAAGAAGAGGAGTGGGGGAAATGAGCCGTTAGGGTTGAGTTTGCTCTTTGGGGTCTATTTATAATAGCCCGGGTGGAAAAGCTTATCCTAACGGGCGAAACCCGGGAGGTGCGGAGTAATAGTTGGCTATTTTGAAATTTGAAAAAAACACGCTTTATGCGTAGTCAGATATGATCCAGAGAGAAAGGAAGGGGAAATCTCCTTCCTGGTATCAGCGATAATTATCAAGAAAGATGTGAAATTATGGAGTTTCCTATTAAGACTCAAATCTGGAAGATTAAGGGAGAACCTTTAAGGGAGAGCCGGGTTATTACCTGACCCCCTTGGTACCAATCTCAGCCATTCGTCAACGTATTGTGTCTTGACCTTCATGTGTTTGTGTCTAACATTTCTGCAGGGAATAGCCAGCGCTTCGAAGAGTAAATCTTGGAAGCCCCAGCTATTCTGGGGACTACTGATGAGGGGATAGTAACCCGGTATACCAATTCAAAGGTGTGATTCGGCCCGAAACGGCGGCTGGACCGGATCCGGCTAAGGACAAAGAAACTTCTGGAAGGCCCAAAGCTTGTAATGTTTGTAACCCGGATTGTGGGTTACGGTAAGGAAAGTTAGAGTTTGTATGCAGAGTTCGAGTAGGGCTCAGGATGTGCCTTGTAGGGCAAGCCAAGGGGGGTATGGGTGCTATATAAACCGACCCCTGGGCTCAGCCTGAGAGAGATTCAAGTCATAGTTGTAACACCTGTTATCGAGTATCAAGCATAATTCATATTGAGATCGGGCGAGTTATTTTCCGGTTCTTAGATTGCTTTCCGCCATGTCTTCCTTCGAGCTAAACCCTCTCCCGAATACCTGTGTCGACTTGCCCCAAGATCATTTACCCCCGGTAACATCTGCCGTGATTATCCCACGACAGTAACCACTGCAGTATATCTCCTGAACCGGTCCCCGACAAAGAGCGTGAAGGGGATGACACCTTATGAGGCTTGGCATGAGAGGAAGCCGTCAGTCTATCATTTGCGCACTTTTGGATGTCTTGCGCACGTGAAGCGAGTAGGCCCTGGACTGACAAAGCTCTCAGATAGAAGCACTCAAATGGTGTTTATAGGCTATGAACAGGGTTCAAAAGCCTACCGTATGTTTGATCCCGAGAAGCAGAAACTTGTGGTGACTCGAGATGCAGTGTTCGAGGAGGATAGGTGTTGGGAATGGCACTCAAACCCCTCCAGTGAAGTCAGCTCTGAAACTGTATTTACTGTTCACTATCCGGCAACGACTGTAGAGGGGCAAACGGATAGTGCTGAAGACGTAGGCGTGGCAAAGAAAACTGGTGAATCCTCTGCTGCGTCAGAAGTACTAGGTACTCCTACCGCCACAGGGAGAGTACTGGACTCAGCCACACCCGCTGCACCACAGCCGTCTGTCAAGACACGACATGCATGTGATGGCGTTGCAGTCCCACTCCAACTCCCTATCGCCGTTTCCACACCGGCATCAGGATGTTCATCGGAGTCAATGCCAAGTGTTTCAACCATGGCATGGACGCCTCTGTCTGAACCCTCTCAAGGACCTCAAGGCAAGCGCATACTGCAGGAGCTCTATGATGAAACCAGAGAGGTTGAAGCAGAGTACTCAAATCTGTGTTTCTTTGGCCAAGAGGAACCTGCTACATTCATCGAAGCCGATAAAAGTAAGAAGTGGCAGCAGGCAATGAGAGAGGAGATGAACGCGATCGTTCAAAATGGAACATGGAGTCTCTGTGATTTACCAAAGGGTCACAAAGCCATCGGTCTGAAATGGGTCTACAAATTGAAAAAGGACTCAACCGGTGTTGTGGTAAAACACAAAGCAAGACTTGTCGCCAAAGTATATGTGCAGCGGTATGGCATAGATTATGATGAGGTGTTTGCTCCTGTTGCTCGGATGGAGACAGTAAGGTTAATTGTGGCTCTAGCTGCTCAGAGGGGTTGGAAAATCCACCATATGGATGTTAAATCAGCTTTTCTAAATGGCGATTTGGAGGAAGAAGTTTATGTGTCACAGCCTCCCGGATTCGAGCAGAAAAACAAAGAGCACAAAGTACTCAAACTGAAGAAAGCACTTTACGGTCTGAAACAGGCTCCAAGAGCTTGGAATGCTAAGCTCGACAAGACTTTGATTGCTCTTGGGTTTGAGAAATGCCCAGCGGAGCATGCTGTATACAAGAGGACGGTAGATGAATCCAAGTTGTTGGTTGGGGTCTATGTGGATGATCTTATAATCACCGGAGAGAATACCACTGAAATTACAAGATTCAAAGAACAAATGAAGAAGATGTTCAGTATGAGTGATTTAGGTTTGCTCAGTTACTATCTCGGTATAGAAGTGAAGCAAAGTTCAGAAGGGATCTTTTTGGGTCAATCTGGTTATGCCTCAAAGATTCTAAGCAAGTGTGGAATGGGGAAGTGTAACCCAGCAGCTACACCGATTGAGCACAAGCTAAAATTGAGCAAAGTAAGTACAAGCCCTCCTGTGAATGCAACTGGTTATCGTAGCATAGTGGGCAGTCTAAGGTACTTGGTACATACTAGACCAGATATATGCTATGCTGTTGGTGTAGTTAGTCGATTCATGGAGAAACCCACTAAAGAGCACATGGTGGCAGTGAAACACATATTGCGGTACGTGCGAGGTACTCTGAATTTTGGTTGCTTCTACAAAAGGGAAGGAACAGAGCAAATACAACTCATAGGTTTCAGTGACAGTGATTTAGCTGGAGACATTGATGATAGGAAGAGTACAACAGGGATAATCTTCTATCTTGGTTCCAGTCCGATCACTTGGTCCTCTCAAAAACAAAAGACAGTAGCACTGTCATCATGTCAGGCTGAGTACATAGCGGCAGCTGCAGCAGCTTGCCAAGGGATTTAGCTTGTTCGTCTGTTAGGTGATCTGTTTGGAGAGAAAAACATCAAGTTTAAGTTGAAGGTGGATAATCAGTCAGCTATCTCGTTGAGCAAAAATCCTGTTTTTCACGAGAGAAGCAAACACATTGAAACACGCTATCATTTCATCCGTGAGTGCGTAGAAAATGGACAGGTCGTGATGGAGCACGTCCGAACTGAAGATCAAATGGCTGATATCCTGACCAAAGCTTTGGGGAGAGTGAAGTTCCTGGAGTTGAGGGAGAGGATTGGGATGACAGTCACAGGCTAGTGTCAACAAGCTTAAGGGAGAGAATGTTAGAAATTAATCATGTTGACACCTTATTTCTTATCGGTTATTCTGTAGCGCACGACATTGTTTGTCGTTGCCGTAGTGTGTGGTTTTTTTTCTGTATGTTCAGGAATAAATAGGTTCTATTCGTGTGCCTGTACACGTTCAGTATTAGCGTCTTTGTAGGACTGCTCTGCACGACTTCGTCTGTGGGATGGCGCGGGTGCTACGGATCGTGGAGAGCGTAGTTTCCGTATGGTTAGTTATTCCTCTGAATAAAAGAAAGACCCGAGAAAAGACGCAAGGTTAACGCGTCGCAAAATATCTTTGTCTCTCTGTGTGCTGTTTGTTTCCGTTCATCAGAGATTCAGGTTTCAGTGTTCCACCATAGCGTGTATTGATCCACGGGCTACCTCTGTCATTTAGCCAGGCCCTAGCTAGCTAGCTCTCTCTCAGTGCACTCACTACGGGAGAGCGCTTCTTTGCCGTGTGCCGAGAACACACGGCAAAGGCCTAATTACACACGGTAATGTCTTTGCCGTGTGTGTCACACGGCAAAGCGCACACGGCAGCCTTTTGCACGGTAACGTTCTCTTTGCCGTGTGGCTAATGTCGCGCACACGGCAACGCTGCTGGGTGGGGTCCACTATTACTTGATGACGACCGACGGACGGTGACAGCATGCACCTTACAAATGGAACCCACTGTTGTAAATTTACACACGGCAAAGACTGTTTGTCATCTAAAAAAAATTCGGGACGGCCGGCGTCGCTGCAGGTCGACGGCGAGCAACGTTCATGGCGGAGGTCGTAAATACTGGCCGTGGCGTTCTCCAGGTCTCGTCGTGCCACGAGGTCGACGGCCAAAAGTGTTCATGGCGGAGGTCGTCAAGAACGGCCGTGGAGCTTCCCCTCGAGCTCCTTGGCTATGGAGATGGCCGATGCGGTCGATGTTGGAGTTCCGGGAGGCGGGACCGAGACGCGAGCCGGCTGCAACGGTGCCAGGAACGGCGAGGGCGTGAGGACGATGACCGGAAAGTCGGAAGCGTGGGCGAGGCGCGGCCGCCTAGTGGAGGCGGAGGCGGAGGCATATAGCGATGGTCGTCCGACGTTTCTCCTCGTAGGCGGCGCGGAGGCGATGGTCGAGCCCGTCGATGGCTGCCTCAATCCATGGAGTTGGAGAGCTCCTCGCGGCGAACGCCGAGGTAGTCGCCGGCGGCAGATGTGGAGGAGCTCGCCGGCCATGGATGAGTGGAGGAGGGCGCCGGCCATGGATGAGTGGAGGAGGTCGCCGGCGTGAGTAACGCAGGAGCTTGTCAACCATGGAGTTTGCACGAGATGATTTTTCTAAGCCTGGTCGAGTGGTCAGGGCAGATAACGTGCACAGGAGAGAGAACCAGAGGGACCCGCAGAAGGACTGTACTTGTGTCAGCTTTTTGCCTCCCAATATTCACCAAAGAGAGAAGACAGAGAAAGGAGCCACAGATTATGTGTTTTCTTCCAAACGATCTGAGCCATTGGATGGTAATCCGCGTGAAACTCATCCGGCCAATCAGCACGCAGAAGGAGCACGTAGAAGGAGCTGCTTTTCGTCTCTTCCGTTTGGCACAACTTTTCTTTGCCGTGCAACAATCTTTACCGTGTGTTTGCTGTAATTTTTGCCGTGTATTTTCTTTGCCGTGTGTTTTCTATATTTTTCACCGTGTGCTATTATTTGCCATGTGTCGACACACGGCAAAGATTTCTTTGCCGTGTGCCCGACATGCAGCGCACGGCAAAGATTTCTTTACCGTGTGCCCGTCATCCAGCACATGTTACACGCAATAGCAAAACAACGATGAAATTAAACAAGATCAAACCAACGGGGACACGAGATTTTAACGTGGAAAACCCTTCCAATGAGGAAGAGAAAAAACCACGGGCGCCAGCCAGTAATACTTCACTATTTTCGGGTAGATTACAATCGCGCCGGGATTTACAATGTGTGGCTTATCCCGTGCGGCGGCTTACAAGAGGTATATAAAGGCGGTCCTGACCTAACTAGGTCGGTAACTGTGTATCCAACTCCAACTCGGTATCGACTCGTACCGTACCGACGGGCCTCCGCGTAGCGAAGGCCGAACTTTCCTTTATCTTCATATGAATTTGGATCACCATAAAACAACAGCACACGGCAAAGAGCAGGACACACGGCAAAGTTCTGCTCTCCCGTAGTGTACTTGTATGGAGGTTGAAGAACGGGAGACAAACACTGGATTTTTTGGGCGCACAGAACGCCGGCGCACAGACGCCTTCTTTTCCACTCTCGAGCTCTATCTGATACACGAAGTACACAGGGTGGTTATATAGGCTGAGCACACGCACGACGTGCTCTACTCTGCCCACGCGCGATCTGCTTGCCCGGCCGCGTGCATGACGCGCCATTACGCGCACTAGACGGCCGGCTCTAACAGATTGCATGGCTCTCCGCTACTCCCGCTCAGCTGGACGCGGCCACACACCGGCCTCCGCCTTGAGCCTGGACACATACACGACACTGACACGGTTTATTGGCTAACAACCTCTGCTGCCTGATCGATCATTGGGCTCGTTGTTGACCACGCCGGGCGCACTGGCGTCGACAGCGGCCAGAGGATTGTCCACCTTGCCGGCGGCTGGAGGATTGTCTTTTAGGTGCAAAGGGAAACGCCCGAATTCCATTTTCCATTGAAAACGAAACTTGGAAGTTTTTACAGACTGGAATAGAAAGCACTCGAGGCAAAACGGCCACGCACCGAGACCAGAACACCAACAAGCAGAGTAGTTTACTAGCCAAACACACAGACCAAACAAGGTACACCAACACTAGATAAACCCGACAGACAGGGGAGGGCGCAAACAACGCTGACATCCCAGCTTCAAGATTTCTGCAGCACCTTCCGTTGGTCTCCGTCTCCAACGTCTGTGC
This sequence comes from Alopecurus myosuroides, assembly GCA_028641055.1. NCBI lineage: Eukaryota > Viridiplantae > Streptophyta > Magnoliopsida > Poales > Poaceae > Alopecurus > Alopecurus myosuroides. The sequence goes on from CM054057.1 coordinate 92,611,787, forward strand.
AAGAGCGTGTCTTCCCAGTCTTCATCTCAGGGAGACCAAGCTTCACTTGCTTCTCAGTCCCAGATATCAGGACCCCTCAGTTTGGAACTCGCCAGGGCTTCGCACTATATGTTCTAGAGCTCCAATCCACCCTTTAACAAGCGAGTATTTAGCATAAAACCAGCAATTTAGTGCCAAATGTTCGGAAAACCACAACTTCAGTGTCAGATTGCAAAAAACCATCACTCTAGTACTGGCACTTTGCAATTCGCACCGATTCACGATTGAACACAAATTGATACGATTTATGACATGTGGGGCCCACCACAAAAACTGAAGTGGCTTTTCAGCCCAATTAAAAAAATAAAAAATAAAAAATCTTAGCGGCGGCGTGGAGGCTGCGCGGTGGCAAACCGAGCTTGTGGCGGCCGCGGGCGGTCGGCAGGTCGCGGCCAATTCCGGCCCCATGGTGCCGCTGGATGCTCGGGATGGAGCTGCAGATGTCGTCTCTGAGCGGTGAGGCGGCTCAGCGGCGCCAGCGCCCGTGCTTGCGGTCCAGGCTAGTAGCCTCCCACCGGGGGCTGGTGCCGATGGCTGTAGCAGGGAACAAGGAGTTCCTGACCGGGCGGGTGTGGCTGGCCACGGCAACACGCCTCACCGGAGCCTGCGACGGAGTGGATGGGACTAGATCGGCCTTTGGACAGCTGCCGGTGGAGCTGGCCAGCGATGGCGGCGCTCCGACCTTGGCATAGATCTGAGCCCTTCGGGCCTAGATCGGGCTGGTCGGGCCCTGCGGGTCGTTCGGTTTCAGGGTTCCTGGCTGGGAACCCACCCCTCGGCCATGGTGTGGTCGGGGCGCTAGATCCGGGCAAGTTGGCCTAGATCTGGTAACCGCTGGCAGCCCCGCATTGGGCTTTGTGTGTTTGACTGGTGGGTGCATCATACTCGTCGAACCGCACTGTCCGAGGCTTGCTTTGCTGGTCCGTCCTCTCCTGTCCGTTTCGTTGGTCTTGGCGTTTTAGTGTTTGGTCATCCCGTGGGTGTGTGACCTCGGACGCAGGGGCGGTGGCCTCGGAAGGTGGACTGGGCGTTTGTTTCACCGGCGGACGACGTGGCAGCGGTGATGGCCCTGTTTTTTTGGCCATTTGGGCGGCGAGAAGCGGTCGGTGGGGATTCCTGGCGTTGGCGGCGTTTCGACAAAGTCAGCTCCCAGATCGCGTTCTAGAAGCTTGACTCAACGACGGTGGGATGTTTTGTAACGCCGGGTAGGGTTGGAGGATTATTCAGGCGAAAGCCCAGCGCCCAGGCGCTATCGGCGGCGATGCCTGGGGGTGTCATTACCCACTTGTGGGCGCCGTTGTGGTTACCCTCAACATGCCAAGGCTCCGAGTGAAAACCTTTGACAATGGCGACGTGAGGCGTCATTACCTCCTTGGGGGCTTTGTCGTGGAGCTCCGGTCCATTCGGCTTCGTTCTCTTGTTATCTGTGGCAAGTTTGGATGTCCTTTTATTTTTTCTTTTTATCCTTGATCTGCTTTGTAATAGGATGATTCCCTCATCACCTCGTATCAGTGTGGCCGTGAGCATTTATTTATAAAGCGGGGAGAAAGCCTATTTCGAGCTATCGGTTTTAGCGACCAACCGGTATCAAAGGTGTGTGGCAAAGGGGCGCGTGGCAACCGTTCGCATGGCCGAGCACCTTTAGTACCAGTTGGTGGCTACAACCGGTACCAAATAGTCGAACCGTTTTGCCTCCCGCGCCTATGAGTTCGCGAATTGCTACAGTACAACGTCATTTCTCTGTTTCTTCTCTGTTTCCTCCTCTCTCTTCTTCTTCTCTTCTTCCCATAATCCACCAATAGATCAACCAATCACTCTCACGTCACATGTTCCTGTACATGGCACGAACGTGCTAACCGTCGTCTACACCAACGATAGCGCCAAGATACCGGGCTATCTTGCCACATTCAAAGGATGGGTTGAAAGCGAGACAGACCAAGAGAAATTCATCGGGCTTGATCTTGAGTACACGCGCGATGGGAAGGATGTTGCGGTCATCCAGTTTTGCTTTAAGAAGAATGTCTTGGTCTTCCAATGGTCAAGGTACGTTTTGGTGCTTGATCAATTAATTGGTTGATGAAAATTGCATAGGATAGCAATCCAATCCCCACTTGAATCATATTTGAATCATATATGCGCGTGATGTATAGAAAATTGCATAGGTTTATTATGATGAAAATTGCATAGGATAGCAACATGTCTGATCCCCATTGAAATCATATATCCGTGATATAGTATCATCATATCTCTGCGTGATATATAGAAATTTGCATAGTTTTATTATGTTGTGCATACGATTATTATGATAAAAATTGCATTGGTTTATTATGATGAAAATTACATAAGTTTATTATGATAATAAAAATATTTGTTTATTATGATGAAAAATGCATAGGTTTATATATAGTTCATGCATGTGGTGGCTTGTTGCGTATTGGCAAGTCCGTGTTGCAATATGCAGATCGTTGTTGTAGTAGTAATTAACAAGAAGTAATAAAAAGTAGGTTATTCTTATGATTCTTAATTAACAATTTGTTTCATGCTAACTTATTGTTGAAGTAGTAACAAGAAGTGTCCAACCCTCATGAACTTCCTTTGTCGCAGCGACATTCGTTTTGTTAGCGTTGATACAAACAACGACAAGATCAAGATGTGGAAAAGCTTCAGAATTGAAATACCGGCTGCCTGCCACATTGATATCCAGGAGATATTTAGGCCTCGGAATTAAAGGACTTCAATGGCTCATATGACCGTGGATTTGATCGACGACTGGTACGGTGATATGAAGCACAAGATCAAGAACCACAATGAGTGGGAGACGACCCCACTTCACGGCAAGAACATTGATTATTCCGCATAGATGCTTACGTTTCATACGAGGTGTACCGCATTATTCGAGTCGTCAACCTTGGGAAGCGTCACCTCGCACCGCCAGCAACAGCAGTTGATGATGATGACGATTCAAACGACTCCTATGATGCGTAGTAGTGCTTCGGGATCGATCATGTGATCTCTATTATGTATAGTACTTATATATATATATATATATATATATATATATATATATATATATATATATATATATTATGTAGTAGTACGGGTCTCCCGTGATCTGTAGATCGAGTACTTTTATATGTATCTATATTTATATGTCCATGTTTAAGTATGATGTGAGCACGATTTCATTGTGATCTCTATATATTTCTCTCATGTTTGCATAGGTGAACAATCCTATATGATGAGAAAATAGTACTAGCACTAGATATGTAAGCAAGTTGAGAAATAACCGAACACAATGGCGTGGAGATTTATCCCGAAATTCACTTTTCAATGGAAGCTAATCTCCGTTGGGCTCCAACTCGAGGGTTCACTTTCCAAACACATGGCATAGTTTGTCATAATGAGCCTATATTGCACACAAACATGCATCTTGAAAGCACGGACAACATTGACGAAGGAATTTATATTTTTAACTGAATAAAAAAACATTTTCCATTTTTAGAGTGTCAAAAATGTTTTTTTTGTGAAGGACCTACCACAAACATGTTGCAAACATTACAGGACATGTGATATACCCAAATAAACAATCTGTTTTCTAAGAAAAGATTTCCATCAAGCTATTTTGAAAATCACAAGTTTCTGCCGATTCAGTTGGAAACGGGACTAATCTGAACTACAGGTGCCTCGTAATTTGCTCATAAATTTTGTGAAAAATCATTTGTAGGTAGTCAACTACCTATTTCAATAGAGATCCACAGTGATTTTCTTAATATACAACCCCTAGCTAAGAACGGTCATGCCTGCCGCCTTGACTTTCTCCTAAAACGGGCTGAGAAAATTCCAGTAAATTCAAAAAAAAAACCTAAATAACGCGAGACCTTTGCCTGGTGTCATTACATATGTCCTAGTATCCAACAAAAATAGTAAACTTGGAATACGATAGTTCTGTTGAAAAAGTGTTCACAAAAAAGAGCTATCTCCTCCTGACATTCTAGGGTTTCAGTTCAAATGACGGGTGTTATGGCCAAATACATGGCATAGTTTGTTATAATGAGCCTATATTGCACACAAACATGCATCTTGGAAGCACGGACAATGTTGACGAAGGAATTTATTTTTTTAACTGAATAAAAAAATCATTTTCCATTTTTGGAGTGTCAGAAATGGTTTATTTGTGAAGGACCTACCACAAACATGTTACAAAACTTGGGGTCTTAATTTTTTTAACATGCTAGGACATGTGATATACCAAAATAAACAATCTATTTTCTAATAAAAGATTTCCGTCCAGCTCTTTTGAAAATCACAAGTTTGTGCCGATTCAGTTGGAAAAGGGACATATTTGAACTACAGGTGCCTCGTAATTTGCTCATAATTTTTTGGAAAAAAAATCATTTTTGGTACACAACTACCTATTTCAATAGAGATCTACAGTGAGTTGTTGAATATACAACCCCTAGCTAAGAACGGTCATGCCTGTCGTCTTGACTTTCTCGTAAAACGGGCTGAGAAAATTCTACTAAATTAAAAAAAGCCCTAAATAACGCGAGAATTGCGCCTGGTTTCATTAAATATGTCCTAGTATCCACCGAAAATAGTAAACTTGGAATACGATAGTTCTGCTGAAAAAGTTTTCAACCAAAAGAGTTACCTCCTCCTAACATTCTAGGGTTTCGGTTCAAATGACGGGTGTTATGGCCAAATACATGGCATAGCTTGTTATAATGAGACCATATTGCACACAAACACGCATCTTTAAAGCACTGACAATGTTGACGAAGGAATTTTTTTACCTGGATAAAAAAACCTTATTCCATTTTCGGAGTGTTAGAAATGTTTTTTTGTGAAGGACCTACCACAAACATGTTGCAAAACTTTGGGGCTTAATTTTTTTAACATGCTAGGACATGTGATATACCCAAATAAACAATCTGTTTTCTAAGAAAAGATTTCCATCCAGCTCTTTTGAATATCACAAGTTTTTGCCGATTCAGCTGGAAACGGGACAAATTTTATCTACAAGAGTTAGCTTATTTGGAGAAGAGTTAGCTTATGGATGTCTCATATTTGGATTTCTCTCATTTTTCTAATCGGTTTAGACATATTATTTGTGAAATTGAAATTTACGGAATTGCATATATGAATTATTCAATATTAAATGAAAAATAAAAATAAGTTAATTATTATTTCAATTTAAGAATATTTTAATTCAAAATATTATTAATGATTCATTTCTTTCTATTTAAATAATTGTTTTGATTCATAAATTAAATGTGTGTGATATCATAGTCTATGGGTTAATAGGATTGATATCATACTATTGTTAGGTAAGTATCTCTTCTTTATAGGTAGCTCATAGGAAAAGAACTACGAAGTTAAGCGTGCTAGTGTGGGAGTAGTGTGAGGATGGGTGACCTCTACCGGAAGTGTTAGTATAAGGGAGTAAATTAGATTGAGATTAAGAATGATTAGTGATAAGGGAGTAAATTCGATTGAAATTAAGAATGGTTAGTGATAAATGTGAGTTTAAGTGGTTAAACAATATAAATAAATAAAATATAAATAAAATGATTTTTTTCGAGAAAAAATCGAAAAAAGAGAAAAAACAAAAACAAAAACCCTTGGTACCGGTTCGTAACAGGAACCGGTACCAAAGGAACACGGACCGCAGGCTCGCCTCCTGGGCCACGTGTTGGCCCATTTAATACCGTTCCGTGAGGGACCGGTACTAAAGGCTGGTGGGCTTTTAGTACCGATTAATTAGTACTGGTTGTCCAACCGGTACTAATAGGCTTCTAGAGCCGGTACGGATAGCCCGTTTTCTACTAGTGGAGCTTGTCAATCAGAGGTTAGAGGAACTCCTGGATATTTAAGAGGAATTTTTTTTGCAATTCTACGACTAAGTATTTGAGAGAACACTTGAGCCTCCTCCTTTTCAACATTAATGGGTACAAGGTCACATTTATGAAAGTTAATCCTCATACCAGAGATTTTCTCAAAACAAGACAAGATCAATTTTAGGTTCATAGCACTGTATTTATCATTATGCAGAAAAGTTAAGGTATCATTAGCATATTGCAAACTGACCACGCCCGCTCCATTTTTGCATTAAACCAGTAATCACGCTATTACTTGCAACTCTAATAAGCATTATGCTCAACACATTACTAGGAAAAGCCTTCCCGCCGGCACACTGAATTGGGCTACCGCCGGCGCATAAGCGCAAGTCGGCGACGCTCACTCCGGTGGCAAAATCTTACCGCTGGCGCGCATACTCACCGCGCCGGGGGTAAAAACTTATCGCCGATGCGCCAACATTCTTGCGCGCTGGCGGTAAATTTCGGAATTTTTTTCTCGATTTTTTTCCTGTTTTTTGTAAATGTTATTTTTGAAATCAATTCAAAATGTATACCACGAATTATTAGGATATTTTCTTAGTCAATTTTGTCCACTTTGGTCAACGTTTACCCATCCTTGGAGTGCTCCAGCCCCAACATGCTTAACATCTTAGTTCTATTCGAATCTAGTGCTCCTAGAGAAGAAATTACCTCCTGTCAAGGACGGCAGCTCCGCATGCCTCGTGATGGATGCTAAAACTCTTTGTGTGCTCGAGTATGGTTTTTAGCATATCATCGCCAAGAGCCAGCATTTGCCACCGAGCGTGATAGGTAAAGGTCGTTACCGGGGCAATGGCCTAAGAGAGATATGCATCATATGTACAAAAGAATAGGTGCAAAAGTATGGTATTGTATATGATATCATTCTTTCCTTTACCTAAATGAGTCTTGAAAAGGTTGGATTATTTCCGTTCAAGATTCCTTTGGCAGGGTGACAACGAGAAAAAGAAATATCTGCTAGTCAGATGGGATGTGGTTTGTCGGCCAAAGGACCGGGGGGATTAGGAATTCATGACTTACAAGTCAAGAACTCAGCCCTCCTTGGTAAATCGCTATTCAAATTATTAACCGAAGATGGCGTTTGGCAAACCCTCTTTAAATGTAAATACATTGGCTCGAAATCAGTCTCACAGGTTGTGTGGAAACCAGGTGATTCACACTTTTGGGCCGGACTCATGGCTAATAAAAATACTTTTTTTCCACTGTGGGGTATTTCAGATTAAGGATGGATTACAGATAAGGTTCTGGGAGGACAAGTGGTTAGGTAATACCACACTCAGAGAATAATATCCTACCCTATAACTATAGCGAGACAGAAGGATGATACGCTAGCTACGGTCATGCAAACATCACCTCCTAATGTCACGTTTAGACGAGACCTCATTGGACCAAGACTTGTATCTTGGAATGCTCTGGTTAGTAGGTTGACTTCGGTTACCTTAACACCAGTCACTAATGAGTTTCGGTGGAAATCACAAGAACGAAAGTTCTCGGTGGATTCTATGTATAGGGCTATGATCCAATCAGACATGCATGCTAGTCGATATTTTCAGAAATGTATGCCTTATGAAGGTACCACTGAAGATTAAGGTTTTTGCATGGTATCTTCGTAGAGGGGTCATACTAACGAAAGGTAATCTTGTCAAACGTAATTGGCACGGAAGTACAAAGTGTGTTTCTTGCTCTCATGAGGAAACGATCAAACACTTATTCTTCGATTGCTCTTTTGCGCGTTCTATATGGTCCGCTATCCAAATGGTTTCGAATCTTTATCATCCCACACCCGTTGCGAATATATTCGGTAACTGGTTAAATGGGGTAGATAAAAGATTTAAAACTATTATTAGGGTAGGAGCCCTAGCCGTTATTTGGTCGCTCTGACTATGTAGAAATAACAAGATTTTCAATGATAAAAACTTTTCTCGTATGCAGGTTCAATTCCGAATCACAGGTATTCTCCGTTCGTGGTCGACATTACATCGGGGGGGAGTTTCGTGGCCTTTTTATGGAGGCGTGTGCACGGCTGGAGCAGGTGGCGAGGGATATTTTTATCTCACATGGATGGCCGCTTGATCTACGGATAGCAGCTCCATAGAGATGACAGTCTACGTCTACTAGATTTGTTTAGACTTGTTGTCATTTGTCATTTCCTTTTCGTTCAGTTACTGGATTTCGGCTGTGTGCATTAATAATGTACAGGTGTTTTTGCTTAACTATTTAAGCAATAAAAGCACTTTATCAAAAAAAAATGTTAGAACAGATACGTTGTTAGTCTTACTCAAATGCTTGCAGCCAAATAAAAAACAGTTTGTCTTTGCATGTAGGGAATGGTGTTAGGCGTCCAAGTAGTAAAGCAAAAGCAGGCAGGAGGCATGACAATGCAGTATAAAGTCACATGCAGAACTGGGTAGAAATAATGGTATAGACGTACCTGCTAACTGCATGCTCTTGACACGCAGTTTTTTCAGGGTCCTAGCATAGTGGGCAACACATACCTGCTTGATCCCAACATCCTGAAGTAGTATCAGTTTTGTCTACCCAAGCAAACATGAGCTCTAAATCATGCTGTTCGAACCATGTACGTGCTGCCTATAGTGTATCTAATTTTGTGTTTACGCACAAAAGCATGAATGGATAAGGAACCCCTCGTTGCCATATAAAATATAGGGGTTACAATGACATACTCATATACTCCCTTCTTCTCAAAATAATTGTCTCAAATTTGGACAAAAGTGAATGTATCTAACACTAGAATATATCTAGATACATCCACTTTTGTCTAACTTTGAGACAATTATTTTGAGACGGAGGGAATACATATAGTGCATGTTGTTTTTTGGTTGACATGCATACACATTCTAGTAGATTTATATTAATGAAGTTAAGATTATATGGCATCAGCGCATCTCATAATTATTTGCTTCTTAAGGGCTCATTTGGTAGCCCGGGAAAAGCCCGGGATCCCGGCCTTTTCCCTGGGCGAAATGCCCCCGGGTGAATTTGGCCCGGGGAGCCCTACCAGCCCATTTGGCGCTCGGCCAGGCGAGGGAAGTTTGGCCCTTCCGCGTCGTTTCCCCGGGTGAGGGTTCCGCTAGTCCAGGCGTCGGGGAGGAAATCGCCTGCTCGCTCGCTCGCTCTCTCTCGCTCGCGGCGGCGGCGGTTGTTGCCAGGCAGAGGTGAGGCGGAGGAGCGACGCCTTCCTCCGCGACCACGGCTACCGCACGGCCTTCCTCCGCGACCAGGGCTACCGCACAGCCTTCCTCTAGAACTACAACGGTGACGACGCCTACGACGGTGACATCTGCTTCACTCTCGCCTTGGGCGGCGACGGCGCCTGCAACGTCGACAAGCTCAACGGCGACGGTGCCTGCAACGTCAAAAAGCTCAGAGTGTGCTCAAGGTACTGGTGCTTCTCCCCTATCCTGCTCTCAACGTCGACAAGCTCAACGGCGACGGTGCCTGTAACGTCGAAAAGCTCAGAGTGTGCTCAAGGTACTGGTGCTTCTCCCCTATCCTGCTCTCCCTCTCCTCTCTCTCACGATTTGTGCGCCGCCGGATCCCCCGCCGCCCTACCGCGTCACCGCCTCTTCCTCTTGACCCGCCGGCAGCAGCTGCAGCTCCCCTGCGCTGGAGATGTGGTCGTGGAGGCAACCTCTCCCATCGACAAGGGAGTTGCCTGGTGCCGGAATCGGATACGGGCAGATGTGGATGGGTGATGTTCTTGAGTATTGGGACGAATTCTCCTTGTTCTTATTTCTCAGTAGTCCCTGCAATTGATAAACGTAAATTGTCCCTTGCATCTAGAACTAAATTTGTTTGTGCATAATTTTCTTGCTGCCCAAATGTCATCTGGTTGAAAGAAATTTGTCCAAATGTCATATGCCCAAATGTCATCCGGTTGCAATTGATCTATTCAATACTGCACCCTATGTCGGGACATCTGACTTGGTATTGTTCCCTTCAGTCGTTTACATATGCGGAATAAACAGTGTCAGCCGTGTCATATTGTCTAATGCTGCTTCAGCTGTTGCCGGAATGGTGCATGGGATATTGATGGCTTCTAGTGAACTGGATGAAACGGACTCAAAGCTGACTGTTGGTATTACGATGTTTGGTGTTACCACACCGTGTGCAAATGCTGTCAAAGATAGACTGAACAAAGAAGGGTATGAGACCCTTGTGTTCCATGCCACTGGTGTCGGAGGCAAAGCAATGGAAGAACTAGTTAGAAGTGGTTTCATACAGGTAGTACTCTTATGTGGTCCGTTTCGTACATTTATTTCCTTGACTTGTCTATTTTTCTGTAATTTCCTGGCCAGCTGGCATAAAATTGGTGTTCAATTTTGTTCTTGTTGAGATTATGTTTTTCAGCTCAAGAACTCTGATGATGAGCTCATTGTCAGATACAAATTCTTCTGATGTTATATGTTCTGTCTCTAGAGTGTATCATCTTACTTCCATTTTGGTTGCATATAGGGCGTATTGGACATAACAACAACAGAAGTTGCGGATCACATTGTTGGCGGTGTCATGGCATGCGATGAGTCCAGGTTTGATGCAGCTATTGATAAAAATATCCCTCTCGTTCTTGTTGGAATATTTGGCCCACTTGTGTGTGCTGAAATTTTGGGCCCATATGTGGGTAGCCCAATAGACAAATCCTGAAATCTCAAAATGGCCCATGTGTACAAGTGAGCGGTGGGAGTGGGAAGTTTAGTCCCACATTGGAAGTTTGAGGAGTTGCACACCACCTTATATAAGGTGGAGTGTTGTAGGGATGGTATGTGAGTGAGAACAAGAGAGCCTCTCGCGCGCTCCTCCTTCTCCTCCGCCGCTCGCTCGTCTCGACACGTCGCGATCGCGTTTCGTGAATCGAGCCTCGAGCCTCGAGCCTCGACAATAATTATCTTTATTTTGCTGTTTTGGAAAACCGATTTCGTAGTCGTGACGGACGCGTCACAGCTGAGGCGGTTCGGGTCGCTCCCGTATCGCGTGCTGCAACCGACTCGGACGTGTGGCGTGGGCCTCCCACGTCGCACACGTTAGGGTTTTCCGAACCGCATTATAAAAGACGCGCACCGTGGGCGCTGTACACACACCGAACCAATCTAGGTTTTGCCACACCTCGTTCCTTGCGCCGCCAACGTAGTCTACTCCATCCCGAGCGCCGGCGTCCACCGGCGAACGGGAGAGCAGGTCTCCGGAACCAGTCGCCCTTGTGATCCTGTACGGGAGAGGGCGAATTAGGTTTTTGGGAAGCGCTTCGCGCGACTGCTCGCTGCTTCCACGACGGCTCGTCTGCCTAACAAGTCAGGCGGTGCTGCGTACCGTCGCCTCAAGCGTCATCTACTCCGACTCGTCATCGCCATCGTTGTCATCAACAACGTCGCTACAAACGATCGGTACGGAATCTGTGTCCTGATCTATCTGTTTAACATGTCTACTGTTTACATGTTTAGAGAGACCGTGTTGCTATTATTCATGTTGTCTGCTGCATCTAGTATGTTCGAGTTTCACATGTTAATAGCTGCTGTCATCATGATTTATATTCTGGAATTAATCATGGAAATTATGCCTAATTATTCAACAATCCAAAAACCTAATTGTAGGCAATTTCCTGAACTGACTATGACCCACTTAAGTGATTCGATGAAACCGGAAAAGTTCAATGGTACCACCTTTAAGAGATGGCAACTGCGAAGCCAACTGTGGCTCCGGTCCATGAAAGTGTGGGACATTATTATGAGTGGCCTTCCTGAAGGAGCTTCTGACGAAGTTCAGAATAAGTTCAAGGAAGCCAATAATAATTTCAGAGGTTGTATTCTGAGTGTCCTGGAGGGACGTCTGTGCGATGTGTATATGCACATCGAAGACGCTAAGGAGCTCTGGGATGCACTGAACACTAAATTCGGTGCGTCCGATGCTGGTAGTGAGCTGTATATCATGGAGAGCTTTAACGACTACAAGATGGTGAATAACCGTTCTGTAGTCGAACAGGCTCATGAGATACAGTGCATTGCGAAGGAGCTTGATCTGCTCAAGTGTGTGATTCCTGATAAGTTTGTGGCTGGATGCATTATTGCAAAACTTCCTTCTTCATGGAGGAGTTTCGCCACATCTCTCAAACATAAGAGACAGGAGATATCAGTTGAAAATCTGATAGCGTCTCTTGATGTTGAGGAGAAAGCTCGGGCAAAGGACACAACTGAGAGAGGTGGTGATTTGCAGTCTAGTGCCAATATGGTGCAGAAAAATCATCACGTCAAGAATAACAGCAAGAACAAAGGGAACTATAAGCCCCAGTTCAATGGTCCTGTGAACACTACTGCCTTTAAGAATAATAAGAAGAAGAAGGTGCTGAACAAAGCTGGGCTCGAGTGCTTTACGTGTGGAGCGCTCGGCCACTTTTCTGTGGACTGCCCAGATCATGCAGACAAGAAAGGGAAGAAAGGCTCCAAGAATGTCAGCGTGGTGACCGCTAGCAACACTGATGGGTACGGTAATATACCGATGGTACTTTCAGTTCTTCAATCTCCATGTTGGTGGATTGATACGGGTGCTAATGTTCATGTGTGTGCTGACATCTCTATGTTCACTTCTTATCAGGTCGCACGGGATTCTTCCGTCCTAATGGGGAATGGGTCACATGCTTCTGTTCGTGGTGTTGGCACGGTAGATCTGAAGTTTACTTCGGGGAAGATCGTGCAGCTGAGGAACGTGCAGCATGTCCCTTCTATGAATAAGAATCTCGTCAGCGGCTCCCTTCTTTGCAGAGATGGGTTTAAAGTAGTGTTTGAGTCCAATAAAGTAGTTGTGTCGAGATTTGGACAATTTATTGGTAAAGGCTATGAGTGCGGAGGCTTGTTCCGCTTTTCTCTTTCCGAATTTTGCAATAAGTCAGTAAACCATATTTGTGGCAACGTTGATTCAGATGCTAGTGTTTGGCACTCTCGTTTATGTCATGTTAATTTTGGTTTACTGTCGCGGCTATCCAGTTTAAATTTAATTCCGAATTTCACCATTGCCAAAGGTTCTAAGTGCCATAGTTGTGTGCAATCTAAGCAACCTCGGAAGCCTCACACGGCAGCTGAGGAGAGACACTTGGCACCTCTAGAACTCATACATTCTGATCTATGCGAGATGAATGGTGTGTTGACAAAAGGTGGAAAGAGATATTTCATGACACTCATTGATGATGCTACTAGATTCTGCTATGTTTATTTGTTGCAAACTAAAGATGAGGCTTTAGACTACTTTAAAATCTATAAGGCTGAAGTTGAAAATCAATTAGAGAGAAAGATCAAGCGTTTTAGGTCGGATCGTGGTGGAGAGTATTTCTCTAAAATATTTGATGAATTCTGTGAGGAACACGGTATTATTCACGAGAGGACGCCTCCCTACTCACCACAATCAAACGGAATTGCTGAGAGGAAAAACCGCACGCTGACCGACTTGGTGAACGCCATGTTGGACACTGCTGGTTTATCTAAGGCATGGTGGGGGGAGGCTTTGTTGACTTCGTGTCATGTCCTGAATAAAGTTCCTAACAAGAATAAAGAGAAAACCCCTTATGAGGAGTGGGTTGGGAGAAAACCATCACTTTCTTATTTGCGTACTTGGGGATGCTTGGCAAAGGTCAACGTTCCAATTCCAAAGAAACGCAAACTCGGACCAAAAACAGTGGATTGTATCTTTCTAGGTTATGCTCAGCGTAGCATTGGTTATAGATTTCTCGTGGTTAAATCCGAGGTACCTGATATGCATGTTGATACTATTATGGAATCTCGTGATGCAACATTTTTTGAGAATATGTTTCCTATGAAAGATATGCATAGCTTTGCTGAATTTTCTTCTGAATTAATTCCGGAATCTAGTACATCTAGTGATCATACTGAACAACCACATGATGAGAACGTCCTTGAGAAGGATGACAATGAAGCTCCTAAACGGAGTAAGAGACAGAGGATTGAAAAATCCTTTGGTGATGATTTCATTGTGTACCTTGTGGACAATACTCCTACGTCTATTGCAAAGGCATTTGCATCTCCAGATGCAGATGGCTGGAAAGAAGCTGTCCATAACGAGATGGACTCCATTCTTTCTAATGGGACGTGGGAGTTATCTGAACGACCTTATGGTTGTAAGCCAGTGGGCTGTAAGTGGGTGTTCAAGAAGAAGCTAAGGCCTGATGGTACTATTGAGAAGTATTAGGCACGGCTTGTAGCCAAGGGCTACACTCAGCGAGAAGGCGAAGATTATTTTGGCACCTATTCACCTGTTGCTAGACTGACCACCATTCGTGTACTACTTTCCCTGGCTGCCTCTTATGGTCTTATCGTTCATCAAATGGACGTAAAGACAGCTTTCCTTAACGGATAGTTGGAAGAGAAAATCTATATGGATCAGCCTGATGGGTTTGTGGTAAAAGGTGAAGAGAGAAAGGTGTGAAAATTGTTAAAATCTTTGTATGGACTGAAACAAGCACCTAAGAAATGGCATGAGAAGTTCGACAGAACTTTAACTTCTGCGGGCTTTGTCATTAATGAGGCTGACATGTGTGTATACTATCGCCATGGTGGGGGCGATAGTGTTATATTATGCTTGTATGTTGACGACATACTGATTTTCGGTACAAGCATAACTGTGATCAATGAGGTCAAGTCTTTTCTATCAAAGTGTTTTGATATGAAAGATCTGGGAGAAGCTGATGTAATTCTGAACATCAAGCTTATTAAGGATGAGAGTGGGATTACGTTGACGCAATCACACTATGTTGAGAAGATCTTGAGCCGTTTCGGCTTTATTGATAGCAAGCCTTCTCCAACACCTTATGATCCTAGTGTGACTCTTCGAAAGAACAAGAGGATTACGAAAGATCAATTGAGATACTCTCAAATAATCGGTTCACTCATGTACCTTGCGAGCGCGACGAGGCCTGACATCTCTTTTGCTGTGAGCAAATTGAGCAGGTTCATGTCAAACCCGGGTAATGATCATTGGCATGCACTTGAAAGGGTCATGCGCTATCTGAATGGTACCATGAGCTATGGGATTCATTATTCAGGGCACCCTGTTGTGCTTGAGGGATATAGTGACTCTAACTGGATCTCAGATGTAGATGAAAGCTCTACGCCACAAGTGGATATGCATTTCTTCTTGGAGGTGGCGCAGTGTCATGGAGGTCTTGTAAACAGACCATATTGACGAGGTCAACCATGGAAGCAGAACTTACTGCTTTAGATACAGCCACTGTTGAGGCAGAGTGGCTGCGTGAGCTCTTGATGGACTTGCCGGTGGTTGAGAAACCACTACCGGCTATCCTCATGAACTGTGACAATCAAACGGTGATTGCCAAGGTGACCAGTTCTAAGGATAATGCGAAGTCATCAAGACACGTCAAAAGACGTTTGAAGTCTGTCAGGAAATTGAGAAACTCCGGAGTAATTACTGTTACGTATATTCAAACAGACAAAAACCTGGCAGATCCCTTTACGAAGGGACTATCACGTAATGTGATAGATAGTGCATCGAGGGAGATGGGTATGATACCCGTGAGCGTTACACCATAGTGGTAACCCAACCTATGTGATCGGAGATCCCGTGAATTAGGACCTGGGAAGAACAAGCTAGTGGTTTGACTGAGGAGAGTATTTGATAAACCCTCTCTAAGTGATGATGCATAACTCTCAAAGAGCTGTAAGGCAGGTTGGCAACATGGCTTAATGTGTTTATGTTGGCTATTCATAGCAAAGATGCTGTCCTACAGAGCATTCTTGAAAGAACACACCTATGTGAGTCCGACTGTAACCGTCGCAGTCTATGAGATTTGGGTGATCTCTAGTAAACTCATGAAGATACCACGGAGTATGACGCATATGCTCCACCCGCGGGGTAGGCTACTGGCAGCCAAGTACTAGTTATGACTTTGAGTAAAGTCTATTGGCACAAAACTTGCAATTCAAGGCATAGTCCATTGTTCAAGTTGCTGATAGATGTAGCTTAAGGCTCTAGGCGGAAGTTCAACTTAACAGTCTCTGCTGAAACACTGGTATATAAACAAGTAGCGAGAATTGGAAAATCTTCAAATGGGCATTTGAGATCTGGTGGGGGGTTGTTGGAATATTTGGCCCACTTGTGTGTGCTGAAATTTTGGGCCCATATATGGGTAGCCCAATAGACAAATCCTGAAATCTCAAAATGGCCCATGTGTACAAGTGAGTGGTGGGAGTGGGAAGTTTAGTCCCACATTGGAAGTTTGAGGAGTTGCACACCACCTTATAAGGTGGAGTGTTGTAGGGATGGTATGTGAGTGAGAACAAGAGAGCCTCTCGCGCACTCCTCCTCCTCCTCCGCCGCTCGCTCGTCTCGACTCGACACGACACGTCGCGATCGCGTTTCGTGAATCGAGCCTCGAGCCGAGACAATAATTATCTTTATTTTGCTGTTTTAGAAAACCGATTTCGTAGTCGTGACGGACGCGTCACAGCTGAGGCGGTTCGGGTCGCTCCCGTATCGCGTGCTGCAACCGACTCGGACGTGCGGCGTGGGCCTCCCACGTCGCACACGTTAGGGTTTTCCGAACCGCATTATAAAAGACGCGCACCGTGGGCGCTGTACACACACCGAACCAATCTAGGTTTTGCCACACCTCGTTCCTTGCGCCGCCAACGTAGTCTACTCCATCCCGAGCGCCGGCGTCCACCGGCGAACGGGAGAGCAGGTCTCCGGAACCAGTCGCCCTTGTGATCCTGTACGGGAGAGGGCGAATTAGGTTTTTGGGAAGCGCTTCGCGCAACTGCTCGCTGCTTCCACGACGGCTCGTCTGCCTAACAAGTCAGGCGGTGCTGTGTACCGTCGCCTCAAGCGTCGTCTACTCCGATCCGTCATCGCCAACGTTGTCATCACCAACGTCGCTACAAACGATCGGTACGGAATCTGTGTCCTGATCTGTCTGTTTAACACGTCTACTGTTTACATGTTTAGAGAGATCGTGTTGCTATTATTCATGTTGTCTGCTGCATCTAGTATGTTCGAGTTTCACATGTTAATAGCTGCTGTCATCATGATTTATATTCTGGAATTAATCGTGGAAATTATGCCTAATTATTCAACAGTTCTTAGTGTTGGGGCCTTGGACATGGTTAACTTTGGAGCTCATGATACAGTACCTGCTGCTTTCGCAGACAGAAAGATCCATGTACATAATGAACAGGTTAGGCAAAGCATTATTTTCCAGTTATGGAATTTACTTTGCTTCCTAAATCTACTTACATGTTTTTTGCCAAATTTCCTTTTTAGTATATATTGACTGTGGATACTGAATCATTTGTTAGGTTAGCACAACAATTGGCAAAGCCGTCTCGAATTTGTTAAGCATGACAGAACAGATAATCGGTAGCTTCATGAGTGGCATGCATCTTATCGTTTTATTTTCAGCTTATTGTCTCCTCGTGAGTATTCTTCGTTCATTTCAGGTTTTGAGATCTGTTGACACAATTGTATACCCTGATGGTTCTAATGGCTTGCTCTTCTATGCTGACAGAAACCTTGCAAAAAACGAATTCGATATTGCATAAATTAAAGCAACAAATCGGTGAGGGTATTCCTGTTATTGGAGGTGGTGCCGGCACAGGCATATCTGACAGAAACTCGGTACTGTAGTAGTCACCTCTACTACAGTACTGCTTGTAAGAAACTACTATAGTACATAGTTTCTTAGGCGATTCATGCTGGCTAGTCTGCCTCTTCTGTTGTGTTTGAAGTTCCAGTTTCATACTGTATCTGTTGGATCTTTTCTTAGAAGAGGCCCACTTTCTCATGTCAGTAGATGAACATTTTTATACCATGACTGCTATGTATGAGATTTGTTGCTTCTTAAAAAAATATCCGTATTTAGCTTCATATTTAACATGATGATTATGTTAACAGAGGTGTTCCATCAGGACATAAGTAGAAGACGACAAGCGGCAAAGAAGAACGAGTGCGGATCATCACGCCACCGCAACCTTTTCATGGATTTGGTGTTATTGAACTTATGTTGTAAACTGGAGTAATGCACCAAGTCGCGTTTCCTTCTGTAATATATTTACGTATGCATTCATTCATAATCTTCATTTGAATTATTTCTGTAATATTATGTCTTATTAAACTTTCCAGGTTTTTAAATTACTTCTGAATTAATACAATTGATATTTGAGTTACTTTTCTGAGAAAAGAAAATTATCTGTGAATTTTTTGTATTTGTGGAATTGATAGAATAGCAGAAGATTCTGTGTGCCTGGGCTTCCTCCTCCCCCGACCCCCCTGTGCTACCAAATGGAAACAGGGAACGGGGGCATATTCCCCCATCGGGGAGGGGAAGCCATGTGCAGTTAAAAATTCCCGAGGTGATGTTTCTTCCCTGGGTGTATTACCCACTGCGTCCAAATGAGCCCTAATTGAATCATTGCGTCTGGTGGTGGCTGCGGGTCGTATCGGCATCGTCAGTGTGACTCGTGTATGCCCAGGGCGGCATTGGGCGTTCTCAGCCCCTGTTGTGGTTTGTCAGACAGAACACTGAATTTGTCGGTGGCCTGCAGCTTAGGTGTGGTGACCACCCTTTCCTTTTTCTAGAGGATGTTTCTGAATTCAGTACTAATACGCATGATGTAGCCAGCAGCTCAATTATACTTTTAATTGCATTAAACTTCTATCGATCTGTATGATTACATGGAAGAAGCCAAATAAATGTTCGATCAATTGCAGATATATTACCATTTTGCGTGTTTTAGGCTTGCATGCTGAAAAACGACATGCCTATTGACACCAAATACAGCAGCAGTACTGCAGTAGTTAAGTATATTTTTAGAAGAGACTAGGAGAATCAATTATGTTCCCAAAAATATTAGTTTTGAGATACTCCATACTATTTTTCTGAAAGTATTTTCCTATTAACGTAATAGAACATGATAATAAGCAAGAAATAAATTGTTACTGAATCTTTTTTAAGGTTCAACACTGCATTCATAGCAAAAAGTGGAAGGAAATACATTGAAATTTATGGTGTATAAGGATAAAATTTTAATAAAACATATGTCAGGAGTGCTTCTTATTTAGTTTTGCTTTTTTATTTTATGCAGCTGCTTGGGTGTGCTTCCTTCTGAGTGGCGCTGGCTGCTCTCTTTTTCTGACCCGGTATTCTTTAGTACAGCCCAATTTCTATCAATTTGGATGAGTAAGTGCCCGTTTTTTCACTCCCAATTTGCACCTGTTTGGATCGTACTTGTCCAGCTTTACTCGTCGTAATTTTGTTGATGTAATGGGTGAAGCTTGAGATAAGTATCTCAATCTTTATTTCTTAATTTTGTGGCTTGCATCATTTAAAAAACCACTGCCGCCTTTTATCACAACTCGCTGGAAGGCGTAACCGAGGCAAAATTTAAATAGTGTTTAGAGGTCAGCATCTTTTTAGGCCTCATAGATTTTTGCATAGATGGATTTTGTGAAATGTGTTGTTTCCACTGCATCCTCCCTCTAGGAATAAACCATACTCCCTCCGTTCCACAATATAAGTTGTTTTAGACTTTTTTCACACACTGGTAGAAAATAGGCCTTCCATACGCCCCCATTAGTCCCCAAAAGTATCGATCCGCGACTATAGGGGTCTCTAGTCGCGGTTCGGGAGGAGACCCGCGACCAACAGCCTGGGTCCAGAGCGCTCGGTCCACAGCTGGCGGACGGGAGGGGCTTTAGTCCCGGTTGTCCTGGCCAACCGGGACTAATAGGTCCCCAAGTCCTTTAGTCGCGGTTGTCCAGGTGAACCGGGACTAAAGGCCCATCCCTATATATAGGCTCAGGTGGCTGCACTTAGCCACATTTGGTGTCACTTCTACTCACAATATTCACAAGGGGTGGTGGGTTTGCTTTTTGCTCCTCCTATGCACACAAGGTGTTTGATGAAATGCCCGAGAGCATGAAACACACATGATATGAAGTGTCCGAGCCGCACTTGAGCGTTTTCATTTATTTTACCTCCACGATCGCGGTTAGCAATTTGAACCTTTCACTTATTATTTCCAGCCAGTTAGTTTAACAAATGCATGATGGTTAATTATATACTTTATATAATAATAATGCAGATGAATTGGCAGTGGATGTACGGTAACCGACTCTCCGGCGAGTTCACTACGGGTTTGAAAGATTTCCTCGTAGTGGCAAATGCGAACAAGCAGCGAGGTTTTATTATCTGTCCATGTGCTGAATGTAAGAATGAGAAGGGTCACTCCTCCTCAAAAGTCGTTCATATGCACCTGCTTCGGCACGGTTTCATGCCAAGCTATATTTGTTGGACCAAGCATGGAGAAAAAGGGGTTAGAATGGAAGAAGATGAAGAAGAGGATGATATCTATTTCAACTATCATGACGCTTTCGGTGATACTTTCATGGAGGATGATGCCGAAGGTGGGGAAGGGTTTGGTGAAGGTGAAGAAGAGGCACATGATGAGCCCGCTGATGATCTTGGTCGGACCATTGCTGATGCACGGAGACGCTGCGAAACTGACAAGGAGAGGGAGAATTTGGATCGCATGTTAGAGGATCACACGAAGTCGCTGTACCCAGGATGCGACAATAGTCTGAAAAAGCTGGGCTGCACACTGGATTTACTGAAATGGAAGGCACGGGAAGGTGTAGATGACTCATCAATTGAAAATTTGCTGAAAATGTTGAAGAATATGTTTCCGAAGAATAACGAGTTGCCCGCCAGTACATACGAAGCAAAGAAGGTTGTCTGCCCTCTAGGTTTAGAGGTTCTGAAGATACATGCATGCATTAACGACTGCATCCTCTACCGCGGTGCATACGAGAATTTGGATGAATGCCCTGTATGCACTGCATTGCGTTATAAGATCAGAGGCGATGACCCTGGTGACGATGTTGAGGGCGAGAAACCCAGGAAGAGGGTTCTCGCCAAGGTGATGTGGTATGCTCCTATAATACCTCGGCTGAAACGCCTGTTCATGAACAAAGAGTATGCCAAGTTGTTGCGATGGCACAAAGAGGACCGTAAGTCCTACGGGGAGTTGAGACACCCCGCTGATGGAACGCAATGGAGAAAGATCGACAGAGAGTTTAAAGATTTTGCAGCTGACGCAAGGAACATAAGATTTGGTCTAAGTACTGATGGCATGAATCCTTTTGGCGAGCAGAGCTCCAGCCATAGCACCTGGCCCGTGACTCTATGCATCTACAACCTTCCTCCTTGGTTGTGCATGAAGCGGAAGTTCATTATGATGCCAGTGCTCATCCAAGGTCCGAAGCAACCCGGCAACGACATCGATGTGTACCTAAGGCCATTAGTTGATGAACTTTTACAGTTGTGGGGCAGACCTGGTGTACCTGTGTGGGATGAGCTTAAAGAAGAGGAATTTAACCTACGAGCGTTGCTTTTTGTTACCATCAACGATTGGCCTGCTCTCAGTAACCTTTCGGGACAGTCAAATAAGGGATACAAAGCATGCACACACTGCTTACATGAGACTGAAAGTGTATTTTTGGATAATTGTAGGAAGAACGTGTACCTGGGTCATCGTCGATTTCTTCCCCGAAATCATAACGTAAGAAAGAAAGGCAAGCATTTCAACGGCAAGGCAGATCACCGGCCGAAGCCTGCGGAACGTACTGGAGCTGAGATATTTGATATGGTCAAGGATTTGAAAGTCATCTTTGGAAAGGGTCCTGGCGGGCAATCAGTTCCGCTGGGAGTTGACGGGCACGTACCCATGTGGAAAAAGAAATCGATATTTTTGGAGCTACAGTATTGGAAAGTCCTAGATGTCCGCTCTGCAATCGACGTGATGCATGTTACGAAGAATATTTGCGTGAACCTGCTAAGCTTCTTGGGCGTGTATGGGAAGACAAATGATACAAAGGAAGCACGGCAGGACCAGCAACTTTTGAAAGACCCAGATGACCGGCATCCGGAATGGTTTCAAGGTCGTGCCAGCTACGCTCTTACCAAAGAAGAGAAGGTCATTTTTTTGAATGCCTGAGCAGCAGTAGGGATGCTGCGCCAGGTGCGGGGCGCCATGGCTCCAATGCTAAGAACACCGAGGGGCCAGCCGAGGGGGCTGGTACCTCTGCTGTTGCCGGCGCTCACGGACAGATCTCGGATAAATCCAAACTTACCTGTTACAATTGCAGTCAAGTTGGGCACCGGCAGGCGGATTGTGAGGACGAGCCCTTTTGCGTCAAGTACAATTCCATTGGCCATCCCTCCGCCATGTGCAATGTTGCTGATGCTCGCTTCGACCCCTTTTGCGCTGGCTATGGACTCGATGGGATCGGGTTCATGTGCCTTGAAGTCAACGATGATGAAACCTCCCTCGCCCCTCCTAATTCGGCCACGGTCTACGTTGAAGGCGCCAAGCTGTCGGCGGCCCAAGTCGAGGACGAGTTTAAGGAGCTTGTCGACGAATACTGGGCGTGGCAAGTTCGGCAGTTGAGCGATGCGGATTTCACGCTGGTCTTTCCTTCTGCGGGCAATCTACGCATGGCTATCCGTGGGGGAGGCCTGCGGCTCCCGATCTCAAAAGCTAAAGCAATTGTGCTAGAAGGAGCGATGGATGCTCAGGCTTCCGAGGTGCTCTCCGAAACTTGGGTCAAGCTTCATGGCGTGCCGCCTCCTTTCCGCAACACGGACCGCCTGCACGTCGCTACCAGGCCCGTGGGGCGCCCCATGTTGGTGGACGAGGCGACCTTCGAAGACCCCAACCTCCCCATCCGCATGCAGTTCGGTTGCCGGGCCGGCAAGTCGCTCCCCGACTCCTTTCTCATGTGCGTCAATGGTCAAGGCTACAAGGTGCGCGTGGAGGTGGAGAAGGGAATAGAGAGGGGCGGGCCCTCGCTTCCACCACCCCCGCCGGCTCCGCGCAAGGACGACGACGATGATGATACACTCGACAAATCCTCGGAGGAAGAGGAAGGCTGGGATGGCAAACGCGGCCGCCACGCTCGCACCGGTTCCAAGGAGTCGGGCTCGCTCTCTAACAAGGGCAAGAAGGCGGGAGGGCCCGCGGTGGCAGCTGCGCCCGTTGAGGACTTGCGTGTGGCGCCGGAGGTCCCCATCGACGAGTACGGGACCTTTCTGCGCCATGCCCGTGGCGGATCCAGTCCTGTCCCCAAGACGGCGCAGCCGCAGCCGCCCTTGGCGCCGCCCTCGTCGGTCTCCTCCATCCCGCTCAGCGAGCACGCCCCCTCGTCGCCTACCCTGCTCTCAGCCCCTCTCCCGCAACCAGATGCTGTCAAGGAAGCTGCCGCGCTCACCCCTGCGAGTGCCCCGTCTCTGCCGAGCTCCCTCCAGCTTCTCGAGCGTCGCAGCAAGGCGAATGCTGACCGTCCGGCTCGTGCCCTCGCGTCCGCCATGGCGGCCTTCCCGCAACACGACTTCTCCGGCGACTCGTCCACTATCACGGGTGTGGTGTAGGCCCTTGCCGCGCCGGTGGCTAGGGCCCTTCGGAGCAAGGCCATCCCGGTGATGTCCGAGCGCAAGAGCGCCCGCGGGGTGGGGCTCACTGAGGCGCCAGTGCTGGAGCGTGCTGCTGCCCGCGCGAAGGCCATCAACTCGCCTGGTACGCCTCCTCCTCTACACGACTTTGCTGCCCTACTGTTATTATCAGATGCGCATCTCTTTTCAGTAGCTAAGGATTGCGGGATTTGTCTGGGACATCCTCGTCCTCACCAGCTGCTACTCTCTCGTTGATTAGAGCCTCCGAACTTGCACAAGCAGACCTGGCCCTCGCCCGGGAAAAGGCCGAGATCCTTCAGGCCGAAACCAAATTGTTCGAAGAGCGCGCAAAGGAAGCTGACTCGTTGGCTTTAGCCACAGGAGGGGCTGTGGCAGGCCCATCAGCCCTCGGGACGATCGTCGACGTCCCCATCTCGGTAGCACACCTCGACCATCCCCTGGATTCTGCGCCAGGGCCAATCAAACGCCGCTCTGCGACACGGCAGCCCCCGGCCTCGCGCACCCCGTACACCAGACAAGCCAACAAATCCCTTTTAGAAGCCTCTAAGCCACACACCCGCCGAGCACGGGCTACGCACCAGTTTGCTTAATGTGTTGGATATTTCTAAATATCCGTGGTTTCGGCGCACCGCGGCGCCGCACCATGATCAAAGACCTTATCCGGGAGCAAAAAATAGACGTGGTTTGCCTGCAGGAAACCATTAGACAATCGTTCTCTGACTCGGAACTTAGAAGCCTGGTGGTTGGAGATGTATTCTTCTGGAATTGGGTGCCTGCCAATGGGCAATCTGGGGGAATGCTTATTGGGGTCCGGGACAGTCTATTTGAAGTTGGTCAAATGGATCAGGGCCGCTTCTTTCAGAGCTTGCTAGTCCTCCACCGCCCATCCAAAACCAAGTTTGAATTCATCAATGTTTACGGACCAGCAGACCATAATCTGTCTACTGTCTTTCTAGAGGAGCTGTCGGCAAAATTAGCGCGCTGTCACGCCCCAGTGATTATGGGCGGGGACTTCAACCTGATCCGTGATAGCTCAGACAAGAGCAACGACAACATCAATTGGCCCAGGCTGACCCTCTTTAACACTCACATTGCCAACTGGGCACTTAGGGACGTCCCCAGGGCCGGCGCAAGATTTACTTGGACCAACAAACGCCTAAACCCGGTGCGATGTGTCTTGGACAGGGTTTTCACCTTGCCGGCGCTAGACCTACACTTCCCTCTACTCTCCCTCACTGCGCTAACCAACCTGGGTTCTGACCACACACCGCTGCTCCTGGACTCGGGAGAGGGCTCCCCAGTTCGGAGCAATAGATTCTTCTTTGAGACTGGTTGGTTCGCCCTTCCAGATTTCAAGGATCTTCTTCTCGCTACCTGGGCAAAACTAGCTGCGGAGGTCCGGGGACGGGACATTATTGATTGGTGGAACTTCATGAGCGGGAAGTTACGCCAATTTCTCCGCGGATGGAGCCGTAACCACGGTAAGGACGCTAGGATCCAGAAACAGGCGCTTTTGCTAAGTATTCAAAGCCTGGACAACAAAGCAGACACTTTGAGGACAATTAACCAACCTCTACAGCCTAGAAGAGGAGTACTGGAGGCAGCGAGGTAGAGTCCAATGGACGCTCCAGGGGGACGCCAATACGGCCTACTTTCACGCAATTGCCAACGGTAATAGGAGGAAATGCCGCATCTTTGCGCTGTCCTCGGCCTCGGGGACTATCTCAGGGAAGGCCGACCTACAAGAACACATCTACGCGTATTATAGGGCGCTTTTGGGATCGTCGCAACCTCGCGCTTGTGGTCTGGCTACACACATTTGGACAGGGACCAATGTTGTTTCTCCTAGGGACAACGAGACCCTATGTAGAACCTTCTCCGAAGACGAACTGGAAACAATTGTGCAAGACATGAAGTCCGACACGGCACCAGGTCCGGACGGGTTTCCGGTTCCTTTCTTTAAGAAGTGCTGGCCGCTGGTGAAACACGGGGTTCTCCACATCCTTAATGATTTTATTCTCGGCCGAATCGACATCTCTCGCCTCAATTTTGGGGTCCTTACCCTAATTCCAAAAGTTCCGGGGGCGGAATTTATCTCACAATACAGACCCATCGCGCTGATTAATGTTATCTTCAAGATTGTTTCCAAAGCGTTCGCCTCAAGACTCGACCCGGTTGCCCACAAGACCATCAGCCCAAACCAGACCGCATTTATCAAAGGACGGTTCATCCTTGATGGTGCGCTAGCCCTACACGAAATCGTCCATGAATTGAAGGTTAAGAAACTTGGGGGCATCCTCCTCAAACTAGACTTCGAAAAAGCCTACGACCGTGTGAACTGGGAGTTCCTTTTAGAGGTACTGCGTCGAAAAGGGTTCGACGCAGGTTATATCCATAGAATCTCACAGCTAATCTCTGGGGGGCAAACTGCTATTTCCATCAACGGGGAAATGGGCCCCTTTTTTAGAAATAAGCGAGGAGTGCGTCAGGGGGACCCCCTCTCCCCACTTCTATTCAATTTTGTGGGGGAAGGGCTCTCTGCAATCCTCTCTAAGGCTAGTGCAGCTGGGCACATCAAGGGAGTGGTTCCTCATCTTGTGCCGGGGGGGGGGGGTCACCCACCTCCAGTACGCAGACGACACGATCATCCTCATCCAAGGTAGCGATCTAGAGATAGCGAATCTCAAATTCCTGCTGATGTGCTTCGAGAACATGTCAGGCCTTAAGATCAACTACCACAAAAGCGAAGTGTTAATTATTAACAAGCCACAGGAGGACCACCGCAAGATTGCCAGAGTTCTGAATTGCAAACTGGGCAAGTTTCCTTTCCCTTACCTCGGCCTTCCAATCTCGGACTCTAAGCTTAGCAAGGAGCATTGGGCCTTCCTTCTCCAGAAGCTGGCCCGTAAGATCGAACCCTGGATGCGGCGATTCCTGTCCTCGGGTGGACGTCTCATTCTTTCCAACGCGTGTCTCGACAATCTGCCTATGTATGTAATGGGCCTATTCCTCCTTCCCAAAGGTATTCATGACCAACTAGACGCAGCCCGCGCTAGATTTTTTTGGGAAGGGGCGGGTCCCGACCGGAAATACCATATGGTTAATTGGCCGACGGTGTGTCGAGCTAAAGAGGCAGGGGGCCTAGGTCTAATCAACTCTAGATCCATGAACGAAGCTCTACTGATCAAATGGGTGTGGAAGCTTTATGCGATGGACGACTCGATTTGGGCTACTCTTACACGTAACAAATACACGCGTACAGGAGATATCTTTGCTAGTTCCCCGAGGGGAGGCTCCCAATTCTGGAAAAGCCTGCATAAGATCAAACACCTCTTTAAGGTTGGCGCCAAACACGCGGTGGGCAACGGCGCTCGCACAGCATTTTGGACGGACTGGTGGCACGAGGAGGGACCTATGTGCCATATTTTCCCTCTTCTGTTTAGTGTTTGCGACAACCAAGGGGCCACGGTAGCGCACATCCTAAGGGAGGGTGTTCGATTCTGTAGGACTTTGGACCCTGCCGGGATGGTCCAATGGGGTGCTCTTGAAGCAATCATCACTTCTATCCCACCCTCGGACGCGCTGGACTCTATATCCTGGTCCCTTGATCCCTCTGGGCAATTTTCGGTTAGCTCCATGTACGCGGCACTCACTCACGGAGCGGTTGTGCCCTTCGCCTCGGAAGTGTGGAACAACGCCCTCCCTCTGAAGATCAAAGTTTTCGCGTGGCAGCTGATTTTGGACCGTCTCCCTACCGGTTCGCAACTTGCAACAAGAGCGGGTCCTTCAGATGGGACGTGTGCTCTTTGCACGGCCCCGGAGAACGCGGATCACCTATTCTTTGGTTGCTCCTTGGCAAGATTTGCCTGGAGTGCCTTCAGACAGGCCCTTGGCCAGCCTTGGTCCCCTTCCAATTTCGCCGAATTTCTTGCAATTGTCTCTACCCTCTCGGGTACATACCGTAGATTGGTTTGGTCGCTGTTTCTAGCCACTGCTTGGGCGCTGTGGCATGTTAGAAATAAGCACGCGATAGAGGGTATTATTTTGCGTCACCCTGCTGATATCATCTTCAAATCTGCGGTCTTTTTGCAGCTTTGGCTTCCCCTGATGAAGCCTGATGACAGGGCCCTGACAAGAAGACTGGTGGGCGATCTCAGGAGGCTTCACCATACCTGCCGAGGACATCCTAGCTAGCAGCTCCAGGCTTTGTTGTGCTGCTGCCGTTTTTTCAGTTTAGCTGGTTCCTTGTTTTTCCGTTCCTGTTGCTGTTTCGTAGTTCGTGGCAGCTTTCCTGCCTGTTTCTGCAGTGTTGTTGCTGTTTGTGGCCTTTGGCCGTTAGTCCTCTCTTTCCTTGGCGAACCTGTAGGCCCAGCATTATGTAAAACTTATGGATTTGTCGAGCTTTGTTAATTCAAGGTTGGGCGTAACGCCTTTTATCTAAAAAAAACCATGATACATAGTATTTACCTAAAAATATACGACTTATTTTGAATAAGGGAGGAAAGAGATCTGAATTAAATAAAGGAAGCTAATCGGTAGCACTTTCCACGGACACGATTTATTTGCTGATCGGACGCTCCAAAACAGCTAGTTTCAAAAAAAAAAAAAAACGCTCCAAAATAGCTCTGATCGTGACCCGGCCGGAGGATTATTATTAGATCGGGTCCACGCGCGGCAACACGGTACATAAATCTCAGTGTATACATATGCCCGGCCGGGTTAGGTACTCCCATATACTCCCTCCGTTCAACAATAAATGACTTGCATTTGTCTAGATATGGATGTATCTAGACACTAAAACATGTCTAGATACATCCATATATAGAAAAGTGGAAGTCATCTATTGTTGAAAGGAGAGAGTATACTCTAGACTAGATAGATCCAATCTGTAAAAACATGAGGGGCCGAGGTAGCTGGAGAAAGAAAATGAAGAAGAACGGCGGCGGCGATCTGTTCGGCCGGCTGCAGGACGATCTGGTGAAGCACGTGCTCTCCTTCCTGCCCTCGCGGGAGGCCGTCGACTCGTCCCTTCTCTCCCGCCGCTGGCGCCACCTCTGGAGATCCACCCCGGCCATCCGCGTCCGCGGCAAGGGCGACGCCTTCCGGCTCTTCCTCAGCGGCCTGCTCCTCAACCGCGACGTGACACCGCTGCGCCTGTTCGAGATCAACGCCGACCTGGTGATACCCGAACACCGGTACGACAGCGACCCCGAGTACACCGACGACGGCTGGCGTGGCGAGGTGGACGAACACGTCGACCTCTGGGTCAACTACGCCCTGTCCGCCAAGTGCTGCGCCCGCTCACTGGTGGTCCGCTTGGCCGACGAGCTCGCCCCATGGCGGCCGCGTCGCCGGTTCGGCACGTTCGCCTCGCAGCACGTGGCGATGATCCACCTCGACGCCGTCCACCTCGTCGACGGACAGCTCGACTTCTCCTTCTCCCCGGCGCTGCTGCGTCTCGCCCTCGTGCGCTGCCGCCTCGAGGGCCACGAACTCGTGTCGCCCTCGCTGGAACGTCTCGCCATCGTCGAATGCCACAGCGAGATTGATGGAGATCCCGAAGAACCCGACGAGATGCTGCACTTGGGCTTGTCCACGCCAAGCCTTCGATGTCTGGAGATATCCGAGGAGTACGACGCCAAACAGTTCCTAGAGATGATGCCTTGGTTGACGGAAGACGACGTCCGGTATACCTACTACGACACCGAGATCTATTCCTCCTAATGGCTGAAGACAGCACGGCGGCTGATGGTAGACCACATTTCCCTAAACCCTAAACCCTAGCGCTTGTTGCCCTGCACTGAACGGCCACGTAAAGGCCGGATGGTTTTGGCGTGTGTTTAGGCGGCTGTTACGGCAAGACATGCATGTTTTTAGGTTTTTGCTATTCCTATGTTTAATTCAAGCGTTCGTTTCTCATTTCGTCCACGGTCGGATTGTGGTTCGTTCGATCGTCCACGCCTGCTCCGATCGCTGTTTGCGCGCCTCTGATCGTTCATCAATATTCGTGGCCTGCGTCTCACTTGTATTTGTTCTACTGGGCCTAGATACGGGCGATTTTTTTTTAATATTCTAGTCGTTCTTTCGCCGTGTCTCTGTTAGAGAGAGACAGAAATGAGGTGGGCACATCGTGTTATCCTCTGCGCTAGGTTGAAGAGAGCTGCCGGGCCATGGCCGAGATACGCGGCCGGAGAGAGGAGGCCGGCGGCAAGACAAGTTCTCCATCGTGCAAATTAAGCTCCCCTTTCCGGGTTTTGTTGTTGTACTTCATGTCGTTATATGTCGCCGACGCCGAAGAAATGCGCCCCCCCGCCGCCCTGCTACTTTTGGCCTCGCGCTCGCGGTGGCGACCGAGTATCCTTGTCCGTGGCATAGCGGCTTGGGTATTTCTTGCTCAGTGTGTGTCTGAATCTCTCCAGCCGTCATCGTCTATGTTTTGGCCTCGTGCAACTCGCCCTCGCGGTGGCGAGCGAGTAAGCTTGTCCGTGGTAGAGCTGATTTTGGTATTTTCTGCTCACCGGCTGTCTTAATCTCTCCAACTCCCGGCATTATTTGTTTCTTAATTTTGTGTAGCTCGTGTTCGTGGCGGCGATTAAGAGGTCCTACGTTGGGATGCTTGTATAGCAGCGAGTGTCTGAATCTGTCCAGCGGTTGTTGATGTCCTTGTGTTGTTTTTTCGAGGGGGGTGTATAGGTGGTCTTTTCCCCAGAAAATCTATCTCAAATTAAGAGGATGACACTATCTAATTTCTACCGTAGTAGGGCCCAAGTATAGCCGTTATTTTTGTTCGCTGTCTCTCTACTAGTATGACGGGATGAGGTGGTGAGGCTATTTTGTAGTTGGTCAAGGCACTGGTTAGTGTAGTGTTTGAATTCACTGTTTTTGTGGTTGTATTTGTTGCTTAACATCTTTTTGTTATAGTAAGTCTAGTTTTAATGTATACATTTCCAATAGTGATTGGATGATTTGGGATGCACCATATCCACTATTCAGCTCTATGTTTCGGATGTGTTGCTCTTTTATTATTGACTACACCATTTTTTTTCTGTTTTGATCTTTTCTCATTATTGTTGTTTAGGTTTCAACACACGCTAGCTTAATGATTATGAGGGCAATGTTTTCTATGTTGGTCACATGGAACGTTACAGTCTCTCAAGCGACTGTGATGTGAGTTGGTCGAAATGCCTCGTTTGTTCTAAACACCAAGTTGTTTATGTACTAATCGGTGCAAGCTATCATTTAATTTTCTGTGTTGTTTTTATCGGGTGGTATCCCTTGAAAGAAGAGATTTTGTTTTAGATGATGCACTTTTCTGTTTCTTCACGAAACAGGTTGATAACATGTTTTGTGTTTTTGCACTATTTTTATGGTTTTCTTTTTTGTGTCTCTTAGTATCTTCGTGAAGTCTACTACACGTTACTACTCTTGTAGACTATGTTGGACCTCCACACGTAGAGGTTTGTAGGACGGCAACAAATTTCGCGGAAGTGAGTAACCAAAGGTTTATCGAACTCAGGGTGGTATACGTTGAGTGTAACCCTCTCAAGTAACACTGCAGTTAAGATACAAGAAGTCTCTTGTCTCCCCAACACACCCAATAGAACTGTCAGTTGTGTATGTGCCCTAGTTCGGCGAATAGAATAGAGAGAAAACGATATAGTAATGGTGGAAAACAAGGCCTACGGATTATACTTTCACTAGTGTCAACTCTCAGCAACATTAACATAATTAAACACATGATATTTACTCTAACACCATGCATGTAAGACAGGTCGAAAATCATTCCTAGTGGATCAAGCGGGATGAGAATCACGTAGGGCTACACAAGCACACCTTAAAGTTCATGTTCCCGTCAATGATTACCCCAACAATATCACTATGAGCATACAAAGATAGTAATAATAAACACCACAACCTATCTCTTGAATAGTATATTTCTAATTAATCCACAGCACCCGCACTGTCACCTTGGCACTATAGAGATTATACCAAACACAAGAATCAAGAAACCTCATGATTCCAATTCAATACAAAAAAAGTAAGTACAACTTCATGATACGTATCCCTCTAATTCATGGTCCATATAGTCACACACGCCCCCCCGCACTATCACCGTGACACCGTCGAAAAAAGGTGACTCCGGAGAATTATACTTAATAAAACCAATTGAGTACATTGAATCCATTAAATAATGAAGGGGAAACATCATAGATTGAACAATGATAACATAGCACGTGATCAAAATAAAGATCACACCATGAGAGAGAGAGAGAGAGAGAGAGAGAGAGAGAGAGATAACCACATAGCTACTAGCACGATCCCTCAGCCCTACAGAGGGACTACTAACGCATCATCATGGGAGGTAGCAACGTCGATGAAGATGGCTCCGGGGGCACTTCCGCGTCCCAGCAGAGTGCCAGAAAAGAGACTTATGTACCTCGAAATAGGGATTTGGATGGTAGCTGAGCTCGGATGCGTTTCCGGCAAACTCCTCCGGGGTCTTCTGTTTTAGGTTAAGAGGGCATTTACAGGCGAAGAGGCGACGCGGGTCAGTGGCCAGGGCAGCCAAGTGGGTCCCAGGAGCAGCCAAGGGGGGCGTCGGGGTCGGTTCCCCCTGGAGGCCCTGCGGCCCCCCTCCGCGTCCCCTTCCGTCTTTTGGAGTCTTCCGGTGAATAAAAAAATTGTCGTAAATTTGCAGGCAATTCCGAGCACTTTCATTTTTGAACCTTTTGTCCAATTCAAAGACAAAACAAACAGAAACTGGCACTGGGTATGTATACAAAACAGACAAAACAGACTGACAAAACATAGGAAAACGTAGGGAAAACATGTATACATGTACAAAACAAGCATGGAGCACCAAAAAAAATTGATACGTTTGCAACGTATCGCTTTGTTTTTTAAGACCGTCAATAGTTTGAAGAGAAAATTCTCTGATTTTTGTAAGGATACCATGGGAATCAAAGAGGTTATTACCTCTCTTCTTCTTCGGTTTTTTTTGCATTCTTCTTTTTCCTTTTTCTAGTTTTTCTGGAGTATCTATTCTTAAAAAAAATTAATTTGTAGGCTAAGAAGAATAAATTATATGGTGTCGATAATACTGCTTTTACACGTTTTGGTTGTAAGTATTTATTGGAAGTCCTAAATAAGTTGACTGCTGAAATTTGAAATTTGGTTTTGGGACTCTGCTTATGTTTGACTGTTCTAGTACCCCCTAAGATTTCTTTAAATGGGTGGGTAACTGTGTTGATTTAGTATGCTCGTAGATCACAGTCCATAGGAAGCCTATTGGTATATCCAACGATTCCTTTCGCATCGTTTTAGGATTGCTTATCGGCGGGCTTAAAGTCCCGTGGAACTATGAGGATGGCCTGGCTTTTATTCTATCACGTTTCAAGTTATTAGAGGTGCCTCACATAACTTTATTTTGGAACAAACTCAGCCGTTCTGACCCGTTATGTGAGCCTGAGGTGTTTATGTGCTTCATGATTGTTGTTATATCTTGTTTTCTTTTCCCTGACATCAATCTGGCAACATCAAGTTACTTACAATCCTCAAGGACCATGCTGTAGCTAAAGGTTTTGATTCCAGCCAGCTTGACTATGAGAATTGTGTTAATAGCTTGTACGAGTTCAACTTGTCTGGTAAATCGCAAGGAAGGAGGATGAAGGGTCCCGTTTGTTGCATTTTTGTCTCGATGGTGAATGAGAATCAATTTTTAAACTGAAAATTCTGTATATCTTTTTTATTTTTACAATTTATTTTGCATATCTTTTGTGTTTCTGATTTTTTTTTATGTTTGTCTTTGATGCTGACATGATCACACGCTCGTTGGGAGACGCCAAGTGGAAGGTATGATGTAGTCTAACAAAAAATTTCCCCCAGTTATGGAACCATGGTTTATCACACTAGTAGGACTTTGTAGTTTTAAAGAAGGTTGCTTGTTGTCTGACGTATCAACAAGCATGGAACCTGGACACAAACACAAATTCTCTTTGGCCCAAACTTTTCGGAAGGTTTTCAATAATCCGGTCTTCCTGAAAACAGGAGAACTTAACGTATAAAGTCTTGAAAAGTACTTAAAGTAAAAACGGAACAGTAAGGAAGCAATTAGTGCTTGGAAGAAGGTTGTAAATATGAGGAAAATAGGACCGAGGGCCATAGGTTCACTAGTGGTGTCTCTCCAAAGAAAACAAACATGCTGGGTGAATAAATTAGACTGGGCAATTGACAAATCATGAACGTATAACAATATTAATATGGTGAGATAAAGTTCACGAGTTCTAACATTGTAGGCATTACGTCGAGGCATAAGGACCGCTATCCAACATGCATCCATATATAAAAGTCCACCTCAAGAAAGCTATCTTGCAAATCTCTATGGTATTAACTTGCAACAACGAAGTGATTTCTTTGTGTGCAACAGACAAATGCATTAAGAACAATAGGTAATGTAAGTACTTGTTCTCATCTATAGACAAGAGCACCACTGTTTTCTCCGGTACTGACAACACATTTCCATATGTCAGGTTTCCATCATTCGAGCACAAATGTAAGGGAGGCATAGAACTACCATATAGCATATAAACACTCTCTTGGAGATGAAAACTAAATGGAAAGCAATGTCGCCTAGAGGGAGGCGAATAGGCGATTAAAACTTTTCCGGTTAAGACTTGCTAAATGCGGAAATAAACTAGGTGTTTAAATTGACAAGCACACAACCTTTGTATTCTAGGCTCAACTAAGTGTACCAACAACTTATGCTAAGCAAGAATTGTGACAAGGTGATAGCAAGATATATATCTTCAAGCACGAAGGCTATCACAATGTAAATTACATAAGCAAAAAGCTCGGGTATAGAAATAACCGAGGCACCCGGAGACGATGTTGTATTACCGAGTTCCTCATTTTGAGAGGAGTATGTCTCATTGGAGGGGTGTGAGCTCGCCACAAGAGGTCTACTCAACGCCACAAAGGCCTCACCCTATTCTCCCGATGAACCTCGCAACAAAGTCCTAGTTCACCTTCCAGTATTGGCAACCTTTGATCGACGCACGGATCCACAACTTAATTGGAGGTTCTCAATGTCACCACAATCTTGGGGCACGCATCCACAACTCAATTGGAGGCTAACAAGAACACCACAAGTGGTCTAGGGTCCAAGACCCAATAGTAATAAGTCCAAAAAAAATTAACTTCTAGAAATCCTTGTGGAGAGAGCAAACCAATGCAACCAATGCAAATGGAAAGAGCAAAAGTTCTCAACTCCTTCACTCTCAACTTCCAACAAAGAAAAAAATGCTTATGGGGGAATGAGAGAGGAAGAATAAAGGGAGGAGAAACACCAATAACTCTAGGATCTAGATTCACTAGTTCCCCTGACTGAGAGAGATGGATTGGTGGAAATGTATGTAACATCTGGGGTGTTCCCCCTAAGTTAGAAAGTTGGTTGTTTTTCTTTTTTGCATTGCATCACATGCATCATATGCATTGCACCCTGTTTTCAAAACAACTCAAAATCCAAACCAATTTAAACTTTCTAACATGTCCAAAATGTCCAATTAAAAAGTGCAAACTAAACAACTCAAAATGTTTCCAATAGTTTGAGTTTGAATCAAATAAAAAATGCTTGATAATAAAACCCCTCTCTATTAACACCCTAATGGTAAATTCAAAAATTCAAATCAAATTCATCCATACTTGGCATATTTCAAATGTGGGTTTACACATTAAAATCTTGCAACCATTTAGATTCAATAAGTTCTCATAATTGTTTGAGTTTATTGAATAAAATTGTTTACGAATCAAATCCTTGTGAACCCTACTTGAAATCAAAATAGCAATTTTCAAAACCTTTTGGCCATTTCAAATTTTTGGAAATAATGTTAACATTGCTTTGACTTTACTGTATTGTAATTCAATAAAAAGTAATTCATAAAGTGCAAACCCCCAAAAAAAACCTCTCTCTTTTCTCTCTCTTTTTCTTCCTACAAAAAAAATGAGTAAGCAAAAAAAAAAGAGAGCAGCCAAGGGAGAGGCAGGCCAGCCCACAAGGGGCAGCCCACCTACCACCCCTACTCCCACAACCCAACTCGGAGCAGCCCAGCACCCAGCCCACCACGGGCCTCCCCCCAAGCAGCCCATCTCCCCCCCTCGAGCCCACCTGCTGCCTTCTTCTTCCTTCCGTACAGGGGCACGAGGAGGACGTCATCCTCCCCCTCCCCACCTCACCTGCTCCCCCCTCCTTATCTACCTCGAACCCTAGGCTCTCCCCTTCCCTCTACTGTTCCTCGCCGCCGCCATCTCCCTCATTCCCCTCCTCCTATATTTCTTCTCTGTTCTCATGTTTTTCGTCCACCTTCTGAACCCCAAACATTGCCTCCGTGGCCGCTACTCGAAGCCCTTGGCGTCTCCTCCACGGTCACCGGCGGGTCGATTTTGGCGCGGGAATGGAGTCCCCATGGATCCCTCTCCGTCCTCGCTTCTTCGCCTGGCTCTGGGAGGCCACGGGGAGACGACGCCGTGGACCTCTTCCTCCCTGGCGCGCAGCGGCCATCTGACTGCTTCGACAGGAACAGCGACGCCCTGCTCCTCTTCCTTCGACGCCGACGCGCCCGAGGTGATCACCCATCTCGGCCTCGGTTCCCCCCCTTCGCTTTGTGCTCGCCGTCGCGTGGCACGGCCGTTTCCCGGCCGCTCCCTGGCGTCTCTCCGTCCGCTACCGCCCTGTCGTCTACGTTCAGAAAACTGAATTTTTTTCAGTTTCAGATTAACTGCACGGGATCTACCTCAAACCCCCCCCCCCCCCCCCCCCGCACACTAGATCTGACAAGATCCGCAGCTCTAGCCCAGTGGCCAGGCCTTCCGCGCGCACACAGTAGGTCGTGGGATCGAATCCCCCCCGCGCCGGATTAAAACCAGTTTTTGTTTTATTTTCTCCAGATCCAGATCCAAAGTTTATTCGCACACAAGTCCCTGTAGATATTTTCTTGGTCCCTGTTAAATTTTTCCTAAGTCCCTGGCTGTTAATTAAAATGGCAGAACACACCCTAAACTTTAAAAATGCCTAACTAATTCATTACAACTCCAAATTCAACATTTTAAATATGTTTTTCATACCAAATTAAATTATCTACCCAAATATAAACTTTGTTTACTGTTTTTAATATTTTAAATTGGTGAAATATTTGAATCCTTGTTTAATTCACTTAATTTTGCAAAATTCATAACTTGGGCATAAAAATTCCAAATTAAACAGACCAAATATGTTTTCCATCCCATTTTTCATAAACTTTGCAAATATCAACTTTGTGTTCTGTTTTAAATAAATTAAATTGCTGAAAACAACTGTTTCTTGATTAATGCATTTAAAATTGTCAAATT
This sequence comes from Alopecurus myosuroides, assembly GCA_028641055.1. Classification (NCBI taxonomy): domain Eukaryota; kingdom Viridiplantae; phylum Streptophyta; class Magnoliopsida; order Poales; family Poaceae; genus Alopecurus; species Alopecurus myosuroides. The sequence continues at coordinate 92,648,609 of CM054057.1, forward strand.
AATAACTTGCTCATTTTAAATCCATTTTCAACATATAAAATATGTTTTCCATCCAAAATTTCATGCTCTTTCCAAATATAACATTTGTTATCTGTTTCGGATAACTAAAATTAATGCAATTACTTAATGCTTTAATTAATTGATTCACTTTTGTGAAAATCATAACTAATTCATTTTTTATTCCAATTTCAACAAATAAAATATGTTTTCCACTCAAAATGAAACCACCTTTCTGAATATCAACTTTGTTTTGCAATTTGGACAATTAAAATTAATGTCATTTAAAAATGCCTTAATTAATTAATTAAAAGTCCTGATTAATAACTTTCACATGCTTGCTCCAAATTGAAAAAAACCCAAAACATGCCATCCAAAATGAAATGCTACACTTGAATATCAACTTTGTTTTCTGGTTTGCAACATTTAAATTGGATATTTGCTTCACCTCTTATTTAATGCATTTAAATTGGTTAACTAAATCATTTAAAATTGTTTCTCAACCAATAAAGTATGTTTTCCAATCAGATTCATGGCATTAACATGTTCATGTCATTCATATTCCTGTTTGCATCTTGCCTTGTGCATTTTAGCATTTGTTATGCATGATCACCTAAATGGCAACATATGGAATGTATGGGGCATTTTAATTCAACTGTTGCCCCATTCCATTTAAATTGCCTAGCTCACCTCTTTTCTTATTGGCCATGCTAACCAACATTTAAATTGTTGTGTGGATAAACAACTTGAACCAATTCCTATCTCTCCGGACTCCGGTTCCGATTAAATTGCTTAAGTTGTTTCCCCTGTTGCATCTTGCCATGCCATGCATATAAAATAGGATCATGCTGGATCTTTTGCCATAGAAGTAATTGTTGCATCCGGTGTTTGTTCGAGGTTCGTTGCTTCTTCGCGGATAGGACGTTGAGATGATGTGAGCAACGACAAGTTCTTCGGATGTACCTCTACTTGCTGGATTCCAGGCAAGTATACTCACTTGCTGCCTATGGCTGCCTTTCATCACTTGTTACCGATTCTTTCGGTTGTTATTATGCTAGCCCTATGATTCGATGCTTGTGTCTCGATCCTATCATATGTTTACCTTGCAGTCATGATATAGCCTTTCCTTCCACTTCCTATTAATTGTTGCTTGTTTACCTTGTTGGCCCTCGTGTCGTAGTTGCATGCTTAGTGTTGTTTGCGCTCAAGTCTTGTTGTCCGTCTTATCACCTGTTTAGTTGATAGTTGCGTTTCAATTCAATCAACAACATGTTAATGTTTTGGGTAATATTAATTTGATGATAAGGCACCGGCAGGAGGCCCGGCGTGGTTTTGAGGCCTGCTAGTGTCGACCCTAATTAGGAAAAGGGTCTTGTCCATTGATCCATGATGAGCGCACTAACCGCATGTGGGAAGCGAGTATGGGCGCCCCCCGCAATTCTGATTCGATTCGCATCTCGTCCAAATCGCCTCATTTAGTTCGGGTTTTCCATTTGCCGCATGCATATGCAGGTGCGAACCCTTGGCGCCAGGGTGGAACTTTTGTAGTCGGCATTTAGGGAGACACGTTCTTAGAGTGCTATGAGGGTCCCCTTTTCTTCGTGGGGGCTTGATTAGCCGTGCGCTCAATTGCACGGGGTTCTTTGGGCTTGATGCGAAGAAGAGTTGGGTTGTGTTGAGTGCCTCGCTTGGTGGAAGGGCCTTTCCATCTGGCGGGTTATTCTTACGTGTACGACCAAATTGGTGCATCCCTGCAGGGTTAAATCTTCTCGAGAAGCCGTGTTGTCCGCGGTTATGGATGACTTGGTGAAAGTGCTGGCTAACAAGTACTCAGACAACTTACACTTAACGATGGTAACTTGACTAGTAATATAGATTACCTTCACCATGAAAATGAATGTGACCTTAATCAACCGTGTGAGTTTCCTTGGGTTGCTTCCTTAGTAGGGGGTAACATTGGATGGGTATTGTTTGGTGAGTAGTTATAGTTGGTTTTGTCGCGCTATCTTATCCCTTCCTTTTAGCCGGATGTTGTAGCGCGTCTCTGTAGTTAGTTATTGCAGCCCGCTGCCGCTCCTTTGCAACAATCCCTTCCTTCTGTTGTACCCAAAGTATTTGTATCTTGTGATGATTGGTTACGCTGGTATCTTGTGAGTATGGGTTATCCACTTGCCAGTACTTAACCGTACTGACCCACAAATCCATTTCGTGGCTGCATATTCCACATTGCAGTCAACAGGTTTGAAGTCTGACGATGTTAGATTGGGAATCCCTCCGGCTTGGCCTGGGCAGGGATTGGACGCCATCGGTTATCTTCAGGACTCTTAGTCCGATTTGTATCTTGTCCGTAGTCGGACACTATGTTGTTTCTTCCGCTGTTATTTGGATCTTTGTATTGTATCAGTTGTATCCTTGGCTCGTTTGAGTCGTCTTGTATATACCTCCTCTGTTGTTGTTGTGGGTTATTCGTGAACTGTTGTAATGTTATCACAAGTGGCAACCTGGAATCGGTTATTATGTGGATTTTGACGGAAATGCTGAAATCTGCATAGTGCCCGATCTCGGGGCGTCACAAATGGTATCAGAGCATGGTTTACGATTCCCGGTATTGTTTCGATACGAATGGTTATCGAAGCAACGGGTCCGCAAAGACTGTAGGATAACCTCGCTAACGGTCGTTGTTTCTAGAGTGTCAAAAACTATTTCTGCTAAACTATTTTGGAAACATCTCAATAGGATTCTTGTTTTCTCCTTATCCCTATTCTATTTCCCCTCCCATCTTATTTGTTTTGGAGTCTCCCCCCTTGTCTATCTTTCAAAGTGTTAGGATCCTACCTGGGTGGACGTTTTCTGAGCCTTTAACCTAATAGGTTTGATCATCGGAAGATTCCTGGTGGAAGGACATCGTCGTCACTCCGAGCAAGAATCTCTTGTTAGTGGTGTCGAGAAGACCTTGTTAGTGGTGTCGAGGAGATCAACTGGACGCATGAAGAATCGATAGTCGAACTTCTTTCCCCTCCCGGGTTAGGCGGTGGATTGCGAGGGCGCAATCCCTTGTTAGTGGTGTCGTCTGTAACATCTGGGGTGTTCCCCCTAAGTTAGAAAGTTGGTTGTTTTTCTTTTTTGCATTGCATCACATGCATCATATGCATTGCACCCTGTTTTCAAAACAACTCAAAATCCAAACGAATTTAAACTTTCAAACATGTCCAAAATGTCCAATTAAAAAGTGCAAACTAAACAACTCAAAATGTTTCCAATAGTTTGAGTTTGAATCAAATAAAAAATGCTTGATAATAAAACCCCTCTCTATTAACACCCTAATGGTAAATTCAAAAATTCAAATCAAATTCATCCATACTTGGCATATTTCAAATGTGGGTTTACACATTAAAATCTTGCAACCATTTAGATTCAATAAGTTCTCATAATTGTTTGAGTTTATTGAATAAAATTGTTTAAGAATCAAATCCTTGTGAACCCTACTTGAAATCCAAATAGCAATTTTCAAAACCTTTTGGCCATTTCAAATTTTTGGAAATAATGTTTACATTGCTTTGACTTTACTGTATTGTAATTCAATAAAAAGTAATTCATAAAGTGCAAAACCCCAAAAAAAAAACCTCTCTCTTTTGTCTCTCTTTTTCTTCCTACAAAAAAATGAGTAAGCAAAAAAAAAGAGAGCAGCCAAGGGAGAGGCAGGCCAGCCCACAAGGGGCAGCCCACCTACCACCCCTACTCCCACAACCCAACTCGCAGCAGCCCAGCACCCAGCCCACCACGGGCCTCCCCCCAAGCAGCCCATCTCCCCCCCTCGAGCCCACCTGCTGCCTTCTTCTTCCTTCCGTACAGGGGCACGAGGAGGCCGTCATCCTCCCCCTCCCCACCTCAGCTGCTACCCCCTCCTTATCTACCTCGAACCCTAGGCTCTCCCCTTCCCTCTACTGTTCCTCGCCGCCGCCATCTCCCTCCTTCCCCTCCTCCTATATTTCTTCTCTGTTCTCATGTTTTTCGTCCACCTTCTGAACCCCAAACATTGCCTCCGTGGCCGCTACTCGACGCCCTTGGCGTCTCCTCCACGGTCACCGGCGGGTCGATTTTGGCGCGGGAATGGAGTCCCCACGGATCCCTCCCCGTCCTCGCTTCTTCGCCCGGCTCTGGGAGGCCACGGGGAGACGATGCCGTGGACCTCTTCCTCCCTGGCGCGCAGCGGCCATCTGACTGCTTCGACAGGAACAGCGACGCTCTGCTCCTCTTCCTTCGACGCCGACGCGCCCGAGGTGATCACCCATCTCGGCCTCGGTTCCCTCCCATTCGCTCTGTGCTCGCCGTCGCGTGGCACGACCGTTTCCCGGCCGCTCCCCGGCGTCTCTCCGTCCGCTGCCGCCCTGTCGTCTACGTTCAGAAAACTGAATTTTTTTTCAGTTTCAGATTAACTGCACGGGATCTACCTCAAACCCCCCCCCCCCCCCCGCACACTAGATCTGACAAGATCCGCAGCTCTAGCCCAGTGGCCAGGCCTTCCGCGCGCACACAGTAGGTCGTGGGATCGAATCCCCCCCGCGCCGGATTAAAACAAGTTTTTGTTTTATTTTCTCCAGATCCAGATCCAAAGTTTATTCGCACACAAGTCCCTGTAGATATTTTCTTGGTACCTGTTAAATTTTTCCTAAGTCCCTGGCTGTTAATTAAAATGGCAGAACACACCCTAAACTTTAAAAATGCCTAACTAATTCATTACAACTCCAAATTCAACATTTTAAATATGTTTTTCATACCAAATTAAATTATCTACCCAAATATAAACTTTGTTTACTGTTTTGAATATTTTAAATTGGTGAAATATATGAATCCTTGTTTAATTCACTTAATTTTGCAAAATTCATAACTTGGGCATAAAAATTCCAAATTAAACAAACCAAATATGTTTTCCATCCCATTTTTCATAAACTTTGAAAATATCAACTTTGTGTTCTGTTTTAAATAAATTAAATTGCTGAAAATAAGCTGTTTATTGATTAATGCATTTAAAATTGTCAAATTAATAACTTGCTCATTTTAAATCCATTTTCAACATATAAAATATGTTTTCCATCCAAAATTTCATGCTCTTTCCAAATATAACATTTGTTATCTGTTTTGGATAACTAAAATTAATGCAATTACTTAATGTTTTAATTAATTCATTCACTTTTGTGAAAATCATAACTAATTCATTTTTTATTCCAATTTCAACAAATAAAATATGTTTTCCACTCAAAATGAAACCACCTTTCTGAATATCAACTTTGTTTTGCAATTTGGACAATTAAAATTAATGTCATTTAAAAATGCCTTAATTAATTAATTAAAAGTCCTGATTAATAACTTTCACATGCTTGCTCCAAATTGAAAAAAACCCAAAACATGAAATCCATCCAAAATGAAATGCTACACTTGAATATCAACTTTGTTTTCTGGTTTGCAACATTTAAATTGGATATTTTCTTCACCTCTTATTTAATCCATTTAAATTGGTTAACTAAATCATTTAAAATTGTTTCTCAACCAATAAAGTATGTTTTCCAATCAGATTCATGTCATTAACATGTTCATGTCATTCATATTCCTGTTTGCATCTTGCCTTGTGCATTTTAGCATTTGTTATGCATGATCACCTAAATGGCAACATATGGAATGTATGGGGCATTTTAATTCAACTGTTGCCCCATTCCATTTAAATTGCCTAGCTCACCTCTTTTCTTATTGGCCATGCTAACCAACATTTAAATTGCTGTGTGGATAAACAACTTGAACCAATTCCTATCTCTCCGGACTCCGGTTCCGATTAAATTGCTTAAGTTTTTTCCCCTGTTGCATCTTGCCATGCCATGCATATAAAATAGGATCATGCTGGATCTTTTTCCGTAGAAGTAATTGTTGCATCCGGTGTTTGTTCGAGGTTCGTTGCTTCTTCGCGGATAGGACGTTGAGATGATGTGAGCAACGACAAGTTCTTCGGATGTACCTCTACTTGCTGGATTCCAGGAAAGTACACTCACTTGCTGCCTATGGCTGCCTTTCATCACTTGTTACCGATTCTTTCCGTTGTTATTATGCTAGCCCTATGATTCGATGCTTGTGTCTCGATCCTATCATACGTTTACCTTGCAGCCATGATATAGCCTTTCCTTCCACTTCCTATTAATTGTTGCTTGTTTACCTTGTTGGTCATCGTGTCGTAGTTGCATGCTTACTGTTGTTTGCGCTCAAGTCTTGTTGTCCGTCTTATCACCTGTTTAGTTGATAGTTGGGTTTCAATTCAATCAACAACATGTTAATGTTTTGGGTAATATTAATTTGATGATAAGGCACCAGCAGGAGGCCCGGCGTGGTTTTGAGGCCTGCTAGTGTCGACCCTAATTAGGAAAAGGGTCTTGTCCATTGATCCATGATGAGCGCACTAACCGCATGTGGGACGCGAGTATGGGCGCCCCCCGCAATTCTGATTCGATTCGCATCTCGTCCAAATCGCCTCATTTAGTTCGTGTTTTCCATTTGCCGCATGCATATGCAGGTGCAAACCCTTGGCGCCAGGGTGGAACTTTTGTAGTCGGCATTTAGGGAGACACGTTCTTAGAGTGCTATGAGGGTCCCCTTTTCTTCGTGGGGGCTTGATTAGCCATGCGCTCAATTGCACGGGGTTTTTTGGGCTTGATGCGAAATAGAGTTGGGTTGTGTTGAGTGCCTCGCTTGGTGGAAGGGCCTTTCCATCTGGCGGGTCATTCTTACGTGTACGGCCAAATTGGTGCATCCCTGCAGGGTTAAATCTTCTCGAGAAGCCGTGTTGTCCGCGGTTATTGATGACTTGGTGAAAGTGCTGGCTAACAAGTACTCAGACAACTTACACTTAACGATGGTAACTTGACTAGTAATATAGATTACCTTCACCATGAAAATGAATGTGACCTTAATCAACCATGTGAGTTTCCTTGGGTTGCTTCCTTAGTAGGGGGTAACATTGGATGGGTATTGTTTGGTGAGTAGTTATAGTTGGTTTTGTCGCGCTATCTTATCCCTTCCTTTTAGCCGGTTGTTGTAGCGCGTCTCTGTAGTTAGTTATTGCAGCCCGCTGCCGCTCCTTTGCAACAATCCCTTCCTTCCGTTGTACCCAAAGTATTTGTATCTTGTGATGATTGGTTACGCTGGTATCTTGTGAGTATGGGTTATCCACTTGCCAGTACTTAACCGTACTGACCCACGAATCCATTTCGTGGCTGCATATTCCATATTGCAGTCAACAGGTTTGAAGTCTGACGACGTTAGTTTGGGAATCCCTCCGGCTTGGCCTGGGCAGGGATTGGACGCCATCGGTTATCTTCAGGACTCTTAGTCCAATTTGTATCTTGTCCGTAGTCGGACACTATGTTTTTTCTTCCGCTGTTATTTGGATCTTTGTATTGTATCAGTTGTATCCTTGGCTCGTTTGAGTTGTCTTGTATATACCTCCTCTATTGTTGTTGTGGGTTATTCGTGAACTGTTGTAATGTTATCACAAGTGGCAACCTGGAATCGATTATTATGTGGATTTTGACGGAAATGCTGAAATCTGCATAGTGCCCGATCTCGGGGCGTCACAATGTAGATCTAGATCTCATCTATCTTATCCCTCAAAGTTATGAAAGAATCATAGGAGGGATTGAGAGAGGGGCGAGCTTTCCAAGGTCAACGTTGGTGGGAGAGAGGGAGGGAGAGAGAGAGAGAGAGACGTGCTTGGGAAGCTTAGGGACCAATGGGAAGACCCCTTAAATAGTTCCCCACAAAAACTAGGTGTTTGGAGTGCAAAAAAGGGACCAGAAATTCCGGTAGCTTGGACAACACCGGATCTCACCTCTTCGTTTCTTTGACCAAACCGAAATTCCGGTTGGAAATTGCCGGCTCACATCTGTATCAAAAACCTTTAGTCCTTAGCCGTTTTCACGAGTTTTCTGCTGGATCGGAAATTCCGGTTGACACCAAATTACCGGTGCAAATTTTCGGTACCTAATAGTAACAAAACCTTCCGAATCCTTATCCATATTTCGAGCTCCTCATCAGATACGAATATTCCGGTTGGACCAAACTTTCCGGTCACCTTTTGAATCATTGAGGCTGATCTTGAAACACCATAACTTTTGCAAATGACCTCAAAATGAGGTAAATCCAATTGTGTTGGGAAGATAACAACAAGTACTATCACACATGGAAGTTATGGGAACATTCTCAAAGATGAGCCGACTATTTTCACCACCAAAAGTGCAACAAGTTTTTCTTACAAAATTTGTTATTGATAAACCTTGACTTGTCATGAAGATCACGACAAGCACCAAAACCCCACCGGGGTAAAAGACAAATAATAACCAAGAAAGATGATATGCAAGTATGCAAAGGTTTGAGCTCTCGACAACGATTCGACCAAGTAAGTCACTTGAGAGCCCCTCTTGATAGTTTGACTATCTATCCTATAACCCGTCTCCCAAAGGCATGAGATCGGTAAAATAAAAAACCTATCAAGATGATGATGATCTTGACTCTCTAAAGTTGGATCCTTTTTTATCATGCATGCTAGAATATGCTCCGCTTGATGTGAAGACTTGCAAGTTTCTCCCCCATACACCATTATGGGAGAGACTAGCTCCCCCATACACCATAATGGAACATACTAACTCCCCCATACACCATTATGGGAGAGACCCTTTCGGAAAATCTTCGAAAGACCGCAATCTCCAAAGTGGCAAGCATCAAGCATAGGATTTCTTCGATATGCTTCACTTGAGCTTCCACGTCAAGCTTGATGACGAACACCGCTTGACAGCATAGACCATGGGCTATATGAAATCTTTCTTTCAATGCATTCCCATGGAAACCTACCTAACCACACATAGCTATGACACACACACATATCATTGGTTTGTTCACAAAGATATGGTCAATTGCATACCATACCACGAGATACATAATCCCACTTCGTACATTTTGTACCTTTGTGTGTTGATCACAAGCTTGATTAACCTTGTATATTTGCTTCTTTCTTCATTAGATGATATCTGATGACCCACAAGTATAGGGGGTTGATACGTCCATTTTGCATCATTGTTTTATATTGTTATTTTCTGTTATTCATTGATATGTTTCATGTTATGATCATTACTTATGTTATTTTATGTTATTCATCGATATATTTCTGTTATTCATCGATATAAACACCGGGACCAGAAATCTGATGGAAAAAGCACCGTCGAGATACCATATTTCTGAAGATCGTAAGAAGAGGGGGAACAACGGAGGTGTCTTAGAAGTTCAGAGGAGGACTCCGGCCAGAAGCGGAGCCATAGGGGGCCACTAGGGGCCCTACCATGAGGTGGCGCCCCCCTTGGCCGCGCCGCTAGGTGGTGTGGCCACCCTGCCTACCTCTGGTCGTGGTATTTCGCGTACGTGACCCCCAGGGAACCCTAAGCCCCATACCATCATCGAAGAATTATTCCGCCACCGCCTCGGGGCGGAAAAAACCTGAGAGATAAATGCTCTCGCACAGGGAGAAATCTGCCGGGGAAATTCCTCTCCGGAGAGGGGAAATCACCGTCATCGTCACCATCATCACTCCGTACATCATCGAGATCGTCGTCATCATCATCATCATCATCCACCCTTATCCCGATGTAACAATTAGGGGCTCCTGTCATTGTTTTAACTTAGATCTCTCTCCCGGTGTGGATTACTTGTTAGTAGTTGATGCTTGTGAGATTTATCGGTGTTAGCACTTTACGACCAGATTGTTATCATCCATTATATCACCTCTAATTATGATCCATATGATGTCTTGTGAATAGTTTGTTTAGTTCTTGAGTACATGGGAGAAGTCATGATGTTAGTACTGAAGTTATATTGAAGTAATATCTTGTGGTTCGGTATTTAAGTTGTGGTGCTATTCTTCTAGTGGTGTCATGTGAACGTGGACTACATGATACTTCACCTTTATGGGCCTAGGAGGATGCATTGTGTATTTGGCTACTAATTCTGGGGTTGCCGGAGTGACATGAACCTAAACCCCCGTTATGAAACCAATGCACGAGGGAGCGTACAATCCCGGGGTTTAAGGCTGTGGTTAGTTTTATCTTAATTACTTTCTTTTATTTGCGGATGCTTACGAGGGGTATAATCACAAGTATGTATTAGTCCTAGTTGGGCGGTGCATTAGCATAGGTTCACCCACACAACACTTCACGAACCAATGGATATTAATCAACCGTAACGAAGCGAATGCACTTCAAGAAATTCTTATGTGTCCTCGAGAACATTCGGTAGTCATAAGTAACTCAACTGGCTTGTCCTTTGCTCCCAAAAGGATTGGGCCTCTCGCCGCAATATTGTTTACTGCTCTTTATTTACTCGCACATTATTATCTGCTATATCCAAAACAACCTAAAACCCGTTTGCTAGTGTTTACAGTGAATCCTCTATCCAACCTGCTTGTCAACACCTTCTACTCCTCGTTGGGTTCGACACTCTTATTTATAGAAAGTACTACGATACACCCCCTATACTTGTGGGTCATCAAGAATATTTTTTGGCGCTGTTGCCGGGGAGTGAAGCGCTATTGGTAAGAGAAACTTTTACTCTAAGTGTTGTTTCCATTTCTGTCTGCTGTTTTATTTCATCATGGATAATTCTTTTGATTGTCTGTTTAGAGGTACTACTACTATCACTGGTAGGGTAGTAAGTGACCCGTTATCTGCTGAATTAGATCCTTATAAAATACCTATGAAAATTGTTGGACTTGTTATGGATAACTGCTATTACGGTGATGGAACTATCCATCCCGGTGATGATTTGTTCTTTATACATGAATTATGCGAGTTATTCAGGTGTGCCGGTATTACAATGGATCAACTTAAAAGGAAATTATTTTCTTTATCGCTGAAAGGAAGATCCGCTTAATGGTTCAAATTACTGAGGAGTGGTGAATATATTTGATGGGAGGAAATTGTTCCACTCTTTATTCTAAATTTTATCCTCCTAGTGAGATGGAGAGAGTATTGCCCAAGCGTGGGGAGAATGAAGTTATTAATGCTCAAATGTCCTTTTCATGAACTCCCGTGTAATATTGTTGTCAATAATTTTTATGCAAGGCTTCCTCTTCATGATAAGGATTTATTGGATGCTTCTTGTTCTGGATCATTCGCACGTATGAAGGAAGAAGCTAAATGGGATCTTGTTGATCGTATTCAAGAAAACACTGAAGGATAGGAGAACGACAAAGGTAGAAAGTCAGGTATAAATTATGATTATGAATTTATTAAATCTTTTATGGATACCAATGATTTCTATGATGTTTGTGCTGTTTGTGGTCTTGATCCTCAAATTTTTGCAAACTCTCTTAAAGCTTTTGCCTCATATCTTGATATTCCTAAAAAGAATTATCACAAGTACCATGCACCTTATAAAGATATTGTTCCTGCTGGTAATATAGAAGTGCATGCTATGAATCCTGCTATTCCTGAGCCTTATGTTGAAAAAATGCCTGTCCCTGCTAAAGTGAAAGAGCACTCTATGGTAGCTAGTGTGGTTAATAAGAGTAACAAGAAAGCTATTGAATCTGTTGAACAAATAACTATTGAACCTGCAGTAGCAATATTAAAAGATCTTGTTTGTGGAAATGTGGAGTATGAACACATTGTCTTCTGTGAGGATGCTTAGAACATTGTTTCACATCCTCATAGACCTAAGAAAACTAGTGTCCCTATGTTTTTTGTTAGGATTGGTGATCATTGGTATTATGCTTTGTGTGACATTGGTGCTAGTTCTAGTGCTATACCTGATGAGCTTTATAGAGAAATTATGCATGAAATTGGTTCTCGTGAGCTTGAAGATATTGATGTGGTTATTCAGCTTGCTAATAGAGAAACTGTTTTTCCTATTGGTATTGTTAGAGATGTGAAAGTTTTATGTGGTAAAACTAAATATCCCATTGATTTTCTAGTACTTGGTAAGGCTGCTAATAAGACTTTTTCTATTATTTTTGGTATATCTTTCTTTAACACTTGTGGTGCTATTATAGATTGTAAAAGAGAGAAGATTTGGACTAAATTTGATGGAAAATCTTATGAGTTAAATTTCTCCAAATTTGCTAGAGCACCTTATGAATCTAAATTTCCTGATGAGAATTTTAAAGTTGACCAACTTGCTTCTATTTCTCTTGCTCCTAACAATGCGTTCAGCAATATATGGAGGACCATGAGAGCGAGGTATTTATGGAACAAAGAAATGAGATTGACGATATTTTTCTTCGTCAACCTGTGATACTGAAACATAATTTACCCGTGGAAGATTTGGGTACCACATTACCACCCAAGGAGGATCCTTTCTTTGAATTAAAACCTTTACCTGATGATTGATGTTGGCAATGCGTGTTGGGAACACCAAGAGGAGGGTGTGATGAGCATAGCGGTAGGAATTTCCCCTCAGATAAGAACCAAGGTTATCAATCCAGTAGGAAAAGAGGATCTTCAGAAGGTTGATGCCACTGACGGTGGTGATGGCGCCTCACCGGTGTCAGCAACAACGCGGAACCTGCACACAACACAACCAAAATACTTTGTCCCAATGGTACAGTGAGGTTGTCAATCTGACCGGTCTTGCTGAAAACAAATATTATACGTATAGTATGGAAAATGGTGTATGCTTGCAGTAAGTAAAGAAAACGGGAGATTGTAGAGGTTTTTTTAACAGTGTAGGAAAATGGACCAGGGTTCATAGGTTCACTAGTGGTGTCTCTCCATAAAAGATAGCATGCTGGGTGAACAAATTACAGCTGGGCAATTGACAAATCGAGGTTGCACCGTAGTGCACATTCATGACATGATTACTCCTATGGTATTTAGTGCGGGCATTACAACAATATACATAGAATGTAATCCAACTGCATCTATGACTAATAATCCACCCTCAGGTTATCATCCAAACCCCCTTAGGTATTAAGTTGCAAGCAACAGATAATCGTATTAAGCAATGTGTGTAACGTAAGCAATGATTGTACACGCGGGCACTACACCACTGTTTTCTCCCTAGTGGCAACATCACATCCTCCCCCGTCACGTTTCTGTCACTTGAGCACAGGAGAAAGGAGGCATGAACCCACTATCGAACATAAATACTCCCTCTTGGAGTCACTAGCAACTAATTGGGCAAAGTAACCACTAGCAACGGAAAGCATGCAAGATCACAAAAAACATATGCAATAAAGACTATAATCAACTTGGCATAAGTACAGTATTCATCGGATCCCAGCAAACACAACACATATAATTACATAAGAACAATCTCAATCATGTTAGGCACCTCACAAGATCTAAACATTGAGGCATATGAGGGGAAGACAACCATCTAGCTACTTTTATGGACCCGTACTCCAAGGATGAACTACTCACGCATCACTCTGGAGGTAGGCATGGTGATGAAGAGGCCTCCGGTGATGATCTCCTCTCCGGCAGGGTGCCGGGAGACAGCTTTAGAACCCCCTGATCTTGGGTTGATGACGACGGCTATGGAACTTTTCGGGGATATTTGATCAGGTTCCTAGGGTTATCCTTCGGAGGGGAATAAATAAGCGAAAGGGCAAAGGTGGTGGAGCCCGGGGGGCGCCGCCCTATGGTGTGGGACCCCTGAGGCCCCCCTCCGGGTCTCTTCGGGACTCCGAGGAACCTTCGGTAATTCTAAGTCTTCCGGGCTTCGAATTTTTCAATTCTGAGAATATTTCCAGAACAACTTTTCTGATACTAAAAACAACAGAAAACACGGAACTGGCTCTGTGGCATCTTGTCAATAGTTTGGTTCGATAAAATGACAAAAATAAGGGAGAAAACATGAGCAATTGGCATAAAATTATCATGGAACATCAGAAATTATAGATACGTTGGAGACGTATCAAGCATCCCCAAGCTTAGTTCCTACTCGTCCTCGAGTAGGTAAACGATAAAAACACAATAATTTCTGAAGTGACATGCTACTAACATAAACTTGATCATCATAATGTAGAAGCGTATGTAAGCTGAGATCATAGAACTTTAAACACAAACATGATAAATAGAACTTTAATAATAAAGCAGAGCAATCACTTTGCATCATGAGAAGTAACTCAAATAAAAGATCATGAATAATAATGCAAGGAAATATGTAGGTTTGTTTCAAGTATAGAGAAAGCATGGCAAAGTGGTATTTCGCTAGTCCTTAAGAGTGGGACAAAACATAAATGCCAGGACACCTTCAAAGTTCATGAGGAAGACTAGAACAAATAGTTGGATAACACGCAATAACACTTCATGAATCAATTAATGATATTTATGGGACAAATGCACAAAAACTCATAATGGCAAAAATGCTCTCTCAACTGTGCATAAAGTTAGAATATGGGGACTCAACATAAAAGTAAAATAAAGGCCCTTCGCAGAGGGAAGCAGGGATCAACTCATGTGCTAGAGCTTTTATTTTTTTAAATAGAGGTATTAAAAGTTTGACACTCCTCTCATCAATCTTACACAATCCATGGCTAACCGAATCCTCGGGTCCCTGCCAACAATAAGATACCATGGAGGAGTGTCTATATTTTGAGAGAGGTGTATGCTAGTGTCAACGAATGGTAAACAGAAAATACAATACGTCACAAGAGCAGCTCCCATGTGAAGGACGCATTTGGGTAGAAGGTCATCCATCTTTCTCTTTAATTTACACAATTATGCTTTGACTAATAATTCAGGGGCAAAAATAGTGAAGAGAATTTGTTTGCATTAATTTGGGGCTGGGCACCCCGCTGCCAGCTCTTCTATCAATTGGATAAGAGGATGAAGCCACTAGTCCAGGGTGTGAAATCCAATCAACAAGTGAGATAAAGATTCTCTATTGACGTCCTCATGAGCAAAAACAGGAGTAATTTTGACAGTTTTAAAGATAGCACATGAGCAATTTACTTAGAGTGGCAGTGAAATACCACATGTAGGTAGGTATGGTGGACACAATGGGAAAACTTTGGTTTTAGGGAGTTGGATGCACGAGTAGATCTCATACTCAGTACAGGTGGAGGCTAGCAGAAGACTAGGAGCGACAAATCAAGAGAGCATAAGAGCCATAATCATGCATAGCGACATAAAAATCATTAATCAAAGCACAAGTGGTATCACAAGTTCAAAAACTAAATGTTCATGGAGCCTATCCGTGACTGGTTCATAGTCATAAACATGGTTTGAGCATGTGCCAAGTCAACCAAATAAAACATTCAAAGGAGAATACCACAAATTTTTGCTTTAATATGACAAGAATAACTCATGATTCTTTCAATGCCATATTAAACACTCTCGTCCATTTGAGGCTATTCATGATACTCAATAACCACAAGGCTTTAAAACTAATATAACATCTAGCATGGCATGAAAAATTTCTAGCCACAGTCTATACAAGCTTCTACGTGCACCGTTATGAATTCCGCCTCAAGCAGCAGTTTCTTTTACCAACAAGAACCATACAAAACATGCTTTAACAAAAACTCTCCAAATGCTACATAAGACGACATGAGAGTACTCACATAACACTACTAAGACTAACAGCTCTGATAAGGTATGCATGCAAAACAAGAGCTAAATAAATGCAGCAACTAGAAGAAAAACTAAGAATACTAAGTATTCCCATGAAAAAGCAGAGCGTGTCACTCTCCAATAAAAGAATGTTGGGGGTCCAACAAAGATTATTGCAAAAATAAAAAACTTCTGAAAGAAAAAATAAAAGACGCTCCAAGTAAAGCACATAAGATGTGACCGAATAAAAATATAGTTTCACTAGAAATGACCTGATAATTTGTCGATGAAGAAGGGGATGCCTTGGGCATCCCCAAGCTTAGACGCTTGAGTCTTTTTGGGATTTTCTAGGATGTACCACCGGGGAATCCCCAAGCTTAGCCTCTTCATCCTTCTTGATCACGTCATATCATCCTTTTCTGTTGACCCTTGAAAACTTCCTTCACAGAGAACTTCTCACAGTCTTCATTAGCAACGTCAGTGCAATCGAAATAATAAATTCACATGGGTTTAGTTTCAACACAAGCCTAACACTCATAAACACATTAGCTACTGTCATAGATTATTTTAAAACTCTTTTTATCAAAAGAAAACCAAAAGAAAGAGATTAAGATGCAAATGGAATTATTGGCACAAATCTTTCAAAACAGGACAACAGGTAAAGATGATTTTTTTCGAAAATCTTCTGTTACTCAAATAAAAAATTGTTAAACTAAGAAAAGTTGTGTATATAGCCCAGGATTACGCATAAAAAAAATTCAGGTCATTCTGAATTATTTGTGATTTTATACAAATTTAACAGTGGACAGCAGAAATATCTTTCCTACGCAGTAATCTGAAATATAGTCGCAACTTTCTAATAGAGGCTTTACTTGGCTCAACAAAAACACAAAATAAAAGATATAGAGGGGTTTATAAGGAAATAGACAACACCTAGGTGCAAAGCACACAGAAAGAAACGATGGAAAACTGGTTGAAAACGGAGAAATAGAACGGGTTTTCTCCCGGTAGCGCTTTTCTTTAACGCCTTTCAGCTAGGCATAGAAAGCAACTCAAGTAATTTGAAGTGAAGAAGCATCAACATCATAACTTGCTCTAATAATAAATTAAAAAGGTAGCTTCATTCTCTTTCTAGGAAAGTGTTCCATACCTTTCTTGAGTGGGAATTGATATTTAATACTCCCCTCTTTCATATCAATAACAACACCAACAGTTCTAAGAAAAGGTCTTCCCAAAACAATAGGACAAGAAGCATTGCACGCAATGTTCATAACAACAAAATCAATAGGGAAAAATTTGTTATAAACCATAATAAGAACATCATCAATTATACCAAGAGGTTTCTTCTTAGCATCATCAACAAGATGAACATCCAAATAACAGTGTTCCAGCGATGGTAGATCAAGCATATCATAAACCTTTTGAGGCAGAACAGAGATACTAGAACCAAAATCACACAAAGAATTGCAATCAAAATCATTTACTTTTATCTTAATGATGGTCTCCCAACCATCATCTAACTTCCTAGGGATAGATGTTTAAATTTTCAACTTTTCTTCTCTAACTTTCATGAGAGCATTGGTAATATGTTTAGTAAAGGCCATATTCATGGCACTAGCATTGGGACTTCTGGCAAGCTTTTTTAGAAACATAATAACTTCAGAGATATTGCAATGATCAAAATCAAAATTATTATCATCAAAAGTAATGGGACCATTATCTCCCACATCTCTAAAAATTTCAGCACTTTTATAAAAACCAATTTCACTAATTTGAGGAAATTTAGCACGTTTCACCGAAGTGGTGGAGTCTTTGTTAACACCAACTACTTTACCATTGAAAGTAGGAGGTTTACTAGCACTTGGAGCTTCATTTTTACTAGTGGTGGTGATAGTGCAAACTCTAGCAATATTATTCTTTCTAGCCAATTCATCTTCTCTTTCCCACCTAGCACATAATTCAGCCATCAACCTAACATTATTATCAATTCAAACTTGGATGGAATTCAAAGTTTTACTTTCTTTAACATCATGTCACAAAACCTTCAATTTTAGAGAATCGACATCAATAGCTAGGCTATCTACTTTAGAGGCTAGAACATCTATTTTACCAAGTTTTACCTCAACAGATTTATTAAAAGTTGTTTGTGTGCTAATAAATTATCTAAGCATGTTTTCAAGATCAGAGGTAGAGCTTTTATTATTATTATATGAATTGACATAAGAATTACCATAACCATTATTAGGAGCATAGGGCTTATAATAGTTTCCACCAAAATTATTTCTATAAGCATTGTTGTTAAAATTATTATTTCTAATAAAGTTCACATCAACATGCTCTTCTTGAGCAACCAAAGAGGCTAATTAAAAGAACATTATTTGGATCTACTTGAGCTTTACCATTAACAAGCATATACTGAAGGGAATATGCCCGAGAGGCAATAATAAAATGCTTATTATCTTATTCCTTGTTTATGATGAATGTTTATTTCTAATGCTAGAATTGTATTAATCGGAAACGTTGATACATGTGTGCTTAATAAACAAACAATGGTTCCTAGTAAAGCCTCTCTTTTAACTAGATCATTGATTAATATATGATCAAGGTTTCCTGATCATGAACATTGGATGTTGTTAATAACGGGGTCATGTAATTATAAGATTGATGTGATGAACATATACCCAAAGTGAATATAGCAATGCGATCAAGTCATTAAGTTTACATTTTTATATCAAACATACGAAGCAACTTATTCCTTAGACCATGAGATTATGTCAATCACTGATACCGGAAGGATGCTTTGATGTCATCAAACGTCGCACCATAACAGGGTGACTATAAAGGTGTCGTTAAGTATTTGGAAAGTATTATTTGAGTATCATGGATCAAGAGTGGAATTTGTCCATCCAAATGACGTAGATATATACTATGGGCGCTCTCGGTGATATCACATCGAAACCGCTTGCAAGCACGTGATATGATCACAAGGATGTTGTATCACGGGAACGAGAAAAGAGTACTTGTCGGTAACGAGATTGAACAAGGTATGGTTGATACCAATGATCGAATCTCGGACAAGTAAAATATCGCGAGACAAAGAGAATAGTTCACGACGTTATTGGTTCACATGATCACGAGAGTCATTGTTGAATATATAGGTGTCATCACGGATCTCTAGATCCCGCTGTTGATTATTGATCGGAGAGGAGTCTCGATCATTTCTATATTATTCGCGAACTGTAGGGTGACACACTTAAGGTTCGATGACGCATTTGAGAGGATACTGAATATCGAAGAATGTTTTGGGCAGCACCGAAATTGTTTCGGGGAAAATTGAAATAGTTCAACGGGTTTTTCGTCGAATAGTTATTAATATAATTAACAAATGATTCGAGATGCTATATGCAAATGTTTGTTAATGGAATTAACAAATATAAATAAAGATTTTTTATTATTTTTTTAAAGGAAAACCTTTGAATGTTCCATGTGGGAAATAATGGGAAAATGAGTGGGTGTGAGTGGAGTGTCCACTCACATGATGAGGGAAGAGGTGGGGGCACCACCATGGGATGGCCGCACCCACGCCTTGGCTGCCTCCCCTTTCGCAATAAAAGGAGGGTGAGAGCTCTTCCTCCTCCACACACTTGCCCACCTCATTTCCTCTCCACCCGCTGCTCCATTCCATGTCTCCGGCTTGGCGAAGCCCTAACCGTGGGATTCTTCTTCACCCCCATGTCGTCGTGCTGCTAGAGTTCCGAGGGATCCTCTACTTCTGCCTCCCCGCTGGATCGAGGGAACGGAGGTCGTCATCAACCGTACGTGTGACCGACCACGGAGGCACCGCCGGATTGCGGTGCACATCTTCTCGCTTTCGGGATCAGTGTGAGTACGACTACGCCAACAACGAGATTTGATCGCATAACGCTTTGTGTCTTTGAGGGTATGTGTTCTCCTTAACCCTCTATTTGCCCGTTGCACTTAGTCTCCTAGATTAGATCTTGGCCTTTCGGGTGTCTCTCGCTTAGGAATTTTTTTGTTTTCTATGCAAAGACCCCTTCATAGACATAATAGCATCAAGCCTTTCACTCAAAGAGGAGGTTTCCTCTACGGAATTTACCTTCTTACCTTGTGCCACTCTGAATAATTTATCATCATATCATCAAGAAGCTTTGTTGCATTGCCCAAAGTTATGGACATAAAGGTACCTCCAGCAACTGAATCCAATAGGTTCCTTGAGGAGAAATTCATACCTGCATAAAAGGTTTGTATAATCATCCAAGTAGTCACTGCATGAGTGGGACAATTCTTCACCATAGTTTTCATTCTTTCCCAAGCTTTAGCAACATGTTCATTACAAAGTTGATTAAAATTCATTATATCACTTCTCAGGGATATAATCTTAGCAGGAGGATAATATTTTCCAGTGAAAGCATAGTTACAATCAATAATATTTCTAGGCAAAGATAGCAACCGTTCTTTAGCTCTTCCTCTCAAAGAGAAAGGAAATAATTTCAGTTTAATAATATCTCCATCCACATCTTTATATTTTTGCATCTCACATAGTTCAACAAGATTATTAAGGTGAGCAGCAGCATCATCAGTATACTAACACTAGAAAATTTCTCTTTCATAACAATATTTAATAAAGCAGGTTTAACTTTCATAGAAAGAAGCAGTAGGAGCCGGTGGAGCAATAGGTGTGCAAATAAAATTATTGTTGTTTGTGCTAGTGAAGTCACACAACTTAGTATTCTCGGAGGAACTCATTTTAGCAAAATAAATGCAAGAAAATAAATAACAACTATAAAGTAAACTAATTTTTTTGTGTGTTTTTGATATAAAGAAGCAAGACAAGACCAAAATAAAAACAAGACAATAAACAAAATAAAGAGGTTGAGAGTGAGAGACTCCCCTTTCCAGAAGACTTTTTCTCCCCTGCAAGGCGCCAGAAAAAGTCCTTGATGCTAGAAATGCGTGCTGGGAACCCCAAGAGGAGGGTGTGATGAGCAAAGTGGTAGGAACTTCCCCCCAGTTAAGAACCAAGGTTATGAATCCAGTAGGAGAAAGAGGATCTTCGGAAGGTTGATGCCACTGACGGTGGTGATGGCACCTCACCGGTGTCAGCAACAACGCGGAACTTGCACACAACACAACCAAAATACTTTGTTCCAACGGTACGGTGAGGTTGTTGATGTCACCGGTCTTGCTGAAAACAAAGATTGGACGTATAGTGTGGAAAATGGTGTATGCTTGCAGTAAGTAAAGAAAACAGTAAATTTTAGAGGTTTGTTTAACAGTGTAGGAAAATGGACCGGGGTTCATAGGTTCACTAGTGGTGTCTCTCCATAAAAGATAGCATGCTGGGTGAACAAATTACAGTTGGGCAGTTGACAAATAGAGGTTGCACCGTAGTGCACATTCATGACATGATGACTACTATGATATTTAGTGCGGCATTACAACAATATACATAGACCATAATCCAACTTCATCTATGACTAATAATCCACCCTCAAGTTATCATTCGAACCCACTTAGGTATTAAGTTGTAAGCAACAGATAATCGTATTAAGCAATGTGTGTAATGTAAGCAATGATTGTACACGCAGGCACTCACACCGCCATTTTCTCCCTAGTGGCAACATCACATCCTCCCCCGTCATGTTTTTGTCACTCGAGCACGGGCGAAAAGGAGGCATGAACCCACTATCGAGCATAAATACTCCCTCTTGGAGTAACTAGCAACTACTTGGCTAGAGCAACCACTAGCAACGGAAAGCATGTAAGATCAAAAATAGCATATGCAATAAAGACTATAATCAACTTGACATAAGTTCAATATTCATCGGATCCCAGCAAACACAACACATAGAATTACATAAGAACAATTTTGACCATGTTAGGCAGCTCACGAGATCTAAACATTGAGGCATATGAGGAGAAGACAACCATCTAGCTACTTTTATGGACATGTAGGCCAAGGATGAACTACTCACGTATCACTTCGGAGGCAGGCATGGTGATGAAGAGGCCTCCGGTGATGATCTTCTCTCCGGTAGGGTGCCGGGAGACAGCTTCAGAACTCCCCTGATCAAGGGATGACGACGACGGCGGCTACAGAACTTTTTGGGGATATTTGATCAGGTGCCTAGGGTTTTCCTTCGGGGGGGGGGAATAAATAGTCGAAAGGGAAAAGGCGTTGGACCCCTGGGGGGCCCACACCACCCCCGGTGCGGCCAAGGGGGGGCGTCGCCCTATGGTGTGGGCCCTCTGAGGCCCCCATCCGGGTCTTTTCGGGACTCCGTGGATCCTTCGGGAACTCTAAGACTTCCAGGCTTCGAATTTTCCAATTCGGAGAATATTTATCGAACAACTTTTCTAAAACTAGAAACAGCAGAAACATGGAACTGGCTCTGTGGTATCTTGTCAATAGGTTAGTCCGGAAAATTGGTAAAAATGACATCAAGAAGGGAGGAAACTTGTAGCAATTGGCATAATATCATCATGGAACATCAGAAATTATAGATACGTTGGAGACGTATCAATGATCTTAAATATTCTTATATTGATGATAAGAAAACATATCCTATTATTTTTAGTGCTAAACTTTCAGTTGAAGAAGAGGAAAGATTATTGGGAGTTCTGAAGAAACAGTGTGGACCTATTGGATATACTCTTGATGATTTGAAGGGAATTTCTCCTACTATATGTCAGCATGCTATTAATATTGAACCTGATGCAAAGCTAGTAGTTGAACATCAATTCCGTTTAATTCCTAAGATGAAGGAAGTGGTAAGAAATGAGGTATTAAAACTTCTTGATGCTGGTATTATTTTCCTATTGATGATAGTAGATGGGTGAGCTCCATGCATCGTGTCCCTACGAAAGGAGGAATAACTGTTGTGCATAATGAAAATAATGAGCTCATTTCGCAAAGAGTAGTAGTTGGTTATAGAATGTGCATTTATTTTAGAAAGGTTAATAAAGTTACTAAGAAAGATCATTATCCTTTACCCTTTATTGATCAAATGCTAGAGAGGTTATCTAAGAAATCTCTTTTTTTTTGCTTTCTTGATGGTTCTTCTGGGGTTTTTTCAAATATCTGTTAGGAAACAAGATCAAGAGAAAACAACCTTTACGTGTCCTTATGGTACTTATGCTTATAGACGTATGACTTTTTGTTTGTGTAATGCTCCTCCTACTTTTCAAAGATGCATGTCTGCTATTTTTCATGGTTTTTATGAAGAAATTGTGGAAGTATTCATGGACGATTTCTCCGTCTATGGAACTTCTTTTGATAATTGTTTGCACAACCTTGATAATGTTTTTCAGAGATGTGAGGAAACTAATCTTGTTCTTAACTGGGAGAAATGCCACTTTATGGTTAATGAAGGAATTGTTCTTGGACGTAAAATTTCTGAAAGAGGTATTGAAGTTGTCAGAGCTAAATTGGAAGTCATAGCGAAAATGCCCTGTCCTAGGGATGTTAAAGGTATTCGTAATGTTCTAGGTCATGCTGGTTTTGATAGGAGGTTTATTAAAGATCTCTCTAAAATCTCAAAGCCTCTTACTAATCTTCTTCAAAAAGATGTACTATTTGTTTTTTATGATGATTGTAAAGAAGCTTTTGAAACTTTAAAGACGGCTTTAACTAATGCTCCTATTGTGCAACCGCCTGATTGGAATTTAACTTTTGAAATTATGTGTGATGCTAGTGATTTTGCTGTAGGTGTTGTTCTTGGACAACGCATAGATAAGAAGTGAATGTTATTCATTATGCTAGTAAGACTCTTGATGTTGCTCAAAAAAATAATGATACTACTGAAAAGAGTTCTTAGCTGTAGTTTTGTCATGTGATAAGTTTAGGCCTTATATTGTTGACTCAAAGGTTCCTATTCATGCAGATCATGCTACTATTAGATACCTTATGGAAAAGAAAGATGCTAATCCTAGGCTTATTAGATGGATATTGCTTTTACAAGAGTTTAATTTACATATTGTGGGTAGGAAGGGTGTTGAAAATCCTGTTTGTTGATAACTTGTCTAGATTGGAAAACATTACTTTTGATCCTATTCATGTGAATGATAGTTTCCAAATGAACAATTGGCTGCAGTAAAGGTAAAACCCCAAGATAGTCCATGGTATGCTGATTACTTTAACTTTATTGTTCCAAATTATTTGCCTCCAACATTTACAGCTCAACAAAGAAGAAAATTCTTCTATGATTTGAGGCATTATTTTTGGGATGACCCACATTTATATAAAGAAGGAGTAAATGGTATTATGAGAAGATGTGTTCCAGATAATGAACAACGTGAAATATTAAAGAAGTGCCATAGTAGTACTTATGGAGGACATCACGCTGGAGATAGAACCGCACAGAAGGTTCTAAAATCAGGTTTATATTTGCCTACTCTCTTTAAAGATGCACGTAAATTTATTTTATCTTGTGATGAATGTCAAATAGTAGGAAATATTTTCTAGAAGTAATGAAATGCGTATGAGTCATTCTCTTGCTATTGAACCTTTTGATTGTTGGGGATTTGACTTTATGGGTCCTTTTCCTCCTTGAAATGTCTATACACATATAATTGTTGTTGTTGATTATGTTACTAAATGGGTAGAAGCTATACCTACTAAAAGTGTTGATGGAGAATCCTCGTTAAAAATCTTAAAGATGTTATTTTTCCTAGGTTTAGTGTTCCTAGATATCTTATGACTCATGGAGGTTCTTATTTTATTCATGGTGGTTTTAGAAAAACCCTTGCTAAATATGATGTTAATCGTAAAATTGCCTCATCTTATCATCCTCCAGCTAGTGGACAAGTAGAATTATCAAATAGAGAAATTAAATCTATCTTGCAAAAGACTGTTAATAAATCTAGGAAGAATTGGTCTGATAAGTTCAATGATGCTTTATGGGCTTATAGAACTGCTTATAAAACCCTATTGGTATGTCTCCCTATAAAATGGTTTATGGAAAAGCTTGTCACTTGCCTTTAGAATTAGAACACAAAGCTTATCGGCAGTGAAAGAATTAAATAAAGATTTTAAACTTGCTGGTAAAAAAACAATGCTTGATTTGAATCATTTAGATGAATGGAGACGTGAAGCTTATGAAAATTCCAAGCTCTTTAAAGAAAAATTTAAACAATGCCATGATAAAAGAATCCTTTATAGAGAGTTTCATGTTGGTGAGAAAGTTCTATTTATCATCCTCGTCTTAGATTTTTTGCAGGAAAATTACTCTCCCGATGGGAAGGACCTTATGTTATTGAAGAAGTGATCGTTCAGGGGCAATTAAAATTGCTTCCCTCAAGGATAACAGTACACAAGTGGTAAATGGGCAAAGACTCAAAACATTATATTTCTGGGGATTCCTATGATGAAGATGTCGATGTTATTCATGTAATGACTCTGGAAAAATTAATTGGAGGGAAGATTCCAGAATCTGCAGAGTCAGTTTTGGAATAGGTAATAGTTCTATTCAGAAAAAGTTCGCGAATTGCCTTTTCAGTTAATGTTTATTTATTTTTGGAAAATATGAAAAATACCGAGCCGAAGAGGAGTTGGAGAAGGTGCCCGGAGGTACCACACCACCTGGTAGCACAGGCCCACCCTTGGCCGCGCCAACATATGGTGTGGGCGCCCCAGAGCCCCTCTACGACTCGTTTTCGACCTGGACTTTCCTTTCGTTACGCATATTTTTTCTATATAATCCCCCCGGATCCCCCGACGTTCGTATATCGTTTTCTCGCCGTGTTTTTGTTTCGAGTTGTTTCTGCGAGGTTACATTTTCAGATCTAGAGCCACAATGTCTTCTCCCGGATCTCCCAAAGACAGTTTCTTTGAGAACGTCGTGAACCCGTACATGAACGAGTTGAAGATGCATCCCAAGGAGTTGCTGCTCAAGGATGGGATGGTGCAGATTGAAGATGTCCGGGGCCGTAAAGGAGAAGGCAGTTTGGATGCTACGATGGAAGAGCCGGAGCAAAAAGTCTTTAGGTACAAGAAGATGGCGGAGCGCGAAGTTGAGATCATCCCCATGATAAAGACATAACTGATTGTTGAGTACAAGAAGGAGACTTTGAAGCATTGGGAGGAAATTTTCTCACTCACCAAGACCACGAACGAGTTTCAAGCACAACTCTATGATGTGCATAATCAAAACTGTGAGTATAAGAACAGGTTTAAACGTATAAGCTCTGCTGCTAGTTTCAGGATGATGGAGACCAGGACATCATTTTTGGATGGAGAACCTTTGCCTTGGAAGTCTGGTGATGGGAATGATTCATCACCACCACCTCCGAAGAATTGATTCGTCATTGGTATTGGCATCCCCTTGGCTTTTTCCAAGCTTGGGGGAGTGCCGCGGTATCACCTTTATCTTTTACTCCTTTTTACCTTTTAGTAGAGTCATATCAGAAGTACAGAAAATATCATATAGTATGGTTTGCAGTCTGGAAGTGTCACTCCTTAGTTCGTTATCGTTGTATCCCTTGGTTTGAGTTGCCGTAATGAAATATTAATAAGAAGTTTCATCATCTACTAGTTCTACGTTATTTTAGTATGCAATTTTTGTTATGTGATTGATCTTGTTATTAGTATTGGTATCAATGTTTGAGGTTCAAGATAATCTAGTTGGTTTTGGCAAACTTAGCATTGGTCATTAGCAATAATACGTTGAGACTTAAGAAGAAACGAGGGAGTTGTGTGTAGATATATTATTCCATTACCTTTCTTCTTTGTTAGCTCATAAGTTTAGTGTATTCTAAATAAGTTTATTTTCACCTTCAAGGAAGATTGCATGATTGGCTTTATCACATATGTTTTTGTTTGTTTTACTTCAATTCTTATGCTTGCTACCCAACCTTGCTAGCCATAAACCTACTGAGAGGGAATGCTTCTCGTGCAATCCAAACCTTGAGCCCCAAAACCTTGCCAATTCTGTCCACCATAACTACCTAGCTGTGGTAATTAACCGCCACTCCAAGTAAATTGCTCATGTGCTACCTTTAAAACTTTCAAAATTACTCCTGTTTTGTGTTCTTGTTTTTGCTCATGAGGACATAAATGGAGAATCTTTATATAAATGTTTGATTGGACTTCACACACATGGACTAGTGGCTTCATCCTCTTATCCAAATGCTAAAAGAGCTGGCAGCGGTGTGCCCAGCCCCAAACTAATACACAAATTCTCTTCACTATTTTTGCCCCTGATTTATCAGTCAAAGCATAATCGTGTAAACAAAAGAGAATGAGGGATGACCTTGTACACCAGTTGCGTCCTTCGTATGGGAGACGCTCTTGTGAAGTGTAGTTGGCTTGTGACGTACTGTATTTTCTGTTTACCATTCGTTGACACTAGCATAAACCTCTCAAAATTAGACACTCCTCCATGGTTTGTGACTGTTGGCAGGCACCCGAGGATTCAGTGAGCCATGGTTTGTGTAAGATGGATGGGAGGAGTGTCATGCATTTTATACATATGTTTACTAAAATAAAAGCTCTATCACATGAGTGATCCATGCTTCCCTCTGTGAAGGGCCTATCTTTTACATTTATGTTGAGTCGGTAAACCCATTTCCTTCTGTCTTAAGAAAGCATTTGAATTGTTGTGATTCATCTGACTCCATGTTGATTTACTCAATCATGTTTATTATTCTTCCTTGTTTCTACAAATTCTTTTATCTGTTTGAATACCACTTAGAAAGTTACCAATGATTGCAAAGAGACTGTTATAATTGAGCATGACAAACTATGCAGTATACTTCTAGTATAAAGACTCTCATCGAAATATGAGTACACTGTTAATTGTTCTCTGACCAAGAACGAAATTTTCTTTTACCAATTTTGATTTACTTTTTGCACCATTATTGTTCCACTGCTTGTTTCAAGTTTGATTATATGAGAGGTAGTTGCTGTCTAAAATGATTTGTTCTTTGTAAGATGTGATGCCTCTTGTCCGTATTTCATTTATCGACACCTCACTCCATAAACTTGTGGTCATGTTTAACGAGTTCAGTTTCGCTTGGGGACAAGCGACGTCTAAGCTTGGGGGGAGTTGATACGTCCATTTTGCATCACTGTTTTATATTGTCATTTTCTGTTATTCATCGGTATATTTCATGTTATGATGCATTACTTATGTTATTTTATCTTATTTTGCATGTTTCATAATTTTTTGGAGAATAAACACCGGGACAAGAAATATGATGGAAAAAGCACCATCGAGATACCATTTTCAGAAGACCAGAAGAATAGGGGGAACACTGGAGGTGTCTTAGAAGTTCAGAGGAGGACTCTAGCCAGAAGGGGAGCCAGATGGGGGCCACCAGGGGCCCACGCCATGAGGTGGCGCCCCCCCTTGCCCGCGCCGCCAGGTGGTGTGGCCACCCTGGACCACCTCTGGCGAGGTCTTTCGCGTACTTGACCCCCAGAGAACTCTAAACCACATACCATCACCGAAGAATTATTCCACCGCCGCCTCGGGGAAGAAAACATCTGAGAGAGAAAAGATCTATGGCAGGGAGAAATCTGCCAGGGAAATTCCTCTCCGGAGAGGGGAAATCATCGCCATCGTCGCCGTCATCACTCCGGGAATCATTAAGACCGTCATCATCATCATCATCACCACCAGCACCATCACCCTCATCATCCACCACCATCCCACTCTAACAATTAGGGGATCCTATTGTTGTCTCGCTCCCGGTGTGGATTACTTGTTAGTAGTTGATGCTTGTGAGATTTATCGGTGTTAGCACTTTATGACCAGATTGTTATCATCCATTATATCACCTCTGATTATGATCCATCTGATTTCCTATCATTAGTTCGTTTAGTTCTTGACGAGATGGGAGAAGTCATGATGTTAGTAGTGAAGTTATATTGAAGTAATATCTCGTGGTTCGGTATTTAAGTTGTGGTGCTATTCTTCTAGTGGTGTCATGTGAACGTCGAATACATGATACTTCACCTTTATGGGCCTAGGAGGATGCATTGTGTATTTGGCTACTAATTGTGGGGTTGCCGGAGTGACAGAAACCTAAACACCCGTTAGGAAACCGATGTACGAGGGAGCGTAGAATCTCAGAGTTTAAGGATGTGGTTAGTTTTATCCTAATTACTTTATTGTATTTGCGGATGCTTACGAGGGGTATAATCAAAAGTATGTATTAGTCCTAGTTGGGAGGAGCATTAGCACAGGTTCACCCACACAACACTTCAAGAACCAATGGATATTAATCAACCGTAACGAAGCGAAAGCACTTTAATTTCCATGTGTCCTCGAGAACGTTTGGTTATCATAAGTAACTCAACCGGCTTGTCCTTTGCTATCAAAAGGATTGGGTCTCTCGCTACAATATTATTTACTGCTCTTTACTTTATTTATCTGCTATATCCAAGACGACCAAAAAACTTGTTTGCTAGTGTTTATAGTGAATCCTCTATCCAACCTGCTTGTCAACACCTTCTGCTCCTCGTTGGGTTTGACACTCTTATTTATCGAAAGTACTACGATACACCCCCATGTGTCCTTGTTGGGTCATCAGGGGTATATCGTAGTACTTTTGATAAATAAGAGTGTCGAACCCAACGAGGAGTAGAAGGTGTTAACAAGAAGGTTGGATAGAGGATTCACTGTAAACACTAATAAACGGTTTAATGGTTGTTTTTGGATATAGCAGATAAACAAATTGCGAGTAAATAAAATACATTAAATAGTATTGCAGCGAGTGGCCCAATCCTTTTGAGAGAAAAGGACAAGCCGGTTGTTCTAGGACACATGGGAGTTTCGTCACGTGCTTTCCCATCATATAGTTGATTAATGTTTATGGGTTTGTTAAGTGTTGTGTCGGTGAACCTATGCTAATTAACCGCCCAACTAGGACTAATAAATACTTGTGATTATACCCCTCGCAAGCATCCGCACATTAAATAAAGTAATTATGATAAATCTAACCACAACCTTAAAACTCCGGGACCCAACACTCGCTCGTGCATTGGTTTCCTAATGCGGGTTTAGTTTTCTGTCACTCCGGCAACCCCAAAATTAGTAGCCAAATACACAATGCATCCTCATAGGCCCATAAAGGTGAAGTATCATGTAGTCGACGTTCACATGAGACCACTAGAAGAATAGCACCACAAATTAAATACTAAACCGATAGATATTACTTCAGTATAACTTCACTACTAACATCATGACTTCTCTCATGTCCTCAAGAACTAAACAAACTACTCACGAGACATCATATGGATCATAATCTGAGCTGATATAATGGATAATAACAATCTGATCATAAAGCGTAAACACCGATAAATCACACAAGCATCAACTACTAACAACTAATCCACACCGGGAGAGAGATCTAGTGAGGAGCAACGATAAAGACCCCTAATTGTTACATCGGGATGAAGGTGGACGGCGGCGTTGATGGTGCTGGTGATGAGGCTGATGATGATCTCGATGAAGCCCGGAGTGATGACAGTGACAATGGCGACGATTTCCCCTCTCCGGGGAGAAATTTCCCCGGCATATTTCTCCCTGCCGGAGAGCTTACCTCTCTCTGGTGTTTTCCGCCCCGAGGCGGCGGAATAATTCTTCGACGATCCCCCGGGGCTTAGGGTTACCTGGGGGTCAAGTATGTGAAAGGGGGAGCCGAGGAGTGGACCAGGGAGCCAGACCACCCCCACGCGCGGCCAGGGGGCGTGCCGCCTGGTGATGTGGGGCCCAGGTTGCCCCCCTCTGGGTGCCCTTCTGTCTCACTTATGACTCCTCCGGTATTCCCCCTCTTCTTCTGATCTTCTGAAACAGGGTATCTCGTCAGCTCTTTTCTCATCAGATTTTATTTGTTCCGGTGTTTCTTCTCCCATAATTATTGAACATGCAAAATAATATGAAATAACATAAGTAATGTATCATAACATAAAATATATCGATCAATAACAGAAAATAACGATATAAAATACTGATGCAAAATGGACGTATCAATATCTTGAAGATAATCGTGAAAGATCACCTAATCCTTTTCTTCAAGATAGTTGCAATAAGCTCAACTCTATCCATTACCATTCTTCATATAAATCCTTGAATATAACAATGGCCATTATAGAATTCAACACATGAACTCCAATATTTCCTATGGACAAGATCTAAAAGAATAACTCAATGCGAACATTAGTCCATACAGATGATAATTAATTATCAAAACCACACATGGGGACACTATGCACTTTCAATAAACAACTACGTGGCCAAGGTAATCATAAACATCATAGAGAATTGCAAGAAAAGATTAAAAATCTCTACGGTTATAAGGGAATCATCTCAAATTGACATGAACAAAATAATCATAATCTCATGGTTCATCGTATACTAGCAAACACAAAATGCACAATTACATAATGGTGGTCTCGATCATGTGAGTCAACTCATGGCACTCTAAACACAGAGGCATAGGGGAGTGAACAACCATGTAGCTACTGCTATGGATCCATAGTCCCAAGATGAACTACTCACGCATCTGTCCGTAGGCGATCATGGCGATAAAGAGGCCTCCGGTGACGATTCCCCCTCCAGGACAGGGCTCCAGAAGCCCTAGATTGCACTCTCAAAGTGACGATGCCTCTCTATCTGTTTCGAGGAAAATAACAATGACCCAAACCTTTTTAAGGTTAAAGGCATCTTATAGGAGAACATGCAGCATGAGGCGGTGGCCAGAGGCCCACCAGGCGTGGTCAGTGGTGGGGCCACGCCTGGCACCCCTGGCTCGCTCCTGGTCTTCTTTGGACTCAGTATTTGTTCCGCGTAAAAAATAATCTCCATGGATTTTCAACCTTTCCGAGAACATTTCCTTCACAACTTTTCTGAAATAAAAAACAGCAAAACATAGCAACTTTCCTGGGGCATCTTTGTTAATAGGTTATTCGATGAAAACATTCAAAAAACGAAAGAAAACATGATAATAACATAAAATAATTGGATAGAAAAAAGCATGGAGCATACAAAATTATAGATACATTTGCAACGTATCAACATCCCCAATCTTAACTCCTGCTTGTATCGAGTAGGTAAGTGATAACAAAATATTTTTTGAGATATGAATTCAACACAATCTTGATCAATGTTGTGTAAAAGAATTTCAAGCTGAGATCAATTACTATAACAAAGGAAAGATAAATATTATTTGAACTAATGTAAAGTTAGCAACTATCTTGCGCGTGAAAAGTAACACAGCCAATTGAAAATAAATAATGAAGCATTGGAAGCAATAAGTTTCTTTCAATCATAAAGAAAAACATAATAACATGGTATCCCGCTTGTCCTTCGTGGATCAGCAAAACATAAATGCCAAGACACCTGCAAACTTTAAATGGTGACTAGATACAAATAATTTAAGTAAAAGCAATACCACAATCATGACTCAATCAATAATAAATTTTGGGACTATGCACATTATACTCAGAATGTCAACTATGATCTCTCAATTGGTGCATAAAGTAAAAAGATGAAGACTCAGCATAAAAGTAAAAGAAAGGCCCTTTGCAGAGGGAAGCAGGGATTACTCATGTGCAAGACCTTTTTATTTAATAAAATAGAGATATTGAAAACAATTTTGAGAGAAGTGTATTTCTATGTCAACTAATGCTATCAAATGATCTATCATATTTTCATGTATAATGGCTTCAAGAGCGGCCCCGTAGGAGAATCATGACATTCCCCTTTCTCCTTTGTTTGCACATGCTAAGTTGATGATTTCTCAAGTCCATATTGTGAAGAGATTTTACTGTTATCGTTGTAGATTAATTTGGGTTTGGCACCTAGATGCCTGCTATTTTTGAAAAATTAAGGACTATCACATTTTTCATGCTAGTCAGGTGTGAAGCCATCAAACATAAAAACATAACAAAGCATTCAATACTCCATTATGAGCTAAAACAGGAACACAAAACTGGTTAATAATTTTGACGGTTTAAAGGTAGCACATGAGAAATTTACTTGGCGTGGTGGTGAAATACCACATGTAGTTAGGTGTGGTGGACACATTTGGCAAACTTTGGTTTTGGGAGTTAGATGAACAAGTAGAGCTAATACTTAGTATGGGTGAAGGCTAGCAAAATATTGGGAGCGACCAACTAAGAGAGCAATAACGGCCATAATCATGCATGAAGTGATATTACAAGTAAAAAAAATGATCATCAAGGATAGAGGTGACTTTGTTTATAGTCATAACATGGTGTGAGAGTGTGCATTCGATCCAAGTAAATCGTTCTAGGGAGAATACCACAATACCATGCTTCAATGTGAGGAAAGAACACATGATTTAATTTAAATGGCACACTAAGCACTCTCAACTATTTGAGACTAGTCATGATACATCATAAACTACTAAGCATGACATGCTAAAGTATAGGCCACAATCAAAACAAGCTTCCTTTTGCACCACTATAAGCTTGAAAAAGTTTACTCTTTTCCAACACCAATTAACTTATTTGAAACAACTCTCAAAGAAGATAATCATTAAAATAAAAGATAGATAATCATATATAACTTAATCAAACCAACAAGCTCTGAAAAAAATTTGAGTGAAAAAAAGATCTTAGAGCAGTACTAGCAAAAAATGAACACTCACTAAACGATAAGAGTAGAAACTAGAGTGTTCTAGACAATGCAAACGGAGCATGTCTCTCTCCAAACTAAAATAGATAGGATCCAACCATAAGCTACAAAAAAATAAAACAAGAAAACTGAAAGAAAAATAAAATTACGCTCCAAGATTAACACATATCATGTGAATCAATAAAAACTATAGTGTTTTGAAAGAAACCTGATATTTTTGTTGATGAAGATGGGGATGTCTTCGGCATCCCCAAGATTTGACCCTTGTACTTCTTGGGTATGTATTGGGGTGACATGGGCATAACAAAGCTTGATATTTTTTCCATCCTTCATCTCATCATATCATTCTTCTCTCCCTACACTTGAAAACTTCCTCCACCTAAAACTTCTCACAATCTTCATTAGCATGAAAATAATAAATCCAATTCGTTCAGTTTCAACCCCAGAATAACACTCAGTTTAGTAAATTACCTACTGTAACAAATTGTTGCAAAGCCCCCCCCCCACCCCACCCGAAAGAATCTCAAAAGAAAAAAATTAAGAGGCAAATGCAAAAATTGGTAGAAATTTGTCAAAAGAGAACATCAGATAAAAATGAATTTTTTGGGGGGACCTTCTGTTTCTCAAATAAAAAAGTGGGAAACTAATGAAAGTTAGATAATACCCTGGGCAGGTTCCCAAAAAGTATAAAAAATTCCTCTTGTACTGGCTTAGAGAACCTAGGTTTTTGGTGTAGCCCAAAAATCTGGAAAAAAAATTGAAATTTCCCCAAATCATAGTAACTCTATATCAGAGGCTATTCAAGGAAAAAAACGAAATAAAAGGGTAAGGAGAGGTTGTTACAGAGGTAACAACTTCCAAGACACACAAATAACAGAAGAAAACATAAAAATAACGAAGGTAAAACAAAGTGGGCTGCCTCCCACAAGCGCTTTTGTTTAACACTTTTTAGCTAGCCATGAAGAATCAAGTATTATCAATAGAATCATGGATACTCCTCACATGGGAGTCAAAAGGAAACTTCATTATGGGGAAACTTAAATCTTATAATTCCCTCTTTCATATCAATAACATCACCATCTATGCGAAGAAAAGGTTTCCCTAAAATGATAGGACAAGGAAGCTATGCTTTCAATATCCAAAAAAATAAAAACAAAGTGGACATAATTATCATTAGCAATAATAAGAACATCAACAATCCTTCGCAAAGGTATTTTAAAAGTGGAGTTTATAAGATTCACTCCCAAAATACTCTCATCCAATGTTTTCAAATCAAGCATATCATATAAACTGTCACACCCTAGTTTTTGGAACGTTGCCTCACCTTAAGGAGATTTACCAACTGGAAATTCCATCCATTTTGGTAAATGACTAATAGGCTTTTCTAGGATTTTTAGAAGGAGTTTAAAAATGATTTTTGATGTGAATTCAATTGGATGAGTTTGTGTGTGACTAGATATATCTAATCCTAGATTGGATTAATTTTTAGAGCCATAGCTTATTTTTTGCACGCATTTATAGAAATATTACATTTTCTGTTTTCATTATTACTTTTGTGCTTGCCTGTAAATAAATGTTTTCTTGTTTGAATCTTGGTTTCCTAGCATGAGTATATGTTTTGCTAATTGTTATTAGGTTGTTTTCTTGAAATACAACTACATTAGGAAGTGTGTGCATGTTTGGAAATAAAATAGGAATATAGATAGCCTTGTATTGTTTTCTAGTATTTATTTTCTAGATTGCGTGAGCAAATCTTTGTATGATTGTGCACCTAAGTTTGATGTTGTTGAGTTGAGTTTAGTACCATTTTGGTACTGTTATTTTGATATTATCATCTCTGTTAGCTTGCACCTTATTTTATAGAAATGCATGTGTAGCAAATGTTTGTTGTTGTCAATTTATTGTTTTCACTAGTATGAATGGCTAGGTATTGTTTGTTTTTATAGATTAATTTTCTCAAGTGTAACAAGAGGCTTTGTGCCTTCTAAATACCTTGGTATTAGTGGGCCCATAACCCTCTGGTCCCATTGCCTTTCGTTAGAAATACAAATCCCATACCATACACTTGTTTGCAAGTAGCATAATTTTTATGTGTGTGTTTAGTATTTTCCACCAAGGAAAATAGATGGTTGTTTTACTTGTTTGAGTGAAGTGTTTAGTATTTCTTTGTGAATCCTAGTATGTTTAGTTGTGGTGCGCTGGTTGGCATAATCTTCCCTTGGGAATATCATGTTAAGAAGATTTTTGCCTTTTGTTTTTATTAAATTGAGTATGGGTTTGAAAAGAAAAAATATTTCTTAGTAGTCGTAAATTGTGTGAATAGGAATTCCTTTGAGTGTTTGGGTTTTTTAAAGTGTTCAGATGAGCTTGTATTGAGTGCATAGCTACTAGTTGTATATCATGTACTTTGATTGCTTGTTCTTTGATTATTACAAAAACATGTTTTATTAGACTTGATTGGTGCTTGCTAAGTAGTTGTTTTGATAGAATCATTTTAGTATATTTTCTTACTAGCATATTTAAGGTGTATGTGCGGTTAGTAGGTATTTATATTCATGTATTCTTGTTTAGGATCATGCATCCATGTAGTGTTATTTGCTTCCCTACTATTCAATTAGGGTCACCACTGGATATTATGAGTTGCTCTAGTATGGTTGTCTTTCTATTTTATGGTAGTATGATTATCCTAGCATGTTTAGCTTGTTTTTACTTCTGTTAATATGAAATGACTTTGTGAGTTGTTAGATGATATTAATTATGGAGTACATTATTTATCTTATAGCAGGCTTGTGTAGTAATCTTTTCACACTAGTATACTATTAGTGCACTCCTGTTATTATTCTATTTTATAGCTTTATTATCGCTTATGATTAGGGTGTTTTAGAGTGTGTCTTATGACTTGTTACATTGATTGAGCCACTGGTTTGTTTTATTTTCATGATTGATGGATTCCTCGGCTTTTGGGTAGACATAAGCGTAGTCAGTAACTAGCTTATTCATCGGTGGTATGTTTGCTGGCTGTCTGGGTTTGTCTAAGTGCTTACCTTAGTATGAGTATAGTACTATTGTTATTATTGTTTTTAGTAGTATCTTGTTATCTATGCATTAAGTTAGTGGTAAACTATTTTGGTGATGATTGTTTGTGTTGTTGTGAATACCCACTGCCATGGGTATTGATTTGATTGATTGTTATTATTTTAGTAGTCTCACCCTTGCGACCACAAAGCTATATTTTTAGCTTCTTATGTATCTTTGTATGAGAGTGGTACACCCACTCCATATATGATATATAAGATGTGCAATATGGTTTCTCAACCATGTGTTTTTCTGACGATAGTTTTGTACCATGAGTGTTTGTGAGATAGTTTTCTCGATAAATTTCTGAGTGATTACGCTAGTATAAGTTTTCTCGTTATATGTGGTGCCTTGTTATATTGTTTTCCTTATTTAGTTCCGAGTGTGTGTCTTTATTTCTTTTACGATGCTAGAAAACGAAGAAGAAGAAGAAGAAGAAGAAGAAGAAGAAGAAGAAGTTGTGGAGCTGTGAGTCAAGTTCAAGCTACTTCGAGACTAGGGACACTAAGAGTTTTAAGGTAAGACATCCTGATGCTTGCTACTAAACTAATCATTATCTATCATGCATGTTTTACTTCTGAAAGTTTACAAAACTTTGTTTATCAAAAACTATTTTTGAGTGACTACTACTACTATTAATAATAAATATATTATTACTATGCGAGTAGTTGATACTTGGTGTTACCAAGCCCATAGCCACCATATGGTGTTTATTACCACCAAAAGTATAAGTCCCTAAGTGGACACCCTAAAAATATGTTTTTGCAAAACAAAGGCTTTATGGAAAACCCGGTGGAAAGGGTGAGCCTTATCCACATGAAGAATGTTGATGTGGTCATTTTTGGGAAAAACGTGTTTTCAAAAATGACACATAAGCTAGTCTTAACCGGACAAACTTTACCGTACTATCACTCTATCCTAACATGGGCACGGGGATTAACTTGAAGTTTGTTTTTGTTAGTGTGTGTTCTATCTCAAATTTTTATAAGGGGACAGACTCCCTCGAACTGAGTGTCGCAAAGTTATGAAACATGCGGCATATAAAGTGTGGGATTAAGTTACCCTCTGCACGCGGCAGTTGGGTCTCCTGTCATGGCGAGGTGAGACCTATTTCTGGGGAGATTAAACTCGACTGAAGAGATAGTCATATTCTAGCTTGAACGTAGTGGATGGTTAGGATCAGTTATCCGATGTACACATACTGTTGTTACAGTCCGTGGTTGTTCACGGCGGATGTATTGGATCTGGTGGATTGTGTACACCTTTGCAGAGTCAAACTATTCTGAATAGCCGCGTCCTCGGATATGGACAGTTGAATGGCCACATTGTGTCAATGTTTTCAAAAAGGAGTTTTCAAAGTGAGTTGAACTCGAGAGGTATAGAACAACGGAAGTTTGTACCATGGAGGTACTATTGAAGAAAAGACAGAAGTAGTTTTAAAGAAGTTTTGCAAAGGAAAAAAACATTTCTTTTATAAAACAAGGTTTATAAAAACTCTTGGATATGCAATATCTACAAGAGAAAGAAAACTATATTATTTTCTTTTGAAGTATCTTCTTCAACAAAGATACAGAGATTTTCAAAATCAACTACGATATGTCTTTCATATATCATGGATAGTGAACCCTATATATATCCTACCTACTCCACTATATAAGCATACTTGCATTTTGGTAAGCTACATGATGGTTGTCTTGCTGAGTACATTCAAATGTACTCAATATTGGTTTCGTCCTTGGTATTTACTTTCCAGACTTCGAGAAGGAGTCTCGGGAGGAGATCTACTAGGAGGAGTACTCCACTGATGGCCTTGCAACCTAGGGTCGTCTCCTGGTCAAAAGCATGTAGGTTAAGGCGTGACTTGGGCTCTACTATGTTGTGTGCGTTTTAGCCTTCCGCTGTGTGTGTTGTGTGTTCGCCCTGCGTGGCAAGTGTGTTAGGATAGGTCATGTGACCATGTCCCTTTTGTAAGTTTTCTGTAATCATGTAATGGATATTGTATCTGTGTACCAACTTGATATGGTTTTCATGACTATTGTGATCTGGGATCATGAATGTGTGCATATCGGAGGTGTCCTTGAATAGTGGTTCTGGGGGACCGTACATAAACTTTTAGGCATAATATAAGAACTTGCACAAAGATCACATAAAGCATTACAATCAAAATCATTCACTCTTATTCTAATAGTGGGCTCCCAACTATCTTTTAATTTTCTAGTAATAGAGGCTTCAAGTTTGAGCCTTTCTTCCTTAGCTTTAACGAGAGCATTAGTGATATGTTTAGTGAAAGAAATATTTATCTTACTAGCATTAGGATCTTTAGCTAATTTTTGTAAGAACTTAATAACATCAAAGATGTTTGAATTATCAAATAAAGTTTATCAACCTCAAACGTAGTCAGAAAAGTTTCTTCTAAAATCATATTATCCTCAATCCCACTTGCAATAATTTTCTCATTGGATTTTCTTTAACTCCAATCTTTTGGGACTCCTTCTACCTAAAGTCATGAACTCTCCAATCCCATTTTTTTGACATTAACAAGTTTATAAGAATTAGGATACTAATTGGTACTACAAGTTTCCGCTTCTTCAAAGGGTTGGATAGTATAAATTTTAACAGACTCAACTTTTATCATGTTTTTCAACAATTTTAGCTTCTCTTTATTTTCTAGCACGAATTTGAGCTAACATTCTCCTGTTGTCATTTCTTTGAACTTTTATAGCATTTATAGGTTCAGTTTTCTTGGACTCAAGAGGTGTAGTCCTAATTTTTTAAAATTTCACACC
Organism: Alopecurus myosuroides; assembly: GCA_028641055.1. NCBI lineage: Eukaryota > Viridiplantae > Streptophyta > Magnoliopsida > Poales > Poaceae > Alopecurus > Alopecurus myosuroides. Next base: position 92,687,672 of record CM054057.1, read on the forward strand.
ATGAGCAAGACTATCAATTTTCAGCACAAGATTGTCTAGTTTTGCAAGCCTTTCATTTGGTGAAACTTTTAGGATTGTTGTAAGAATTTCCATAAGAATTCCCATGTGAATTTCCACTATTATTAGGATATGGCCTATAGTTGTGGCCACCAAAGTTGTTTTTGTAAGAATTGTTGTTGAAATTGTTTCTAGCAATAAAATTCACATCAATTTGATCATTCGAATTAGCAAACAGGGAGTTCAAGGTAACACTACTAGTATCGATAGAAACTTTTTATCTAGCAAAGAAGCAAGAATATCAATCTTATCGCAAAAAAAGAGAGAGCTCCTCAACAGAATTTACTTTTTTACCTGTTGGAGACCTTTCCGTTTGCCATTGGGAATACTTTCTCATTAGATCATCCATTAACTTGTTTGATGCACCTAAATTGATGTTCATGAAGGTTCATCCCGTAGCTGAATCCAATAAATTCCTTGAATAAAAATTTAATCCTTCATAAAAAGTTTGGACAACCGTCCACGTAGTTAGTCCGTGTGTGGGACAATTCTTAATCATAGTTTTCATTCTTTCCCAAGCTTGCGAAACATGTTCATTGTCATTGTCTAAGAATCAATGCTATTTTTAGGCAAAGACAACAAACTTTCCTTAGTTCTTGCTCTTAATGAGAAAGGGAACAATATTAATTTGAAAATATAAAAATCTACCTCTTTATATTTTTTTCATGTCACATAACTCACAAATTTATTTAAATGAGAGGTAGTATCTTCTCTAATACCAGAAAATTTATCGTTCATGACAAGATTCAATAGTGCAAGTTTAATTTCATAAGAATCTGTTGTAGCAGCAGGTCGAGAAATTGGTGCGCATATGAAATCATTATTATTAGCACTAGTAAAATCACATAGCTTAGTGGTATAATTATTAGCCATGCTTGCAAGATAAAATAAAATAAATAACAACATAATAAAGGACTAAAAACTAGAGAACTATTTTTTTGGGTTTTTTATAAATAGAAAAGAGACTAAACAGAAGTAAACTAAGTAAGAACAAAACAAAAGAAAGAGAGTGGTAGTGTGGGACTCCCCTTGCAGCAAGCTAGAAGTCCCCGACAATGGCGTGAGAAAAAGTACCCTAGTGGTACGCCTGGGTAGTGTGGAACTAATCACACACTCGTTTGGAGACCCCGCCTAGTGGGCCCTGGGTACCCTAGCCACTGCCTCAAGTCCCCTCTTCGCCTATAAATTCCCTTTAACCCTAAAAATCATGGGACGGAGTTATTTTTCACAAAACATACATAGAGGCGTCGTCGACTCGATAGTCCAATCTAGGTCTTCAGGAGTCCCGCTTACGCACCCTTCCGGAGGGGGGAATCATCACCGGAGGCCTCTACATCGCCATGATCACCTCCAGACAGATGTGTGAGTAGCATCTCGGGACTACGGGTCCATAGCAGTAGCTAGATGGTTGTTATCTCCCCTATGTCTCCATTTTTAGAGTCTCGCGAGCTGCCTCACATGGTTGAGACCACCGTTATGTAATTGTGCATGTTATGTTTACTGGTATCCAATAAACCATGAGATTATGATTATTTTATTCATGTGAATCTCATATGCATAATTTATATTTGTAGAGAGTTTTAATCTTGTCTTGCCATGCTCTTTAATGTTTATGATTATCTTGGTCACGTAGTTGTTTTCACCTCCAAGAGAGGGTTTATATGCTAGATAGTGGGTTCATGCCTCTTTGTTTTCTACGCTCGAGTGACAGAAACGCGCGGGGGGAAAAGATGTGTTGTTGCCACTAGGGATAAAACAATGCTGCTCTTATCTACGTACGGGAACTACTTCTTACCTTACGTATCTCTTGCACACATCGCAATCACTTCGTTGATAAAACTTAATACCAATGAGTTTGTTGGATTGCTTTCGTGAGGTGGACCTTTAGATATGGATGCATGTTGGATAGCGGTCCATATGCCTTGACGTAATTCCTACAATGTTAGAACCTATGAACTTTATCTTGTCATATTAATATTGTTATAGGTTCATGATTTGTCAATTGCCCAGCTGCAATTTGTTCACCCAACATGTTTGTTTTCTTTGAAGAGACACCACTAGTGAACCTATGACACATGTTCCTATTTTTATCATATTTGCAACCTTCTTTGAAGCATTTTAATCATTCTTTCCTTGCTGTACCATTTTAACTTTAATTACTTTCCAAGGCTCCTTCGTTTAATTCTCCCGTTTTCAACAAGACCGGAAAATTGACAACCTTCCGGAATGTTGGGGCAATAGAGAGTTCGTTCTTGTCTGCAGGTTCCATGCTTGATCAACATCGGTAGACCGCCCCGTTGATACAAGTAAGCTTCTTCAAAACTATGAAATCCTACTGAATCGATAAACTGGTTCCATACTATAGGAAAATTTACACTAGACTACATCATACCTTCAGCTTGGGGTCTCCCAATGAGCGTGTGATCACGTTAGCATCAAGCTTATAATTAAAAAATCCTATAATTGCATTAGAGACTCTTCTAATCAGGTTTTGAGTTATACTCTGCTGATTAGACCTATCTCTAATTAGCTCTTCTCTCTCATGTGTTGATAACTTTCAGATTTAAAATACCTCTAATCACATTTGACTAGAGCTACGAATTAGCAACGTCGAAAGGATGTCGCTATTCATCGGTGTCGGGTCCTGGACGGCGGATCATTGACGGGTTGACACGAGCGTAGGCGTGCACACCATAAAAGGGATTACACGTGTGATACCTGACGAGGGAAGACTTAGCGACATCCTTGCAACTAGGCCTAGTTGTGAGTATGTAGGATTATTCAGAACTCTTCTACGACTATAGCGAATCAGCTTCCCGGTAAATCGTGATCCTGATCCTCGCCTATATGGACATATCCCGTTATCTGCACAGTGATCTTGGCGGAGTACGTAGGGAATTTTTTAAAATTCTGCAGCGTAGTCCAGCATTTTGGTATCACAAATTCAAGTTTCATAAAATAAGTTGCTATTTCTCATACAATTCTCAACTTGTCAATTTGTTCTACAAAAGAAAAAATTTCACCACAACTTGCTTTTCAATAGTTGCTCGTTTTCAAACATACCAATTGTATCCCTAAATTGTGAAAATATTTTTAAATACAATTTTGGTATTATGGAAATCAACTACATACTATTTACTAGCTTCTTAACATACAATTTACAAACATACCAATCTATGCTAGAAAAAACATGTTTTTTATCTATAGATTGCACTGGACATGGAACAAACTTGAGCTGAACCATTTGGAAGATTCTGCAATTTTCAACTTCCGAACAAACTTATCTAAAAAATCAAAATTTAAAAAAAGTATACAAATTTCCAGTAATTCAACCATGGCGCCCGTATTTTTGCAATCCCTGATTCACCTTCGTGGCCCTCAACTTTAGTTCAAATTACCATTACAAGAATTGTGAGACAAATGTAGTAGTAGCTTTTAGCAGTTATCACGTTTACACGATATTAGATGTTGTTCTCTTTTCACGGTGTTATGAGCTCATTTATAAGCTGCTTTGGCAAATGCGCTGACAATCAATTTCCTCTCTTCCCTCATCAACCCAACATATACAACTACACTTAGACTAGCCATAGTGATGGTATCATAGCCAGTATCATGAAACTTGGACCGACAAAAAAGCTGACGTGGGAGGTAATTAATGAGGAGAGAGATGATTAGAGTAACATAGGTAGATACCGTATCATGACACGTAAAACTAGAAAACTTAGTTGCATGTAAATCTTGTACACTTATTTGCATCGAGCTTCTACAAAACAATAAATAAAATGATATTATGATACTACTATAAGATACTATGCATTATAGAGGTAGTATCATATACTAGTATCACGTGCATGATACTTGTGTATGATACTTCCCACTATGACCAGTCTTATATATCTATAGGATGGCACATTTTTTGAAGGGAAACAGTGTTAATCCACCGGAGGATGACCCTCCGCGTCTAGTCACGCGCGTCCCTCCCAAGTGTCTCCTATATATAGGCCCACGTACACCTAACGACATCCTTCCCTTACCCCCCGTCTACTTTGTTTCCCCCAAGCCTTATCACTTCTTTCTCCCATCGCATGGCCATGCATACATGATCCCATCTCCCGTGCCCATGTTGCTCATCGCCACCGACCCCCCACGCAAAATACACTGCACCGCCGGCAACCGTTTAGCAGCCCTCTCTCCGACGATGTTGTCGAAGGCCGCCAGCGTGCTCCTAAAGGCCGGTGGCGTTGCTACAAAAGGTCACCGGTGGTGCTCTCATGAAAGGGCGCGCGCTATGGTTCTGCCGAAGGCCGGTGACGGTGCTACCGAACTCGGCTGGCGGCGGTGCTACCGTAGGCCACCGGTGATTCCCCCGAAGGCTGACAACGGTGCTACTTTAGGCCGCCAGCATTGCTCCCGAAGTCCGACTGTGGTGCTACTGTAGGCCGGCTAGCGTTGCTCCCGAAGGTCCGCAGTGGTGCTACTGTAGGCCGCTGGCGTAGCTCCCGAAGGAGGTCCATGGCTACATCCCCGGCGACGGGTGGCAACCGGTCGAGGTTCCGGCGACAGGCGGAGGGGCTACTGTAGGCCGCTAGCGTTGCTCCCGAAGGACGACCATGGTTGCATCTCCGGCAACAGGTGGCAACCGGTCGAGTTTCCGGCAACGGGCGGAGGTCGCAGGGACGTGCGGTGCCTAGGAGTTGTGCGTGGGGACTTCATTTTGCAAGATTGCTGGTGAAGCATGCGGGGTTTTTTCCCTTTTTTTCGTGCGGGGATGAGGCAGAGAGACGATCCGGAGGATCGATGGAAACAATCCTCCGGAGGACGCTCAGAGCTCCACTGTTTTAAAGGTAATTCATGTTTGTCTTTCATTAATTACTCATTTAAATTGAGTTGGTCCCCGTTGGTATCGTAGACGATACGTCACACCTGCAGTGAAGATAAGCCCTCGTCCACTCAGTCGATGAGGCCATCAGTTTCCTCGGCCAGTTTATGAGGGCCCTCAGGGCAGCCATGTTTGCTTGGATTACAAGCTCTCGCCGAGAAGATATTGCAGAACCATGTGGTTACTGCTGCCCACGATGCTGCCTCGTCTGTCCACCACGGTGTCTCCCGTGGGACACTTCTGCTTCACGAGGGCGCCTAGGGTTTCTTCCCTAGGCATGGGGGTGGTGGTCTCCCCTTTCGCCGGAGGAGATCGACCAGTTTTGTGGCTAGGTTGGCGGATTTCGCGATCCGTCGTCTAGTCCCCAACGGTGGGACGTGGCTGCCGGTGAAAGCTGGCCGGACTTCGGTCATGGCGGACGATGGCGGCGTCGTGTCGTCGCTACCTTGTTGAAGGCATCGTTCATGCAGTCTGCGTTTCCTCGCATGGGCTGCTCCGGGGGAAACCCTAGACCTGGGTCTCCCAGGTCGGACGATGGTGGCGCACGGCGCCGTTTTCCCTGTTGGGGGCATCGTTTTTGGAGAAGACAATGGATACAGGTTCCACTGAGATGTCCCGGGGGAAACCCTAGATCTGGGTCTCTCGGATCGGACGATGACGACTCTTCAAGGTCGCTTTCCCTCATAGGGGCATCGTTTGGGAACAGGTGCTGGTTGGTATGGAAGGAGGTGGCGTGCCGAGGCATCTACCACATCGACGTCGACGAGTCTCGGCGGCGCGGTGCAGCGGAGTCCCGGTGCCGGATGTGTGATGATGGGAGCGCGCAGATCGGATATGTTGTCTGGCGTCTTGGTGACATCGCCGACATGCCTGCCAAAATTAATATTTGGGTCACTGTCCTGAAGATGAATTGGTTTGAGGAATACGGTGGCGGCGACTTCCGTAGCTGGTCCATCAGTGCCGCTAAGGGTCTGCTGGTTTGGTTATGCCCCTTGTTCGCTTTCGTTCGACTTGGTGTGGCTTTCTTTTGATGATGTGCGTTGGTGCGTTGGTCACCCCCTTCATCCGTGTTGTAGGTGTAGCGAGCAGTCGCTAGTATGGTGGTTCTCTTCAGTTTGATCTTTGTAATTCTCTTGTAAGGTGTTGTTGCATAATTGCGGAAGGCTGTGTGCATCACTAGATGCAGAGACGGGGATCCGCACCCCCCTTTTCTAAAAAAAAGATGTGGTTATATTAGCTCCAAAAGTTGGTCGGGATCCAGTTTGGCAAACTAAACAAGATTATAAAATTGAGAAATTATGAAAGAAAATAATTCCTCAAACTCTAGTTTTTGTTCAAACAAACACGCGCGCGCGCACACACACAAAACTGTAAATTCACTGCACCATTGTTCTACCTGACAATTCACTAGAACAATTGCAATGTGTCAAGAAAAAAAAAGACCTCGTAATATGAGAATCAGCAACTAACTAGCATGATCCTTATCAGGCAGCGGAGACCTCCCCAAACCCACCGCCATTGGATTCATCAGCGAAGACCTCCTCGACCACGATGGCAGTGACCGGGAACCCCGGGAACCCAGCCGCATAGCGAGCAGGCTGCTCGGGTAGGCTGCAGCGATGGTCTAGCCGGAACAGCTGTATGAAGGCACCAAAGGCTGCATCGAAAGCCGCGGCTTGGATCCCGTAGCTGACGGCGGTGACCGGCCCGACGAGATGCATGGAGAAGAGGGCGGCGGAGCTTCCCCCGGCTACCACGGAGCTCCAGTGGTCGTCCCGCTGGCGCGCGTGGGCGATGACGCGGTGGATGGCCTCGTCGACGCCGGACATGGCCGCGCCGCACGCGATTTCCGGGGCGCTCTTGGCCACCTCCTTCACCCCGCCGGCCAGGCGCTGGCCGCTGGGTGAGCACCATACGCCCCCGACGAAGGACCAGATAGTCCTGAACACGGCGCTGGAGATGACTCTGTGGCGCACGTCGTCGGCGAGGCGCTCCGGGTCGGGGAACGCCGACTGCGCGGGCATCGTGTTCATGGACAGGCTCTCCTCGGTCTATGGGTTTCCGGTGTCGGAGGTGGGCGGTTGTGGCTTCGATCACAAGTTGATCGATCGTGGGATAAATCGTCTCGGTCTCACGTACGGAAGTCGGCGATGGATCGAGAAACCTTTGTTCCAGTATCTTCTTACGTTTTATATGGCGTAAAGGCAGGTAGCTTGTTCAGCTTTTTTTTTTTACTTTTTCTTTTGAGCGGTATTTTTGTTTTTTTACATAGTCCATTAAGTTGGCCCGGTTTATGGGCCATGGGGTAATCTGGGCCGAAAAACGAAAGAACAAAGAACGCTGGGGACGCCATCGAAACAAACAAATGCTCCACTGCCAAAACATGACGACCCTATATACTTTGGTGATTGTGAACAAGAAGGTAGGTGGCACCCGAGATCGCGTGGCACACGGGATAAACTACCTCGAGCAAACAAACAAAAAAAGTAGGTGGCATCCGAGACTCAAAGACAAGTCCGTCGCCCAAAACTGTACACGACCATCCCATCGAACCTCGAGGGTAAGTTTGCCACTCCAAGAGCTTCCATGGTCGACCTCCAATCCAACCAATACTTTGCCCAAAGAAGAGGAAATTCTCTTCGGAGATGCATCCAAGTAAGTGAATAACTTCATAAAGCACCATCATCAACATGGACACTCGTCGAAGACATAGATTTCACCCAAATCCTCGCGCCTCTCAACCTATGGGGCCTAGCAACTAGCATCTACGAGCCGGAGCCAAAACTTCGTCCACTTAAACAACGATAACATACCTAGCAGTACGGAAGCACGGCTAGATCACCATGGAGGCTTGCCTGAGTCGGTTTCGTACGAAGCAGACCTCAAGGTCGTTTTGTCGAAGACAACGCGACTTAGTGCCAAAAACATGGCACCTCGCGGGAATTACACATATACGGTGTAACCGACGACTCATGGGTTCCGGTCCAGCAAAGCAGCGGAAGTTAGATATTTGGACTGAAGAGATCACGGGATGACAGTGTGCATATGATGGAGAGAACCTCGACTATAGCGAAACTTTAAAATGAGAACCACGTGCACGCGATGACAAAAGAGAGAAATAAAATTTGTGCTCAAAAGGAGAGGGGTGCCTCTCCTTATAAAGAAGGAGGAGAGAGGCAAACGACTTGTCTTAGCCATGTGGGATTAATCCTCTAATGTGGAAAATAACTTTAAAAAAATAAAAAATAAATTTAATTATTAATTACACTAATCAATAATAAATAGTATTATTTAACTTATTCTATCACCAAAACACCTTTCGTCTCACCCCGATCTCCACCAGATAAATTCCGGAACCATTCTGACTCTTTTCTCTTATTTCTCTTCGGTGACCAATCTACCTAACGTCGATTACCCTTAAGCGTGACACCTTTGCGGTTCAGGATCACTCCAGACATGATTGAGGTTCTTCTCCCATCAATGACCAACAGCAGGATCTGGAAACCTATGATGGTCCTGTGCAATCCAGGATTATCTTTGCCGTGTGAATTTTAAATGTCAAGTTCCCACTCCTTTTGTCATGCGATACTTAGTTTGTCGGAGATTCATTCTCCAGTATCTAAATACCTAGTACAATCTTCTTACTAAGAAACACATCTACTCATCACCATGATATTGCATCCTCGTGACCTAGTCACATGCTAGCAATCTTTACTTGATGTAGCACCACTGAGTGGGCCTAGAGTATATATCCATTATCTGGGTTGACAAATCCCACTCTCGATGCATATTCTTCTACGTATCCCTCTGGTTACCTGAGAAACACCTTTATGATCATCCTTTTATGATGTGACGGTTGACGAAGTCATGGCAACCTCGAAGATAGCAATTAAATATCATCTCACAGTCAGAGGTTTGGTTACTACATTTTCTGTGATATCACAACGTATTATTATGACATACATAAGTTAGGTGTGTGTCCATCACATCATTCACCAATGACATGACTTCATTGTCAATGATATAAATGTCCATAATCCGGAAATCTTAATCATCGGCTGCCCAATAGACTTGTTCAATAGAGGCTACTAGGGACTCTGTTTGTTTCATACAATATGTGTATTAATGTTTCCCCTTTAATATTGTTATAACATGGTATAAAACATATTAGGAACATATATATACGGTAGCCCTATTTGACGATGCAGAATATTATTCTGCACCCCACCGGACGGATCCCGTTGTTCGGAGCCGCGCGCGTCCACCCGTCTCCAAACGTGCGGCGTAAATAAAACCCCACGCGACATAAGATCTTTGGTTGGCTGGCCTCGCGCAGCGGAAAAGATCATGCATGCGACCTAAGAAAACTTTCGGAAGATTATGTCGGCCAGTATCCTATCAACTGATGCATGCAACGTAAGAAAACGATACCATGCGACGTAAGAAAACCTTTCAGAGGATTATGTCTCCTATCAACTAATGCATGCAACGTAAGAAAACGGTAGTAAAATTACGTTCAAGGAAACGTGTAGTCTAATTCTCATATGTAGCCTACCTAAGAAAAGAAGTATTATTATTATTTTTTTATTTTTTTTGCAAGCCAACCTGTGGTTGGATGGTTAGGAGGGTGCTTATACCTCCAGCTCACCAGAGTTTAAACCCCAGGTTTAACACCTGTGTGTTGCATTTAGGCGGAATATACTTTCAGTGGGAGGCGACGTTCCCGTCGACAGCGAGGCGCCTGTGGTGACTTCGTGAGTCTCAAGACCCGCCGGCATAGTCTCTCGGAGGTGCTCATAGGGGTAGAGTGTGCGTGTGCGTTCATAGGGGTGAGTATATGCGCGTGTATATGAGCTCTTGCGTTTGTACTGTGTTTCTCAAAAATAGTAGTATTAATTTTTTAAACAAAATAAGTAGTAACGCTACCCAGCATGCTTAATAGGATAAATTTGTACCTTCTGTGGTGATTAAAATTCAACGTTAGAAAAGAAAAAAATATCGTAACAATAATGAAAGGTGTACTCATAATTTTAACACCCATGGATGGAATTGTTTATAATGTGTAAGAAAACAAAAGGTAAAAAGTCAACATAAGTCTTGCAATAGTCTCACAACTCATATCATACGGGTAACATTCTTAGGATCATCTAAGAGTCATAATAAGTGAACAATTATGTCGAATGTACAGGAACTACAAATCATTTTTTTAATTCATGAGAACATCAGATCATTCATATTCTAATCAGATACACAACATAGTTCTAGTAAATGCTATCGTCTGAACCACGTGATGGATCATTCTCTACCTCATCATCTTCCTCTTGATCATCTTCTTCATCCAGTAGACGGTGTCGAGTTATCGCGACTCCCTTGCCTCTCGAAAACCTTCCCCTGCTCCTGCCCCTTCCCCTTCCCCTTCCTTTGCTTGTGCTGGTGCCACCGACCAAAAACTTTTGGGGTGGGTTTCAGCATGATGCCTTATTATGACCGGCTTTAAGGCCACATTTCCTACAAACTTTTGGACAACTTTTTTCCACGTGCACCGATGATTTCAAAATGAAATGCAGAGTCTTACCTTGGTGTGGACACCTTCAAAGGATGAATCAGAGACAACGTTCCATCGGTCTTCATTCATTGAAGCCAGGGCATTGACTGAGTTTCAGCGATCGCTATAAGAAAGACATAAAAAAAGTTCTCCTTACCCGTCGTGCGAATTATGTGAGGTGTCCTACTGTAGGCCATCTGCCCTGATGCATCTCCATCGACTTGTGGACGGAGACAAGACGGCTCATTTTCCTCCTCAACGTTGGCAACAAAAGGTGAACTGATTAACATAAATCTATGGTCTACTGCAGACACTATAAAAGCTTGTTAGTAAACGATTTAGGACTAGTTGTATGAAAACTGATGTTGTTACATACTCTAAATAGGTGTAAAACATCCTTAAGAATGAAAAACAAAACAATATTAAGAAAATATCCGAACGTCCCACAAGCAAACAAAGCAGTATATTTCAACAACAAAAAATCACCACAGATTATTGGGGACAATGTTATAATAGAAAAGATATACCACAACAGAAGTGCAGAACAAAATTTAATTTTTGTTACTGTGATCACAACTCAATAAACTTACTACCTGAAGATGTAAGAACCCCAAAAATGTAAGCTGAATAGTTCACATAAAAAATGGATTGCAAATTAACTCAGAATGTTGATGAGCAGAATGTTATGATTTAGACTTTTTGATCTTCCGAACAGCAGAGCTAGTAGTTTTAGAGGGACACGCTGATGGTATTCGAGAAACACTTACAAAATCATCATCATCATCATCCACCAATGCTACTACACTCTCCTTTCTCTTCCTATGGGCAACTGATGGCCTTGGTGGAACTCGATGAGGCGGCGGGGAGAAAGATACTTTATTCTCACGAGCAACAGAAGCAACTGCGTCGGTACCAGCAGCAGAATGACCTTGAACATGGACCCAAAAACCATCCTTTGGCGGACCCTGAGAGTCATTAAAGTGGAAGGTCGAGCAATCCGGAGTCCCTTGCATAAGGATTTCTTTAACCTTATCAGGAGTTTTGCCTTCAACCTTCATCGCTCTATAATGAAACGGAATTGGAAAATAAAAAAATCATGTAGAAGGATTATCGTAATAAAAATGTCATGTTGCAGGAAGAATTGAATTCACAGTTCCTATTATGAAAAACGATTTTCATAACACACGAATTATGAGAATAAACCCAGAGATTGACAACAACCTGTATATGCAGATTCCCGATACAAGAAGCCCACATGGGCTCACAAGCATGATTCCTCCAAGTTCAATACCTATTTTTCGCTACTCTTAATTAGCTGGTTGGTTACAGTACAAGTACAAGGTCAACGGGCAAATCACTGGAAGGCAGGGAAAATCGATTTTCCTGTGCTAACGTGCTCCTGCTAGTAGCAGCTGTACAGATCGGTCGATTGATTTTCCCTATACTACTCGACTAGTAGCTATTGTACAAACCAATTTTGTAGATTGTTGTTCTAGTTTGTACTACCTCCGTTTTAGAATACTATATTTTTTAGATGCTGCTCTACCGAGGCAAAATTTTGTAGATGAGCTGAGCTGATGGTACTAAAATTTGTACATGATCTGCTAGTACAGAATTTTGTTGTTGTGATGCTTTTGAGATCAAAATGGTGTGATGTTGCGAGATGTGCTGCTTGTTTGTGTGTAATCAGGACCATCTACTCCTTATATCGATTTATGTACATGACTCCTACTGAATTATGTACTGAAATTTATAGAGACGGTAAGTGTACCAATTTATAGTCTACGTTAAAATGGAGCAATACTAATCCTCCAGCTATTTGAAACAACACCGGCCTCACATAATTTACTACTCCCTCCGTTCCATAATATAAGATGTTTTAGGTGTTTCACATGTTATCTAGATTCACACTAAAGTGAGTGTACATATACACTAAAATGTGTCTAGATACATGTGTATGCATGTGAATGTCACTGGTAGAAAATAGGGCTATAGTCCCGGTTCGCCAGGGCCAGTAGTCCCGGCCGCGCAACCGGGACTAGCTATGCGCGACTAAAGACCCCCCCCCCCTATAGTCCCGCCGCTTACGGACCTGGACTAAAGGCCCGTCCACGTGGGCGCCAGGAGTCCGTCGCGGCGGAGGACCTTTAGTCCCGGTTCTTGTGGCTAACCGGGACTGAAAACCTGCGCAGGCTTAGGGTTTTAGGCCGCCTAAACCTGGTTTCTTTTTAATTTGTTTTGTTTTATTTCTTTTATATTTTATTTTATGTTTTATTTTAATTTTGATGAAGTTTCAGTACACATATATATATTTTACGCTACTATATACATGCATATATATATATATATGAAATTTCAAACAAGGAGAATTCAATAGGAATATATAATATATATTCAATATCGGGTGACCATATACAACCTCGAACAAGTTTCCATATTACACAATTAAGATGGATGACCATACACAAATTTGAACAAGTTTCAAAGTACTCGGGGCTGTAGATGCGTATAATAGTAATCGTCGGTGGACGTATGGTGTTCTCCTTTGGAATCGATGACATGCCTAAGGAAAAATCCTGCTATTTCCTCTTGAATTGGTCGGAAGCGAGCTTCTGGAGTAAGCGCCATCCGCAAGTTTTTTAGACTCCTCCGCGTGGTCTCGTCCTTCTTCCTCTCAGAGATTTCTTTCCGTATGTTCTCACAGACATAGTATCCACATAGACCGGTCCCCGGTGGCTGCTTATCCACACCTTTGACCATATTTTTAAATTGTAGCTGATGTTTGAATCCACCGACATGTTCATGTGAGAACCGTCTCCAAACTTGTGACGCCCCGAGATCGGGCACTATGCAGATTTCAGCATTCCCGCCAAAATCCACATAATAACCGATTCCAGGTTGCCACTTGTGATAACATTACAATAGTTCACGAATATTCCACAATTACAACAGAAACAGACAGATACAAGATGACTCAGACGAGCCAGGGATACAACTGATACAATACAAAGATCCAAAATAACAGCGGAAGAAACGACATATCGTCCGTCTACAGACGAGATCCAAATTGGACTAAGAGTCCTGAAGATAACCGAGAGCGTCCAATCCCTGCCCAGGCCAAGCCGGAGGGATTCCCAAGCTAACGTCGTCAGACTTCAAACCTGTTGACTGCAATATTGAATATGCAGCCACGAAAGAGATTCGTGGGTCAGTACGGTTAAGTACTGGCAAGTGGATAAACCCATACTCACAAGATACCGGCGTAGCCAGTCATCACAAGATACAAATACTTTAGGATCAACGGAAAGGAAAGGGGTTATTGCAAGATACTACAACTTCCGGCCTACAGCGAGATACTACAACTTCCGGCTAACAGAAAGAAGATAAGATCGAGTATAGTAACCAACTGAAAGTAAATCCAAAACAAACCCATCCTGGATCTCGCCCCTTATCCCAAGAAGCAATCCGAGGATAACTCACACAGTTGGATTAATGATGGTTCAGATTATTGTGTCAATAAGCCTATTACTAGTCAAGTTGATAATCATTGGGTGAAAGATTGTTAATCATTAGGTTTAAGTTGTCCTGAGTACTTGTTAGCCAGTACTTTCACCAAGTAATCCATAACCGCGGAAAACACGGCTTCTCGAGAAGATTATCCCTGCAGGGTTGCACCAATTTAGCCGTACACGCAAGAATAACCCGCCAGATGGGGAGCTAACCCACCAAGCGAGGTACTCTACACAACTCAACTCTTCTTCGCATCAAGCCCAAAGAACCTTGGGCGCACGGCTAATCGAGCCCCGAAGAAAGGGGACCCTCATAGCACTCTAAGACCGTGTCCCCCTATATGCCGACTACGAAAGTTCCACCCGGGATCCAAGGGCTCGCAAGATCATGCATGCAGCAAATGGAAAACCCGAACTAAATGAGGCGATTTGGACGAGATGCGAATCGAGTCAAATTGAGGGGAGCGCCCATACTCGCTTCCCACATGCGGGTAGTGCGCTCATCATGGATCAGTAGACAAGACCCTTTTCCTGTTAGGGTCGACACTAGCAGGCCTCAAAACCACAAAGGGCCTCCTGCCGGTGCCTTATCATCAAATTATTATTTAACAATAACAGTAGCATGATTGATTGATTGATTAAACATCGAGCCCCCAGATCATAATGAAGTAATAACAGAAAGTAACGGGTAACAGACTCGAGCAAAACAACCTAAGCATGCTAGTAAGACACGGGCACAAGCAATGGTTATAGGTGTGGAGGTGAGGCAATATCAGGGTTAAATGATTCATGTGATAGGTTCGTAACAGAAACAACTACTACTAAGGCTAGCAGAAAAGAACAACGGAAAGAATCGGTAACAAGTGATGAAAGGCAGCCATTTGGCAGCAAATGAGTATACTTGCCTGAGATCCCGCAAGGTAGCAGAACTTGTCGTTGCTCACATCATCTCAACGTCCTATCCGGGAAGAAGCAACGAACCTCGAACAAACACCGGATGCAACAATTACTACTACGGCAAAAGATCCAGCATGATCAAGATATGGATGCATGAGAATTTAATTGATGCATAGAAATAAACTAGTTGACATGATAACAAATTTAAATGGACCCATATGCAATTTGAGTTGCATATGAAAAGCCCATGAATTAGGGTTGAAACAATTGTTTTCCAACTAATCAACAGGTGCTAGTGGTTTAGTATGATGCATGCAAAAGGGAAACAGCAAAATAACAACATTAGAAACAATTTAAGATAGGGTGTAGCAATTTAGAATTTTATTATTAATTTAGGGAATTTTTTGGGTGCCTTAAAGGTGGCACACATGTATTTGTTGTTTTCAACCATTTAAATTGTTCAAAACAAATAACAAAGTTTATATTTGAAAAGAACATCAAATTTTAGTTGGATTACATGTTTCAAATATTGAAATTGGAATTTGGATTATTTAATTATGAATTAAACAATATTAAACAAGTTTTAAATGAATTTAAAACAAATTTGAATTTAATTGAATTTTTATTTGTTCAAAACATAAATTCAAACTCACATTTGAAAAGTTCACACTTTGATGGCTTGAAAACATATTTTGCATGATCAAAAATAATTTATTTTGAGCAAGTTATGATTTTATCAAATTTAAATGAATTGAACAAGTTTTAAATTAGTTAGGCAATTTAAATTATTCAAACAATGAAAAAAGTTTTATATTTGAATAGGATATTCAAATTGGTATGAAAAACATATTTTATTTGTCTTATTTGGAATTAGTATGAATTATTTATGAATTATTCAAATTTGAATTTTAAATGCATTTTGAAATTCCAAAACAGGAAACAAAAGTTATATTTGAAAAGGTTATTTGAAATGGCATGGAAAACATATTTTATTTGCATTTATTGGATTAGTAATGAATTAGTTATTGATTTTAGAAATTTGCAATTGATTTGTTTGAATTCAAATTTAAATTGCATTTTGGAATTTCAAAACAGTGAACAAATGGATTAGGTGGATGGACAATTTAATTTGGACCAACAAACATATTTAGATTTTATTATTTGGGGTTATGGATTAAAAGTTATTAACAATTTAAATCAGGGGGCTAATCTGCAAGTTAAAAGGACCTAGTTTGAAAAGGAAAATTGGGCAGGGAGTTTTTGCACTGTGCAGTGGCATACCCTGGGCCACTGCCAGCGGGCCCAGCCCAGCGTGGCAGCCACGCAGGCGTGTGCGCGGTGAGGTGGCCACAGGGGTCACCGAACGGTGGGCCTGCCCAGGCGCGCGGGGGGGGGGGGGGAAGTGGGGTTTAATTCCCCTAGCTGGGAATCGAACCCGGAACCGGTTGCTGCACGCTAAGGAACTGAACCAATGAAGTGTGGCTCGCTGTTGTGACAGTACAGGGGCTCGACGAAATAAGAGGAGAACCGCGACGCGTTAACTGAACTTCGTTCGTCAGGAACTCTGAACCACGACGGAACAGAACCGAGCGGAAGGCCGCGGTGATCTCCAGTGCGAACGACGGGCGGGTGCTGGCGAGGATGGATGCGTGGTGCGGGCGTGTGTGTGGAGGCAGGCAACAAGAAGGGGACGGGGAGAGGATAGGAGGCGCTGCTCACCTGCGGTGGTCTGTCGACGACGACTGCCGACGGCAGGAAGGAGCGAGCTTTTCTCTGGCGATGGCGCGGCGTCCACGAGGGCTCCCAGCCGCTGGCGAGGGGACGGGGAGATGGAGGGAAGCGCACCGGTTCCATTCCCGCCCTCGGGTGCCCCTCGAGGTGGACGTGTGACCGGCGATGAGGGGAGGAGGTGGGGGTCTGTGGTGGTGATCGGTGGTTCAGTTGGGTTCAGGCAACGAACTACCAGAGAGGAGGGGAAACTAGAGAGGACGGCGGCAATGGGAAGGAGGGGCGCTAGGGTTTTCTGCGAGGCTAGGGCAGAGGTGGGGCTTTAAGGGGGAAGAGGACCTGTACGGCATGGCATCGGAGTGGGGTGGGGAGGATCATACGGTGGAGGACATGTTCGTACACAGGGTGACGTCTGCTGGGGAAGACGACAGAAGGTGAGGGGAGGGGTGCTGGGCCAGAATAGAAAAGTGGGCTTAGGGGGAGAGAAAAGAAAGGGGTTGGGCTGGGGTAGTTAGGTTAGCTGCTGCTCACTTTCTTTTTCTTTCAGTTTTATTTATTTTTTTCTGAAAACAGATTTGGAAGAAAATTGATAGATTTTGTTTAGGAAAAATTCCAGTAAATTTAGGGTAGGTTATTTAGGTAATTAGAAATACATTTCCAAGATTGGTTTGCAGAAAATTTGACATTTTAAAATATTGTTTGTATTTGAAACCATATTGAATGAATTTTCAATATTAAACAAACCTTATTTAAAACAACATTTTTAATAGGGTTACCCCTAAGATTTAATCTGATTGAAAATTAGTTGATTGGCTTGTTAAAGGTTATAATTTCAAAAGTGGTTATGTTTGAGGCATTTGATCTAAAAATGAAGGGGATTTAATTAATTGATTGAAAATAGTTGTTTGATTAAACCCAACAAGTGAATGAGTGATTTGATTTGAATTTTTGAATTAGTCATTAGGGTTTGTTAACAACAGGGACAAATTTATTTAGCAGGCAATTTGTTTAAAACAATTTTCAAACTATTGAAAACAAATGAGTGGTTTAGTTTGCAAGTTGGAACTTGGAAATTTTGAGCAAGGGTGAAAGTTTAAATTGTGTTGAAATTTTCAGTTGTGATGCAAACATGGTGCAATGCAATGTGATGCATATGATGCAAGCAAGACAAACAGGTAACACCCCAGGTGTTACAGACGACACCACTAACAAGGGATTGCGCCCTCGCAATCCACCTGCTAACCCGGGAGGGGGAAGAAGTTCGACTATCGATTCTTCGTGCTTCCGTTTGATCTCCTCGACACCGCTAACAAGGGTTTCTCGACACCACTAACAAGAGATTCTTGCTCGGAGTGACGACGATGTTCTTCCACCAGGAATCTTCCGATGATCGAACCTATTAGGTTAAGGGCCCAGAAAACGTCCACCCACGTAGGATCCTAACACTTTGAAAGATTGACAAGGGGGAGAAAACTCCAAAACAAATAGGATGGGAGGGGAAATAGAATAGGGATAAGGAGAAAAACAAGAATCCTATTGAGATGTTTTTCCAAAATAGTTTAGCAGAAATAGTTTTTGACACTCTAGAAACAACGACCGTTAGCGAGGTTATCCTACAGGCTTTGCGGACCCGTTGCTTCGATAACCATTCGTATCGAAACAATATCGGGAATCGGAACCAAGGCTCTGATACCATTTGTGACGCCCCGAGATCGGGCACTATGCAGATTTCAGCATTCCCACCAAAATCCACATAATAACCGATTCCAGGTTGCCACTTGTGATAACATTACAATAGTTCACGAATATTCCACAATTACAACAGAAACAGACAGATACAAGATGACTCAGACGAGCCAGGGATACAACTGATACATTACAAAGATCCAAATAACAGCGGAAGAAACGACATATCGTCCGGCTACGGACAAGATACAAATTGGACTAAGAGTCCTGAAGATAACCGAGAGCGTCCAATCCCTGCCCAGGCCAAGCCGGAGGGATTCCCAAGCTAACGTCGTCAGACTTCAAACCTGTTGACTGCAATATTGAATATGCAGCCACGAAAGAGATTCGTGGGTCAGTACGGTTAAGTACTGGCAAGTGGATAAACCATACTCACAAGATACCGGCGTAGCCAGTCATCACAAGATACAAATACTTTAGGATCAACGGAAAGGAAGGGGTTATTGCAAATAAGCGACAGCAGGCTGCACTAACCAACTACAGAGAGATACTACAACTTCCAGCTAACAGAAAGGAGATAAGATCGAGTATAGTAACCAACTGAAAGATAACTTCAAACAAACCCATCCTGGATCTCGCCCCTTATCCCAAGAAGCAATCCGAGGATAACTCACACAGTTGGATTAATGATGGTTCAGATTATTGTGTCAATAAGCCTATTACTAGTCAAGTTGATAATCATTGGGTGAAAGATTGTTAATCATTAGGTTTAAGTTGTCTTGAGTACTTGTTAGCCAGTACTTTCACCAAGTAATCCATAACCGCGGAAAACACGGCTTCTCGAGAAGATTATCCCTGCAGGGTTGCACCAATTTAGCCGTACACGCAAGAATAACCCGCCAGATGGGGAGCTAACCCACCAAGCGAGGTACTCTACACAACTCAACTCTTCTTCGCATCAAGCCCAAAGAACCTTGGGCGCACGGCTAATCGAGCCCCGAAGAAAGGGGACCCTCATAGCACTCTAAGACCGTGTCCCCCTATATGCCGACTACGAAAGTTCCACCCGGGATCCAAGGGCTCGCAAGATCATGCATGCAGCAAATGGAAAACCCGAACTAAATGAGGCGATTTGGACGAGATGCGAATCGAGTCAAATTGAGGGGGGCGCCCATACTCGCTTTCCACATGCGGGTAGTGCGCTCATCATGGATCAGTAGACAAGACCCTTTTCCTATTAGGGGTCGACACTAGCAGGCCTCAAAACCACAAAGGGCCTCCTGCCGGTGCCTTATCATCAAATTATTATTAACAATAACAGTAGCATGATTGATTGATTGATTAAACATCGAGCCCCCAGATCATAATGAAGTAATAACAGAAAGTAACGGGTAACAGACTCGAGCAAAACAACCTAAGCATGCTAGTAAGACACGGGCACACGCAATGGTTATAGGTGTGGAGGTGAGGCAATATCAGGGTTAAAGAATGCATGTGATAGGTTCGTAACAGAAACAACTACTACTAAGGCTAGCAGAAAAGAACAACGGAAAGAATCGGTAACAAGTGATGAAAGGCAGCCATTTGGCAGCAAATGAGTATACTTGCCTGAGATCCCGCAAGGTAGCAGAACTTGTCGTTGCTCACATCATCTCAACGTCCTATCCGGGAAGAAGCAACGAACCTCGAACAAACACCGGATGCAACAATTACTACTACGGCAAAAGATCCAGCATGATCAAGATATGGATGCATGAGAATTTAATTGATGCATAGAAATAAACTAGTTGACATGATAACAAATTTAAATGGACCCATATGCAATTTGAGTTGCATATGAATTGCCCATGAATTAGGGTTGAAACAATTGTTTTCCAACTAATCAACAGGTGCTAGTGGTTTAGTATGATGCATGCAAAAGGGAAACAGCAAAATAACAACATTAGAAACAATTTAAGATAGGGTGTAGCAATTTAGAATTTTATTATTAATTTAGGGAATTTTTTGGGTGCCTTAAAGGTGGCACACAAGTATTTGTTGTTTTCAACCATTTAAATTGTTCAAAACAAATAACAAAGTTTATATTTGAAAAGAACATCAAATTTTAGTTGGATTACATGTTTCAAATATTGAAATTGGAATTTGGATTATTTAATTATGAATTAAACAATATTAAACAAGTTTTAAATGAATTTAAAACAAATTTGAATTTAATTGAATTTTTATTTGTTCAAAACATAAATTCAAACTCACATTTGAAAAGTTCACACTTTGATGGCTTGAAAACATATTTTGCATGTTCAAAAATAATTTATTTTGAGCAAGTTATGATTTTATCAAATTTAAATGAATTGAACAAGTTTTAAATTAGTTAGGCAATTTAAATTATTCAAACAATGAAAAAAAAATTATATTTGAATAGGATATTCAAATTGGTATGAAAAACATATTTTATTTGTCTTATTTGGAATTAGTATGAATTATTTATGAATTATTGCAAATTACATTTGAATTATTCAAATTTGAATTTTAAATGCATTTTGAAATTCCAAAACAGGAAACAAAAGTTATATTTGAAAAGGTTATTTGAAATGGCATGGAAAACATATTTTATTTGCATTTATTGGATTAGTAATGAATTAGTTATTGATTTTAGAAATTTGCAATTGATTTGTTTGAATTCAAATTTAAATTGCATTTTGGAATTTCAAAACAGTGAACAAATGGATTAGGTGGATGGACAATTTAATTTGGACCAACAAACATATTTAGATTTTATTATTTGGGGTTATGGATTAAAAGTTATTAACAATTTAAATCAGGGGGCTAATCTGCAAGTTAAAAGGACCTAGTTTGTAAAGGAAAACTGGGCAGGGAGTTTTTGCACTGTGCAGTGGCATACCCTGGGCCACTGCCAGCGGGCCCAGCCCAGCGTGGCAGCCACGCAGGCGTGTGCGCGGTGAGGTGGCCACAGGGGTCACCGAACGGTGGGCCTGCCCAGGCGCGCGCGGGGGGGGGGGGGGGAAGTGGGGTTTAAATGCCCTAGCTGGGAATCGAACCCGGAACCGGTTGCTGCACGCTAAGGAACTGAACCAATGCAGTGTGGCTCGCTGTTGTGACAGTACAGGGGCTCGACGAAATAAGAGGAGAACCGCGACGCGTTAACTGAACTTCGTTCGTCAGGAACTCTGAACCACGACGGAACAGAACCGAGCGGAAGGCCGCGGTGATCTCCAGTGCGCACAACGGGCGGGTGCTGGCGAGGATGGATGCGTGGTGCGGGCGTGTGTGTGGAGGCAGGCAACAAGAAGGGGACGGGGAGAGGATAGGAGGCGCTGCTCACCTGCGCTGGTCTGTCGACGACGACTGCCGACGGCAGGAAGCAGCGAGCTTTTCTCCGGCGATGGCGCGGCGTCCACGAGGGCTCCCAGCCGCTGGCGAGGGGACGGGGAGATGGAGGGAAGCGCACCGGTTCCATTCCCGCCCTCGGGTGCCCCTCGAGGTGGACGTGTGACCGGCGATGAGGGGAGGAGGTGGCGGTCTGTGGTGGTGATCGGTGGTTCAGTTGGGTTCAGGCAACGAACTACCAGAGAGGAGGGGGAACTAGAGAGGACGGCGGCGATGGGAAGGAGGGGCGCTAGGGTTTTCTGCGAGGCTAGGGAAGAGGTGGGGCTTTAAGGGGGAAGAGGACCTGTACGGCATGGCATCGGAGTGGGGTGGGGAGGATCATACGGTGGAGGACATGTTCGTACACAGGGTGACGTCTGCTGGGGAAGACGACAGAAGGAGAGGGGAGGGGTGCTGGGCCAGAATAGAAAAGTGGGCTTAGGGGGAGAGAAAAGAAAGGGGTTGGGCTGGGGTAGTTAGGTTAGCTGCTGCTCACTTTCTTTTTCTTTCTGTTTTATTTATTTTTTCTGAAAACAGATTTGGAAGAAAATTGATAGATTTTGTTTAGGAAAAATTCCAGTAAATTTAGGGTAGGTTATTTAGGTAATTAGAAATACATTTCCAAGATTGGTTTGCAGAAAATTTGACATTTTAAAATATTGTTTGTATTTGAAACCATATTGAATGAATTTTCAATATTAAACAAACCTTATTTAAAACAACATTTTTAATAGGGTTACCCCTAAGATTTAATCTGATTGAAAATTAGTTGATTGGCTTGTTAAAGGTTATAATTTCAAAAGTGGTTATGTTTGAGGCATTTGATCTAAAAATGAAGGGGATTTAATTAATTGATTGAAAATAGTTGTTTGATTAAACCCAACAAGTGAATGAGTGATTTGATTTGAATTTTTGAATTAGTCATTAGGGTTTGTTAACAACAGGGACAAATTTATTTAGCAGGCAATTTGTTTAAAACAATTTTCAAACTATTGAAAACAAATGAGTGGTTTAGTTTGCAAGTTGGAAAATGGAAATTTTGAGCAAGGGTGAAAGTTTAAATTGTGTTGAAATTTTCAGTTGTGATGCAAACATGGTGCAATGCAATGTGATGCATATGATGCAAGCAAGACAAACAGGTAACACCCCAGGTGTTACAGACGACACCACTAACAAGGGATTGCGCCCTCGCAATCCACCTGCTAACCCGGGAGGGGGAAGAAGTTCTACTATCGATTCTTCGTGCTTCCGTTTGATCTCCTCGACACCGCTAACAAGGGTTTCTCGACACCACTAACAAGAGATTCTTGCTCGGAGTGACGACGATGTTCTTCCACCAGGAATCTTCCGATGATCGAACCTATTAGGTTAAGGGCTCAGAAAACGTCCACCCACGTAGGATCCTAACACTTTGAAAGATTGACAAGGGGGAGAAAACTCCAAAACAAATAGGATGGGAGGGGAAATAGAATAGGGATAAGGAGAAAAACAAGAATCCTATTGAGATGTTTTTCCAAAATAGTTTAGCAGAAATAGTTTTTGACACTCTAGAAACAACGACCGTTAGCGAGGTTATCCTACAGGCTTTGCGGACCCGTTGCTTCGATAACCATTCGTATCGAAACAATATCGGGAATCGGAACCAAGGCTCTGATACCATTTGTGACGCCCCGAGATCGGGCACTATGCAGATTTCAGCATTCCCGCCAAAATCCACATAATAACCGATTCCAGGTTGCCACTTGTGATAACATTACAATAGTTCACGAATATTCCACAATTACAACAGAAACAAACAGATACAAGATGACTCAGACGAGCCAGGGATACAACTGATACATTACAAAGATCCAAAATAACAGCGGAAGAAACGACATATCGTCCGTCTACGAACGAGATCCAAATTGGACTAAGAGTCCTGAAGATAACCGAGAGCGTCCAGTCCCTGCCCAGGCCAAGCCGAAGGGATTCCCAAGCTAACGTCGTCAGACTTCAAACCTGTTGACTGCAATATTGAATATGCAGCCACGAAAGAGATTCGTGGGTCAGTACGGTTAAGTACTGGCAAGTGGATAAACCCATACTCACAAGATACCGGCGTAGCCAGTCATCACAAGATACAAATACTTTAGGATCAACGGAAAGGAACGGGTTATTGCAAATAAGCGACAGCAGGCTGCACTAACCAACTACAGCGACATACTACAACTTCCGGCTAACAGAAAGAAGATAAGATCGAGTATAGTAACCAACTGAAAGTAAATCCAAAACAAACCCATCCTGGATCTCGCCCCTTATTCCAAGAAGCAATCCGAGGATAACTCACACAGTTGGATTAATGATGGTTCAGATTATTGTGTCAATAAGCCTATTACTAGTCAAGTTGATAATCATTGGGTGAAAGATTGTTAATCATTAGGTTTAAGTTGTCCTGAGTACTTGTTAGCCAGTACTTTCACCAAGTAATCCATAACCGCGGAAAACACGGCTTCTCGAGAAGATTATCCCTGCAGGGTTGCACCAATTTAGCCGTACACGCAAGAATAACCCGCCAGATGGGGAGCTAACCCACCAAGCGAGGTACTCTACACAACTCACCTCTTCTTCGCATCAAGCCCAAAGAACCTTGGGCGCACGGCTAATCGAGCCCCGAAGAAAGGGGACCCTCATAGCACTCTAAGACCGTGTCCCCCTATATGCCGACTACGAAAGTTCCACCCGGGATTCAAGGGCTCACAAGATCATGCATGCAGCAAATGGAAAACCCGAACTAAATGAGGCGATTTGGACGAGATGCGAATCGAGTCAAATTGAGGGGGGCGCCCATACTCGCTTCCCACATGCGGGTAGTGCGCTCATCATGGATCAGTAGACAAGACCCTTTTCCTATTAGGGTCGACACTAGCAGGCCTCAAAACCACAAAGGGCCTCCTGCCGGTGCCTTATCATCAAATTATTATTTAACAATAACAGTAGCATGATTGATTGATTGATTAAACATCGAGCCCCCAGATCATAATGAAGTAATAACAGAAAGTAACGGGTAACAGACTCGAGCAAAACAACCTAAGCATGCTAGTAAGACACGGGCACAAGCAATGGTTATAGGTGTGGAGGTGAGGCAATATCAGGGTTAAAGGATTCATGTGATAGGTTCGTAACAGAAACAACTACTACTAAGGCTAGCAGAAAAGAACAACGGAAAGAATCGGTAACAAGTGATGAAAGGCAGCCATTTGGCAGCAAATGAGTATACTTGCCTGAGATCCCGCAAGGTAGCAGAACTTGTCGTTGCTCACATCATCTCAACGTCCTATCCGGGAAGAAGCAACGAACCTTGAACAAACACCGGATGCAACAATTACTACTACGGCAAAAGATCCAGCATGATCAAGATATGGATGCATGAGAATTTAATTGATGCATAGAAATAAACTAGTTGACATGATAACAAATTTAAATGGACCCATATGCAATTTGAGTTGCATATGAAAAGCCCATGAATTAGGGTTGAAACAATTGTTTTCCAACTAATCAACAGGTGCTAGTGGTTTAGTATGATGCATGCAAAAGGGAAACAGCAAAATAACAACATTAGAAACAATTTAAGATAGGGTGTAGCAATTTAGAATTTTATTATTAATTTAGGGAATTTTTTGGGTGCCTTAAAGGTGGCACACAAGTATTTGTTATTTTCAACCATTTAAATTGTTCAAAACAAATAACAAAGTTTATATTTGAAAAGAACATCAAATTTTAGTTGGATTACATGTTTCAAATATTGAAATTGGAATTTGGATTATTTAATTATGAATTAAACAATATTAAACAAGTTTTAAATGAATTTAAAACAAATTTGAATTTAATTGAATTTTTATTTGTTCAAAACATAAATTCAAACTCACATTTGAAAAGTTCACACTTTGATGGCTTGAAAACATATTTTGCATGTTCAAAAATAATTTATTTTGAGCAAGTTATGATTTTATCAAATTTAAATGAATTGAACAAGTTTTAAATTAGTTAGGCAATTTAAATTATTCAAACAATGAAAAAAGTTTTATATTTGAATAGGATATTCAAATTGGTATGAAAAACATATTTTATTTGTCTTATTTGGAATTAGTATGAATTATTTATGAATTATTGCAAATTACATTTGAATTATTCAAATTTGAATTTTAAATGCATTTTGAAATTCCAAAACAGGAAACAAAAGTTATATTTGAAAAGGTTATTTGAAATGGCATGGAAAACATATTTTATTTGCATTTATTGGATTAGTAATGAATTAGTTATTGATTTTAGAAATTTGCAATTGATTTGTTTGAATTCAAATTTAAATTGCATTTTGGAATTTCAAAACAGTGAACAAATGGATTAGGTGGATGGAAAATTTAATTTGGACCAACAAACATATTTAGATTTTATTATTTGGGGTTATGGATTAAAAGTTATTAACAATTTAAATCAGGGGGCTAATCTGCAAGTTAAAAGGACCTAGTTTGAAAAGGAAAACTGTGCAGGGAGTTTTTGCACTGTGCAGTGGCATACCCTGGGCCACTGCCAGCGGGCCCAGCCCAGCGTGGCAGCCACGCAGGCGTGTGCGCGGTGAGGTGGCCACAGGGGTCACCGAACGGTGGGCCTGCCCAGGCGCGCGCGGGGGGGGGGGAAGTGGGGTTTAATTCCCCTAGCTGGGAATCGAACCCGGAACCGGTTGCTGCACGCTAAGGAACTGAACCAATGCAGTGTGGCTCGCTGTTGTGACAGTACAGGGGCTCGACGAAATAAGAGGAGAACCGCGACGCGTTAACTGAACTTCGTTCGTCAGGAACTCTGAACCACGACGGAACAGAACCGAGCGGAAGGCCGCGGTGATCTCCAGTGCGCACGACGGGCGGGTGCTGGCGAGGATGGATGCGTGGTGCGGGCGTGTGTGTGGAGGCAGGCAACAAGAAGGGGACGGGGAGAGGATAGGAGGCGCTGCTCACCTGCGGTGGTCTGTCGACGACGACTGCCGACGGCAGGAAGCAGCGAGCTTTTCTCCGGCGATGGCGCGGCGTCCACGAGGGATCCCAGCCGCTGGCGAGGGGACGGGGAGATGGAGGGAAGCGCACCGGTTCCATTCCCGCCCTCGGGTGCCCCTCGAGGTGGACGTGTGACCGGCGATGAGGGGAGGAGGTGGCGGTCTGTGGTGGTGATCGGTGGTTCAGTTGGGTTCAGGCAACGAACTACCAGAGAGGAGGGGGAACTAGAGAGGACGGCGGCGATGGGAATCAGGGGCGCTAGGGTTTTCTGCGAGGCTAGGGCAGAGGTGGGGCTTTAAGGGGGAAGAGGACCTGTACGGCATGGCATCGGAGTGGGGTGGGGAGGATCATACGGTGGAGGACATGTTCGTACACAGGGTGACGTCTGCTGGGGAAGACGACAGAAGGAGAGGGGACGGGTGCTGGGCCAGAATAGAAAAGTGGGCTTAGGGGGAGAGAAAAGAAAGGGGTTGGGCTGGGGTAGTTAGGTTAGCTGCTGCTCACTTTCTTTTTCTTTCAGTTTTATTTATTTTTTTCTGAAAACAGATTTGGAAGAAAATTGATAGATTTTGTTTAGGAAAAATTCCAGTAAATTTAGGGTAGGTTATTTAGGTAATTAGAAATACATTTCCAAGATTGGTTTGCAGAAAATTTGACATTTTAAAATATTGTTTGTATTTGAAACCATATTGAATGAATTTTCAATATTAAACAAACCTTATTTAAAACAACATTTTTAATAGGGTTACCCCTAAGATTTAATCTGATTGAAAATTAGTTGATTGGCTTGTTAAAGGTTATAATTTCAAAAGTGGTTATGTTTGAGGCATTTGATCTAAAAATGAAGGGGATTTAATTAATTGATTGAAAATAGTTGTTTGATTAAACCCAACAAGTGAATGAGTGATTTGATTTGAATTTTTGAATTAGTCATTAGGGTTTGTTAACAACAGGGACAAATTTATTTAGCAGGCAATTTGTTTAAAACAATTTTCAAACTATTGAAAACAAATGAGTGGTTTAGTTTGCAAGTTGGAACTTGGAAATTTTGAGCAAGGGTGAAAGTTTAAATTGTGTTGAAATTTTCAGTTGTGATGCAAACATGGTGCAATGCAATGTGATGCATATGATGCAAGCAAGACAAACAGGTAACACCCCAGGTGTTACAAAACTCTACATTGCAAATAAAATTAAATGAATAAGGGAGTTATTAGCTACTGCATATTAGGAAATGAACAAAAGAGACCGATCGATATAGAGCGGAAATGATTGAAAATAATTACCTTTGCATCATTTTTCTCATGTCGACCCAAAGATTAGTATCTGAATTCATAGAGTCAATGATAAAAACTGTGGAGGTGTCAAGTTCAATTTTTAGCAGAATCCAGTGGAACCTGCGGACACGTTACATGCACAGTCATGCATAACTTATCGATTAGACATACCATGCATGGAGTAATCAAAAGAGAATGGGAACATGAGAGAAACACTCACCCAAAATGGTAAGGAAATAGAATAACTTTTGAGTTCATGCTTTCTAAGAAAATTGTACAAGTCTTTCTCCACGTCTTCGGGGTGACGTTCTAACATAGTTCCATTAATGATTTGTGGGTCAATGAACCCGACATCATGGATGAGTCTTATTTTGCATTCCCAAATCTTCAATCTACATAATAGCGTACGCAACAATATAGTTAGGACAATATATATATATATATATATATATATATATATATATATATATATATATATATAGTGTAGGCAATGAAGAACGAGATGAGGTAGAAATAAATCACTTACAGAACGTAGCAACTCAGGATAGATTTGTCGAGCTCGCGCATACACAAATTCTTTGTCGGTCCATGATATGAATTGTTTGTACCAACGTAGCAGACTTTGCATTAGTGGTGGTAGATCCTTTTCCTTCGTAGGCTCGACGAGAGGCCCTTTCTTCTCATATTGTAATGCTACCTCAGCCATTGGCGCATCATCCAGGCCTAAAAAGAGACGAAGAGACATACCGGCCTCGGACGCATTTTCCATGGCAGTAGCTACAGTCAATCCCATTGCTGCCATAGCTTTTATGACCTCGGGGTCCTGTTCCGGACCGGCTTTCACTATGAGCGGGGGATCGATTGTTTACTCTGCATCCCGAGCTGGTCAACTTGTTTCCCGCTTTTTTTTCTTTTTGCTTTCTCCTCCTCCAATATTTTTGCTTGCTTACGAAGTTCAATATCATAGTCTTTAGGAAAATTCTTCTCGGCTTGGGACGGTGTCGACAAAAAACCCGTAGCCCACTTGTCTACACTCGGAGGGAATACTTCCTTGGGCTCAGGCTCCTATAGCGCCTTCTGACGGGCCTTCCATTTCTCAACGTCAGCCTTCACGGCCAATTTGGTTTCAGCATCACTAAGTTCCCAAGGCCTTGTGGGGATAGGCTTCAGTGATGGCTCCGGTACCCGTGTGGTCTTAGGTACATAAGCCTCCGGGTTAATAGTCCAAGAGCGGGTTCCCTTGCTGTCCGCCTGCTTCTGTTTCTTCGCTGGAGGAGGAATGGGGGGAGATGTCTGCTTATCCTCCGGAGGAGGAATGGGGCGCGACGACTACTTATCCTCCGAGGAGGAATGGGGGGCGACGGCTGCTTAACCGCCGGATGAGGAATGGGGGGCGACGGCTGCTTACCCGCCGGAGATTGTGGATCGGGGGACGGCGTCGAATGGCGTGAAGGAGGCGTAGGTGAACCAGCACCAGCACCACCACCACCACCAGCACCTGCACTATCGGAGGGGGGTGGACTTGTTAGCCTTGGCGTCTCGCCTGGAAACACTATGTACTTTTTTCCATAGAATGAACTGGCGCTTGACATCTCCAAGTCTTCTCTCCCCTTCGGGTGTAGCTATGTCAATCTCCAGGTCCTCAAACCCTTGGACTATGTCTTCCACCGTGACACGAGCATAGCCATATGGAATGGGGTTGTTGTGATGGAGTGCTCCAGGTGTATAGGGTAAAGCACTGCCTGCAGCTACCTTCATGGAAATGTTCCCCACGGGATAATGCAGATCACATTCTTTCATCTCCTTTACATCATCCACGGGGTAGTGAGGCTCCGGTGCACGACTCTCGGTCATCGGTGCATTAGCACCTGCAGGCGGGGCCTCCGTGGAAGCCATGCTGCTTCTCCGCTGATCCAGTGCATGTTCTTCATGCGGCCCTGCAGCCGCCGCTGTTTCTTTCTCAAGTATTCCCGCCACGGTCTGCTTCAACTCACTAACTTCCGTTGCAAGCTTCGACAGCAGCCCGGTCCATATTTCTCTTACGGCTTCTGTAACAGTACGGATCACCCTCCTGCGAAAACCCTACTTTCCACGGCAATCTGCCTTTGCCTCGTATATGTCCTCCGTGTTTAGGATTCCCGAGGGCATGGGTCAGTTGGTCTCTCTCTCTGTTGAACGTGATCCAGCCCTGTTGAGCTTTGGTCATTGCGTCAACAAGGTTTTTTGTGGGAAAGAACGTTTTCTGCCGATGAACACACTCCCCTGTCTCCGGGTCTAGCTATCCCCCATGCCCGTACCACCACATTTTGGCTCTTTCGTCCCATCCCTCTGTACCTAGAGGGATTCCTCTTGCCCTCAGGCCGTCCTCCATCGCCTGCCACTTAGGCGCCGAAACGCAGTATCCTCCTGGCCCCATAACATGATGGTACTGTTTCTTATCCGCATTAGCCTTATTTTTTTCGACATTTCCTTGAAATGCTCCGATTTCTTCTGCGTCACAAATTCTGTCCAATCATCTCTCAGTTTCTCATATTGTCCAGTGAAAAGCGGAGTCTTGCCCTTGCTGACATATTCATGGAACAATTTTTTCTTGACCTTCCGGAATGCTTCGGCCATCTTCTGAAGAGCGAACTCTTTGACTAGCCTCCTCCTCTGACGTCCACCCGGAACCTCCACACCGAATTCATCTTTTTTGTGGTATTCCGGAGGTAGAATGAAATGTACCATAAGCTTTCTGAACATCTCCTTTTTCGTTCTCTTGTGGACATAACTGAAACCAAGACGTGCTTTCTTTGGCTCCTTCCATTCCTGGACGGTGATCGGGACAGTGTCTCTAACAATGACTCCACATTGGTTGATAAACTTCGTGGTGTGATGTAGGGGCTTGCCGGTTACACCGACTAATTCGATGGTATATGTTTCGGAATCTTTCATCGCCTTGGATTTGCCACGCGTTGTCGTACTCGATCCGGCCGAGGGCTAAAATAAGAAAGAGAGTCGCGCGCGTTAGTGCCGGAGGTGGTTGTTCTTTGCAATTGGAGATCGTCGTTTGTCGACGGTTGACCTTCGTCATCAATGTCCATTCCTTCACCTCCTTGATCATCCACAATGTCTGTTCCTTCTTCACCTCCTTGATCATCGACAATGTATGTTCCTCCTTCACCTTCTTGATCCTCAAGGTTCAGATAAGAAGAGATTACATCATGTTCTCCGGCTATGATATCTAATAGATAACCTTCAGCCTCCTGTTCCGCCGTCGGGTCTCTATTGTCCGCCATATGTCACTCCTGCAGACATGCATGTAGTAAAAATTAATTAAGTATATAGGAGACTTAGCAAATATTGTCGTAGAAGGAGGGAAAACAGATTGCTAGGGTTTTGGGTGGAAGAACGATAACCACCGGAGGGGGAAAACCATACTTTAGAGGTGTGTCCAAGATTAGTTTCTCAAATGACTTGGAGAACCCCATAGCTAGGTTGCATTTGCTTTCCTGGTCATTTTGGTATATTACACTTAATATTCTGAATTTATTGAATTAAAACTTATTTTCATCATTATTTTAATGAATTTAATACAAATTCAAATATGGTCTCATTTTGAACTTTGTCAAACATGATTGAAAATGATATAAACAGATAGCTTACATTTTTTTGAACATTTTGCATATTTTTCCATAATTTTTGGAATTATAAATTAAAAGTTATTTTATTTAGAAGATTAATTATGTTCTGTAATTCCATATAAAGTGGGCCCCACGTGTCACGATGACGTCATCAAAAAAAAATTCTCGCCAACAGTGGCCAGGTGACGTCATCATGACGTCACCCCTGGCGTCACACGGTGGCCGGCGGTTGCAGTTTAGGCTCTCGGGTCTCCGGCGATTCCGACCATTCCGACCACGGGGGAGGGAACGGAGATGGGGAGGAGGCCACGGCCACTGTTCGATGGCGCCGTTCGATGGCGTTGGTTCGAGGGCGACGGCGACGGCCCGCGGGGAACCTACCGGAGAGACGGCGACGGGGCGGGGGCGGAGCAGGGTGGAGGCGGTGGAGAGAAGGGCGCGCCGACGGCGATGGCGACGGCGCGGTCCTCTGCGCTGGCGACGGCGACGAGGCAGAAGACGCGCGGGCGACGAGGCAGAAGACGAGCGGGCGCCGGCGCGAGGGTTTGGGACTTAGAATTTTGGGGCAGGAAGGCATCGCGCATATATAGGTCCAGCCTTTAGTCCCGGTTCGTGACAGCAACCGGGACTAAAGGTCCCCCGGGGTACCCTCCGCGGGCCTTTAGTCCCGGTTGGTATCACGAACCGGGACTAAAGGTGCAATTTTTCGCGGCGTTTTCGTTCCCGCGCAGAACGAGTTTTTAGTCCCGGTTCGTGATACGAACCGCGACTAAAGGTGGTTATTCAAATACTTTTCCTTTTCCCAAACTTAAAAATACAAATAATATATCAGAAAATTCAGAAAAATAAAACTAATTCTTTTTAAAATCTTAAAAATACAAATAATATATCAGAAAATTCAGAAAAATAAAACTAATCATAAAGATTCACACACATCTTGAATATATATATATATAGATAAAAAAGGCAGTACATAATGGCTAGAGTGGATCTAAACCTAAACGGAGAGCATAGATGCATGATCTGATATCTGCTAGTCATACTCCTACCTAGGCCTATAGTACATGTACTCGTAGTCGCCGCCGCCATCGTCGTCACTATCGTCTGACGGTGCTCTGCACTCCCTCGGAGGATCACGACTCCAGGACTGGTCCTGAGGGTAGCGCAGGCGGGGGATATCGCCGGCCCTGATGTAGTCCATGACGCTCTGTAGAGTCCGGCCGGACCACCATACCCAACGACCGGCCTCGTGAAAGTTCCCAGGAGGCAGGCCGTCCTCCTCATACCTGGCGAGCGCCCTCTCACGCCGATTTATGAAGAAGGCATCCCAAGTATGCTGGTTATCGGGATGCCAACTGGGATTCCTCCGCTGCTCTGGCGTGAGCTCGTGATAGTAGTGGTTCGTGATGGCCGCCCGACGCGCCACACCTTGAGGAAGAGGAGGGACAGGCACTCCTCCGGCGCTCAGCATCCAACCGGCGGGAACGTTGTAGCCGCACGGGCAGGGGTAGTTCGAGGCGGAAAGTGCCTCCGCCTGGATGAATGTTAGAGTGGGTACGGTAGAAGCCATGAGAGAGTGGTGAGTTTGTATGTGTTTATGCCAATGGTGTGGCAATGCATACATATATATATAGCGAGAAGAAAACATCCCTTTAGTCCCGGTTGGGGACACCAACCGGGACTAAATGGGTTAGGGTTTCGTTTGGACCAATCAGATAGAATCACACGGATCATGTGTTTCTTTAAAGCGCTTGTGAGTCGTTGGATCCGGGGTGTGTTTCTTTCGAGCTGTTGTGAGCCGTTCGATCAGGGCTACGGTGTGTTTCTTTCGAGCTGTTGTGAGCCGTTGGATGAGGTGGTTTCTTAACCGTTGGATCAAAACCCTAGCACAACACTTTGTGAGCCAGAGGACCCTATATATAGCCCACATTCATACACCGGTTAGTTCATCGAGAAAATACAAAACATCCGGATTCGCCATCATACGTCCTCCCGTGCATTTGGTATGCATATTGCACCCAGTAGCCACGGTGGGGCTGTATGATGGCGATACCGATTGTTTTGTTCTACATCCCCCTTTAAGGTTTGATACATCATATATTCAGTTTATCGAGCAAATACAAAACATCCGGATTCGCCATCATACGTCCTACCGTGCATTTGGTATGCATATTGCACCGAGTAGCCACGGTAGGGCTGTATGATGGTGATACCGATTGTTTTGTTCTACACCCCCTCCCCCTTTAACACATCCATCCATGCTTGGGTCAGTGTTCACTTTGAGCTCGGGTAGTAATGTGCAACTATTTGCTTGGTTGTGTTAGGGTGGCGCGTGGCGCGGGAGTTGCGACGCGTGGCGCGGGAGTTGTGACGCGTGGCCAGGAGGGCGCGGTATAAACTGTCGCGCCTCGAGCGCGTCTTCTCCTCTCCATGCACCTTCGCGCTTCCACCATGCCTCCGAGGAGGAACAGCACCACCGGCTTCCGCGGCGTCCGAGCACGGCAGAACGGAATGTTCAGCGCAGATATCCGCTGGGGGGGACGACCGCATCCCCCTCGGCTCCTTTGCGACGGCGGCGGAGGCCGCCCGCGCCTGGGACGCGGCGGCCTGGCGCCTCAACCGCCCGCGGTCGCTGATGAACTTCAACGACTGCCACACCGTCTGGGAAGCGGAGGCCAGGGCGCCGAAGCCGCAGATCGTCAATGCCGCCGACCACCTCCACCTCCGTCACCGCGCGTTTCAGGGCCTAGTCGACGCCAGGGAAGAACGCGTCGTCCGCGAGTATTACCGGAACAACCCGGGGGAGGAGAGCGCCGACGAGGAGCTCTGGCAGACCCGCGCGGCTGAGCGGGCGGAGCGCCGCCTCGAACACCACCTCGCGTTAGATACCGCTCGGGAGGCGAGGACGAGGGCGCTGCAAGAGCTTCGTCGGGCCGACCGCGCCGGCGAAGTCTGGGCCTCCGACGATCCGAGGTGGGGGCCTATCTCGGACATACCATCATGCACCTCCGACGACGACGAGGAGGTCACCGACGAGTTTGCCGACGACGATGACCCGGAGGAGGTCACCGACGAGTTCCCCGACGACGACGATGAGTAGTGTTCGTATGTTCTCTCTTTTTAATAAA
Source organism: Alopecurus myosuroides (assembly GCA_028641055.1). NCBI lineage: Eukaryota > Viridiplantae > Streptophyta > Magnoliopsida > Poales > Poaceae > Alopecurus > Alopecurus myosuroides. The sequence goes on from CM054057.1 coordinate 92,722,412, forward strand.
AGAATTTGTATTCCGGCGACACTGCGGCGCGCTAGCGCGTCTGTTTTCTGTTTTTAATAAAAGTTATGAAATCAGATATTTTATCTCACAAGGTTTTGAGACATTTAAGTAACCTTCTGTTTTCCATGCTTTCCACTCGTTTTCTCAAATATTTTGCAAAGGAGTTAGTCTTAAACACATCAGAGATAATATAATTCACATCATCCATTCAAAAAAGTTTGGTACACAATAAATTATTACACATCAATTCTTCCCTTGTGTCCCTGCTTTCTTACGATTTGGCCGTATCCATGGAGCATCCTCATCATTTAACTTAATGCTTGGGTCAGTGTTGACTTTGAAGGGCGGAATTTCACCAAACATATTATAATCTTCTGACATGTCTGTCTTGTCCTCCACTCCCACGATGTTTCTTTTCCCTGAAAGAACAATGTGGCGCTTTGGATCATCGCATGATGTACTGATCGTTTTCTTATCTTTCCGTTTCCTCGGTTTGCTACTCATGTCCTTCAAATAGAAAACCTGAGCGACATCTTTGGCTAGGACGAATGGTTCGTCAAGGTAACCAAGATTGCCGAAATCCACCATTGTCATTCCGTATTGCTCGTCCACCTTTACCCCACCTCCTGTTAGCTTGAACCATTTGCACCGGAACAAAGGGACCTTAAAGGAGGGTTCATAGTCAAGTTCCCATATCTCCTCTATGTAACCATAATATGTGACCTTTTTCCCAATCTCGGTTGCTGCATCAAAGCGGACACCACTGTTTTGGTTGGTGCTCTTTTTATCTTGGGAGATCGTGTAAAATGTATTCCCATTAATCTCGTACCCTTGGTAAGTCGTTATAGTCGAAGATGGTGTCTTGGCCAACATGTACAGCTGATCTCCAACATCATTGGCATTCATTAAATGTTTTCGCAACCAACTGCCGAAAGTCTCCATGTGGGCCTTTCTTATCCATGATTCAGGCTTCCCCGGGTTGTCCGAGCGTAAAATATTCTTGTGTTGCTCGAAGTACGGAGCCACCAAGCTCGAATTTTGCAGAACTGTGTGGTGTGCTTCAGTCATAGAATGACCGTCCATACATATCGTTGATTTCCTTCCGATCGTGTCTTTTCCACTTAGTCTCCCCTCGTGCCGCGATTGAGGAATACCAATCGGCTTAAGGTCAGGAACATAGTCAATGCAGAACTCAATTACCTCCTCATTTCCATAGCCCTTTACGATGCTTCCTTCTGGCCTAGCACGGTTACGAACATATTTCTTTAATACTCCCATAAACATCTCGAAGGGGAACATATTGTGTAGAAATACAGGACCGAGAATGGAAATCTCTTCGACTAGGTGGACCAGGAGGTGCGTCATGATATTGAAGAAGGATGGTGGAAACACCAACTCGAAACTGACAAGACATTGGACCACATCGTTCTGTAACCGTGGTAGATCTTCTCGACTGATTACCTTCTGAGAGATTGCATTGAGGAATGCACATAGCTTCACAATGGCTACTCGAACATTTTCCGGTAGGAGCCCCCTCAAAGCAATCGGAAGCAACTGCGTCATAATCACGTGGCAGTCGTGAGACTTCAGGTTTTGGAACTTTTTGTCCGCCATGTTTATTATTCCCTTTATATTCGACGAGAAGCCAGACGGCGCCCACGGAGGGGAGGGCCTGGAGCGCCGCGCGGGGGGGCCTCCCAACGGCGACCCGAGGCAGCACGAGACGGCGAGGAGCGGCCGCCGTCCTGAGACCGCCGGGGGGAGGAGGAGGAGCGGCCGCCCGCGTGATGCGGGGGCGACTGACGACCACCGAAGCGACGGCGCTGCTCGTCTTGCTCGCGGGCGAGGCGATCTTGAAGCTCCTGACGGTTACCGCCGCCCGCATACTCGGCATAGCTCCGCTTCCCGCCCTTGCGGTCATCGGCCTTGCGGTTGCGGTCCATGGGGATCAGACACGGGGGGAGTGTGGGATCTAGGGATAGCACCAAGTGCTTGGCTTTGAACCTGTAGCGCCGCACGTCGTCTAAGGGGGCAGGGAACCCTAGCGCGCGGTCGAGCGTTGTCTTAGGGAGCCACCACCACTTGATAAATGGCTCCTGGACGGGTGGGATCGAAGACCTAATAGAACCAACGGCTGAGATGGACGCAGACGGCTGAATCGCGGAACAGGGCCCCGGCCCAAGAGCGCGCACAACGTCCCGAAGCGCTATCGGGCCCGCAGCCGCGACAGAAGCTGGGCCGAGAGATGGGCTCGACCCACCTGGGCCCGACCGGACGGGAGCCAGCAGTGGAGCGCCCACCCGCAACCCTAGCGAGGTGAGGTCCCTGGCCGCCGCCGGCCGCGCCGACGTGGTCCCGTGACAGCCAGGGCACCAATCATCACGGAGGCCGGCCCCGGGCTCTGCGGCTGCCCCGTTGAGGCGCAGAGCGGGGGAAAGTCCTCCGCCGAGGGCGCACACGCCGGAGCACGCGGGAGGGCGCCTTCGTGGACCACCAAGGAGGGCAGCTGGGAGCTCCCCGGAGCTTCCCCTGCCGGAGCGGACACCTGCGCAGCAGCCCCTCCCAACGGGGGTGGCAGGAAATCACCAAGACATCTTGGGGACGGAGATCGGCGAGGAGGAGAGCCTGCAGGGGAGCCCGGCGAGGAAGGAGCAGACCGCCGCTCCGAGTCACTCTCCGAGGGCGCCGAGTCGACGACGGACGTTGGGGAGGGCCCGCGCGCCTCCGAGCGCGCAGCGCGAGCGGCATACCGCCGGTGGCGTCGCCGAGCGGAGCGAAGGGAGGGGGCGACGGGCCAGCCGCCCTGAGCGTCGCGAGCGCCTAGGCACATCGCATCAGATCCCTGTAGCTCATGTATCATGGTTCGATTTGTAGCGAATAGTCGGACGCTCCGTTTGCGGTCTATTCCGATTTCCCTATATGATCACCCACAATTGATTTACAGAACGTAATTAGCGCTCGAATTAAATTCCGAATAAAGGTCTGACCGTTACCCCCCCCCCCAACCGCCGGCCTCGTGTATATCCTCTGCTCGTTTCTCCTCCGCTCCCTCGACCCCAAACCAGAGTTCCTGCTTCCTCCGTTGTGCCCGAACAGAGAAATCCGCCGTCGCTTCCACCGACTGCTTCCGCCGCTGCTGGTATCAAAGATCTGGATCACCACGTACCTCGTCCCCCCCCCCCCCCGGGCTCATTTCTTCATGGCGCTCCGCGGCGTGGAGGACTCGCCGGATTGATGTGCTTCAGTGCGGTGCTGGTGTAGGTGACGGGGGGCGGCGCATCTGTGGGCGGCGCCGGAGTAGGTGACGGGGGGCGGTCCATCTGTGGCCGGAGCATCTCTCCTTTGAGGCTACACTCCCGGATTGACAAGTTACAAAGAAACTCGAGTACACTGTTGTCTAATGTTTCTGAAAATTGTGGCCCTCAATCCACGTATCCGTCAGTAATTAGATTCTTAAGTGTTGGTAGACATGGCCGATGCGTGATCTACGGCTAGACACCCATTAAATCCTGAGTTCTTCTTATTCCCAATCCATGCTTTCTAGATTTTTGCCTCCGATGCATGCAAATATCTTGCGCCAATCGTATTCTTAAGATGGTCATAGTGTTGGTCATGCAAACAATTTGTATTCCCCGAAACAGATTTTCACTTGTACGGATTAGAGGTAACTATTAAAGCATTTTGCGGTTTGAAATATGAGTGATTTCCACATTGATTTTGTTGTGATTTGCATCACAAAAATTTTATGCTACCCACCATGCTTCCCCGTAACATAATTTCGTTGCATACATATTGGCGGCAACCACGGAAGCATTCTAATGTTCAAATATCTATGTTTCTACATGTATATTGTCATTTTGTGCATCCAAAATTATTGTGCTTCTGCTTCCAACTCAGTATGTATGTGTTACAGACCGGTGACATGCTTCCTACCCCCATTTAGTCCTGGTGATGCTTCTTCATCGATATTGTCATGTTGTGCGTGCAAAAAAATATGCTTATGCTTCCTATTTATCTTAGATTTTCTATAGACAATAGGTATGTTTCCTACCCATTAGTCATGCTTTCATATTATCAATCTATTCATTTTTATTTTTTAATGCAAACATTTCGCTTTAGAGAATGGGTGCACTATTGCTTGGTGCCACAGTTTTTTAATGTCAAACTGAGTACTGTTACCGGTTATATATTCGCAGGGAAAGTCTAAAGAAGCATGAAGGAAACCAAGCAGATGTCTATGGTGAAGAGTCGTTTTTCGGCTGCACGTTTGAAGGATATAGTTGCGGGACTAGATAAAGATCGTAGAACCCTCATTATTAACAGAGGGCGGGGTGTTCTTCTGGACATTTCTGCTTTCTCAGTTCCCAAGGGTTTGATTGAATGGATGATTGGCAAGATTGATACAGAGCTTGGTGAATTCAGGAACCCTCGCAACAAGACAAGCATTGTGTACAACAAGGAAATGGTTATCAAATTCCTTGGACTCCCTCGTGGAAATAGAAGTGTGGTGCTGCTTGGTAAACATGAAGAATCACCATACCAGGAATTCTACAAAATCGTTAAAGACTATGGAAGAAGGACGCTAATAGCCCATGCTGAGAAGTTGGTGGAAAACAACAATGATGAGGAAACTTGGTTCAGGTCTTTTTTCTTACTAGTTGTGAGTACATATTTCTTCCCTGGAACTGGAGATATGCTTTCTTTAGAATATCTTGGAAGCCTTGGTGATCCGAAGTTGGTTCGTCAATATGATTGGGGCCAACATATTTTTCCGACATACTATGTCTGAAATCGAGGCATTCCAAGATAAAAAGCAGAAGGCCCTTGATGATGGAAACACGAATTTTCAATCATGGGTTATCGGTTTCTTACCGTGGGTCGCAATTTGTCATCTTTTTATGTGTTTTTTTGTTTACTTTTTTGGTTGTGAAGCACATGCCTTTTAAACATTCACCCTATAGGTCGTATGTTACAGGTTGTCTGCATGGACCATTTGGCATTCCCTGAGTCATCTTTGTCGCAACATAGGATTAATTACTCCCTCCCTAGAGCTTCTCATGTTACAGACGCCGACTTCAAGTATGTCATGAACCATGACAAAAACAAATTGACACTACATGCCCAGACATATGATGTACGTCCGGTTAGTGTTTCATACTAGTTGCACCACATAATGAATCATTTCTTACCCATCTTGAAATTCATGTCGTCGACCTTATTTTGTAGTTTCATCCATTCCGAGACACCCCTTATGCCAATGGGAATGCAATATCTGAAACCTAGCCATGAAAGAACATGTGCTTCCAAATTCTGCAGGTGCAAATTCTTCCCTTCCAGAGAAGGTATTTACTACTCTTTGCTCCACACGCATACAACTTAATTTTCTCATCATTTTAATCAAAAAATTTAAATGCATCTTGCTTCCTTCAGGATACACCTCACCTACCCCCAGTAGAAACCAACTCTGTCCCCCCAGATACACTTTTATGTGCATCAAACCCACTCAATATGTGGGTCAACAAGCAGATGTTTTTAAATTTCTGTATACCACCACTGTTACTACTTCTATATTTCAAATGAACCAAGACCCCTTGAATATTTTAAAAGTTTCTGCTTCCCCATTAGTATATTTTGTTGAGTTTCTCAATATTGATTCTTTATTGTAATATTTACATTGTGTAGTCTCCTGAACACCAGCGTGATTTTTCATCTTGTGCTTCCTTAGTATAGATGTCACAGAACATTGCTTGTATGATTAAAATGCTAAGTTACTACTTAATTAATGTATGCTTATTTTATACTCACGTACATTTTTTTTGTTTTCTCAACAGTAACTATTTGTTTTTATGTACAGGAGCCCCTAGATTACATATAGACTATGTTTGAGAAGCATACATCTTTATGGCTCAAAGATGTCTAGAGGCATACATCCAGGTTAACAAAGATGCACTCGAAGCACATGTCGTCCTTTGTTTTCGATGGGTTTGAAGCTATGAAGACTCATGCGACGCACCCACATGGGTTATCCTTTCCGACTGGAGCTTCCACGCCTGTTGCCTCTCCACCTAGAGCATCCACCACCACGGTTCCCCCGCAAATGGATGTTCAACCCACAGTTATCCAACAAGATATACATATTTCCGATCCTTCTTGCTCGATGGAAGCATCGGGAACACAGTTTTGGGCTGAGGCCACGAGGTTGGGAGCTGAGTTAGAAAAGAGTACTGCCATACCACCAAATAGAGAGGAACCATCTTCTTCTACCTAGTTGGCTCTTGAAGCGCCAGGGATAATTGCAACAACGAGACCACCGCGTCGCGGTGATGACATTGATTTCCTTCTTTTGACCTTCTTGAAGGGAAAACTTGGACCCAACATATTGCAGAATTCAATCTCCCTTCCCCACTGGGCGTTTCCAACATAAAGATTACCACTCCAGGTATGCTTTGCATCTTTCCATCATATCAACGCTACGTCATATGTCGACGTGTATGGAATTGTTCATGTTTTGCTTTCATATGAGGTACTTCATCCAATGTGGCCCCTCATAAAAAAGTTGAAACACATACCAGTCAAAAGCTGCCAAATCAGATGCCACTTGAAGCAGAAAATGTTGTTATTGAAGCAAGAAACTCGGATGTTTTCCAACCTGAGTCGTCAAGTCACTATACAACTCTTTGACACATTTCTAGACCAATGCTTATTATTGGCAATTTCCATTAAATTTTACTACAGCGTGTCTCCAAACTATATATACTATGATATACTACAAAGCCTGATGCTTCTGATAATTAACGTTTCTAAATTTTTACATAGTGTGCATACATTAGAAAATTACTATGCTTCCAAACTTAAAAGGAGGTGCTTTTTACCACGGTTGCAAAATCGAACCCATTTGATAACTACCATGCTTGTCACCCTACAAAGCCCTTCTACCCACCATGTTTCTCAACACTTAATTCATACATGCTCCTACAATTTTTTCATGCTTGTTTGGATTACACACACCATGCTTTCTAACACAAATCATTTGTTGCATACATCCATCCATCATCAGGTGTTTCTATGATGGGCACACAAACTCAAGACAAGAAAAACTGGAAGAAAAGCTTTTCTAGGCAAAGAAACTGGTGCATTCGGTATTCTGATGGTAATGAAGAAAGGTACCATCTTCACTAATAATTGCTTTCACCAATATTATTGATTGTTCAATGTAAATTTACCTACAATTTTTCAATGCGTGCCTTCAACATATGTGATTTCTAAAATATATAATTGTGCTTCAACAGGTCGACTACAGCAATTACCATGTATCATATCCAATTTTCGTGAATCTCTTAAACCCCGTGGAAAAGTTGAAAAAATACCATGGAGATTTTCGTTAGGAATTTCAATGGTGTGTAACATCCAGATTACCAGTGAGCCGTTGTGCACAAAGTTTGCATTCTTAAAATCCATTACCGTAAGTTCCAGTAATCTTTATATGAGATGCTACTTATGAGTATATTTGTAGTATCTTGTGAAGATTCATCTTATAACCAACAAATTTTGTAATCCAAACTGCTTGTCCACGAGGACGCATTTGATCTCAAACCCAGTCTAAAAGAGTTCCAGAAATTGTACAAGGAAAACATGCTCGTATCGAAGGATTTGGTTTGTGCCACTTGCTGTGCTTTCCAACTTTCTGCACACATTCTTGATTCCAGTCTAGACTCCAGATTCTTACTTTGCTTTCATTTTTAGCTCTACTTTGCGATTGTCGATGGAGACCACTGATTCTAGTCTCCTTCGGCCTTCTTCACAAACAAATCAGTTTTCGAGATTCCATGAGGACTGTCAACAAATCTAGCATATATGACAAAGCACATTCCCTAGTTCAAACAGAATTGAATGTTGTATAAATGTTGTAAAATATAATGTCCTCTGACCTTTCATTTATCCTGTGTAGGTCAACAATTTTTCCACACTTGCTGCCTATGCAAAAGCATTTCCTAAAGAGGACTTTTCAAAATACGTGCACCACACTCCGGAGGAACTGCTCCAACAGACTACACAGTAATATATAAACTTGTAAAAACATAGTTTTAATAGTAATTTTATTCCATTATCTGACTGCTTCATTTTTTCACCAGTTTTGACTGTGGGATCTTCATAATGCTATTCATGAAACATTGGGATGGCAAGAAGATGCAGCATTTCATCCAGGTATGTCTTAACATCTTGCTTCCACAACTACATATAATCAATGGAAGCATGTATAGTACTCGACTATTTTACTGAGTCAATTTCTTACACAACTTTTCCGTTAACTATCTAAAATGGCGCCTACTATTTGATTGCAGGACATGTTTGACAACCGCATGGTCGTAGACCACATGCTCATGACATCTGACTTGATCAAAGCTAACTCAAGCTGGGTCCTCAACTCGAATTAATCATCTGGAAGGAAGAGAAGCATACACACTAGTTGTTTGCACACTCTAGTGTGCCCCTTTTGAATTCAATGATCCCTACTCTACGGCTTGTCGTAGCTACTTTCAAACTCTGTATTAAATTATGAATATATGAGTGATGTTGACTATTACGATCCTAAATGGTTATTGTAATTACTATGCTTCCAAAATGGTTTTGTGATATCATTTTCCCCATAACATACATATTTCCTTCCTGATACTCACCAAAACGTTATACTAGTTTAGTTGAACATGCCACATGCTTCCCAGGGATTAGAAATTAGTTTCCAATTCTCCCCGTCTATCTACAACATCATGTCTTCTAGAATGTTGCCGTGGCTTATTTTGCATTTTCTTCATGTTTGCTTTCAATAGTCAAAACATGTTATGTAAGGTTATGGCTATGGGCCATCGAATTTTCAAGATGCTACAATCCATGCTTCTTTTCTGCTTCTTCCAAATATTGGAATCCTTCATATTGGATGGGATACTTGTGGCCAGTGTCATGCTTCATTTAGATTATAATCGTGTTTCATGCAAATTGTAGGTGGGCTTCCTTCAGATACCACTGGACGATTGTGGCCATTCTTGGTTCGGATAGTGGACATGCTTGCTACATATGGTGGTAGTTCATCTTAAACATTTTGGATGTGCTTCCTTCATATGGTGGTCGTGCTTCTTGCACATAGTGGGAGGTACTAAATGTTGGGGAACATGTTGGTATGTACCAAGTTTTGGGAAACATCTAGAAGAAAAGTATATCCAAGTTTTTTCTATACCAAAGGGGAGGTTTGGTTTGGGTGTGGGGGGGGGGTAGGTACACATAAGAGTGATACTTGTGGTCAGTGTCATGCTTCATTCATATGATAATTGTGCTTCATGCAAATAGTAGTTGTGCTTCCTTCAGATACCACGAGACGATTGTGGCCATTCTTGGTTCCGATAGTGGACATGCTTCCTACATATGGTGGTAGTGCTTCTTATACATATTGTACATGCTTCCTTCATACGGAAATGTGGAGTTACCCCCGGGGGGTAATACCACCCCTCCCATTGTCGTCAAATCGTCTTTGATATTTGGAACCCATGCACAGTTCCCTTGTAGTCTGCTATGAACCAGAGTGATTAGGGACTAATACAAACACTGCTAATAGTCAACGCATCTGTGTCCTATCAGGCTTGGACCACATGCACGATTCACTCAGTAAATGTGCACTCTGCTGACATCGTCCCGAATGTAAAGCAAATTCTGAGAAGGTCAACGCACAAGTTTACAGCCTACTAGGTGAGTTGATCAGGGTTATGAAGTCAATTATGTAGGTCTTGACAGATACATGAAATCATAGTACGAATCACGAGGCGAGTATCGTACGACAACAACTGGGGTGGTATTGCCCCCGGGGGGTAACAAATCCGCACTCATTGTACATGCTTCCTTCATATGGTGGTCCTGTTTCTTGAACATAGTGGGAGGTACTAAATGTTGGGAAACATGTTGGTATGTACCAAGTTTTGGGAAACATCTAGAAGGAAATGTATATCCGGATTTTTTCTATACCAAGGGGGGGGGGGGGTTTGGGTGTGAGGGGTGGGGGTAGGTAAACATAAGAGTGTTTGTTTAATCCAAACATGCATGAAAATATTGTAGAAGCATGTTAGTACGTACTAAGTTTTGGGAAACATTTTCGGTATGTATCAAGTTTGCAATTCTTGTTTCACAAATGGCTATTGTAATTGTAATCCTTCCAAGAATTTCATAATGAACATTCTTAGAAGGTGCATCTGGTGTTTTGTTGATATCAACTAATGTAACATCTTCCCTTATGCTTCCAAATTGAAAAATAATAAGATTTATTCTATAAAATACCATGCTTCAGCATTAAAATGTAGTACAAAACAAATTTGAAATTAATAATGACAAGCCCCAAGTTTTAAACAAATCTGTCAAACCAACAAAAAATGCTTCAATGCATTTGAAGCAACAGATCCATAATCAAAAAGTGAGCTCTGTTTCCCGCCTAAGGCGTTCCTCGCGATCAGCTATTTCTTTGTTTTCAAGTGCCTGATATCGGCAGTGTCTTTTGATGTGCATGGGTTCTTTACACTTGGAGAAAGTACTTGGCTTCCTTTTTTTGGACTTCTTCTGTGCTTCCTCCTGTCCAATCTCAACTGTTGGCTTCTTCCTTTTTTCTTTATCACATGGCCATCCCTGTCGGATATATACCGATTAGGGGTATATCCGGCATTGTCCTAAAGAGCCGGATTACATGGGTGGCCTGAATGGTAATGGATCACGGTCCATTAGGGGGCCCTATAAGCTGACGCGCAGAAGCCGGATTGTAGAAGAACCCAGACCACGGCCCACGTGGTGCGGCTTGGAGTAGAAGGCGGATTCTTGCTTTCCAAGTTAGAAGCTTACCGTAGTATTCTAGGTTTCCTTTCTGTAAGCCCTAACCCGGCTATCTATATAAAGCCAGACGGGAGAGAAGAAACATACGGACAATTAGCTAGAAGCCAACTCGCCGAGAAGTTAATCCTCGTCGAGTAGCTAAACCAACTCACATTGTATTCTATATACTTCAGGCTTCAGCCCTGATTTAGTGAGATTGCAGGAGTAGGAACACCGCCTAGTTGAGACATACCAAACCTGGGTGAACTTTGGTATCCCTGGTCGTCATACTACCACGTTCCCCCCACTTCTCTATCAGTAGTCTCATGGCACCGCCATCTATAAACTCTACTACGATGTCTCGACAATCCCTTTTTGGCAGACCGTGGAGGCTTATCAAATTTTTGCGTTTCACCACATGTTCCTTCCACCGCATCCTCTTCTGTCACACCACCAGACAACCGGTGCGCTTGGACTAAAGAAGTTAAATGTTCTGCACCACCTTCAACAATCATGTAGGTTCCTTCACCCAAGCATGCTTCCGCTGCTAGCGTTATCAACGTCCTGCATAACGCATTGTACCTCAAAGTGATTATTTTCGGAATAGTGCTAAATCCAGTAAAAGGCTTCCTTGATGCTGTTACAGTTTCTTCCTCTGACCATCTATGAAGCAAGTAATTCTCGCGTATTTCTTGCACATTGGTATGCACCATAGTCTTCAGGATGTGGTGACACAACATGCCATTCACATTGAATCTGTTTCATGTGCAGACATAAGATGATAAGAATTGTCATGTGACTCAAAAGTTATTGTTCTAATTTTCTTGGCTCTTGGATCATTCCGTCGTAGCTCGTACTGTACCCCATTACCCACAACCGGGTATATGCTGTAAGCGGTTGTCATCTCCGTCATATTCCTAAATTTTGCAAAACCAGCCCTCGTATAGAATTTTGATGCCTGCTCCTCAATCTTATAACTACACAAACAAAATGCAACATGTTAACCTTGAGTACATTGTCATATGTATAGCTGAAAATGGTAGTTTACAGAATAAAGCCACATACCTCGACCATACGGTTGGTTTGGTCGCCTCTCCTACGAAGCCGGCATTGTCCTCCCTATGAAGCCTTGTTTCCTGTATATACTCGTATTGCTTCACAAATTGCCAAACTGAGTCTTGTCGATGAACAAGCTTCTTGAAAAATGAGTCCAGTCCTTCTGACCTCCCGGTTGTACTAGTGAATGGTAAAAAAATCATTCTTGAAGTAGGCGGGTGCCCAAGTATCCTTGCATCCCCACATATTAATGAGGTGTTCATTAGCCTCTAGTACATGCTTTGACACCATCAGCTGCAACATGTTCTCAACCTCGCCAACTGTATCAGAACCATAAATGCAGTAAAAAAAACTCCTTCTCGAAACCTTCACGTGACCTGAACCGTACTCCAAGCTTGTCTTTTGCTATCCGAAGCACATGCCACAAGTAGCAACGGTGCACTGTTAATGGAAATGTATTAGATATGGCACCTGCAATTGATTTGCATTGATCTATTACTATGCATGTTGGATGTTCTCCACCCATTGCTTCCATCCAAGTCTCAAACACCCACTTGAAAGTGGGGATTGTCTCATCTGGTATGAAAGCACACCCAAGCATAATACTATGCATGTGATTATTGATGCCTACTATGAGTGCAAAAGGCATATCATATCGATTGGTACAAAAGGTCACAGTCTTTGAACCTCCGGTACATCTCTCGCGTTCTTCCGTCAACCCAAAAAGGGCTCTCGCTGTATTATTTTCATCTAGTTTCATATCATAGAAGAATTGTGGACTCTCAGCCTGAAGTCTCTTGAAATGTCGAACAGTTTTTAAAATATCGTTCTGCGACACCTCATTTCTCAATTTAGTCCAAATGTTTCCAACATCTCTGTTTGTGTATGGTAAGGTGCGGAGAGTCCCATGCAAATCGCCAAATGTGGCCATGATGAGAGACGTATCAGCGTTGCGATTATGCAACGTCTTGATCAACATATAGTCTTCATATGGCACTTTTCGATGAGATATGTAGTACCTATTCCACTCGTCCTTACTCATCAAGGTGTGAGTGTGTTTCTCAATGAAAATGGTTACCTCCCATTCACCCCCTCTCAGCCCAACTAACATTCGAGCCTTACAATCATGTCTCTTCATCTTGTTTTGTTTCCTCTTTGCAACTTCCATCTTACTACCAAATTGTGGAACTTCAGATGATGCTTCTATTCCATGCTCCACTGTATCAAAAACCTCAGGATCTATCCCCTCTTCTCCTGCATTCAAATTAACCTTTGAGTTCCTTGCATGAGCACACTCAAAACCTCTCCTAATGAAATGATCACATCCTTTCTTCTAACTCCTTCTAGAGCATCCAATCCTACTGCAAAAACCCATTTTCTCAGCATACTCATTGTAGAACTTATTTGAATCCTCAATACTATCAACATGCATTCCGATGTGCGGAGTTAACCTCCTTGAACTTCCACCATCAACCTGCACAGGGAAGCAGAAAAACCATTTTTAGGTATCAAGGACAAGCTAGCAAGCATGACCAGAATATGCTTCTTCAGCACTAACTCAATGTTTCGGCCTAACAAAACAAATGCTTCTTTTAAAACTATGTGTAGAATTAGAAAATAACATGCACCCATCAAACACAATTCATGCCCTCTGCTAAAATATCAATAAGATGTGCTCTTCATTTTCTACATTTCTCATTTGCTTGTTCCCTCTCAGGTTAATGTTTTAATGACTATGAAACAGAGCTTGTGGTACATGTAACAAATTATTATATCATTTTTGGCTTCTTTAAAAACTATGAAATGCTTCCAGTTAACAAATTACATGCAATACATGACCACAATGACGGCACTATACTCCAAATTCAATTAAAATGGTCTAAACAACTCAGTTGCTTCTATTACTTCACAGGAATGCTTCCAACGGTACGAAAAAAAGTTTCATAGAAATGCATTTACATAACATATCCCTATGCTTCCTTACGACTTATGAAATACTTCGAAATACATGGAAAATCGTCTTCTTTTTGTAACCAATTCAATTATCATTTCCATATGCTTCCTTACTAAGTCTGAAAAGCTTACACATTTATGCAAAATGGTTTTTTTTACTATTGTTTCGAATTTACGTACCATAATCCTATGCTTATTTATGAACTATGAAATGCTTCGACAACTAGAAAAAAAGCTTCTTTACTGTCTTCATGGAAGGCACATAACTCCATGAAACAAACCCACTACAAACACGCCAAGAACTACCCCGGCTGCATCGACATGGTTCACACTTTGCTAAATACAAAATAGAAGGGATAACACATTTACCTCTCCATATCCATGGATTACTACCGGGGAATTGCTGATTGGTTCAGGAATTGATGCTCCACTTTTACCAACTTCGCCACCATGGTTTACCAAGGGGGGTTGCCGACTGGTCGATCAATTGATGCTCCATTGCTTCCAGCCCCACCAGTCACCAAACGCGGGTCAATTTGACAGGAAACACGGCGGAAAAATGGATTCATGTTTGGTGGGTACTCAATTTCTTCTCTCAGCTGTGCCAGATGCACTAGACCGTTGATACGTCATAAAAGTATCCCTAGTTTGTGACGCTCCATGATTATATTATGCCAATTGCTACATGTTTTCTCCCTTCTTTATGTCAATTTTTATCGATTTCCGGACTAACCTATTGACAAGATGCCTCAGAGCCAGTTCCCTGTTTTCTGCTGTTTTTAGTTTCAGAAAAGTTGTTCTGGAAATATTCTCGCAATTGGAAAGTTCGATGCCCGAAAGTCCTATTTTCCCCGAAAGCATCCAGATGACCAAAGAGGAGACGAAGAGGGGCATCAGCGGACCCACACCATGGGGTGGCACCCCCCCTTGGGCGCGCCAGGGGGTGGTGTGGGGCTCCTGGACCTCCTCTGCCTCTGCCCTTTCGCCTATTTAATCCCCCCGGATGGAAAACCCTAAGGACCTCATCAAAATTCCCGAAAAAGTTCCGCAGCCGTCGTCAACGTCAACCCGCAGTTCTGAAGCTGTTTCCGGCACCCTGCCGGAGAGGAAATCATCACTTGAGGCTTCTACGGGACCATGCCTGCCTCCGGAGTGATGCGTGAGTAGTTCATCCTTGGACTATCGGTTCATAGCTGTAGCTAGATGGTTGTCTTCTCCTCACATGCTTCCATGTTTAGATCTCGTGAGCTTCTCCTATCATGATCGAGATTGATCTAATTTAATTCGATATGTTGTGTTTGCTGGGATCCGATGAATATTGAACTTATGCCAAATTGATTATAGTCTTTATTTTCTTATGCTATTTGTGATCTTGCATGCTATCCGTTGCTAGTGGTTACTCTGTCCAAGTAGTTGCTAGTGACTCCAAGAGGAACTATTTATGCTCGATAGTGGGTTCATGCCTCCTTTTCGCCTTGATCGAGTGACAGAAACATAAAGGGGGAGGATGTGGTGTTTCCATTAGGGAGAAAACAACGGTGAGAGTGCCCGCGTGCATAATCATTGCTTACATTACACACTTTGTTTAATGCAATTATTTGTTGCTTGCAACTTAATACATAAGGAGGTTTGGATGATAACCTGAGGGTGGATTATTAGTCATAGATGCAGATGGATTTCGGTCTATTTATCTTGTTGTAATGCCCGCGCTAAATATCATAGTAATCTTCATGTCATATTGTGCACTACGGTGCAACCTCCATTTGCCAATTGCCCAGCTGTAATTTGTTCACCCAACATGCTATATTTTATGGAGAGACACCACTACTGAAACTATGAACGCCGGTCAATTTTTCCACACTGTTAAACAAACCACAACAATTTCCTGCTTTCTTTACTTACTGCAAGCATACACTGTTTTCCACACTATACGTCTAATCTTTGTTTTCAGCAAGACCGGTGAGATTTACAACCTCACTGTACCGTTGGGGAAAAGTATTTTGGTTGTGTTGTGTGCAGGTTCCACGTTGTTGCTGACACCAGTGAAGCGCCAGCACCATCGTCAGTGGCATCAACCTTCCAAAGGTCCTCTTTCTCCTACTAGATTGATAACCCTGGTTCTTAACCAACGGGAAAACTCCTACCTCTGTGCTCATCATACCATCCTCTTGGGGTTCCCAACAAAGTGCATCAAGGATATTTCTGGCGTCGTTGTCGGGGATCTCAAAGTCATGAATAAGCAACCACTCCCTCGTCAACTCTAGCACCAGACTTTTTCTGGCGCCGTTGCCGGAGAGAAGGAAGTATTCTGGCAAGGGGAGTCTCTCACTCTCAACCTCTTTATTTTGTTTATTGTCTTGTTTTTTTCTCTATATTAAAAACATAAAAAAAATAGTTCTATTCTAGTTTTTATTTTTGCTTTATCATGCTTGCTATCAATGTTTGATGTCTTTTGAAACTAGATCTTTTAGGCAAGGTGGGTTCACATATGAAGAAAAAACATTATAATGAACACCGCTTGTCACAAAAAGGGAAACACTTATGGGAGCAAATTTATAAATTGCATGACTATGCTAAAACTTGTGCTCTACTTATAATGTTACTTATTGCTTCGATAAATTTTGTTGCTGTAGGAGGTATAAATACCTCCCTTTTCAATGTGAGTATAATTATAATGTTACCATATCTTCTTATGTTAAGGGAAATTATGAATTATATGATGTGGAACAAATTGAAGAATTTATTGCTTGGAAGGGTGCATTCGAAATTGCTTCTTTACTTGAAAGTATTGACGATGCACCTTATAAATACAAGATTTATGATATACTTCAATATTTCTTTCATAATTACAAGGATTGTAATTACTAGATAATGGATTATCTAAATAGATTATCTTCCCCAAAGGGAGAGACTAATGCCTCGCAGGAAACTATGGAAGAAGAAATTGCTGAAACTGGAAGCTCTTGGGATGAAAAAGAGGCGGAGAGTGATGATCAAGAGGAGGAAGAATGGAACCCATGTCTACCTCCCAATGATAGTAACTCTTTAACTCATAATTGTGATGATCCTATTGAATCTTTTGAAATATCTCTTTTTGATGAGGTTGATATTGGATATACTTGTGACCTTGATACTAATATGAATGAAACTTGTGATAATGATATTGCTACTGTTATTTATGATAATCCATGCTACTTTGATAAATTCCATGAGAAGCCTCTATTTATTTCAACTAATGATATGCATGATAATGAGGAATTTTGCTTAGAAAATTTATATGATAATGCTCTCGATGATGGTCCTATGGTACTTGATGTTATAAATCATAATGCTACTGACAATAGGATTTCTATAATGTGTCCTATAACTTTTATGAGTTATCAGTCATCTTGTTTTTCTATTGCTAAAAGTGGGAAAAAAGAGAAGCTGATTTTAAATTTTGATCCCACTATTTTTTAGCTTGATATGAATTGTGTGCTTTCATACCATGACAAGCATGCTTTATGTGATAATTATTTTGTAGATATTGTTCATGATGCTACTGGAAATTATTAAGAGAAAGGAAAATATGGTTGTAGGAATTTTCATTATACTAAAACACCTCTCTTTTTCTTGAAAGTTTTGAAGTTGCTCTTATTCTACCTTCCCATGATTTCTAGTTTGAGCTTCTTTAATTTATTTCTTTACAAGATTACTACGCATAGGAAGTGGATTATACTTAAATTTGTTTTATTATTTATTCTTGATGCTCTATTTTTATTCAATTAATATTTCTCATGTGAGCATCTTCCTAAAAAATTTATGCCTAGCTGAAAGGCGTTAAAGAAAAGCGCTATGGGGAGACAACCCGTTTTATTTCTCTGTTTTCAATCAGTTTTCCTTTTTTTTCTTTGGTATTATTTGCACATGGATGTTTTATATTTCCTTAGAAACCCCTATGTATCTTTTATTTTGTGTTTTTGATGAGCCAAGTATATCCTCTAGTGGAAACTTGAGACTATATTTCGGATTTCTGCGCAGGAAACAGATTTCTCCTGTCCACTGTTAATTGCATATAAAATCACAGAAAATTCAAAATGACCTGAGCATTTTTGTGATTAGTACAGGGCTATATACGCAACTTTTCTTAGTTGGCCACCTCTTAGTTTGAGCAACAAAAGAGTTTAGAAAAATCGATATCTTCCTGCTGTTCTGTTTTGACAGATTTCTGCCAATTATTGCATTTGCATCTTAATCTCTTTCTTTTGGTGTTCTTTTGATAAAAAGAGTTTTAGAAGAAGTTGTGACAGTAGCTAATGTGTTTTCTAGTGCTAGTCTTGTGTTGAAACTGAACCATGTGAGTTTATTATTACGATTGCACTAACGTTGCTAATGAAGATTGTGAGAATTTTAGTGTGAAGGAAGTTTTCAAGGGTCAAGAGAAGAGGATGATATGATGTGATCAAGAAGAGTGAAAAGCCTAAGCTTGGGGATAGCCCGGTGGTACATCCCAGAAAATTCCAAGAAGACTCAAGCGTCTAAGCTTGGGGATGCCCAAGGCATCCCCTTCTTCATCGACAAATTATTAGATCACTTCTGGTGAAACTATATTTTTATTCAGTCACATCTTATGTGCTTTACTTGGAGCGTATTTTATTTTTTGCTTTCAGTTTTTTTTAGCTTTTTTGATGTATTTTATGTTTGGATCTGATCATAATTGTGTGGGACAGAGACACACTCCGTTTTCATTGCTTAGAACACTCTAGTTTTCATTCTTATTGTTCTCTGAGTGTTTACTTTTTGCTAGTACAGTGTTCAGCCTTTGTTTTCATGCATCTCTTATTCAGAGTTTTTAGTTTTAGTAGTGTTATGTGAGTACTCTCATGTTTTATTGTTGTAACATGTTGAGTATTTTTGTTAAAACATATCTTGTAGGGTGCTTGTTGGGAAAATAAACTGCCGCTTGATGTAGAATTTATAACAGTGCAAGTAGAAGCTTGTATAGAGTGTGGCTAGAACTTTTTCATGACATGGTAAATGTTATTTTAGTTTTAAAGCCTTATGGTTATTGAGTAGCATGAATAGCCTGAAATAGCTGAGAGCGTTTAATATGTCTTGAAAGATTCATGAGTTGTTCTTGTCGTAGTAAAGCATCAATATATGGTATTCTCTTTCGAATGTTTTATTTGGTTGACTTGGCGCATTCTCACACCATGTTTATGACTACGAACCAGTCACGAATAGCCTCCATGACCATTTAGTTTCTGAACTTGTGATACCTCTTATGCTTTAATTAATGTTGTTTATGTCGCTATGGATGATTATGGTTCTTGTGCTCTCTTGATTTCTCGCTCCCAGTATTTTGCTAGCATCCACCTGTACTGAGTATGGAATCCTACTCATGCAAACAAACTCCCTTAAACCAAAGTTTTTCCCATTGTGTACACCAATTTCACTGCCACTGCAAGTAAATTTCTCATGTATTATCTTTAAAACTTTCAAAATTACTCCTGTTTTGCATTTTTGTTTTTGCTCATGCGGATGTCAATAGAGAATCTTTATCTCACTTGCTGATTGGATTTCACACCTTGGACTAGTGGCTTCATCCGCTTATCCAAATGATAGAAGAGCTGGCAGCGGGGTGCCCAGCCCCAAATTAATACAAACAAATTAACTCCACTATTTATGCCCCTGGTCATATCAGTCAAAGCATAATTGTGTAAACAAAATAGAAAGAGGGATGACCTTCTACACCAGTTGTGTCCTTCACCATGGGAGCCGCTCTTGTGAATCCAGTTGGCTTGTGACGTACTATATTGTTTGCTTACCGTTCGTTGACACTAGCATACGCCCCTCCTAAAATATAGACATTCCTCCAAAAATGTCAAACTTTAGTTACCTCTGTTTAATAAAATAAAAAGCTCTAGCACATGAGTTATCCCTGCTTCCCTCGGCGAAGGGCCTTTCTTTTACTTTTATGTTGAGTCTCCATCTTCTAACTTTATGCACGGTTGGAAGAGCATTCTTGCCATTCTGAGTTCTATGTGCATTTGTCCCATAAGCGTCAATAATTACTTTATGATGTCATATCATTTGCTCTTAAATTATTTGTTCTAGTATTCCTCATGAACTTTGAAGGTGTCCTGGCATTTATGTTTTTCCCCACTCTTAAGGACTATCGAAATATCAGTTTGCCATGCTTTCTCTATACCTTAAACAAAACGTCTACCTTTCTTTGCATTATTATTCATGACCTTTTATTTGAGTTACTCTTCGTGATGCAAAGTAATTGCTATGCATTATTATTAAAGTTTTATTTATCATGCCTGTGTTTAAAATTTTATGATCTCAGCGTGCATATGCTTTTACATTAGATTGATCAAGTTTATGTTAGTAGCATGTCACCTCAGAAATTATTGTTTTATCGTTTACCTACTCGAGGACGAGTAATAACTAAGATTGGGGATGCTTGATACGTCATAAAGTATCCCTAATTTCGGATGCTCCATGATGATATTATGCCAATTGCTACATGTGTTCTCCCTTCTTTATGTTATTTTTATCGATTTTCCGGACTAACCTATTGACAAGCTGCCACAGAGCCAGTTCCCTGTTTTCTGATGTTTTTAGTTTCAGAAAACTTGTTCTGGAAATATTCACGGAATTGGAAAGTTCGAAGCACGGAAGTCCTATTTTCCCCGGAAGCATCCAGAAGACCGAAGAGGAGACGAAGAGGGGCATCAGGGGGCCCACACCATGGGGTGGCGCAACCCCCCTTGTCCACTCCAGGGGTGGTGTGGGGCCCCTGGACCTCCACCGCCTGTGCCCTTTCTCCTATTTAACCCCCCCCCCCCCCCGGATGGAAAACCCTAAGGACCTGATCAAAATCCCCGAAAAGTTCCACAGCCGCCGTCACCGTCAACCCTAGATCAGGGGGGGTTCTGAAGCTGTTTCTGGCACCCTGCCGGAGAGGAAATCATAACCGGAGGCTTCTACATCACCATGACTGCCTCCGGAGTGATGCGTGAGTAGTTCATCCTTGGACTACGGGTTCTTAGCTGTAGCTAGATGGTTGTCTTCCCCTCATATGCCTCCATGTTTAGATCTTGCGAGCTGCCTATCATGATCGAGATTGATCTTATGTAATTCTATATGTTGTGTTTGCTGGGATTCGATGAATATTGAACTTATGTTAAGGTTGTTATAGTCTTTATTTTCTTATGCTATTTGTGATCTTGCATGCTTTCCGTTGCTAGTGGTTACTCTGGCCAAGTAGTTGCTAGTGACTCCAAAAGGGACTATTTATGCTCGATAGTGGGTGCATGCCTCCTTTTCACCTTGCTCGAGTGACAGAAACATGAAGGGGGAGGATGTGATGTTGCCATTAGGGAGAAACAGCGGTGAGAGTGCCCGCGTGCATAATCATTGCTTACATTACACACTTTGTTTAATGCAATTATGTGTTGCTTGCAACTTAATACCTAACGGGGTTCCGATGATAACCTGAGGGTGGATTATTTGTCATAGATGCAGATGGATGTCGGTCTATGTATTTTGTTGTAATGTGTGCACTAGATATCATAGTAATCTTCATGTCATATTATGCACTACGGTGAAACCTCTATTTGTCAATTGCCGAGCTGTAATTTGTTCACCCAACATGCTATCTTTTATGGAGCGACGCCACTAGTGAAACTATGAACCCCGGTCCATTTTTCCACACTGTTAAACAAACCACAACAATTTCCTTCTTTCTTTACTTACTGCAAGCATACACTGTTTTCCACACTATACATCTAATCTTTGTTTTCAGCAAGACCGGTGAGATTGACAACCTCACTGTACCATTGGGGCAAAGTATTTTGGTTGTGTTGTGTGCAGTTTCCACGTTGTTGCTGACACCGCTGAAGCGTCAGCACCACCGTCAGTGGCATCAACCTTCCGAAGGTTCTCTTTCTCCTACTAGATTGATAACCCTGGTTCTTACCTAAGAAAACACTCCTACCGCTGTGCTCATCATACCCTACTCTTGGGGTTCCCAACAAAGTGCATCAACCGTCGGTACAAAGCAATTAGAAAAGAGAAGAAGCACACGGAGAGGAAGCAGTCACTAGAGGAAGAGAAGCACACGGAGAGAAAGGAGTCATTAGAGGAAGGCAAGGCGTAACACACGAGCGTACTTTATGGAATCATGCAGGATTATTGGGGAGGCCCTCATGGAGACATTGGGGCTCATGCGCGGGACAGGCCATCACATCTGACGGTGAATATGCTCTATATCCTACGGAAAAAAATTGGTCCGATAAACTACTACCTATCGTCCTCCGACTCCTAGTGGCCGCCATATTTTTAATCTAAATGTAATGTATGATCACTTTGACCAGTATTATTGAAAAAATAAGAATATTTAAAAAGATTTAACTAACATATCATAAAATATATTCCTTGGTGTGTCTATTCATATTAAATTGGTATTCTGAATATTTATATTTTTGTCTATATCAAATTTATTATACGTTGACTTTTGTCTAAATTTTATAGGCCTTATTCCGAGGAAGAGCAAACTGTTTATTTGACACTACTTGAAAGTTAGGTTCCTTATTTGGCCCTAAGAAAAAAAATTATTCCCTCTTTGAAACTTTGTGCAATTGTTTCTCCCTATATGACACTTTAGCTCATTTTGAGCAGCAATGGTGTTAAATTAAAAGGTGAAAAGATGGTTTTGCCCATGGTACATTATGTCACAATTTTTTTTGTAAAGACAAAGGCAACCGGGTGGTGTGACATATTTTGGCATAATAGATGACAAAACGTGACCAGTACATCTGGTTAACGATTATATGTAGATAGAAGAAATTACCCACCAAAATTACATGTTCATGATAATTGGGGAGAAAAAACAAATCCGGAAATAGGGCGAGGAGCAAAGCCTAAAAGACCACCCCCGTCCCACGTCCCGCGGGAGGACCTCTTGCAGTGCATAGCGCATAGTGACGGCACAGACGGCGTGCTATCGGACATCGAAGACGCGAGGGAGGGGGGAGGGGGAGGAGGGGGTTGCGACGGACGACGACCTAGCAACAGACGGCCGCCAAGGCCCGGTGGTGGACGTTGACCAAGGTACAACAACCGTGCACAGTCGATGATGTCTGATGTGGGCTCGATCATTGATTATCTAGGAAGCACCCGTCCGAGAGCACATGTGCAAGATCCAGCGCCCTGGCCACTGTCCACAGCCATGCTTGGTCAGCCACCGCCCCCGCCGCTAGGAGCAAGCAGGCTACCGCCGCCAGTAGGTTTCGAGGTGGGGAACCGGGGAATTTAAAGGGGCAGTAGTCGTGTGTCTTATGGACGCTCTGACCGAGCTTCTGACCCACAATTTCTTTTGACCGAGCGGAGCCTCCTTAGGCTGGTCATAGTGGGGAGTAACATAGGAGTAACATCACACATTTCGAGGCAAATTTGCTTATGTGGCAATGAGTTAATCAGGAGAGAGATGCCACTGGTAACTAGCTGTGTTACCGTAACATCACACATATCAATACGCTATGAGTCTACAAACTAATAAATACTCGCATGCATGACACCACATTTATGTTACTCCCCACTATGAGTGTATTAATATAGACTAGTAACATTCGCAAGTTACTACTCTAATTTACTTCCCACTATGAGCAGTCTTAGAGCAGGTACAATAAGCCTAGTCAGCATGCAGCCTTGTGGGAGCGTTTCAGCTAGCTGCATGCATTAAAGACATGTTTTCTCCGTCTTGCATGCAACCAAAACCTGCTAGTATTAGAATAATTTAATATTTGATAAAACCAATCTAATAGCCCATCTATTGTACTAGTGTTTGCTTTTGATAAGTTTAGGTGACATGGCATGGACTTGTAGCCCGCTGCTGGCTATGATACTGTTGTTGCTCTTAGGTAGACCGCAGCAATCTCGGCCCAAGCTTGGCTCGCACTACTAGAAAAGGCCTACCACCAGCGCTCCTAATTGGAGTACCGCCGGGCCATAGGGACACGCCGGCGCGTATGTTCACTGCGCCTGGGGTAATCACCATAGAGCCAGCGTGCATACCCACTGCGTCGGGGTTAAATTTTAGCGCCGGTGCTACGACCATCTGGTGCGCCAGCACTATATTTAGCAGGTCCAAAGAAACAATACTACATGCCGTATCAATACAGAGTTTATACTGTTATAGAAATACGTAGACAGATAGTTGCTAGATAGATTGTAGACGGCGTAGAAACAGACACAATCGAAGTAGGTAATAGATATCACACACGAATATACAAAGTATCGAAATTGAAGTAGCTAGCTAGAGATAGATCACACACGAATAAAGCCTTAAAACCGAAATAGCTAGAGAGATCCCATGCGAATACAAAGTGTCCAAGTTACATCTCGCAAGCTAGCTAGCTAAGACATCGACCTATAGTAGGAATAGATAGAACATAAACTCTGACACAATGAGCATCATCATGACGAAGATGGTATACATCCGCTTCCTTCTCCTTTCTTCCGCTAGATAGCTCATGTCTCGAGCATGTGCCTCCGCCACAGTGGTGTAATCTTTGTAGCTATTGCCTCTAAACCGGTGCACATGTCTCAGACATACTTTCCGGTCCTCATAGACTCCGGGAACATGTCCCGGGTACACGACATACCACGTCATCTATTTGCACAAGACAAGATATACATCAGCAGAAAAATCATATATCCAAGTAGTAACTATGCAACGAGAAGTTTAGAACTGATAGATATTTATAGGAACGGGTTAAGGAATACCATTTCTTCCTCAAGGTTTCGGCTTTGCTGGGAAGGGACGGTAGCCCTCCAGCGTGTTGAATGGCTTTCTGTAACCATAGGCCCGTAAGCGGGTGATGCCCCACAAGTATAGTTGGTGTATCGTAGTACTTTCGGTAAATAAGAGTGTCGAACCCAACGAGGAGAAGAAAGTGTTGACAAGCAGGTTGGATAGATAATTCACTTTAAACACTACCAAACATGTTTTTGGTTGTTTTGGATATAGCAGATAAATAAAGTGCGAGTAAATAAATAACATTATTAATAATTGCAGCGAGTGACCCTATCCTTTTAAGAGCAAAGAACAAGCCGGTTGTTCTACTTATGGTGACTAAACGTTCTCGAGGACACATGGGAATCTCGTCAAGTGCTTTTGCTTCATATAGTTGATTAATATTTATTATCCGTTAAGTGTTGTGCGGGTGAATCTATGCTAATGCACCGCCCAACTAGGACTAATACATACTTGTCATTATACCCCTTATAAGCATCTTTAAATACAAGAAAGTAATTAGGATAAATCTAACCACAACTTTAAAACACCGAGACCCAACACTCGCTCGTGCATTGGTTTCCTAACGGGGGTTTAGGTTTCTGTCACTCCGGTAACTCCACAGTTAGTAGCCAATTACACAATACATCCTCCTAGGCCCATAAGGTGAATTATCATGTAGTCGACGTTCACATGACACCACTAGAAGAATAGCACCACAACTTGAATAACGAACCAAGAGATATTACTTCAACATAACTTCGCTACTAACATCATGACTTCTCCCATATCTTCAAGAACTAAATGAACTACTCCACGAGACATCATATGGATCATAATCAGAGGTGATAAAATGGATAATAACAATATGGTCATAAAGTGTCAACACCGATAAATCTCACAAGCATCAACTTCTAACAAGTAATCCACACTGGGAGAGAGATCTAGTGAAGAGAAACGACAAAGACCCCTAATTGTTACAGTGGGATGAAGGTGGAAGGTCGCGGTGATGGTTCTCGTGGTGAGGAGGATGATGATGATGATCTCGATGAAGCCCGGAGTGATGACGGTGACGATGGTGACGATTTCCCCTCTCCGGGGAGGAATTTCCCCGGCAGATTTCTCCCTGCCAGAGAGCATTTCTCTCTCTCGTGTTTTCCGCCCCGAGGCGGCGGCGGAATAATTATACGACGATATATCTGTGCTTAGGGTTCCCTAGGGGTCAAGTACGCGAAAGGGAGCGCCTAGAAGTAGGCCAGGGGGCAGACCACCCCCAGGCGCGGCCAGAGGGGGGCCTCCGCCTGGTGGTGTGGGCCCCAGGTGACCCCCCCTCCGGGTTCCCTTCTGGCTGGCTTCCTCCTCGGTACTTCTAAGACTCCTCCGGTGTTCCGCCTCTTCTTATGATCTTCTGAAATAGGGTGTCCTGACGGTGCTTTTTCCATCAGATTTCTAGTTCCGGTGTTTCTTCTCGCATAATTATTAAACATAAAAAAATAAGATGAAATAACATAAGTAATGTATCATAACATGAAATATATCGACGAATAACAGAAAATAACGATATAAAATAGTGATACAAAATGGACGTATCAGCGGGCTTCTATATCAGCACTAGTTGGTCGTATGTTGTCGGCAAAGAACATACCACCTCTAGTGACGACATCCTGATTGATTATTGTGTCTATCTGCCGCTGGATGTGACAGAGCTCATCTCTCACTGGTTCACTAAGGGTGTTCGCCATGTCTATGCCCCGTTTTTGGATACTAGATGGCAACATGAGGTAATTTTGATCCTTTACAAACTCTCTCATATGAAGGATGACGTACCTGGGGTCCATCCCATTGTCTGCATCCAACTGCTCCATGCATGCAGACTTGGTTGTGTGGGTGCACGTGAGACAGCCTCGACTTCTTTATCTCTTAACTGTGAGAGGGCCTTCCCGGGCGGCGCATCTGGTGAGAGCTATATCGAGAACAGACTTGATGTTGGTTTAGTGCTTCTGATTCGAACTCCCCGAGTTGAGATAACTAACGTGCGAATGCTACAGGAACATGACTAAGAGACTGCAGTACATGTCTCTTCCCTAATCAAATCATCATCCTCAGATTAACCTTCACACATGCCAAAGAGTGATGGAAATCTATGAAACAATGTACCGATGGCTATCGATCGATCAAATACTTACTCGGGAAAGTAAGGCACGAGGAAGACTTCTTTATTCTTATTCTCCACTGATATGTTCCAAACATATCTATAATTTATTATGCTCCATGCTTATTTTCTATCTAATGCCCTTATGTTATTATAATGTGTTCACGTGTTTTTCTCCGTTTTCCGCATATTTTCATCGACTAACCTATTAACAAGTTGCCCTAGGATACTTGTTGTGTTTTGCTGCTTTTCTATTTCAGAAAAGTTCTGAAGGAAATATTCTCGGAAAGGTTAAAAATCCACGGACAGTTATTTACCCGGAACGAAGACGGTGTCCAAAGATGACACTGAGGGGGGCCAGGGGGTGACAGGCGTGGCCCCACCGTAGGTGGCTCCTGGTGGGCCCCTGGCACCCCTGGCCACCGCTTCATGCCGCTTCTTTGCCTATATATTGCCTTTAACCCTAAAAATTATGGGGACGAAGTAATTTTCCACGAAACATCGAGAGAGGCACCGTCACCTTGATAGTCCAATCCAGGGCTTCTCCAGCCTTGTTCCGGCACCCTATAAAAGAGGGAATCATCATGGAGGCCTCTTCAACGCCATGATCGCCTCCGGACAGATGCATGAGTACTACATCTCGGTACTACGGGTCCATATCATTAGCTAGATGGTTGTTCTCTCCCTTATTCCTTCATGTTAAGAGTCTCTTGAGTTGCCTCACGTGATCGAGACCATCGTTGTGTAATTGTGCATGTTGTGTTTGCTAGGATCCGATGAACCATGATATTATGATTATTTTGTTCATGTCAATCTTAGATGTTTCAGTTATATAATTAGAAAATTTCAAGCTTGTCTTGCAATGATCTCCGATATTTATGATTACCTTGGCCACGTAGTTGTTTTCACCTCCAAGAGAGGGTTTCTATGCTCGATGGTAGGTTCATGTATCCCTTACATTTGTGCTCGAGTGACGGCAACGTGACGGATGGAGGATATGTTGTTCTAACTAAGGAGAAAACAACGATGCTCTTGTCTACGGATGAGACCAGTTCTTACATTACGTGTTGTTGTTAATGCATTTGTCTATTAGATACATTGCAATCACTTCGTTTCTTCAACTTAATACTAGAGAGATTTGTTGGATATCTTTCTTGAGGTGGACTTTTATATATAGATGCATGATGGATAGCGTTCCATATGCCTGGACGTAATGGCTACAATTTGAGAATCCGTGAACTATATCTCGTCATACTAGTATTATTATACTTCCATGATTTGTCAATTGCCCAGCTATAATTTAGTCACACAACATGTTTGTTGTCTTTAGAGAGACACCACTAGTCAACCTATGACACTCGGTCCAATATTTTTTCATAATTATAACCTTATTTTAAGCACTTTTATAATTGGTTCCTTGTTGTTCCATTTTTTACTTTAATTACATTTCAAGACTCTATACGTTAAATTCTCCTGTTTTTAGCAAGAGTGGAAGACTTACAACCTTCCGGAAAGTGGGGGTAAGAGAGAGTTTGTGTTTGTGTGCAGGTTCCATGCTTGTTGACGCGCTAGACAACAAGAAATATTCTTCAAGACTACGAAGTCCTACTGGTTCGATAAACCCTGGTTCCTTAAGTGGGGGAAATTTTCCGCTAGACTACATCATACCTTCCACTTGGGGTCTCTTCACGAGTGTGTGATCACGTCAGCATTAATATTTTTCTAGTACCGTTACCGGTGACTTCTACCTTGTTGCAAGGGGAGTCCCACACTTCCACTCTCTTTCTTTTGGTTTGTTCTTTCTTAGTTTACTTTTGTCTATCTTTTTTTCTCTTTATCAAAAATCCAAGAAAATTAGTTCTCTAACTTCTAGTTGTTTTCTTGTTTTGTTAGTTTATTCTTACTTTTATGGCTATCAAAGGTTAATTTCTTTGAAAGTAGATCTTATTGACAAGGTGGGTTCAGGAAGAGCAACAAAAACATTATAAGGAATACCGATTTTCTTATAAAGATAAACACTTATGGATACTTAAAAAAAAATTGGATAGCTATGCTAGAAACTTGTGATCTATACATGGAATGTCTTATTGTTCTGATAAAACTTGTTGTTATATGAATTTTAAAAACCTTCTGTTCCAATGTGCTTGTAATGATAATCAAATCATATCCTCTTATGTTTTGTGAAACTATCACTAATAGGAAAACCCCTACCAGTGACGAACAAAACTGGGCTACCGCTGGCGAAGGGATATTCGCCAGCGCTAGCTCGCCAGTGGTAGCGGGTTACTGCTGGCGAACAGCGCTTCGCTAGCGGTAGTATATGTTACCGCTGGAGAACACGACCTCGTTCGCCAGCGTTGTGTTTGCTAGCGGTGCAGCGCGCGTTCGCCAGCGGTGCAGCGTGCGTTCGCCAGCGGTAGGTACCTTGTTCGCCAGCGCTATGACTCCCAGGTTTGTATTTTTTTGTTATTTTCGTATAACACTTTGTATTTTCCTGGTATTATACTATACAGGTGCAAATACATGTAATTTATGTAATTTCTATAATTCACACATATAAATCACTCTTAGATACATATGCATATATGTATATGCAATACACAAACCGAGATCCGTCGATAACGAAAATAACACATTGATATCAATAACATCTTTTTTATAAATATTAATACACATCGATCTCAATAACATGTTTATGTCGGGAGTTTCGAACCAAAAAAATAGCCATCTAATTAGTTTAACGATTACAAAAGTATGACATCATAGAACGCGCGATATAAATCAATCGCAAATAAGACATATATCTATATATAGATGCGGTCCGCCTCCGCTTTAGCTTCCGCATCCGCTTGTGATCTTTCGCTAGGGCCAGCGAGCCGTCCACTTCTTCATCTCTCTGTAGACCAAGATAAAAGCATTAGACAGGCAAAGGAAATCACAAGTTCTTATTAGGAGCAATTTGTACCGAACCGTATACATACCATCGAACATATCTTCCTCGTTGTTGTGATCTTCTGTTTCTTCACCGGTGGGAACGGAAGAACACCTTCTAACGAGTTGAATGGTCTCTCGTCAGCCTGCTCTAGTACACATTGTCGCAACTCATCGTTAGATGGTGGGGAGTTCCAGTGGAAGACTGGGTCTTAAGTTACTACATCCCTATAGATGATGGATCAGAGTTTGCGCTGGATGCGACCAAAGTGTTGTCTGAATTCAGCATCAGACCATTCGACGATGCTGCGAGACAATTTGTCCACAGCAGACATGAATTGTAGACTCTGTTGGTCCTTCACGATATCCGTCATGTGTTGGATGAGGTACCATGCCTCCATATGGCCGCCTGGCGCCTGCTTGGGGCAGGGGAACTCTGTTTTGTGTCTGAACACATATTTGCCTTGAATTTGTTTAATTCTGTCGCAGAATCCTTCCCCCCTGATTTAGCCGCCAATAGCATCATTGAGAACAGACTTGATGAGGGAGTAGTTCTTCTCCTTCATCCTACTCCCGGAGTCGAGATATAATGCATGCGCGTCTCTCGGGTAGAACATGATGAGGGTGTCGTATTTGTTTCTGTGCAAAACTGGAGTCCATATATATAATCCTCAAAAAATGTAACCACTACTAATTGTATATGCGCAAACTTATGTAAAGATGGGAGATACAACTTACTTGGGAACTTAAGGCACGAGGGTGATCCTCTTGTGTATATAATTAGTGAGCAACACTTGTTCAAGGTACTTTGCCGCTTTTGCCCTACGCTTGGGGTTGTTCAAGTACATGTCGTGCATGTAGTAGGGGT
This sequence comes from Alopecurus myosuroides, assembly GCA_028641055.1. Classification (NCBI taxonomy): domain Eukaryota; kingdom Viridiplantae; phylum Streptophyta; class Magnoliopsida; order Poales; family Poaceae; genus Alopecurus; species Alopecurus myosuroides. The sequence continues at coordinate 92,752,997 of CM054057.1, forward strand.
CTACTAGCCCAATGTTTTTGGCATTCTCTATGGATAGTTGATGTGCCAAAATGAGCGTAAACAGACGGACGATTGATGAGTGGAGGGGTTTCATGTGGAACATCCGAAAAATGTCGTCAAATCTCAAGATGATCTTGCTTGCGTTGCCTTCAGTGACAAATCCCACCGTAGATGGCACCTTTGCGACCAAAACCGGCAGCGTTGAATTTTTCTCTTTGACAAGCATCTTCTCCATAAATTGAACACCTTCATGGATGCTAAGCATATCACCTGTCAACAAGGAGGCCAACCTCGGTGGAAGCATCGGTTTGCCCAACTCATGGATCTGATGCCAGTCGTGTATGGTATCCTGTCCAATACCCGTCCTGTCTGCGGCTTAGACTTGGTCCCCTCCACCGGTTGGGTCATCGATGCAACGACAGAACTCTTCTTAGTTCTTTTCTGTGCCGTCGTCATAGGCTGATTCTGAAATACATCTACTACCGCCTCTTTGAGGGCGTCCTGGCTGATGACTTCTTGCAAGGGGACTGCCGTTCTTGAGAAGAGAAAAGACGCTTTGTGCATCGATATTTATCCGCTTCCTCCGCTGGCAAGAGAAGTTCATCAAGATCATCCAGGCCGGCCCCCTCGTGAGGATCGTCGACGAGGTAGTCATTGGGGTTCTCATCTTCATCATCGTCGCCGTCGTGTTGCACGGACTTTGCAGGTGAGAAATCATTGTGTTGGCTTGGGTGCCCCGACCCCTGGACCAGTGTTGGAGTGTTGACTGGAGTAGTTTCCAAACGAATTAGTGATTTTGGCCATGTCAATGGCCAAACCAAGCACTTCTCCAGGTTCAACTCGCTGTCGGCTGCGGGGGGTTGGTTCGGAGGATCGAGAGCACCGCAACCAGGGAGCACCCGACTTAATGTAACCCTTAGCATGTCGTCGGGCATACGGACACTGTGGGACACGCGGTTGAGAGGTGTTATGATTTTTCCTTTGGCCACGTCCTTTAACTCGTTGTTCACACGAAGGAGCAATGTGCATCCCGTCTCGTCGGCCTGCGAAACGTTGCGCGATCGTCGTTAGTCGTCACGAATCAAGTCATAATATATAGTTAAGTAGTGGACGCTGAATTACCGTGAGGGCATTGAGCTCGGACAAGTGCGATGGACCGCTAAGTGTCGGCGGCGGAATTGCAGAGACGTGGCGGGGCGGCGACGGATCTTTGCGACCCTGCGGCTCAGGGTTGGGGGCCGCCTCGTTCTACGCAGCAGGCGCCACGATGGGGGCCACGTTCTACGCAGCAGGCGCCACGATGGGGGCCATGTTCTGCGCAGCAGGGGCCACAATGGGGGCTAGGTTGATCTCGGGGAGCGGCCCTTGTCCTCCACCTGCCATCCATGGCGCTAAGGACTGAGCAACGGACGCACAGTTGGTAGGGAGGAGCGCGTTGAGCCTCTCGTTCACAAGCTCGTCGACCGTCTTCTGTGTCACCTTGTTCCGCTCCTTTCTCTTCTCCTTAGTGTCCGGTTAGTAGTGCACATGCCGATGACCCTTTCCGAGGCCATGCACATGGCCTCGATGCGGCTTCTTGTCAAGGGGCACTCCCTTCATCGCGTTAAGCGCCCTAATAAAAGGGGTGTCATACGGGTCCTTACTCATCGTCGTCGAGGACCCCCGTCAGACTGAGATAGGTGTTCTTTTTCTTCTTCCTCGAGATATTTATTCTCGATATCTTTAACCTTCTCGTTCAACACAAGATCGCCGGGCTTTTTGGGATCTTCCCTATAATGGGCCCTGACAAAATTTCTCACATGCGGGTCGGTGATCTTGTCATACGGGTTTGGCCCTTCTCTCTGCGCATCCTCCTTAGCCCAAACTTTCTGCTTCCCAAGGTAACCCCGACTTCCGAGATTGTGAGGGACAATGTTCTTTGCTCTGAAATCTTTTCTCCATTTAGTCAGCGCCATCCTTTCCGGTTTGAGTTCGTCGAGCTTGAATTGGGCCAAGTCTTCCTCGGAAATGGAGGGCCACATCTTATGGATCTCATCGAAACCCTTACCCTTCGCAATCATCACCCGCAAACTGGATCTCCAAGTCGAAAACGCCTTGGTGAACTTTCCCAGTGCTAACGAGTTGGCCAGATTCCTCTTCAGGTCTTGGTTGTCGTAAGGATCCAGGAACTTGTACCTCGTGTGCAGCTTCTCAATCAGCAGGGCGGCCATAGCCTTGTTTTCTTTATCTCTGAGCTTGCCCGTATTAACGCTGTCAAAGTCTCGATCTATGCAGCCTATCTGGTTTCCATACCCCTTAGAGTAATTCTCCGGCTCGGTAGGAGCACCGCTTTTGGGGTCCACTTCCATGAACTCTTGCCGGATGGTGCCGAGCATGTTGTGTCGTCTTTCTTTGCGCTTATGCGACGGATCGCTACCGGAGGAGGCATCCCCGGTGCCACTACCGGTTTGCCCGATGTATCGGTGCGTGGTTACAGCTCCTGACGAATGGTTTCGTCCATCTCGTCGTCTGCATCGCTCTGCGCTTGTAGCTCCAGTTGTAGATCTACAGGTCCTCCTCCGGCGCTAAGCATAGAAAGCCACACATCATCGTCCCCGCGTCCGATCACAGAACCACCCGCCTCGTCGTTGTGAGCCATATCTAATTAAGGAGAGAAAACCCGAAATTAGTTCAACAAATCCTGCAATTTAAATGATGTATACCCCATATGAGTCCAAATTTCTCGGGCACTCTAAGATGTGATATTTTTAGCAAAGATCATGCCAAAATTCACGGAAAATTTCGGGATGACCTTTGCTAAAAATTACCACAAATGGAGTACTTAAAATTTCCGGAACGGAAATTAATCAACATTCCGGAAATAAGGCCTCACGGGGTACCTGCACATAAAATACCACTACAAATTTCATCCCAAATTTCGACGTCCACCCACACATGCATATATATCATCACCACACCATCACCGGCAACACCACAACATTACCCGCATCCATGACATCCACACCGCCGCACCATCACCGCCATCACCATCTCACTTCCATACACACATCCACACCCACCATGCATAGTTTGTCATCGATCATTCCACCACATCCACACACCGCCACCATCATCCACCACATCCACACACCGCCACCATCATCCAAAAACAGTAGCAAAAACACACAGCACACACCACAACACACAGACCACACACACCAACACCACACCACACACCAGCACACACACACACCACACCACAACACACACACCACACACACCAGAACACACGCACACCACAACACAACACACCACACCACACACACCACACCACAGCACACACACACACACCATCACACATCACCAAAAAAAAATTTACCTCTCACAACACTTCTCTCGAACACCTTGCAGGCAGGGGAGGAGCAAGGAGGCCTAGGCCCCTCGGCGCAGCAGTGAGGCCGAGGAGGGGTAGGGGAGGGCACAGAGAGGGGAAGGGATCACCGGAGAGAGGGAGGGGGTGGCCGGAGAGGGAGGAGGGGCGGTGGCTCGGGGCAGTGGGGTGGAGTGACAGTGGGCGGTGGAGAATGGGGCAGTGGGGGTGGGAGAGGAAGTGGACGCGCGTGGAACGGCGGGGGCGTCTCGCTGGAGACTGACAGCGCGTGGAACGGCGGCGGTGATCAGCGCAGTTGGCCGGGGGCGCGCGCTCGTCGTCGAGTACGTGCTCGAAAACGGCTAAGTCCCGTGCCCTCTGTGTGTGCTCTCTGTAGGGAGGAGGTGGGGGCCCATGCGTAAGTGAGAGGGGGTACAACACCGCCGGCGAATACCGCCGCTGGTTCGCCAGCGCTATGCCCATACCTCTGTCGAACAAAGGTTGGTTCGCCAGCAGTAATATAGCGCCGGCGAACCAGCAGCTATGTTCGCCAGCGCTACCTTTTTATTTTATTTCTTTATTTTTCTTTGAATTTATTTACTGTATTATTTTTTATTAATTTTTCTTTTAGAAACATTACTGTTTTTTTCTTTATTTCTTTGAATTGATTTATTTCTGTTTATTATTGTTGTATTTTGTTTTCCATTATTTCCTTCATGTTTTCTCTTATTTCTTTTTGTTTTTTATTGTTAAATTTTGTTTTCCTTTATGTTTTCTAATATTTCCTTCATGTTTTCTCTTGTTTTATTTTTGTTTTCTATGGTTAGGAGATATGTTTTCCAATATTTCTTCATGTTTTCTATTGTTTTCCTTCATGTTTTATTTTGTTTTCCAATATTTTCTTTCTTGTTTTCTCTTTTCATTATTTTGGTTTTAGTTGTTTTCCATTATTTTCCTTCATGTTTTCTATTTGTTTCCTTTAAGTTTTCTCTTGTTCTGTTTATGTTTTCTATTGTTTTCTTCATGTGTTCTATTGTTTTCAATTGTTTTCCTTCATGTTTTATTTTGTTTTCCAATATTTCCTTCTTGTTGTCTCTTTTCATTATTTTGGTTTTAGTTGTTTTCCATTCTTTTTCTTCATTTTTCTACTTGTTTTCTTTATGTTTTATCTTGTTCTCTTTATGTTTTCTATTGTTTTTCTTTATGTGTTCTATTGTTTTCCGTTGTTTCCTTCATGTTTCCTATTTGTTTCCTTTATGTTTCAAATAATATAAGTCCACACATTTGAAATACAGAAGGAGGTACATTAAATTTATAATAAGTGCACATCAGATCAGTGGATCCATGCATATACATAGTTTCGTCGCATACAATTGGCAGAGAGATATATAAATAGTTTCTCAGTGTTTGATCTTTTTGCCTCTTTTGGTCGCAGTTGCATAATTTAACCCCACATCATGACTTCTTCTTCTGAATGGAAGACCATGCCTAGGTAGTGTTGTTCTGCTTCTTGTTGTTGTGTATGTTGCATGGCTATCATCATCATCTTCTTGATCATCGTCAATATTTGGGTCACCGAACGTGTCGAACTCTTCCTCGTCAACGACTCCATCCATTCCGATGATATTTCTTTTCTCTCTCCTCATGACAACACGGCTAGGCCTTGCGGGGTATGCTATGAAGAAGCATTGGGACACATATGCTTAGCCAATACCCATGGCTCATTTTGTGCTGTGACATTTGCGCTTGATGAAGTTCCAGCTTCGGGAATAGCCATGGTTGTAAAGTATTGGTCTTCTTTTCTGACGGTCGACATTCTAGCCCATCTGACGCGGAAGATGGGAACCTTCTCTCCAGAGTAGTTAAGCTCCCATATCTCCTCGACCTTCCGTAGTATCTTAACTTTTTGTCACCGGTGTAGGATTCCATCGTTACCCCTGAGTTTTGATAATCGGAAGTTTTGTCTTTCTCCTCCGTGTAGAAAGTGAACCCATTGATATCATATGCTTCAAACGTCGCTAGGTTGGGAGCGGGGCCATGTTCCAAGGCGTACAATAGTTTATTTTTTGCACAATCCCTTGGCTGTGGATTAGCGACGATCTCATCTTTAAACCAACGCAAGAAAGTGGAGTTATGCTCTCTGATTATTTCTCCTTCGGTCCTCCGCTTGCCTTGTTCAGTGTACTTTTTCATAATTGAGCTCTTGTGTTTTTCCACCCAAGTATCGACCATGTCAATGTGTTGGAGAGCTACTAAGTTTGCCCTGTTAAAGTCGGTGCGTCGACAAGCCCGATCCACGTGCACTTATCTACGTCCACTTTTATGACCTACTCCATCGAGCTTGCCAATGTGCTTGTTTCTGGGCAGACCAACAGGGTCCTCCACGTCAATATGATTCGTGCAGAAAGAGATGCACTCTTCTGTGAGAAAGCCCTGAATGATGCTTCCATCCGGACGGGCTCTGTTGCGAACAAATCCTTTGATGACCCCATTCATCCTTTCAAACGGCATCATGTTATGCAGGAACAACGTCTCGAGCTGGATGATTTCGTCCACGATATGGTCCAACAGATGAACACATATGTCAAAGAATGATGGTGGAAAGTACATCTCAAGCTCGCATAGTATCATGACAATCTCTTCCTACAGCCTTGAGATCTGCTTCCCCGTGATCGACTTTCGAGATATCACGTCGAAGAAGTTACACAGGCCAAACAGGGTTTCCCGGACGTGCTTGTCCATTATTCTGCCGATCGCAACCGCAAGTATCTGCGTCATCATCACGTAACAGTCATGAGACTTCATCCCGCTAAACTTTTGTTTCTGCGCGTCGAGGAATCTGCTTATTAGCCCTGAGTAACAACTAGGGACTTTGACTCCGAGAAGGCACATCATCAATTTTGTCATCTTGTCTGGACTAAGAGTGAAGCAGGAGGGGGGCAGTAATAGTCATTCCTCTTAACCCTTTTGGCCTTGCGACCCTCCGTCTCCTCATCACAAGATTGATCGCCGTCGTCATCATCCGGGAGTCCCCCCTGAAGATCTACCCTAATACCAAAATATTTTAGGTTGTTTCTTGCTTTCACCCTGTGGTTGGTCCTCTCCGGCATGTTGAGCAGCGTGCCAAACAAACTTTCAAACACATTCTTCGTGATATGCATCAGATCAAGGCAGTGAGGCGTATCGAGAATGGGCCAGTATGGCAAGTCCCAAAACACCGACCTCGTCTTCCATACATCCAAACGTTGTTTTGGCGCTTTTTTCTTCTTTCCCGGCTCTGGGCATTCCTTCCAATCATTCAGCAACTTGTAGATTTCTTCGCCGCACCTCTTACGTGGAGGTCCACAGAGCTCATCTTCACGGTTAGAAAGGTCTCCTCGCCTTCTCCACGGGTATTTGTTGGGTAGCCACCTTTGATGGCCAACGAAAACTGTTTTCGAAGACCCAGGATCTTTCGGAAGTTGCATAAACGTGGGGTCATCCATGCACCTCATGCAACCGTTATGTCCGTGGCACACCTGGCCCGCCACATATCCGTAGCCGAGTAGGTCATGAACCGTACAGAGTAAAACAGTTCTCATTGGGAAATATTGTTCACCGAAGGCGTCCCATGTGTTCACCCCTTCCTCGGCCCATAGCGTGTCCAGCTCATCTTTAAGCACCTTCAGGTATAGATTGATGTCGTTGCCTGGTTGTTTCGGCCCTTGAATTAGCATACTCATGTGAATATACTTCCTCTTCGTGCACAACCAGGGGGGATGTTGTACATCCATACAAACACGGGCCAGGTGCTATGGGTGCTGCTCGGGTTGCCAAACGGATTGAATCCGTCGGTGCTCACACGCAACCTGATGTTCCTTGCCTCTGCCCTGAACGTTGCATATTCACAGTCAATTGCTTTCCATTGAATTGCATCTGAAGGATGTGTCAGATTTACTTGTTCACTCCGATTTGGATCTTTCAAAACTTTATTACTCCTTTTCGCGTGCCAGAGCTGTGCTTCCTTGCGGTCCACGAAATACCGTTGCAAACGGGGAATGAGCGGAATGTACCACACAACTTTTCGAGGAGCTTTCTTCTTCCCTTTCTTCTATCGAGCGGCGTTGCAAACTGGACAAATGGTTTTGTTCGCATCCTCTTTCCGATAAATGTAGAAATCGTTGATGCACACATGCTATTTTTCGTGAGATAAATCAAAGGGGCACACGACTTTCTTGGCTTGGTCGCAACTTTTAGGACAGGTGTTGCCCTCTGGAAGGATATTGTGCCACTATTGCAGGCTTGCATCGACGCTTATGTCGCACCATTTGTATATCGCCTTCTTCTGCAGAACATCGAGCGCCACTCTCAGGCGGGACTCTCCCGGACCGCAGCCTTCATACAACGGTGTCTTCTAGGCTATCTCTAGTTGCGCCAGCTTAGATTGCTCTCTAGCAGCAGATCTCGAGTTAGTCGTCTTTCTCAAAAGCTGTTCTTTCAGATGAGGTTCCCGCACAACTTCCGTTAGGGGTGTCCCTGTGTCCTTGTATTCTTCCACGTCTTGTTCAGCATCTTCTGATCATGTGCGGGATCATGAGGCTGATCTTGGTCCTGTTGTAGTTCATGTCGATCGTTGTTATTCTCCTATTGCACATCATTTCCTACCACCACCGCCCCATGGACTTCATCATCTTCATCATCACTTACCCAGTGAATGTTATACCCATCCATGAAACCATACCTGAGGAGGTGACTGAGCAAGTCTTCGGTAAAGGGATTGAGCAAGCCCCTAGTTTGCACTTCGACATGGACATCGTATCTCCTTGCGGCCATTTTGTAACATGTCTACTGTCGAGTGTCTCAAGTAACTATTCACGACACGTTCACTCTTAACGACCACCATTATTTGTCGCCTGCACGAGAGCGCGTCAACATAATATTAGAACCAAACATAATATATATATATATATATATATATATATATATATATATATATATATATATAGGAAAATGGTTCTGTACACCTAGGTGTACGTACTCCAAGCGTTCAATATACCACATAGAAGAATCAAATCTACATTTTTATCATTTTTAATATACTTTATTATTCAATACTAGATACCCCAAATTGAGTTATGTGAAAAAAAAAATTCAGTCTTCATATTTTATTTTATTTGCACATATACTGCTTTTATATACGTAAAAAAGGTATATTGAAAAAACTAAGTATGTTGCTGATATTTTTTGTCAAAAAAATGTATTGAGGTATCTTACAATAATTAACTAGGTATATAAAAGACAATAAAGAGGTATAATATACTCGTATGTGAGGTATATTCAATATGAGAGTATGTACACCCAGGAGTATATAATAGGAGTCCTATATATATATATATATATATCGATATTCACGAAAAAAAAATCGGCATGACCTGCCTACAAATTGGAGGTTAGAGGAGTGCCAAACTTTGCCGAGATGGAAATGAATCAACATTCCGGCAAAGTGGCAACTCATTTTCATATCCAAAATTTCACTTCATGTCGTATTCACGAATTTTTTTGGCATCACCTTCCTACAAATAGGCGGTTATTAGGGAGTGCCAAACTATGCCGAGACGGAAATGAATCAACATTCCGGCAATAGTTGGCTAGTCAATTTGAATCCCCAACAAATTGTACACATTTAACGTCTCCATCACACGACCATATTTGAATCCGGTGAAATTTCACACATATTGCGTATCACGTATATCCGGACAAAATTTATATACAAACTCATTTAATTATATATTAGCATTCATCCCACCTCAAATGAATAGATGGCTACACGATGATATCCGGAGAATTTTGGAGCTTTGGAAAGAGAGGGGGTAATTATAGATCTAGATGGCTAGGAAGGGAAAACTTTGGGTAGAAATGGTGTTAGGAGGGAGATAAACATATATATACCAACTAGGTTCAAAAGAGAGTAGGAGGGTGGGGAAATTGGCATAAATTCGAGCTAGAGAGAGAGAGGAGGGGACAAGGTGGAGAAGAGAGTGGAGGGGAAAGTGGGTGGTGGGGTGGAACTTATGGAAGATCTGCCAGGTTACCGCCGGCGAACAGCTCTGCCTGTTCGCCAGCGCTAACACATGCGCCCTGGGTCCACATGTTAGCGCTGGCGAATAGGCAGAGCTGTTCGCCAGCGGTAGTACACTTAGCGCTGGCGAACAAAGGATCCTGTCCGCCAGCGGTAGTTCCAGGGAGGGGCGGGTGCGTGCGCAGGTGGGGCTTGTTCGCCAGCGGTAGCAGGAATAGCGCTGGAACACAAAATCCTGTCCGCTAGTGGCATTAGCGCTGGCTAAGATGTATTGCTGTTCGCCAGCAGTATAGGGGTGGCTATAGGCTGTTTCCTACTAGTGTATGATTTTTTATGATGTGTAACAAACTGGAGAATTTATGCTTGGATGGATGCTATTGAAATTGATTATTTGCTTATAAAAATAAAAAAATGAAGGTCCTTACAAATATGAAATTTGTGATATATTTAAAAATTTCCGTGTGAATATGAGCACCCGGCTAACAGCAAAGGATATCGCTGCTATGATCCGGTTTCTCACCATGTCATCACCTCATGACAAGTTTACTTTGAAGAGTTTTGCTTCGCATTTGCATAAGAACATAATGTGGTTATTCTCTCGCCCGCGCTCTCTCCGTCGTTGTCGAGACATCGTAGTACAGTTCATAAACGGGGGTGGCATGAGACTAATGATAGAGACGTGGGGCGAACATGGTAGTATGACGATCAAGGACATCAAAGTTTACCCAGGTTCGGTACGTCGCAACTAGGCGGCGTTCCTACTCCTGCAATCTCACTAAATCAGGGCTGAAGCCTGAAGTATACAAAGCACAATGTGAGTCCAAGTAATCCCTTGTCCGTTCCGCGGCTCGTGGTGGTGCACGCATGGCTCTTGGGCTCATGCGTATGCACTACCCAACTGCCAAATCTTGGCGTGTGGCGTCCGGCATCCCTCAAGGATACAAGGAGGCTCAACGGGCCACCATCTTTGATGAAATCAAAGGTCACGCCACCAAGATTGCCAACATGGTGAACATCTCCACCTTCTACCCAGAGGAAGCAATTCCGGCAACTCCTGAGGAATCCAGCAGTGAAGACGACGACTCGGATGCCTGAAGAGGCTGCCTGGTCCTGGGTAGAGATAGGAAAATAGAAGCATTATTGTTCTTACAATGTAAACTTATTGTAATGTTTTCTATTCCTTTGTATAAACAAGTACTCCGCTTTTGCAATTATATTATTAAGTCTTTGCAAGTTTTCCGGGTTTTTATTCCTTTATCTTCTAAGTTCTATGGTTTATATGTCTTAACTGTCCTTAGTGTTTGAAATGCCTCAATAGTATTTAATCTTCATGCCGAGTGACTGGGTATAACCAATCAGTCGAAACTCGGAAACATGGATCATACCAAAGGCATTTTTACTTACTAGCTCCAGTGACCCAACATAAAAACAATCAGATAATACTTAGAGAAAAAACAAGGAATTTTGAATGAAACTCAGGCACGCGGGCACAATTTTGGTTTCCTTAAGCCACCTTAGGCTGAAAATCATTAATTTTTTTAAATCCGAGCATGTAGGCACAATTCGGGTTAACATTGAGTATTTTGAAAGATCATTGAAATATAGATAAGGAGGATTTATGCTTTGTCCTATAATAAAAATGTAAAAACATAGATGTATGAATTCCGACAAATTTATTTCATGATCTCAAAGATGTTTACATAGAATTTAAACTAAGTGTAGAAGGGACGTAACTGCTGGATGCTCCAGGGTCTTTTGGTCTCCCCTAGTTCGTCATCTATCTTTCTCTTTCTTTTGCGATTCGGTCTTTTGGGGTCATCCTCCGTATCCCAAATATCTACAAGATAGTATGATCCATTTTTCATAGCTTTGCTAATGACGAATGGTCCTTCCAAAACTGGGGCTAACTTGTGCTTCCTTTCTTGCACCAAGTCACCTTCTTTGAAAGAACGATGCCTGATTTTACGGCTATGGCAACGTCGTAATCCTTGCTGATAAATGGTGGATCTTTGAAGCACAAGTTCTCGTTCTTCTTCTAGGAGATCGACGGCATCCTGTCGTGCACTTTCGGCATCCGAGTCATCGAAAGCTTGCACTCTTGGGCTATCATGGATCATGTCCGTTGGAAGCACTCCTTCTGCGCCATAAACCAGAAAAAAGGGGGTTTGCCCTGTTGACCTGTTTGGCATCGTTCGAATACTCCAAAGCACGGAAGGTAACTCTTCTACCCATGCTTCAGCTGCTCTATGAAGATAAGATCCGAGTCTTGGCCGTATTCCCTATAGGATTGAGATATTCATTCTTTCCACCTGTCCATTGGATTCCTGGTGTGCCACGGATGCAAGATCTAGGCGTATTCCCGTTTGTCGGAAATAATTTGCCAACTCTCCAATAGATAAATTTGTCCCGTTGTCGGTAATTATGCTGTGTGGAACACCGTATCTCATGACTACGTTAATGATAAAATTCCTGGCAGTTACACCGTCAAGATTTTTGATGGGTTTTGCCTCCACCCACTTGGTATACTTATCTACTGGAACGAGTAGATGTCTAAGTCCACCTCTTGCAGTTTTGAATGGTCCAATCATATCTAGCCCCCCAGACCACAAATGGTCATGTTATAGAGATAGTCTTGAGTGCTTGTGCTGGTATATTCGTCTGCTTGACATAATATTGACATCCGGCACATGTATTTACTATGTGTTCGGCATCTGTCCTGGCTGTTAGCCAGAAAAACCCTGCACGAAATGCTTTTTTAACTATGCTTTTTGATTGAGCATGATGTATGCAATCTTCTGCATGGATTTCTTGCAATATTTCTCGGCCTTCTTCTGGCGAAATACATCGCTGAAAAATTCCAATAGTGATGCGTTTATACACGCAACCATTGATTACCGTGTATCATTTGCATCGATGTTTTATTTGTCTTTGCAAGACCTCGTCTACTCCATCCCGGTACTTTGATCCACTAAGAAGTTTAAATATGGAATTGTCCAATCCGGGTTAACAAGCAGGACTTCAATTGAGTCGGAGACGAGAGGATAGTCAACATATCCACCTTTTATCGATGGTTCATGCAGATGTTGGACAAACACACCTGGTGGTAGGGTTTTCACTCTTTCCGAGCCCATGTGAGCTAATGCATCCGCGTTCCAATTTTCTTCCCTTTTGACGTGAAGTACTTCAAATCCTAGGAAGCAAATAGCAAACTCGTCCACCGTTCTCCGATATTCGGCCATGATGGGGCTTTTGGTCCCATGTTTGGTTGAGCTGATGATGTACCAAGTCTGAGTCACCATAGCATAGGATGCGCTTGACACCTATTTCTTTTGCAATGTGCAAGCCATGGACCAAAGCTTCATATTCTGCCACATTATTGTTGGCGTTGAAGTGTATTTGTAATACATACTCCATAGTATCTCCCTTTGGGGATTTTAGGATTACACCAGCTCCAACGCCTTCCTTCATCTTGGATCCATCAAAGTGCATAACCCAGTCTTCCGACTCCGGCATTGGTGTGTTTTCCATTGCTTCTGTCCAATCAGCGACAAAATCTGCAACGCCTGGCATTTGATTGCCGTCCGGGGTTGGTACGTAATGTCAGACGCAGCTAACTCGATGCCCTATTTCGCTACTCGACCTGTTGCGTCTGTATTGTTGATGATATCCCCTAGTGGTGCTTTACATACCACTATTATGGAATGTCCTTGGAAATAATGATGGAGTTTTTGAGATGCGAAAAACACGCCATATGCCATCTTTTGATAGTGTGGGTACCTTTGTTTGGACTCAAAAAAAACTTTGCTTACATAATACACCGGATGTTGATCTGGTATGCTTTGCTCCTCTTTCCGCCTTTCCACAACTATCACTGCGCTAATAACCCTGTTTGTTGCTGTGAGATACAGTAATATGGGTTCTTCGTCCTTTGGTGATGCCAAAATCGGAGCTTTCATCAAGGTTTCTTTTAACTGGGTTAATGCCACGTCTGCCTCTTCTGTCCATACGAATTTGTCGGATTTCTTCAACAACTTGTATAATGGCAGAGCTTTATCCCCTGGCCGGCTTATGAACCTGCTAACGGCAGCTGCAGAACCCGTCAATCTTTGTACATCTTTTAAGAACGTAGGCCTTGAGATGTTTAAGATTGCCTTGATCTTTTCCGGGTTTACCTCTATTCCTCTGTGAGAAACGATAAAAGCCAGAAGTTTTCCTGAGGGAACCCCGAATACGCACTTTAATGGATTCAACTTCATTTTGTAAGTGCACAAATTTTTGAAGGTTTCTCGCAAATCTTCAAGGAGTGTGTATTTTTCCTTAGAAACGATGGCAATGTCGTGCATATAAACGTGAACATTTTTGCCAATCTGACTATGCAAATATCGTTGCATGCAACGCCGGTAGGTTGCACCTGCGTTCTTCAGGCCAAAAGACATGGTTATGTAATAGTATGTTCCATACGGGGTTATGAAGGAGGTTTTGATTTGGTCTTCTTCCTTCATACGTATTTGATGGTACCCAGAATAAGCATCCAAAAAGCTTAAAAGCTCAGAGCCAGCTGTGGCATCTATTATTTGATCATTCGCGGTAACGCAAACCTATCTTTTGGACACAATTTGTTCAGTCTGGTGTAATCTATACACATCCTAAGAACAGTACTATCTTTCTTCGGGACTAATACGGGGTTTGCAGACCATTCCGTATGTATAACTTCCCGGATAAAATCAGCTGCTAATAGCCGGATAATTTCCTTGCCAATAGCCTTCCGTCTTCTTCCATCAAATCGACGGAGACCTTGTTTGACGGGTTTAGATCCTGGAATCACCTTGAGTTGGTGCTCAACAAGTTCACTGGGTACCCCTGGCTTGTCCGCAGGACACCAGGCAAAAATATCCCAGTTCTCACGGAGGAACTTGATGAGCTCGCTTTCCTATTTGTCAGTCATCCCAGTTCCCACTACGACAAACTTTGTCGAATTTTTGGGATCTAAGATAACCTGTCTTGTATTATCGGAAGGTTTTGTGACGCCCCGGGGTCGGGCACTATGCAGATTTCAGCATTTCCGCCAAAATCCACATAATAACCGATTCCAGGTTGCCACTTGTGATAACATTACAACAGATCACGAATAATCCACAACAACAACAGAGGAGGTATATACAAGACGACTCAAACGAGTCAAGGATACAACTGATACCATACAAAGATCCAAATAACAGCGGAAGAAACAACATAGTGTCCGACTACGGACAAGATACAAATTGGACTAAGAGTCCTGAAGATAACCGATGGCGTCCAATCCCTGCCCAGGCCAAGCCGGAGGGATTCCCAAGCTAACGTCGTCAGACTTCAAACCTGTTGACTGTAATGTGGAATATGCAGCCACGAAAAGGATTCGTGGGTCAGTACGGTTAAGTACTGGCAAGTGGATAACCCATACTCACAAGATACCAGCGTACCCAATCATCACAAGATACAAATACTATGGGTACAACGGAAAGGAAGGGATTATTGAAAAGAAGCGGCAGCGGGCTGCACTAACTAACTACAGAGACGCGCTACAACATCCGGCTAAAGGAAAGGGATAAGATAGCGTATCAGAACCAACTACAACTACTCACCAAACAATACCCATCCATTGTTACCCCCTACTAAGGAAGCAACCCAAGGAAACTCACACGGTTGATTAAGGTGACATTCATTTTTATGGTGGAGGTAATCTATATTACTAGTCAAGTTATCATCGTTAAGTGTAAGTTGTCTGAGTATTTTTTAGCCAGCACTTTCACCAAGTCATCCATAACCGCGGACAACACGGCTTCTCGAGAATATTTAACCCTGAAGGGATGCACCAATTTGGCCGTACACGTAAGACTAACCCGCCAGACGGGGGATCAACCCACCAAGCGAGGTACTCAACACAACCCAACTCTTCTTCGCATCAAGCCCAAAGAACCCCGTGCAATTGAGCGCACGGCTAATCAAGCCCCACGAAGAAAAGGGGACCCTCATAGCACTCTAAGAACGTGTCTCCCTAAATGCCGACTACAAAAGTTCCACCCTGGCGCCAAGGGTTCGCACCTTCATATGCATGCGGCAAATGGAAAACCCGAACTAAATGAGGCGATTTGGACGAGATGCGAATCGAATCAGAATTGCGGTAGGCGCCCATACTCGCTTCCCACATGCGGTTAGTGCGCTCATCATGGATCAATGGACAAGACCCTTTTCCTAATTAGGGTCGACACTAGCAGGCCTCAAAACCACGACGGGCCTCCTGCCGGTGCCTTATCATCAAATTATTATTACCAAAAACATTAACATGGTGTTGACTGAATTGAAACCCAACTATCAGCTAAACAGGTGATAAGATAAATGACGACAAGACTCGAGCGCAAACAACACTAAGCATGCAACTACGACACGAGGGCCAACAGGGTAAACAAACAACAGTTAATAGGAAGTGGAAGGAAGGCTATATCATGGCTGCAAGGTAACATATGATAGGATCGAGACACAAGCATCGAGTCATAAGGCTAGAATAAAGGCAACGGGAAGAATCAGTAACAAGTGATGAAAGGCAGCCATAGGCAGCAAGTGAGTATACTTGCCTGGAATCCAGCAAGTAGAGGTACATCCGAAGAACTTGTCGTTGCTCACATCATCTCAACGTCCTATTCGCGAAGAAGCAACGAACTAGGACAAACACCGGATGCAACAATTACTACTACGCAAAAGATCAAGCATGATCAAGATATGGATGCATGACAAGTTTAAGGATGCATCAAAGATAAACTAGTTGACATGGTAAACATATTTAAATGGGACCATATGCAATTTGGGTTGCATATAGAAAAGCCCATGAATTAATGTTGAATTAAATGATCTACAAATAACCATCATGTGAAAGTTGATTAGAATGATGCATGGATGAAGAAAACAATGAGAAAACAACAATAGCTTCAATTTGACATGTTGTTTACCAAGTTTGGAATTTTATTTATTAAGTTATGAAATTTGGCTTCTTAAGTGAGTTACACAAACATTTGTTGTTTTCGCCCATTTTAATTGTTCAAAACAGATAACAAAAATTATATTTGGAAATAACACAAAATTTTAGATGGAATACATATTTCATTTGTTGAATTTGGATTTTAGATGAGCAAGTTATTAAATTGACAATTTTAAATGCATTAATTAAGAAATAGTTGTTTTCAGCAATTTAAATTATTCAAAACATAAAACAAAGTTTATATTTGGAAAGCTTATGAAAAATGGGATGGAAAACATATTTTACATGTTGGAATTGGATTTGAATTGCCCAAGTTATGAATTTTGCAATTTAAAAGGTTTAATTAAAGCATTGAATTATTGCACCACTTTTAATTAGGAAAAACAGTAAACAAATTGCATTGAAAAGGTTGAAAACATGTAGCAAATTTTTCACTGAACATTTTGAGCTATTAAACATATTTTTTGGTTATTATTGAATTTATTATGCAATTTTTCCATAACCATTTTTATTCTGCCCTTTTTAGTAAACAGAAGGAAACATGTTCAAATTTAATTCAATTGTGACCAAATAAAATACCAATGTGTAGAGTTTGTTAAGACAAATTTTTAGAGCCCAAGTTTGCTCAATTTGGGTGAACAGAACTCAAGTTATGAAATTCCAAAGTTTCAACTTTTAATTGCATTTTCAGTAATTAATTATTTAGTGCAAAAATTATTACAGAAACATATTGCAATTTTGTTACTAATGGAAAGAGCACAAGATTTTGAATCCACAGAAACTTGAATCATTGAATTTGGAGCAATATTCAATTTTATATTGATTTTAGAATTAAAGAAACAGATCTGTTATTCTGGAATTCGAGAAAAAAAACAGAAAAAAGAGGGGAAAAGGGGTTGGCTTTGTGCCTAAGGGGATTCGAACCCGGGCTGCTGCATGTGTGTGCGCTGGGGTGCTACCAGTGGGCTAGCTGCTGCTTTGTTGAAAGATACAGAGCCGTGGGCTTTTGAGGTAGCATGTGCGGGTGGACCAAACTTATACAAGATGCAGTTAACTGCATCGATCGGAAAAGAGATGACGGCCGGCGACCTGCAGCGAGGAATCCATGGCGCGGCGCGATGGCCGGCGATCAGAGCACGAGGGGAGGGGGCCTAGGCCGGGACGGGGTGGCCTCACCTCGGGGGGGGGGGGGGAGCTTGGCGGCACGGACGGCTCGAGGCGGACGATGGCCTGACGAGCGAAGCGGACGGCAGCAGCAGCGCGCCAGGGGGAAGATGACGGCGATGGCGGCGCGGCCCTGGGGCCTCTCCCGGCTGTCCGAGACCGCGAGGACGAGGAGGGCATCACCACGATTCCATTCCCGGCGAGAACGGGGGTCGGAGACGACCACAACACCGACCTCACCTCCTCCCCTTTCCGGCCATGGAGGCAACCGAAAAATTCAGAACTTTCAGAGAGGGAGAATTGGGGGGAGGAAGAAGAGAGGGGGGGGTGGCGGCTAGGAGGAGGAGAGGGAGAAGGGTGAGGCCTAGGGTTTGGAGGAGGGGAGGAGTGCTTTAAGGTGGGGGGAGCAGGTGGAGGTGGGGATCGGTGCTGCTTTCCACCTGTGCGTACGGACAGTGGTAGGGGAAGAGGGGTAGCGGGCCAGAGGGAGGTGGGCTGGGGTGGCAGGTGGGCTTTGGCCTGCCTCCCCCTTTGGGGTTTCTCCTTTTTTTTTGTTGCTTACACATTTTTTTTGTAGAAAGAAAGAGAGAGAAAAAGAGAGAGGTTTTGGGGTTTTGCATTTTATGAATTACTTTTTATTGAATTACAAAACAGTAAAGGCAAAGCAATGTTAACATAACTTTCAAAAAAATTGAAATGCCAAGTTGCTTTTAATTTGCTATTTGAATTTCAAATAGGGTTTCATAAAGGATGGTTTTTGAATTAACCAAGAAAAAATTAATTCCAAATCAATTTTTATTGAAAACAATTTGAGTGTGAAACAAGAGTGCATTGTTTGAATTTTTTTAAGTTGGTTTGAAAGTTTTAATTGGTTTGAAAACAAGTGCAAGGCATATGATGCATGATGCTATGATGCATGATGATGCAAAAAAAAAACAAGCAAACCTAACTTGGGGGAAAAACCCCGGGTGTTACAGCCGACACCACTAACAAGGGGATTGCGCCCTCGCAATCCACCTACTAACCCGGGAGGGGAAAGAAGTTCGACTATCGATCCTTCATGCTTCCAGTTGATCTCCTCGACACCACTAACAAGGGCTTCTCGACACCACTAACAAGGGGATCTTGCTCGGGCTGATGACGATGTTCTTCCACCAGGACTCTTCCGATGATCGAACCTATTAGGTTAAAGACTCAGAAAATGTCCAACCCACGTAGGATCCTAACACTTTGAAAGATAGATAAGGGAAGAGACTCCAAAACAAATAAGATGGGAGGGGAAATAGAATAGAGATAAGGAGAAAACAAGAATCCTATTGAGATGTTTCCAAAACAGGTTTTGCACAAATAGTTTTTGACATTCTAAGAACACGACCGATAGCGAGGTTATCCTACAGGCTTTGCGGACCCGTTGCTTCGATAACCATTCGTATCGAAACAACATCGGGAATCGGAAACCATGCTCTGATACCATTTGTGATGCCTCGGGGTCGGGCACTATGCAGATTTCAGCATTTCCGCCAAAATCCACATAATAACCGATTCCAGGTTGCCACTTGTGATAACATTACAACAGTTCACAAATAATCCACAACAACAGAGGAGGTATATACAAGACGACTCAAACGAGTCAAGGATACAACTGATACCATACAAGGATCCAAATAACAGCGGAAGAAACAACATAGTGTCCGACTACGGACAAGATACAAATCGGACTAAGAGTCCTGAAGATAACCGATGGCGTCCAATCCCTGCCCAGGCCAAGCCGGAGGGATTCCCAAGCTAACGTCGTCAGACTTTAAACCTGTTGACTGCAATGTGGAATATGCAGCCACGAAAAGGATTCGTGGGTCAGTACGGTTAAGTACTGGCAAGTGGATAACCCATACTCACAAGATACCAGCGTAACCAATCATCACAAGATACAAATACTTTGGGTACAACGGAAAGGAAGGGATTATTGAAAAGAAGCGGCAGAGGGCTGCACTAACTAACTACAGAGACGCGCTACAACATCCGGCTAAAGGAAAGGGATAAGATAGCGTATCAGAACCAACTACAACTACTCACCAAACAATACCCATCCAATGTTACCCCCTACTAAGGAAGCAACCCAAGGAAACTCACACGGTTGATTAAGGTGACATTCATTTTTATGGTGGAGGTAATCTATATTACTAGTCAAGTTATCATCGTTAAGTGTAAGTTGTCTGAGTACTTGTTAGCCAACACTTTGAACAAGTCATCCATAACCGCGGACAACACGGCTTCTCGAGAAGATTTAACCCTGCAGGGATGCACCAATTTGGCCGTACACGTAAGAATAACCCGCCAGACGGGGGATCAACCCACCAAGCTAGGTACTCAACACAACCCAACTCTTCTTCGCATCAAGCCCAAAGAACCCCGTGCAATTGAGCGCACGGCTAATCAAGCCCCACGAAGAAAAGGGGACCCTCATAGCACTCTAAGAACGTGTCTCCCTAAATGCCGACTACAAAAGTTCCACCCTGGCGCCAAGGGTTCGCACCTGCATATGCATGCGGCAAATGGAAAACCCGAACTAAATGAGGCGATTTGGACGAGATGCGAATCGAATCAGAATTGCGGGGGGCGCCCATACTCGCTTCCCACATGCGGTTAGTGCGCTCATCATGGATCAATGGACAAGACCCTTTTCCTAATTAGGGTCGACACTAGCAGGCCTCAAAACCACGCCGGGCCTCCTGCCGGTGCCTTATCATCAAATTATTATTACCCAAAACATTAACATGTTGTTGATTGAATTGAAACCCAACTATCAGCTAAACAGGTGATAAGATAAATGACGACAAGACTCGAGCGCAAACAACACTAAGCATGCAACTACGACACGAGGGCCAACAGGGTAAACAAACAACAGTTAATAGGAAGTGGAAGGAAGGCTATATCATGGCTGCAAGGTAACATATGATAGGATCGAGACACAAGCATCGAGTCATAAGGCTAGAATAAAGGCAACGGGAAGAATCGGTAACAAGTGATGAAAGGCAGCCATAGGCAGCAAGTGAGTATACTTGCCTGGAATCCAGCAAGTAGAGGTACATCCGAAGAACTTGTCGTTGCTCACATCATCTCAACGTCCTATTCGCGAAGAAGCAACGAACTAGGACAAACACCGGATGCAACAATTACTACTACGGCAAAAGATCCAGCATGATCAAGATATGGATGCATGACAAGTTTAAGGATGCATCAAAGATAAACTAGTTGACATGGTAAACATATTTAAATGGGACCGTATGCAATTTGGGTTGCATATAGAAAAGCCCATGAATTAATGTTGAATTAAATGATCTACAAATAACCATCATGTGAAAGTTGATTAGAATGATGCATGGATTAAGAAAACAATGAGAAAACAACAATAGCTTCAATTTGACATGTTGTTTACCAAGTTTGGAATTTTATTTATTAAGTTATGAAATTTGGCTTCTTAAGTGAGTTACACAAACATTTGTTGTTTTCACCCATTTTAATTGTTCAAAACAGATAACAAAAATTATATTTGGAAATAACACAAAATTTTAGATGGAATACATATTTCATTTGTTGAATTTGGATTTTAGATGAGCAAGTTATTAAATTGACAATTTTAAATGCATTAATAAAGAAATAGTTGTTTTCAGCAATTTAAATTATTCAAAACAGAAAACAAAGTTTATATTTGGAAAGCTTATGAAAAATGGGATGGAAAACATATTTTACATGTTGGAATTGGATTTGAATTGCCCAAGTTATGAATTTTGCAATTTAAAAGGTTTAATTAAAGCATTGAATTATTGCACCACTTTTAATCAGGAAAAACAGTAAGAAATTGCATTGAAAAGGTTGAAAACATGTAGCAAATGTTTCACTGAACATTTTGAGCTATTAAACCTAATTTTTGGGTTATTATTGAATTTATTATGCAATTTTTCCATAACCATTTTAATTCTGCCCTTTTTAGTAAACAGAAGGAAACATGTTCAAATTTAATTCAATTGTGACCAAATAAAACACCAATGTGTAGAGTTTGTTAAGACAAATTTTTAGAGCCCAAGTTTGCTCAATTTGGGTGAACAGAACTCAAGTTATGAAATTCCAAAGTTTCAACTTTTAATTGCATTTTCAGTAATTAATTATTTAGTGCAAACATTATTACAGAAACATATTGCAATTTTGTTACTAATGGAAAGAGCGCAAGATTTTGAATCCACGGAAACTTGAATCATTGAATTTGGAGCAATATTCAATTTTATATTGATTTTAGAATTAAAGAAACAGATCTGTTATTCTGGAATTCGAGAAAAAAACAGAAAAAAGAGGGGAAAAGGGGTTGGCTTGGTGCCTTAGGGGATTCGAACCCGGGCTGCTGCATGTGTGTGCGCTGGGGTGCTACCAGTGGGCTAGCTACTGCTTTGTTGAAAGATACAGAGCCGTGGGCTTTTGAGGTAGCATGTGCGGGTGGACGAAACTTATACGAGATGCAGTTAACTGCATCGATCCGAAAAGAGATGACGGCCGGCGACCTGCAGCGAGGAATCCATGGCACGGCGCGATGGCCGGCGATCAGAGCACGAGGGGAGGGGGGCCTAGGCCGGGACGGGGTGGCCTCACCTCGGGGGGGGGAGCTTGGCGGCGCGGACGGCTCGAGGCGGACGATGGCCTAACGAGCGAAGCGGACGGCAGCAGCAGCGCGCCGGGGGGAAGATGACGACGACGGCGGCGCGGCCCTGGGGCCTCTCCCGGCTGTCCGAGACCGCGAGGACGAGGAGGGCATCACCACGATTCCATTCCCGGCGAGAACGGGGGCCGGAGACGACCACAACACCGACCTCACCTCCTCCCCTTTCCGGCCATGGAGGCAACCGAAAAACTCAGAACTTTCAGAGAGGGAGAATTGGGGGGAGGAAGAAGAGAGGGGGGCGGCGGCTAGGAGGAGGAGAGGGAGAAGGGTGAGGCCTAGGGTTTGGAGGAGGGGAGGAGTGCTTTAAGGGTGGGGGGGAGCAGGTGGAGGTGGGGATCGGTGCTGCTTTCCACCTGTGCGTACGGACAGAGGTAGGGGAAGAGGGGTAGCGGGCCAGAGGGAGGTGGGCTGGGGTGGCAGGTGGGCTTTGGCCTGCCTCCCCCTTTGGGGTTTCTCCTCTTTTTTTTTTGTTGCTTACACATTTTTTTTGTAGAAAGAAAGAGAGAGAAAAAGAGAGAGGTTTTGGGGTTTTGCATTTTATTAATTACTTTTTATTGAATTACAAAACAGTAAAGGCAAAGCAATGTTAACATAACTTTCAAAAAATTTGAAATGCCAAGTTGCTTTTAATTTGCTATTTGAATTTCAAATAGGGTTTCCTAAAGGATGGTTTTTGAATTAACCAAGCAAAAATTAATTCCAAATCAATTTTTATTGAAAACAATTTGAGTGTGAAACAAGAGTGCATTGTTTGAATTTTTTTAAGTTGGTTTGAAAGTTTTAATTGGTTTGAAAACAAGTGCAAGGCATATGATGCATGATGCTATGATGCATGATGATGCAAAAAAAAACAAGCAAAACTAACTTGGGGGAAAAACCCCGGGTGTTACAGACGACACCACTAACAAGGGGATTGCGCCCTCGCAATCCACCTACTAACCCGGGAGGGGAAAGAAGTTCGACTATCGATCCTTCATGCTTCCAGTTGATCTCCTCGAGACCACTAACAAGGGCTTCTCGACACCACTAACAAGGGGATCTTGCTCGGGCTGATGACGATGTTCTTCCACCAGGAATCTTCCGATGATCGAACCTATTAGGTTAAAGGCTCAGAAAACGTCCAACCCACGTAGGATCCTAACACTTTGAAAGATAGATAAGGGAAGAGACTCCAAAACAAATAAGATGGGAGGGGAAATAGAATAGAGATAAGGAGAAAACAAGAATCCTATTGAGATGTTTCCAAAACTGGTTTTGCACAAATAGTTTTTGACATTCTAAGAACACGACCGTTAGCGAGGTTATCCTACAGGCTTTGCGGACCCGTTGCTTCGATAACCATTCGTATCGAAACAATATCGGGAATCAGAAACCATGCTCTGATACCATTTTTGACGCCCCGGGGTTGGGCACTATGCAGATTTCAGCATTTCCGCCAAAATCCACATAATAACCGATTCCAGGTTGCCACTTGTGATAACATTACAACAGTTCACGAATAATCCACAACAACAACAACAGAGGAGGTATATACAAGACGACTCAAACGAGTCAAGGATACAACTGATACCATACAAAGATCCAAATAACAGCGGAAGAAACAACATAGTGTCCGACTACGGACAAGATACAAATAGGACTAAGAGTCCTGAAGATAACCGATGGCGTCCAATCCCTGCCCAGGCCAAGCCGGAGGGATTCCCAAGCTAACGTCGTCAGACTTCAAACCTGTTGACTGCAATGTGGAATATGCAGCCACGAAAAGGATTCGTGGGTCAGTACGGTTAAGTACTGGCAAGTGGATAACCCATACTCACAAGATACCAGCGTAACCAATCATCACAAGATACAAATACTTTGGGTACAACGGAAAGGAAGGGATTATTGAAAAGAAGCGGCAGCGGGCTGCACTAACTAACTACAGAGACGCGCTACAACATCCGGCTAAAGGAAAGGGATAAGATAGCGTATCAGAACCAACTACAACTACTCACCAAACAATACCCATCCAATGTTACCTCCTACTAAGGAAGCAACCCAAGGAAACTCACACGGTTGATTAAGGTGACATTCATTTTTATGGTGGAGGTAATCTATATTACTAGTCAAGTTATCATCGTTAAGTGTAAGTTGTCTGAGTACTTGTTAGCTAGCACTTTCACCAATTCATCCATAACCGCGGACAACACGGCTTCTCGAGAAGATTTAACCCTGCAGGGATGCACCAATTTGGCCGTACACGTAAGAATAACCCGGCAGACGGGGGATCAACCCACCAAGCTAGGTACTCAACACAACCCAACTCTTCTTCACATCAAGCCCAAAGAACCCCGTGCAATTGAGCGCACGGCTAATCAAGCCCCACGAAGAAAAGGGGACCCTCATAGCACTCTAACAACGTGTCTCCCTAAATGCCGACTACAAAAGTTCCACCCTGGCGCCAAGGGTTCGCACCTGCATATGCATGCGGCAAATGGAAAACCCGAACTAAATGAGGCGATTTGGACGAGATGTGAATTGAATCAGAATTGCGGGGGGCGCCCATACTCGCTTCCCACATGCGGTTAGTGCGCTCATCATGGATCAATGGACAAGACCCTTTTCCTAATTAGGGTCGACACTAGCAGGCCTCAAAACCACGCCGGGCCTCCTGCCGGTGCCTTATCAGCAAATTATTATTACCCAAAACATTAACATGTTGCTGATTGAATTGAAACCCAACTATCAGCTAAACAGGTGATAAGATAAATGACGACAAGACTCGAGCGCAAACAACACTAAGCATGCAACTACGACACGAGGGCCAACAGGGTAAACAAACAACAGTTAATAGGAAGTGGAAGGAAGGCTATATCATGGCTGCAAGGTAACATATGATAGGATCGAGACACAAGCATCGAGTCATAAGGCTAGAATAAAGGCAACGGGAAGAATCGGTAACAAGTGATGAAAGGCAGCCATAGGCAGCAAGTGAGTATACTTTCCTGGAATCCAGCAAGTAGAGGTACATCCGAAGAACTTGTCGTTGCTCACATCATCTCAACGTCCTATTCGCGAAGAAGCAACGAACTAGGACAAACACCGGATGCAACAATTACTACTATGGCAAAAGATCCAGCATGATCAAGACATGGATGCATGACAAGTTTAAGGATGCATCACAGATAAACTAGTTGACATGGTAAACATATTTAAATGGGACCATATGCAATTTGGGTTGCATATAGAAAAGCCCATGAATTAATGTTGAATTAAATGATCTACAAATAACCATCATGTGAAAGTTGATTAGAATGATGCATGGATTAAGAAAACAATGAGAAAACAACAATAGCTTCAATTTGACATGTTGTTTACCAAGTTTGGAATTTTATTTATTAAGTTATGAAATTTGGCTTCTTAAGTGAGTTACACAAACATTTGTTGTTTTCACCCATTTTAATTGTTCAAAACAGATAACAAAAATTATATTTGGAAATAACACAAAATTTTAGATGGAATACATATTTCATTTGTTGAATTTGGATTTTAGATGAGCAAGTTATTAAATTGACAATTTTAAATGCATTAATTAAGAAATAGTTGTTTTCAGCAATTTAAATTATTCAAAACAGAAAACAAAGTTTATATTTGGAAAGCTTATGAAAAATGGGATGGAAAACATATTTTACATGTTGGAATTGGATTTGAATTGCCCAAGTTATGAATTTTGCAATTTAAAAGGTTTAATTAAAGCATTGAATTATTGCACCACTTTTAATTAGGAAAACAGTAAACAAATTGCATTGAAAAGGTTGAAAACATGTAGCAAATGTTTCACTGAACATTTTGAGCTATTAAACATAATTTTTGGGTTATTATTGAATTTATTATGCAATTTTTCCATAACCATTTTTATTCTGCCCTTTTTAGTAAACAGAAGGAAACATGTTCAAATTTAATTCAATTGTGACCAAATAAAATACCAATGTGTAGAGTTTGTTAAGAAAAATTTTTAGAGCCCAAGTTTGCTCAATTTGGGTGAACAGAACTCAAGTTATGAAATTCCAAAGTTTCAACTTTTAATTGCATTTTCAGTAATTAATTATTTAGTGCAAAAATTATTACAGAAACATATTGCAATTTTGTTACTAATGGAAAGAGCACAAGATTTTGAATCCACAGAAACTTGAATCATTGAATTTGGAGCAATATTCAATTTTATATTGATTTTAGAATTAAAGAAACAGATCTGTTATTCTGGAGTTCGAGAAAAAAACAGAAAAAAGAGGGGAAAAGGGGTTGGCTTTGTGCCTAAGGGGATTCGAACCCGGGCTGCTGCATGTGTGTGCGCTGGGGTGCTACCAGTGGGCTAGCTGCTGCTTTGTTGAAAGATACAGAGCCGTGGGCTTTTGAGGTAGCATGTGCGGGTGGACGAAACTTATACGAGATGCAGTTAACTGCATCGATCGGAAAAGAGATGACGGCCGGCGACCTGCAGCGAGGAATCCATGGCGCGGCGCGATGGCCGGCGATCAGAGTACGAGGGGAGGGGGGCCTAGGCCGGGACGGGGTGGCCTCACCTCGGGGGGGGAGCTTGGCGGCGCGGACGGCTCGAGGCGGACGATGGCCTGACGAGCGAAGCGGACGGCAGCAGCAGCGCGCCGGGGGGAAGATGACGACGACGGCGGCGCGGCCCTGGGGCCTCTCCCGGCTGTCCGAGACCGCGAGGACGAGGAGGGCATCACCACGATTCCATTCCCGGCGAGAACGGGGGCCGGAGACGACCACAACACCGACCTCACCTCCTCCCCTTTCCGGCCATGGAGGCAACCGAAAAACTCAGAACTTTCAGAGAGGGAGAATTGGGGGAGGAAGAAGAGAGGAGGGGGCGGCGGCTAGGAGGAGGAGAGGGAGAAGGGTGAGGCCTAGGGTTTGGAGGATGGGAGGAGTGCTTTAAGGTGGGGGGGAGCAGGTGGAGGTGGGGATCGGTGCTGCTTTCCACCTGTGCGTACGGACAGAGGTAGGGGAAGAGGGGTAGCGGGCCAGAGGGAGGTGGGCTGGGGTGGCAGGTGGGCTTTGGCCTGCCTCCCCCTTTGGGGTTTCTCCTCTTTTTTTTTGTTGCTTACACATTTTTTTTGTAGAAAGAAAGAGAGAGAAAAAGAGAGAGGTTTTGGGGTTTTGCAATTTATGAATTACTTTTTATTGAATTACAAAACAGTAAAGGCAAAGCAATGTTAACATAACTTTCAAAAATTTTGAAATGCCAAGTTGCTTTTAATTTTCTATTTGAATTTCAAATAGGGTTTCATAAAGGATGGTTTTTGAATTAACCAAGCAAAAATCAATTCCACATCAATTTTTATTGAAAACAATTTGAGTGTGAAACAAGAGTGCATTGTTTGAATTTTTTTAAGTTGGTTTGAAAGTTTTAATTGGTTTGAAAACAAGTGCAAGGCATATGATGCATGATGCTATGATGCATGATGATGCAAAAAAAAAACAAGCAAAACTAACTTGGGGGAAAAACCTCGGGTGTTACAGGTTTGAAACTATCTGCCGGCTTCCAGCTTTCTTTTCCTTCCGGCATTTCTGTCAGCGATACTTCTTTGGCCAACTTCTTCAATTCCTTCTTTGCTATCACTTTTTCCGCGCAAAGGGCGTTTTATTTTTCCAGCTCGTTTGCCAATTTGAAGTCTCCTGATATGGTGATTACTCCTCCTTTTGGTTCTGGCATCTTCAGCTTGTTATTGATATAACATGATCTTGCCATGAATTTGGCTAAAGTTGGACGCCCGAGTATTGCGTGATACACACTTTCGAACGGCACGTCCGGGGAAATTTCTCCTAGGGATCGTGCTTGTCTGCCAGGGACGATGATGTGAAAAAGTATGTTGCTATGATTGAGCTGGGTCTCGGAGATTCGCAGATGCTTTAGTGTATCCAGATACATTATGTTGATGCTGGATCCTTCAGCCTTCAACACTCTTTTTAGCCTAGTGTTTTGAACAATATGACTTACAATTAGAGCTTGTGTGCCGGGTTCTGGGATATTGCCGGGATGATCAGACTGATCCCAGGTAATTGGTGTATTAGAGTACTTCAAGAATTTAGGGGTTGGTGGAACAACCGCATTTTTCTCTCGAAGTGTCCTCTTTGACACCTTTGCTGAGGGAGTTGCAAGGAAAGTTAGATTGCATTCTCCGCCAACTCTTAGAAACTTAGGCTCGCCTTTTCGCTGCAGTTCCTGGATGTTTTCATCAGTGTCTGATTCACTGTCTTCTTTTTCATTTTCTGGCTTTTGTTTGGAGAACTTCCTCTTGGAACTCTTCCCCTTGCTCTCGGATCCTGCACTGCCTTTCATATGTTTATTGAGCCGGCATTGTGCGTTGGTATGGGTGGGTTTGCCAAATTGCGAATGGTGGACACAGTTTTCCGACTTAATTCTTTCCCACTCTTCCTTTGTGTAGGAGATAGGTTCTGTGCTTCTTCCTTTCCATTTGCTCGCATTTTCCTTTCCAAAGGCTATGTTAACTTCTTTGGGCTTTTGTTGTGCCTCTGTAGTGGCTTTTTTCTCAGAACGAGGGGTCTTTTTGGCTTGAATCAAAGCGTCTATATTTCCACCTCTCGCTCTGATATCATCTTTAGCCGCTGCGTGCTCAATTGCGGTTGTAAGCATAGATCCGAGATCTTTGTGCTTTTTTGAACTGATCATGAATGCTACGAGGCCGGGTTTTAAGCCATTGACGAAAGCATGCATTTCTTGTACGTCAGTTACTCCAGAGCAGCTGTTCTTCATTGCAGTCCACCTTGAGACAAAGTCAGCGTATGGCTCATCTTCAAATTGGTGCAGCGGTTTAGCTGGTTGATGCTATTGGGACGTTTGTAAGTTCCCAGAAAATGTTGAGTAAACACTCTAGCAATATCATCCCAGTTGTCTACGGTCCTTGACGGAAGCCCGTTAATCCAATCTCTGGCTCCATCCAGTAAGATTAGGGGAGGAATTTTACTGCCTCTAGGTTTGTCCCATTGTTAATCTGGACGGCTGTCTAGTAGTCTAAGAGCCAGGTATCCGGGTATTTACTGCCAGTATATTTTTGATATGTTGGGCCAACTTTGGCGAAGCCAGAATGTAGAGTTATTCTTCGGATCCTGTTAGTGAAACACTTAGGTCCGAAGTATAGATCATCTCTTTCCGCTCTATCGGCGTGAACGGAGTATCTACCGGCTGAATGAATAGAAGGGGATCTTCTCCTTTCTTTTCCATTATTGCGCGAGCGCGCTTTTCCGGGGTTATCCCTATTTCCTCCGTTATCGTGTCCTTTGAAATAAGGTGGAGTTCTACTCCTGTGTCTTTCCTTATTCCTAGGAGTTGTACGGGATCTTTCACGTCTGTGAGGAATGTCGTATCTTCCATCTTTTTCAGCAGGGCGTCTCGGAGGCGGCATTGCTTTTCCGTCTTTCCGGTTTTGTTCTTCCCGATCTCGGGGATTGATTCCACCTTTTGGCGGATGGGATCCTGTTCTGGACGCTGCATCTTTGTTATCTGGATTTTTCTTTTCCTTTCTCGGATCTCCTTTCTTCTCTTTTGAATTGTCTGAATCTCTAGGTTCTTCAGGTCCAGGTGCTCCAGCGGCGCATGTGGTTGTTCTGCATAGTTTCGAGTCGTCGTGCCTCTTCCTTGATCTTGCCTGCCCTCGCTGCTACTGTTGCAATGCTTTTCCTAAGAAAGCATATACGCCTTGAAGCTTTTCGCCATTGGAGTACAAGTCATTATTGTGGATGGCGAACGCGGCTCCCGCGTTTTTTGCTGCGGTTTTGCATATAGGTTCGCCCTTGGCATCAATGTCGTTTACTTGCTTTTGCCAGGCAGGGTTTTGGAACCGTTCCTTTGGCGACAGTACTTCCGGTCTTGCGATTCCGGGTAACCGTGTAGGTTTTATGCCAGATCTATTCCTTCTCTCGTACTCCTCGATTTCTTCCTACTGTAACTTAATGTCAGCCTGGCTTTTTTGGAGGTTTTTACGAGTTCTGAATAGATGTCGTTGTTGCCTTTGGAGAGCTTGTCTCCTGGCTTCCAGCACTTCAGGGGGCTCGTGGGGTCCGACTGGTGTTTGAAGTAAATGCCGTTCATCCTGATCTGACATTGGCGGAACAGAGATTTCCTTCGTTTTCTTCTCCGCAGGCTTGACTCAGGTTCCTCCTCCTACTTCCATGTTTTCGTTGGCTGGATCTGCCAGTTTTTTCTTCCGGAGTTTGTACTGGAGTTTCTTGGAAGCCTTGTTTCTTTTCTTGGAAGAGGGAGGTTTTTACCAGGTTCATCCTCTGTCAATTCCTTGACATGAAGGTATGTTGGAGTGGTTTCACCATCCTCTCTTTCCTCATCTGGCAGAGGTGTTTGAGGGCTTTCCTAACTTTCGGCATCTGTGTTTTCAGCCGATTTTGCCATAAGTACTTCATGGAATCCCTCTTGAAGAGATTTGACCTTTTTTTCGAAAGCAACTTCATCTTCGTCTTCGGAATCGAGTTCATCCGATCCGGGTTCCGATTCCAATCTCGCCTCAATGGCGGCTAGTACGGAATCAGCTTCCGAGTTCGTCGTCACATTGACGGATGTCGGATCTTCCACCGCTATTGTGGGATTGTTTTCTTCTGCCTCTTCCACGTGATTGCTTTCATCCGTGTTTTCGGCGATCTCGGATTGCACCATACCAATAAAGTGTGATCTCATTGCGGACATCTCCGAGGAGGCGGAAAATTCAGCAGAATATCGGCGATCTGAGCAAAATACGGCATCATAGTATTCTTCGACTGAGTATAGGGCAGGTGGGATAAATTTACTTCCACCACAGAATCCTATTACCTCTGCAGTTAATCCGATAAAGATGTTTGCAGATCCAATCGGTAAAACGCAGACGCTTACCAGATGATTCCGTGTTGGCATATACGATCCGTTGTCGAGAAAGCGTCCGATGTCGTTGTCGAATTCCAAGCTTCCGACAGTTATGGTACTGCCGATTCCGCCGAGTATCCTCGATCGAAACGTAACGCCGGACGTCGCTGTCCCCACGGTGGGCGCCAACTGTCGAGACATCGTAGTAGAGTTCATAGACGGCGGTGCCATGAGACTACTGATAGAGACATGGGGGGAACGTGGTAGTATGACGATCAAGGGCACCAAAGTTTACCCAGGTTCGATACGTCGCAACTAGGCGGTGTGCCTACTCCTGCAATCTCACTAAATCAGGGCTGAAAGCCTAAAGTATACAAAGTACAATGTGAGTTGGTTTAGCTACTCGACGAGGATCAATTTCTCGGCGAGTTGGCTTCTAGCTAATTGCTTGTGTCTTTCTTCTCTCCCGTCCGGCTTTATATAGAATGCCGGGTTAGGGCTTACATAAAGGAAACCTAGAAGACTGTGGTAAGTTTCTAACTTGGAAAGCAGGAATCCGCCTTCTACTCCAAGCCGTACCACGTGGGTCGTGGTCCAGGTTCTTCTAGAATCCGGCTTCCGTGCGTCAGCTTACTGGGCCGCCTAAAGGACCGTGATCCATTACCATTCAGGCCACCCTGGTAATCCGGCTCTTTGAGACACTATCAGATATACCCCTAATCAGTATATATGCGACAGTCGCAGCCGGCCCTTGATGCACCGGCCTCGGTCCAGCCGCCCACCATGGATGCTAGCCTGTCACCCGTGGCGTCATCGCTGGCCTCCAGTGACGGCCTCGATTCTTGACTCGGGCGTCGCCTCCGCCCACAGCCACAAGTGGCTCGTCGTTCACTGCCCCCACCGCCACGGGCGGTTGGTCCATCTGCCGGCCCCACGACCCATGCTCGCGCCGGTGTTTTTCGCCCCAGCATGCGGTATACTATGGACGAATACGCCTCCCGAAGACCGCCTCCACCGCGTCATAGTCGCCACTTCCCACCTCCGTTCGGGCAGCCTTACGTGACCCTCCATGGGTTACAACCATGCAGGACGAGTTTCGGGCCCTACAGCGCAACCATATGTGGACGCTGGTTCCTCGCCTCTCCATGCAAACATCATCACCGGCAAACCGGTCTTCAAGCGCAGGTTTTATCCGGACGGCTCCTTTGACCTGCATAAGGCCCGCTATGTAGTTAGTGGTTTTTGCCAGCGCACCGGCGTCGACATCACCGACACTTTCGCCCCGCTTGTTAAACCCGGGATGATTCACACTGTTCTCCAGCTTGCGCTGTCTCGCACTAGGCCGGTGCACCAAAAGGTCGTGTCGAACGCCTTTCTCCGTGGCCACCCCGACGAACAGGATTCTGCCAGCAGCCCACGGGTTTCGTCGACACCGCCCACCCGGATCACGTGTGCCTGCTCTCGCGCTGATTGTATGGGTTCAAGAAGGTGCCCTGTGCTTGGTACTAGCGCATCGCTGGGTTTCTCCACCGACTTGGCTTCCGCTCGATTCGCTCTGATGCCTCGCTGTTCGTGTACCATCAAGGCGACACCACTGCCTACCTGCTGCTCTACGTCGATGATGTCATCTTGACGGCGTCCACCACGGTTCTTCTTCAAAAGCTCACTGATTGTCTCTGTGCCGAGTTTTCTCTAAAGGACTTGGGTCCTTTACACTACTTCCTCCGGATAGAGGTGGTACGCCGTACGGACGGCTTCTTCCTTCGTCATCGGAAGTACGCTCGTGAGCTCATTGACCGTGCCGGATGCTTAATTGCAAACCCGCAGCCACGCCTATCGATAGAAGAACAAGCTCTCCGCCTCAGATGGCTCTCTGGCTCCGGATACTGCATTCTATCGCTCCATTTTTGGTGCTGTCAAGTACCTCACTCTCACCAGGCCAGAGCTACAGTATGCCGTTCAGCAGGTGTGCCTCCACATGCACGCTCCTGGCGATGTTCACTGGACTGCGATCAAGCGGATTCTGCGCTACATATGTGGCACTTTGAACCTTGGCCTCACGCTTCACGCGTCTGCCACCCTGAAGATTACCGCTTTCTTGGATGCTGATTGGGTCGGATGTACGCACACGCGCCGCTCCACCTTGGGATACTGCGTTTATCTTGGACCATCACTTATCTCATGGTCGTCCAAGAGACAACCTACGTCTCTCATTCTAGTGCAGAGGCAGAGTATCGCGTTGTGGCCAATGCGGTTGCCGAGTGTTCCTGGCTTCGTCTGCTACTTTAGGAGCTTTCGTGTCCGATCACAAAGACCACTGTGGTGTTCTGTGATAAGTCTCCACTGCCTACCTCTCCGCCAATCCGGCGCATACGCCGGACCAAACACATCGAGCTGGATACTTTGTTTGGGAACATGTAGCTCTCGGTCATGTATGTGTGCTACATGTACCCACCTCTCGGCAGCTTGCAGACATCATGACCAAGGTGCTACCTACAGCGCCCTTTAAGGAGTTTTGCGTCGGCTCCGGCGACGCTTCCATTGCGGGGCAGGGGTTTGTTCAGTATAGAGTTGTAATTAGATTACTTGTGATTACTTTGTATGTCATGTCAGCTATGTACCTATATATGTACGTTGCGCCTGATAATTACAATCAAGCGTAGCATCCTATTCTCTCTACAATAGAAAGAGACATTGCTGTTGGGGTACATCACACATCATATGGCATATCCTTCACTTGGCGGAACCGAAGCAAGCATAGAAATTCATAACATACATAATCTAAGCTTCATCATAATGCTTTAGTAAGATAGATCAACCGGCAAAGAAAGGGAGGAGCTGCAGACATGCATGATGGAGTCCATGTCTAACAAAATTTGTTAGCTCCTACTTCCTGCAATGCCATGAGTTTTGTAAGCACACGGACACACAAATATTTCAGTCGTGACATATACTATTTCATCCAAGAAAAGACACACAAATATTTCAGTCGTGACATATACTTGTTCTCTAAAATCATACCGAGTCACTGTACTTATGCTTGTTCTCTAAAAATAGCTACAAAAAAATTGAGAAGTATTTATACTTGTTCTCTAAAAGTTTACAATAGATAATGTCAGAAGCAAGTAAAAATCATCCCAGTTCAAAACACTGTTCTCAGGATCTGGATGTAGTCAGCAAGCAAAAATTCTGAAGTCATGGAGGAGGAGCATAATATTATTAGAACTACAAATAAGGATATCTAGCTACTCCTACATAATTCTTGCCAGATTCTTATGTCATGGAGGATCTAGTCTAGCATCGATCCTGATCGAGAACGAGAAGATTTCAAAACCCACCAGATTCAGCAACCGAGACCTCCTCGACGATAATAGGAGTCACGGGGAACCCAGGGAACCCAGCCGCGTAGCGAGCCGCCGGCTCGGGGGGCCTGCAGCGATGGTCTAGTCGGAACAAGTGTATGAAAGCAGCGAAGGCTCCATCGACAGCCGCGGCCTGGAGCACGTAGCTGACGGCGGTGACCGGCCCGACGATTTCCGCGGAGAAGATGGCGGTGGCGCTTCCCCAGGCCCCCCACCGAGTTCCAGTGGTCGTTCCTCTGACGCGCGTGGGCCATGTCGTGTTTGATGGCCTCGTCGAGGCAAGACTTGGCCGCGTTGCGCACGATTTCCGGCACGTTCGTGGCCACTTCCCTCACCCCGCCGGCCAGGCGCTGACCGCTGGGCGAGTACCGTACTCCCTCGAGGAAGGAGAAGACGGTGTCGAACATGGCGCTGGAGATGACACTGGCGCACACGTCGTTGGCGAGATGCTCCGGGTCGGGGAACAACGACAGCGCAGGCACGTGGGCAGTTTCCTATTTTGGCTATTTTGACTAAGTAGAAGATACTACAAATGCTGTAGATATTTCGAATGAGTTTGCGAACTAGACCACAAAAGTCCTAAAACTTTATACTTAGACCAACTTATGGTTTAAGAGTAAAGTGTTGTTTTGGCAACAAAAGGACTGGACCTTATAAAGGAAACAAATGATGGTCCCTCACTTCGTAAAAATGGACTATGAGTCATTATATCCACCATAGTATCCTTGTATGAATATCAAGTATGTGACTTGGTAGTCCTTTCGATAGGCATGATGCCTAACGATAGCAAAAGGGTATATATAGCGACAAATACAAGGATTTTTACATCCTTTGAAAGTTGTACTTATCGAAAAGTTTTTTTCGACGAAGTTCAAAGAGTTGACTACTGCAAGATTTTGATCTTCCGTAGTGATGCTTTAGTCTTTGCGGATAGTTCTAGCAAAAGTTACATATTATGATATGGCAGTTGAATAACAAAACCAATTCTTCTCTCGAAGAAGTTTGATCGAGGATGTGTATTTGACACAGTATGAGATTTTTGTACAATTCAAAAGGTTGCTAGAAAGGTATGCACACTTCAATGGTTGAAGTGATCATAACGAAGTTGAAATCTTTACCTTAATGAAGTTATCAAAAGAGTTTGATTCCATCATGAACGATTAAGATGCTTGTATAGTTACAAGAAATTAAGTGAGAGCGCTATGACATATTTACAACACTTTATGTAGATGACATATGGTTGATTGGAAAATATGTATTTTAAATTAACACGGTTAAGATTTTCATATTGATGAAAGGCTTAGAAGATATTGGTTATCGATAAGAGGTGGATTGAAGCACCTGATATGATTGAAGCCAAATTACATAGATGAAATATTGAAGTAAGTCAATATCAAAATGAAAAGAAAGAGTTCTTGTCACATAAAATAATTGAGCAAGATTCAAGTGTTTTGACACACGATGAGCATCATTAAAATTGAGATTTCTAAGTCATATTTCCATGATATGTACACAACCAGATGAGTCCTATGCTATAAAATTTTATAGCAGGATAATCCATATGATGATTAGACAACAGTGGGAGAGATCCTTGTGTCATTTTATAAATGATAAGGATATGTTTTCCTATGTAGTAATGACAAAATATTAGCTGTAATATGTTACACTAATAGTCTTGTCATTTATTCAAGTAATTTTATCTCAATTAAAATATGTGATGAAGGGTAGCACAATAGGCTGGAAGAAAGTTCCATGCTGGATTTGAAAGAGTTTCAAAATTAAAATATGGTGACAGATACTACAACAAAGGCTAAAGTATATCGTTGTGTTGACAACAGATAATAAGCGTATTTTGTGTCAAGGAGTTCTTTATTGAATTTGGTGAATTTACAAGAATGCTAACACTATGAAGCTATATTTTCACAATGTTAGTGACATTGTTTTAAGCTGAGGAATTAAGGTTTCACCAATTGTCCATATATATACAAAGTCATCTCATTAGAGAATGAGTGATGCGTGTAGACGCAAATAAAATGCAAATACAATAGGAACTGAACAATTCAGATCTTTTTAATGATGTTTACCACATGCGAAGCATGGTAATAACACTGGAACGCCATATGTGTTAAGTGCTTACATACTAGATTATTGACTCTAGGGCAAGTGGGAGACTGAAGGGAATATGCCCGAGAGACAATAATAAAATGGTTATTATCGTATTCCTTGTTTATGATGAATGTTTATTTCTCATGCTAGAATTGTATTAACCGGAAACATTGATACATGTGTATTTTAATAAACAAACAATGGCTCCTAGTAAAGCCTCTCTTTTAACTAGCTCGTTGGTAATAGATTATCAAGGTTTCCTGATCATGAACATTGGATGTTGTTAATAACGGGGTCATGTCATTAGAAGAATGATGTGATGAACATATACCCAAAGTGAATATAGCAATGCGATCAAGTCATTAAGTTTACATTGTTATATCAAACATACGAAGTAACTTATTCCTTAGACCATGAGATCATGTGAATCTCTGATACCGGAAGGGTGCTTTGATGACATCAAACATCACAAGGTAACAGGGTGACTATAAAGGTGCCGTTAGGTATTCGGAAAGTATTAGTTGGGGATCATGGATCAAGAGTGGGATTTGTCCATCCAAAATGACGAAGAGATATACTCTGGGCCCTCTCGGTGATATCACATCAACACCGTTTGCAAGCACGTGATATGATCACAAGGATGTTATATCATGGGAACGAGAAAAGATTATTTGTCGGTAACGAGATTGAACAAGGTATGGTTGAAACCAATGATCGAATCTCGGACAAGTAACATATCGCGAGACAAATGAAATAGTTCACGACGTTGATGGTTCACACGATCACGAGAGTCAACGTTGAATATATGGGAGTCATCACGGATCTCCAGATCCCGTTGTTGATTATTGATCGGAGAGGAGTCTCGATCACGTCTATCTTATTTGCGAACCGTAGGGTGACACACTTAAGGTTCGATGACGCGTTTGAGAGGATAAGGAATATCGAAGAATGTTTTGGGCAGCACCGAAATTATTTCGGGAAAATTTGAAATAGTTCAAGGGGTTTTTGGTCCAATGGTTGTTAATAGAATTAGCGAATGATTCGAGGTGCTATATGCAAATGTCTGTTAATGGAATTAAAAAATATAAATAAAGAAATAAAAATGTTTTATTTATTTATTAAAGGAAACCTTTGGATTTTTCAAGTGGGAAATAATGGGAAAATGAGTGGGTGTGAGTGGAGTGTCCACTCACATGATGAGGGAAAAGGTGGGGGCACCACCATGGGCAAGCCACACCCACCCCTTGGCTGCCTTCGCTTCCCCTATAAAAGGAGGGTGAGAGCTCTCCCCCCTCCACACACTTTCCCACCTCAATTCCTCTCCACCCGCTGCTCAATTCCATGGTCTCCGGCTTGGCGAAACCCTGACCATGCCGTCGTGCTGCTGGAGTTCCGAGGGATCCTCTACTTCTGCCTCCCCGCTGGATCAAGGGAACGGAGGTCGTCATCAACTGTACGTGTGACCGATCACGGAGGCACCGCCGGAATGCGGTGCACATCTTCTCGCTCTTGGAATCGGTGTGAGTACGACTACAGCAACAACGAGATTTGATCTCGTAACGCTTTGTGTCTTCGAGGGTCTGTGTTCAACTTAACCCTCTGTTTGACCGTTGCACTTCATCTCCTAGATTAGATCTTGGCCTTTCAGGTGTCTCTCGCGTAGGAATTTTTTTGTTTTCTATGCAACGACCCCTTCATGACAACCTTCAGGAAAGTTGGGCCAAGAGAGAGTTTGTGTTTGTGTGCAGGTTCCCCGCTTGTTAATGCTCCAGACAACAAGAAACCTTCATCAAGACTACGAAGTCCTACTAGCGCCGTTACCGGTGACTTCTACCTTGTTGCAAGGGGAGTCTCACAGTTCCACTCTCTTTTCTTTTGTTTTGTTCTTGCTTAGTTTACTTTTGTTTATATTTTTTCTATTTATAAAAAATCCAAGAAAATTAGTTATCTAACTTCTAGTCTTTTACTTGTTTTGTTAGTTTATTCTTACTTTTATGGCTACCAATGGTTTATTTCTTTGAAACCAGATCTTATTGGCAAGGTGGGTTCATGAAGAGCAACAAAAATATTATAAGGAATACTGCTTTTCTAAAAAATATAAACACT
Source organism: Alopecurus myosuroides (assembly GCA_028641055.1). Taxonomy (NCBI): domain Eukaryota; kingdom Viridiplantae; phylum Streptophyta; class Magnoliopsida; order Poales; family Poaceae; genus Alopecurus; species Alopecurus myosuroides. The sequence continues at coordinate 92,791,737 of CM054057.1, forward strand.
TATGGATACTTAAAACCAAATTGGATAGCTATGCTAAAAACTTGTGATCTATATATGGAATATCTTATTGTTGTGATAAAACATGTTGTTATATGAATTTTAAATACCTTTTGTTCATATGTGCTTGTAATGATAATGAAATCATATCCTCTTATGTTTTGGGAAACTGTGGTTTTTTTTGATGTGGAACAAACTGAATAATTTATGCTTGGATGGGTGCTATTGAAATTGAATCTTTGCTTATAAAAATAAAATTGATGGTCCTCACAAATCTGAAATTTGTGCTATATTTGAATATTTCGATGATAAATATGAGCACCCGGCTAACAACAAAGGATATCGCTGCTATGATCCGGTTTCTCACCGTGTCATCACCTCACGACAAGTTTACTTTGACGAGTTTTGTTTCCCGTTTGTACACGAACATGTGGTTGTTCTCTCACACGCTCTCTCTCCGTGGCAGCCGGCCCTTGATGCACAGGCCTCGGTCCAGCGGCCACCCTGGATGTCGGCCTGTCACCTGTGGCGACATCGCCGGCCTCCCGGGCCCCGTGACAGCCTCGAGTCTTGATTCGGGTGTCGCCTCCGCCGACGGCCACATGCCATGAGTTGTGTTAGCACACAGACACACAAATATTTCAGCCCAATGTTACTAAAGGAAAAGAAAAGAAAAGAAAAGACAGAGTTCATCCTAGAAAAGACACACAAATATTTCAGTCGATCGTGACTTATAGGGTCACTGTACTTATGCTTGTTCTCTAAAAATAGCTACAGAAAAATTTGAGAAGTATTTATACTTGTTATCTAAAAGTTTACTATAGATAATGGCAGAAGCAAGTAAAAATCATCCCAGTGCAAAACACTGTGTTCTCAGGATCTGGATGTATGCAAGCTAGCAAAAATTCTTATGTCATGGAGGAGTAGCATAATATTATTAGAAGTTTAGAACTAGAAATAAGGGTATCTAGCTACACAATTCTTGCCAGATTCTTATGTCATGGAGGATCTAGTATAGCATCGATCAGGATTTCAAAACCGGCCAGATTCATCAACCGAGACCTCCTCGACGATTATAGGAGTCACGGGAACCCAGCCGCGTAGCCTGCAGCGATGGTCTAGTCGGAACAAGTGTATGAAAGCAGCGAAGGCTCCATCGACGGCCGCGGCGTGGAGCCCGTCGCTGACGGCGGTGACCGGCCCGACGATTTGCGCGGAGAATATGGCGGTGGCGCTTCCCCAGGACACCACGGAGTTCCAGTGGTCGTTCCTCTGACGCGCGTGGGCCATGTCCTGTTTGATGGCCTCGTCGAGGCCTGACTTGGCCGCGTTGCGCATGATTTCCGGCACGTTCGTGGCCACTTCGCTCACCCCGCCGGCCAGGCGCTGACCGCTGGGCGAGTACCATACTCCCTCGAGGAAGGAGAAGACGGCGCTGGAGATGACACTGGCGCGCACGTCGTTGGCGAGGAGCTCCGGGTCGGGGAACGACGACTGCGCAGGCATCGTGGGCAGTTGTGGCTTGGATTACAGATTTACAGTTTCATCGCGGGTTAAATCGTCTCTGTCTCGGGATACATGGAAAAACCTGCATCAAATTGCCACACGACACCAAAGGGAGGCCACGAATGGGCCGACCCATTTTATGGTAGCGACAGAAACTAAGCGTACATGTTATTTTTCTGGTTTTCTTTTCTTGTGTTTTATCTCTCTCTCCTCCTTTTTTTCTTCTCTTGTTGTTATATTTATTTTTAATTTTCTATATTTCCTTTCATAAGTATATTATCATTGAGTATTTTTTTTAATCTCCATTTTATATTTTCCTATTTCGTCAACGGAATTGAATAGTGTACCATGTTTTGACGTACGACTATCCTACCACGTTAACATGTGAAGCCCATGAAAGGTCTTGTCGCACGTATAGTACCACTCTTTCCTCAGTATCGCTATCAGTAAAAAAAAAGTTCTTTTAACATAATAACATGATCATTTTTTCTACCATGCATAATTTTTCAACCGGTATAAAATTTCTGAATTAATGAACATATATTTTCAAAACCATGAATATAATTTTTGGAACCTCATCACATATTTTGATCTAAGGAACCTTTTTTTTTAACCTCTTTATTTAATTCATGAACCTTCTTTTATAATTCATGAATAAAATTATTTTTTAAACATATATTTTCGAACCAATGTAAAAAAAAATTAGACCTCTTGAACAATTTTTGTGCGCGTGAACATTTTTTCAAATTGCGTGATTTAAAAAAAATCATTTATGAAACATTTTTTTAAACTCATGAATTTTTTTGAACATCATAAGCATTTTCTAAATTTGTTATCTTACTTTTTGAACCATAAACTTTTTAAAACCATGTGAATAATTTTTGAAGCTATGTGATTAATTTTCAATATGAAAGAAAAAATAAAAATGATATGAAATGAAAGAAAATAAACTTAATATAAAAATAGAAAAACAATACAAGAAAATAAGAAAAAGAAAAAGGAAATAAAATGAAAAGGTAAAATAGAACAGAGAAAATAAAATACTAAAAACATGAATAAAGAAAGTGAAATAAACAACAAAGCACCCCTATATGGGCCGGCCTAAGAGGAGCTCACTTTCAGGCCTTGGCACCATATTTGAGGCAATGAGCATCAAATAGGACTTGCCTATTTCTTAGGTATTTTTTACGTAAAAGGAAGGCCACTTTATTAAGATAGGAAACAAAATAAATATTATAGGTTGGCTCCCTTTATGAGGGAAAATGGGAAAAACCTAAAAGAAAAAGGAAATATAAAACAGAACCGACAATGTCGGCAACGACAACGAACCAAGCAATTCTCCACCTCAAAATGATCTATGTGGATGATTGTGAACAAGATCTTCGAAAAGCCTCCAAGAAGTTAAACTACACCCAATGGCATCGATACCGGTCAAAGACGAGGCTCTTTGGAAAAATTATACACGACCATCCAGCGAATCTCGACCACACCAAGAGTGTCCAAGGTCGACTGTCGCCTTGGTTGCCCCTTCCACCATCATCGATAGGAAGGTGCTAAATAACGACATAGACAAATACTGTACTAGTCTCTCCTCCTCGCGAGACGGACATAGGATGTCGATGGCTCGCATGTCGTGGTCTCGACCCATTTTGTTTTCTGTCTCTTTCTCTCGCGCGCGCATGTGCACATAATTTCCAGGATCCGGAGAGACGGATGGTTGGACGTACACGCCTGCCACAAACCACTGTATTTATTAATTATCACCGGGATCACAATTTTTTCAATCTACTCAGCGCTCTATTCACAAAAGATTTCTGTTTTTTTTGTTTCTTCTCATGTGCTTGTTATTTCCAAGTAAGGTTTCATTTGCTCACAATCCTCCGATCCATTGGATGTTTTCTCTTTCTCCAAACGTACCAAGCTACCTACCTACCTATCTCGGGAATCCAAATATTTGCAGAGCAAGGATTCCAACAAAACAAACACAACTTTCTGCTTTAAGAATAATAGAAGAAAAAAAGTTGCTAAGCATGACCTCTCTTAATTACAACTTGAGGACGACGATATCACAAATTATTACAGGTAACTACAACACTACCTAGCTAGTGAATCCACCAGACACCGAGATACAGGTTGAATCAAACACAATATTACACCACCAGTACACCTTGTGCAAGGAATGTATACTAGCCTCAAATGATGTAAACCAACACCATCTGCTCCTCCTTTAGGAAGAAGAAACAATTAACACCATCTGCTCCTCGTTTAGGAAGAAACCAACACCATATCAGACTCCCCTCAATTAGATGGAAAGCTCAACGTGAGAAAGAAACTACGCAAACATGGCCATATTCATAGTAAGCAAATCTTGACAGCAAAAAAACGACAATTTCAACTACATTGAGCATGCATCAGATAGTTTACATACATATCAAACACATGAAAAAGAGGCTTTACAGGAAACATACAAAAGGCTATTGTTTCATGCATGAATCTCTCTACTCCAAATTATGTACCAGTCAAATGGATGCAATTTTAGCAAGAATTTTTTGATTGTGCGTGTGACCTAGGTTCCTCTGATTTCTGGCTCCTCTAGCGATTAAACGCCAGGGTGAGATCTTTCGAGCTTTTTCCGTCTTCGAACCTGATTCTGACTCGCCGATCGCAGGCGAGGATTAAGGTGTTAACATCGCAGATCGGGAGGCTGGTTCTTCGTGCCTCCTCAGGTTTTCTCTAGGGTTTGGTCCGCGCCGAGCCTTGGGATATCCGTTGTCGGCGGATTATGTCGAAGATCCAAGATAACCTGAGCCGCGCCATGCCGAAAGGAGTAGAGGACGAAGCCCTTGAAACAGCGATGAAGAACTTGGAGCTAAGGGAAGGAGAACTTGATGACGTTTACATTGGATCGGATGATCTCCGTGATCTAAAGAAACAAGCTAGCTGGCTAGCGGTTGCTAGGGTTCACACCAGGAAGCCGATCTCGGCACAGGCGGTGTTTGAAACACTAAGAGGAATATGGGGCCTCGCCCATGATTCCGAGCTTCGAGAGGTAGATGACAATCTTTTCACGTTTAAATTCTTTTGCCTCGGAGACTGGAATAAGGTGATGCTGCCAGGTCCGTGGCTGTACAAGAAGCTGGTAGTGGTGATTGCGGAATACGATGGTCTGTGTAACCCTAAGGAAGTTAAGATAGAGAAAACGAACGTCTGGGCTCAGATCCATGCAATCCCGGGGCTATATAGGATTCAAAGGATTGTCGATGAACTGGCAAGAAGTATTCGAAATGTATATAGCGTGGAGATGAAACCAACCAGATACTTTGAAGGCGACTATGTGAGAATTAGAGCTAGTATTGACGTGGGATCACCGTTGATAAGATTTTTTTCCCTCAATGTGGGGGGTAAAAGAGAGCTACTCCACGTTAAGTATGAGAAGATTGGTTTCTTTTGTGATGTTTGTGGCATAATGGGGCATGATCTCGAAGAATGTGGCGATGGAGTTCATGAATCGATAGCTATCCAATATGGGAAGTGGCTAATTGCTAAACGTAGAGTGCAAGCTGGGCAATTTATTTAAAGAGGTGCAGCTACGGGTCGGATGGGAGGTAGAGGAAGAGGGAGAGAGGGACATGTTTGATCGGAAACATTCGTCAGCTGAATTTGAGGATGACGACAATGATATTAGCGACACTGCCTCTAGCCCACTTAAAAAGGTGGGGGCTCTACTTTCACAGGAGGGAAAGGCTGAACAATATATTGGTCACCTTCCCACAGCTAAGAAACTTACCTATGATAACATGGAAATTAGTAATGAGGATTTAGGTGGCCCGGGAGTTGTGGCTGAGGGAAGTGGAGGTCTGGTTCCTCCTCCGCCACCGACTTACACACATCCAAGAGAGAAGAAGAGGTCCAAGAAGATAGGTGATAATACTTCAAATCCCAATAGCAGCGCATCGGCGGCTCCCTCGGAGGGAGACCGCCGGGAGCAATGAATCTTCTCAGCCTGAACTGTCGGGGTTGTGGCCGGCTCGAGACAGTTCATGAAATCAGCAGTTTGATTAAGCTGCATAGGATCGCCTTGGTTTTTCTCTCGGAAACCAAGCTGACAGATACGAGAGCACAAGAGTTGAGATTTAGATTTGGCTTTCAAAATGCGTTCGCGGTGAAAGCTGATGGTCGAGGTGGGGGTCTTGAGCTTTACTGGAATAATGAGTCTATTGCGAGTCTTAAATCTTTCAGTAGGACACACATTGACGTCTTAATTCAGAATAAAAGCCTGGGACAAGTGGAATGGCGATTCAACGGTTTTTACGGTAATCCGATGAGAACAAGAAGGAGGAAGAGCTGGAGACTGTTGGAACTCCAACGATGCGAGTATGATAATCCTTGGCTTTGTGCCGGGGACTTCAATGAAATACTGTATGATTATGAGAAGATTGCGGTAATAAGAGGCAAGACTGGATGATGGAAGATTCCAGAGATGTGGTAGACTTCTGTCGATTTTCTGATTTGGGGTACGCGGTACTGCCATATACGTGGGATAACAGGCAACATAACAGTAAAAGCATAAAGGTGCGCCTGGATAGGGGTCTGGGGAATGAACGTTTTCTGGAGGCTTTTGGCAATACCGAGGTGGAACACGTACAGACAGTGTGCTCAGATCACTGCGCCTTATTGATTAAAGTGGCGGGTTCTGAATTGAACGCTACAAACTTTGGATTCAAAACCTTCAGCTTCGAGAACGCATGGACGCGACATGAGAGATATGTTGACACGGTGGAGGACGCCTGGGAGCCGGGTACAGGAGATCTGTCTTCGGTGGCTGTTTCGCTGGCAGGGGTACGGGATCGTTTACAAGGATGGATTCGTGATGAGTTTGGTAACGTGAAAAAACAGCTGAAACTTCTGAGAGCAAACCTGGATAGTATTCGTTCGTGTTCAGTTCGTACTGGTCCGTCTAGAGCTGAGAAAATAATTATGAATAGGATCTCAGAGCTGCTATCACGGGAGGAAATCATGGCTAAACAAAGGTCTAGAGTTCAATGGCTAAGAGAGGATGATCGGAACACGACGTTTTTTTAATGCCAAAGAGAGAGAGAGGGGAAGACAAAATAAAATCAAAAAGCTTGTGCTTGATAACGATGTTCTTGTTTCTTCTCAAACGGGATTGGAGAAGGCGTCTATGGAGTTCTATAAAAATCTATTTACTTCGGAAGGCAACATTATTCCCGAAGTAGTTACTGAGGTAGTGGGGAAGAAGGTGGATGATGACATGAATAAATCTCAGTGTAGGACGGTTTCTGACATGGAGGTTGAAAAATCCCTATTCATGATGCACCCGAACAAATCTCCGGGTCCAGACGGCTTTACCGCTGGTTTTTATGTCAAGCATTGGAACATCTTAAAACAGCCGGTTTGCAACTCTATTAAGCTTTTCTTTGATAATGGAATCATGCCCGAGGATGTCAACCAGAAAATCATTGTTGTTATTCCAAAAATCAAGAATCTGATCAACTTGAAGCAATTTAGGCCAATTTCCCTATGCAATGTATTATATAAGATTGCGTCAAAGGTTCTGGCTATGAGGTTGAGACCCATATTGGAGTCTATTATTTAGGATGAGCAAAGTGCTTTCGTGCCCGGCAGATTGATTACGGGCGTATGAGTGTATCCACTATTTAAAGAGGAAGAAAGGTAAATCAAGGGCTTGTGCTATTAAGGTGGATATGGCCAAAGCATACGATCTTGTCGAGTGGTCTTATTTGCGGAAGATTATGGAAAATTTGGGCTTTTCTCCTAAATGGATTGATAGGGTCATGGCATGTGTGGAGAGAGTGTCATTGTCAGTTCGAGTTAATGAAGCTCTCTCTGATTTTATTAGGCCTTTAAGAGGCATAAGACATGGGGATCCGATTAGCCCTTCCTTATTTCTTCTTTGCTCTGAAGGTCTTACTTGTCTGCTCAAATGTGTAGGTAGTGGCTATCTTGCAAAAGGTGTGAGAGTGGGTGTTCATGCCCCTTGGATCTCGCACTTGTTGTTTGCGGACGACTGCATCATTTTTACTGAGGTCAGCTCGGTAGGGGCACGACGGATTAATGATATTCTTGATAGGTATCACAGGGGATCGGGCCAGTTGGTTAACAAAGAAAAATCTGCAATTTTTTCAGCTCTAATTGCACATCCGATATGAAGAGCATTGTGCACGCAGAATCTGAGATTTCGACCGAGGCTTTGGTGGAAAAGTAATTAGGGCTGCCCACGGCTATTGGGCGCTCAAGTGATTCGCATTTCGAAGGTATTTTGGATAAAATTAAGAAATTGGTGAATGGATGGGTTCCTCAACATCTGAATAGTGCTGGAAGGGAAATTCTTATTAAGGCTATTTGCCAAGCTATACCCACATACTCGAGCTGCTTCAGACTTTCTAAAAAGATTTGTTAAAAGATTACTAGCATCATTGCTAGATTTTGGTGGGGAGGCGATGAAATTAAGAGGAAGATGCACCGGAAGAAGTGGAAAGATTTGGCTATTCCTAAATATGAAGGAGGCATGGGTTCAGAGATATAGAATTTTTTAATCAAGCGATGTTGGCTAAACAGGGATGGTGTTTAATTACTAACCTGAATTCTTTGTGTGCTAGGGTACTCAAAGGAGATTATTTCAACTCATGTGATTTTATGTCGGCTTCTAGGAAAAGGGGCTTCTCATACGTGGTGTGGCATCCTTTTTGGAAAAGATGCTCTCAAGCTGGGGTTAATCAAAAGAGTGGGAGATGGCAGTACTATCAATGCCTGGGATGATCCATGGATCCCTGATTACCCTTCTAGGAAGCCATTGAGGAAGGAGACAGGGAGTAATATTTCGTTGGTCCAGGAATTTTTGCATCCAATTACTCACGAGTGGATTGAATAGAAAGCTCGTACTAACTTCATCCATTCCTACGCGGAGGCTGTACTAACAATCCCTACAGGACATTTTATGGATGATACATGGGCTTGGCAACTAGAAAAGTTGGGTTTCTTTACAGTGAGGTCGGTGTACAAAACTTTGATTCGGTATTACTTTATTCCACCAGCTAGTTCATCGGGTACAAGTGATATTCTGGTCTGGAAAAGACTCCGGAAGATGCCAATTCCACCTAAGGTAAAGAACTTCTGGTGGCGAGTGATCAAAGGTTTTGTTCCAACAAAAGAGAGATTAGTTAACAGGCATATGGAGAATGTTAGTGCATGTAAGGATTGTGGGGTGTGTGAGACTATATTCCATGCTCTATTTCAATGCACGTGGGCTAACCTGTTCTGGTCCTCGGTTCATGAAACTTTGGGCATCAAAGTTCCCAATCTACACCCCATCTCATGGGCTATGGACATGATTGATCCTGATATTGTTGCGTTGGAAACTAGCAGCACAATCCTGTGTGGAGCATGGTCGGTTTGGTCTGAAAGGAACTCGAGGCGACATAACCAGTCTCCGAGAAGTATCTCACAATCAGTTAACTGGACTACTGATGTTTCTCGGGACTTATTCTTGTCAGATAAAGCTAACCAACCAAGAAAGGTAGCTGGTGTGACAGCGTGGAAACCACCTGAGCATGGAACTTTAAAGATCAACATTGACGCTTCCTATGCTGATCCGCATCATGGCGGCACGGGGCTCTGCGTTCGTGATCACATGGGGAAGCTTATTAGGGGACAGTCATTGTGGTATCCTATGGCTACTGATGCTCTTGCTATGGAGGCACTCGCGGTTCGCGATGGTGTTAAAACCGCTATGGATATGGGTCTCCGTCATGTTGTCATAGAAACGGATGCCCATCTAATTGTCACTATGTGGTCTAATTCATCCTTCCACATATCTGCGGTGGTGCCATTCCTTCTAGAGGTGAATGATCTTATTGGCAATTTTGATGACTTTAAGCTGTCTTATGTCCCTTGGAAAGCTAATGAGCTAGCTCATCTCTGCGCTCAATATCGTAATATAGATAGAAGAAGATGTCTTTGGGTTATTTATACCCCCGCCTTTCTCGATGCTTGTATCAGAAAGGATTGTAAACCCGATTGAATTGTCCGACAGAAAGTTTGTTGACACACTCTTTTCCTTACCAGAGTATCTAAGGGGTCTGGAAGGTTTCTAACGATGCGGGCTTGGTTAATATATTGAGTCTTTAATCTTCAAAAAAAAATGGATGCAATTTTGTACTAGTAAAGGGCTTGACAAGCACACGAGCTTGAAACAACATTGATGGCCATAGGTAGAAGTTCATAAAAAGAGCACAAGCGAATCACCTAATGAGACCAACTCATAGATCACAAGGCAGAGCACATAAACTAGGCACAATACAGTGTACCATTGTTCTGGAAAAAAAGTAGGAGTACACTAAGGCGGAGCACTAGCTAAGACGAATAGCTTTAAGAAAGCTAACAGAGTAAACTGAAGTTGCTAGGTTGGTTTATTTCCTGACGGAAACAGAACTTATCATACAGCTAGCAGAACAGAAGTTTTAATAGCAGAAACAGAACAGGATCCCAAACGATTGTAAGCTGTTGCGTCGATAGGATGGTACAGCCATCACCGTTTCCGGGAATAAATCGTGGTGTCGTCATCGGTACGCTGGATGCTGGGGTCGGTCAACCAAGGTATGCTCTTGCTCTCGAGGAACAGAGCGGCCTCGTCTTCTCCGTATCGACCGGATAGCTGCAGGCAGCGGAGGCTCGGCGTCGACATCCAATCGCCGGCCTCGATCTCATAGGCGATCTCAGTCTCGCAGTGGACGACGCTGAGAAGCTCCAGCGAGGGGGACACGAGGGCGTCACCTTCAAGGGTGCAGCACACGAGGGTGAGCTGCAGCAGCGCCGGGCAGCGGGAGAAATCGAGGTGGTCGTCGACGAGGTGGACGTGCTCGAGGTGCAAGCTTGTGAGGTGCGGGGAGGCGAACGCGAGGGGGCTCCGCGGCCGCCACGACGTGTACTTGTTGTGTGTGCGGACGGTGAGCGAGCGGGTGCGGCACGCCGACAGGGCGTGGTCGACCCAGAGGTCGACGTGGGCGTCCACCTTGGGTCTGTCCTCCTCGTAGCAGTCGTAGTAGTCGCGGCACTCGTCGTAGGGTGGAACCAGCAGATCGTCTGCGTCGATCTCGAACGAACGCAGCGGCGGCGACGAGGCGGCGGCGTCGCGGCGGAGGAGCAGGGTGTTGACGAAGATACGGAGGTCGTCGCCCGTGTCGCTGACGCTGATGGCCGGGGTGGATCGCCAGAGGTGGCGCCAGCGGCGGGAGAGAAGAGACGACTTGACGGCCTCGCGCGACGGCAGGAAGGAGAGCACGTGCTTCAGGAGGTCATCCGGCAGCGCGCCGAACAGGTCGCCGCCGCCGCCGCCTCTCCTCTTTCTTTTCTTTTTCGAGCTACCTCCGCTCCTCATTTTCTACAGATCGGTTGACCGAGCCTGGCCCGGGTAGGGTATATCTCTACTATATAATGCGGCCTAACGACTGGTACGTCGTGCGTCATGGTTGTTTTGCAATTAAGCCCTTAAAGATTTGATAAATCAACCCGGACTCCTCTCTCCTCACCCTATCCCCTTCCCTCGCCGCTACCTACCCAGCAGGCCAGCACCATGCGTGCGCCGCCCAGGGCTCCGAGCCTCCGACTCGAGCTGCCTGGGAACTCCTCGGCATGCGCCAAGACTGCGGAGCGCTGCCATCGTGCTTCTTGTGCTCATCCCCCAGCGAGCGCCCAAGCCGCGGAGCGGCGCCACCGCACCATGCGTGCGCCTCCCAGGACTCCGATGTGAGCTATGCCAGGGGACTCTTCTGCACGCGCCAAGGCGACATAACGCCGCCATCGTGCTCCTCAGCCAGCACGCGCCCAAGCCGCGTAGCGACGCCACCAAGCTGCCCCTTCTCCATCACACCGACTGCTTCGTCGATGGGAGAGATCTATCATTAGAATTGACTGGAGTGAGCTCCTATGCGATGTGCACGTTCGTTTGTTCACCAGCCACGAAGTTGTCCGCCACCTCGAGCAGTTGCGCTCTCGTCAGCCACTTTCAAAAGTTGCGAACTTGCCCGCTACATGCCTGTGTTATTACCTCAATGAACTTGGTGAGCAATGTTCATTATGGATACAGAGTATTGAAGCGCTATGCATTTTGTCTCAAAGGTATGAAATTGTTGGTACATGGTAAATTATTTGTCTTTCCATCCGATGCATGGATTCACTCAATTTTGTATTACTGGCCGGTGGCCGCCAAGTAATTGATAGTGTACTTCTGAAACTTCACGTTTTAACTTCTAACAGTTGCTATGAAGTTAGTTTGTGCCTACTACCGCTAATTCCTGATAAGTGTATGTGTTAAGGTGATTTTTTTGGAATGTGTATATGCTGCGCTGGAATTGTACCTGCCTCTTGGTTTTGACTTTTGAGTATTGGGTGGATTTCTGAATTATCTGAAATTATACAAGGTTCTGGTATTGTGACATTGGTTCGAGTTTGGTGATTTGATACTCTGTTGATTATTGGATTTCAAGGTCCTTCGTTCCAGATTCTGTTTTCATTTATTCGATGGTTATCCTACACCAAGGGACCTTGCTGAAACTCCCTTTCCTGGAGCCCACGCCACAACTTGATTCTCGAGTTAGAATCCATTTTACCTGCCTTGAAACTCGATTGTGAAAAATTCGAGGTGAAAAATAAATACCAAAATTCTGGTTCTCTCACGGTAGGTTGGCCACTCTAGAAATTAGGATAAAACCGATTTATCTGAATATTATTTAGATACAGTTTGCATGAAGCACTTGACATGCATTTACAAGGGGTATCTAAGACAATTTTAAGACCTCTTGTGAGTTGTGAGTTTGTGACGCGGATACAGTGTAATTGGTGTATGTTCATGTCTTCATGTGTAGGATCACTCTTTATGACGTCTCTATACCACAAGTCGGTTTATGATTTTTTATGCTCGGATTATTGTTTCACATCATAGTAGCCAACCTTACTGTTTCCTAGAAGGTTAGGATCTACTCTATGTGAATAAGCAATATTTCTGTGCTAGCTCACACACTAGTAGAAAACAGGGCATTGAGCCAAGCCCAATGGAACCGGATGTGATACAAACCGGTTCAGAAGGGTCTGTCCCTGGGCCCCACCCATGCAGCAAAATGCCCGCAAGGCCTTTAGGACCGGTTTGTAACACAAACCGGTCCTAAAGGCCTTGCGGGCATTTTGCTGCAGGGAGGGGGGCCCAGGGGCAGACCCTTTAGAACCGGGTTGTATCACAAACCGGTTCTACAGGTTTTCTCATTTTTTGCAGCCAGTGCGGGTCCCGCTGTCATATCCTTTAGAACCGGTTTGTAACACAAACCGGTCCTAAAGCCCTCCCCTAAACCCTACATATATACCACCCCCGAGCTCAGCTCCATTTTTTCAAGCTCTAGTCCTACTCCATTTTTGCTCTCTCTCTTCCTCTTGAGAGGTCTAATCCAGCCCCATTTTCTCCACCATTTGTCAAGATTGTTGGTACCCATCGGGGTCTATACGGTTAGCATCAACGTTCCCTCTTCCGGGCATTGCAGGTTTTTGCTCGTTTTTCTTGCTCATTTCCTTTTTGTTGTGCTAGCTAGGTGTTTGATGAATGCCTAGCTAAGCTAGAATTTGTTATTCATTTTGTTATGTATACAAATTGATGCAATTTGAGCTCAAAATTAATTATGATTTGTGCTTTTTTTAGTGTCGCGCGCCTTGTCCCCTTCCTCACTACCGTCAATCGCCCCATCACCGACACAACCTTGGTGAGCCTATTGTTTTTATTTACCAAAACAAATTTTGATTTGTATGATTTACGTATTTACTTGTATATAATTTTCTAGAGCCATGGTTTTGATATCCGTCCCCGTTGGCTCTCGTCCAGTCTATGATTCGGATGTGGTATATTATCTTTTTTCACTACATATTTTCATTTCCTGATTATACGACAATTACTTACGCCGACCAACTTGACATAGATATTTTTATATAGGAGGTAGTGGAACCGGAAATGCCAATCGACCCTATTGTTGAGAAGTTATACTTAGTTGAACAAGAAAATATTGGCTTGAAAGAAAGATTGAAAAAAACTGAAGAAAGGTTGGAAAAAACTGAAAGAGAGAAGATGACCTTGGAAAAGGTTCTTGTCGGTGTCGTCGATAGTCACAAGAGCGAGATGGACGCAATGCGCCTGAAGATTAGAAAGATTAGGAAATATGCAATTAGTAAAGAGGCTTGGTATCATTATGTCGTCGGGTCAATTGTTACCTTTGTTGCGATTTTGATCGCATTTGTTGTTGTTTTTAAATGCATTAATTAGAGAGAGTTTTTATGGATGGTTTTAGAGAGAGTTTTTATGAATTAATTTAGTCATGATGATTTAGCATAATGGTTGTTGATAAATTTATATAATGCAGATGAACCGGCAATGGATGTACAGTGATCGACGTCGTCCCGAATTCCTTAATGGCATGCATAGTTTTCTCAATGTGGCTGAGAAAAACAGGCAGAATGGATTTATTTTCTGTCCATGTAAAAAATGCCAGAATAAGAGGAATTTCCCTAGCTCAAGAACCATACACACCCACCTGTTGCAAGAAGGCTTCATGCCCAGTTATTTTTGTTGGACCAAGCACGGAGAAAGAGGGGTTATAATGGAAGACAATGAAGAAGAAGAGGATAATTATAAGTATCCTATGTTCGATGAACACGGTGATACTGAAATGGGGAAGATGAGCCTGAACTTGAGGACATTGTTGATGAGTCTGATGATGATCTTCGTCAGGTCATTCGTGAAGAACAGATAAACTGCGCAAGTGAAAACGAGAGGTTGAAGTTGGAGCGCATGTTAGAAGACCACAAAAAATTGTTGTACCCAACTTGCGAAGATGGCCAGAAAAAACTGGGCACCACCCTTGAATTGCTGCAATGGAAGGCAGAGAATGGATTATCTGACAAGGGATTTGAAAACCTGCTGAAAATAATGAAGAAGATGCTTCCAAGAAATAACGTGCTGCCCTGCAGTACATACGAAGCAAAGAAGGTTGCCTGCCCTCTAGGATTGGAAGTGCATAAGATACATGCATGCATCAATGACTGCATCCTCTACCGCGGCCAGCACGAGAATTTAAATGCCTGCTCGGTATGCGGTGCATTTCGGTATAAGATCAGGCGAGATGACCCTGGTGATGTTTAGGGCGACGATCGCCCCAGGAAGAGGGTTCCTGCCAAGGTGATGTGGCATGCTCCTATAATACCACGGTTGAAACGTTTGTTCCGAAACAAAGAGCATGCCAAGTTGTTGCGATGGCACAAAGAAGACCGTAAGGAAGACGATATGCTGAGACACCCCGCTGATGGGTCGCAGTGGAGAAACATCGACGATAAGTACGAGGACTTTGCACATGACGCAAGAAACTTAAGTTTTGGTCTGAGTACAGATGGCCTGAATCCATTTGGGGAGCAGAGTAGCAGTCATAGCACATGGCCCGTGACTCTATGTATCTATAACCTTCCTCCTTGGTTATGCATGAAGCGTAAGTTCATTATGATGCCAGTGCTGATCCCAGGCCCGTCGCAACCCGGCAACAACATTGTTGTGTACCTGAGGCCACTGGTTGATGAACTTTTAGAGTTGTGGGCTGACGAAGGTGTACGTGTGTGGGACGAGTACAAACAAGAGGAATTTGACCTACGAGGGTTGCTGTTTGTTACCATCAATGATTGGCCCGCTCTTAGTAACATCTCAGGACAGTCAAACAAGGAATACAGCGCATGCACATACTGTTTAGGCGAGACAGAAAGTATACATATAGGCAAGAATGTGTACCCGGGGCATCGTCGATTTCTTCCAGACAGGCATCCCGTAAGAAAGAAAGGAAAGCATTTCAAAGGCGAGGCAGATACACGGAGGAAGCCAACCCTCCCTAAAGGTACTGATATATATGACATGGTCAAAGATATAAAAGTAATCTTTGGAAAGGGTCCTGGCGCACAATCTGTTCCAAATGACGCCGACAACCACGTAGCCATGTGGAAGAAGAAATCTATATTCTGGGAACTACCCTATTGGAAATTCCTACAGGTTCGCTCTGCGATCGACGTGATGCACGTGACGAAAAATATTTGCGTGAACCTACTAAACTTATTGGGCGTGCATGGGAAGAAGTCGAGAGATACACCAAAAGCACGGCTGCACCACCAACGTATGCACGAACGAGACGACCTGATGAATCCAGAGAATTTCAAAGGTCCTGCCAGCTACGCTCTTACCAAGGAAGAGAAGGAGATCTTTTTCCAAGTCCTGAGTAGTATCAAGGTCCCGTCTGGCTACTCGTCGAACATAAAAGGAATACTAAACCTGGAAGAGAAAAAGTTCCAAAACCTTAAGTCTCATGACTGCCACGTGATCATGACCCAGTTACTTCCGATTGCATTGAGGGGGCTTCTGCCAGAAAACGTGCGAGTACCCATTGTGAAGCTATGTGCATTCCTCAACGCAATTTCTCAGAAGGCAATCGATCCAGCAACTCTACCAAGTTTACAGAAGGACGTGGTCCAATGTCTTGTCAGCTTCGAGTTGGTGTTCCCACCAACCTTTTTCAATATTATGACGCACCTCATAGTTCACCTAGTCCAAGAGATTTCCGTTCTCGGTCCTGTATTCTTACACAATATGTTCCCCTTTGAGAGGTTCATGGGAGTCTTGAAGAATTATGTTAGAAACCGTGCTAGACCAGAAGGAAGCATGGTCAAGGGCTATGGAACAGAGGAGGTCATTGAGTTTTGTGTTGACTTTATTCCTGACCTGAACCCGATCGGGGTTCCTCAGTCGCGCCATGAGGGGAGACTGCGTGGAAAAGGCACGCTAGGAAAGAAATCAACAACATGTATGGACGAGCAATCTTTCAGTCAAGCACACTACACAGTTCTAGTTAATTCCAGCTTGGCGGCTCCATATATCCAGGAACACACGGATATTTTACGCTCGGAATATCCGGAGCAACCTGAAGATTTCATTGCTAAAGAACACGCGAAGACTTTCGAAGGTTGGTTGCAAAGACGTCTGATTAATGACAACATTGTTGAAGATGATCTATACTTGTTGGCCAAGCAACCATCTTCGACTGTATTGACCTTTAAAGGGTACGAGATAAATGGTAACATATTTTACACGGCAGAACAAGATAAAAAGAGCACCAACCAAAACAGTGGCGTCCGGTTTGATGCAAAAGACGACAACAGGCAAAGGGTCACATACTATGGTTACATAGAGCAGATATGGGAACTTGACTACGGACCTTCCTTTAAGGTCCCTTTGTTCTGGTGCAAATGGTTCAACCTGTCAGGCGTGAAGGTAGACCCGAAGTACGGAATGACAACAGTGGATCAGAAGAATCTTGGGTACGGCAATGATCAATTCGTCCTAGCCAATGATGTGGCTCAGGTTTTCTATGTGAAGGACATGTCTAGCAGACCGAGAAAAACAAAAGATAAGGAAACGAATACATCAGACGATGAGCCAAGGCGCCACATAGTTCTTTCAGGGAAAAGAAACATCGTGGGAGTCGAGGACAAGACAGACATGTCAGAAGATTACATTAAATTTGATGAAATTCCTCCCTTCAAAGTCAAAGATGATCCTAGCATTCAGTTAAATGATGAAGATGTTCCATGGTTACGGCGCAATCAGAAGAAAGGCAAGAAGAAAAATAGAAACGGATCGTCCCTTTAGTACCGGTTGGGGACACCAACCGGGACTAAATGGGTTAGGGTTTCGTTTGGACCAATCAGATAGAATCACACGGATCGTGTGTTTGTTTAAACCGCTTGTGAGTCGTTGGATCCGGGGTGTGTTTCTTTCCAGCTGTTGTGAGCCGTTCGATCAGGGCTACGGTGTGTTTCTTTTGAGCTGTTGTGAGCCGTTGGATGAGATGTTTCTTAACCGTTGGATCAAAACCCTAGCTCAACACTTTGTGAGCCAGAGGACCCTATATATAGCCCAGCTTCATACACCGTTCAGTTCATCTCCCAAATACAAAACATCCGGATTCGCCAGCATACGCCCCGCTGTGCATTTGGTATGCATATATGCACTCAGTAGCCACTGCGGGGTTGTATACTGGCGATACCGTTTGTTTTGTTCTACACCCACCTTTAAGGTTTGATACATCATATACTCAGTTCATCGAGCAAATACAAAACATCCGGATTCGCCATCATACGTCCGGCCGTGCATTTGGTATGCATATATGCACCCAGTAGCCACGGTTGGGCTGTATGATGGCGATACCGTCTGTTTTGTTCCACACCCCCCTTAAGGTTTGATACATCATATACTCAGTTCATCGAGCAAATACAAAACATCCGGATTCGCCGTCATACGTCCAGCCGTGCATTTGGTATGCATATATGCACCCAGTAGCTAGCCACGGTTGGGCTGTATGACGGCGATACCGTTTGTTTTGTTCTACACCACCCTTTAAGGTTTGATACATCATATATTCAGTTCGTCGAGCAAATACAAAACATCCGGATTCGCCATCATACGTCCAGCCGTGCATTTGGTATGCATAACCAAGGAGGAAGGTTGCCTTACTCACTTGCGCTCTCACTTCTCGTTGCCTTACTCATTACCCACCCTAACTTACCACAGGCGCATAGACCGCAATATGCGCCTGGGGTAACATTACCGCAGGCGCACAGACAAAATATGCGCCTGGGCTAAGATCTATACCACAGGCGCATACTTTGTAATATGCGCCTGGGGTAAGTTATCAGATTACATTAAATTTGATGAAATTCCTCCCTTCAAAGTCAAAGATGATCCTAGCATTCAGTTAAATGATGAAGATGTTCCATGGTTACGGCGCAATCAGAAGAAAGGCAAGAAGAAAAATAGAAACGGATCGTCCCTTTAGTACCGGTTGGGGACACCAACCGGGACTAAATGGGTTAATTAGGGTTTCGTTTGGACCAATCAGATAGAATCACACGGATCGTGTGTTTGTTTCAACCGCTTGTGAGTCGTTGGATCCGGGGTGTGTTTCTTTCCAGCTGTTGTGAGCCGTTCGATCAGGGCTACGGTGTGTTTCTTTCGAACTGTTGTGAGCCATTGGACGATGTTTCTTAACCGTTGGATCAAAACCCTAGCTCAACACTTTGTGAGCCAGAGGACCCTATATATGCACCCAGTAGCCACGGTCGGGCTGTATGATGGCGATACCGTCTGTTTTGTTCCACACCCCCCTTAAGGTTTGATACATCATATACTCAGTGCATTTGTTCTACACCCCCCTTTAACACATCCATCCATGTTATGGTGGCGCGTGGCACGGGAGTTGTGACGCGTGGCCTGGAGGGCGCGGTATAAACTGTCGCGCCTCGAGCGCTTCTTCTTCATCCCTCTGCACCGTCGCGCTTCCACCATGCCTCCGAGGAGGAACAACACCACCGGTTTCCGCGGCGTCCGAGCGCGACAGAACGGAATGTTCAGCGCAGATATCCGCTGGGGGGAGAGCGCCGACGAGGAGCTCTGGCAGACCCACGCGTCTGAGCGGGCGGAGCGCCGCCTCGAACGCCACCTCGCGTTAGATGCCGCTCGGGAGGCGAGGACGAGGGCGCTGCAAGAGCTTCGTCGGGCCGACCGCGCCGGCGAAGTCTGGGCCTCCGACGATCCGAGGTGGGGGGCCTATCTCGGACATACTATCATGCACCTCCGATGATGACGAGGAGGCCACCGACGAGTTCGGCGACGATGATGACCCGGAGGAGGTCACCGACGAGTTCCCCGACGACGACGGCGAGGAGTAGTGTTCGTCTGTTTTCTCTTTTTAATTAAAGAATTTGTATTCCCGCGACACTGCGGCAATCGCTAAATCAATCTACATGTATGGTATCTCGCTAAATCAATCTATATATATGTATCGACGATGTATATGCTCGATGTATCACTTGCGCTCTCACTTTTCCTTGCCTTACTCATAACCCACCCTAACTTACCACAGGCGCATAAACAGCAAAATGCGCCTAGGGTAACTTTACCGCAGGCGCACAGTCAAGAGATGCGCCTGGGATAAGAGCTTTACCGCAGGCGCATGTTGTGTACGGTGCGCCTGGGGTAAGTGATCACATATACAGAAACAGTAGTTTTTCTGTTTTGTTTTCTTGATGTGTTTTTGTTTGTTTGTTTTGAAATGTGTGTTTGACATAATATAGAATTATTATAGCTAGGAATTAATATAGAAATAATATCCATTACATAATAATATATACATTACATGATAATATATCCATTACATACTAATATATCCATTACATGCATATATCGAACACAAGATGCGGTACACAAACAACATCTATGGATCCGTCGAGTAGAAGCGGAACAACTCGTAGGAGACGTATGCATCTATGGCTGCATACGTGATGTTGGTCCAGTCCAGTGGGTTCTTCTCCCACAACCAGTGATTCTTCGAGGGGAAATCAGTCTTCATGGTTTCGTAGCCCTCGTGGATGAAGGCAGTTGCCATGAGAGCCATCCCGGTCTTCGGCCTGTTCAAATCAGCAAAATGGATAAGATCCTGAAGATCAATGTAGTGATCTTCAGGTATCACAATACCCAAGCGCATCAACTTCGGACGGTCTTGCGTGTTGTCAACGCTGCAAAAGTCATACCCCTTGTTGACAAGAAAATCAACAAGTGCCGGAGAATGCTTTGAACTACTGCAACAACAAAAATTTGATACGTGTACGTGTTAGATATATTGCAACACATGTATTCTTCACATGCAACAAACAAATCGAAGATGCAAGATTGTACGTGTGCGTTACCTTGACCATTGGAAGACCAAAACGGCCTCCTTGAATGCAATCTGGATGACTGCAACATTCCGTTTATCCGCCGTATACTCTAAATCAAGCCCGAAAAACCGGTGTTCTTCGGGAGAGGAGAAATACAGATCGGTCAAATACCCAAGAGCACCGGGGAGCTCCTCGCAATTGTTGGTGTAGAACACGTCGAGACTTTTGCCGCATGGTGTGGCCACATCATATCTCTTAGAAACTTCAGCCATGGTGCTTAGTGGAGGAAGATCAAGAGAGGAAGAAGAAAAGACAGAGGAAGAAGAGAAGAAACAGAGACTCGCGATCGGGCCGGTGCGCACTGTAGCAATAAAACTGCCGCGCGCGGGAGGCGGGCAGTTTGTACTAAGACCTTTAGCACCGGTTGCTAACACAAACCGGTGCTAAAGGCCTGTAGTGGGCGCGCAGTCTGGGTGTGGCCCCAACTACAGGCCTTTAGCACCGGTTTGTGTTAGCAACCGGTGCTAAAGACCCTTTCGCACCGGTTGGTAACACAAACCGGTGCTAAAGGCCTGTAGTGGGGCGATATCTAAAGGACTTGTGAAATTTTGTGCTCATTTCTTTCGCGCGTCTTCTCCTCTACCTACGGCGAAGCCCTGCTCCGCCTCGTCGCCGTACGCCTCGCCTCGGTCCGCCGTGCCTCCGTCGGCCTCGCCTCCGTCCGCCGCGCCTCCGGCCGCTCTCTGTCTCCGTCGCCGTCGATCCCCCTCGCGGCCCCGCGTCCGTCGCGCCTCCGCGGTCGCCGTCCGCCTCCGTCGCGCCGTCGCTCCGTCCGCCTCCGTCGCGCCTCCGTCTCGCCTCCGCCTCCGCCGCCCCGCCTCTCGCCCCTCGATCGCCGTCGCCGGCCTAGCTAGGTAATTAAGTTTTATTTCGGGTTTTTTCAATTTTGTTTTACTGTTAGAATTTTTAGAGTTAGTGTTAGTGTTTAGTGTTAGAAATTTTTAGAGTTAGTGTTAGATTGTTTTTAGAGTTAGTGTTAGTGTTAGAAATTTTTAGATTTAGTGTTAGATTTTTTTAGAGTTATTAGTGTTAGTGTTAGAATTTAGTGTGTTAGAAATTTTTAGAGTTAGTGTTAGATTTTTTTAGTGCTTTATTTTGTTTTTACAATTTTGTTTAGTGTTAGAATTTTTGTTATAGAATGTTGTGTTAGAAAATTTCACTAAGTTAGTGTTAGAAAATTTCAGAAAGTTAGAATATATATATAATTTTAGTAAGTTAAATTTTTTCACTAAGTTACCATATTGTTCCTGTTTAACTTTCATCTTATTTCTGTTATATTTCTCAATTTACTATTTTTTACTAAGTTAGAAACACTAAGGTATTTTACTTAATTATGGAATATTTACTTAGTCCGGGCAGGTTTTTAGTTCATGTCTTTGTTGGACCCGCCGGGGGATGTCCGGGACTGGGCCCCGCCAGGCTGGCATTGGGAGCTCCTTAGTACCGGGGCACGCGGCTTGGTGAGAAATCCGGGTGACGTGGTCGACCCGGATATTCTTTGGTGGCCATCGCGTGGGCCACGCTCGGTGCGGAGAGAGCCGGCCCCTGAGGAGGTGGTACAACAGCGTATCAGGGAGGAGGACGAGCACGTCCGTCGCTACATGTACTTGCTCGATAGGCAGTATAGGCAGTATAGCAGCAGTTGGTCGATTATTAGGAGGGTTCCTTACCACGTGAGCTATGACCCTATGAGGGTTCCTTATCTATGGATGCGTAGCACCCGTGACTCAGCACCCCGCGGCTTAGGACCCGGTCGGAGTTAATTATTTTGAGAGATGTCACGAGACTATGTATAAGTGATATTATTCGATCGTGATGTATTAGGGTTAAAAAAATCAACCCGAGCTATTAACTCTTGGTGTGTCCAGAACTATTATTTCATTAATATGTCCAGAACTATTATTTTATTACTGTCCGATGAAATAATTTTGCCAAGTGCCCGATGAAAATTTCGCTAAGTGTTCTTCATTTTATAAATTTTACTAGCAGGTGTTGAGCTATGGATCCCCAAGAACCTGCACATGATCCGCACGCCGATAAACTCGCGGGAATGGGTGAGGCGGAGAAGGAAAGATTAATGTGCGAGATGATTTTTAATAATGCAACGGCCATATATCGTGATGACGACGGTGGACAAGCGTTTAGCAATCAATTTTTGAACGACTCCGGCGACGGAGATCAGAATATAGAAGATGTAGTAGATGATGACGACGACAACGTCGAGGATGAAGAAGTGCCCTCCAGAACAAACTCTGCCAATGTATATCTCAAGTCATTGTTCACGCAACAATTAATTTGTATTGCACTTACTAACGAATCATTATTTTCCCGTTTAGGCGCCCTCCGGAACAACTAGCGCAAGTACTGAGACAAAGTCCAAACGAGGCCCGGCCGCAAGGTTGAAAGATACCGCAAGGTTCTCGATTGATACAGTTGCTGCTGATGGCAAACCACTGCAGCCCCCAGAAACTTATCGCAAATTCGTAAATCAGTGCGGAGTTGTTGTAAGAGACCTGGTCCCGATCAACATAATAGAATGGAATAAGCCGAAGACCGGGGCCAACGTTGGAGCTAGTTATGTCGATGAAAGATTGAAAAAAATTCTTTGCGAAACGCTATGGCAAAATTTCAGCGTAGCGGAAGATAAGAAGAAGAAAGTCGATCAGTGGGCTTTGAAGAAGATGGCCACACAATTCCAGAGGTGGAAGAAAGAACTGTGGAAGAAATATAAGGACGAAGATCCAGTTTTCACTGGGAACCTAGTGAAGATAAGAGACGCTTGGGATGATTTTAAGGCGTACAAGAAATCGGGTGTCTTTGCATCCCGATCGGCCACAAATTCGGAGAATGCGAAGAAGAACAAATATCACCATATTTTGGGGTCAGGTGGCTACATGACTGCCCTGCCTAGGTGGCGAAGCTATGAAGCTGCGCTTGTGAAAAGAGGTATCATTCCACAGACACATGACTGGCCCGATAGGTCCAAGTTCTGGTTGTTCGCGCATGGGGCAACGTTGGACGCTGAGACTGGGATGATTGTTGCTCAGGGACCATGGTCGGAAAAAATAACAAAAGTCGTAGCAGAACTAGAGAAGGCAATAGAAGCTGTTCGAAAAGGAACTTTTGTTCCCGATAGAGAGAACGACGAGCTGACGAGGGCACTCGGGAACCCCGAAAAGTGGGGACGAACACGAGGCTTTGGAGAGGATACCCCGTGGAGCCAAGGGTTTGCAGCGGACATTGCCACTTACAGAAGCCGTGATAGAAGCAAGAAAAAGACGAGTGAACGGATATCGACATTAGAAGAAAAGGTGGATTTTCTCTTGAAGAAAGGGGGACACCCTCTACCTGACACTGAAGAGGAGGTAGAACATCGTCCTGCACCTGATCAGCTGCAAATAGAAGACGATCATGCCGTCCCATCTCAGCATAGAAGCAGCGTGGGTTCCACGCACCTGCAGCTAGAAGACGGTCGTGCAGTCGAACCGTCGGCGCCTCACTACCCCGTGGATGATATCACGGAGAAGACAAATTGTGAGATACATATGCCAATGGGGAACATATCCTTCAGGGTGGCGTCAGGCTATGCTTTACCGAATCAACCTGGAGCAACCTACCATGGTGGTCAGATTCCAGCATCCCATGCTCGTGTCGGGTTGTCAACAATTACGCCGGGATGCCATTCAATTGAGCTCAGTATTCCTGGAGGTGAAGGCGAGAAGACACGGGGAGAAATGGAGCTTTGTATCATCTTGTGGAATAAGAAACACATCGTGTTCCCTAACTCGGCGCCAAGGCCACCGACTCCTCCAGGTACGAATGCACCATACCTCCATCAATTACTGAATGTTGCACCACATGTTATCTTATTTTTAATAGTTTTTTCACTTTTGTACAGAGAATGCACGACCTCCAAGTCCACCCCCCAACGAACCTCCAAGTCCACCCCACAACGAAGATTGGCCGGAGCCCGAGGCCGAGGGTCCATCGCCCGTGCACTCCCGTGAGCCGACGGATGCGCCCACTACGGGTACGACAAAGCGGAAGCTGCAGTTCAGAAAAAACGGGACTCCTCCCAAGAAGAGACCAAGGAAATCCTAGAAAGTCAAGAGTCCCCCGAAGTTACAAGGCTTGATGACTGAGGAGGAACTAACCAATGCAGTGGCATCCAAAACCAAGGCATGGTTCGCACAGTTTCCCCTGAAGCCCCCTCCAGACGTCTGGAAGGAAACTCTGAAGGACATCCCAAAGTGGAAAATTGAGCGGACCATCGGCAACTTATATTATCCTGCACCGCCGCCACCGCCGCCCCTTTCAGACTATGAACGGTATATTGAAAAGAAGCACGCCGCACAGATGAAGCAGGCGGAGCAGACGAAATGCGGGAAACAAGTTCCCCAGCTCGGACAACAAGAAGCACAGTCAGTTGGCCCGCTCAAGGTCTTATCTGACCAGGCTTCAGTGTCCTGTCCACGCATGGGCGACGTGGGTTACGCTATTGCTGATGTGGTATATAAATACAAGCCCGGGCACCCTCTGGTCGAAGATCCTACTGCTCTAACAACCCAACTACGGAGTTTACATGATTGGTACTTGGAGGCCGCAAGGCAGGAGAGAGACTGTATCATGGCTCAAATTCAGGATCAACACTACTTCGGAGATTACGGTGTCGAGCTTGGGTTCGATGATTTCTTCCAGATGTACAATCAACGTGCCCTCGACAAGTCTATCCTCAGCTGCTACTGTTTGTAAGTGATTTATTTGTGTAATTTAATTATTTAGTTAAGCTCGCGTTCGTTGCCCGTATAATTATCACTCACGACATTCTTTTTGTACGCTACTATGCAGAATGAAGATTCGTGAATGCAGACTGGCAGGAATCTGGGACTTTGGGTTCATTGACCCGTATTCGTATCATCAAACCACAGTAGAAACGTTCAACAAGACTACACCGGATGATTTGCTAAGGTTTTTGAAGCGACAAAATACCAAAAAAGAAATACTTTGGCCCTACGGATTCAGGTGAGTGTTACTGTCTTGTAGACATTCCATTTTGCTTACCTGATGTTAAGTGTAATTGATGAGTATGCATGACTGCGTGTGTACACGTGCGCAGCGGACACTTCATATTGTTCATCATTAGAATCGATAGAGGACAAGTTGAAGTCTGGGACTCGTTAAACTGGGGCGCTGACAGATGGAAGAGCGCGCGTCAGATGCTTCAAAAGTATATATATATCAGCCTCTTTCGTTCATCGGCCTCTTTTTCGTTCATTCTCTGATATCAAGTAAGTAATAATTAACTCTTCTATTCATTTTTCTTTTGTCGCCCAGGGTTTGGCAAATGTTCATCAAGGAAGAACCCGGTACATGGGCAGACAAGCTCAACTTTCAGATTAACACAGTAAGTAGTACTACGTACCCTGATTTAAATACCATTACCATTCTCTTGATTATTATTAATTTGACTGAATTATGTTTCTCGTATATAGAAAGTCCCGCAACAACCACAGGGAACTGATTATTATGGATACTACGTTTGCGAGTTCATTCACAGGAAGATCAATGAGAAATCCCGTACTACCAGAACTCTAGAGGTACGTAACCGGATCTTCACAACTTTCTTTATGTTGCCATTAATTATGTTTAATTTTGTTCATAACTTAATTGTTTTCATCTACTTCTTTTCAAGATGGCACGAAAGCGGGCGCAGCTCAAACCAATCGACCGTTGCAAGGCTATTGTAGAGGAATTGGCAGGATTTCTTCTCACGCAAGTCATAGCAGAAGACGGAGAATTTTTCCATCCTATGAACCAATTATAGCCAGCTCCCTTCTCTATGCAAGTATACAACTATTCAAAACGAACTTCAGATTATGTAATTATCGGTCGATTACTTCGTGTTACATGTATATATATATGTACTACTATTTGGTGCATCAACATTTAACCGCAAACAGAAACGGAAACACGTAAACGGAAACCCTGAAAATACGGAACACGCCCTAAACCCTAAACCCTAAATACGGAATTGGAAACCCTGAAAAGAAAAAAGAAAAAAAAAACTTTAGGACCGGTTGGTATTACCAACCGGTTCTAAAGGTCCTCCGCCTGCGCGCTCTCTTCGGCGCCCACGTGGAGGCCTTTAGAACCGGTTGGTGACTGACCGGTTCTAAAGGGGGGGGGGTTTAGTCCCGGATACGTAGCACCGGTTTTGTATCCGAGTCCAAAGGCCCTTACAAACCGGTGCTACTGGCCTGTTCTCCACCAGTGACACCTGTGCCACCTCATCCCTCCAGACAATATCTGTAACTAAATCAATCGAAGACAAGATTTCTCTATGGAGAGTTAGGTTGATTTGAACTCCTACATGAGCATGGAATTACCCGTTCACCCGCGAGACGATGCCGCTAACCAATGGTATATTTATTAGGATTTAAATCACGCGTTGTATTTGACCAGTGCATCGAAGTCTGCATCTACGGCACCACCATGACACCTCCGCTCGTCCTCATATTGTTGGCGGTCACTTTAAGCACCAGTGTATCCTAAGCACACGCTACTTGATCTATTGTAGTCGGACTTCATCAGTGCATCAGACTTGCTCGATGTGATTTTGTAAATAGCTCCTGATGTCTCGAAACAGGCTTTCGCCCCGCTTTATAAATAAAGCAACCACCACAACATCCATACAGCGTACGAGTTACAACACGAGAGCGCAACCAAGTTGCAAATGCTAGGGGCAACAGCACACATCAATGCCCAAGAAAGAACAAAAAAGACAGCAACAAGGGGGCGGAGAGTAGTCGCTCCTGATGTCAATAGTCGTTTACTCCGTAGCGGAGCACGGGCATTGTGCTAGTATAGGTTAATCAGCCATGCATCCATATGCATGGCAAGCACTTAAAAAAAATACTACTCCGTAGTATTTTGTAAGAATAATATCCGGTACCGATCACAACCAAATTGGCTTCCATTGGCAAGCGTGGAGCCGATCGAGCTAGTATTCCTCCGTCCTACCATTAGAATTGTTTTGGAGCGTTGGATCAAAAAAATGCTGGCCTCTTGTGAAGCATGGAAGCCTGCATATTCTCAATGACTTTGTCCTCGAGAGGAGTGTCATCTCTGGTCTCAACTCCGGGGTTTTGTCACTTATCCCCAAGATTCATGGCGCGGACCGCATTGGCCAGTTTAGACCGGTCGCCCTTGTCAACGTAATCGTCAAAATCATCTCAAAAGCCTTTGCGTCCAGACTTACCCCATTGCCAACAAAATCATCAGCCCGAACCAGACTGCCTTTATTAAAGGCAGATTCATTCTCGACGGGGCACTGGCCCTACAAGAAAAATTGGGAGGGATCCTTTTGAAGCTCGACTTTGAGAAGGCTTACGACAGAGTCAACTGGGATTTCCTGGTGGAGACCCTTCGTCGGAAAGGGTTCGACGCAGGGTTCGTGCACCGTATCTCCCAGTTTGTGATGGATGGACAAACGTCCATTGCTATCAACGGTGTTATGGGTCCATTCTTCAAAAACAAGAGGGGGTCAGGCAAAGGGACCCCCCTGTCCCCCCTGTTGTTTAACTTTGTGGCGGAAGGGCTCTTCGGGATTCTCTCGGCCGCTAACGCAACGGGTCATATCCATGGGGTGCCTCACTTGATTCCCGGAGGAGTCACCCACCTCCAATATGCTGATGACACCATTATTTTGATCCAAAATAGAGAAGCCGGCGTCGCGCACTTGAAATTCCTTCTCATGTGCTTCGAAGACATGTCGGGGCTTAAAATCAATTACCACAAGAGTGAGGTGTTCGTTCGCGATCAGCAGCTAGACGATCATGTTAGTAGTGCCAATAAGTTGAACTCCAAACTTGGGAGCTTCTCTTTCTCTTACCTAGGCCTCCTGGTCTCGGACAAAAAGCTCACGGTTGAGCAGTGGATGTTTTTGGTGCAGACTGGCAAGCAGGGTGGAACCCTGGATGGGTAGATTCCTCTCATCGGGAGGCAGAGTTATTCTCCCAAATGCCTGCTTGGATGACCTCCCTGGTTTATTTCTCTTGCAATAGAGGGTGCATGCGCAATTCGATTCTGTTAGGGCCCGTTTCTTTTGGGAAGGTTCGGGTCCTAACAGGAAATAACATATGGTTAATTGGCCCTCTCTCTGTAGTCCGACCGAGTAAGGGGGCCTTGGCCTCCTCAATACTAGAAAGATGAACGAGGCTCTGATGCTGAAGTGGATTTGGAAGCTCTACCAGGACGACAACTCCATTTGCGTCGTGCTGATTAGGGCCAAATACCTGCAACACGTCGATGTCTTCTGCTCCCCCTACCGTGGAGGGTCGCAATTCTGGAGAAGCTTGTAGAAAATCAAGCATGTGTTTAAGTTGGGAGCAAGGCATTTGGTGCGGAACGGGGTGCGCACCAAGTTCTGGCTGGATTGGTGGATAGGGGAGGGCCCCTTAGGACAAGGTTCCCTCGCATCTTCAACATATGTGATGAGGTCTCAGGTTCGGTGCCATCGGTTGTGGCGAATGGGTTCCGCCTCCGCCGAACGCTTGATGCGGAGGGCCTGGCGCAGTGGCACGAGTTAGACGCTCTTATTGGTTTGGTGGCCCTCTCGGAGGGCCTGGACTCCATCTCCTAAACACTTGACGCGTCCGGGACCTATTCGGTCAACTATATGTATCGTAAGATTGTGGAAGGGACTACGGTTGCTCCCTTGCAGGAAGTGTGGAAAAGTAGAGCCCCTTTAAAAATTAGGATCATGACCTGGCAGATTATTTTGGATAGGCTCCCGACGGTCTCCAAGCTGGTTATGTGTCGGGGGCCTTCCGATGGGAAGTGTGCGCTCTGTGGCGCCGCTGAGGACGTGACCCATATCATTTTTGCATGTTCGATGGCTTCTTTCGCGTGGTCGGTTTTTCGCTAAGCTCTTGGGAGAACTTGGTGACCGTCCAACTTTACGCATTTGTTCGTTCTCTTAGACGCGACCTCGGGCGGGTCCCGTAAAATTATTTGGCTCCTGTTTATGGCCTAGTCTTGGGCGTTATGGAATGTTAGAAATAAAATTGCCATCGAGAGTATTACGGTAAAACGCCTTGCTGATATTATTTTTAAAACCATGATTTTCTTCCAGTCTCGGCTCCCTCAGCTGAAGGAGCAGGACAGGGAGGAGGCAAGACAGCTGGTCGGAAGGCTTTGGGCTATCCATGCCTTGTTCCCTCCACCCGACATCATTGTGGCGGCATGAAGGAGCGTGAGGGTCGCTGCTTCATGGTTTCTACCTTTGTATCTTCCCGTTTTCTTGTGTTTGGCTAAGTTGTGATGCCCAACTTGTTGTTCATCTCTATTTGGCTATGATGTAATGTCGCAGCACTTGTAAACTGGTTGTGTAAACTCTCTTCTTTGTTAATTCAAAGTCGGGTCCTGAACCTTTTATCTAAAAAAAAGTGTGGGTCACGTCGGAAGCAAATTCCGGCGATTTCCAGAAATGTCATGATAAAAAAATTAGATTAAAAAGAGGCGTCACCATCGATTCGGCCCGGTCGCTCTAGTGTCTCTCTAAGAAAAATAAAGGTTAACGAAACAACCCTGCTAAGAATGGCAATGAGGCGGGTTTGGACGGATATACCAAATCCAGATCCAAATCCAAATTCATCAGCCTCACTATGGTCTGCCCACGAAAATATTCATGGGCATGGATGGCGTCCCATATCCAAACTGTCGGATACACGGATATCCATGAGTTTATGCACTACGTACATCAACATAAAAATATTTCAGCACTCAAATGTTATTTCAACAGTAATATGAGTAAAATAGTAGCACTGCAGCAACATTTCAGCAAAATAACAACACTATAGCAACATTTCAACACTATATCGCCATTTGACAGGAAAAGTTCATGATTTAAACGACAATAGATGATATAATTTTATGGTCAATTGATGGCTAGGTTGATACTCCAAGTGTAGAGTGTGTAGCTAGTGGCAAGACTTCTTCCCCACGAAGGTGACTCGAGGGTTTATATCAAAACTCTTGGGGAGCCAGTATTTCAGCAGTTGTCTTCCAAGCTTCCTTCAGGATCCTGCAAACAAGTAGAGAATTTTGTGTCCTCAACCTCACCAAGTGGTTGTCAAGCACAAGGTGTGAGACTTCTAAATTGCAATGCAAAACTGAAAGTAAATGTGCAATAATTAAATCTACTACTAAATGCAAATGAGAAAATAAATATGCAGTGGATTGTTTTTGTATTTTTGTGATGCAAGTGGTGATGGAGATAACGTAAATTCGAATTGGAGATGCAAATAAAGTAAAGTGCAAGTAAAGTAAATTGCAGCAAAGTAACTAGAGTGTTTTCTTATAATTAAAATAGGACCGGGGTTCATGGTTTCACACTTGCATTCTCTCAAATAAAGTAGTAGACGGTGGACATAAAGAATTAGATGTGAGATTACAATAACATGTTTAACGTTGAGTACTTTCATATGGGCATCACGTCCTAGCATAGAGATCTCTACGGTCATATTGATCCCTCTTATACTCCACCAAGATGCGAAATAAATCATAACACCTCGATAATTAAGGAAAAACCAGAGTATAGCTTTAAGCAATGTGACATGAAGTTGAAGTAAGAACTTGCTAGATCTAGTCATGGAGATTGATTAGTGTCACTTCAAATCCCCGGTAACAAGTTACTTCTTTTTATCCCTAGTGAGGTAACTAAGAAAGGTTTAACAAAACCTAAGTGGATCGCTGAACTTCTGTCACTTTCACAACACTAGCCACCCCCCGTTACTCCAACAAATGCACCCATCACCCCACACACGCTCTCAAGAACTAGATTGATCAAAGCTAGCAAATAAGAACGGGGTACATAAGATACATCTACTCAAATAACTCAAGAGAAACAATTGCAATCTCAGATTCAATAACTCATAGAAAAGATCCACCACATAGCAATTACAACGGTGCACGTAATCATGTGAGGCAGCTCATACGTATCTAATTAGTGAAGCACATAGAGAGAGAGATACAAGTGCTACTTCCACAAACCCATAGCCCTGGGGTGGACTAATCCCTCTTCATGGAGATGTCCATGGAGATGACGTTGGAGGGGTAGGAGATCACACCGGCGGCGCCCCGCCGGAGTTTTCCCCCTCCAATCTGGAACTTCTGGTCTCTGTTTCTGTGTTTCGGTATTTCGGCGGCGCTCCCCTCCGTAAGGGTACGGGGGACCCTTTTTATAGTCGGTTTTAGGTCAAGACAGAGTCGGTAAGTCGAAGATAGAAGGAATTGGGGCCATATGGGCCAAAAGGGGGCCTCTCACGTGGCCAAGGAATCTGGCCGCATGGAGGGTCCTCTTTTGGACCTCCTTGCCCAATTCTCGTGGATCCTTCGCCCGCAAGTCTTCTCCTTCCAAGAAAATGACCCCCGCAGATTTTCAGGTGATTTCACGGAAGTTTGCCCCCTGAAACGTCAAAAATATAGAAAACGAGGTTTTTGACAGGCAGGGTTAATTCCATAAAAGTTGGGGGACTTTGTAATTTAACCCCAAAATACTATAAAACATTGAATTATACCCTTATATGATGCAATATGTAATAGAAAACTATGTGAAAGTATGCAAAATTCATCTATGCATTTTACATGCATCAACATCCCCAAGTTTAACCCATGCTCGTCCTCGAGTATGAAGGTGATAAAACTAAGATGGGTTTTTCATATTGAAACAATCATGGGATATCAAGGAGGATTATTCATGCTACATATAATCAAATGATTAATACTGGAAATGAGTAGCAATATACAATTCATGTTGTAAGAAATATCAAATATGCAAGCAAAGATGCTTCATGAAAGTTCACAAAGTGTATAATGAAATAAAAGCACTATGGACCAAATGCATACACAAAATGAAAAATAAAATCCTATATTTGTCAAAGAATAGCATAATGGAGAATATAAAATATGGTGGACACTTTGGAGAAAATTTAGTAGAGGTAAAACATGGTTAAGTCTTATTTAGCCTCTAAATTATTCAACTAAAATTACTAATTGAAATGTGGTATCCATTGATCTAGGACTCTCATTGCCCCTTTATCACTAGCATCTTAAAATTGTGAGTATTGAAGTAATAAGAATGACAAGGTGGTTGAAAGCCTCATGCCCCGTGAGTGTGAAAACCTACTCCATGATTACTCAACATAAGATTGCTAATAAGCTTTGTACAATCATAATAAGTATTAATGACATCATAGAGAACCGCAAAGAGGTACCTCTTGCCCCATGACATGGAAACAAGCACATGTTACAATGACAAGATGAACAAACGGAGTAGACTCATCATCCTTTTTATTTTCATTCACTATTATGGATAGCTTCTTATTTTATTATAGGATGTGTTGTAGAGTCACTCAAGCTGTAAGTAAATTTCCACCATGATAGAGCATGGCTTGGGTTAGCGGCCCAATGCGTTTCTCTAGTCATATAGATACTTACTCATCAAAACTTACTATTCCTCTATTTCATTTCGGCATGGCAGGAGTCCAAAAACAAAAGTACATGATATCAACCAAATGTAAAAAATTTGTGAAAATGTTGAAAGCTTTCCGGTGATACACGTTTATAGCTAGCTCCCAACCACACACTTGTCAAACGCAAAACTTGTGGCTCCTATTATTGGGTCATGTTTATTAGATGCATAAAAAGTAAAGTGTGCCTTCAAAAGTTCGTGAGAGTCCTATCCCAAGTTCAACCCATGACAATTAATAAAGTGAATATCTTAATTTAGAACATAAATAACACAATAACATGGTGAACATACTCGGAATAGCAATGAAGCTAATGGGAAGATATGGTGGACTCACTGGAAATACTTGGCTAAGGAGTGTTGGAAACAAGTTTTTACTTGTTGGAATTTTTTAATTTTTGGGCTAGCAAGAGGGAGATAGTTGACCAGATACTATGCATGCATATGTCCATAGAACTACTCATTTCATGACAAACTAAATAAACCAGCAATTAACATGAAGGACATGAATAAGAGATAGCTCAAGACAACATTATTGCAAATTTCTACACATAAAAAGCCTATAAATCATGCAAACATATGTAGCTCTTCAAATCAACCATGGCATCCCTATTCCAAGTCATAATACTAGCATCCAATACATTCCAACCCCAAACGCCAGTAGCTCAATCTCATATAAAATGATGGTGGTGGTCTTATCAAAACAAAAATAAAAACAAAAACTAGACGCTTCAAGTCTCTACGATAAATGCTTTGCTTAGAAAAACAGAAAGTAGACGTGTGTTAACCAAAATAGTGTAGCTCCAGTGGGGTGTTCATCACATCCCCAAGATTATGGATTTCACCATTCTTGGATGTCTTGAGGCGCAGCTCCTCTATTCCCTGTGAAAAAAACTTCACAAAACATGTTTCTCCTATTCTTTTTCTGTGGGGTGAGATTAGTAAGGACAAACAAATCACATGCTTGCTGTGCAAAATTCCAAATCAAATGCTCCATTAGATAGACAATAAGTTTCATTATGTTGTATGTTCACTCTCTTGCTTGAAAGAATCATGTAATTCGATTCCCAAGCCCAAAGAGTGCATAAAACAAAACAAGGCAGAATCTGTCCAGAAAAGCAGCAGCAGCAAAACGAACGTTTTACCTAAGATAGACTCGTCAAACAATTAAGCCAATTTTTTTGCTTACATAGGACGAAAAGTTGCAGAACATACTAAAAATTTAGCTCAATCCGACATACCAATAAAAAAAGTAAAATCATACGGTGAGCAGACTCGTGCTGAAACAGAAATTTCATACACTAGGATAGCAACTTATAAGTCCAAATGGGTTTGACTTGATTCTTTATTGAAAACTCCAGAATTAAAACAAAAAAAACTAATCTCTTGAGACAGCAAGAGGACACTAGGAAAATCCAAACAAAAACAACCGGGTTGCCTCCTGTAAAGCGCTTTCTTTATAGCCATATAGCTAGGCTTTACTTACTTGATAATCAAGAGGGATAAAGCTCATGAGGAAGCTTGTTCTTCAGCGTGCCCCTCTTCCTTGGGAAGTGCTCCATGCTTTTATTGTGAGGGAACTGAAACTTGACATTCCCTTCCTTGGAGTCTATGATTGCACCTGTAGTACGAAGAAAAGGTCTACCCAAAATAATAGGACTAGGTGATTTATCCCCCATATCCATAATAATGAAATCAACGGGTACAAAAGTCATGTGCAATTCAATCATAACATCTTTTACTTGTCCTACAACATGTTTAGTAGAGTTATCAGCAAGGACAAATTCACTTGAGCACTTTTATAAATTTTCTAGTTCTAGCAATTCATATAATTCTTTAGAGAGTACCGATACACTAGAACCTAGATCTAACATAGCATGGTGAATTTCTTTTCCAACTGAAACTAGCACCTTGGGGATCCATGCATCCCCAAGCTTAGGAGGTATCATGGCCTCATTCTTGTACCTAGCAATTTTTTCTTGCAAGACATGATTAGCAATATAAGATCCAAAGCCAGGTTGATTAACATTTATAGTGGGATCACTAGCAAATTTTTCTAGAGTAGCAATAAGTTCTTGCAAGCTACTTTATTCTAAATCAAGCAATGGATCCTTAATTTCAGTAAGCATCATAATTTCCTCTACTTTACTCTCTAATTTAGCTAGCATGCTTGATTCATGAGGACTAATTTCATCTTTGCTAGTAAGATAAGACATATATGGAAGTAAATATTCAGGGTACTTCACTATTTCATTCAAAGTTTCTTCTAAGCTAGTAGGGACATGCTCACTTGTATTCTCAGCAATGTTATCAATATTTTCAATAATAGGAGCAGCAATAGTAATAGAATTGATTCCTACACTAGGTTGTGCTTGTGGCTTTCCTGCTGACATGCTTAATAGAGTTGCTTGATTATCAGCTAATTTTGACAATGCTTTATCTAAATTCGAAGATTGAAGTTGCAATCCTTTAATATCACTACTAATGGATGCAATAGACTTATTCAACTCATGTATCATAGCATTGTGACTAGCAACTTGTTCCATAAGCAATTTATTAGATTCAGAAATTTCACTAGAAGGCTTCCACTTATTTTCATTAGCATTAGGATATGGAACAAAAGGTTTATTTGGCACATAAGGAGGTTTACTATATGAATTGCAAGCATTACCAAAACCATTGCTACCATAATTCCTAACAAAATTAACATCCACACTTTCAGAATTACTACCAACTAGCTCCTGCAAAGGCACATTCTCCATATTTTGTTTATTAATAAAATCAATAATAGTGTCCATTTTAGAAGACAAATCATTGGTTTCTTCAATTGAGTTTATTTTCTTAGTGGGATTGGGTGATCTTTCAGTATTCCATTGACTATAATTTTGCAATATGCTTTCTAATATGCTCTTAGCCTCACCTACAGTTTTACTCATAAAGGCACCTCCAGCAGCAGAATCAAGTATATTTCTAGAGATGTAGTTTAGAACATTATAAAAAGAGTGTAGTATGGTCCATTCATTTACTCCATGTGATGGGCATGTTCTAAGCATTAATTTAATTCTATCCCATGCCATGGCTACATGTTCATTATCATTTTTCCTAAATGAGAGGATATTATTCCTATTTTGCAAAATTTTAACGGGGGGATAATATTTCTTAATGAAAACTTCTTTTAAATCATCCCAAAACTTTATACTAGCTCTAGGTAGTGAAAGTAACCATTATTTAGCCTTTCCTCTAAGTGAACAAGGAAATAATTTCAGTTTTAAAACACTACTTTCCACATTTTTAAATTTTTGCATATCACATATTTCCATGAAATCATGAAGATGCATAGAGGCATCCTCTATAGCACTACCACCAAATTGCTCTCTAGTAATTAAATTCAATAAACTAGGACTTACTTCATAGCTTTCAGTTTGTATTTCAGGTGTAGTAATTGGCCTAGGAATGAATTGGTTATTGGGTGTATTTGTGTAGTCACTTAATTTAGTTCTATCACCCATTTTAACAGTTTTTATGTAGTTTTTAATTTTTTATGCAAAACTGAAAAGTAAAGTAACTAGGAAAATTCGAAATACTAAAATAAACTAGATAACTAAATGCAAAACTAAAATGCAAACTAAAATAAAATATGCAAGACAAAAAAAAACAAGAACAAAAACAAAAACAAGACAAGAAATAAAACAATCTACTTGAAAGAAGGTGGAGATAGAAAGGACGGTACTCACGTAGGTGCAACCTCCCCAAGCTTAGGTGTTTGCACACCTTGTTGGTGATGAAGACTTCTTGTGAGCTCCCTTGGACAACTCCTTCACCTATGGCTCCCCGGCAACGGCGCCAGAAAAGCGCTTGATGGCTAGGTTGAGACTCCAAGTGCAGAGTGTGTAGCTAGTGGCAAGCCTTCTTCCCCACGAGGGTGACTCGAGGGTTTATATCGAACTCTTCGGGAGCTAGTATTTCAGCAGTTGTCTTTCAAGCTTCCTCCAGGATCCTGCAAACAAGTAGAGAATTTTGTGCCCTCAACCTCACCAAGTGGTTGTCAAGCATAAGGTGTGAGACTTCTAAATTGCAATGCAAAACTGAAAGTAAATGTGCAATAATTAAATCTACTACTAAATGCAAATGAGAAAATAAATATGCAATGGATTGTTTTTGTATTTTTGTGATGCAAGTGGTGATGGAGATAATGTAAATTCGAATTGGAGATGCAAGTAAAGTAAAGTGCAAGTAAAGTAAATTGCAGCAAAGTAACTGGAGTGTTTTCTTATAATTAAAATAGGACCGGGGTTCATGGTTTCACACTTGCATTCTCTCAAAGTAGACGGTGGACATAAAAAATTAGATGTGAGATTACAATAACATGTTTAACATTGAGTACTTTCATATGGGCATCACGTCCTAGCATAGAGATCTCTACGGTCATATTGATCCCTCTTATACTCCACCAAGATGCGAAATAAATCATAACACCTCGATAATTAAGGAAAAACCAGAGTATAGCTTTAAGCAATGTGACATGAAGTTGAAGTAAGAACTTGCTAGATCTAGTCATGGAGATTGATTAGTGTCACTTCAAATCCCCGGTAACAAGGTACTCTTTTTTATCCCTAGTGAGGTAACTAAAAAAGGTTTAACAAAACCTAAGTGGATCGCTGAACTTCTGTCACTTTCACAGCACTAGCCACCTCCCGTTACTCCAACTAATGCACCCATCACCGCACACACGCTCTCAAGAACTAGATTGATCAAAGCTAGCAAATAAGAACGGGGTACATAAGATACATCTACTCAAATAACTCAAGAGAAACAATTGCAATCTCAGATTCAATAACTCATAGAAAAGATCCACCACATAGGAATTACAACGGTGCCCGTAATCATGTGAGGCAGCTCATACGGATCTAATTAGTGAAGCACATAGAGAGAGAGAGAGATACAAGTGCTACTTCCACAAACCCATAGCCCTGGGGTGGACTACTCCCTCTTCATGGAGATTTCGATGGAGATGACGTTGCAGGGGTAGGAGATCACACCGGCGGCGCCCCGCCGGAGTTTCCCCCTCCAATCTGGAACTTCTGCTCTATGTTTCTGTGTTTCGGTGTTTTGGCGGCGCTCCCCTCCGTAAGGGTACGGGGGACCCTTTTTATAGTCAGTTTTAGGTCAAGACGGAGTCGGTAAGTCGAAGATGGAAGGAATTGGGGCCATAGGGGCCAAAAGGGGGCCTCTCACGCGACCAAGGAATCTGGCAGCATGGAGGGTCCTCGTTTGGGCCTCCTTGCCCAATTCTCCTGGATCCTTCGCCCGCAAGTCTTCTTCTTCCAAGAAAATGACCCCCGCAGATTTTCAGGTGATTTCGCGGAAGTTTGCCCTCTGAAACGTCAAAAATTTAGAAAACGGGGTTTCTGACAGGCAGGGTTAATTCCATAAAAGTTGGGGGACTTTGTATTTTAACCCCAAAATACTATAAAACATTGAATTATACCCTTATATGATGCAATATGTAATAGAAAACCATGTGAAAATATGCAAAATTCATCTATGCATTTTACATGCATCATCAATGCATTGTAATATCAAAGCAATAACGTTAGCCGGTATCCATTGGGTATCCATGGGGCGAAGACTTTATCAGTGCCCACCCCATAAGTTAATGGATAACCGCCCCATAAAATCCATGGGCGTAACTAGCTCTCCAAACCCTTCCCCATCGGGTCGGATATCCATGGATACCGGATCCGTGGATAAAATTGACATCCTTAAACCCCGCCCTTATGACTACACAGATCACACATGAAACCAGCCGCCATCGTCCCTCCCCCCCCCCCACACTCAAAATTCCGGCGACATATCTCGGCGCTCGCTGACCACGGCTGACAGCATCGCCCACGGCCAAACTTCCCAAGCCCACATCACCTATAGCTCACATGCAGTCGTACAGCCGCGTTGGACGATGTCGTCCTGCTCAAAAAGCTCTGGCGACTTCTAGCATGGCTGACTCGCTGCACTGCTGGCATCACCCATCTCGATTCCGGTAGCAGCACCACCGTCTTGCCTTGGTAGCATCATTATGTTATACTCGTATTGGTCAACCCTCCCCCCCCCCCTAGCCTGGTAGCACAACCCTTCACCGCAGGAAGCAACATGCTGATTAATCGGCTGATTTATCTGGAATAGGAGGGGGGTTGACCAATACGAGTATAACATATGGCCAAGTCTATTGGCAGAGCCAACTTTTCGGTCGATTCAGCTTGAATTTTATTACTTATCTCGTATCGTGCCTCGATTTATCAGCTAGCTGTCGATAGTCTTGTAGAACCATTCATTAGCCCGAATTTTTCTTATTTACTATTGATTCAAATGTAAGGCATCAAGGTAACACTTCTATCAAATACTTCAATGTTTTTTTTGCATAGTATATTTACAAAAATTTAGTGGAGAAACTTCGGGTATATATAATAAACTAACCGATAAATCTATAATTTAAGCTCGCCAAACATGTTTGAAATCAGATAACAATATAAATAGCTGGTAAAATTAAATAGTATTTACATGAATAAAATATAATGTGTAAATTATGGCTCTACTCTAGGCCTTCGCAGGTACGTGTCTATCTCGGACCGAAACTATGGTGACCGAGGCGGGAAAAGCCCCCGATCGGCAGCTATTTTAGCCTAGTGGGCTGTAAATTACTAATGGGCCAGGTCATTGGAGCATCTCTCTTCTCTTTCCTTTGTCTTGTAATTAACACTAGATCATGTAGGCGCGTTGCCGCGCCCATCGATTAGGAAAATGTATTAGGAATGAATTAAAATAATTTTGGATTTAACATTTTCCAATGTGTTGAAAATTAAAACACATGCAAGTTTGTTGAAACATGTGCGGGTTGATTAGTTTTCTGAACCTTACCCAGTTGACTACACTTAAAAATAAAATCAGTAGTGCCAATGTACTATCTAGAGGTATGGCCAAATGATGATTAGGAAACTCACCATATGTGTATCATCAGTTCTTCCAATAACAGATCCATAGAGCCGCGTGGAATTTCAGAACTGCGTACCGTAGGAGAGCCAACATGGTATATACATGATGAACCATATCAATATAGTGGAAAAAAAATTCACCTGGCAGAATTTCTTATGCACCACATCGCGAGATAAAACATCAGACGAAGAGAAGTATTTAGTTTGATCATCATCGAACAACAACCAAAATTGAATTTAATCCAAGATAATAGAACCGAAAATTAGATTACATAACTGCCCCAAGGGTATCCACATAACTTTTGCCCCAGGGGTATCCTCGCAAGGGTATTCTCATTCATGTATGTACATTTCACTTATGCAAATTGGTCGAAATGACATACCATACTTATCTCATAGCCTCTCATAAGAATGCCTCCTAGTAAGCGACTATTATAGGAGAAGCTTATAAAGGCCAACCCCATGAATAATTGCTAAGCACACCTAGTCCAGAAAAATCCTTGATATAATAGCACATAAACCTATTAAAAATACAAGTAGTAAATGCACCTTCTAGATTATAAGCTGGAGCTTTATCGTTAATCAATGAGATGCAAGTTTTTTTTTGAGAAACACAATACAAACGCAAACGCTCATATACACGCCCATACACCCACCCCTATGAACGCAGACACGCACACTCTACCTCTATGAGCATCTCCGAGAGACCGAGCCGATAGGTCTTGAGATTGACGAAGTCATCATAGGCGCCTCGCTGTCGGCGGAAACGTCGCCTCCCACTGAAAGAATATTCCGCCTAAATGCAACACACAGGTGCCAAACCTGGGGTTTGAACTCTAGTGGGATAGGGGTACCACCACCCTCCTAACCCAACAACCACAGGTTGGTTTGCAAGGTTTGATTCCACATATAAGCACGATTGGACAAAGACCAGAACAAAACACAACATATCGGCTCATAAAAAACCCTAAAGGATGGATGGATCATGGACGTGCGAACTGTGCAAAATAGCACCATGCCGGCAAGAGCACATACCCGCTGACCTAGCCGCAGTACGACCACCATTGTTGGAGTCGCCAAGTGTGGTCACGATGCTATCAAAGAGGCATTGTCGAGTTAAACTAAGAGTCGATGAGCCATAGGTTGCTCCTTCTGCAAATCCGATGTTCGCGTCGCCCTTACAGCCGCGACCAGTATGCCATGGAAAATCCCGGATTGGAGCCACCACCCCATGGTCCTTTCTCCACCACACATGATGCAGCACTCGGAGGTCTCCCGTCCTCTAGAAGAGGGGGCTTCCGCCACCGAGGTAGAAGCTGGCGACATTTGCTGAGAGGATGGCTTCGCACGGGGAACCGACGAACGAGGTTAGGGTTAGGTCCCCGAGCCGCCACTGGAAGGGAGACGCGGGGTCAGGGTAGGTGTAAACAAGAATAGGAAATTAGCAAGAGAAAAATCTTTATCATCTAGAACAAGCCCTAAACCATAGCGACAACATGGAATGAGAAGAATAGAAAATTATAACAGTGCCAAGCTACGCGGGGAGAAAATTTAGGAGCCAAACATTTTTCCTGCTCTTTGTTTGCCGAATATTAAAGAAAAAAACACTAGGCAAATTATTTCTGAACATGGAAAATTGGGAAATTAGGCACTAGGCAAACACCCGAGCGTTGTCACGGCGTCTTCGTCTTCCACCCTGCTGACAAAGGACATGTGCCCCACCTATTTGCAGGGTATAGTGTCTTGGGCAAGTGTTTTCTTGGGAGTATATGCGCGTGTTTGCCGATTATTTTTTGTTTGCCAAGTGTTTTTCGACAACACTCGGTATGCGCCCCTATTACCGAGTATCTACGCTTTAACACTCAGTAAAGACCATAGATGTCGCTCAAATCGTTTTTCAAGTTGTGTTGAGGAGACACAAAGTGTCATTCTCACGTTTCTTGATTACGAACTATATAGCTTCTGCATTTTTTCTTTTCTTTTGAACTAGTACTCATTGCATGTTGTTGCTATGTTTAGGTCTTGTTCTTTAAAACTCATGGCGTGTGGAGTTTAACTGCTTAGTTCTTGTTCCTTGGTAGTTATGTTTATCTCCCTTATCTGTAGGGGCATCTTACCTTTGATCGAGTAGTTAGCTGCTTTGGGTGCTTTCGTTCTCGTTTGCTTACTTTCGTTGGAACCCGGCTTCTTCGGAAGTGGTATGGGAAAAAATTAAGCATGTTTCAAAAAGAAATCAGCTAATCAAGCACCACAATTAATCTCTACTATTAAAGCGGACTCGGTATAGCCCGTGATTGCGGTACGTCTCTCACCGTCCACATTCCCGCACCAGAAAAATAATCGCCGTGAAAAAGAAAAAAATACATCGCTCCACCTCCACCCTTCTTCCCATGATCTCATCTACATACCCTCTCTGCAAAAAAACGCAAACCACCCCGTCCCCTTCTCCTCGTACCGCGCGCTCGCTCTCGTCGCTCTTTTGCTCCCTCCACTCGGCTGCCTTCCGCCCCCTTCGAGTGTGTGGCTCGTGCCGCACACGGCTCCGCCGGCCTGCCCGCCGCTCCCCGTTTATCTGTCCACATCTACCTCGAACTGCCTGTGTCGTCACGCCGCTCTAATATCCTTGCCGCACGCCTGCCGACACTGTCTTGTTCCTGGTTTCGACAACCACATCCATCTTTCCCAGTTCGTGCATCCTATCTTCCCTCTAGCTGTGGTTGCTTGCGCAGGCGTCGGAGAGGGTGTTGAGGGGCTCCTCGAAATCCTTGATGAGTTGAAGCAGGATTGGATGTGGTGGCAGCACTTGAGCGTGAGACGGGCGGCTCTAGCTCCAGGACGGTTGTTATTTAGCTAGGTTCTTGGTATGCACCTTCTTTATCTCACCTTTTTATCTTTCTTTTGTGCGAGTTTTGGCAGATTGGAAGCTAGAATTCTTGCCCGTGGGAGGTATTGGGCAAATGGGAGTTTCCTTCTTTATCATTTTCGTACAAGACTAGAATCTTGGCTTCATGTTGGTTGGGGACATTGGATGGATTTACTGATATTTGAGATTTAGGGTTGTAGTTAGTGAGTGCATTTACCCCGAGGTGAGGTAATTTAATTCTTTACTAATTGTTTCAAATGTTCCAATTACTATCGTATTGTTTTTGTTCTTAGTTAGGCTGCATACTAGAGTAGATGTTCGATAGATGGACGCAACAGATTCACCTATTCCGGTTTACATTCGTGGTTATTATTTTTACTTCCCAACATGATGTTTGCAGGTTCATGTCCTGGTAGTCAAGCTGAATACTAGAGTCGGCCCTGCTACCGA
The DNA here is from genome assembly GCA_028641055.1 of Alopecurus myosuroides. Lineage (NCBI taxonomy): Eukaryota > Viridiplantae > Streptophyta > Magnoliopsida > Poales > Poaceae > Alopecurus > Alopecurus myosuroides. The sequence goes on from CM054057.1 coordinate 92,834,947, forward strand.
CGAAGATTTTCTTCCTGCAATTGAAATTTTGTGGGATGTGTGAACTCCACGCTCCTGAGCCAGGAGATCACCTTTCCTTCAATTGACATATTGCAAACGCTTGCTGGAGCTGTCTTTGCCCTTGAAGCAGCTAAGATAATGTTCTCCATAAAAATGGTTGTAGATACAAAAACGTTTTCAAATATGACTATGATTGACAATCTGTTGCAGCTTGGTGACTTAGAAATGAGGAATAGCCTTTTTTGATCTTTTTCATCTCTTTTGTAAGTGCACCAAATAAATATATTCCGTTGTTGTCAGTTGCAAAGGAAGATTTTAGCAATTGCTTTTTTGATAACAGACATATAGATACAATACACTTGTTAAACTGATTCATCAGGATGTTAAGTGAACTGTGGCCACCCTTGTTTCCCAAAGTATCAACGGTTTAAGCATTTTCATGGACAGCCACGCATAGTTGCTACTAGCGCGCTATAGCATTTTCTGCACTGTGACGATAAGTGCATTAGCGCGCTGAATGTACCAAAACCCTTAAATAGCATGCTATAGATAGGAGCCAAACATTTTTCCTGCTCTTTGTTTGCCGAATATTAAAGAAAACAACACTAGGCAAATTATTTCTGAACATGAAAAATTGGGAAATTAGGCCCTAGGCAAACACCCGAGCGTTGTCACGGCGTCTTCGTCTTCCACCCTGCTGACAAAGGACATGTGCCCCACCTATTTGCAGGGTATAGTGTCTTGGGCAAGTGTTTTCTTGGGAGTATATGCGCGTGTTTGCCGATTATTTTTTGTTTGCCAAGTGTTTTTCGACAACACTCGGTATGCGCCCCTATTACCGAGTATCTACGCTTTAACACTCAGTAAAGACCATAGATGTCACTCAAATCGTTTTTCAAGTTGTGTTGAGGAGACACAAAGTGTCATTCTCACGTTTCTTGATTACGAACTATATAGCTTCTGCATTTTTTCTTTTCTTTTGAACTAGTACTCATTGCATGTTGTTGCTATGTTTAGGTCTTGTTCTTTAAAACTCATGGCGTGTGGAGTTTAACTGCTTAGTTCTTGTTCCTTGGTAGTTATGTTTATCTCCCTTATCTGTAGGGGCATCTTACCTTTGATCGAGTAGTTAGCTGCTTTGGGTGCTTTCGTTCTCGTTTGCTTACTTTCGTTGGAACCCGGCTTCTTCGGAAGTGGTATGGGAAAAAATTAAGCATGTTTCAAAAAGAAATCAGCTAATCAAGCACCACAATTAATCTCTACTATTAAAGCGGACTCGGTATAGCCCGTGATTGCGGTACGTCTCTCACCGTCCACATTCCCGCACCAGAAAAATAATCGCCGTGAAAAAGAAAAAAATACATCGCTCCACCTCCACCCTTCTTCCCATGATCTCATCTACATACCCTCTCTGCAAAAAAACGCAAACCACCCCGTCCCCTTCTCCTCGTACCGCGCGCTCGCTCTCGTCGCCATTTTGCTCCCTCCACTCGGCTGCCTTCCGCCCCCTTCGAGTGTGTGGCTCGTGCCGCACACGGCTCCGCCGGCCTGCCCGCCGCTCCCCGTTTATCTGTCCACATCTACCCCGAACTGCCTGTGTCGTCACGCCGCTCTAATATCCTTGCCGCACGCCTGCCGACACTGTCTTGTTCCTGGTTTCGACAACCACATCCATCTTTCCCAGTTCGTGCATCCTATCTTCCCTCTAGCTGTGGTTGCTTGCGCAGGCGTCGGAGAGGGTGTTGAGGGGCTCCTCGAAATCCTTGATGAGTTGAAGCAGGATTGGATGTGGTGGCAGCACTCGAGCGTGAGACGGGCGGCTCTAGCTCCAGGACGGTTGTTATTTAGCTAGGTTCTTGGTATGCACCTTCTTTATCTCACCTTTTCTTTCTTTTGTGCGAGTTTTGGCAGATTGGAAGCTAGAATTCTTGCCCGTGGGAGATATTGGGCAAATGGGAGTTTCCTTCTTTATCATTTTCGTACAAGACTAGAATCTTGGCTTCATGTTGGTTGGGGACATTGGATGGATTTACCGATATTTGAGATTTAGGGTTGTAGTTAGTGAGTGCATTTACCCCGAGGTGAGGTAATTTAATTCGTTACTAATTGTTTCAAATGTTCCAATTACTATCGTATTGATTTTGTTCTTAGTTAGGCTGCATAGTAGAGTAGATGTTCGATAGATGGACGCAACAGATTCACCTATTCCGGTTTACATTCGTGGTTATTATTTTTACTTCCCAACATGATGTGTGCAGGTTCATTCCTGGTAGTCAAGCTGAATACTAGAGTCGGCCCTACTACCGACGAAGATTTTCTTCCTGCAATTGAAATTTTGTGGGATGTGTGAACTCCACGCTCCTGAGCCAGGAGATCACCTTTCCTTCAATTGACATATTGCAAACGCTTGCTGGAGCTGTCTTTGCCCTTGAAGCAGCTAAGATAATGTTCTCCATAAAAATGGTTGTAGATACAAAAACGTTTTCAAATATGAATATGATTGACAATCTGTTGCAGCTTGGTGACTTAGAAATGAGGAATAGCCTTTTTTGATCTTTTTCATCTCTTTTGTAAGTGCACCAAATAAATATATTCCGTTGTTGTCAGTTGCAAAGGAAGATTTTAGCAATTGTTTTTTTGATAACAGACATATATATACAATACACTTGTTAAACTGATTCATCAGGATGTTAAGTGAACTGTGGCCACCCTTGTTTCCCAAAGTATCAACGGTTTAGGCATTTTCATGGACAGCCACGCATAGTTGCTACTAGCGCGCTATAGCGTTTTCTGCACTGTGAGTCTGTGACGATAAGTGCATTAGCGCGCTGAATGTACCAAAACCCTTAAATAGCATGCTATAGAGACAATTTAAGATCACTATAACGTTTTCTGCACTGTGACGATAAGTGCATTAGCGCGCTAAATGTACCAAAACCCTTAAATAGCATGATATAGAGACAATTTAAGATCGCTATAGCGTTTCAAGCGGGTCGACGCTAAATTTCATAGGCCGCTATTTAAAACTATGACAACCAGCCATGGGCAGTGTGCTTACGTTTGAATAATTGAAATATAGCTCTTAAATGGAATGGGGTATTGCTCATTTATCTCTTCTGGATGCACAAAAATGATAGTATTTAATTGAGATGAAAGACCATAGTTGTGGAGTCGCATGATCTTATCTAACTGCACACAATCAATTTGAAAAACACCAATTAGAATCTCGCACTGAGTTTTTTTGTTTATCTCCAAATGATCCAAGTTAGGAAATGTTGAATGTTGCCATTTTTTTTGTTGTTTATCACAAGGGGTTTGCAGCTATATGACCCTGCTTGGCTTAGTCCTGCGCCATACTGTATTCTAATCATATTGTCATACTCCCATTGAAGGTTAAAAGAAAGACCATGGACTTTGAAGATGGCATGTTGCCTTTTTCTTACACTGAAAAGGAACAGAGATCACATAGAAAAAGAAAACCAAGGGTTGTATGCTGGTCGTTCGTCTAGACGAGGTTGAAAAATGTGCTTTACTCTCGAGATGTCGATTTATACATAATGTTGGTTTATCCCATATCAACACATGGATAACTAATCCGAGAATGAGACGATTAGATGTTTTTTTCTCTTATATGCATACTTGCATAGTAAGTCGAGTTATATGTTTTTTACAAAATTTTATATCTTAAATAAGGTTAGTTTCTCTAAAATATTATATTTACGTGTACGGAAATAAAAGTTTTTTTTGACTGACAGTGGCAATGCAGGGGCATTAAATTAGTAAGAACATAAAAAGATGGAGTAATTTACACGTCACATGGAAGAAACATAGAAGGGAGAATAGGAGCTGCATGATAGAGATCAGACAACGGCCAAAGTGTTCAGCTGTTAGTATAGAAGCACGTTTTTTGTTCTTTTTTTTTGAAATTAAGTACAGAAGCACGTTAGTCATTTAGGTTTCCAAAAAAAGCAGACTGTAGTATTTCTTTGCTGTAATAAAAATGTACTGAACTCACGTGCACGCTTCTGGTTTACATGCCACCCTGAACGTGCACCTGGCCTCAAGTACTCCAACCAAAATTTTCAAGTGTATCAAATTTTTTTTTTTAAAAAAAAACGTGACAACCTTCAGACTATTCCCATTCGGGTTTCCGGTCAAACTCCATGTCGATGGAACTGGAATACTGGATGCTCTCCTCCGTCAGCCAAGGCAACATCTCCAGGAACTGCTCCTGTTCGTAGTTGTCAGATATCTCCAGAAAACGGAGCCTCGGCGTGGAGATCCCAATTTCCATCCTCTCGTCGGGCACATTCAGATCGGCCCCAACCTCGGTGTGGCACTCGACGATGGCCAGATGCACAACCGAGGGCGACACCAGGGCGTCGCCCTCGAGAAAGCAGCGCACGAGGGCGAGACGAAGCAGCGCCGGGCAGCAGGAGAAGTCCAGGAGGCCGTCGACGAGGTGGACGGCGTCGAGGTACACCGTCGTGAGGTTCGGCGAGGCGAACACTGTTGGAGACCGCGGCCGCCATGGTGTGAGCTCGTCCTCGAAGCGGATCATCAGTGTCGGGGCGTGGCACCTCGGGGACAAGGCGTGTCTGACCCAGATCTCGACGTGGGGGTCAACCTCGCCGGGCATCTCGAACTCGGCATCGTTGTACGGGGATTCGGGGCGGACCGGCAGGATCTCAAGGTTGGCGTCGAAGTCGAACAAGCGCAGCGGTGGCGACTCGCGGTTGATGAGCAGGGTGTCGACGAAGAGCAGGAAGTCGTCTCCCTTGCCCTGGACGCTGACGGCCGGAGTGGACCGCCAGAGGTGGCGCCACCGGCGCGAGAGAAGTGACGACTTGATGGCCTTCAGCGAGGGTAAATAGGAGAGCACGTGGTTCAGAAGCTCGTCCGGCAGCGCGCTCAACCGATCGGCGGCGCCGCCGCCACTCATTTTCTTTTTAACTCAGAAGATTGATGCGAAGGTGCAGGCGGCCATGTAATGCAAAAAGGAGGAGGAGATGGATTCGTCGGGGTTCCTGGCCTCCTGTATATGTAGCTAGGGTAGCTAGGGTTTTGCAGGCAATCGCTTTAAAATGGTACGATTTGCAACGTGATTGCCTTCCGTTGCCGAGGTATTCCATGCCATCAGACAATGTGAGATTCCCTGATTTTGATGTCTTTCCTAATAACTCCTAGTACATGAATCGCCTCCGGCCGCTCTGCATTTTCTATGGGGAACCTTTTTGATAAATTGTGACTCTTGTTCCTAGTGAGGATTATTTTATATGTCAGCTTTATTTGCCTTAATTTTATATATACGAATTCTTTGGCATAAAGAAAAAAGTTGGTGTGATGGAAGCATCACTTTTCTATTTCGGTGAAGACATATATGCTCACGAGATGAAACAAATACCACTACCTACGAAAAAAAACGCTTTTTTCAAATAAAAAATTTGGCCAATAAGAGAAGGCCCAAAAATATGGGCTTATTTGTTTGGCACGAGCTGATTAGATGTGAAAATGGTAGCATCCCAAGGAAAATTGTCCCAAAACCAAAAAAGAATTTAAAGCGTCCAACCCCAATCACTACGGGAGGGCCGCTCGTTGCCGTGTGCCGATTTTTTGCCGTGTGCAATAAATCGGGTACACGTCAACGTCTATCTTTACCATGTAGCGCACACAGCAAAGAAAAATACACGGCAAAGAGAGAGAAATGCTCACGTCAAGGAGAGACACCACAAAGACAGAAAAATACACACAACAAAGAGAGCACACGGCATAGAAGATGGCCACGTGTCCATTACAGCGTGCAGGCGAACGGCGATGTAACAGCAAGACTTTGCCGTGTGCATGCACACGTGAAGGACAAAATTCTTTGCCGTGTGCATACACACGGCAAATATGTATTTTTTTTTACTACTACTGTCTTATTTGACCGAATTCATTTTTTATTTATCTATTTCCGTGGAAATTTGTGACAAATTGCCCATATTTGACACATAGGTGTGTCTTATTACGGGAAACAATCTTTTCAAAGTGTTTTTTCAATTATCTGTACAAAGATTATTTTCCATTTTCCAAGTGATAAAAATGACTTTTTTCTGAAGCAAGTACAAGAAATATGAAGTACAATGTCAATCATTCAATTTTCACACAATTTATTTCCTATTTTATGGATAATATCCAAGTATAATGATTTTTCTCCCTTTCTACCTATCATTTTCTATTTTTTAACTGCAAAATATTACATTTTTTGTGAAGCAAGTACAAGAAATATGGTGCAAATTACAACCATTCATTTTTCATACAAATTAGCCCCTCTTTTTATGGATAATATCAAAGTATAATGAATTTTCTCCCGTTATACCTAATTTCTCCCATTTAAACGACTTTATGCCAATTTACCGAAAGTAATTCAAATTTGAACTACAAGTGTGTCATAGTTTGCTCTAATGTTTTGAAAAAAAATCGTTTTAATGTACACAAGTAGTGGTTATATAACAGAACCGTCAATAATTTTGAAATTTTTATAAATACATGGTTGGATTTTTAATCTGGTTCATTTGTAAAAACCAAATTTTAATTTGGTTATATAACAATACATGGTTGGATTTTTAATTTGGTTCATTGTAAAAACCAAATTTTATCAAGGAACTCATAACAGTTTCCGGTTAACAAAACATATAACTCAGAATACTTAACATAGTTTATTGACATTCAGCATAATCACGCAGGTTATTTGGCATATTAAAATGCCAACATAGAGTAAAACATGCAAGGAATATATCCACGAGCTCGAGCTTTTCCATCCAGTCAACAAGTCTCACAAACACAACTAGGAAACTTCCGTACAAAGTTGATGATGGTCCAAAGCTGCTACACATCATTCTTCTAAGCATTGCGAGAGATTTTCATCGGATAATAATAACAAAAACATAGAATCAACTACTAATAACGACCATCCAGAGTGAAATGAGTGTGTCAGTTCAGTACTATTGTTATCCTAACAATAAACTCTTACATTTTGCTAGACTTTTAACCAAGTCTATGATCATGAAAATATGATCATCTCACAAAGCGTAAGGTAATCTTAGAGACAAGATTATGAAATCTTGTTTGTTCATATCTTCAGATTGCTATAGTGGATGTATCATGATGACATAAACTTAATTCTTAAGCCGGAGATAGAATAATAGCTGAATATTATTGTCTCTAAATCGTATCTCCAAAAATTCCCTAATCAGATTTGGCCATGGCCTTGATTCTTGTACGGTGAGCACTCGATCTCCGGGCGGCAGTTGAGCCTGTGTCAAGAGTCGGCTAGAGGTTCATGGAGCGAACCGGGTCAAAACCCTTATCTTCGGCCGCTGGCCGATGGTTGAGGTCAGTGATGTCATACTTTGTGTCATCGCCTTCTTGAAGGCATCGTCGTGATGAACTCCCTCCCTACTTCGTTACCTCGGAGGTAAAGCCTAGATCAATGGATTGCATTACGCACTATGGTATGGTTAAGCCCTTGGGGCATCAATGTTGGAGGTAGGCATCAGCCTGAGGGACCGGTGGATGGTTATGTGGTAGTGTAGTGTTGTATCAACCTCATAGAAGACGTCGAATCTTGGTGGCATCGTTTTGTGGGGCCTCGACAATATATGCGAGATGTCGCGTCTCTTAGTTGATCATCAATCTCCTTCATGTTATTGTTCAGAGCTAAAGCATTGAACCTCTAGCTAGGGTTGGCATCACCACGCCCTTGCGATGCCCCCCTCATGAAACCTGAAGTCCTGCCTCAACCCCTAGAAAATCCACCTCTATTTGCACCAGGATGACTCCCTCTCCACGTCTCCCAGTCTGTTTCTTATGCGTGTGAACACACGTTTGTTGGGAGACCCCAAGAGGAAGCTATGAAGACTGCAGCAGCAAGTTTCCCCTCAGAAAAGAAACCAAGGTTGAATCGACCAGTAGGAGGAAGGAGTAACTTCAGAAGGTTGATGCAGTCGAGATGGTAGGGCGCACTACCGGTTCAGTACCAATGTGGAACCTACACAACACAATCAATTCACTTTTCCCAAACGAAGCAGTGAGGTTGTCAATCTCACCGGTTTTGCTGATAACAAAGAGGTTAAATGTATGGTGTGGAAAACAGTAGTAAAACAGTACGAAAACAGTAGTAATAGTGTGAAAACAGTGGAAACAGTAATTGCAGTGGTTTTATTATCAGTATGAGAAAATGGACCGAGGTCCACAGTTCACTAGTGGTGTCTCTCCATAAAAGATAGATAACATGTGTGGTGAACAAATTACAGCTGGGTAATTGATAGATAATGAAACATGCATGACAAGATGACTACTATGTGATTCATGCGGGCATTAAAACAAGATTCATAGACCGTCATCCAACTTCATTTATGATTAATAATCCACGCTCCGAATATCATCCAAACAAAAGTTGGGTATTAAGTTGCAAGGAACGGATAATCACATTAAGCAAAGTGTGTAATGTAAACAATGTAAACATCGTTGTTTTCTCCCTAATGGGAACAACACATCCTCCACTCGTCACGTTTCTGTCACTCGAGCACAGATGCAAAGGAGGCATGAACCCACTATCGAGCATAAATACTCCCTCTTGGAGTCACAAGAATTTACTTGGATAGAGCATCTACCAACAACAGATAGCATGCAAAATCATAAATAACATACATATGAACATAACATGATAGATTGATAATCAAGAGACATTGCATTCAACATACATTGGATCCCAGCAAAAACAACATGTAGCATTAAAATAATATGATCTCGATCATGTAGGGCAGCTCACGAGATCTCAACATGAGGTATAAAGTGGAGAGAACAACCATCTAGCTACTGCTATGGACCCGTAGTATAGGGATGAACTACTCACGCATCACTCTGGAGGCGTGAATGGTGGTGTAGAACCCTCCGGTGATGATTTCCCCTCCAGGCAGGGTGCCGAGGAGAACTCCAGAACCCTCCCGATCTCGGGTTGACGATGACGGTGGCCTTGGGTGTTTTTCATGGAAAAGTGGTATATATCTATGGTTAACACATTGGGGGGAATAAATTGGCGAAAGGGCGATGGCGTTGGACGCCCGAGGGGCCCACACCACCCCCAAGCGCGGCCCCGTGGGCTGGTCGCCCTATGGTATGCCCCCTGTAGCCCCTCTCTGGGCCTCCTCAGGATTCCGTGGAACCTTCTGGAATTGTTTGGATTCCAGGCTTCGAATTTCCAATTCTGAGAATATTTCCAAAACAACTTTTCTGAAACTAAAAATAGCAAAAAAAAAAAACAGGGAACTGGCTCTCTGGCATCTTGTCAATAGGTTAGTCCCAGAAAATCGATAAACATGACATAAAGTGTAAAGAAAACATGTAGAAAATAACATGAAAGACAACATGGAACAACAGAAATTATAGATACGTTTATGACGTATCAACATCCCCAAGCTTAGTTTCTACTCGTCCTCGAGTAGGTAAACGACAAAACAAATAGTTTCTGAGGTGACATGCTACCAACATAAACTTGATCATCAATATTATAAAAGCATATGTAAGCTGAGATCGTAGTACTTTGAACACAAGCATGATAGATATAATTTTGACAATGAAACAGAGCAATTACATTGCATCATGAAAAATAAAACAAATTAAGGATCATGAAATCAATGCATTGAAAGTTATACGTTGTTTCTAGCTTCAAGAAAACATGGCAAAGTGATATTTTGTTTGTCCTTAAGAGTGGGGAAAACATAGATGCCAGGACACCTTCAAACTTTAAGAGGATGAGTAGAACAAATAATTTGAGAGCAAGTGATAACAAGGTATGAATCAATAATAATGGTTTTGGGACAAATGCACATTAAACTTAGAATGACAACTATGCTCTCTCAACCGTGCATAAGTAAGAAGATGGAGACTCAACATGAAAGTAAAAGAGAGGCCCTTCGCAGAAGCATGGATCACTCATGTTCTAGAGATTTTTATTTTAAGTAAACAGAGGTATAAAATGTTTGACACTCCTCCCAACCTTTCTCACAAAAACCATGGCTAACCGAGTCCTCGGGTGCCTGCCAACAATCACATACCATGAAGGAGTATCTATTTTCAGAGAGGTGTGTATGCTTATGTCAACGAATGGTAAACAGACAATACAGTATGTCACAAGCCAACTAGACTCCACAAGAGCGGCTCCCATTGAAGGACACAACTGGGTAGAAGGTCATCCCTCTTTCTCTTTTGCTTACACAATTATGCTTTGACTAATAAATCAGGGACAAACATAGTGAAGACAATTTGTTTGTATTAATTTGCGGCTGGGCACCCTGCTGCCAGCTCTTCTATAAATTGGATAAGCGGATGAAGCCACTAGTCCAGGGTGTGAAATCCAATCAACAAGTGAGATAAAGATTCTCTATTTACGTCCTCATGAGCTAAAACAGGAGTACAAAATAGGAGCATTTTTTAAAGTTTTAAAGGTAACACATGAGCAATTTACTTTGGAGTGGCGGTTAGATACCACATATAGGTAGGTATCATGGACACATTTGTCATACTTTAGTTTTTGGGAGTTTGATGCATGAGTAGAGCTCATACTCAGTACAGGTGGAGGCTAGCAAAGACTGGGACCGACAAATCAAGAGAGCATAATTACCATAATCATGCATAGCGACAAAAACATTATTTTTCAAAGCATAAGTGGTATTATAAGTAAAAAAACTAAATCATAATAGAGGATATTCATGAATGGTTTGTAGTCATAAACATGGTGTAAGCATGCGCCAAATCAACCAAATAAAACATTGAAAGGAGAACACCACAAATTTATGCTTTAATGTGATAAAAACAACTCATGATTCTTTCAACGGCACATTAAACACTCTCAGATATTTGAAACAAGTCATGCTACAAAGATAACCACTATTCTTATAATTAATATAACATCTAACATGACATGAAAAAGTCTAGCCCCAGTCTATAGAAGATTCTATTTGCACCGTTATAAATTTTACCACATGCATAAATTTATTTTCCCAACAAGCACCATACAAAATATGTTTTAACAAAAACTCTCTAAATGATACAGAAAGTAAGAGAGAGAGTAATCACATAACTCTGCTAATACTAACATATTTGAATAAGAGATGCATGAAAACAAATAGGAGCTAAATAGATTGCAGTAACAAGAAGAAAAACTAAGAATAGAAGCATAACGATTATTCATATGAATAAGCGGAGCGTTCCTCTATTCCAAACAAGAATGCTAGGTTCCAATGATGTTTATTGAACCAAGGAAACAAATAAAAACAGAACGAAAAATAGAAGACACTCCAAGTAAAAATAAAAATCATATGATGTGACTGAATAAAAATATAGTTTCACTAGAAGTGACCTGATAATTTTTTGATAAAGAAGGGGATACCTTGGGCATCCCCAAGCTTAGACGCTTGAGTCTTCTTATAATTTGCTGGGATGAATCACGGGGGCATCCCCAAGCTTTTACCTTTCACTCTTATTGATCACATTATATCACCCTCTTCTCTTGACCCTTGAAAACTTCCTTCACGCCACACTCAAAAAGTAAATCACATTAGAGGGTTAGTGCAACAATCCAAAATTCATGGGTTATGCATGGGCACAGGTACTATTGATACTTTCAAACATTAGCTACACCCACTTATGTTTCTTGAACCAAAGAAATCCACTTGACATCGTAAAAGAGCAAATGTAAGAAAAATGGCACAATCTGCCAAAACCAGAACAATTTGTAATGGCGAATTTTTTCGGGGCACTTAAGTTGCTCAAATCGAAAAATGTAAAAAATAAAAACGTTTTGGAAATATCTTAGGAATAATCACAAAAAGTTTCAGGTCATTTTTATCTTTCTGCAATTTATACGATTTTTTACGGTGGACAGCAGAAATCTATTTTTTGTGCTGAAATCCAAAACCAACTCCAACTTCTGCTAGAAAATTTACTTGGCTCAACTAATACATGAAAATAAAGATACAAAGGAGTTGCTACAGAATTATACAGACCCTTGACTCAAAGAAAATATAGAAAATCAAAACAAAAAGTAAAATCATGGGTTATCTCCCAATAAGTGCTTTTCTTTAACGCCTTTTAGCTAGGCATAAGAAGAGAAATCAAGTATTTTCAAGTGGAGAGGCATCCAAATCAAAAATTTCCTCTAATACACAACATGTAGCAATTGGCACTTTAGACCCCCCCCCCAAGAGGATGACACAATATTTAAGTCACTTGTAGTTGCACTAAAGGTCTTATCGGTTTTAGGCATATTGTGGGGTTTTGGTTTAGACAACTTGGGGACATGTACAATTTTTTGATGTTTTCCCATAGAAGTTTTATCCTTCTTAAGATTAAAAGAAGAAAAGGTTGCACTTAAATTTTCCATAGCTTCCTCTAATTTACCAATCCTTATATTTTGATTATCAAAAGTATTGCCAGCCTCTAGAACAGAAATTCTCTTATCAATGCTTACTATTGATTCATCAATTTTCTAGCATTATCAAGGAGATTTGGTAATTTTTCTCCATAGACTTCGGCTTATTTATAACATCATCTAAATTGGCCTCAGTTTTAACAAGTTTAGTAGGTGGTGTTTCAACTAAACTTTCAATTAAATTACAGGCTTCCAAAGCAGGAGCTCCCGGAAAATTACCACATATAAGACGGTCTAGAACATGCCTATACTAGCTAGTAATGCAAACATAGAAATTCCTAAGAAGGATTAAAGTGGAATTTGTTTTTGCTCATCTATGATGAGCATCACTTATCCTATACCAAGCATCTTTCAAACTTTCTCCACCTTGTTGCTTAAAAGAACGAAACTCAATTTCAGGAATACTCATTTTAGCAAGATTAAAAACAGGATAAAAATAACTATTAGAATAAGAACTATTTTTTTGTGTGTTTTTGATAAAGAGAAGAAAAAATATAAAATAAAATGAACTAAGCATAAAAAATAACAAAGTAAATATATTGGAAGTGAGAAACTCCCCTTGTAGAAATTCTCTTTCTCCCGGGCAACGACGCTAGACAAAGTCATCCTTATGCGTGTGAACACACGTTCATTGGGAGACCCCAAGAGGAAGGTATGAAGAGTGAAACAACAAGTTTTTCCTCGGGAAAGAAACCAAGGTTGAATCGACCGGTAGGAGGAAGGAGTAACTTCAAAAGGTTGATGCAGTCGAGATGGTAGGCGACACTACTGGTTCAGCGGCAACATGGAACCTACACAACACAATCAACTCATTTTGCCCCAACGAAGCAGTGAGGTTGTTAATCTGACATGTTTTGCTGATAACAGATATGTTAAATATATGGTCTGGAAAACAGTAGTAAAACAATATGAAAACAGTAGTAGCAGTGTGACAATAGTGGAAACAGTAATTGTAGTGGTTGTATTGTCAGTATAAGAAAATGGACCGGGGTCCACACTTCACTAGTGTTGTCTCTTCATAAAAGATAGATAACATGTGTGGTGAACATATTACAGCTGGGCCATTGATAGATATTGAAATATGCATGACATGATGATTACTATGTGATTTATGTGGGAATTACAAAAATACTCATAGACCGTCATCCAACTTCATCTATGATTAATAATCCACCCTCCAAATATCATCTGAACAAACGTTGGGTATTAAGTTGCAAGCAACTTATAATCTCATTAAGAAAAGTATGTAATGTAAACATAATTGTTTTCTATCTAATGGCAACATCACATCCTCCATCCGTCATGTTTCTGTCACTCGAGCACATATGCAAAGGAGGCATGAACCCACTATCGAGCATAAATACTCCCTCTTGGAGTCACTAGCATCTACTTGTCCAGATCATCTACTAATAACGGAGAGAATGAAACATCATAAATAACACACACATGAAGATAACATGATAGATTGATAATCAAGAGACGTTGCATTTAACATACATCGGATCCCAGCAAACACAACATGTAGCATTACAATAATATGATCTCGATAATGTAGGGCAGCTCACGAAATCTAAACAACAGGCATAAAGTGGAGATAACAACCATCTAGCTACTTCTATGGACCCATCGTCCAGGGATTAACTACTCACGCATCACTCCGGAGGCGGGCATGGTGGTTTAGATCCCTTCGGTGAAAATTTCCCCTTACGGCAGGGTGCCGGGGAGAACTCCAGAAACCTCCCGATCTCGGGTTGACGATGACAGTGGTCTCGGGTGTTTTTCGTGGAGAAGTGGTATATACCGAGGATTAACGCATCGAGGGGGGAATAAATAGGCGAAAGGGCGATGGAGCTGGACGCCTTAGGGGCCACACCACCCCCAGGCGCGGCCAGAGGGCGCTGCCCTATGGTGTGGCCCCCCTGTGGCCCCTCTCGGGGTCTCTTCGGGACTCCATGGAACCTTCGGTGATTCTAAGACTTCCGGGCATCGAATTTTCCAATTTCGAGAATATTTCCAGAACAACTTTTCTGGAACTAAAAACAGCAGAAAGAACTGGATCTGTGGCATCTTGTCAATAGGTTAGTCCCAGAAAATCGATAAAAATGACATAAAGTGTAAAGCAAACTTGTAGCAAATAACATGAAAACAACATGGAACATCAGAAATTGTAGATACGTTTATGACGTATCATCTGCCTTCAACCAGTCACCCCACTTAAATTTGTCAATGCCGTATTCACCTTACCATACTCCAGATGTGTGTAACCACAAAAACCACAAACATTGCAGAAACGTGGGATCTTTTCGTACTTTATGCAGTAAATATCTCTCTTTCCATCCCGGAATATGGAGACAACCCGAGCTAATTATTTTCCCAAATCAATTATAACCTGTACCCGGACAAAATTATCCGCAGCTTGCACGTTTGTCTCCAGTTTCATCACTTTTCCTACTTTCCTCTCAGTTAAATTGGTAATAAGCTTTGTATCACGGTATCCTGCCAGTAGCTTGTGAATCTGAATCCATACTGCAAGGTGATTTAGATCGAAATCATCCAAATGAGCGAAGCCATCATAGGGTATGATTACTACTGCATTCTGTCTAAAAAGACATGGACCTCACCGCTCGACCTTCAACCAGTCCCCCAAGCGGAAGCATTGGATGGTGAACAAGTTTGGCTCTAGCGATATGATTTTAACTTCCCGCACTCTGGGCTCCACGCGTTCATCATATGTTGTTCAGAAGTTTGCGGGATAAAGCTATTCAAGGTCTGAACATTCGCCAATGCCATCCACTTTATGCCCTCCTTTGGAGCCTCTTCCATGTCTTCGAAGAGTATATAATCGAAATCATCTTCCTATATCCCCATCTTCTATAGCAGATCATCAATGGGGTCCTTCTTCTTGTTTGCAGCCGTCCCGGGGTGATGCAGCACACCCCATTCCACCAAGCCCGACATCGATACTAAAAAAAGGTGAACTCAATATTCTCTCTCTATGCCTTTGACGACTTCGTGAATGGTGCGCTACCTCATGGATCCACTCTATGCGTGCCCAGGTGTGACCCCACATTGGAGCCCCAAGACGATGCCCAAGAAGCTCAAGAACATGCCCAAGATGGTGCCCAAGAAGCTAGCAAGGAAGATCAAGAAGAAGGCACCGAGTAAGAAAGAGGGAAGAAGGAGGAAGAGGTGTGCAGGAAACCAGGCCTGCACCCTAGCAAGGCCGGCGCCCTAATAGAGCCGGCAGGTCTCCCTGCACACCTGATACGTCGAAAACGTATCTCCTTTTCCGAACTCTTTTCTTATTGTTTTCCTATAACCTTGTGTGTTTTGGATGCAACTAACACGGACTAACGCTATTTTCAGCAGAATTACCTTAGTGTTTTCTTTTTGTGCAGAAAAATCAACATTCAGCAAAATGCCCAGAAAAGATTCCGTTGGTGTTTTCACCCCGGAAGACCCCGGGAGCCAGAAGGGGGCCAGGAGAGTAGCCACAGGGTGGCCACACACCCTAGCGCAGGTCATCCCTAGCCGCGCCAGCGTAGGGTGTGGTCCCCCCCGAGCCTCCCTCGGACTCCCCTTTCGACTACAAGTAGCCTCCAACCCTAAATCCCGAGCGGGTTCGTCATATTCCATAGAAACACAACAGAGCGCCGCCGCCGTCCCGAACCTTGATTTGGGGATCGAAACTTCTTGTTCTGGCACCCTGCCGGGACGTGGAATTGGAAGAGATCATCGCCACCGTCATCACCAACGCCTCTCCATCAACCATCCATGTTTCCCCCATCCATGTGTGAGTAAATCCCCGCTGTAGGCTGAATGGGATGGTAGGGATTGGATGAGATCGTTCATGTAATAATGTTGTGATTGTTAGGGCATAGTGCCTAGTATCCTCCATTAGTGCTATTGACATTGTTGCAACTTGTTATGCTTAATGCTAACATGTTATTGAATCATGATGATAATTATTGTTTCATGATCATACCTACAAGTTGTTTACACATATCGTTGTATGGAACCCGAGGCCCCAAAGTGACAGAAATTGGTACAACCGGAGGGGATGGCTGCGATGTGAGGATCACATGTGTTCATGGAGTGTTAATGCTTTGCTCTGGTGTTCTATTAAAAGGACAACCGGAGGGGATGGCTGTGATGTGAGGATTACCAGTAGTTCCCTTGAGGCCCCGCTGAAACGGGCTGGTAAGACAATAGATGGTGTGCAAGTTTTCATTGCGAGCACGTACGACTATTTACCGAAAACATGCCTATGGTTACTTAGTACTTGGATGCTTTATCTTATTTATCTGCAATGCCCGTGACATGATCATTATTTGAACTTTCTTATCCATGCAACGCCCGTTCATCCATCCCTATGCCTAGAGTATTTAATCCTGATGTTTACTTCAATCACCACTTGTGCTGTTTTCAAACTACTGATGTTGTTATTTTACTACTACTGCTGCTATAATACTGTTACTGCTGATAAACCACTGCGAACTAGTCCACTTTTAGGTGCAAGTGAATTCATAACTCACTTGTTAACGCTCACAAATATTCTTTGGCTACCCTTGTGTCGAATCAATAAATTTGGGTTTTACTTCCCTCGAAGACGGTTGCGATCCCCTATACTTGTGGGTCATCAAGACTATTTTCTAGCGCCTATGCCGGGGAGCATAGCTTTATTTGCGAGCTCGCGGAGAGTAATATTATCTAATGCCAATCATTCATCATGGGTAAGTCTCGTGATGGAATAGTTCATATATTACCATCCACTACAAGAAGAGGTACAACTCTGAACACCTCTGTTGCTCTTGATTCACCGTCTGTTATGAGTAAGCTGGTTACACCACCACATGCTACACATGCTACTTCTGCTGAATATAAAAATACTTATGATACTTTTGATGATGCTTCCACTGTGCTTGATGAGAGTGGTTCTCTTGGTCCTTTACTAGATGCTACTATTGCTAAAGCTTAAAAAAATTCAAACACCAAAACTCCTGATAAAAATACTGTTACTCCTGCTTTTTCACCCGAGTTTAGAGAAAATTCTAGTGATGATGCCTATATTGAACTGAGTGATGATCTTATTGATGAAATACATGCTACGAAGGATAAATATGCGGCTATACGTCTTACGGAAATTCGTGTTGTTAAATATAAATCATCTCCTCATGCTAAGTTTTCCAGTTCTCCTATACATATTAGGGATACGGATTATGATTTATCTTATATATCTATTGTTGAGAAAGAACCTTTTTGTGGAACTGAAAATGAAAGTGATGTGAAACATATGAATGAACTCTCCTCTTTGAGTAGTTTATTCCCTGATGGTCTTAAGAAATGTAGCTACTTTGTTGCTAAAAAATTTCCTTTCTCATTAAAGGATGAAGCTAAAACGTGGTTTAACAATTTGTCTCATGGATCTATTAATTGATAGTCCTATTAGTTTGGCTAAGGCTTTCTTTCAGAAATATTTTCCAGATAGTGCTCAACATGCTGCTTTACAAAATATATTTAATTTCAAGCAATTGGAAGAAGAGAAATTGCTTGTATCTTGGGCAAGGTTCGGTTCTTTGGTAAAGGCTAGACCTGGGCATGATCTAGAAGATAATAAACTTCTTGATATATTTTATAATGGACTAACTGTTGAATCTAGGACATACGTGAATAGTTGTGCTGGTTGTGTTTTCAGGCAAAGAACTCCAGAAGAAGCTGAGGAATTAATGGATAAAATAAGCCAAAATCATGATGATTGGACTAAGGTTGAGCCTGAGCCGACCCTTACTCCAGTACCTACACCAACACCAACACCCAAGAAGAGGGGAATGGTTGAATTAAATGATGAAGAGATGAGAGAAGTCAAGAAATCTCTTGAAGAAAGGGGTATTAAATCTGAAGATGTAAAGAATCTGCCACCTATAGAAGAATTATGTAAGCCAATCCCTCACTCATCAGCCATTGAGGTACACTCTCTCCAATATTTTGATAGTAGAGATATTCCCTATAGAAAACCTCCTGATCAGTGCTTAGATGAATTTTATAATTATGTTATTAAGCAAGATAATTTTAATATGAGAGTGCAAAATCACCTAATGGAAAACTCTAAAGCAATTAATGATTTGCATGGTATTATAGAAAGAACCTCTAATGATGTTAAAATGCTTGTTAAACATTTTAAAATGGTTCAAACTCAAATTGATCAACTTTCTAAAGTGCAAAAATATTTGCTAGTTAATGCTTCTAAAGAAAAACATGCTTATGAGATAAGAACTAGAAGTGGTATTGCTACACAAGATCCTTTATATCCTGAGGGACATCCTAGAAGAATTGAACAAGATTCTCAGCAAGCTAATAATGATGTTATTCATACTAAAAAGAAAAATAAGAAGAAACATAAAACTGTTGTAGAATCCTCTGAACTTGCTAAAGATCCTAATACTACACCTGTCTCTAATGCTGAAACTGAAAGTGGTAATGAAAATAATGATGCATCTAATAAAGATGAACCTGTAGCTGAACCTGAAAAGCAAGCTAAAACTACAAAGTACACTAAGGAAGATTTTATTGCTAATAAACATGGTAATGAAAGAGAACCTTGGGTACAAAATACAATGCATTTTCCTAATAAGAAACACAAATCTAAGGAAGAAAAACACTATAACAAGTTTTGTCAATGGATGAAACCTTTGTTCTTTTAAATTCCTTTAACTAATGCTAATAAATTGCCTCCTTATGCAAAATATATGAAAGATATTGTCTCCAACAAAAGGAAGATTCCTAATGAGGAAATTTCCACTATGCCTGCTAATTATTCTTTTAATGGCAAGGTTCCTAAGAAACTTAAAGATCCTGGTATACCAACTATTCCCTGTTCTATTAAAAATAATTATGTTAGAATTGCTTTGTGTGATCCGGAAGCTAGAGTTAGTGTGATGACTTTTACTCTCTATAAAAGACTCCTCCTAGAAAAATTAATACCAACTGATATATGTTTGCAAATGGATGATAAATCTACTGCTATTCCTGTGGGTATATGTGATGATGTTCTTGTTAAAGTTGCTAATAATTGTCCGATATTAACCGACTTTGTTGTGTTGGAAATGCCTGAACATGATAATATGTATATTATTCTTGGGAGACATTTTCTTAATACTGCAGGGGCTGTTATTGATAAGAAATATGGTCTAAATTCAATTGAAAATATAGAGACCATCAAGATTGGAGAATCTTATTGTCCCATTCCAGTACCACCAAATGAATATGAAATTTTTATGATTGGGACTCTGCCTATCAAGGTTGAGGTAACATAATTATTTAGTGTTTAGAAAAGTTTTTCTTCATATGAAAATTATTTTGGTAGCAAGTTGATCACCCTCGTTAACAAGATGATTTTTAGTGAAGAGGACATTGTTTTCACTATGTTTTCATATTCCCCACTATGTTTTCACCATGTTTACTTATGTTATTACATTGCTACTTGAGTACAATTATGTTTTCCATCATCCTGTTGCATGTTTTCCTGTTATTTTAACTCAGATTTCTGAGGTTATGCATGTTTTCACCATCCATACTTTTGTTTTCACCACTACCACCTTTGTTTTCTTTGGTTATTCTTTCGTTAGAGTGTCATAGAACCTCTGTAGTGTTGGTTTTGGTTTTTTTTCCACCTTTTCACTTTTTTTTCTCGATTTTTATTAATTATTAAAATTTTGGAAATACCTCAAAAATAAAGTTTCTCGAAAAAATCCAGAAAAAATATAATAATTTTTACGTAAAAAATGAGGCAGAAAGCCACTGGGAGACCCCAGGGGGACCCACTAGTCAGGCACACCCTAGGGTGGCGCCAGCACATGGTTTGGGGCTCCCTGGCCCTCCACTTACTTTCTCCACTGCGAAAGTCTTCTCTCTGACCCCCAAAGCTGAAAACATTTCCTGGACCCCGTGTTCTTGCTGCTTTTGCCTCTGGATTTTCGATCTCCTTCTTCAGCCCATCATTTGTGCTGATATTTGGTGTGTTTGATCTCTGGTATGTGACTCTTCCGATGGTCCAAGTAGAATTTTATTTAGTGAAGTATTTCTTGAGTATTTTGGTACTGTAGGTGACAGCTTATGTGAGTTTGCATGCTTGATTTGAGTAGAAATAATTTGTTTTTTATGTATGTTTAGCTCTCATATAAGTTCCTATGGCAGTCTCCACCTTATAGTTGCTTGGAATTAATTTTTGTGATGATTGTTGAAAAAATTCAGAGATGGAGCACAATGCTTGTCAACTAAACCAACATGAGGTGGAGGTGCATGAGGTCATGCTCGTGGACCTTGAAGAGAGGGTGTTCCCATCAATCTACGCGTGTCAGAAATTTATGCAAGTTACAGGAATTCTGCAGGACTTTAACACTCTGGTGCATAATGCAGGCTTGGAGCGTTTCATTGAGGATGATCCTACCCAATATGTGAAACTAACTATGTTTATAGTGCAGTATTTTCTCTTTAAATGGTCTCCAACTAACCCAATGGTCCACTACAAGATTTCTAATAAAGCCGTGAGTCTACCTTTTAGTATTTTCTGTGCAGCTATTAAGGTACCTGAGTGGGGGTCTTGTGAGAAAATAAGTGGGCAGCCCAAACCACTAATGGATTTATATGGAGAGATTTTCCAAGGCAGAAGCTTCACAGGGGAGAGGGGTAAAATTCGTGAAATTCAACTCACTAGCATTCGATACTTTGCATACTTCATTTCTAAATGTGTATTAGCTAGGAAAACTGCTAGCAAGTTATCTGTTTATGATTTGGTGTTTATTGCTGCTGCTTTGAGATACGATAGATCTTATAATTTTGGTGCTTTGATTGCGTACCGTCCCTCACATAACCGTGAGAAGGGCGGAGTTTGTGGAGGTCTTATTGCATCGCGCTTGTTAGCTTTACATGGTTTGGAGCCACACCCTCTAGACTATCAATTTCCTATAGAGAAGCTTAATCTTGTTTCAATGGTTCAACATAAGTTTCTTTCTACTCATGCTCACTTACATAATTTATATTTTGAATTAATTTTATCCAAACAATCCGGGTGGAGAGTTGTTAAAACTGTTGGAGAAGTACTTTTGCCTGCACACCCTTTGTTTGATCTTAGTGGCAGGCAAGGATGGGAGTTTTTTGAGAGTGAGCTGGACACATACCTTGAGCATCTCCCCCAGCAAGGAGAGGACGCCGGAGAGGGGGGCGATAGAGATTTCTTCCAGCCCTACAACACCACAGGGATCCCATATCAGCACCACGACTATTACTACGCGCCCGCTGCATCATCTTCCTCCTATGCACCCGAGTACGACCACGCAAGGGATGACCCACCGCAGTGGGGATACTTCACGCGCCATGATTGATCTCCACTTAGGCCAAAATCCTAAGCTTGGGGGTAGGGATACCGACATCACACTCATTTGCATATCATGATTCGTCGGTTCTTTGTATATCCATGTTTTCTTTTCTTTCGCTTCTTTTTGTTTCTTTTGTTTGTTTTCATTTCTTTTGTTTTTATTGTCTTGTTTTCGCTTTCCAAAACACAAAAAGACCAAAAAATATATTTCTGTTGTTTCTCTCTCTTTGTTTCTTTAGTTGGTCTGATTTATTCTTCAGTTGCACTTTAATATTCAAAAACCCAAAAATATTTTGTTTTGTTTGCTTTCCTTTGTTCTTGTTTCATTTCGGAAAACCAAAAATATTTTGCTTTGTTTGCTTGCTCTCATTTTGTTTGTGCTTTAAATTGAAAATCCCAAAAATATTTGTTGTTCTTCTTTGATTTTGTAATGTTTGTTGTACAGTTCAACATTCGTACGTGATCCCATTGGAGCTTGGTTTTCATTATATAATTATTCGACATAAGTGAAGAGCAATAATGACGACCTACGACAATTCAAGTGTGGTGAGAGGCTGGTATGAATTCTATTTGCTTTCATTTTTGTACATATATCCAACTATGTGAGAATGTTTAGTTTGTTCGTATAAAATATATGTGACTTAATGGCTGCTTAATAGTTTGTGCTCTCTCATGTTTTGTGGCTCGTCCACTAGCCTCAGTATGACCAAAAAAGGTAACGTTGGCTAAGTGAGACATATATTTCTTCATATCACACACTTGTGTGTTTTTTAGATGGCTAGGGAAGGAGTGTTCACAAGTCCGAGCTCAGAAGATGAAGGAACCCCGTTCTTCCACGACAACACCCACAACTTTGTTAACCGCCACGAACATTTTCATATTTTCCAACTTGCTCGTGACGGATTGGAGCGCTTGGACCATCAACTACAAGCTCATCACACTTGATTCAATGATCACATGGCGCGTATCTACATCAACTTGGCCATCCTTGCCAACCGCCATGGATCATCATCGTCCTCCAAGTCGCGACGGTCAAGCCACCAACCCCAATCTCATCACCAAGATCATCGCTATGATCATCACCTCCACATGGAAGAGAGTGCTAAACCTGGCCCTGATACCATATGACCACCTCCTAGTCCACAAGATCCTCGACGACATTGGTTTGATCATAGCTCGCCATCACCACCTCCTCGACACCACCAAGGCCGTGGTGACCCTCTTCAACATAACCCTCTACGATCGTACCTTCACCAACATCATCACCCACCTCCGCCAAGCTCCACTCATGACTATGTTCGACATGTCTTCGTGTATGGTGTTCGACCACATCCAAGGCTTCCAATGAGAAATGCACGCCACCACCACAATGACCGCCAAGAGCAAGACCCTTATCAAGAAGGTGACCATGAAAATGATGCTAGTGGTTTCCGTGAAACATGCCTCCAACAACTTAATCACAATGACCAACGGAGCCATCCTATCCATCATGACCGCCAACTCCAAGCCAATGTCGATGAACCACATGACCTTCCACCTCCTCTCTTTGATGAAGACCCAAATTAGAGACCTCCTCAACAACAATCAAGTGAGGATGCTCCACATGATCTTTCACTTCCAGTATTTGATGAGGACCCAAATGAGCGACCCCATCAACAACAAGAAAGTGAGGATGCTCCTCATGATCTCTCACTTACAATGTTTGATAAGGACCCACATGAGCGACCCCGTCAAAAACAAGCAAGTGCGGATGCTTCCAATGATCTTTCACCTCCTCTTTTCAATACGACCAACTTGAGCGACCCCATCGACAACATAAAGACAACACTTTGAGCGCCCTTTGCTTCAATGTACTAAGGTTCAAGGGCCATGAGCGGCATCATCCTCATGAGGAGTGGGAGCCTCCTCCTCATCGCCACCAAGAATGTACTTTCTCATCGCGCCCCGCCATCGACAAGGATCAAGGCCAACCTCGCCAAGTACATTATGATACTACTTCTTCAACAAGGCAAGAGGCGAGAGGCACTTTACCACCAACTATGATCCACAACCTCAATGTGCGACATCCTTCGAGGAAGGAATATGGACTTCATGATCAAGCGCATGAGGAATGCCTACCACGCCATGGATGTCATGATCCTATTCCTTCATCAAGGCACGAGGTGAGATTCCCATCACAACCAACTACGACCCGCAACCTCCATGTGCGACATCCTTTGAGGAAGGACTATGGACTTCATGATCAAGAGCATGAGCATCCTTCATCACCAGAAGCACAACAACAACATCAAGGGTGCGAAGTGATTCCTCCAATGACACAAAATCAACATCACAATTAGCATGAGGATGAAACTCCACTAGTCTATGATGAAGAATTCGATGCATGTGACCTTGTGAAATATGCTCGTCCCTTTCCAACCTCTCAAAGGCCATGTCCTCGTCACCATTCTCACCAAGAATATCATCTTCACCGTCATCAATCACTTGAGGATGTGACAAGACATGGCTTACACTACCACATCACGGAGATGACTGAGCCTTCTTTGACACAAGCCATGACACTACCGCCTCCTCCAAGAAAGTCCAAAATTCCACCATCTAGGGTCAACCCAAGAGACAAGATGATCGAGATTTCTTTGCCACATGCCATGACACTACCTCTTCCTCCAAGCAATGCAACAACTTCGACAAACCCGCACACCTCAAGTGCCAAGAGTTTGGAGCCTTCTATTTTTTTCCTCTCAAGATTCTAGTGAGATGAGTGGTGAGAGAGAGATCCACCATTACGTGAGTGAAAGCCACAAGCCTATAATGATTGGAAAAAGCACGAGTGTTCAAAAATGCACAACCTTGATTGCTACCAAAAGTGAGATGATAGTGGAGAGAAAAATCCCATACGTGCTTATTGACACTAACGGCTTACCAACTCTCTCTCCATCTTTGTTGTCTATCTTGCTGAAATTTGGTGACCCTCTCAAGTATGCTAGCCCTCATGGACTATTCACCATACATTGATCTCCACACCGCATGAACATCAACACCGACTTGAAGATTTGGAAGGAGTATATTTCCGCTCGTGAAGATCTACATGGAATTTGACAAGCGAATCCACGACAATGCATTCTCCACCCACATCCCACAATTCAAGACCTACACGGAGTTGCCAAGCGCATCAACCACAACAAATTCTATGTCTATATCACCCACGTCAAGATGTTCATGGAGTTCGACAAGCGCATCAACGACAATGTATTCTTCTTCTACATCCCACGCGTCAAGATGTGCATGGAGTTGCATCAAAGAGAACGCCTTCTCCGTCTACATCCCACACGTCAAGATGTGCATGGAGTTCGACAAGCGCATAACCGACAATGCCTTCTCCGGATACATCCCACACATCAAGATGCACCTGGAGTTCGACAAGCGCATCAACGACAATGACTTCCATGACTACATACCAACCGTCAAGATGTACTTGGACTTAGACAAGCGCATGAACGACAATGACTCCCACGACTACATACTAATACGTCCAAAACGCATCTCCTTTTTCGAACACTTTTCTTATGGTTTGCCCCTAAACTTGTGAGTTTTGGATACCACTAACACGGACTAACGCTGTTTTCAGCAGAATTACTTTGGTGTCTCGTTTTTATGCAAAAAATCAAGTTTTGGGAAAATTCCTAGAAAAGACCCCATTGAGCTTATATCACCAGAAGACCTTGGGAGCTAGAAGGAGACCCAGAGAGGGGCCAGGAGGGGGCCAAACCACCCCTGGGCGCGCCCCCCTAAGTCGCGCCTCCTGGTGTTGTGGAACCCCCAGGCACCCCCTCGGGCTCCTCTTTCGACTACTTATGCCCCCGTAAACCTAAAACGCGAGGGGGTTCGTCATATTCCACATAAACACAACTGAGCGCCTCCGCCACCACAAAACTCAATTCGGGGTTCAGAAGTTTCTGTTTTGGCACCCTGTCGGGACGGGGATTCGAAGGAGATCATCGCCATAGACACCGACACTCCTTATCCATCAACCATCCATGATTTCCCCGTCCATGTGTGAGTAAACCCTGCTGTAGGCTGAGAGGGATGGAAGGGATTGGATGAGTTCGATCATGTAATTAATAATGCCAGATTATTAGGGCATCATGCCTAGTATAACTTGTTAGTGTTTTCTACCGTTGTTGCAACTTGTTATGCTTAATGATTGTCACTAGGGCTCGAGTGCCATGATTTCATATCTGAACAGGTTATCGTTTCATGAGTATAATTATGTTTCTTGATCATACATGCAAGTTGTTTACACATATTGTTGTTCGGAACTAGAGGCCCCAAAGTGACAGAAATTGGGACAACCGGAGGGGATTGATGTGATGTGAGGATCACATGTGTTCATGGAGTGTTAATGCTTTGCTCTGGTGCTTTATTAAAAGGAGCACCTTAATTACCAGTAGTTTCCCTAGAGTCCCCTCTGCCAGAGGCTCGTAGGAGAAAAGATGTTGTGCAAGTTTCTCATTGTGAGCACGTACGACTATATTGGAACACATGCCTATGGTTAACCTAGAACTTGGATGCTTTATTATTATTATTATTACCTGCAATGCTCACGTTATTATTATTACATGACCCTTGTTATTCATACACCGCCCGTTCATCCATTCCCTCTATGCCTATGGTACTCCCATCCTGTTGTTTTCCGCGATTGCTACTATTGTTACTATTTTATTCCTGCTATTATTTTACTACTACTGCTGCTATAAAACTGTTACCACTCATAAATTTTTACGAGCAAGTCTACTTTCAGGTGAAGCTGAATTGAGAACCCAGTTGTTAAGGCTAATAAATTCGGGTTTTACTTCACTTGAAGACTGTTGCGATCCCCTATACTTGTGGGTCATCACATACCAACCCTCAAGATGTACATGGACTTCGACAAGCGAATCAACGACAATACAAGCAATGGAGTGGCGTGCAACCGATACGTCAAGTTCATCTACACTCAACCATTTCCACACGCAATGGAGCAACCACCTCTTGATCTATTCGACGACTACTACACCGCCATTCGTGATCTTCATCAACCAACCAAAGAGTACCATTTCAAGATCGTCATCGCATTCGGACCACCTCTACTACGAGCATACCTTTGCATGACCTTCTATAAGAGGCTCAACTTCAACGACATCTTCGTTGTTAACATTCCTCCTCCGTCTCATGGTTACACAATCGGAAAGATGATCAAGAGTCAAGGACAACTCTTTTCCAAGGAAGGGAGATGATGCAGTACACCCCATTCTACCAAGCCCGACATCGATACTAGACAAGGTGAACTCAATCCTCTATCTCTATGTCTTTGATGACTTGGCGAATGGTGTGCCACCTCATAGATCCACTATATGCATGCTCAGGTATGACCCCACATTGGAGCCCCAAGACGATGCCCAAGAATCTCAAGAACATGCCCAAGATAGTGCCCAAGAAGCTAGCAAGAAAGATCAAGAAGAAGGCACCGAGGAAGAAAGAGGGAAGATGGAGGAAGAGGTGTGCAGGAAACCCGGCCTGCACCCCGGCCAGGCCGGCCTCTAGGTCAGCGCCCTAACAGAGCCGTGCGGTCTTCCTGCACACCCCAGGCCGGCTCCTTGCCCGAGCCGCCCGGCCTCCGCCCCGGCTTGGGTCGGCCTCCCTGCGCCTTCAGGCCGGCCACCAACCCGAGCCGCCCGGCCTCCAGCCCGGCTAGGCCGGCCTCCCTGCGCCTTAGGCCGGCAACCAACCCGAGCAGGCCGGCCTCCAGGCCGGATTTCCTGCCAGCTCGCAGAAGTGGGAAAAAAGCCCCCTTTTCACCCCCACCTACCCCCTAGGCTATATAAGCGTACCCCTTGGACCAGATCTATGTTAGAGATGAATTTAGACATTTGAGCTTTGCTCTTGTACCCCTCTTGTGAGGCTACTCCTCTTATTTGTATCTACGACCGTATAAGGGCTACTCATACGATGTGTATCGAGGATCATATCAAGATTCACCAAGTTATCTATCCTTTCCCCTTGGGATTCAATTAGGGACTTCCCAATCTTCCTCAACTAATCCTTGAGGTTCTATTGGCGTGGTGTACTGGCCACGGATGTGAAGCGGTTTCCTATAACGTGAGTTCGGTTGGATCGATCATCCCGTAGGCGGTCGTTGTGGCTGAGTTGACGGGAGATTTGGGTTCTTCAGTTCTTACTAGTTATCTCCCCTCGATTTTCCACGTTTTACCCTCGTTTCCCCTCTCGTGTTCATCGTGTTCATCGTTCGTTCTTCGTGTTCGTGGTTAATTCGTGAAGATCGGGCCACTGAAGAGGTTAATCGTTACATCATGGTGTGGCTGGCCGAGCTTAATCCCGAACGCGTAGCCGTGGCTTCGAAAATGTATAAACCCTACTTGTTACCACATGCACCTGAGAGAAACTTGCGAGGAACCAAACGGTGCATCCTCTCGGCTAATAAAAGTAGAATTCTCGATCGTCGAGACGGTCAAGGGGACGGACCGGAGATCGCAGTTTCTCATCTCGGGCATAGCAAGGCTCGCGGTAGGACAGCCCCGTACAGGCTCTTGTTCTGGGAAAATTGGAAAACGCAAAGCTATGAACTTGAGTGGCCCTAAGGCTGGTCAAAGTGGGAGTAACATAGCTAGTAACATCGGTGCCACGTAGGCAAAAAAATAATGATTTGGCACTAGCTATGTTACCGTACATCACACATTTCAATACACAATGAATCTATAGACTAATTACTATGAAACTACCTAACATTACTTCCCAATAGGGAGGTAGTAACATAGTTTAGAAGAACGTGTCTGTTACTGTGTATGTTACTCTCCATTGTGACTAGCCTAACTAGGTTGTTCATGACGCATCCATGGTAGAGATGGCTCTGATGGGCTCTGTTGATGACGCAGCCAGGGATTTCTTTTTGATGGTTCTATCCAGTCAAAATCCAATGCTCCATCACACTGATAAAAATAAAAAATAAAAAACAACTGGCTCTAGCGCTCGCACGCCGCTAGCGAAAAGGAGATCTGGGAGGCAACCTGTCTGCCCCCTATTACACTGGCCATCACTTGTCCTTGCCTCCTCCGTTGGCCACTCCGGCGACGTGAGGAGGTGGGGAGCATGGCGCTTTGGCGCCGGCTTGTTGTTAGGGTTTGCCTAGTATTTTCTTTGGGCGCCGTTGTGTGGTCAAAGCGGCGTCCGGGTAAATAAATCTGCCTCAACTCCACTCCCATAATGGCGACGACCTTCACGGCTGCGTTTCGGAGTTGATGGCGACGTGTCCAGCTTGGTCATTCAGATCGGTAGCTTGGTCTTCTTGTTGTTCTTCAGAACTGGCGAGATCTGTTTCTCGGTGTGTCTCTGGCGTTCGTGGTTACTCGCAATGACGCTGACGGCCGGGGCGAGGTGGTTCTTCGGGAGCGAGGATGCTGGTCCAGAGATGGTGGATCTGCCGTTCCTCTTCGACTTCGTCGATGGGAGGCGATAGATCTTGGTCTAAGACAGCACGGGAACGTCCCCCGGTCTACGTGCCACGGAGACATGTGCCTTGTTGTATCCAGCGGGCCTGTCCATCGACTCATAAAGCCTCGTCGGCGATGGTGTTTTCTCGGATCTTGCAATGGTGGAGGCTCGGCGTCTCTTCTGGCGTTCGCCTCGGCGGTGCTGGAGTTGAGCGGCGACCGCTCGCTACGGTGGTTGCAGGAAAACTTAGGCATCGTTTTGTATTTTAGGATTTTCTAGATTTTTATCTGCAAATTCAATAATTATCCTGTTTTGTCCTTTAGTTTCCATATGTGTTGCCTTGATTTTGAGCAACCAGGATCAAGGCAACCACTGGTTTCTCTAAAAAAAAGCAACCGTTGTCATTTCGGAGTACGTCTGCCTGCGTTTCGGGAGCTCATCTTCCGTTTTTTTCCAGCTTTAATTTCATTTTACATGGAACATGGCGAGCTGTGCACACTGGTAGAAAATAGTCCTATAGTCCCGGTTCGCAAGGGCCAGTAGTCCCGGCCGCGCAACCGGGACTAGCTATGCGCGACTAAAGACCCCTCCCTATAGTCCCGCCATTTACGGACCGGGACTAAAGGCCCGTCCACGTGGGCGCCAGGGATCCGTCGCGGCAGAGGACCTTTAGTCCCGGTTCATGTGGCCAACCGGGACTGAAAACCTGCGCAGGTTTAGGGTTTTAGGCCCCCTAAACCTGGTTCCTTTTTAATTTGTTTTGTTTTATTTCTTTTATATTTTATTTTGTGTTTTATTTTAATTTTGATGAAGTTTCAGTACATACATATATATATATATTTTACGATACTATATACATGCATATATATATATATGAAATTTCAAACAAGGAGAATTCAATAGGAATATATAATATATATTCAATATCGGGTGACCATATATACAACCTCGAACAAGTTTCCATATTACACAATTAAGATGGATGACCATACACAAATTCGAACAATTAAGATGGCTTATGCGGATAATAGTCATCGTCGGTGGACGCATGGTACTCTCCTTCCTTATCGATGACATGCCTAAGGAAAAATCCTGCTATTTCCTCTTGAATTGGTCGGAAGCGAGCTTCTGGAGTAAGCGCCCTCCGCAAGTTATTGAGACCCCTCCGCGTGGTCTCGTCCTTCTTCCTCTCAGAGATTTCTTTCCGTATGTTCTCACAGACATAGTATCCACATAGACCGGTCCCCGGTGGCTGCTTATCCACACCTTTGACCACATTTTTAAATTTTAGCTCATGTTTGAATCCACCGACATGTCCAAGTGAGAACTGTCTCCAAACTCTACATTGCAAATAAAATTAAATGAACAAGGGAGTTATTAGCTTAGGAAATGAACAAAAGAGACCGATCGATATAGAGCGCAAATGATTGAAAAATAATTACCTTTGCATCATTTTTCTCATGTTGATCCAAAGATCTGTATTTGAATTCATAGAGTCAAAGATCAAAACTATGGAGTTCTGAAGATCAATTTTTAGCAGAATCCAGTGGAACCTGCGGACACGTTAGATGCACAGTCATGCATAACTTATCGATTAGACATACCATGCATGGAGTAAACAAAAGAGAATGGGAACATGAGAGAAACACTCACCCAAAAAGGTAAGGAAATAGAATATATCTTTTGGATTCATGCTTTTTAAAAAATTTGTACAAGTCTTTCTCCACTTCTTTGGGGTGACGTTCTAACATAGTTCCATTAATGATTTGTGGGTCAATGAACCCAACATCATGGATGAGTCTTATTTTGCATTCCCAAATCTTCAATCTGCATAATAGTGTACACAACAATATAGTTAGGACAATATATATATATATATATATATATATATATATATATATATATATATATATATATATATAGGAAAAATGGTTTCTACTCTCGGGTGTAGCTACACCCACGTCTCATATACTACCGTACAGAGGTATGTGTCATACTTTTTCGTTCTGAGTATGTTCATATACTATATCTAAGATACTCCAAAACAAGTTACGTGAAAATATTAAAATTGAGCATGTAATTTGCACTATATATTCAAAATACTGGTATATATGTACGTATAAAAAGAGTAGGTAGAAAAATACACATAGTACATAAAAAGTAGTATATATACTGCCAAAATAGTAATATATACTGCACATTATCTATACATACTCTTCGGTATGATAGATACTACATACATAAAACTAAACACATGTGGGTGTAGCTACACCCGGGAGTAGCATAAATTTGTCCTATATATATATATATATATATATATATAGTGTAGGCAATGAAGAACGAGATGAGGTAGAAATAAATCACTTACAGAACGTAGCAACTCAGGATAGATTTGTCGAGCTCACGCAGATTGAACAGCTGGAACAATTCACTCATCTCAACTGTTACAGAGTACTTTTTAGTGTGATGCTTCTCTGTATAATCCACATACACATATTCTTTGTCGGTCCATGTTATGAAATGCTTGTACCAACGTAGCAGAGCTTGCATTAGTGGTGGTAGATCCTTTTCCTTCGCAGGCTCAACGAGAGGCCCTTTCTTCTCATATTGTAATCCTACCTCAGCCACTGGCGCATCGTCTAGGCCTAAAAAGAGACGAAGAGATATACCGGCCTCGGACGCATTTTGCATGGCAGTAGGTACAGTCAATCCCATTTCTGCCACAGCATTTATGACCTCGGGGTCCTGTTCCGGAGCGGCTTTCACTATGAGTGGGGGGATCGATTGTTTACTCTGCATCCCGAGCTGGGCAACTTGTTTCCCGCTTTTTTTCATTTTTCCTTTTCCTTTCTCCTCCTCCACTATTTTTTCTTTCATCCCATCCCTCTGTACCTAGACGGATTCCTCTTGCCCTCAGGACGTCCTCCATTGCCTGCCACTTAGGCGCCGAAACGCGGTATCCTCCTGGCCCCATAACATGATGGTACTGTTTCTTTTCCGCATTAGCCTTATTTTTTGCCGACATTTCCTTGAAATGCTCCGATTTATGTTGCGTCACAAATTCTGTCCAATCATCTCTCAGTTTCTCATGTTGTCCAGTGAAAATCGGAGTCTTGCCCTTGCTGACATATTCACGGAACAATTTTTTCTTGAAGTTCCGGAATGCTTCAGCCATCTTCTGAAAAGCGAACTCTTTGACTATCCTTCTCCTCTGACGTCCACCCGGAACGTCCTCACCAAATTCATCTTTTTTGTTGTATTCCGGAGGTAGAATGAAATGTGCAATAAGCTTTCTAAACATAATCTTTTTCGTTCTCTTGTCGACATAAGTGAAACCAACACGTGCTTTCTTTGGCTCCTTCCATTCCTGGACGGTGATCGGGACGGTGTCTCTAACAATGACTCCGCATTGGTTGATAAACTTTGTGGTGTGTTGTAGGGGCTTGCCGATTTCACTGACTGATTCGATGGTATATGTTTCTCCATCTTTCATCGACTTGGATTTGCCACGCTTTGTCATACTAGATCCGGCCGAGGGCTAAAATAAGAAAGAGAGTCGCGCGCGTTAGTGCATATGTATTCACATTTCAGTAAGTTTGTATCACGAGAGTCCCAATGTATATATATATATACCTCGCCGGAGGTGGTTGTTCTTTGCAATTGGAGATCGTCGTTTGTCGACGGTTGACCTCTGTCATCAATGTCCATTCCTTCACCTCCTTGATCATCGACAATGTCCGTTCCTTCACCTGTTTCATCATCGACAATGTCCGTTCCTCCATGTTCATGATCATCAAGGTTCAGATAAGAAGAGACTACATCGTCTTGTTGCTCATCTTCTGGGCCCGGCACATAATGGGTCTGGTTGGCTATCATGCCGTATATAATACCTTCAGCCTCCTGCTCTGTATACGGCAAGGCTCCATTGTCCGCCATATGTCACTCCTGCAGACATGCATATAGTAAAAATTAATTAAGTATATAGGAGACTTAGCAAATATTACACCCTCTTTCTCAAATTGTCCGCCATATGTCACTCCGGTGGAAGAACGATGACCACCGGAGGGGGAAAACCATACTTTAGAGGTGTGTCCAAGATTAGTTTCAAAAATGACTTGGAGAACCCCATAGCTACGTTGCATTTGCTTTTCTGGTCATTTTGGTATATTACACTTAATATTCTGAATTTATTGAATTAAAACTTATTTTCATTATTTTTTTGACTTAGGAATATTTAGGGTTAGTAGAATTAGCAAATATTAGTACAAATATATTTTTAGGGTTAGTAGACTTAGGGTTAGCACTTTGCAAAAAAAGAGTGCAGCCCAACTTTTGACTTAGGAATTTTTTTGACTTAGGATTTATTTTAACTTAGTAGGAAATTTTTTGACTTAGGAATTTTTTTGATTTAGGATTTATTTTAACTTTGCAAAAAAAGAGTGCAGCCCAACTTTTTTTTTTTTGAGAATCCGAGTGCAGCCCAAGAGCGTTTTTTTTTCTCTCCCGCAGGCCGTGACGTCAGCGTCTCTGTTTCGTCTTCCTCCGGCGAGGGCCACGGCGCCACTCTCCTCTCTCCCCCGCGAGCACGGCCACGGCCACGCACCACGGCACGGGCACGGCCACGGGCACGGGCACGGCCACGGCCACGCACCACGGCACGGCAACGTACGGCCACGGGCACGGGCACGGCCACGGCCACGACCACGGCCACGACCACGGCACGGCCACGGCCACGACCACGGCACGGCCACGGCACGGGCATGCCCAAGCACGCACGCACGGGCACGGCCAAACCCTAAACAGATCCTCCGGCGGGGGCCACGACCGTCGTCGTCGTTTAATTCCGATCGTCGTGCACGGTCCTCCAGAGATCCTCAAGAACGCACGGGCGGGCACCTACCGGAGACAGAATCGGCGAGGGCGGCGGGCAGCAACCGGAGACGGAATCGGTGGGGGCGACGGACAGCAACCGGAGACGGAATCGGCGAGGGCGGCGCGGAGAAGACGAGATATGTTTGGGACTTGGAAATTTTTGGGGGCAGAGAATATATAGGGGCAGCCTTTAGTCCCGGTTGGGGACACCAACCGCGACTAAAGGCCCCCCACGCGGACATTTAGTCCCGGTTGGTGTCCCCAACCGGGACTAAAGGGGTATTTTTTTCGCGGCGTTTTCGTTCCCGCGCGGAAAGAGCCTTTAGTCCCGGTTCGTGACAGGAACCGCGACTAAAGGTGGTTTTTCAAATACTTTTCCTTTTTCCAATCTTAAAGTACAAATAATATATCAGAAAATTTTGAAAAATAAAACTAATTCTTTTTAAAATCTTAAAAATACAAATAATATATCAGAAAATTCAGAAAAATAAAACTAATCCTAAAGATTCACACACATCTTGAATATATATATAGATAAAAAAGGCAGTACATAATGGCTAGAGTGGATCTAAACCTAAACGGAGAGCATAGATGCATGATCTGATATCTGCTAGTCATACTCCTGCCTAGGCCTATAGTACATGTACTCGTAGTAGTCGTAGTCGCCGCCGCCGTCGTCGTCACTATCGTCTGACGGTGCTCTGCACTCCCTCGGAGGATCACGACTCTAGGACTGGGCCTGAGGGTAGCGCAGGCGGGGGATATCGCCGGCCCTGATGTAGTCCATGACGCTCTGTAGAGTCCGGCCGGACCACCATAGCCGACGACCGGCCTCGTGAAAGTTCCCAGGAGGCAGGCCGTCCTCCTCATACCTGGCGAGCGCCCTCTCACGCCGATTGATGAAGAAGGCATCCCAAGTATGCTGGTTATCCGGATGCCAACGGGGATTCCTCCGCTGCTCCGGCGTGAGCTCGTGATAGTAGTGGTTCGTGATGGCCGCCCGACGCGCCACACCTTGAGGAAGAGGAGGGACCGGCACTCCTCCGGCGCTCAGCATCCAACCGGCGGGAACGTTATAGCCGCACGGGCAGGGGTAGTTCGAGGCGGAAAGTGCCTCCGCCTGGATGAATGTTAGAGTGGGTACGGTAGAAGCCCTGAGAGAGAGTGGTGAGTTTGTATGTGTTTATGCCAATGGTGTGGCAATGCATACATATATATAGCAAGAAGAAAACATCCCTTTAGTCCCGGTTGGGGACACCAACCGGGACTAAATGGGTTAGGGTTTCGTTTGGTCCAATCAGATAGAATCACACGGATCGTGTGTTTCTTTAAAGCGCTTGTGAGTCGTTGGATCCGGGGTGTGTTTCTTTCGAGCTGTTGTGAGCCGTTCGATCAGGGCTACGGTGTGTTTCTTTCGAGCTGTTGTGAGCCGTTGGATGAGGTGGTTTCTTAACCGTTGGATCAAAACCCTAGCACAACACTTTGTGAGCCAGAGGACCCTATATATAGCCCACCTTCATACACCGGTCAGTTCATCGAGCAAATACAAAACATCCGGATTCGCCATCATACGTCCTGCCGTGCATTTGGTATGCATATTGCACCTAGTAGCCACGGTGGGGCTGTATGATGGCGATACCGATTGTTTTGTTCTACATCCCCCTTTAAGGTTTGATACATCATATATTCAGTTTATCGAGCAAGTACAAAACATCCGGTTTCGCCATCATACGTCCTACCGTGCATTTGGTATGCATATTGCACCGAGTAGTCACGGTAGGGCTGTATGATGGTGATACCGATTGTTTTGTTCTACACCCCCCCCCCTTAACACATCCATCCATGCTATGGGTCAGTGTTCACTTTGAGCTCGGTTAGTAATGTGCAACTATTTGCTTGGTTCTGTTAGGGTGGCGCGTGGCGCGGGAGTTGCGACGCGTGGCGCGGGAGCTGTGACGCGTGGCCAGGAGGGCGCGGTATAAACTGTCGCGCCTCGAGCGCGTCTTCTCCTCTCCATGCACCGTCGCGCTTCCACCATGCCTCCGAGGAGGAACAGCACCACCGGCTTTCGCGGCGTCCGAGCACGGCAGAACGGAATGTTCAGCGCAGATATCCGCTGGGGGGACGACCGCATCCCCCTCGGCTCCTTTGCGACGGCGGCGGAGGCCGCCCGCGCCTGGGACGCGGCGGCCTGGCGCCTCAACCGCCCGCGTTCGCTGATGAACTTCAACGACTGCCACACCGTCTGGGAAGCGGAGGCCAGGGCGCCGAAGCCGCAGATCGTCACTGCCGCCGACCACCTCCACCTCCGTCACCGCGCGTTTCAGGGCCTAGTCGACGCCAGGGAAGAACGCGTCGTCCGCGAGTATTACCGGAACAACCCGGGGGAGGAGAGCGCCGACGAGGAGCTCTGGCAGACCCGCGCGGCTGAGCGGGCGGAGCGCCGCCTCGAACGCCACCTCGCGTTAGATGCCGCTCGGGAGGCGAGGACGAGGGCGCTGCAAGAGCTTCGTCGGGCCGACCGCGCCGGCGAAGTCTGGGCCTCCGACGATCCGAGGTGGGGGCCTATCTCGGACATACCATCATGCACCTCCGACGACGACGAGGAGGTCACCGACGAGTTCGCCGACGTCGATGACCCGGAGGAGGTCACCGACGAGTTCCCCGACGACGACAACGAGGAGTGTTGTTCGTATGTTCTCTCTTTTTAATAAAAGAATTTGTATTCCGCAAGGTTCGTATGTTCGTATGTTTTCTGTTTTTAATAAAAGTAATGAAATCAGATATTTTATCTCACAAAGTTTTGAGACATTTAAGTAACTTTCTGTTTTCCATGCTTTCCACTCGTTTTCTCAAATATTTTGCAAAGGAGTTAGTCTTAAACACATCAGAGATAATATAATTCACATGATCCATTCAAAAAAGTTTGGTACACAATAAATTATTACACATCAATTCTTCCATTGTGTCCCTGCTTTCTTACGATCTGGCCGTATCCATGGAGCATCGTCATCATTTAACTTAATGCTTGGGTCAGTGTTGACTTTGAAGGGCGGAATTTCACCAAACATATTATAATCTTCTGACATGTCTATCTTGTCCTCCACTCCCACGATGTTTCTTTTCCCTGAAAGAACAATGTGGCGCTTTGGATCATCACATGATGTACTGATCGTTTTATTATCTTTCCGTTTCCTCGGTTTGCTACTCATGTCCTTCAAATAGAAAGCCTGAGCGACATCTTTGGCTAGGACGAATGGTTCGTCAAGGTAACCAAGATTGTCGAAATCCACCATTGTCATTCCGTATTGCTCGTCCACCTTTACCCCACATCCTGTTAGCTTGAACCATTTGCACCGGAACAAAGGGACCTTAAAGGAGGGTCCATAGTCAAGTTCCCATATCTCCTCTATGTAACCATAATATGTGACCTTTTGCCCAATCTCGGTTGCTGCATCAAAGCGGACACCACTGTTTTGGTTGGTGCTCTTTTTATCTTGGGAGATCGTGTAAAATGTATTCCCATTAATCTCGTACCCTTGGAAAGTCGTTATAGTCGAAGATGGTGTCTTGGCCAACATGTATGTAACATCCCAAGTATGAAAACTCCCCTTAGAATGTTTGATTTCCTGTTTAATTAAAGTATTGCATCATGTCATCATGTTGTTTGCATTTGTTTCTTAATTGTTGCATTTGTTTTCCACTGTTTTCACAACTCAAATTCAAACCTCATTCAAACAATGTTTTCATACTTGTTCTGTTACAACTTTTGGAATAAAAATAACAAGTGAAAACAACCAAATTGTGCCATTTTATTTCATGTTAATAACTCCTTAATTTGTTGGTTTTAATCAAACCATTAATCAATCAATTAATCCAATCAAGTACTTCTAAAACATTTTTCAAATTCAAACCAATTCTCAAAATCAGTACCTTTTGAAATCCATAAAATTCACCACACATTTGTACTCTTAAAATCATTCTAAAAACCCTAGGGGTAACCCTATTCAAGTGCATGTTTTCATAAGGGTTTATTAATATTAAAATTCATCCAAGTTGAGTTCACATACAAACCTTATTTTAAATATCAACTTTTTGAAATACAATCTTGGAGAATGGTTTCTAATTACCTAAATATCTTAACCTAATTTTTCTGCAATTTTTCCTAAACAAAAATCTATCAAATCCTTCCATTTTGGTTTTCAGCAAAAAAAAATAAAACAGAACAAATAACAAAAGAGAAAGAGAGGCAAGCCCACTCCTTTCTTTCCTTTCTCTCCCAGCCCAGCCCATTCTTCTGGCCCAGTACCTCTTCGCTGGTCATCTTCCTCGCGTGACGTCAACTGTACGAACACCTGCAGAACCACACGATTCCTCCTCCCTCGCTCGATGTGATGCCGTACCAGTGCTAGCTATTCCATAAAACCAGCCATCGATCCCCTCATCCTAGCCCTAACCCTAGTCCCTAACCCTCCATCGCCGCCGTCTTCTTTTCCCTTCCCCTGCGCCCTGTTCTTCCTCTGAACCTGCAACGCCATCCTGCAACACCCACTCACCGTCAGAACTCACCGCCACCATCCCGTCGCCGGCCACCTCGAGGAGCCACGGAGCCCGGGAATGGAACCGGCTCCTCTCCCTCTCCAAAGTTGCTGTAGGCCTCACCGGCCGGTACTGCCCGAGGCGGCGCCGCCGTGAAGGTTTCTCCGGCCGCCCCGCCTCCCTGCTCCTGCACGTCTGCTCGCCCAGCAGCGACCCGACCCCGACTGCTCCTCTGCCGATCGCAAGGTGAGGCCTCCCCCGATCTCTACTTCCCTCCCTCACCTCCTTCCGCACCACGAGCCCGCACCCCCCCCCCCCCCCGCGGTTAGTCCCCTCCGGCGAGCATCACACCGGCCGATCTCTGTCGAGGGAAGCCATCCTGCGTTTTCAGTCAGTTACCGATTGAGATTCAGAAAACCAACACGCAGCAGCAACACATAACCCCCGAGAACCCCTTCCCTTCAACAAAGAAAACACCAGCCCACTGGTTCGGGTCCCAGGCGCACCAGCCAGAGGGGGTGGGTTCGAATCCCACCCCCTGCAATTGGAAACATCCTTTTTCTGTTTTATTTGTTCAGATCCAGAACAACTGCAAATCACAACTAGGCCCCTGTTAATTAAATCTAGACCCTGAAATATATTTTTTCTAAGTCCCTGTTTCACTAAAAAAATGGCAGATTTGCACTATATTTTGTGAATTGCATAAAAAATTCATCCCAACTCCAATTTTAGCTTTTTTAATATGTTTTCAATACCAAATTAAATGTTCTATCCAAATATAAAATTTGTTTACTGTTTTGAATATTTTAAATTGGTGCAATATTTGAAAACTTGTCAAATTCACTTAAAATTGAAAAATTCATAACTTGTTCATAAAAATTCCAAATTTCACAAACCAAATATGTTTTCCAATCAATTTTTCATGTAATTTCCAAATATAAATTTTGTTTGCTGTTTTGAATAATTTAAATTGCTGAAAACAACTGTTTCTTGTTTATTGCATTTAAAATTGCCAAAATAATAACTTGCTCTTTTTAAATCCAATTTCCACAAATGAAATATGTTTTCGATGCAAAATTAAACCACCTTTCCAAATATAAAATTTGTTTCATGTTTTGAATAATTAAATTTGGTTAAATAATTTAAAACTTGTTTAAATCATTTAATATTGTTAAATTTATCACTTGATCAAATCAAATTCTTTTGGGACATATAAAATATGTTTTCCAACCCTAAAAGTATAAACTTTTCAAATATGAATTTGGTTTAATGCTTTGAACAAATAAAAATTCAAATAAGTTCATGTTTGAATTAAATTCATTTAATTCAAACAAGGGAAACATGTATTCCAACTAAAATATTGTTTTATTTTCAAATATAAACTTTGTTATCTATTTTGAACAATTAAAATTGGTGAAAACAACAAATGCTTGAGTGACACCTTTAAGTAACCAAAATTCCAACACTTAATAAATGAATTTCTAAACTTGGTAAACCTTATTTCCAATTGCTTCTATTGTTGTTATTTTGCTGTTTTCCTCATCCATCCATCATGCTAATTCACTTACACAATTTGATTAGTTGTAAAACAATTAATGCAACCATAATTCATGGGCTTTCCATATGCAATCCAATTGCATATGGGTCCATTTAATTTGTGTTATCTTGTCAACTAGTTTACTATTGATGCATCAATTAAACTATCATGCATCATTCCTTTGATTGTGCATTATGCCATGATATTGATTGTTTATCTTTCTGCCTTGTTTGTTTGCTTCTTCTCGGATACACGACGACGTTGAGACCGACGATACTTACGACATCCCTTCTAAGGATTTAGCTCAGTACCAGGCTACTGGGTTTTGCAGGCAAGTTATCACTCACATGAACCACTGTGTTCCTATCAACATTGGTTACCGATACTTTCCGTTGTTCTTTTCTGCTAGCCTTAGTAGTAGTTGTTTCTGTTACGAACCCATCACATGAATCCCTTAACCTTGATATTGCCTCACCTCCCCTCCTATCACCCATTGTTTGAGCCAGTGTCTTACTAGCATGCTTAGGTTGCTTTTGCTCGAGTCTGTTACCCGTTACTTACTGTTACTATTTCTATTACGTTGTGGGGGCTCGATGTTTAATCAATCAATCATGCTAATGTTACTATTAATAATAAATTTGATGATAAGGCACCGGCAGGAGGCCCATGAGAGGTTTTGGAGCCTGCTAGTGTCGACCCTAATAGGAAAAGGGTCTTGTCTACTGATCCATGATGAGCGCACTAACCGCATGTGGGAAGCGAGTATGGGCGCCCCCCTCAACTTGACCTGATTCGCATCTCGTCCAAATCGCCTCATTTAGTTCGTGTTTTCCATTTGCCGCATCATGTTTTTGCGAGCCCAGGCCAGGGTGGAACTTTCGTAGTCGGCATATAGGGGGACACGTTCTTAGAGTGCTATGAGGGTCCATTTTCTTCTGGGCTCGATTAGCCGTGCGCCCAAGGTGCTTTGGGCTTGATGCGAAGAATGGTTGGTTGTGTTGAGTGCCTCGCTTGGTGGGGTGATCTCCCATCTGGCGGGCCATTCATACGTGTACGGCCAAATTGGTGCAACCCTGCAGGGATAATCTTCTCGAGAAGCCGTGTTTTCCGCGGTTATGGATTACTTGGTGAAAGTACTGGCTAACAAGTACTCAGGACAACTTGAACATAATGATCAAACATGTTACACCCAATGATTAATAACTTGACTAGTAATAGATTGATGACACAATAACTTGATTCACCTTTAATACAACTGTGTGAGTTTATCCTCGGATTGCTTCTTTGGATAAGGGGCGAGATCCAGGATGGGTTTGTTTGAAGTTATCTTTCAGTTGGTTACAATCCTCGATCTTATCTCCTTTCTGTTAGCCGGAAGTGGTAGAATCTCTGTAGTTGGTTAGCGCAGCCAGTTGCAGCATCTTTTATATCCCCTTTCCTCCGTTGAACCCAAGGCATCTGTGCTTGGTGTTGACGGGTTACACTTTGGTGAACTGTGAGTCTTGCTTGCCAGTACGTTTATGTACTGACCCCTTTGGGGCTGTGGTTTCCACAGACGACGTTTCCGAGGATCTACATGGTGGCTACTACGTGGATCATGACGAGACTGCTGACGAGTAGATAGCGGACCCGGGAAGGATCCGAGACTTCGTGGATGGGCTCCGTCTGTTCGTTTCCGGCCTCTTAGGCCTATTTGGTTCTTGTCTGTACTCAGACATGTTGAATGCTTCCGCTGTGATGTAATGATGAATTGTTGGGGCATGTGCCCTCTGAATGATTGTATTTGCTATCTCTGCTCTAATGAGAGCCATTTGCAACTTATTTCAATCTTTTGTGTCGTAGAGATCTGTTGTGATATCACTTGTTCAAACGCCGTTGACGTACCATGTGTGTATGTTTGAAGTACGTCGACGGAAGTGCCTTTGATCTCTAGTGGATAGTTTACATCGACGATGGAATAGCAGGGCTTGTGTTGTCGCGCATAAGCGCAGGCCTACCAGGAAGCTGGGACGTGGGAGCAGTTATGCCCCATAATCCAAGCATCTGCTATCCAGTTCGTACGGTGAGTATCCCCTAGAAATCAGGGTGCGACAATGTACAGCTGATCTCCAACATCATTGTCATTCATTAAATGTTTTCGCAACCAACTGCCGAAAGTCTCCATGTGGGCCTTTCTAATCCATGATTCAGGCTTCCCCGGGTTGTTCGAGCGTAAAATATTCTTGTGTTGCTCGAAGTACGGAGCCACCAAGCTCGAATTTTGCAGAACTGTGTAGTGTGCTTCAGTCATAGAATGACCGTCCATACATATCGTTGATTTCCTTCCGATCGTGCCTCTTCCACTTAGTCTCCCCTCGTGCCGCGATTGAGGAATACCAATCGGCTTAAGGTCAGGAACATAGTCAATACAGAACTCAATTACCTCCTCATTTCCATAGCCCTTTACGATGCTTCCTTCTGGCCTAGCACGGTTACGAACATATTTCTTTAATACTCTCATAAACCTCTCGAAGGGGAACATATTGTGTAGAAATACAGGACCGAGAATGGAAATCTCTTCGACTAGGTGGACCAGGAGGTGCGTCATAATATTGAAGAAGGATGGTGGAAACAGCAACTCGAAACTGACAAGACATTGGACCACATCGTTCTGTAACCGTGGTAGATCTTCTGGACTGATTACCTTCTGAGAGATTGCATTGAGGAATGCACACAGCTTCACAATGGCTACTCGAACATTTTCCTGTAGGAGGCCCCTCAAAGCAATCGGAAGCAATTGCGTCATAATCACGTGGCAGTCGTGAGACTTCAGGTTTTGGAACTTTTTGTCCGCCATGTTTATTATTCCCTTTATATTCGACGAGAAGCCAGACGGGACCTTCATACTGCTCAGGCATTCAAAAAAATGACCTTCTCTTCTTTCGTAAGAGCGTAAATGGCACGACCTTGAAACCATTCCGGATGCCGGTCATCTGGGTCTTTCAAAAGTTGCTGATCCCGCCATGC
Source organism: Alopecurus myosuroides (assembly GCA_028641055.1). Lineage (NCBI taxonomy): Eukaryota > Viridiplantae > Streptophyta > Magnoliopsida > Poales > Poaceae > Alopecurus > Alopecurus myosuroides. The sequence continues at coordinate 92,878,234 of CM054057.1, forward strand.
TTCCTTTGTATCCTTTGTCTTCCCATACACGCCCAAGAAGCTTAGCAGGTTCACGCAAACATTCTTCGTAACATGCATCACGTCGATTGCAGAGCGGACATCTAGGACTTTCCAATACTGTAGCTCCCAAAATATCGATTTCTTTTTCCACATGGGTACGTGCCCGTCAACTCCCTGCGGAACTGATTGTCCGCCAGGTCGACCCTTTCCAAAGATGACATTCAAATCCTTGACCATATCAAATATCTCAGCTCCAGTACGTTCCGCAGGCTTCGGCCGGTGATCTGCCTTGCCATTGAAATGCTTGCCTTTCTTTCTTACGTTATGATTTCGGGGAAGAAATCGACGATGACCCAGGTACACGTTCTTCCTACAATTATCCAAAAATACACTTTCAGTCTCATGTAAGCAGTGCGTGCATGCTTTGTATCCCTTATTTGACTGTCCCGAAAGGTTACTGAGAGCAGGCCAATCGTTGATGGTTACAAAAAGCAACGCTCGTAGGTTAAATTCCTCTTCTTTGTGCTCATCCCACACAGGTACACCAGGTCTGCCCCACAATTGTAAAAGTTCATCAACTAATGGCCTTAGGTACACATCGATGTCGTTGCCGGGTTGTTTCGGACCTTGGATGAGCACTGGCATCATAATGAACTTCCGCTTTATGCACAACCAAGGAGGAAGGTTGTAGATGCATAGAGTCACGGGCCAGGTGCTATGGCTGGAGCTCTGCTCGCCAAAAGGATTCATGCCATCAGTACTTAGACCAAATCTTATGTTCCTTGCGTCAGCTGCAAAATCTTTGAACTCTCTGTTGATCTTTCTCCATTGCGTTCCATCAGCGGGGTGTCTCAACTCCCCGTCGGACTTACGGTCCTCTTTGTGCCATCGCAACAACTTGGCATGCTCTTTGTTCATGAACAGGCGTTTCAACCGAGGTATTATAGGAGCATACCACATCACCTTGGCGGGAACCCTCTTCCTGGGTTTCTCGCCCTCAACATCGTCACCAGGGTCATCGCCTCTGATCTTATAACGCAATGCAGTGCATACAGGGCATTCATTCAAATCCTCGTATGCACCGCGGTAGAGGACGCAGTCGTTAATGCATGCATGTATCTTCAGAATCTCTAAACCTAGAGGGCACACAACCTTCTTTGCTTCGTACGTACTGGCGGGCAACTCGTTATTCTTCGGAAACATATTCTTCAACATTTTCAGCAAATTTTCAAATGATGAGTCAGCTACACCTTCCCGTGCCTTCCATTTCAGCAAATCCAGTGTGCAGCCCAGCTTTTTCAGACTATTGTCGCATCCTGGGTACAGCGACTTCGTGTGATCCTCTAACATGCGATCCAAATTCTCCCTCTCCTTGTCAGTTTCGCAGCGTCTCCGTGCATCAGCAATGGTCCGACCAAGATCATCAGCGGGCTCATCATGTGCCTCTTCTTCACCTTCACCAAACCCTTCCCCACCTTCAGCATCATCCTCCATGAAGGTATCACCGAAAGCGTCATGATAGTTGAAATCGATATCATCCTCTTCTTCATCTTCTTCCATTCTAACCCCTCTTTCTCCATGCTTGGTCCAACAATTATAGCTTGGCATGAAACCGTGCCGAAGCAGGTGCATGTGAACGACTCTTGAGGAGGAGTGACCCTTCTCATTCTTACATTCAGCACATGGACAGATAATAAAACCTCGCTGCTTGTTCGCATTTGCCACTACGAGGAAATCTTTCAAACCCGTAGTGAACTCGCCGGAGAGTCGGTTACCGTACATCCATTGCCGATTCATCTGCATTATTATTATATAAAGTATATAATTAAGCATCATGCATTTGTTAAACTAACTAGCTGGAAATAATACAAATCATGAAAGGGTTCAAGTTGCTAACCGCGACCGCGGAGGTAAAATAAATGAAAACGCTCAAGTGCGGCTCGGACACTTAATATCATGTGTGTTTCATGCTATCGGGCATTTCATCGAACACCTAGTGTGCATAGTAGGAACCAAAAGCATACCCACCACCCCTTGTGAATGTTGTGAGCAGAAGTGACACCAAATGTGGCTAAATGCAGCGAGCTGAGTTCTATATATAGGGATGGGCCTTTAGTCCCGGTTCACCTGGACAACCGCGGCTAAAGGCCGTGGGGCCAGACTAAGCCCCTCCCCTCCGACAGCTGTGGACCGAGCGAGCTGGGCCCAGACTATTGGTCGCGGGTCTCGTCCCGAACCGCGACTAAAGACCCCTATGGTCGCGGGCCGATTATTTTGGGGACTAATGGGGGCGTACCGAAGGCCTATTTTCTACCAGTGGCAGGTCCTACCGAGCTCTGCCTGCTACACCCAAAATGAGAAAGAAACGAGTTGCCTAGCTGCGGAAAGAAGCTTCCACACGGCAGCACATCCACCTCTCCACGTCGCACCCTCTTTTTGCGCGTGGACAGCATGGACAATCCTCCTGCCGCCGGCGAGGTGGACAATCCTCCGGCCGCCAATGCGCCCGTCGTAGTCGACAAGGAGCCCAATGATCAGGCAGCGGCGGTAATTTATTGTTTCCAAGTTTATTTCTGTCAGCGTGCTGCTCTTGTTTGCTTAAGTTTTTTCCAAACTGAACCTACGTTTTCGACTTTGAGCTACGGGAAAATAGTTTCGTGCTCTTGTTTCAGTTAGTCAGATCTACCAGCTAAAACTACACATTTTCTGTTGTATTTTTGTTAGAGCAAAGGTCACAGCAAGGTCCTCGGTCGAGTCACAAATCTTTATTTGGCTTATATCCCCTCCCTCTCCCTAATTAGCTGATCTCTCTAGTGACACCTCAAGATTTTGTTATGTTGCAAAACAGAAAACCCTGATTGACAAAGTTTTTACTCTTCTACCTTGAATCCTTGATAACTCTGAGAAACAAGCGCGCCTGCTTGCTGATACTTTGATTCAACTGCAGGATGCAGAGGAGCACAACATTTTGTGATTCCTCTCGGTGGTCGTTTGGGCGATGATCCTGGTTGGGGTGATCATGTGGATGGTGAGATAAGTTAAGTAGTAGTATCTGCCCCAGAAGGTGTCGTGCTTCTGCCCAATCTTTATCCTTGAGCTCCTCATGCTTGGTTCACGTCACCACTGCTGAACACGGATCAGGAATTGGATTACAACACTCGTGAAGAGATTGCCCAACTATGAGATTATTGTAAAATCAAGAAACAAAAAAAATCAGCAATAAGAAAATTAGCTACTACACTAACTAGCATCGATCTTTGTCCGGAGAGTGTACATCCAAAACCCCGCCAGATTCATCAACCGAGACCTCCTGGACCACGATGGAAGTCACCGGGCACCCCGGGAACCCAGCCGCATAGCGAGCGGCCGGCTCGGGGAGGCCGCAGCGATGGTCTAGCCGGAACATGTGTCCAAAGGCACGGAAGGCTCCCTCGACGGCCGCGGCGCGGAGCCCGTAGCTGACGGCGGTGAGCGGCCCGACCAGGTGCACGGAGAAGACGGCGGCCGCGCCTGCCGAGGCTACAATGGAGTTCCAGTGGTCGTCCGTCTGGCGCGCGTGGGCCACGACGCGCTCGACGGCTTTGTCGACGCCGGACTTGGCCGCACGGCGAGTGATGACCGGTGCGCTTGTGGCCACCTCCTGCACCCCGCCGGCCAGCCGGTGGCCGCTCGGCGAGTAGCATAGTCCCTTGAGGAAGTAGAAGGCCGTGTTGATCACGACGCTGGAGATGACTCTCTGCCGCACGTCGTCGGCGAGGCGCTCCGGGTCGGGGAACGCCGACGGCGCGATCATCGTGGTAACCGATCGATCGGCGCGGCTCTCCTCGTTCGATGGGTTCGGCGGTGGGCGGTTGTGGCTTGGATCACAAGTTGACCGCGAGAGATTGAGAGATGCAGTTACTCGATCTGCGTTTTTTTTTTTTTTGATAAACTCTTCATTCGTCAGAGAATAGCTAGGGATAACCCAAAGTTAAAAATAGCTGGCTATACGTGTTAGCCGCTGTATTTTTCAGACCATTTGGGGTTTTCAACAATAACTAAACCATCTAGGGATTAAATTCCGGCCGTTTTGGCTGATTCCTGCTAGTTTCCTAGCTATTTAGCTAAGTCATTTAGTTATAGTGAAGCTCCTTTCAAAAAAAAAGTTATAGTGAAGGTATAAGAGCATCCACAATGGGGCGCTTACACACAGGCGCTAGGGATTAAATTCCGGCCGTTTTGGCTGATTCCTGCTAGTTTCCTAGCGTCCGACGCATAAGTAAGAGTCTGGCGCTAAAAAATCAATGCAAATTTTGCCTACCTATGCCGGCGCTTACAAGCACGGACTAACTGGTCAGTTAGCGTCTGTGGGTGCTCTAACAGCGCTAAATCATTTAGCGTTTTCAAAGAAACAGAGAAAATTCCATGAAACTTAGGAGTCATATATTGATACCATCTATAGTGAAGCAATAACGGCGATTAACCATTTAGCATTTAGAAAAAATAGAGAAAATTCCCTGAAAATTAGGAGTCATATATTGATATCATCTAAAAATATAACCATATACAAATGTGTATTAAAAATCATGATTATTGTAGATATAAGTGGAGCGCATAAATGCTTACTACATAACTATGTTTAATTTTCAAATTCAATCCATAAATGCAACCGTTTTATCGGGAGAAATAATGACATATTTTTGTCCGATTTAACGTTTCACCATGAATTAGCGCACTATTAGTGTCCGGGTCTGTTTAGCGCTAAATGTGCATGCTTTGCGATGAGCTCTCAGAGTCCGCTATAGCGCTGATATAACGTGCTATTTAAAACTTTAGGATAAACCCAATACAGAGAAGTGACTTACAACAAGACCGTCGGTGACGGCTCAAGGAATTTGCAACTGGGTATTCATGTGTATTCATTTTGTCAAACTCATATATATTTTCTGAAAATTGTCAAATATTTCACCAAAATCAACACTGTTTTGTAAAAATCATGGGTATTCACATGAATACCCAGGAATACCCCTAGCGCCCCCTAGACCGTGCATAGAAATCAAATACTTGGGTTCGTCTCTCGAGCCAAGAAGCTCGATCCCACCCCGCACGCTGTCACACGGGACCTTGACATCAGATCACACCGCAAGCGTGCTAGCACCAATTTCGCAAAGATAAAGAATGTTGGAGCACCCTCCAAGGAGCACAACAAGGCGGAGACCTGGGATGGAGCGCCAAAAAAGGCTTTGGAGATCCACAAACGCGGGCCAAGGTAGCACACAACTGCAACAAGGCTAGCAAAGCCCCACTTCACCACGTCCTCTTTGAAGCTAAAAAGACCTACATAACCGACTCAGTCCCCCTCGAGACGAAGAACATGTCGGAAACACCAAGAACGCCAGCCGGTGACCGACTCCACGAAAACCATCGCCTTGGAGTTCATCTGGATATTGCAACCCCCAACTTTGTGTGGGTCCTCTCTGCTTGACTGGGCTTTAACCATGAAGAGCCGCTTGAATAAAGCTCAATGAGGAGCGATACCGAGATAGCACTCGCAGAAAACAATGTGGGAAAAGGTGTACTTTCTGTTTTTCTCTGTTTTCCAAAAATGTCTTTTTCTGCATTATTTTTCTTCCACAAAAACAACAAGCAGAAGATTGTTTTTATTATTTGAAAATCAAACCAATTTTATGGATTTGTAGTCCATATAACAAGGAACAATTAAAAGTCAAGAAAACATAAAATAAAATATTATAGCCTAGTGAAAACAAAGGTGGAAATCAGGTACTTGGCAATATTTTCAGAGAATAGTTTCTATAGAAAACTTAAAAGAAAACTTCCATAGATCATTTTGAAATTTTGTTTTCTTGGATCCAACAAAGTTAAAAGTTTACTTTAAGATGAAAACGAGAATGATCCAAGTCTTGGAACAAAGTTCACTCAAGTAACATCAGGGAAAAACAACAGGGAAAAATTGTAAAAGTATTTTCAAAAAAATTTGTTATTGGTTCTAAAATGAAACAAGACTTGCATTGCAAAAAGTATTAAGATCATAAACACATGTTGGTTCAAACAATCATGTTGTTATAAAAAAAATTGTTGGCCCTAATTTTTGTCTCCTTGAACTATAGTACAAGGTTCCAAAAATTGTGGTGTGACATTGGTGCTGACCAGGCTTAGGCGGGTGCGAAAAGTGGAGAGGGACTAATAAGCCGAGGCGGGTGTTTTTAATTCCGAACAGCTCCTATGAATCAAATATCAATCTCGTCTCATCCGCACCTTTCCAAAACTGCAAGCGAGATCACTTCTATGATGGGTTACAATGTCTTGCGATTTATTCGTAGTGAATTATAGTTTGTTAGCATTGTCGGAATTATATTGGACTTCTCGTACCAGGTTAAACTAAAAATTCCAAGTGTGTGTTTTGTGAGGGGTAAGGGGGGCAATGGCCCCCTCCCTCCCTTAGCAACATAATATTTATGCTCCTCCTTTAGGAAGAAGAAACCAACACAATCTCACACTCTCCTCAAGTAAATGCATAGCTCAACGTCAGAAAGACACTACACAAACATAACCATATTCAGGGTAAGCAAATATTGACAGTAAAAAAGACAACTTCAGCTACATTGAGCATGCAGCAGATTGTTTACATCACAATATCAAGCACGTGAAAAAGAGGCTTTTACACGAAACATACAAAAAGCTACTTGTTCATGTTGAATCTCTCTAGTCCAAATTATGTACCACTCATAAGTCAGTCGATTCGGTACATTAGGCGTAGTCGATCGACATTAATTAAGCATCGCTCAGGTTGGTTGTTTGGCACGTCAAAATAACAACATTCAGTCAAACATATCCATGCACTGCACTTACTACAATTGTTTACATCACAATATCAAACAGATTGCAAAGAGGATTCACGGGAAAGAAAAAGCTGGTATTTTGATCTATGATGTTGAATACATGCTATCCTACTCATGTAACCAAGCCTCCATTATAGAAATGAGAATTCCTTTTATTTCCAATTTCATCAAAAGAGTTATATATCTAGGCACAAGTCAAGATACTATCCTAATGGTTCCATTCTACCAGACACATCACAATACATGGTTGGATTTTCAATCCGGTTCATTGTAAAACCAAATTTTATCGAGGATGTGGTAACAATTTCCAGGTTAACAGAACATATAACTCAGAATACTTAACATAGTTGATCGACATTTAGCATCATTCGGGTTGTTTGGCACGTTAAAAGCCTAGCATCCAGGAAAACATGCAAGGAATACATCCACAAGCTCGAGCTTTGCCATCCAGTGAACATGTTTCACAAACACAACTAGGAAACTTACATACAAAGTGGATAATGATCCAAAGCTACTACGCATCATTCTTCTAAGAACTGCAAGTGTGTGTCGTCAGATAATAATAATAAAAACAGATATTCAAGTTCTAATCACGACCATCCAGAGTGAAATGAGTAGGGAAGAAGTGAACTGAGGAGCTCACTGATGTTATGCCAGATTCTTCTGATGAGGACGAACCACGAGTTCGTTTGCAGGTGGAGCTAGACCATCTGGATGAGGAGGAAACTGAAATTGATGGGGAGGATATTGTGCCACCCTCACCTCCTATTGTGCAGCAAGAAAATTTGTCTATTGTAGAGCGCAGAGAGAAGAGGAATAAATGACCTCGTACTCGTTTAATTGAGGAATGTGATGTTGTTTATTTTTCTCGAAGTTGTGCATAATAGGTGGAGAATGATGCTGAACCTGCTACATACAATGAAGCTATTGCTTCGGTTGATCGTAACAAGTGGATTGGTGCAATGCACGAGGAGATGCAATCACTTGAGAAGAATGGCACATGGGATATTGTGGGCTTGCCTAAACAAAAGAAGGCCGTTCGCTGTAAGTGGATCTTCAAGAGAAAGGAGGGTTTATCTCCTAGTGAGCCTCCAAGGTTTAAGGCAAGGTTAGTAGCAAAAGGTTTCAGCCAGATTCCAAGAGTGGATTATAATGAAGTGTTCTCCCCTGTTGTCAAGCATAGTTCTATTCGTACTTTCTTTAGTATTGTTGCTATGCATGATCTTGAGCTTGAGCAGTTAGATGTGAAGACTGCGTTTTTGCATGGATCCATTCTATGGAATGGATTCTGTGGCGCATCATGATCTGGTGCGCCACAGAAATATTATTTTGTGGCGCACGACCATGGGTGCGCCACAGAAACACCCATTTTTGTGGCGCGTGTAATAGATGTGCGCCACAGAAAGTGTGCGGGGCCCACCCCAATCATTGGGCTGGGTGTCAGAGGCCATAGTTTTATGGCGCATCCTAACACGTGCGCCACAGAAAGGGCAACTTCTGTGGCGCACTGTCCTGGTGCGCCACAGAAACACCATATTCTGTGGCGCATCTTGCGCAATGCGCCACAGAATATGTTGTTTCTGTGGCGCACCAGGACAGTGCGCCACAGAATAGCATACTGGTGCGCCACAGAATTATGCGCACTGTGCAAATAAAGATGGCAGCCCCCCCTCTCTCTCCCCCCCACTCACTTCATTCCAAGTGGATGTTGCTCACTCGCCCCCCCCCCCCCCCTTCTCTCCACTCCATTTTTACACATTTAATTCTCCTTTTTAGGTAGGTGAACCTATTTATTCGATGTATAATTGTTGGTGAAGTTTCTTGTTGTTGGGGGGGCCTAATTACTTGCATCTATACTCGGTCCCTCCCTCTCCTCGCTCTTTTCGCGTGTCGGTATCGAATCTACTAGGTGAGTATAGTTGGAGGTGCATATGTCTCGTGTGGCCATCGATCGATGTGTGTGGGTGTTTGTCATGCATGTGCAGGTGGACCGATCGATTGTCGCGCGTGCGGGCGCGGTCATGGTGCATGGATGTTTGCCGAAATGTTGATTCACTTCCATTTCGGCAACTTTTGCACCCCATATGTCCTACTTATAGGAGAGGTCATGCCGAATTTTTCCGGCGACTATGCATGCATGTTGTGGTTCTAATTTTCTGCTCTCTATGTGTATGTGCAGGCAACCATGGTACTAGAAATGAGCTCTGCTCGAATCGCTAGATACAAAAAGACGCGAAGGCGGACATGATTCGGTGCAACAGGCGGCAGATAAGATGCCCGTGTCGATCATGCAAACTCGTGCGCTGGATTGACCCTGATTCCAGACAATTGGAGGAGCACCTTCTCAGACGCGGTTTCTTTGACGACCGCAACCACGTGGCACCGCCGGCAGCAAAAGTTGTGCACGAAGAGGAGGGCGAGCGAGGATATGACGGCGAACAAGATCATCATGAAGAAGGATATGTCGGCGGAGAAGATCGACATGACGATGAAGGCGAGAACACGGAGACCCCGCTAATTTCGGCCTTGCGGGACTCTCATGTTCAGGATCTGCTGCTTAAGGAGACGAGCAACGACATAGCTGCAGCTAGGGAGAAAGCCAAGCTGGCGCAAATGGAGATAGACGGGGTGACTCCGTTGTTTCCTGGGTGCCGCCCCGAGGATACGCGGTTGCATGTAACGCTTGCTGCTCTGAAGATGAAGACGCAAAACAAATGGACCGACTCGAGCTTCAACAAGAACTTGAAATTCTGGCACGATCGCCTTCCCGAGGGGAACACGTTGCCAAGCAGTATCAACGAGGCTAAGAAAGTCGTGTGCCGTTTTGACCTACCTCACGAAAAATTTCACGCCTGCATCAATGATTGTGTAATTTATCGGGGGGAGTACAAGGACACAATCACATGTCCGAAGTGCGGCCACGGACGATACAAGTGTGGAACCAACAACAAGAAAATTCCTCGAAAAGTGGTATGGTACTTTCCAATCACTCCCCGTCTTCAACGGTACTACGTGGACCCTAAGGAAGCAAAGCTCATGCAATGGCACGCGAAAAGGGAGAAGCCGGAAGAAGATCCGGAGAAGGGCTATATCATGACACATCCTGCAGACGCTGCCCAGTGGGAAGCATTGGACATAGCTTTCCCGAGTTTTGGGGGCGACGCGAGGAACGTCAGGCTGGGTATGAGCACCGATGGACTCAATCCGTTCGGCAACCAGAGTAGCACACATAGCAGCTGGCCCATGTTTGTATGGCCTTACAACCTACCCCCGTGGCTATGCACCAAGCAAAAGTACATACACTTGAGTATTCTCATCCAGGGGCCAAAACAACCAGGTGTCGACATGCATTTGTATCTCGGGCTGCTGAAAGACGAGTTAGACACGTTGTGGAAGACGCCACCCCGTACGTGGGACGCGTACACTAGAGATTATTTCCATATGAGAGCCGCGTTGCTGACGACGGTCACAGACTATCCTGGTTACGCGTATGTATCTTCCCAGGTCGGCCACGGATTCTGCGGCTGCGTGAAGTGCATGGACGGGACCCCGCATCTCCAGCTACCAAGGGATCCTGGGTCTTCGAAAACCGTGTACCCAGGGGCTCGAAGGTGGCTTCGCCTGGATCACCCGTGGAGAAAACGCGGTGAGTTGTTCAATCGTAAAGACGAGCCCGATGGAGCCCCGCGCACGGGGAGCGGCGAAGAAATCGACGAGCTTCTGAAAAATTGGGACGAGTGCCCTTCGCCGGGAAAGAAACGACCCAAGCCAGAGCCGCTGCTGGGTGTATGGAAAGCGAGGTCTGTTTTCCACGACTTGGAGTACTGGCCGGTCCTCCACGCGCCTCATAGCCTTGATGTGATGCACATTACGAAGAACGTTACGGAGAGTCTGCTTGGCACTATTTGCAATTCGGAGAAGTCCAAGGATGGGCCGAAAGCAAGATACGATCTAAAACATTTTGGCATTAGGAAAAATCTACAGGTCCCCGCCGATAGTGATGATGATGATGACGATGAGGATAAGACGGAAGGGACTCAACGTCCTCCCCGCAAAAAGGCTAAGAAGAACACCGTGGTGCTTCCCGCTGCCTGCTTCACATTGAGTCCGCCGGAGCTTGAGCAGTTTTTCAGGTGCCTCGTAGAAGTCAAAGTTCCTCACGGATACTCAGGGAGTATAAGAAGATATCTGGACTTAGCGAAGAAGAGGTTCACCGGGATGAAGTCTCACGATTGTCATGTGCTCATGACGCAGATACTTCCTGTTGCGATCCGAGGGATAATGGACGAGCATGTCCGTGATACGTTGTTTGGCCTTTGCAACTTTTTCGACGTTATCACCCGGAAATCGATCGGCGTGAGGCAGCTCAAGATGCTACAGGATGAGATCGTGGTGATACTATGCGAGCTCGAGATTTACTTCCCGCTGGTATTCTGTGATATATGTGTACATCTCCTTCTCCATGTCGTTGATGACATCAGGCATCTCGGCCCGACGTTTCTGCACTACATGATGCCGATGGAAAGGCAGAATGGTGTCCTGAAAGGATACGTTCGCAATAGGGCCCGTCCAGACGCAAGCATGGCCAAAGGATTTCTAACCAACGAGTGCATCTCTTTCTGCGACAATTATCTAAGCACCGAAGACGATCAGGATGTCGGTTTGTCCACCAGGACGCACCTTGGCAGACTCAACGGAGTCGGTCACCACGAGGGCTGCCGCGACGTCCATGTCGGCATTCAAAAATGACGCGACGACTTTGATAGGGCTCACCGGGTCGCGCTACAACACTTAAAGTTGATCGAGCCTTTCGTGGAAGAGCACAAAAGCTTAACCAATCAGAATTATATTGAAATGGGCGGGCCGAGGAAGATGGGAGACGTAACCAAAGAGCACAACTCCGGCTTCATGCGTTGGTTCAAGCAAAGTCAACTGATTGAAGCACGGAGAAAAATGCCTTCTACGGAAGATGAAAAACTCATATACATCTTATCACAGGGCCCCGGGCAGAACGTAAGGACCTATCAGGGGTACGACATCTCCGGTTACAGATTCTCCACCGAGGACAAGGACATGAGTAGCGAAAATCAAAACTCAGGAGTAACTATGCTATCTTATGGCGATGCCGAGACTAATGTGGAAGAAAGATACTTTGGAAAAATCGAGGAGATATGGGAGCTCAACTACTGCGGAGAGACGGTGGTGCCAATGTTCCGTGTGAGATGGGCCAAGAATGTCAAGAAACAAGGACGGTATTTCACCACAATGGTTATACCCGATGCCAAATCGAAGAACGCATCCGCGAAAAATGAGCCATGGGTACTCGCTAGCCAAGTTGACCAATGCTTCTTCATCACCGACCCGTCAAGGCCTAGCCGTGTTGTCGTGAGGAGGGGCAAGAGGAGCATCATCGGAATGGAAGGAGACGCCAACGAGGAAGACTTGGACAAGAACGGTGATCCGAAGATCGAGGAGGAGTTCGACAAGCACTTCGACATGCCTACTACTGGTAAAGTAAGAAGGAAGACATCCCTACCTACCCACGGTTGTCCGTTCACGCGAAGAAATCTCAAGGTGGCCGGTACAAAGTATCCAGTCGCCAACAAAAAGGGAAAGAGACGCTAATTAAGCTAGATCGGAACCGATCGAGACAAATTAAGAAGATTTTTGTGTGTATATACATGCATGTGTATGTGTGTATATGTGAGACAAGCACTTCTTTCTATATATATATATATGTGCATGTGTATGTGAGACAATCACTTCTTTATATATGTGCATCTATGTATGTGATTTTTTATATATATGTGCATGTATGTATGTGTATGTGATTCTTTCTTTCTTTGTAATTAAATAAAATATTAAAAAAATGTGGGGCAACCAGGATTCGAACCATGCCATTAGACTTAAGTACCTCACAGCTAAACCAACTGGGCTAGTATAGATATCTGTTACATCCAGCGTTTCGGTTATTTTATTCATATACCGACCCAATTCTGTGGCGCACCGCAGGAAGAATGCGCCATAGAAATCCCTTGGACTCAATGACATGTGGCCCCGCTCATCGTGGCCACAGAATAGGCCAAGGAAATTATGTGGCGCACTCTTTAGACGATGCGCCATAGAATTCTTACAATTCTGTGGCGCATCCCTCTGTTGGTGTGCCACAAAATTCCTTTCCTGTCAATGACATGTGGACCCGCGCGCTTATCGTCCAACACTTAGCAAAAAATCCATCCCCTTCGTGTTCGTGCTCGTGATCGCCGCGATCGAAGAACCCTAGCTAGCCCTCTCCGCCTTCGTGCTCGTGCCGCCGTGGAGCAGCCATCGAGGAGGAGGAGCCGCGCCGTCGAAGAGGAGCACATCGAGGAGGAGGAGGAGCCGCGCCGTCGAAGAGGACCGCGCGCGCCGTGACCTAGGAGAGGAGGATCCGCGCCGTCGCCGTCTGCATCGACCGCCGCCGCTCGACACCGTCTTCCTCGACGCCTTCAACCTAGGGCAGGTAAACCCATGGCTCTTGGTTTGTCAATGTTAGTTAGGCAGGGTCCTGGTCGTCCAGGCCCGACCCTTCTTGGATCTTCGTCAGAAATACAGGCTTAGCTGCGTACGTACATTTCTTAACTGAGAGCGATCAAGAGATAAACAATGGCGATCAGGAGATTACTAAAGATATGAAGAAAACAGCAATGACATGGTATCATTCACATGTCACAGTTCACTGCCAGATTCTCTTTCAACTTTGACCAGTACTCTAGTCTTCTTCAGGCCTAACTGGTAATTGCACGCCCGATGATCCCGGAACCGACAGTACACGTAGACGCTCGCCGACAGCGTTTGTTCGTTCCAAGCTGACAGAAAATGTGCAACTTTCATACCTGAAAAAGGTTTCTCAACTTTCTTATGTTTCTGCAGTAGCTAGCATGTGTGCCCTTTTGCGGTTTTGCTTCGTGATTCAACAATAAAGAGAGTGATTCAACCTAAGATTGTAAGTGCAGTTACCTGAAACCACCAGCATTGGCAATTATCTGCATATGGAGTAAGATTGTAACTGCAGTTACCTGAAAGAAGAGGAGATGCGAAGTGCTGGGCCTTAGTAGCCTGGCCAGATCACAACCCATAATATATGTGCTTGTAGGTTTTTTGTGCAGGTTTTTTCTTTTTGAGATGCCAATGTTTCGCAAGGAAGTTGATTCATTTCCTTCCGAGCGAATTTCTGGCACTCCTAGACATAGGAAAAATAGCATAGGTCATGCCCAAATTTTCTATGAATTTTATACTTAGTAGTTTCATAGGAAAATGATTTTGTGTGTGTATTGGATTTGTGTTTCAATAATAGTTTCATATGAAAATTAGCTAATAGACGCTTCACAGCCATTTATTGGTCTGCACAGAGAAGCAAAAGATACTTGACAAGGGATTTTTAGAAACGTACTTGGGAGATCCCATGGATCAAACTTGTAGATGTCCAGCTGCCTAATAAGCTCAATGGGAAGAGACCTATGCTACTAAAACCCTGCACTTATATAGACTTAAACTTTTTTCATTGAAGGTTATTCCTATTGTGCAAATAGTTGCTAAACTGAACTTTTTTCATTCCAGATCCATCAACAAAAGAATAGAGACTACTAGTATTCAGAGTAGTAGTTTTACCTTAGTATCACAACTCACTTTATATTTGACAATTAATTTAAGAGAAAACTTATAAGATATATTCAGTTTTTGACAACTAAACTCTTGGTTCCAAATTGTTATATGCATGCCAACATGTCACTACTAGTGTCACTAGCAATCAGTATAATTCAAGTGCCTAGCTTTTGACACTGAAAATAACTCCAAACTAGTAGCTCTTAGGACCACAAGTGACCTGACCATAGAAACTTGTCTGTTGGTAGCTCAAGTTCCGAGAGTTACCTCTTTCATAGAAAATTGTGTTACAAAATATTTGCATGCTAGGATAGACAGTCAGTTCTTCAATTCTTCACTTCACGGATTGTATGCAAGATTTCTGATGTTAATGTGGTCTCTGGAATTGCTGCATTTTGTTGTAGCTAATTATACTGCATTTTTTTGTGTAGCTAATTATGCTGCAATGTGAAGGGTGCTTTGCATAAACTGAGATCAAATGGTTAGGCATTTTTAATTTGTCCAGATTGTATGCAGCAATTTCATAGTCGCAGATAACATGTGAACATCTGTCTGCATTCTTGATTTGACATCGTTTGGCAGATTCCGGTATGCATGCTTAGAAATTTATGGCAGTGAGATATCTCATATCTCCCACTGGGATTCGCTTAGCCACATCTTTGGATTAGCTGCTAAACATTCCTACTTATATATTGGACATCCACTTGATTTAGTGTGTCTAGTCCTGGGCATACATATCTTTGTATCTGTTCTTGGTTTTAGAGTTGCTGGTGAGATGAGATCCTGAGATTCTCTAGAAAATGAGTTATCTCTTAATTCTGCGTCCTAGGTGAGCAGGAAAATTCTGCGTCCATCTTGGGATTAGCAATCTCTTAATTACTTAGGACTAAATTAATTAACGTTACTTCGCAGCTCACACAGTTCAGACATACGTGTTACTGCTATAATTAAGCCTTCTGGGAGAATAAGTTACTGCTATAAGTCACTAGATGGCTAGCTTATTGTTTTTAATTGTTGTTTCCTTGAGTGGTTCAGTTGTCTGTAGTTGATGTATAAGTAACAATTCCCAAGACATCCAGACACTTTCAAATCCCATGTAAGTACAGTTTTATATTGGGACACTGCGAGTCTAATTCCCTCTGACAACATCTATATTTTACGTTGGTATCAACATGTACCTTTCATCTCCTCTCCTGATCCAAAAATTCCTTCCAAATCATGCATTTTCCCACTCACCTTTATTTTTAAGTGTTAAATACTTAGACTACTCTTGAATAGTATCAAACATAAGTTAGAAGAATACCCCTTGTTTTCTATTATCAAGGAAAAACTAACATGATTACCTAGCAACTAAATACTGTTAACTAGTACCACCAAGCAGAAACAACAACTTTTCACTCGTGTCTGTGTGTCTGCATGGTTCGCTATGAATTCACAGATCAATTTGACCACAACAAGACATGTATCAGGTAATTAAAATAAATGTGCTACTGTGCTAGTTCCAGAAAGAATTGCTAACTCAATGGACTCAACAACAACAGACTGCGGAACATTGTCTGTCTGTATGAGTAAATACTAGTAGAACAAGTGCTTGATTAACCATCTCGTAATATACAAGACATGCACTTAATTTGAACAAACAAACAGGATAGCAGCCTAAACATGTTGATATATGGAATTCTTAAGCATAAATAAACAAGATTTCGGTATAACTTATGCATCAGATTGAATTACTTGTGTGTCTCTTACTAGGAAAAAACCTAGCAAGAGTAGGTAACCAGAAAAGCCGATGCACACCAGCAATATTGGTTGAGTTGAGGCTAGTATTATAATGAGCATAAAACATGAGACAAGATGAGGAAAGCACAAGTCTGGATCCAGTTCTCAAGAGTGACACATAATGCATTACGTAGCAATATTTCTAGTCTTCCCTAAGCATGCACTACTCCTGTCGCTAGTAGATACAACACAGCACGAGATGTGTCATTTCTGTGCTGCAAATTTGAACATTTGTCCCTGACAGAAAATGGATTAAAACATTCTACTTCTAGTACATGGTATAATTTACCCTGTTTCAGAGAAGAAAGGCATTTGTTCTTCATTCATAATGTTGAAATAGATCCATATGGAAAACAATGTTGGCTGTGGTACTTTTGAGGTACCCATTTATGAACTGCAGCAGACTTGTTGTTTCGTACTTAAAAGAAAACAAGCAGGAAATACCTATCACTCATCTGGCTCTTCCAAGCACGTCTATATTGAATAATTTGAAATCCAACTCAAAAACTCAAATTTGAATGTTATTACAGAAACATGTCTGACTCTTCCAAGCACGTGTCCGTGCCCGAAGCCGGTGCCGAGGAAGAGGGCTGGGATGCCCACGCTGCAACCAGAATTGAGGAAGAGGTCCGGGAGGACCCTGATTGGGGGTACTTGGAGGAAGAGGACCAGGATAACAGCACCGATGGTGGCGGCACTGACCGCACGGCGGCTGGTGGTAGCGGCGACGCCGCCCCGACGACCGATAAGAAGAATAAGAAGCTCCGGGCCCCAAGGAAGGATCGTAAGCCGCAAGTGGTCGCGAAGGTCACCGATACAATCACCGAGGTCTTTCCGAGTGGCCTACCATTGGCGCCACGAGCTGTTTCCTCAGGCTACGGCATGCAGCTAGGGTGCATCGTGCGGGAAAGCATGTCGATCAACACGATTGACCTTAGAAGCGACGCCAACAAGGCTTTGGTCGAAATCCTCCTGAAGAAGGTTCACCAGCGATACACGTTCCCGGAGCCGTTCAACAAAATGGTGGACTCTTTAGCCATCACGAAGATGAGCACCGCGTTGAGCAGCTGGAAATCCCGGGTGAAGAAGAAGATTGAAAAAGGTAAAAGCTGGGAGGAGATCAGTCGAAAAGACCCGACACTTCAGAAAGAAGATTTCGAGATATTTAAGGCGTACTTGAACACCGAGGAGTGTAAAAAATGGACAAAATGGGGGCAGGATATGCGGGACCAAAACATAGGGCACCAACATCTCGGAAGCGATGGTTACCGAGGAAAACAGCCTATTTGGGAGAAGGAGGACCGCGAAATGGAATGTCTCGGAAAAGATAACCCCTGGAACAAAATCACGGATATACAAATTAGGAACTTTGTCCGATCCCGGTACTTCTTAGACTGGAAGACGGGGGAATTCGTGACGAAAGACGAGGACGTGAAGGAATTTGAGAAACATTTGGTAAGGATACATATATCTCAAGTACATGTATATTGCATTGATCTAATAATTAGATAATGGGCTCACCTTAATTTCCTTTTGTCCGAAGGAGAGGGAGTTGCGGAAATCTGACTCGTCCGAAGGGTCGACGAGTCGGTGGGACACGCCTTTCAACAGAGCGACGAACGCATACAAGAAAAGGCCGTTGGATGCCCCGCCGACGTCAGCTGGCCGTATCTCCGGCTTTGGGCTAAACATGAAGGTAGCCGAGTACTACTCATCAGATGCCAAGTCAAAAAAGAAGAGGAAGACGACATCGACTAAGGATGATGAGGAGGTCGCGGAGCTGAAGAAGAAGATGGCGGCTCTAGAGAAGAAACTTGAGAGCAGAGAGGTGGACCCCGACACGCTCAACCGATTAGTGGATCTGAGGCTCAAGGAAGTCATCCCCGCTGGGTTGATGGAGGGGATAGCTTCTTGGAATGCGGGGGGTCAAATTGGACCGATCCATCTGCCCACCTTCGTCGTCAGCAACTCAAGCATGAACCAGCAAGTGCCGCCGCAACAGCTGACCCCCCAGACGCCGGTGCCGCTCCTTCTGGTCACATCGCCGCCCCCTTCCGCAGCAATGCCGAAGAATGATGGGCCGGCCGCCGGCACCGTCGCCCTTGTCTCGACACCCGCCGAGCTTGACGCCATCACCAAGGTAACTAATTAGTTAGTCATGATCTAACTACGCCTTCTCAAGATGACTGTCATCTCATGATGCCTGGTATGTTGCCCAACAGGACGAACCTTGCGTACTCCTGCATCGTGTGGTGCCCGGCGGAGAGTTGGTGGATGTTGCTACCGGCACTATTATACAACCCATGCAACCCACTATGCACCACTCTCGAATGGACGAGAACGTGATGAAGGTGAAGTTGGCCAATGTAGTGCCGGAGTATCGCGACGTCCTCCCCCCTTTCAACCTCCAGGCTGCGACGAGGACAACTTGGTACTTGGAGAGTGCACGACTTGGGTGATGCAACGGCCGAAGAGCCAGATTCGTCTTGGGGGGGTCTTGTGATCAAGCGCAACACCGGCGCCACATCCCCTATGGCCCCGCAGAATAAGATCGTCCGGCCCACGAAGCAAAGAGCCCTCCAGACAGCACCCAAGGCCGCCGCCCCTCAGAACGAAACAGTACTCGTCGCCACCACCACCCAGAAGGAACCGGCGGTTGTTGCCACCACCACCCAGAAGGAACCGGCGGTTGTTGCCAGCACAACAAGGCACAAAGTGTTGTTGGGAAATATGCCGCAACGACCGGCCAAAAGATCATCAAATGCAGTTGTGCCTCAACCGCCGGCATCACAGCCGCCGGCATCACAGCCGCCGTCACCACCAAAGGACGTGGACAACCAGTTTGCTGGAGCCGCCGGTGTCGAAGACTATCATTACGATGACAATGTCGACATCAATGCCTACCTCAACACGGGCTACAGCCAAGATAGGTACATGCCTGATATGAATCGTGACGACGAAGCCTTCCGCAGTCACGACGATCAACCTAGACGTACTGAAGTCACGCAGCGTCTGACCTACCCGGAGGGTACAGTATTCAGCCCTGGCACACTGCATAAGACAATCGAAGGGTCGTCCCGAGCACCCGCACCCCTAGCTCCCTCACCCCCAGCTCCCGCAGCAGATCAAGCCACTGCCAGCAAGAAGATTAGGAAGAGACCTGCTAAAAAGGTCCAGCATACTAAGATCTTGGCCGACGCCGTGGTACGACCCCGTAAGGATGGCTTGACCCGCTTGCATGAAGCTGGGAAACCGATACTGGGTCCGGACGAGATACATGGGGCAACTGGACCAATGCTCACATTGCCGAACATTATCGTGATGCTAGAGGGTCTCCTTCTTCAAGACAAGTGTCCAAATTACCCTGTGTTCACGGTCAAGGTGCCAGAGGGCCCGGACTTCGTCAACGAAGACCCCGCGGGACTGTTCTTCATAGCGTATGAGGATATCTTCAGTCTGTTTCACTCGAGACGGCTGGACTATAACTTGGTCCGCCTATACGCGCTCAATGCTCAGCTGCAGATCCAGCGAGAGTTACCCCCTCGCGTTATGGTAGCGGATCCCTACTACATGCGTGATAGCCAGCTGGAGGAAGGATCAAGTACACGGACCAAGGCAGTGAAGTACCTCGAGAGCTTTATGTTGAGAAACAGTGAGAACAAGAGGGACATTCTTTTGCCTGTCTTCCCCGAGTAAGTCTCGCGACCGTCGTAGCTAATGTTTTTTTTCTAGATTTCATCTATTGCTTATCCTGGATTCAATTGCATGTGTTGAGCAGGGACACATACTGCACACTCGTCGTGTTTTGCCCACAGTGGTCACTTGCCCAATACTTTGACTCGTCGAATGTGACGAAGTGGAAAGACTACACCAGAATAAGGGGTGTTCTCGATGAGGCTATCAATGGCTACGCCCAAAATGGAGGCACATTCCAAAAGAAACAAGAATGTATCAGGCCGGGTACTGGCAAATACGGGTTCAGGCACGTGACCGAGTTCCCCTGCATCAAGCAGCCGGCTTGGAGCACGAAAGAGGCCTTCTATGCCCTCCATCACCTCAAAGGGATTGTCCGCGATGCAAACAATTTGAATCATCCTTCTAGACTCCGAGACTGGTCAAACAAAATGGCGGGGGAAATCTCACAGGAAGATCTTATACAAGATTTTCATCGCATCAAAGTCAAGTTGTCGGAGATAATCATTGAAGATGTCAACAAAAAGGGAGGGTCCTTGCACCAACCCATAGGGTTATGCCAGAGGGATATCCAGGAACGCCTAGAGCGGCAGGCTGATCGTAGGACGTGGATGACCAAGGACCTATATAAGCCGTTTCCGGCGCCGCTCCAGTTGAGGTATCGTTGATCGAGGTGTGCGTAGCTAGCTACTATTAGTTTGTTTAACAAAATTTGCTTAACTTATATAATCCTAGCTACTATATTAGTTTAGCTCTAAACTTAGGCCTAGCTAGCTACTATTAGTTTGCTCTAAACTTAGGCCTAGCTATAGCTACTATTAGTTAGCTCTAAACTCCTAGCTAGCTACTATTAGTTTGCTCTAAATTAACTTAGGCCTAGCTAGCTTTATGTTTGTATATCTTTGATGATGTTTATTTTTTGTTTCCTTAGTTGTTTTTTGTGAACATATATGACTTAGTTGTTTTTTGCATTATACTTACTAATATGGTTTGTGTCTATCTATATAGATGACGTACTACGTGGTGTCCGAGGGTCGGGTTCCAGGAGTCTATGACGAGTGGAAGGACTGCAAAGCACAGGTCGACAAGTTCAGCGGCAACTGCTATAAAGGATACAAGACTAGACACGAGGCGGTTGCGAAGTGGAGGGACCACCAGTCGAAACAGATGAACAAGATGGAGGCCTCCATCAAGCTACCGTTCTTGCTCACCATCGTCGACGTGCTTGTAGTCTATTTCATCTTAGCTTAGGCATTTGTAACTTGACAACTCGAGTAACTATGTGGTGACAATTATTGTTCGATGTTGTGTTTGACAACTCGAGTAACTATGTGATCACTTTGAGACAAATTCGATACTTTGCACTATGTATCACTCTTGTGATTAAGTAACTTTGTAAAATATCAGTAATATGTTATATGTTGTCAAATATCACTGCTGTGTATAATTCCTGTATATTCAAACTGTATACAGCAGAAACAAATTAAATTTCGAAAAACATCATCCTTTTCTGTGGCGCACCAGTAAATCTTTCTGTGGCGCATCACCTATGGGTGCGCCATAGAATCTTCTCTTTTCTGTGGCGCAGGTTGGAGGTGCGCCATAGAAGTCAGTATTTCTGTGGCGCAGGTTGGAGGTGCGCCATAGAAGTCAGTATTTCTGTGGCGCACTGGTTTGGTGCGCCACAGAAAATAATTTTGTGGCGTGAGTTCTGTGGCGCACCCCTGTGGCCCTGGGGTGCGCCACAGAATCTATTTTTGGTGCGCCACAGAAGAGGGTATCTCTACTAGTGGGAGAACTTGAGGAGGAAATATACATGGACCAACCCGATGGGTTCATAGTGCCTGGTAAACATGATTTTGTGTGCAAGCTAAAGAAGTCTCTTTACGGTTTGAAACAGTCTCCTCGACAATGGTATAAAAGGTTTGATTCTTTTATGATGTCACATGGCTTTTTAAGAGGTCTGATTATGATAGCCGTGTGTACATTAAATTTGTTGATGAATCGCCTATATACTTGCTGTTATATGTTGATGATATGTTAATTGCTGCCAAGAGCATGAAATAAATCACTACATTGAAGAAACAATTGAGTAGTGAGTTTGAGATGAAGAATCTTGGTCCTGCTAAGAAAATTCTAGGTATGGAAATTTCAAGAGATAGAAAATCTAGATTGTTATTTCTTAGGCAGGAGAATTACATTAAAAAAGTCCTTCATCATTTTAATATGCATGATGCAAAGTCTATTAGTACTCCTATTGCTTCACACTTCAAGTTGTCAGCATTGCAATGTCCTACTACTGACAAAGATATCGAGTACATGTCACGAGTTCCTTATGCTAGTGTTGTTGGTTCCTTAATGTATGCCATGGTGTGTTCTCGGCCTGATTTATCTTATGCTATGAGTTTGGTCAGTCGATGCATGGCTAATCCTGGTAAAGAACATTGGAAAACTGTTCAGTGGATTTTCAGGTACCTTCGCGGCACATCCAAAGCTTGCTTGAAGTTTGTCAAGACTGGTGAGGGATTCGGAGGCCATGTGGATTCAGATTTTGCTGCCGACTTGGATAAGAGGAGATCCCTCATATGTTATGTGTTTACAATTAGTGGATGTGCCGTTAGCTGGAAGGCTACTTTGCAGGGTGTTGTTGCACAATCTACTACTGAGGCTGAGTATATGGCTATTGCTGAAGCATGCAAAGAGTCAGTTTGGTTGAAAGGTCTGTTTGCTGAGCTTTGTGGAGATGATACTTGCATTAACCTATTTTGTGACAGACAGAGTGTTATTTACCTTACTAAGGATCAGATGTTCCATGAGAGAACAGAGCAAATTGATGTCAAGTACCATTATGTGCGTGATGTTGTTGCACAAGGTTTGCTGAAGGTATGCAAGATTAGTACTCATGATAATCCTGCTGATATGATGACAAAGCCAGTTCCTATTGCTAAGTTTGAGCTTTTCTCAAGCTTAGTTGGTATCATTGCCTAGCCCAAGAGGCTGTTTGGCGCCGAAGGTGTTTTCTTTGTGTGTTTCAGGTGAAGGTTCTCATTCATGCTACAAGAGGGAATTTGTCTCAAGGTGTCCTGTTATTTTATGGTGATCCAAATTCATATGAAGATAAAGGAAAGTTCGGCCTTCGCTACGCGGAGGCCCGTCGCCGGAGGCTTAGGGTAAGGTACGAGTTGATACCGAGTCGGAGTAGGATACACCATTACCGACCTAGTTAGGTCAGGACCGCTTTTATATACCTATTGTAATCCGCCGCACGGGATAAGCCACACATTGTAAATCCCGGCCCGATTGTGACCTCACCCGAAATTTGTGAAGTATTGCTGGCTGGCGCCCATGATTTTTCTCTTCCTTGTTGGAAGGGTTTTCCACGTTAAAATCTTATGTCCCCGTTGGTTCGATCTTGCTTTAACTCCATCGTTGTTTTGCAATTGCGTGTAACACGTCCCGTATCCAAACCTGTCGGATACCCAGATATCCATGAGTTTATGTACTACGTACATCAACATAACAATATTTCAGCACTCGAATGTTATTTTAACAGTAATATGAGCAAAATAGTAGCACCGCAGTAACATTTCAGCAAAATAACAACACTTTAGCAGTATTTCAACACTACATCACCATTTGAACAGCAAAAGTTCATGATTTAAACGACAATATATGATATAATTTTATGGTCAATGCATTGTAATATCAAAGCAATCACGTTAGCCGGGTATCCATTGGGTATCCATGCGGCGAATCCTTTATTCGTGCCCACACCATAAGTTAATGGATATCGGCCCCATAAAATCCGTGGGCGTAACTAGCTCTCCAAACCCTTCCCCATCGTGTCGGATATCCATGGATACTGGATCCATGGATAAAATTGGCATCCTTAAACCCCGCCCTTATGACTCCACATATCGCACATGAAACCAGCCATCATCGCCCCCACCCCCTCCCCGCCCTCAAAACTCCGGTGACATATCTCGGCACCCGCTGACCACGGCTGACAGCATCGCCCACGGCCAAAGTTCCCAAGCCCACCGCGCCTATAGCTCACATGCATTCGTACGGCCGCGTTGGACGTTGTCGTCCTCCTCAAAAATATCTCACGACTTCTAGCATGGCCGACTCGCTCCACCGCCGGCATCACCCATCTCGATTGCAGTAGCAGCACCACCGTCTTGCCTTGGTAGCATCATTATCCTAGCCTGGTAGCACAACCCTTCACCGCGGGAAGCAACATGCTGATTAATCGGCTGATTTATCTGGAATCATTGGGGCGGCGGGGGGGGGGGGGGGGGGGGAGGGGGGGTTGACCAATACGAGTATAACATAATGGCCAAGTTTATATGCAGAGCCAACTTTTTGGTCGACTCAGCTTGAATTTTATTACTTATCTGGTATCGTGGCTCGATTTATCATCTAGTTGTCGATGGTCTTGTAGAACCGTTCTTTAGCCCGAATTTTTCTTTTTTACTATTGATTCAAATGTAAGGAATCAAAGTAACACCTTCTATCGAATACTGGGCGACGCCTGGAGATTGCTGGATCGGTGGAATTCGATCGCAATGCTCGGTCATCGAAGGTGAGATTGGAGGACTAGCAACGGTGTTCGGAGTCTTTGCATCGATGGGGAGCTGGCTTGGAGTTACAAGATTCGTGGCAGCCGTATGTCAGAGGGGGCGACAATATGCGTGAAGTCCAACGTCCTACCTTTGAGGGTGAAAACCCAAGGTCTGGCCTTAATTGGTTGTGACTGGCACTGGTCTTCTTGGAGCCGTTGTATTGAGAGCGAGGATTATCTTCAGGGTGAAAACTCAAGGTCTGGCCTTAATTGGTTGTGCCTGGCACCGTTCTTCTTGGAGACGTTGTTTTCGAAGAGATGGATATCAGCTGTTGTTTAGGTGGTGGTTGTGCGGATACCGCGAGGACTGTAACTCTGTAGCGGGACTTTTCTTTTTTATTGCCTTTCGGTTGTGTGCATCCATTGCGTTGTTGCAGAGGCCAGGTGTAATTTGTATCTCCGTGATATTAATATACTTCCCTTTATAAAAAAAAATGTCATAGGCCGCTATTTAAAACTGTGCTTACGTTTGAACAACCACTCTTTCCAAAGTATCAACGGTTTAGGCATTTTCATGGACAGCCACTCATAGTTGCTAATAGCGCGTTATAGCATTTTCTGCACTGTGACGATAAGTGCATTAGCGCGCTAAATGTACCAAAACCGTTAAATAGCACGCTACAGAGGCGATTTAGGATCGCTATAGCGTTTCAAGCAGGTCGACGCTAAATTTCATAGGCAGCTATTTAAAACTATGACAACCAGCCATGGGCAGTGTGCTTACGTTTGAATAATTGAAATATAGCTCTTAAATGGAATGGGGTATTGCTCATTTATCTCTCCTGGATGCACAAAAATGATAGGATTTAATTGAGATGAAAGACCATAGTTGTGGAGTCGCATGATCTTATCTAACTGCACACAATCGATTTGAAAAGCACCAATAAGCAAATCTCGCACTCAATTTTTTTGTTTATCTCCAAATGATCCAAGTTAGGAAATGTTGAATGTTGCCATTTTTTGTTGTTGTTTATCACAAGGGGTTTGCAGCTAAATGACCCTGCTTGGCTTAGTCCTGCGCCATATACTGTATTCTAATCATATTGTCATACTCCCGTTGAAGGTTAAAAGAAAGACCATGGACTTTGAAGATGGCATGTTGCCTTTTTCTTACACTGAAAAGGATCAGAGATCACATAGAGAAAGAAAACCAAGGGTTGTATGCTGGTCGTTCATCTAGACGAGGTTGAAAAATGTGCTTTACTCTCGAGATGTCAGGTTTATCCCATATCAACACATGGATAACTAATCTGAAAATGAGACGATTAGATGCTTTTTTTTGTCTTATATGCATAGTAAGTCGAGTTATATGTTTTTTTACAAAATTTTATATCTTAAATAAGGTTAGTTTCTCTAAAATATTATATTTACATGTACGGAAATAAAAGTTTTTATGACTGACCGTGGCAATGCACGGGCATTAAACTAGTAAGAACATAAAAAGATGGAGTAATTTACACGTCACATGGAAGAAACATAGAAGGGAGAATCGGAGCTGCATGATACAGATCAGACAACGGCCAAAGTGTTCAGCTGTTAGTATAGAAGCACGTTTTTTTTCTTTTCTTTTTTTGAAATTAAGTACAGAAGCTAGCACGTTAGTCATTTAGGTTTCCAAAAAAAGCAGACTGTAGTATTTCTTTGCTGTAATAAAAATGTACTGAACTCACGTGAACGCTTCTGGTTTACATGCAACCTTGAACGTGCACCCGGCCTCAAGTACTCCAACCAAATTTTCAAGTGTATCAATTTGATTCGAAAAAAGACTAATTAACGTGACAACCTTCAGACTATTCCCATTCGGGTTTCCGGTCATACTCCATGTCCATGGAACTGGAATACTGGATGCTCTCCTCCGTCAGCCAAGGCAACATCTCCAGGAACTGCTCCTGTTCGTAGTTATCAGATATCTCCAGAAAACGGAGCCTCGGCGTGGAGATCCCAATTTCCATCCTCTCGTCCGGCACATTCAGATCGGCCCCGACCTCGGTGTGGCACTCGACAATGGCGAGATGCACAACAGAGGGCGTCGCCCTCGAGAAAGCAGCGCACGAGGGCGAGACGAAGCAGCGCCGGGCAGCAGGAGAAGTCCAGGAGGCCGTCGACGAGGTGGACGGCGTCGAGGTACACCGTCGTGAGGTTCGGCGAGGCGAACACTGTTGGAGACCGCGGCCGCCATGGTGTGAGCTCGTCCTCGAAGCGGATCATCAGTGTCGGGGCGTGGCACCTCGGGGACAAGGCGTGTCTGACCCAGATCTCGACGTGGGGGCCAACCTCGCCGGGCATCTCGAACTCGGCATCGTTGTACGGGGATTCCGGATGGACCGGCGGGATCTCAAGGTTGGCGTCGAAGTCAAACAAGCGCAGCGGTGGCGACTCGCGGTTGATGAGCAGGGTGTCGACGAAGAGCAGGAAGTCGTCTCCCTTGCCCTGGACGCTGACGGCCGGAGTGGACCGCCAGAGGTGGCGCCACCGGCGCGAGAGAAGGGACGACTTGATGGCCTCCAGCGAGGGAAAATAGGAGAGCACGTGGTTCAGAAGCTCGTCCGGCAGCGCGCTCAACCGATCGGCGGCGCCGCCGCCACTCATTTTCTTTTTAACTCAGAAGATTGATGCGAAGGTGCAGGCGGCTATGTAATGGAAAGAGGAGGAGGAGATGGATTCGTCGGGGTTCCTGGCCTCCTGTATATGTAGCTAGGGTTTTGCAGGCAATCGCTTTAAAAATGGTATGAATATTATCCGGTACGATTTGCAACGTGATTGCCTTCCGTTGCCGAGGTATTCCATTCCATCGTCAGACAATGTGAGATTCCCTGATTTTGATGTCTTTCCTAATAACTGTAACTCCTAGTACATGAATCGCCTCCGGCCGCTCTGCATGTCTAAACAAAGTTCTGCATTTCTATGGGAACCTTTTTGATAAATTGTGACTCTTGTTTGGCAATCTCCTAGTGAGGATTATTTTATATGTATTTTTTTAAATTACAGCTTTATTTGCCTTAATTTTTTGTATACCAGATAAGTAATTTTTTGTATCTTTGGCATAAAGAAAAAAATTTGGTCTGATGGAAGCATCACTTTTCTATTTCGGTGAAGACATATATGCTCACGAGATGAAACAAATACCACTGCCTACCAAAACAAAAACGTTTTCAAATAAAATTTGGCCAATAAGAGAAGGCCCAAAAATATGGGCTTATTTGTTGGACAACGCTGGGCGTCCTCCGGGGGATAGAAAATTTTCATCCCCCGGGTCCCCTGACTGACACGTGTCCATTTTTTGCCTAAAATTCGTATTTGCTCTGTGTAGCAAAAAAAAACACCCCGCTTTTGCTCCTATGTAGCAAAAAACGTTTAACCTCAAAAAAGAACAGGAAAAGTCAGACCTCGTCGGAGACTTCGCCGGAGACCTGGCCGGAGTTACTGTAGCAAAAAAAAAATTGCTACAGTTGCAAAAAGTCGATTTTTCACCGGAGACTTTTGCTCGCCGGAGGAATAGCGGAGCAAAAATTTTATTCTAAAAAAGCAAAAACATAACGATATTGTAGCAAAAAAAATTATTCTATTAGAGCAAATAATCGGACCTCGCCGGAATTGTAGTAGGAAAAAATTTGTACAAAAAAAAGAAAAAAAATACGTAAAGTAGCAAACATTTGACCTCGCCGGAGATGCTGCTGGAGTTATCGTAGCAAAAAATTTACACAAAAATAGCAAAGAAATTACACAAATGTAGCAAAAAAAATCGGTCTTCGGGGAGTACCATTGCCGCCCTCGGGAGCATTGCCGAGCTCCACCCAATGAGAAGCTTCGTCGCCGTCCTCCCTCTGCTCGGCGTGTGATGTGCGCAGGAGCAACAACGCAAGAACTATGTCTTGCACCTCGAGCCCAGGGAAGACATCACCACCGACGCGGTCGAGGTCGCGGCGTCGTCGAGGTCGTGGTCGCCCATGGCGCAGGCGAGAAACTGGTGTCGACCTCCATGGGTGCTGCGATGGTGGAGCGGCGGCGCGACCTCCATGGGTGCTGCGATGGTGGAGCGGCGGCGCGGCCTCCATGGGTGCTGCGATGGTGGAGCTGCGGCACGGCCTCCATGGGTGCTGCGATGGTGGAGCGGCGCGGTGCGGCCTCACCGGGAGCGGCGCGTCGCGGCCTCACCGGAGCGGCGGCCTCGACTTGTTTGCGTGGGAGGATAAGGAGAAAAGTAACAGATACGAGTGGATGGGAGGGAGTTGGTTGTAGTACGTGGGGCCAGCCAACGTGGTGCGCGCGACCCGGAGGATCATCCTCCGGGGGATTACCAACCTTTTCCTTATTTGTTTGGCCTGAGCTGATTAGATGTGAAAATGGTCGCATCCCAAGGAAAATTGTCCCAACACCGAAAACGAATTTAAAGCGTCCAACCCCAATCACTACGGGAGGGCCGCTCGTTGCCGTGTGCAATAAATCGGGTACACATCAACGTCTATCTTTACCATGTAGCACACACGGCAAAGAAAAATACAGGACAAAGAGAGAGAAATGCTCACGTCAAGGAGAGACACACCACAAAGACAGAAAAATACACACAACAAAGAGAGCACACGGCATAGACTTTGCCATGTGCATGCACACGTGAAGGACACAATTCTTTGTCGTGTGCATGCACACGGCAAATATGTATTTTTCTACTACTTTTATCTTATTCTAATGAATTCATTTTTTATTTATCTATTTCCGTGGCATAGTTTGTGACAAATTGCCCATATTTGACACATAGTTGTGTCTTGTTACGGGAAACAATCTTGCCAACGTGTTTTTCAAATTATTTTTACAAAGACTATTTTCCATTTTCCAAGTGCTAAAAATGACTTTTTGGGAAGCAAGTACAAGAAATATGGAGTGCAATTGCAATCATTCAATTTTCACACAATTTATTTCCTATTTTATGGATAATAACCAAGTATAATGATTTTTCTCCCATTCTACCTATCATTTTCTATTTTCTAACTGCAAAATATGACATTTTTTGTAAAGCAGGTACAAGAAATATGGTGTAAAATTGCAACCATTCAATTTTCATACAAATTAGCTCCTATTTTATGGATAATATCAAAGTATAATGAATTTTATCCCGTTATACCTAATTTCTCCCATTTAAACGACTTTATGGCGATTTACCTAAAGTAATTCAAACTTGAACTACAAGTGTGTCATAGTTTGCTCTAATTTTGAAAAAAAAATCGTTTTCATGTACACAAGTAGTGGTTATAGAATAGAACAATCAATAATTTTGATTTTTTTTTTAAATACATGGTTGGATTTTTAATCTCGTCCATTGTAGAAACCAAATTTTAATTTGGTTATATAACAATACATGGTTGGATTTTTAATTTGGTTCATTATAAGACCCAAATTTTATCAAGGAACTGGTAACAGTTTCCGGTTAACAAAACATATAACTCGGAGTACTTAACATAGTTGATCGACATTCAGCATGATCATGCAGGTTATTTGTCATATTAAAATGCCAACGTAGAGTACAACATGCAAGGAATATATCCACGAGCTCGAGCTTTTCCATCACGTCAACAAGTTTCACAAACACAACTAGGAAACTTCCGTACAAAGTTGATGATGATCCAAAGCTGCTACACATCATTCTTCTAGGCATTGCGAGAGAGTGTCATCAAATAATAATAACAAAAATAGATAATCAACTACTAATAACGACCATCGAGAGTGAAATGAGTGTGTCAGTTTAGTACTTTGTTATCCTAACAATAAACTCTTACGTTTTGCTAGACTTTTAACCAAGTCTATGATCATGAAAATGTGATCATCCAACAAAGCGTAAGGTAATCTTAGAGACAAGATTATGAACTCTTGTTTGTTCATATCTTCAGACTCACGCAAAGATTCTCCTTTGAAAAATCAATTTTGTAGTGCTATAGCGGATGAAGCATGATGACATAAACTTAATTCTGAATTTGGAGATAGAATAATAACTGAATATTATTGTCTCTAAATCATATCTCCAAAAATTCCCTAATCGGATTCGGCCATGGCCTAGATTCTTGGCCGGTGAGGACTCGATATCCGGGCGGCAGTTGAGCCTGTGTCGAGAGTCAACTAGAGGTTCATGGAGCGAACCAGGTGAAAACCCTTATCTTCAGCCGCTGGCTGAAGTCAGTGATGTCATACTTTGTGGCGTCGCCTTCTCGAAGGCATCGCCGTGGTGAACTCCCGCCCTACTTTGTTGCCTCGGGGGGTAAACCCTAGATCAATGGATTGGATTATGCTAGCACTATGGTATGTTCCGTTGATTTGTTGTCAAACACCATTCCCCACCTTTCTATTCAGCCAGCTTCCTCGAATTTTTCCAAAAGTTTTCTTGGATTTCAAGGAATTTCAAATTTGAGCAAAAATCACATAAAATTTCAGCTCTCCGATTTCTAGATAGATTTTGTAACATGTTTTTCTTTGTCGTCATTGATCCGATTTGAGTGATTCAAGTTTTCACGTGAAGCCTAAAACATTATCTACGCATTGAGTGATTCAAGCTTTCACGCGAAGCCTAAAATATTATCTACGCAACCACATCAACAGATCGGCACGACATTGAAAACCCCCGGCCACAAGTCTGTCATCATCCACAAGAGAGGTATCAATTGCTTCCTCTTGAACTAACCTGTTGTTCGTGTACCTTTCCCATTCGGACTAGCTCCTTTACATTGATTGGCATTAGACTAATGGCATCGAGAGTGTGTGTTTGGCACTTGTGAGAGCGTAGTTCTACTAGGCTTGGCATTTGTATCCCCATATAGAAAAAAGTGAAAAGAGAAAAAAAAAAGAGAAAAGAAGAAAAGATCGATGCCAAGTGATATCCCTTGTAGGAACGTGTAGCTTCACGTCGCAAAAGAGAAGAGAGTGACCGGTTTCCACGGTGCGAATCTTGTTGCCTCTTATAGTTTGCGTTTTGAGCTAGCATTCTCCTTGTGTTGGTGTGGCATTGAGCTTAGTCTTTGATAGGTACATTTCGTCTCCGCTCGCCCAATGGCCGCACTAACCCCATTAAGCATTTATGTGCGTGTGTTCCATTTTTGTCCTCCATTAGGTTTGGTTCTTGTGCTAACATTTCATTTAGGTTCTTTTCCACGTTTAACAACACACTTTTCTTCCGATTTGTTGATTTTCCTTGCCACTTTTCCTCACCCATTTGCCTTCCACATAAAGTGTGTGTGTTGTCGTTTGCGGTTTTCTTTCGATCTTTTTGGACTCACTTTGGACATACAGCCCTACACCTAGGCTCGTCCACTAGCCTCAATACGACCAAAAAAGGTAACGTTGTGTAAGTGAGACATCCATTTCTTCATATCGAACTTGTGTGTTTTTGAGATGGCTAGGTAAGGAGTGTTCACAAGTCCGAGCTCGGAAGATGAAGGAACCCCGTTCTTCTACGGCAACGCCCACAACTTCGTCAACCGCCACGAACATTTTCATATTTTCCAACTTGCTCCTACGGATTGGAGCGCTTGGACCATCAACTACAAGCTCATCACACTTGATTGAATGATCACATGGCGCGTATCGACATCAACTTGGCCATCCTTGCCAACCGCCATGGATCATCATCGTCCTCCAAGTCGCGTCGTTCAAGCCACCAACCCAATCTCATCACCAAGCTCGTCGCTATGATCATCACCTCCACATGGAAGAGAGTGGTAAACCTGGCTCTGATACCACATCACCACCTAATACTCCACAAGCTCCTCGACGACATTGGTTTGAGCATAGCTCGCCATCACCACCTCCTCAACACCGCAAAGGCCGTGGTGACCCTCTTCAAGATAACCCTCTATGACCGTACCTTCACCAACATCATCACACACCTCCGCCAAGCTCCACTCATGACTATGTTCGACATGTCTTCGTGGATGGTGTTCGACCACATCCAAGACTTCCAATGAAAAATGCGTGCCACCACCACAATGACCGCCAAGAGCAAGACCCTTATCAAGAAGGTGACCATGACAATGATGCTAGTGGTTTCCGCGAAGCATGCCTCCAACAACTTAATCACAATGACCACCGGCGCCATCCTATCCATCATGACCGCCAACGCCAAGCCAATGACGATGAACCACATGACCTTCCACCTCCTCTCTTTGATGAAGACCCAAATGAGAGACCTCCTCAACAACAAGCAAGTGAGGATGCTCCACATGATCTTTCACTTCCAATATTTGATGAGGACCCAAATGAGCGACCCCATCAACAACAAGCAAGTGAGGATGCTCCTCATGATCTCTCACTTACAATGTTTGATAAGGACCCACATGGGCGACCCTGTCAAAAAACAAGCAAGTGCGGATGCTTCCAATGATCTTTCACCTCCTCTTCTCGATACGACCAACATTAGTGACCCCATCGACAACATGAATATAACACTTTGAGCGCTCTTTGCTTCAATGTCCCAAGGTTCAAGGGCCATGAGCGTCATCATCCTCATGAGGAGTGGGAGCCTCCTCCTCATCGCCACCAAGAATGTACTTTCTCGTCGTGCCTCGCCATCGACAAGGATCAAGGCCAACCTCGCCATGGACATTATGATACTACTACTTCAGCAAGGCAAGAGGCGAGAGGCACTTCACCACAAACTATGATCCACAACCTCAATGTGCGACATCCTTAGAGAGGAATATGGACTTCATGATCAAGCGCATGAGGAATGCCTACCTCTCCATGGATGTCATGATCCTATTCCTTCATCAAGGCACGAGGCGAGATTCCCATCACAAACAACTACGGCCCGCAACCTCCATGTGCGACATCCTTTGAGGAAGTACTATGGACTTCATGATCAAGAGCATGAGCATCCTTCATCACCACAAGCACAACAACAACATCAAGGGTGCGAAGTGATTCCTCCAATGACACAAGATCAACATCACAATGAGCATGAGGATGCAACTCCACCAATTTATGATGAAGCTCCACCAATCTATGATGAAGAATTCGATGCATGTGACCTTGTGAAATATGCTTGTCCCTTTCCAACCTCTCAAAGGCCATGTCCTCATCACCATTCTCACTAAGAATATCATCTTCACCGTCATCAACCACTTGAGGATGCGACAAGGCATGGCTTACACTACCACATCACGGAGATGATTGAGCCTTCTTCGACACAAGCCATGACACTACTGCCTCCTCCAAGAAAGCCCGAAATTCCACCATCTAGGTTCAACCCAAGAGACGAGATGATCGAGCTTTCTTCGCCACATGCCATGACACTACCTCTTCCTCCAAGCAATGCAACAACTTCGACAAACCCGCACACCTCAAGTGCCAAGATTTTGGAGCCTTCTATTTTTTCCTCTCAAGCTTCTAGTGAGATGAGTGGTGAGAGAGAGATCCACCATTACGTGAGTGAGAGCCACAAGCCTATAATGATTGGAAAAAGCATGAGTGTTCAAAAATGCATAACCTTGATTGCTACCAAAAGTGAGATGATAGTGGAGAGAAAAATCCCATATGTTCTTATTGACACTAACGGATTACCAACTCTCTCTCCATCTTTGTTGTCTCTTTTGCAGAAATTTGGTGACCCTCTCAAGCATGCTAGCCCTCATGGACTATTCACCATACATTGCTCTCGACACCGCATGAACATCAACACCGACTTGAAGATTTGGAAGGAGTACATTCCGCACGTCAAGGTCTAAATGGACTTTGACAAGCGAATCCACGACAATGCATTCTCCACCCACATCCCACAAGTCAAGATCTACACGGCATTTGCCAAGCACATCAACCACAAAGAATTCTCCGTCTACATCCCCCACGTCAAGATGTGAATGGAGTTAGACAAGCGCATCAACGACAACACATTCTTCGTCTACATCCCACACGACAAGATGTGCATGGTGTTCGAAAAGCGCATCAACGACAATGCTTTATCCGTCTACATCCCACACGTCAAGATGTGCATGGAGTTCGACAAGCGCATCAATGACAATGCCTTCTCCGGCTACATCCCACATGTCAAGATGCACTTGGAGTTCGACAAGCGCATCAACGACAATGACTTCCATGACTACATACCAACCGTCAAGATGTACTTGGACTTAGACAAGCGCATGAACGACAATGACTCCCACGACTACATACTGATACGTCCAAAACGCATCTCCTTTTTCAAACACTTTTCTTATGGTTTCCCCTAATCTTGTGAGTTTTGAATACCACTAACACGGAATAACGCTGTTTTCAGCTGAATTACTTTGGTGTCTTGTTTTTATGCAGAAAAATCAAGTTTCGGGAAAATGCCTAGAAAAGATTTCATTGAGCTTATATCACCAGAAGACCCCAGGAGCCAGAAGGAGACCCGGAGAGGGGCCAGGAGGAGGCCAAACCACCCCTGGGCGCGCCCCCCTAAGCCGCGCCGCCTGGTGCTGTGGGACCCCCAGGCACCCCCTCGGGCTCCCTTTCGACTACTTATGCCCCGTAAACCTAAAACGCGAGGGGGTTCGTCATATTCCACAGAAACACAACAGAGCGCCTCCGCCACCCCGAAACTCAATTCGGGGTTCAAAAGTTTCTGTTCTGGCACCCTGTCGGGACGGGGATTCGAAGGAGACCATCGCCATAGACACCGCCACTCTTTCTGCATCAACCATCCATGATTCCCCCGTCCATGTGTGAGTAAACCCCGCTGTAGGCTGAGAGGGATGGAAGGGATTGGATGAGATTGATCATGTAATAATGTCAGATTGTTAGGGCATAGTGCCTAGTAACAATTGTTAATGATTTCTACTGTTGTTGCAACTTGTTATGCTTAATGGTTGTCACTAGGGATCGAGTGCCATGATTTCAGATCTGAACAGGTTATCGTTTCATGAGTATAATTATGTTTCTTGATCATACCTGCATGTTGTTTACACATATTGTTGTTCGGAACCCGAGGCCCTAGAGTGACAGAAATTGGGACAACCGGAGGGGATTGCTATGATGTGAGGATCACATGTGTTCATGGAGTGTTAATGCTTTGCTCCGGTGCTTTATTAAAAGGAGCATCTTAATTACCAGTAGTTTCCCTAGAGGCCCCGCTGCCACGGGCTGGTAGGACAAAAGATGTTGTGCAAGTTTCTCATTGCGAGCACGTACGACTATATTGGAACACATGCCTATGGTTAACCTAGAACTTGGATGCTTTATTATCATGATCTGCAATGCCCACGTTATTATTATTACATGACCTTTGTTATCCATGCAACGCCCGTTCATCCATTCCCTCTATGCCTACGGTACTCCCTTCATGTTGTTTTCCGTGATTGCTACTAATGTTACTATTTTATTCCTGCTGTTATTTTACTACTACTGCTGCTATAAAGTTGTTACCACTGATAATTTGTTACGAGCAAGTCTACTTTCAGGTGCAGCTGAATTGAGAACCCAGTTGTTAAGGCTAATAATTATTCTTTGGCTCCCCTTGTGTCGAATCAATAAATTTGGGTTTTACTTCCCTCGAAGACTGTTGCGATCCTCTATACTTGTGGGTCATCACATACCAACCCTCAAGATGTACATGGACTTCGACAAGCGAATCAACGACAATACAAGCAATGGAGTGGCATGCAACCAATATGTCAAGTTCATCTACACTCAACCGTTTCCGCATGCAATGGAGGAACCACCTCTGGAGCTATTCGACGACTACTACAACGCCATTCGTGATCTTCATCAACTAACCAAAGAGGACCATTTCAAGATCGTCATCGCATTTGGACCACCTCCACTATGAGCATACCTTTGAATGACCTTCTATAAGCGGCTCAACTTCAACGACATCTTCGTTGTCAACATTCCTCCTCCCCTCATGGTTACACACGCGGAAGGATGTTCAAGAGTCGAGGACAACTCTTTTCCAAGAGGGGGAGATGATGCAACACACCCCATTCTACCAAGACCGACATCATTACTAGACAAGGTGAACTCAATCCTCTCTCTCTCTGTCTTTGATGACTTGCGAATGGCGGGCCACCTCATAGATCCACTATATGCATGCTCAGGTGTGACCCCACATTGGAGCCCCAAGACGATGCCCAAGAAGCTCAAGAACATGCCCAAGATAGTGCCCAAGAAGCTAGCAAGGAAGATCAAGAAGAAGGCACCGAGGAAGGAAGAGGGAAGAAGGAGGAAGAGGTGTGTAGGAAACCCAGCCTGCACCCTGGCCAGGCCGGCCTCCAGGCCGGCGCCCTAACAGAGCCGTCCGGTCTCCCTGCACACCCTAGGCCGGCTCCCTTCCCGAGCCGCCCGGCCTCCGCCCCGACCTGGGCCGACCTCCCTGCGCCTACAGGCCGGCCACCAACCCGAACCGCCCGGCCTCCCTGCGCCTTAGGCCGGCAACCAAACCGAGCAGCCGGCCACCAGCCCAACCAGGCCGGCCTCCAGGCCAAATTTCCTGCCAGCTCGCAAAAGTGGGGAAAAGGCCCCCTTTTCACCCCCACCTACCCCCTAGGCTATATAAGGGTACCCCTTGGACCAGATCTATGTTAGAGATGAATTTAGACATTTGAGCTTTGCTCTTGTACCCCTCTTGTGAGGCTACTCCTATGATTTGTATCTATGACTGTATCAAGGCTACTCATACGATGTGTATCGAGGATCGTATCAAGATTCACCAAGTTACCTATCCTTTCCCCTTGGGATACAGTTAGGGACTTTCTAATCTTCCTCAACTAATCCTTGAGGTTCTATTGGCGTGGTGGACCGGCCACGGGTGTGAAGCGGTTTCCTATAAGGTGAGTTCGGTTGGATCGATCGTCCCGTAGGAGGCCATTGCGGCTTAGTTAACGGGAGATTTGGGTTCTTCAGTTCTTTCTAGTTATCTCCCCTCGATTCCCCTCTCGTGTTCATCGTGTTCATTGTTCGTTCTTCGTGTTCTTGGACAATTCGAGAAGATCGGGCCACCCAAGAGGTTAATCCCTACATCACGGTGTGGCTGGACGAGCTTAATCCCGAACGCGTAGCCGTGGCTTCGAAAATGTATAAACCCGAGTTGTTACCACATGCGCTTGAGAGAAACTTGCGAGGAACCAAAGGGTGCATCCTCTCGGCTAATAAAAGTAGAACTCTTGATCGTCCAGACGGTCACGAAGACGGACCGGAGACCACAGTGCAGTAGGAATCGGTAGGCGAGGTTGTAAACCCTAGACACCAAAGGGCCCTAGGTCTAAGTGTCGTGTTTATGCTAGATACTAGTCCGCAGCGTCAACATAGAATAATTTTTTCTCGTCTCGGGCGTAGCAAGGCTCGCGGTAGGACAACCTCGTACAGGCTCTTGTTCCGGGAAAATTGGAAAACGCAAAGCTATGAACTTGAGTGGCCCTAAGGTTGGTCACAGTGGGAGTAACATAGCTAGTAAAATCAGTGCCACGTAAACAAAATAGATGATGTGGCATATATTTAATAGGGAGATAGATGAGGGTGGTAACTAGCTATGTTACCGTACATCACACATTCCAATACACAATGAGTCTATAGACTAATTACTATGACACTACCTAATGTTATTTCCCACTAGGGAGGTAGTAACATAGTTTAGAAAAACGTGTCTGTTACTCTCCATTATGACTAGCCTAACTGGCTTGTTGATGACGCATCCATGGTAGAGATGGCTCTGATGGGCTGTGTTGATGACGTAGCCAGGGATTTTTTTTTTGATGGTTCTGTCCGGTCAAAATCCAATGATCCATCACACTGACAAAAAAAATAAACAACTGGCTCCAGCGTCCAAGTACCAATCATTGTCAAAGAAACAGTTTCGCTCGCATGCCTCCATAGAAAAGGCGATATGGGAGGCAACCTATCTGCCCCCAATTACACCGGCCATCACCTGTCCCTGCCTCCTCCATTGGCCACTCCGGCAACGCGAGGAGGTGGGGACCATGGCGCCGGCTTTTAGTTAGGGTTTGCCTAATATTTTCTTGGGGCGCCGTTGGGTGGTCGGAGCGGCGTCCGGGCAAATAAACCTGCCTCAAGTCCACTCCCATACCGGCGACGACCTTCACGGCGGAGTTTCGGAGTTGATGGCAACGTGTCCTGCTTGGTCACTCAGATCGGTAGCTTGGTCTTCTTGCCTTTTTTAGAACTGGCGAGATCTGTTTCTCGGTGTGTCTGTGGCGTTCGTGGTTACTCGCAACGACGCTGGCGGCCGGGGCGAGGTGGTTTTTCGGAAGCGAGGATGCTGGTCCGGAGGTGGTGGATCTGCCGTTCCTCTTCGACTTCGTCGATGGGAGGCGACAGATCTTGGTCCAAGACAGCACGGGAAAGTCCCCCGGTCGACGTGCCACGGCGACATGTGCCTTGTTGTATGCAGCGGGCCTGTTCATCGACTCATAAAGCCTCGTTGGCGATGGTGTTTTCTCGGATCTTGCAATGGTGGAGGCTCGACGTCTCTTCCGGCGTTCGTCTCGGCGGTGCTGGAGTTGGGACCGGCTAAAACTACACATTTTCTGTTGTATTTTTGTTAGAGCAAAGGTCACAGCAAGGTCCTCGGTCGAGTCACAAATCTTTATTTGGCTTATATTCCCCTCTCTCTCCTTAATTAGCTGATCTCTCTAGTTGACACCTCAAGATTTTGTTGTGTTGCAAAACAGAAAACCCTGATTGACAAAGTTTTTACTCTTCTACCTTGAATCCTTGATAACTCTGAGAAATACCCGCGCTTGCTTGCTGATACTTTGATTCAACTGCAGGATGCAGAGGAGCACAGCATTTTGCGATTCCTCTCGGTGGTCGTTTGGGCGATGATCCTGGTTGGGGTTGTCCTGTGGATGGTGAGATAAGTTAAGTGGTATCTGCCCAAGAAGGTGTCGTGTTT
The DNA here is from genome assembly GCA_028641055.1 of Alopecurus myosuroides. NCBI lineage: Eukaryota > Viridiplantae > Streptophyta > Magnoliopsida > Poales > Poaceae > Alopecurus > Alopecurus myosuroides. The sequence continues at coordinate 92,917,676 of CM054057.1, forward strand.
CTGCCCAATCTTTATCCTCGAGGTCCTCATGTTTGGTTCACGTCACCATTGCTGAACACGGACCAGGAATTGGATTACAACACTCGTGAAGAGATTGCCCAACTGTGAGATTATTATAAAATCAAGAAAGAAAAATAATTCAGCAATAAGAGAATTAGCTATTACACTAACTAGCATCGATCATTGTCCGGCCGAGAGTGTACATCCAAAACCCCGCCAGATTCATCAACCGATACCTCCTGGACCACGATGGAAGTCACCGGGAACCCCGGGAACCCAGCCGCATAGCGAGCGGCCGGCTCGGGGAGGCCGCAGCGATGGTCTAGCCGGAACATGTGTCCAAAGGCACGGAAGGCTCCCTCGACGGCCGCGGCGCGGAGCCCGTAGCTGACGGCGGTGAGCGGCCCGACCAGGTGCACGGAGAAGACGGAGGCCGCGCCTGCCGAGGCTACAATGGAGTTCCAGTGGTCGTCCGTCTGGCGCGCGTGGGCCACGACGCGCTCGACGGCTTTGTCGACGCCGGACTTGGCCGCACGGCGAGTGATGACCGGTGCGCTTGTGGCCACCTCCTGCACCCCGCCGGCCAGCCGGTGGCCGCTCGGCGAGTAGCATAGTCCCTTGAGGAAGTAGAAGGCCGTGTTGATCACGACGCTGGAGATGACTCTCTGCCGCACGTCGTCGGCGAGGCGCTCCGGGTCGGGGAACGCCGACGGCGCGATCATCGTGGTAACCGATCGATCGGCGCGGCTCTCCTCGTTCGATGGGTTCGGCGGTGGGCGGTTGTGGCTTGGATCACAAGTTGACCGCGATAGATTCAGAAACCTCGATGCAGTTACTCGATCTGCGCTTTTTTTTTTTTTTTGGATAAACTCTTCATTCGTCAGAGAATAGCTAGGGATAACCCAAAGTTAAAAATAGCTGGCTATGCGTCTTAGCCGCTGTATTTTTCAGACCATTTAGGGTTTTCAACAAAAACTAAGCCATTTAGCTAAGTCATTTAGTTATAGTGAAGCTCCTTTCAAAAAAAAAAGTTATAGTGAAGGTATAAGAGCATCCACAATGGGGCGCTTACACACAGGCGCTAGGGATTAAATTCCGGCCGTTTTGGCTGATTCCTGCTAGTTTCCTAGCGTCCGACGCATAAGTAAGAGTCTGGCGCTAAAAAATCAATGCAAATTTTGCCTACCTATGCCGGCGCTTACAAGCACGGACTAACTGCTCAGTTAGCGTATGTGGGTGCTCTAACAGCGCTAAATCATTTAGCGTTTTCAAAGAAACAGAGAAAATTCCATGAAACTTAGGAGTCATATATTGATACCATCTATAGTGAAGCAATAACGGCGATTAACCATTTAGCATTTAGAAAAAATAGAGAAAATTCCATGAAAATTAGGAGTCATATATTGATATCATCTAAAAATATAACCATATACAAATGTGTATTAAAAATCATGATTATTGTAGATATAAGTGGAGCGCATAAATGCTTACTACATAACTATGTTTAATTTTCAAATTCAATCCATAAATGCAACCGTTTTATCGGGAGAAATAATGACATATTTTTGTCCGATTTAACGTTTCACCATGAATTAGCGCGCTATTAGTGTCCGGGTCTGTTTAGCGCTAAATGTGCATGCTTTGCGATGAGCTCTCAGAGTCCGCTATAGCGCTGATATAACGTGCTATTTAAAACTTTGGGATAAACCCAATACAGAGAAGTGACTTACAACAAGACCGACGGTGACGGCTCAAGGAATTTGCAACTGGGTATTCATGTGTATTCATTTTGTCAAACTCATAGATATTTTCTGAAAATTGTCAAATATTTCACCAAAACCAACACTGTTTTGTAAAAATCATGGGTATTCACATGAATACCCAGGAATACCCCTAGCGCCCCCTAGACCGTGCGTAGAAATCAAATACTTGGGTTCATCTCTCGAGCCAAGAAGTTCGATCCCACCCCGCACGCTGTCACACGGGACCTTGACATCAGATCACACCGCAAGCGTGCTAGCACCAATTTCGCAAAGATAAAGAATGTTGGAGCACCCTCCAAGGAGCACAACAAGGCGGAGACCTGGGATGGAGCGCCAAAAAAGGCTTTGGAGATCCACAAACGCGGGCCAAGGTAGCGCACAACCGCAACAAGGCTAGCCAAGCCCCACTTCACCACGTCCTCTTTGAAGCTAAAAAGACCTAAATAACCGACTCAGTCCCCCTCGAGACGAAGAACATGTCGGAAACACCAAGAACGCCAGCCGGTGACCGACTCCACGAAAACCGTCGCCTTGGAGTTCATCTGGATATTGCAACCCCCAACTTTGTGTGGGTCCTCTCTGCTGGACTGGGCTTTAACCATGAAGAGCCGCTTGAATAAAGCCCAATGAGGAGCGATACCGAGATAGCACTCGCAGAGGACGGAGAAACAAGAGAGGTGTTGGATGAAAACAAATTCGAAATAGTTGAAGGCTAGGAAAACAATGTGGGAAAAGGTGTACTTTCTGTTTTTCTCTGTTTTCCAAAAATGTCTTTTTCTGCATTATTTTTCTTCCACAAAAACAACAAGCAGAAGATTGTTTTTATTATTTGAAAATCAAACCAAGTTTATGGATTTGTAGTCCATATAACAAGGAACAATTAAAAGTCAAGAAAATATAAAATAAAATATTATAGCCTAGTGAAAACAAAGGTGGAAATCAGGTACTTGGCTATATTTTCAGAGAATAGTTTCTATAGAAAACTTAAAAGAAAACTTCCATAGATCATTTTGAAATTTTGTTTTCTTGGATCCAACAAAGTTAAAAGTTTACTTTAAGATGCAAACAAGAATGATCCAAGTCTTGGAACAAAGTTCACTCAAGTAACATCAGGGAAAAACAACAGGGAAAAATTGTAAAAGTATTTTCAAAAAAATTTGTTATTGGTTCTAAAATGAAACAAGACTTGCATTGCAAAAAGGATTAAGATCATAAACACATGTTGGTTCAAACAATCATGTTGTTAGAAAAAAAAATTGTTGGCCCTAATTTTTGTCTCCTTGAACTATAGTACAAGGTTCCAAAAATTGTGGTGTGACATTGGTGCTGACCAGGCTTAGGCGGGTGCGACAAGTGGAGAGGAACTAATAAGCTGAGGCGGGTGTTTTTAATTCCGAACAGCTCCTATGAATCAAATATCAATCTCACCTCATCCGCACCTTTCCAAAACTGCAAGCGAGATCATTTCTATGATGGGTTACAATGTCTTGCGATTTATTCGTAGTGAATTATAGTTTGTTAGCATTGTCGGAATTATATTGGACTTCTCGTACCAGGTTAAACTAAAAATTCCAAGTGTGTGTTTTGTGAGGGGTAAGGGGGGCAATGGCCCCCTCCCTCCCTTAACAACATAATATTTATGCTCCTCCTTTAGGAAGAAGAAACCAACACCATCTCACACTCTCCTCAAGTAAATGCATAGCTCAACGTCAGAAAGACACTACACAAACATAACCATATTCAGGGTAAGCAAATATTGACAGTAAAAAAAGACAACTTCAGCTACATTGAGCATGCAGCAGATTGTTTACATCACAATATCAAGCACGTGAAAAAGAGGCTTTTACACGAAACATACAAAAAGCTACTTGTTCATGCTGAATCTCTCTAGTCCAAATTATGTACCACTCATAAGTCAGTCGATTCGGTACATTAGGCGTAGTCGATCGACATTAATTAAGCATCGCTCAGGTTGGTTGTTTGGCACGTCAAAATAACAACATTCAGTCAAACATATCCATGCACTGCACTTACTACAATTGTTTACATCACAATATCAAACAGATTGCAAAGAGGATTCACGGGAAAGAAAAAGCTGGTATTTTGATCTATGATGTTGAATACATGCTATCCTACTCATGTAACCAAGCCTCCATTATAGAAATGAGAATTCCTTTTATTTCCAATTTCATCAAAAGAGTTATATATCTAGGCACAAGTCAAGATACTATCCTAATGGTTCCATTCTACCAGACACATCACAATACATGGTTGGATTTTCAATCCGGTTCATTGTAAAACCAAATTTTATCAAGGATGTGGTAACAATTTCCAGGTTAACAGAACATATAACTCAGAATACTTAACATAGTTGATCGACATTTAGCATCATTCGGGTTGTTTGGCACGTTAAAAGCCTAGCATCCAGGAAAACCTGCAAGGAATACATCCACAAGCTCGAGCTTTGCCATCCAGTGAACATGTTTCACAAACACAACTAGGAAACTTACATACAAGGTGGATAATGATCCAAAGCTACTACGCATCATTCTTCTAAGAACTGCAAGTGTGTGTCGTCAGATAATAATAATAAAAACAGATATTCAAGTTCTAATCACGACCATCCAGAGTGAAATGAGTAGGGAAGAAGTGAACCGAGGAGCTCACTGATGTTATGCCAGATTCTTCTGATGAGGACGAACCACGAGTTCGTTTGCATGTGGAGCTAGACCATCTGGATGAGGAGGAAACTGAAATTGATGGGAGGATATTGTGCCACCCTCACCTCCTATTGTGCAGCAAGAAAATTTGTCTATTGCAGAGCGCAGAGAGAAGAGGAATAAATGACCTCGTACTCGTTTTAATTGAGGAATGTGATGTTGTTTATTTTTCTCTAAGTTGTGCATAATAGGTGGAGAATGATGCTGAACCTGCTACATACAATGAAGCTATTGCTTCGGTTGATCGTGACAAGTGGATTGGTGCAATGCACGAGGAGATGCAATCACTTGAGAAGAATGGCACATGGGATATTGTGGGCTTGCCTAAACAAAAGAAGGCTGTTCGCTGTAAGTGGATCTTCAAGAGAAAGGAGGGTTTATCTCCTAGTGAGCCTCCAAGGTTTAAGGCAAGGTTAGTAGCAAAAGGTTTCAGCCAGATTCCAAGAGTGGATTATAATGAAGTGTTCTCCCCTGTTGTCAAGCATAGTTCTATTCGTACTTTCTTTAGTATTGTTGCTATGCATGATCTTGAGCTTGAGCAGTTAGATGTGAAGACTGCGTTTTTCCATGGAGAACTTGAGGAGGAAATATACATGGACCAACCCGATGGGTTCATAGTGCCTGGTAAACATGATTTTGTGTGCAAGCTAAAGAAGTCTCTTTACGGTTTGAAACAGTCTCCTCGACAATGGTATAAAAGGTTTGATTCTTTTATGATGTCACATGGCTTTTTAAGAGGTCGGATTATGATAGCCGTGTGTACATTAAATTTGTTGATGAATCGCCTATATACTTGCTGTTATATGTTGATGATATGTTAATTGCTGCCAAGAGCATGAAAGAAATCACTACATTGAAGAAACAATTGAGTAGTGAGTTTGAGATGAAGGATCTTGGTCCTGCTAAGAAAATTCTAGGTATGGAAATTTCAAGAGACAGAAAATCTAGATTGTTATTTCTTAGGCAGGAGAATTACATTAAGAAAGTCCTTCATCATTTTAATATGCATGATGCAAAGTCTATTAGTACTCCTATTGCTTCACACTTCAAGTTGTCAGCATTGCAATGTCCTACTACTGACAAAGATATCGAGTACATGTCACAAGTTCCTTATGCTAGTGTTGTTGGTTCCTTTATGTATGCCATGGTGTGTTCTCGGCCTGATTTATCTTATGCTATGAGTTTGGTCAGTCGATGCATGGCTAATCCTGGTAAAGAACATTGGAAAACTGTTCAGTGGATTTTCAGGTACCTTCGCGGCACATCCAAAGCTTGCTTGAAGTTTGTCAAGACTGGTGAGGGATTCGCAGGCCATGTGGATTCAGATTTTGCTGCCGACTTGGATAAGAGGAGATCCCTCATATGTTATGTGTTTACAATTAGTGGATGTGCCGTTAGCTGGAAGGCTACTTTGCAGGGTGTTGTTGCACAATCTACTATTGAGGCTGAGTATATGGCTATTGCTGAAGCATGCAAAGAGTCAGTTTGGTTGAAAGGTCTGTTTGCTGAGCTTTGTGGAGATGATACTTGCATTAACCTATTTTGTGACAGACAGAGTGTTATTTACCTTACTAAGGATCAGATGTTCCATGAGAGAACAGAGCAAATTGATGTCAAGTACCATTATGTGCGTGATGTTGTTGCACAAGGTATGCTGAAGGTATGCAAGATTAGTACTCATGATAATCCTGCTGATATGATGACAAAGCCAGTTCCTATTGCTAAGTTTGAGCTTTTCTCAAGCTTAGTTGGTATCACTGCCTAGCCCAAGAGGTTGTTTGGCGCCGAATGTGTTTTCTTTGTGTGTTTCAGGTGAAGGTTCTCATTCATGCTACAAGAGGGAATTTGTCTCAAGGTGTCCTGTTATTTTATGGTGATCCAAATTCATATGAATATAAAGGAAAGTTCGGCCTTCGCTACGCGGAGGCCCGTCGCCGGAGGCTTAGGGTAAGGTACGAGTTGATACCGAGTCGGAGTTGGATACACCATTACCGACCTAGTTAGGTCAGGACCGCTTTTATATACCTATTGTAATCCACCGCACGGGATAAGCCACACATTGTAAATCCCGGCCCGATTGTGACCTCACCCAAAATTTGTGAAGTATTGCTGGCTGGCGCCCGTGGTTTTTCTCTTCCTTGTTGGAAGGGTTTTCCACGTTAAAATCTTATGTCCCCGTTGGTTCGATCTTGCTTTAACTCCATCGTTGTTTTGCAATTGCGTGTAACACGTCCCATATCCAAACCTGTCGGATACCCAGATATCCATGAGTTTATGTACTACGTACATCAACATAACAATATTTCAGCACTCGAATGTTATTTTAACAGTAATATGAGCAAAATAGTAGCACCGCAGTAACATTTCAGCAAAATAACAACACTATAGCAGTATTTCAACACTATATCACCATTTGAGCAGCAAAAGTTCATGATTTAAACGACAATATATGATATAATTTTATGGTCAATGCATTGTAATATCAAAGCAATCACGTTAGCCGGGTATCCATTGGGTATCCATGCGGCGAAGCCTTTATTCGTGCCCACACCATAAGTTAATGGATATCGGCCCCATAAGATCCGTGGGCGTAACTAGCTCTCCAAACCCTTCCCCATCGTGTCGGATATCCATGGATACTGGATCCATGGATAAAATTGGCATCCTTAAACCCCGCCCTTATGACTCCACATATCGCACATGAAACCAGCCATCATCGCCCCCACCCCCTCCCCGCCCTCAAAACTCCGGTGACATATCTCGGCACTCGCTGACCACGGCTGACAGCATCGCCCACGGCCAAAGTTCCCAAGCCCACCGCGCCTATAGCTCACATGCATTCGTACGGCCGCGTTGGAAGTTGTCGTCCTCCTCAAAAATATCTCACGACTTCTAGCATGGCCGACTCGCTCCACCGCCGGCATCACCCATCTCGATTGCAGTAGCAGCACCACCGTCTTGCCTTGGTAGCATCATTATCCTAGCCTGGTAGCACAACCCTTCACCGCGGGAAGCAACATGCTGATGAATCGGCTGATTTATCTGGAATCATTGGGGGGGGGGGGTTTGACCAATACGAGTATAACATAATGGCCAAGTTTATCTGCAGAGCCAACTTTTTGGTCGACTCAGCTTGAATTTTTTTACTTATCTGGTATCGTGGCTCGATTTATCATCTAGTTGTCGATGGTCTTATAGAACCGTTCTTTAGCCCGAATTTTTCTTTTTTACTATTTATTCAAATGTAAGGAATCAAAGTAACACCTTCTATCGAATACTGGGCGACGCCTGGAGATTGCTGGATCGGTGGAATTCGATCGCAATGCTCGGTCATCGAAGGTGAGATTGGAGGACTAGCAACGGTGTTCGGAGTCTTTGCATCGATGGGGAGCTGGCTTGGAGTTACAAGATTCGTGGCAGCCGTATGTCAGAGGGGGCGACAATATGCGTGAAGTCCAACGTCCTACCTTTCAGGGTGAAAACCCAAGGTCTGGCCTTAATTGGTTGTGACTGGCACTGGTCTTCTTGGAGCCGTTGTATTGAGAGCGAGGATTATCTTCAGGGTGAAAACTCAAGGTCTGGCCTTAATTTGTTGTGCCTGGCACCGTTCTTCTTGGAGACGTTGTTTTCGAAGAGATGGATATCAGCTGTTGTTTAGGTGGTGGTTGTGCGGATACCGCGAGGACTGTAACTCTGTAGCGGGACTTTTCTTTTTTATTGCGTTTCGGTTGTGTGCATCCATTGCGTTGTTGCAGAGGCCAGGTGTAATTTGTATCTCCGTGATATTAATATACTTCCCTTTATCAAAAAAAAAATGTCATAGGCCGCTATTTAAAACTGTGCTTACGTTTGAACAACCACTCTTTCCAAAGTATCAACGGTTTAGGCATTTTCATGGACAGCCACTCATAGTTGCTAATAGCGCGTTATAGCATTTTCTGCACTGTGACGATAAGTGCATTAGCGCGCTAAATGTACCAAAACCGTTAAATAGCACGCTGTAGAGGCGATTTAGGATCGCTATAGCGTTTCAAGCAGGTCGATGCTAAATTTCATAGGCAGCTATTTAAAACTATGACAACCAGCCATGGGCAGTGTGCTTACGTTTGAATAATTGAAATATAGCTCTTAAATGGAATGGGGTATTGCTCATTTATCTCTTCTGGATGCACAAAAATGATAGGATTTAATTGAGATGAAAGACCATAGTTGTGGAGTCGCATGATCTTATCTAACTGCACACAATCGATTTGAAAAGCACCAATAAGCAAATCTCGCACTCAGTTTTTTTGTTTATCTCCAAATGATCCAAGTTAGGAAATGTTGAATGTTGCCATTTTTTGTTGTTGTTTATCACAAGGGGTTTGCAGCTAAATGACCCTGCTTGGCTTAGTCCTGCGCCATATACTGTATTCTAATCATATTGTCATACTCCCGTTGAAGGTTAAAAGAAAGACCATGGACTTTGAAGATGGCATGTTGCCTTTTTCTTACACTGAAAAGGATCAGAGATCACATAGAGAAAGAAAACCAAGGGTTGTATGCTGGTCGTTCGTCTAGACGAGGTTGAAAAATGTGCTTTACTCTCGAGATGTCAGGTTTATCCCATATCAACACATGGATAACTAATCTGAAAATGAGACGATTAGATGCTTTTTTTGTCTTATATGCATAGTAAGTCGAGTTATATGTTTTTTTACAAAATTTTATATCTTAAATAAGGTTAGTTTCTCTAAAATATTATATTTACATGTACGGAAATAAAAGTTTTTATGACTGACCGTGGCAATGCACGGGCATTAAACTAGTAAGAACATAAAAAGATGGAGTAATTTACACGTCACATGGAAGAAACATAGAAGGGAGAATCGGAGCTGCATGATACAGATCAGACAACGGCCAAAGTGTTCAGCTGTTAGTATAGAAGCACGTTTTTTTTTTTTTTTTTGAAATTAAGTACAGAAGCTAGCACGTTAGTCATTTAGGTTTCCAAAAAAAGCAGACTGTAGTATTTCTTTGCTGTAATAAAAACGTACTGAACTCACGTGCACGCTTCTGGTTTACATGCAACCTTGAACGTGCACCCGGCCTCAAGTACTCCAACCAAATTTTCAAGTGTATCAATTTGATTCGAAAACAGACTAATTAACGTGACAACCTTCAGACTATTCCCATTCGGGTTTCCGGTCATACTCCATGTCCATGGAACTGGAATACTGGATGCTCTCCTCCGTCAGCCAAGGCAACATCTCCAGGAACTGCTCCTGTTCGTAGTTATCAGATATCTCCAGAAACGGTGTGCAAGTACGTACCTCTTCGCTCTCCTCTGGCGACAGGGAGGCGATTAGGGTTTCAAGACCTAGTCGCGAGCGACTAGGGTTCTCTTCTTCCTCCCTATTCGAATCGGAAGACACGATCTGGGTAACCGGAACGGACTCGACATCGGAAGAGGAGAGCGGCTGCTTAAAATTGCTGGTAGAACTTGATTGCAGATCTCTGTGAAGGCGTGGGCGATTTCTGAGACACCTGTAGATGGCGAACTCCTCACAGTCAAGTTCGTCTAGCTACGTTGGTGGATCAAGCCGTCCGTGTGAAGAGCCTATTGGTGATCTGTTGGAACGATTGGGAATTGAAGAAGCTAATGATGCGGATGACCTAATCTTTGAGGATGAACCTGATGCTCCTCTAGAGGGAATAAAGTGAATGGCCCTTGCAAAAGTTCACACCTCGAATCCGTTCAGCCCACAGACTTTCGAGCAACATATGAAGATTGCGTGGAGTCCGGCAAAACAGGTGATGATCACTCCATTAGGGGGAAATTTATTTACAATCCAATGTTATTGCCTGGGAGACTGGTTGAAGATTGAATCGGGGGGACCATGGCACTTTCGACAAAACGATGTCAGTATCGAGGAATACGATGGATTAGCGGCAATTGAAAAGGTGAATCTGAATTTTATTACCGTATGGATACAGATACATAAATTGCCTGTTGGTTACAGGAAAACAGCCCTGATTACAAATCTCACCGAAAAAAGAATGGGCAAAGTCTCGGAGGTTGAGATTGATGTCCAAGGGGCAGGGAATTTTGTTCGAGCACGTGTGAGAATTGATGTCAGGAAGCCTCTAACCCGGATCTTGACATTATCTAGAGCTGGACAGCGAGAGGTTTATCAAGTGAAGTATGAAAAAATTCCTCGGTTTTGTGGAGCTTGCGGTTTACTGGGACATAACCATTTGGAATGCGGATCATGTGAGCATGAGGTGGTAAATTACAGTGGGGTGACTGGTTGGTTGCTGATTGGGATACTTGGCATGGAAAAAGGAATATTACAAGTAGGGGTGGCTTCACATGAAGAGCTAGAGGTGGACGTTTCCAAGGTAGAGGCAGAGGGGATGGAGATAATGCAATTGGTGTCAATCAAGTCAGTTGGAGACACAATGCAACTGCGGTGGCCCATAAGGCATCTATTCAAGATGAAGATGGAATGATGGACACGACATCGAGTCCTCTTAAACCCGTGGATTCTGAAATGACTGAAAAAGACCTAGCTGAAGCAGGGGCTAAGATAAGGCTGTTTTCAGACGCAAATGATCCAAAGAATACTGAGATCGTAGGGAAAGGGGTGTCTGACTCTCTTGTGGAGACCACGGAGGGGGCTGATAATTTGCAAAGCGATAAAGGAATTGATAGCATGGTAACTGGTCCGAAAAGGACAAAGATGACTGGAGCTAACTCCTCATCACTCGGATCGGCGGGCTCTTTCGAGGAGTCCGTCCGGGAGCAATGAAAATTTTATCTCTGAACTGCCAGGGGTTGGGTAAAGACCCGGCAGTTCGTTCCGTGTGGGATGTCCAACGCAAGCATAATCCGGATATGATATTTTTGTCTGAAACTCATTTAGATAGCTACCCTGCTGAACAATTAAGAAGAAGACTTAAGATGGATGGTATGTTGGTGTGCCCTAGTAATGGAAGGAACGGAGGGCTGCTGTTATTTTGGAAAAAAGGAGATCAAGGTACAGAGATTAGACATGCACTCAATGTTCATAGATGTGATGATTACACATGAGGAGGCAGTAATTGGAGGTGTACTGGTATGTATGGTGAGTTCAAATGGGAACAGAAACATAAAACTTGGGAAAGGATTATAGAGCTAAATGGTAAATATGATATGTCATGGCTTTTGCTTGGTGACCTGAATGAGATCATTTTCTTGCATGAGAAGGAGGGAGGGAATCCAAGACCGCTAAGGTATATGAACGCATTCCAGGATACTTTAGATCAATGCAATCTTTTTGATATGGGCTACATTGGTGATCCCTTTACTTGGAGAAGAGGAAGAATTAGGGAGCGTTTGGATCGGGGCATTACGAATAATGCATGGGCATCACTGTTTCCGAAAGCCGCTATGATTCATCTAAACTTCTGTAAGTCGGACCATAGACCTCTTCTGATGGACTCAGAGTATTTCGGTACTGATCGGAGGCTCTCACAGAATCAGACCAAGAAGTTTGAAGCACGATGGCTATTGGAACCAAATTTTGAGGACACAGTGAAGGAGACTTGGGAGAAAGTTTCTCGAGAATCTCCAACAGGGGATGTACATATTAAACTTAACCGTATGCATGATCAGTTCCATGACTGGGATCAACGAGTGCTAAAGAAACCTAAGAGAAGATTAAGGCAAGCACAGAGAGAGCTAGAGGAAGCAATGACGGGGCCAATGAATGATGAAAACGATAAAAGAAGGAAAGAGTTGTCTGAATTGGTGGAGCATCTGTTAGAATTGGAGGAGATGCAATGGATGCAACGGTCTCGAGCAAATTGGCTAAAAAATGGTGATCGCAATACTTCTTATTTCCACAAATTTGCGTCGGCGAGAAGGATGCGGAATTTTATCAAAAAACTAAAAAACAATCATGATGAGTGGATCGAGGGTAATCTTAATCCACACATTGTCAATTATTTCACTAACTTGTTTACTTCGGAAGTGGCAGAGATTAGTGAAGATTTTTTGTTAAAAATTCCGAGGAAGGTAACAGATGATATGAATTCTATACCAATGAAAGAGTTTACTGTGGAGGATGTGCGGAAGGCGGTGTTTAGCATCGGGGATCTCAAAGCACCGGGCCCTGATGGCTTACACGCCATTTTTTTCAAGAAATATTGGACCATTATGGGAGAAGAAATTTCTAAAGAGGTTCTAACCGCAATAAACAATAAGGCTATACCCAAGTCCTGGAATGACACAACCATTGTGATGATCCCGAAAATAGACTCTCCTGAAGTGGTCACCCAATTTAGACCAATTAGTTTATGCAATGTCCTGTACAAGATTGTTTCAAAAATGCTTTCTTCTCGGTTGAAGAGCATTCTTCCAGATGTGATTTCTCCTCAACAGAGTGCATTTGTACCAGGGAGGCTAATAACTGATAATATCCTAGTGGCCTATGAGTGTGTCCACAAAATAAAAAATCAGAAGAGTGGAAACAAGGGGTTGTGTGCTGTAAAACTTGATATGCACAAGGCCTATGATAGAGTTGAGTGGATTTTTCTGGAAAGGATGATGTTGCAGCTGGGGTTTCATGAACAATGGGTGCAAATGATCATGGCTTGTGTTTGCTCGGTGCAGTACAATATAAGGTACAATTCTCAAGAAACAGATTCTTTCACCCCCTCTAGAGGAATTAGACAGGGAGATCCTCTTTCTCCATATCTTTTCCTCTTGTGTGCAGAAGGGTTGTCTAGTAACTTGCAGTTTGAAGAAGAAGCTGGTGGCATTGAAGGGATAAGAGTGTGCAGAAGTGCACCGTCAGTATCACACCTTTTATTCGCTGACGATTCTTTAATCCTTATGAGAGCAGATGTTATAAATGCAGCTTCCTTACAGTAGGTATTGGACTCCTATTGTGCTAATTCGGGGCAACTGGTCAGTTTATCAAAATCTAGTATCTTCTTCAGTCCTAATACTAGAGTGGATACAAGAATTGATGTATGTGAAGAATTACATATTGATAAAGAGGCTCTATCTGATAAATACTTGGGGCTACCAGCTCTAGTGGGGATTGATAGAAGTGATTGTTTTAAACATCTCCATGACAGAATCAGAAAAGCACTCTCGGGGTGGAAAGAAAAACTACTATCGTTGGGGGGAAAAGAAATTCTTTTGAAGGCTGTAGCGCAGGCTATTCCAGTGTTTGCTATGTCGGTGTTCCTTTTACCGAAAGGAGTGTGTAAGAATATCACAGACTCGATTGCTAAATTTTGGTGGGGGGATACAGATGATTCCAGGAAGATGCATTGGCAGGCGTGGTGGAAATTATGCTTTCCTAAGAATGAGGGAGGCATGGGTTTTAGGGACCTTCACTGCTTCAACCTTGCTATGTTAGCCAAACAGGTGTGGAGGTTAATCTCCAACCCAGACTCTTTATGTGCCCGTATTCTTCGAGCTAAGTATTATCCGCAGGGAGACATTTTACAAGCTGGACCGAAAAAGGGTGCCTCGTTAACTTGGCAGAGCATTGTGGCGGGAATTTCTACTTTTAAGAGAGGCTATATTTGGAGAATCGGGAAGGGAGATATGGTGAACATATGGAGAGATCCATAGATTCCTTCTAGCCCAACAAGAATGGTTTCGGAACAAAGAGGAAACAATGTTATAAGTGTTGTTCGTGATCTGATAGATGAAGGTCGCGGATGTTGGGATGAGGCACTTGTTAGAGAAATTTTTAACCAAACGGATGCAACTAGAATATTGCAGATTCCTCTCCACCTTGATGCCTTCGATGACTTCATAGCCTGGCATCCGAATAGGAGAGGTGTGTTCTCTGTACGATCCGCTTATTTTGTTGAATGGAGTCATAAATTTAACCGCTTCTCTGTTAGTTTGGCTACTGTGAATGCAACAGTGGATACCGCAGTCTGGCCGATGATTTGGAAGCTGAAAGTACCATCCAAAATTCAGATTTTTTATGTGGAGACTGATTAGGGGCATTATTCCTCTCAAATCAATTTTATTTCAGAGGCACATCGCGGAATCTGCTACGTGCCCAATTTGCCAGAATAATTGTGATGATATTAAGCATTTTGTAGTCCACTGTACGATGGCTAGGGGATTATGGAAGCGACTCAATATCTATGATTTTATGGAGAACCTGGTGGCTAATGTGGACTCAGGAGCTGGAGTGCTACAAAACCTATTACTACATACGGTACGAGAGCTGCCTGCCCTTCCATCGGTAGGGCTACAGGAATCAATTACAGTGGGTCTTTGGTACATGTGGTGGGTTAGGAGGCAGATTGGTCATGGAGAAACTCCTCCAAAACCTAACAGATGGCCGATGGCAATCATGGCCATTACAAGGAATGCATTGAAAATCTTTTCGAAAAAAGATAATGTTGCTCCAGCCTGGAAGAAACCTTTGGGAGGGGCTTACAAATTAAATGTGGATGCCTCGATCCACATTGATACAGGTAATGGAGCTCTAGGCGCGGTTCTGAGAGACAACCATGGGGGATTCATTGCTGCTACGGCTAAATTCATCGAGAATGCAGGGGATGTATCTACTATGGAAGCTATGGCAATGTTGGAAGGATTAAAACTCGCTGATACTATGGGACTTCATGATATAGAAGCTGAAACGGACTCTCTGGATGTATTCCTTGCTTGCATGGATCAGGAGAGGTGGTGTGATCCTGCTGCGGCTATTTTTGCCCACTGTATGGATGAGAAGGCAAAATTCAATTCGGTGAAATTTTCTCATTGTGATAGAGGTGCAAATTCTGTAGCCCACGAATTAGCTGCTTATAGTTTTAGTAATCTTTCAAATTTCCTTTGGGTAGATGATCCACCTGATTTTGTGTGGGACATGCTACTCTCTGATGTAAACACTATATGATTTTGGGGGCAGCAAGTTTTTTACGCACTCTTTTCCTTCCAGGGTACCTGAGGGGACTGGAAGGTTTTTAATGAGGCGGCTTGCTTGCTTAATAGAGTTGGTTTTAAATTTCAAAAAAATAGATATCTCCAGAAAACGGAGCCTCGGCGTGGAGATCCCAATTTCCATCCTCTCGTCCGGCACATTCAGATCGGCCCCGACCTCGGTGTGGCACTCGACAATGGCGAGATGCACAACAGAGGGCGACACCAGGGCGTCGCCCTCGAGAAAGCAGCGCGCGAGGGCGAGACGAAGCAGCGCCGGGCAGCAGGAGAAGTCCAGGAGGCCGTCGACGAGGTGGACGGCGTCGAGGTACACCGTCGTGAGGTTCGGCGAGGCGAACACTGTTGGAGACCGCGGCCGCCATGGTGTGAGCTCGTCCTCGAAGCGGATCATCAGTGTCGGGGCGTGGCACCTTGGGGACAAGGCGTGTCTGACCCAGATCTCGACGTGGGGGTCAACCTCGCCGGGCATCTCGAACTCGGCATCATTGTACGGGGATTCCGGACGGACCGGCGGGATCTCAAGGTTGGCGTCGAAGTCAAACAAGCGCAGCGGTGGTGACTCGCGGTTGATGAGAAGGGTGTCGACGAAGAGCAGGAAGTCGTCTCCCTTGCCCTGGACGCTGACGGCCGGAGTGGACCGCCAGAGGTGGCGCCACCGGCGCGAGAGAAGGGACGACTTGATGGCCTCCAGCGAGGGCAAATAGGAGAGCACGTGGTTCAGAAGCTCGTCCGGCAGCGCGCTCAACCGATCGGCGGCGCCGCCGCCACTCATTTTCTTTTTAACTCAGAAGATTGATGCGAAGGTGCAGGCTGCTATGTAATGGAAAAAGGAGGAGGAGATGGATTCGTCGGGGTTCCTGGCCTCCTGTATATGTAGCTAGCCAGCTAGGGTTTTGCAGGCAATCGCTTCAAAATTGGTATGAATATTATGCGGTACGATTTGCAACGTGATTGCCTTCCGTTGCCGACGTATTCCATTCCATCAGACAATGTGAGATTCCCTGATTTTGATGTTTTTCCTAATAACTCCTAGTACATGAATCGCCCCCGGCCGCTCTGCATGTCTAAACAAAGTTCTGCATTTCTATGGGAACCTTTTTTGATAAATTGTGACTCTTGTTTGGCAATCTCCTAGTGAGGATTATTTTATATGTATTTTTTAAAATTACAGCTTTATTTGCCTTAATTTTTTGTATACAAATTCTTTGGCATAAAGAAAAAAGTTGGTGTGATGGAAGCATCACTTTTCTATTTCGGTGAAGACATATATGCTCACGAGATGAAACAAATACCACTGCCTACCAAAAAAAAAGTTTTCAAATAAAATTTGGCCAATAAGAGAAGGCCCAAAAATATGGGCTTATTTGTTTGGCCTGATCTGATTAGATGTGAAAATGGTCGCATCCCAAGGAAAATTGTCCCAAAACCAAAAACGAATTTAAAGCGTCCAACCCCAATCACTACAGGAGAGCCGCTCGTTGCCGTGTGCAATAAATCGGGTACACATCAACGTCTATCTTTACCATGTAGCGCACACGGCAAAGAAAAATACAGGGCAAAGAGAGAGAAATGCTCACGTCAAGGAGAGACACACCACAAAGACGGAAAAATACACACAACAAAGAGAGCACACGGCATAGACTTTGCCATGTGCATGCACACGTGAAGGACAAAATTCTTTGCCGTGTGCATGCACACAACAAATATGTATTCTTCTACTACTTTTGTCTTATTCTAATGAATTCATTTTTTATTTATCTATTTCTGTGGCATAGTTTGTGACAAATTGCCCATAGTTGACACATAGTTGTGTCTTGTTACGGGAAACAATCTTGCCAACGTGTTTTTCAAATTATTTTTACAAAGATTATTTTCCATTTTCCAAGTGCTAAAAATGACTTTTTGTGAAGCAAGTACAAGAAATATGGAGTGCAATTGCAATCATTCAATTTTCACACAATTTATTTCCTATTTTATGGATAATAAACAAGTATAATGATTTTTCTCCCATTCTACCTATCATTTTCTATTTTCTAACTGCAAAATATGACATTTTTTTGTGAAGCAGGTACAAGAAATATGGTGTAAAATTGCAACCATTCAATTTTCATACAAATTAGCTCCTATTTTATGGATAATATCAAAGTATAATGAATTTTCTCCCGTTATACCTAATTTCTCCCATTTAAACGACTTTATGGCGATTTACCGAAAGTAATTCAAATTTGAACTACAAGTGCGTCATAGTTTGCTCTAATTTTGAAAAAAAATCGTTTTCATGCACACAAGTAGTGGTTATAGAATAGAACAATCAATAATTTTGATCGACATTCAGCATGATCATGCAGGTTATTTGTCATATTAAGATGCCAACATAGAGTAAAACATGCAAGGAATATATCCACGAGCTCGAGCTTTTCCATCACGTCAACAAGTTTCACAAACACAACTAGGAAACTTCCGTACAAAGTTGATGATGATCCAAAGCTGCTACACATCATTCTTCTAGGCATTGCGAGAGAGTGTCATCAAATAATAATAACAAAAACAGATAATCAACTACTAATAACGACCATCGAGAGTGAAATGAGTGTGTCAGTTCAGTACTTTGTTATCCTAACAATAAACTTATGTTTTGCTAGACTTTTAACCAAGTCTATGATCATGAAAATGTGATCATCCAACAAAGCGTAAGGTAATCTTAGAGACAAGATTATGAAATCTTGTTTGTTCATATCTTCAGACTCACGCAAAGAATCTCCTTTGAAAAATCACTTTTGTAGTGCTATAGCGGATGAAGCATGATGACATAAACTTAATTCTGAATTTGGAGATAGAATAATAACTGAATATTATTGTCTCTAAATCATATCTCCAAAAATTCCCTAATCGGATTCGACCATGGCCTAGATTCCTGGCCGGTGAGGACTCGATATCCGGGCGGCAGTTGAGCCTGTGTCGAGAGTCGACTGGAGGTTCATGGAGCGAACCAGGTGAAAACCCTTATCTTCAGCCGCTGGCTGAGGTCAGTGATGTCATACTTTGTGTCTTCGCCTTCTGGAAGGCATCGCCGTGATGAACTCCCGCCCTACTTTGTTACCTCGGGGGGTAAACCCTAGATCAATGGATTGGATTATGCTAGGACTATGGTATGTTAAGCCCTTGGGGCATCAATGTTGGAGGTAGGCATCAGCCCAAAGGACCGGTGAATGGTTATGTGGTAGTGCGGTGTTGTATCAACCTCATCGATGACGTCGAGTCTTGGTGGCGTGGTTTTGTGGGGCCTCGGCAATATATGCGGGGGATGAGAGGACTACTAGTCCTGATTTGATCCGCTGGCTTGAGAGGACTACTTGTCGTGTCTCTCAGGTTATCATCAACCTCCTTCATGTTATTGTTCGGAGGTAAATCATTGAACCTCCAGCTAGGGTTGGTATCACCACGCCCTTGCGGTGCCCCCCCTCATGAAACCTGAAGTCCTGCCTCGACCCCAGAATAGCCACCACTACTTGCACCAGGATTACGCCCTCTCCATGTCTCCCAGTCAGCCTTCAACCAGTCACCCCACTTAAGTTTGTCGATGTCGTATTAACTTGTACCACACTCCAGATGTGTGTGACCACAAAGACCACAAGCATTGCAGAAACGTGGGATCTTTTTGTACTTGATGCAATAAATCTCTCTCTGCCCACCCCGGGATATGGAGACAACCCGAGCTAAATCTTTTCTCAAATCAATTTTAACCTATACTCGGACAAAATTACCCGCACCTTGCATGCTTGTCTCCGCCGTCATCACTTCGCCTACTTTTGGCATAGTTAAATTGGTAATAAGCTTTGTATCACGGTATCCCGCCCGTAGCTTGTGAATCTGGATCCAGACTGCGAGGTGATTTAGATAAAAGTCATCCAGATGAGCGAAGCCGTCATAGCGTGTGATGACTACTGCATTCTGTTTAAAAGCCATGGACCTTCCGGCTCGACCTTCAACCAATCCCCCAAGGAGAAGCATTGGATGCTGAACAAGTTCAGCTCTAACGATACGATTTTAACTTCCTGCGTTGGGTTCCACGCGTTCATCATATGCTATTCAAAAGTTTGCGGGATGAATATATTCGACGTGTGAACTTTCGCAAATGCAATCCACTTTACGCCCCCCTTCGGAGCCCCTTCCAGGTCTTCGAAGACTAGATAATCGAAATCATCTTCCTCTATCCCCATCTTCTATAGCAGATTATCAATGGAGTCCTTCTTATGGGTTTTGCAGCCGTCCCGGTGTGGCTGGCCGAGCTTGATCCCGAACACGTAGTCGTGGCTTCAAAAATGTAGAAACCCTAGTTTTTACCACTTGCGCCCGAGAGAAAATTGTGGCCTCTTGGCTAATAAAAGGAGAACTCCCGATCGTCCAGATGGTCACGGAGACGAACTGGAGACCGCGGTCGAGTAGGAATCTGTAGAGAACTCGACTGCAATCGAAGATCGCCGGCGAGGCTGAAAACCCTAGATGCCAAAGGGCCCTAGGTCTAATCGTCATGTTTACGCTAGATACTAGCCGCAGGCGCCAACCGAGAATAATTTGTTTCTCGTCTCGAGCGTAGCAAGGCTCACGGTAGGACATCCCTATAAAGGCTCTTTTTTTCAATCCGGGCTACTACCCCTTTCCAGTACTTATCATAATGGAAATACATTGTACCAACATTACAAGAAAAGGAATAGGGAAAGAGACAGCACCCTCGCATCACCCAGGAAACCCGATGATAACTGCTCGACATCAAAACAGTTTCTACAGGACAAAAACCCGAAGATACTCAAGAACTATCCTAACATGAGAGAAAGTTTCAGCACCAAACACAAGGAAACAAGTCGCATCAACCCTAACATGATACAGAAACCAACCAGAAGATGATACCATAACAACTGTCAATCCGTGCCACCCACAACTGGCCAAAACAACGGAAACATCTTCATTGTCGAGCCAAAGCAACCCATCAGCTGGTCATCCCAGGTCCCTCGATCAAAATCACTTCATTGGATCTTCCACTTGCGCCGACTTGTGAGACCTTGATGCTAGAAAAGCGTGTTGGGAACCCCAAGAGGAGGGTGTGATGAGCACAGCGGTAGGAATTTCCCCTCAGTTAAGAACCAAGGTTATCAATCCAGTAGGAGAAAGAGGATCTTAGGAAGGTTGATGCCACTGACGGTGATGATGGCGCCTCACCAATGTCACCAACAGCGCGGAACGTGCACACAACACAACCAAAATATTTGCCCCAACGATACAGTGAAGTTGTCAATCTCACCGGTCTTGCTGAAATCAAAGATTAGACGTATAGTGTGGAAAATGGTGTATGCTTGCAGTAAGTAAAGAAAAGAATAAAATTGTAGAGGTTTGTTTAACAGTGTAGGAAAATGGACCGGCGTTCATAGGTTCACTAGTGATGTCTCTCCATAAAAGATAGCATGTTGGATGAACAAATTACATCTGGGCAATTGACAAATAGAGGTTGCACCGTAGTGCTTATTCATGACATGATGACTACTATGATATTTAGTGAGGGCATTACAAAAATATACATAGACCATAATCCAACTGCATCTATGACTAATAATCCACCCTCAGGATATCATCCGAACCCCCTTAGGTTTTAAGTTGCAAGCAATAGATAATCGTATTAATCAATGTGTGTAATATAAGGAATGATTGTAAACGCGGGCACTCACACCGCTGTTTTCTCCCTAGTGGCAACAGCACATCCTCCCCCGTCATGTTTCTGTCACTCTAGCACAGGCGAAAAGGAGGCATGAATCCACTATCGAGCATAAATACTCCCTCTTGGAGTCACTAGCAACTACTTGGCCAGAGCAACCACTAGCAACGGAAAGCATGCAATATCACAAATAACATATGCAATAAAGACTATAATCAACTTGGCATAAGTTCAATATTCATCGGATCCCAGCAAACACAGCACATGGAATTACATAATAACAATCTCGATCATGTTAGGCAGCTCACGAGATCTAAACATTGGGGCATAGGAGGAGAAGACAACCATCTAGCTATTGCTATGGAACCATAGTCCAAGGATGAACTACTCACGCATTACTCCGGAGGCAGGCATGGTGATGAAGAGGCCTCCGGTGATGATCTCCTCTCCGGCAGGGTTGACGACGACGGCGGCTGCGGAACTTTTTTGGGATATTTGATCAGGTACTTAGGGTTTTCTTTCGGAGGGGAATAAATAGGAGAAAGGGCAAAAGCGGTGGAGCCCTGGGGGACCCACACCACCCCCCGGCGCGACCAAGCGGGAGGGGGCGCCGCCCTATGGTGTGGGCCCCCTGAGGCCCCTCTCCGGGTCTCTTCGGGACTCCGTGGAACCTTCAGGAATACTAAGACTTCCGGGCTTCGAATTTTCCAATTCCGAGAATATTTCCAGAATAAATTTTCCGAAACTAAAAACAGCAGAAAACATCGAACTGGCTCTGTGGCATCTTATCAATAGGTTAGTCCGGAAAATCGATAAAAATGACATAAAGAAGGCTGAAAACATATAGCGATTGGCATAATATCATCATGGAACATCAGAAATTATAGATACGTTGGAGACGTATCAAGCATCCCCAAGCTTAGTTCCCACTCGTCCTCGAGTAGTTAAACGATAAAAACAAAATAATTTCTGAGGTGACATGCTACTAACATAAACTTGATCATTATAATGTAAAAGCATATGCAAGCTGAGAATATAGAACTTTAAACACAAACATGATAAATAGAACTTTAATAATAAAGCATAGCAATCACTTTGCATGATGAGAAGTAATTCAAATAAAAGATCATGAATAACAATGCATTGAAAGTTATACGTTTGTTTCAAGTATAGAGAAAGCATGGAAAGGTGGTATTTCGCTAGTCCTTAAGAGTGGGACAAAACATAAATGCCAGGACATCTTCAAAGTTCATGAGGAAGACTAGAACAAATAGTTGGAGAACAAGCAATGACACTTCATGAATCAACTAATGATGTTTATGAGACAAATGCACATAAAACTCAGAATGGCAAAAATGCTCTCTCAACTATGCATAAAGTTAGAAGATGGAGAATCAACATAAAAGTAAAAGAAAGACCCTTCGCGGAGGGAAGCAGGGATCAAATCATGTGCTAGAGCTTTTATTTTATTAAACAGAGGTATTAAAAGTTTGACACTCCTCCCATCTATCTTACACAAACCATGGCTAACCGAATCCTCGGGTGCTTTCCAACAATCACATACCATGGAGGAGTGTCTATATTTTAGGAGAGGTGTATGCTAGTGTCAACGAATGGTAAACAGAAAATACAGTACGTCACAAGCCAACTAGATTTCACAAGAGCATCTCCCATGTGAAGGACGCATCTGGGTAGGAGGTGATCCCTCTTTCTCTTTTGTTTACACAATTATGCTTTGACTGATAATTGAGGGGCAAAAATAGTGAAGATAATTTGTTTGCATTAATTTGGGGCTGGGCACCCCGCTGCCAGCTCTTCTATCAATTGGATAAGCGGATGAAGCCACTAGTCCAGGGTGTGAAATCCAATCAACAAGTGAGATAAGATTCTCTATTGACGTCCTGATGAGCAAAAACAGGAACACAAAACAGGAGTAATTTTGAAAGTTTTAAAGGTAGCACATGAGCAATTTACTTGGACTGGCAGTCAAATACCACATGTAGGTAGGTATGGTGAACACAATGGGAAAACTTTGGTTTTAGGGAGTTGGATGCACGAGTAGAGCTCATACTCAGTACAGGTGGGGAGGCTAGCAAAAGACTGGGAGCGACAAATCAAGAGAGCATAAGAACCATAATCATGCATAGCGACATAAACATCATTAAACAAAGCATAAGTGGCATCACAAGTTCAAAAACTAAATGGTCATGGAGGCTATCCGTGACTGGTTCATAGTCATAAACATGGTGTGAGCATGCGCCAAGTTAACCAAATAAAACATTCAAAGGAGCATACCACAAAGTTATGCTATAAATATGACAAGAACTCATGATTCTTTCAATGGCATATTAAACACTCTCAGCTATTTGAGCCTATTCATGCTACTCAATAACCACAAGGCATTAAAACTAAAATAACATCTAGCATGGCATGAAAAAGTTCTAGCCACAGTCTATACAAGCTTCTACGTGCACTGATGTCTACGCACGCTTCTACTCTTGTAGACAGTGTTGGGTCTCCAATTGCAGAGGTTTGTAGAACAGTAGCAAGTTTCCCTTAAGTGGATCACCCAAGGTTTATCGAACTCAGGGAGGTAGAGGTCGAAGATATACCTCTCAAGCAACCCTGCAATCAAGATACAAGAACTCTCTTGTGTCCCCAACACACCTAATATACTTGTCAGGTATATAGGTGCACTAGTTCGGCGAAGAGAGAGTAAAATGCAAGTAATATGGATGATAATAAGTGATAATAACAATCTGAAATAAAAAATACAGCAATCAAACATATAGCAGAATAGGCGGAAAACGGTGTTTCAATGCTTGGAAATAAGGCCTAGGGCTCCTACTTTCACTACTGGACACCTCTCAACAATGAAAACATAACTGAATGCATAAATATCATTTCTTCACTATGCTACTCCGAACCACTCTCCGGTCGAATAACAAAAACCAATCATTGCGTAGGGTTGTAATAGCACTCCTCAAGTCTATATTCCCTCTCTAGGGAACCCCACGCTATCACTATGAGCGCCCTAAATTAGTACTAAAAACGCCACAATATAATAGGTTCATCTTCCAACACAAGATATAAATATCATGCTAAACCACACAGTGCACACACTATCACCTTTACACCGTGATCAAAGTGTTTACGGAGATAACAAAACCAGTTGAGTAGCATAACAGATGAACATCACATCTACATATTCAACTAGATTACAAAGCTCATGATCACATAAAGATCACACCATGGGAGAGAGATGAAAGACATAGCTACCGGTAGAGCCCTCAGCCCCAGGGGAGAATTACTCCCTCCTCATCATAGGAGACAGCAACGGCGATGGAGATGGCAGTGGAGTCGATGGAGATGGCTTCCGGGGGCACTTCCCCGTCCCGGCAGGGTGCCAGAACAGAGATCTGTCCCCCGAAACTTGTCGGTGGCAGCGGCGGAGCTACGGATGTATTTTGCGGAAAAGGTCGATCCTTTTAGGGTTTATGCACCGGGGAGTATATATGGGAGGAAGGGCGATGCCGGGGGTGGCCAGGGGGCCCACACCCCTAGAGCGATGTCCAGGGTGTGGCCACCCTGTGGCCCGCCTCAGTGACTCTTTGGGACTTCTGGAAGCTTCCAGGACATCTAAGACTTTTGGCTTTCGAATTTTCCAATTCCGAGAATATTTCCAAAACAACTTTTCTGAAACTAAAAACAGCAGAAAACAGGGAACTGGCTCTGTGGCATCTTATTAATAGGTTAGTCCCGGAAAACGATAAAAATGACATGAAGTGTAAGGAAAGCATGTGGGAAACAACATGAAAACAACATGGAACATCAGAAATTAAGGATACGTTTATGACGTATCAAGCATCCCCAAGCTTAGTTCCTACTCGTCCTCCAGTAGGTAAACGATAAAACAAAATAATTTCTGAAGTGACATGCTACTATCATAAACTTGATCATTATAATGTAAAATCATAGAACTTCAAACAAAAACATGATAAATAGAACTTTAATAAAAAAGCATAGCAATCACTTTGCATCATGAAGAGTATATTAAACAAAGGATCATGGATAATAATGCAAAGAAAGATAAACGTTTGTTTCAGGTATAGAGAAATCATGGCAACGTGGTATTTCGCTAGTCCTTAAGAGTGGTACAAAACACAAATGCAAGGACACTTTCAAAGTTCATGAGGAAGACTAGAACAAATAATTTAAGAATAAATAATATCACATCATGAAGTAATTATTGATGTTTATGGGACAAATGCACATAGAAATCAGAATGGAAAAAATGCTCTCTCAATTGTGCATGAAGTTAGAATATGGAGACTCAACATAAAAGTAAAAGAAAGGCCCTTCGCAAAGGGAAGCAAGGATCACTCATGTGCTAGAGCTTTTATTTTATTAAACAGAGGTATTGAAAACATTTTTAAGAGAGGTGTATTCTTATATCAACGAATGGTAAACAGACAACACAGTACGTCACAAGCCAACTGGATTCACAAGAGCATCTCCCATTGTGAAGAACGCAACTGGTGTAGAAGGTCATCCCTCTTTCTCTTTTGTTTACGCAATTATGCTTTGACTGATAAATCAGGGGCAAAAATAGTGAAGAGAATTTGGGTTATTAATTTGGGGTTGGGCACCCCACTGCCAGATCTTATATCATTTGGATAAGCGGATGAAGCCACTAGTCCAGGGTGTGAAATCCAATCAACAAGTGAGATAAAGATTCTCTATGACGTCCTCATGAGCAAAAACAAGAACACAGAACGGGAATAGTTTTGAAGGTTTTAAAGTTAACACATGAGAAATTTAGTTGGAGTGGCAGTTAAGTACCACATGTAGGTAGGTATGGTGTACACAATGGGAAAACTTTGGTTTAAGGAGTTTGGATGCACGAGTATAAGTCCATACTCAGTACAGGTGGAGGCTAGCAAAAGACTGGGAGCGACAAATCAAGAGAGCATAAGAGCCATAATCATGCATAGCGACATAAGCATCATTAATTAAAGCATAAGCGGTATCACAAGTTCAAAAACTAAGTGGTCATGGACGCTATTCTTGAATGGTTTGTAGTCATAAACATGGTGTGAGCATGCACCAAGTCAATCAAATAAAACATTTGAAAGAGAATACAATATATTGATGCTTTATTATGACAACAACAACTCATGAATCTTTCAAGACATATTAAACGCTCTCAGCTATTTAAGGCTATTCATGCTACTCAATAACCACAAGGCTTAAAGACTAAAATAACATTTAGCATCGCATGAAAAATTTCTAGCCACATCTATACAAGCTTTTACGTACACCGTTGTAAATTCTACCTCAAGCAACAGTTTCTTTTCCCAGCAAGCACCATACAAAATATGCTTTAAAAAAAATATCTACATGCTACGGCAAGAAAACATGAGATTACTCACATAACACTACTAAAACTAATATCTCTGAATAAGAGATGCATGAAAACAAAGGCTAAACACAGTACTAGCAAAAAGTGAACACTCACAGAACAATGAGGATGAAAACTAGAGTGTTCTAAGCAATGAAAACGGAGTGTGTCTCTCTCCCACACAAGTATGATAACATGGAAACATTTATTACAGCAAATAAAACCATACAAACTGAAAACAAAAATAAAAGACGCTCCAAGTAAAGCGTATAAGATGTGACTGAATAAAAATATAGTTTCACTAGAAGTGACCTGATAATTTGTCGATGAAGAAGGGGATGCCTTGGGCATCCCCAAGCTTAGACGCTTGAGTCTTCTTGGAATTTGCTGGGATATACCTCCGGGTCATCCCCAAGCTTAAACTCTTCACTCTTCTTGATCACGTCATATCATCCTCTTCTCTTGACCCTTGAAATCTTCCTTCACACCAAACTTCTCACAATCTTCATTAGCAACGTTAGTGCAATCGAAATAATAAATCACATGGTTCAGTTTTAACACAAGACTAACACTCATAAACACATTAGCTACTATCACAACTTATTTTAAAACTCTTTTTCTCAAAAGAACACTAAAAGAAAGGGATTAAGAGGCAAATACAATTATTAGCAGAAATCTGTCAAAAGAGAACAGAAGGTAAAGATGGTTTTATTCGAAAATCTTATGTTGCTAAATAAAAAAAGTGGTCAAGTAAGAAAAGTTGCGGAATTAGCATACGAATAATTTAAAAAAAATCCAGATCATTCTGATTTTCCAGGATTTTATACGATGTTTTACTGTGGACAGAATAAATCTGTTTTCTGCGCAGAAATCCGAAAACCAACTCCAACTTTCGTCAAAAACTTTACTTGGCACTACTAAAACATGAAAAGAAAGATACAAAGAAGTTGCTACAGAAGTATACAACCCGTTGACTCAAACAAAACAGAGAAAAACAATGCAAAAATAAAAACATGGGTTATCTCCCAAGAAGTGCTTCTCTTTAAAGCCTTTTAGCTAGGCATGATAATTTGAGAAGATGCTCACATGAGAAATATTAATTGAAGCAAAAGAGAGCATCAAGATGCAGACATAAAACAAATTTAAGTCTAACCCACTTCCTATGAAAAATAATCTTGTATAGAAACAAGTCATAAAAGCACAAAGGAAAAAGCATATGAAAGCAAAACAAGTGCAACTTCAGAAATTTCAACATAAAGAGGGGAAACTTGATATTGTTAGTATGCATAAAATTATGTTTCCCTCACTCATAATAACTTTCAATGGCATCATGAATGAAATTAACAATATAACTATCACAAGAAACATTCTTATCATGAGCCACATGTATAAAAGAATTATTAATCTCCGCATAAGCATAGCCATTCTTATTAATAGTAGTGGGAGCAAATTCAACACCGAAGGTGATTTTTTGTTTGTTTTAGGGTGAAGGTTTCAATTATGCTACATGAAGGAATTTGTTTCAATGTGGAGTGTTATTTTGAGTGGATCCAAATTCACTTATAATGATAAAAGGCCGAACTTCTGACGAGTAGACCGTAGCGCCTCGAGTTGGTGTTGGATTCACTCTTGCCGACCCAGTTAGGTCAGGACCGTCTTTATATACCTCGTGTAAGCGCCATTCGGGATAAGCCGCACATTGTAAATTTCGACGCGTTTGTGATCTCACCCGAAAGAGTGAATTATTGCTGGCTGTCGCCCGTGGTTTTTTCTCTTCGTTATTGGAAGGGTTTTCCATGTTAAAATCTCGTGTCCACGTTGGTTCGATTTTGCTTAATTTCATCGCTGTTTTGCTATTGCGTGTAACACCCGATGTAGTCAACAACGAGCCCAATGATCAGGCAGCGGCGGTAATTTATTGTTTCCAAATTTATTCCTGTCAGCGTGCTGCTCTTCTTTGCTTAAGTTTTTCCAAACTGAACCTACGTTTTCGACTTTGAGCTACGGAGAAATAGTTCCGTGCTCTTGTTTCAGTTGGTCAGATCTACTGGCTAAAACTACACAGTTTGTGTTGTATTTTGTTAGAGCAAAGGTCACAGCAAGGTCCTCGATCGAGTCAGCTCCTCGGTGCTTGCACAGAATACACAAATCTTTATTTGACTTGTATTCCCCTCCCTCTTCTTAATCAGCTGATCTCTCTAGTTGACACTTCAAGATTTTGTTATGTTGTAGAACAGAAAACCCTGATCTTGGCAAAGTTTACTCTTCTACATTGAATCCTTGATAACTCTGAGAAACACGCGCGCCTCATGCTGATACTTTGATTCAACTGCAGGATGCAGAGGAGGTAAGCATTTTGCAATTCGTCTCGGTGGTGGTTTGGGCGATGTTCCTGGTTGCCTGTGGATGGTGAGATAAGTTAAGTAGTAGTATATATCTCCCCGAGAAGGTGTCCTGCGTGCTTCGTTCGCGTCACCATTGCTGAACACGGATCAGGAATTGGACTACAATACTCTTGAAGAGATTGCCTTGCCCAACTATGAGATTATTATAAAATCAGATGCATGCAGAACTGTAACTTAGGTGCACTTTTGTTATCTAGACAATGGAAATGTGTCAGTAACTTAGGAGAATTACTACTACACTAACTAGCATCGATCATTGTCCGGAGAGTGTACATCCAAAACCCCGCCAGATTCATCAACCGAGACCTCCTGGACCACGATGGAAGTCACCGGGCACCCCGGGAACCCAGCCGCATAGCGAGCAGCAGGCTCGGGGAGGCCGCAGCGATGGTCTAGCCGGAACATGTGCCCAAAGGCACGGAAGGCTCCTTCGACGGCTGCGGCGCGGAGCCCGTAGCTGACGGCGGTGAGCGGCCCGACCAGGTGCACGGAGAAGAGGGCGGCCGCGCCTGCCGAGGCTACAATGGAGTTCCAGTGGTCGTCCGTCTGCCGCGCGTGGGCCACGACGCGCTCGACCGCTTTGTCGACGCCAGACTTGGCCGCACGGCGAGTGATGAGCGGTGCGCTTGTGGCCACCTCCTGCACCCCGCCGGCCAGCCGGTGGCCGCTCGGCGAGTAGCATAGTCCCTTGAGGAAGTAGAAGGCGGTGTTGATCACGGCGCTGGAGATGACTCTCTGGCGCACGTCGTCGGCGAGGCGCTCCGGGTCGGGGAACGCCGACGGCGCGATCATCGTGGTAACCGATCGATCGGCGCGGCTCTCCTCGTTCGATGGGTTCGGCGGTGGGCGGTTCTGGCTAGGGATGGAATTAAAACTCGGAACTCGCGAGTTAAACGAGTAGCTCGCAACTCGACTCGGCTCGGCTCGAACTCGTTGTCCAACGAGCCGAGTCGAGTTTTCGTTTTCGACGGTAAATGAGTTCAAGCTAAACGAGCCGAGTTTACCGAGTACTCGTTTAGCTCGTTTAACTCGGTCAAAATAGTTTTTAATGATATTCTTGTTTATTTGAATACTTTTTTACTGATTATTGTAGTTTGTTTGCTACAAATTGTTTGATGGTGACATATTTTCGCTGATTATTGTGATGATTTTATTTTACATGACCCAAATAATCAAAAATAATTATATATACATTATATAATGTTGACTTTTTTATAGTTTTATAAAATTAGATAAGCCGAGCCGAGTTTTGATTTTGAACTCGTTTGTTGAACGAGTCGAGCTCCGACTCGGCTCGGCTCGAATTCCAGCCCTAGTTGTGGCTTGGATCACAAGTTGACCGCGAGAGATTGAGAGAAGCAGTTACTCGATCTGCGTTTTTTTTTTGGATAAACTCTTCATTCGTCAGAGAATAGCTAGGGATAACCCAAAGTTAAAAATAGCTGGCTATGCGTCTTAGCCGCTGTATTTTTCAGACCATTTAGGGTTTTCAACAAAAACTAAACCATCTAGGGATTAAATTCCGGCCGTTTTGGCTGATTCATGCTAGTTTCCTAGCATCCGACGCATAAGTAAGAGTGTGGCGCTAAAAAATCAATGCAAATTTTGCCTACCTAGCTGCCGGCGCTTACAAGTACGGACTAACCGCTCAGTTAGCGTCTACTTTAGCGCTGCTGCGCTGTGGGTGCTCTAATAGCGCTAAACCATTTAGCGTTTTCAAAGAAACAGAGAAAATTCCATGAAAATTAGGAGTCATATATTGATATCATCTACAGTGAAGCAATAACGGCGATTAACCATTTAGCATTTAGAAAAAATAGAGAAAATTCCATGAAAATTAGGAGTCATATATTGATATCATCTAAAAATATAACCATATACAAATGTGTATTAAAAACCATGATTATTGTAGATATAAGTGGAGCGCATAAATGCATACTACATAACTATGTTTAATTTTCAAATTCAAACCATAAATGCAACCGTTTTATCGGGAGAAATAACGACATATTTTTGTCCGATTTAACATTTTAGCATGAATTAGCGCGCTATTAGTGTCCGGGTCTGTTTAGAGCTAAATGTGCATGCTTTGCGATAAGCTCTCAGAGTCCGCTATAGCGCTGATCTAACGTGCTATTTAAAACTTTGGGATAAACCCAATACAGAGAAGTGACTTACAACAAGACCGTCGGTGACGGCTCAAGGAATTTGCAACTATGTATTCATGTGTATTCATTTTGTCAAACTCATAGATATTTTCTGAAAATTGTCAAATATTTCACCAAAATCAACACTGTTTTGTAAAAATCATGGGTATTCACATGAACACCCAGGAATACCCCTAGCGCCTCCTAGACCGTGCATAGAAATCAAATACTTCGTTCATCGCCTTCCTCTCTCGAGCCAAGAAGCTCGATCCCACCCCGCACGCTGTCACACGGGACCTTGACATCAGATCACACCGCAAGCATGCTAGCACCAATTTCGCAAAGATAAAGAATGTTGGAGCACCCTCCAAGGAGCACAGCAAGCGCTGCGTTTTGAAAGTGCAGCTGGCCCGTTCCGAGGACGTGGCAGGGCCGCCGGCGAAGCCGAACAGTGGAGGTCGTGGTCTGGATGATGAAGATCAGGTGAAGAGAGACGCCGGTGGTTTGGGCGAAGGAATGGGCAATGGTGAAGCCGGCAGACGGCGTGGAAACGACCGTGGAACGCGGAATCGGTACCACTCGCATGGATCCAATGCCTCTGGCGCCACGCATCACGAGCGGTGGCCGGAGAGCGGCGGAGGCCAGCGGTATGCGTTGGATTGCCCAACGGAGGTGTTTCCCTGGCCCGAGGAGGAAGAAAGCGATGACGTGGAGGTGGTGGCCCCTACTCTGGATCGGAGCCGTTGTGTGGACCGGTCAACAGGCGCAGGGGGTGGAAGTGGCCCTCGCAGGCTTTCGGGAGCTGGCGCCTTGGCCCACCAGGTGTGAACCGTCCCGCCTGCGAACATGGAGGAAAATGGACTGGACCGCGCCGCTCCACCCCAAGCAGCTGACAGGTGGGACCCCATGCTACTCGAGGCTTCCATCTCAGCGTTGCCTGGGTCAAAAGATAGAGGCAGTGGGACCCGCGCGCTGACTGACCAGATGACAGCCCTGTACGCGGCAGCGGCAGCTGATCCTGTCAGCGCATGCCAAAAAGAAGCTGCAGGGGCGGACTGCTTTTGCAGCAGTGGCCAGTGGCCGTGGCTTCGCGCGCAATTCCAAACGAAAGCAATTTTCAAATCACCTCAGGACAGCTAGCCACGCCGGTGCGGGTGCAGCTGCAGCCGAGACGCTGCGAGGAAATGGTCCTATCATAAGCTGGAATGCTCTCTGCTGGCAGTAGGGTATGCTTTTCGTCAGAGTGGAACGTGGAGGGAGAAGAGGGGAGACCAGAATCCCCCCTGTCGGTTCTCAGCTGCTTCGAGGTGGAGCTTTCGCCTGGTAGTCTGGCTGGAACATTGGTCGAGAAAACCAAAAGTGTCGAGCAGGCCTTGACACCTGCTGCGGATGCCCATGCGGCCATGTCCGCTGAGGGCGTGGACTGTGGTGACCCAGTGGATGCGCTGCACATGGCAGCCTCAAAGCCTCTTCCCCGATTATTCATAGGCCACCAAAAAGGAGCCGAGCCAAGCGCATTCTCACTGGACCTGTGCGTCGCAGCTACCGACAGAAGGGCAAATTTGCTGCGGGCACCCCAGTTAAGCGACAGCAGAAAGAGTTGATTCACAGGCTGAAGATTGCGAGAGAGGGGGAAGTCATTGGTGATGCCGCCTTAGCCACATACATCAACCTGTTTGATCAGCCACTCCCACAGAAGCACATTGATGTGATCCTCGGCCTTTTCGGGTGGCAGCCAGAGGCGTTACCGTTGTCTGACGACCTTCCAGTGGATTGCCTAGTCTAGGGCATGGATTCTCTCTGTAATTGTCTGTAGTGTCGTTGTTTTTGTTCCTAGCCTCGGTGTAATCTCTTAAACTCCCCATGTTGGAATTAGACGTACTGTTTGCCATTTGGAATGCGTGTGGATTGAATTCCCCGGCTCGGAGGGCGGCCATTTTTCAGGTGTTGGCTCCTTTGGGAGCCAAAGTGGTTTGCCTCCACGAAACCAAAATGGAGGTGGTAACAGCCCAAGCGGTGCGGGACTTTCTAGGGCCCGCCTTTGACGAGTTTTTCATCCTACCGGTCATGGGAACACGGGGAGGCATCCTCTTAGCTTGGCAATCTAGACATGTAACAATCACCAACCCGCACTTCACTAAAAATGCTCTGACAGCGAGCATCGCGATTGAGGGCGAGCGGACTTGGTGGTTTACGGGGGTTTATGGCCCGCGGGGCGTGGAAGATAAGAGGGAATTCCTGCAGGAGCTACGCGACATCAGAGATTTACACGCAGGCCCGTGGATGGTGGCGGGTGATTTCAATCTAATCACCAGTCCGGAGGATAAGAACTAGGGTTCTTTGCACCTCTCTTTGATGGGCCAGTTCTGTCGTACGCTCGCCACGCTCGAGTTAAAAGACATTTACCTCAATAGCCAAAGATACACATGGTCAAACGAGAGGCAGCAACCCACTCTTAAGCGGCTGGACGGGGTTTACTCGACAGTGGAGTGGGATGATTGTTTCCCTGATGCTTTCCTTTCGTCTGGATCCTCAGGACCCTCGGACCACTGCCCACTGATACTTAACCTAGCCCCGGACTTGCTCTCGGGCGTAGATTCCTTTTTCAAGCCTTCTGGACAAAGGTGGAAGGCTTTATGGAAGTGGTCCAGGAGGCGTGGACGTCAGTGGATTTCGACGCAAATCCCTTTAGGCTATTGGACAACAAACTCAGGGCAACCGCAAAAAAGCTAGCCAGCTGGAGCAGCAAGTTCATAGGAAACATTAAGCTTCAGATCCTATTGGCTAATGAGATCATTCTTCGACTGGATGTGGCAATGGAGTCTAGAGATCTATCGGTGGAAGAACGGGCCCTGAGGAAATTACTCAAAGGAAAGTTGTTGGGTCTGTCCTCACTAGAGCGGTCGTTGGCACGACAAAGGGTAAGGATCCTTTGGCTACGTGAAGGTGACGCTTGCACCAAGTTTTTCCACATACAGGCCAGCCACCGCAAACGGAAAAACTTTATTGGGCACCTTATGGTCGACGGTGAGAGGAAGATCAACCATGAGGAAAAGACGGAGGCCCTGGATAATTTCTATGAGAACATCCTGGGCGTGGAGGTGGACAGAAATTTCTCAGTGGACCTCGAGTTCCTGCAGCTTCCCTCGGAGGAGTTGAGCCACCTGGACGCGGACTTCACGGAGAAGGAAGTGTGGACGGCAGTGAAAGAGATGCCTTTGGATAAGAGCCCAGGGCCGGACGGTTTCTCCAACAGATTCTTTGTGACATGTTGGGACATCATCAAGACCGACATCATGAACGCTTTCCGATCTCTCGAGAGGCGAGACCTCCGGGGCTTTGGGGCGGTGAACAAGGCATACATCACTCTGCTACCTAAAAAGCCAGGCGCCGTGGAGCCCAAGGATTTTCGCCCCATCAGTCTCATTCACGGCATTGCGAAATTGGTAGCTAAAGTTCTTGCCTATCGGATCACACCAGTACTGCCAAGGTTAGTGGGAGCCCACCAGAGTGCCTTTGTGCATGGACGATGTTTCCATGATAATTTCATGATTGTTCGGGAGACCGCGAGGAAGCTTCAGAGCGCGGCCACTCCAGCGGTGCTTCTCAAACTGGACATCACCAAGGCCTTCGACACTGTCAGCTGGGCCTTCCTTCTCGAGGTCCTTAGAAAGATGGGGTTTGGAAACACCATGCTAGCCATCATCTGTGGCCTATTGTCATCCGCTTCCACAAAGATTCTTCTCAACGGCTGGCCTGGTTCAAAGATCTCGAACAGGCGTGGACTAAGGCAAGGGGACCCCCTCTCCCCGCAGCTTTTTATCTTAGTCATGGAGGTTCTCCACCTCATGATCAAGCGGGCAGTCGCTTGTGGATGGCTCATACAGCTGGCACGTTCTGGTCTGAGGCACCGGACATCGATATATGCTGATGTTGTGGTGACTTTCCTGAAGCCAACCGTGCAGGACCTTAAAGTCTTCTCCGAAATCCTGCGAATTTTTGGAGAGGCATCTGGACTTCAGGAAAATCTGGAGAAGTGCTCAGCGCACTTGATTAGGTGTGGAGAAGGGGAGGCGGGGTTGTGGCACATGAACTCCAGTGTCCCATCCTTCCTTTCCCTTTGCGTTATCTCGGCTTGCCGCTCTCGCTCAAGAAACTAACGGCATCCCAGCTCCAGTTTATTGTGGATAGTGTGGCGAATCATCTTCCGGGATGGAGGTCAAATCTCCTTAATAGAGGTGGGCGACTAGAGTTGGTCAAGACAACTCTTTCAGCGGTCTCTATCTTCGCAATGATGTGACTGGACCTCCCAGCCAAAACCTTGGTAGATATCGACAAAATACTCAGGAGCTTCCTATGGAAAGGAAGAAGGGAGGTGCACGGTGGACATTGCCTTGTGGCGTGGGAGAGGGTTTGCATGCCTAAGAACCTAGGTGGTCTAGGCATTCCAAACCTCAGCAAAATGAACCATGCCCTAAGGGTTAGATGGCTTTGGCTTCGCAGGACTGACCTTTCGAAGCCGTGGAGGGAGTTCAACATTTAGCACCCAAAGACAGTAACTCACCTCTTTGAGGAGGGAACAGCCTCAACGGTAGGTGACGGGGCATCCACCTTCTTTTGGGACGATAGATGGCTACCGGAAGGAAGACTAAGGCATGTCACCACCAACTTGTGGAACAAAGTCCCAAAGAGGGCCAGAGCATCCCGTCGGGTGAAAGAAGGCCTTGTCGGCGGTTGGCTTGAGGATATCCCCCCGGACTTGGAGGAGACGGAACTGAGAGAACTTTTGCAGTTGGCCGACCTCGTAGCAGAGGTGGTGCCCCGAGAGGGCGTGGAGGATGAACTGATCTGGCTTTGGGAGCAAAACAGCAAGTTCTCTGCCAGATCTGCCTACCAGGCCATGTTCGCCGGATTAGAGGGGCTAGCTGGTACTGAGCAGGTCTAGCGGTCCCACGCCCCCAACAAGTGCAAGTTCTTTTTGTGGCTGGCTCTCAGGAACAGATGCTGGACGGCTGACAGGTTGAGCCGTAGAGGTCTCCCTCACCCTGCGGCATTCCCCCTATGCGACCAGCAGAGAGAGGACATCAACCACCTACTTTTGGGATGTGTGGTAGCCAGACAGATTTGGGCGCTTCTACTTCATAGTTGGGGCCTAGGCAACTGGATCCCTAGCCAGCACGATACCTTTGTCAGTTGGCTTCCGGAGCGGAAGTGGCGAGGGGTGGACCACAAAGACCTGTGGACGGCCATCACCCTAGTTTGCTGGAGTCTGTGGAGGCACCGAAACAACTTGATGTTCGAGGGACATCAGCCATCATTTCTCAGAATACTCAAGATGATCGAGTCGGAGGCGGCTTTGTGGATCTCGGCGGGTCTCTTTAGAGGTAGCCTTCGGCAAGTAGAAAAGTGGAGGTTTGGCGAGTAATCACGTTCTGTACTTAGTGGGTTGCGTTCTTGGGCGCTTGTGCCAAAACGCGCGTTGTAATCGGCCATCTTGGCCTTTCTCCTTCTATGAAACCGATGCGTCCTTCCAGGACGTATCCTTAAAAAAAGGAGCACAACAAGGCGGAGACCTGTGATGGAGCGCCAAAAAAGGCTATGGAGATCCACAAACGCGGGCCAAGGTAGCGCACAACCGTAACAAGGCTAGCCAGGCCCCACTTCACCACTTCCTCTTTGAAGCTAAAAAGACCTAAATAACCGACTCAGTCCCCCTCGAGACGAGGAACATGTCGGAAACACCGAGAACGCCAGCCGGTGACCGACTCCACGAAATCCATCGCCTTCGAGTTCCTCTGGATATTGCAACCCCCAAATTTTTGGGGGTCCTCTCTGCTTGACTGGGCTTTAACCATGAAGATCCGCTTGAATAAAGCTCAATGAGGAGCGATGCCGAGATAGCACTCGCAGAGGACGGCAAAACAAGAGAGGTGTTGGATGAAGTAGGGAGGTACGTCGTGCAGTTGCAAGCCGTACGTGCATAGGAGAGAAAGGAAAATGGTGGAGGGCGATAGAAACGACCCTGGCACTGTTGTTCGTGAAAGCCACACGCTCGTCCACATATGGCGTGGGCCGGGTCTCGCCCCTAGGATGGAGCCGTCTTTCTTCCGACTCGGGCCTTGTAAGCCCTTCGCGCTCCAGGGACGAGAGGGATTTGGTTGTCCAAGTGGATTTTACCCATTTCCCTCCCTGTCGCTTGCTTGTACCGGTGTCGTTGGCCGCATTATTCTTGCTGTTTCCTTTAGTTCTCCCCATGGCTACTTGGAAAAAGCTGAGGGTGCAGCAATGGAGGTACGGGTGCGAGGAAGAGGAAGAAGCACATGCGTCGGGAAGAAGAAGTGCGAACGTGAGGAAGGGGAAAGAGAAATTACTCCTCCTCCTCCCATATTTATAAGGGGATCGAGAAAACCGCGTTGGCTATCTCGTGGGGAAATCCAGATTGACATGTATCTATAATTTTTGATGCTCCATGTTTGTTTTCTATCCAATTCTCTTATGTTTTCACATGTTTTCCTTCGTTTTTCAAATGTTTTCATCGACTAACCTATTAACAAGATGTCCCAGGGAAGTTGATATTTTATGTTGATTTTTCATTTCAGAAAAGTTGTGAAGGAAATATTCTCAGAATGGTTGAAAATCCATGGAGATCATTTTTTTACCCGGAACAAAGACGGAGTCCAAAGAAGACCAGGACCGAGCCAGGGGCCGCCAGGGGTGCCAGGCGTGGCCCCATCCCAGACCGCACCTGGTGGGCCCTGGCCACTGACTCACGCTGCCTCTTCTCCTATAAGTTGCCTTTAACCTTTAAAAGGTTGGGGTCGGAGTTATTTTCCACGAATCATACAGAGAGGCTTCGTCACTCCGACAATCCAATCTAGGGCTTCTAGAGCCCTGCCCTATACGAGGAATCGTCACCGGAGGCCTCTTTATCGCCATGGTCACCTACAGACAGATGCGTGAGTAGTTCATCTTGAGACTATGGGTCCATAACAGTAGCTAGATGATTGTTCTCTCCCCTAAGCCTCCATATTTAGAGTCTCGTGAGTTGCCTCATATGATCGAGACCACCATTATGTAATTGTGCATGTTGTGTTTGCTAGGATGCCATGAACCATGAGATTATGATTATTTTGTTCATGTCAATTTGATATGATTCCCTTATATTCGTAGAGAGTTTTAATCTTGTCTTTCAATGCTCTCTGGTGTTTATGATTACCTTGGCCACGTAGTTGTTTATTGAAAGTGCATGGTGTCACTACAAAATTCCGCGCGGTCTGGGACGTTTCAATAACGTTGCGAATGGGCTCCAAACCGTTGCTAAGGGCAATCCGCAATGGTTTATGCGACGGAGTGAGAACGTACCTGATCGACTGTCACGAACGATTCCGCAACATTAATTTGAACCGTAGAACGTCAAAGCTATTCGCAACGTTCAGACAATCTTCGCGAGCAGCTGGGCCGTCCGATCCCGGCCCAATAAGCGGCAACGTTTTTTTTGTCGCTTTCGGCTCCCACGTGGCAAAGGATTAACTGACGCCCGTTAGCGTAATCAGCTGACGTCACATTACGCGCAGCTTACGTCAGTACGATCGCAACGTTTTTTTCCTTCAAAAATAGATAATGTTAATGCCCCGTTTATGACATCATCGATCCGTTCATGACGTCATAACCGCTGATCACGTTCATGACTTTTTCTGTTGTCGCTTTCAATAAACAAAAAATCAGAATAAAATAAAACAAAATTGGAAGCACAATCATCTATTTACAATTTTTTTCCTTACGTTCATGCTCTATAAAAATCTGACTAATTAGAAGAATATGAGTTTTGTTTAAACCTTGGAAGAACCATCGCCTCATCTCACTAATTAATAAGAAGAGGATTTTCAAGTTTTTAATGGAAAACCGGGCAAAAACCGACACAAAGCTACACTACCTTCATGGAACACGACCGTAGAGGGCAACCCAGCCGACCTAGATACCCACACAAAGCACACACACGCGCTACCGTGAAGAAAGACCACCGTGGTGGTTGCTGACGAAGGGATGAACCCTGGACCTGTCGGATAAAGATACCCGGTCTAAGGGCCAAGATCTAAGCCCAAGAGGAGATGCCATATATTATTGTAGAAGGCCCAGTTGAAGCCCACACGCAAGGCCTTGCGGGTCAAGTTAGGAAACTTGTAACCGACTTTAGGTTAGGGTTTGAGTCCTCCCCGGGTACGGTTTGGGACCTGGCCACCTATATAAGGCTAGGAGAACCACCGGGAGGGGACAAGCAATACCGCACCACCGAAGCCTTGAGATCGAGATCATACTCTTGACTTGAGCAACCCCCCATTGTAACCGATCTACTCGTGAATACAGATCGACAGAAGAATGAGTAAGGGTTTTACCTCTACGAGGGCCCCAAACCTGGGTAAATCGTGCCCCCTGTTTAGCCGACGATTGTCACCAGCGCCCACAGGTTCTCTTAATTGAAACCCTATGGGTTCACCTGAGGGA
Organism: Alopecurus myosuroides; assembly: GCA_028641055.1. Taxonomy (NCBI): domain Eukaryota; kingdom Viridiplantae; phylum Streptophyta; class Magnoliopsida; order Poales; family Poaceae; genus Alopecurus; species Alopecurus myosuroides. The sequence goes on from CM054057.1 coordinate 92,957,266, forward strand.
CTTGTTGAGATGCAGATCGACAATTGGCGCCGTCTCTGGGAACGGCGGGTGCTGGATCTCCGGCATCTTCGGCCTCATTGACAACCAACTCACGTTGGAACCCCGCGACTTCGACTCCGACCAATCCGATCTGAATCGGATCAGTCATCGTCACCCCACACTCGTCGGAATCACGCCCGATATTTAGCGACCTGGAGAAGAGTATCACCCTGACGTCCGGGAGCTTCCAATTCTATACCAACAAGGACGGGATCCACCACTTCCCCGAGCAAACAGATCTCGAAGGATCGAGATCTGGGTCGATCTCTAGCCCAGAAGCTGTCGATTCGGTACCCTATCACGAGGATCGCGACTTGGCATAGTTTGTGACAAATTCCCCATAGTTGACACATAGTTGTGTCTTGTTACGGGAAACAATCTTGCCAACGTGTTTTTCAAATTATTTTTACAAAGATTATTTTCCATTTTCCAAGTGCTAAAAATGACTTTTTGTGAAGCAAGTACAAGAAATATGGAGTGCAATTGCAATCATTCAATTTTCACACAATTTATTTCCTATTTTATGGATAATAAACAAGTATAATGATTTTTCTCCCATTCTACCTATCATTTTCTATTTTCTAACTGCAAAATATGACATTTTTTGTGAAGCAGGTACAAGAAATATGGTGTAAAATTGCAACCATTCAATTTTCATACAAATTAGCTCCTATTTTATGGATAATATCAAAGTATAATGAATTTTCTCCCGTTATACCTAATTTCTCCCATTTAAACGACTTTATGGCGATTTACCGAAAGTAATTCAAATTTGAACTACAAGTGCGTCATAGTTTGCTCTAATTTTGAAAAAAAATCGTTTTCATGCACACAAGTAGTGGTTATAGAATAGAACAATCAATAATTTTGATCGACATTCAGCATGATCATGCAGGTTATTTGTCATATTAAGATGCCAACATAGAGTAAAACATGCAAGGAATATATCCACGAGCTCGAGCTTTTCCATCACGTCAACAAGTTTCACAAACACAACTAGGAAACTTCCATACAAAGTTGATGATGATCCAAAGCTGCTACACATCATTCTTCTAGGCATTGCGAGAGAGTGTCATCAAATAATAATAACAAAAACAGATAATCAACTACTAATAACGACCATCGAGAGTGAAATGAGTGTGTCAGTTCAGTACTTTGTTATCCTAACAATAAACTTACGTTTTGCTAGACTTTTAACCAAGTCTATGATCATGAAAATGTGATCATCCAACAAAGCGTAAGGTAATCTTAGAGACAAGATTATGAAATCTTGTTTGTTCATATCTTCAGACTCACGCAAAGATTCTCCTTTGAAAAATCACTTCTGTAGTGCTATAGCGGATGAAGCATGATGACATAAACTTAATTCTGAATTTGGAGATAGAATAATAACTGAATATTATTGTCTCTAAATCATATCTCCAAAAATTCCGTAATCGGATTCGACCATGGCCTAGATTCCTGGACGGTGAGGACTCGATATCCGGGCGGCAGTTGAGCTTGTGTCGAGAGTCGACTAGAGGTTCATGGAGCGAACCAGGTGAAAACCCTTATCTTCAGCCGCTGGCTGAGGTCAGTGATGTCATACTTTGTGTCGTCGCCTTCTCAAAGGCATCGCCGTGATGAACTCCCGCCCTACTTTGTTACCTCGGGGGGTAAACCCTAGATCAATGGATTGGATTATGCTAGGACTATGGTATGTTAAGCCCTTGGGGCATCAATGTTGGAGGTAGGCATCAGCCCGAAGGACCGGTAAATGGTTATGTGGTAGTGCGGTGTTGTATCAACCTCATCGATGACGTCGAGTCTTGGTGGCGTGGTTTTGTGGGGCCTCGGCAATATATGCGGGGGATGAGAGGACTACTAGTCCTGATTTGATCCGCTGGCTTGAGAGGACTACTTGTCGTGTCTCTCAGGTTATCATCAACCTCCTTCATGTTATTGTTCGGAGGTAAATCATTGAACCTCCAGCTAGGGTTGGTATCACCACGCCCTTGCGGTTCCCCCCTCATGAAACCTGAAGTCCTGCCTCGACCCCAGAATAGCCACCACTACTTGCACCAGGATTACGCCCTCTCCATGTCTCCCAGTCATCCTTCAACCAGTCACCCCACTTAAGTTCGTCGATGTCGTATTAACTTGTACCACACTCCAGATGTGTGTGACCACAAAGACCACAAGCATTGCAGAAACGTGGGATCTTTTTGTACTTGATGCAATAAATCTCTCTCTGCCCACCCCGGGATATGGAGACAACCCGAGCTAAATCTTTTCTCAAATCAATTTTAACCTATACTCGGACAAAATTACCCGCACCTTGCATGCTTGTCTCCGCCGTCATCACTTCGCCTACTTTTGGCATAGTTAAATTGGTAATAAGCTTTGTATCACGGTATCCCACCTGTAGCTTGTGAATCTGGATCCAGACTGCGAGGTGATTTAGATAAAAATCATCCAGATGAGCGAAGCCGTCATAGCGTGTGATGACTACTGCATTCTGTTTAAAAGCCATGGACCTCCCGGCTCGACCTTCAACCAATCCCCCAAGGAGAAGCATTGGATGCTGAACAAGTTCGGCTCTAACGATACGATTTTAACTTCCTGCGTTGGGTTCCACGCGTTCATCATATGCTGTTCAAAAGTTTGCGGGATGAATATATTCGACGTGTGAACTTTCGCAAATGCAATCCACTTTACGCCCCCCTTCGGAGCCCCTTCCAGGTCTTCGAAGACTAGATAATCGAAATCATCTTCCTCTATCCCCATCTTCTATAGCAGATTATCAATGGAGTCCTTCTTATGGGTTTTGCAACCGTCCCGGTGTGGCTGGCCGAGCTTGATCCCGAACACGTAGTCGTGGCTTCAAAAATGTAGAAACCCTAGTTTTTACCACTTGCGCCCGAGAGAAAATTGCGGCCTCTTGGCTAATAAAAGGAGAACTCCCGATCGTCCAGATGGTCACGGAGACGGACTGGAGACCGCGGTCGAGTAGGAATATGTAGAGAACTCGACTGCAATCGAAGATCGCCGGCGAGGCTGAAAACCCTAGATGCCAAAGGGCCCTAGGTCTTTGTTTCTCGTCTCGAGCGTAGCAAGGCTCACGGTAGGACATCCCTATAAAGGCTCTTTTTTTCAATCCGGGCTACTACCCCTTCCAGTACTTATCATAATGGAAATACATTGTACCAACATTACAAGAAAAGGAATCGGGAAAGAGACAGCACCCTCGAATCACCCAGGAAACCCGATAATAACTGCTCGACATCAAAACAGTTTCTACAGGACAAAAACCCGAAGATACTCAAGAACTATCCTAACAGGAGAGAATGTTTCAGCACCAAACACAAGGAAACAAGTCACATCAACCCTAACATGATACAGAAACCAACCAGAAGATGATACCATAACAACTGTCAATCCGCGCCACCCACAACTGGCCAAAACAACGGAAACATCTTCATTGTCGAGCCAAAGCAACCCATCAGCTGGTCATCCCAGGTCCCTCGATCAAAATCACTTCATTGGATCTTCCACTTGCGCCGACTTGTGAGACCTTGATGCTAGCAAAGCGTGTTGGGAACCCCAAGAGGAGGGTGTGATGAGCACAGCGGTAGGAATTTCCCCTCAGTTAAGAACCAAGGTTATCAATCCAGTAGGAGAAAGAGGATCTTAGGAAGGTTGATGCCACTGACGGTGATGATGGCGCCTCACCAATGTCACCAACAGCGCGGAACGTGCACACAACACAACCAAAATATTTGTCCCAACGGTACAGTGAAGTTTTCAATCTCACCGGTCTTGCTGAAATCAAAGATTAGACGTATAGTGTGGAAAATGGTGTATGCTTGCAGGTAAGTAAAGAAAAGAATAAAATTGTAGAGGTTTGTTTAACAGTGTAGGAAAATGGACCGGCGTTCATAGGTTCACTAGTGATGTCTCTCCATAAAAGATAGCATGTTGGATGAACAAATTACAGCTGGGCAATTGACAAATAGAGGTTGCACCGTAGTGCTTATTCATGACATGATGACTACTATGATATTTAGTGAGGGCATTACAAAATATACATAGACCGTAATCCAACTACATCTATGACTAATAATCCACCCTCAGGATATCATCCGAACCCCCTTAGGTTTTAAGTTGCAAGCAATAGATAATCGTATTAATCAATGTGTGTAATATAAGGAATGATTGTAAACGCGGGCACTCACACCGCTGTTTTCTCCCTAGTGGCAACAGCACATCCTCCCCCGTCATGTTTCTGTCACTCTAGCACAGGCGAAAAGGAGGCATGAATCCACTATCGAGCATAAATATTCCCTCTTGGAGTCACTAGCAACTACTTGGCCAGAGCAACCACTAGCAACGGAAAGCATGCAATATCACAAATAACATATGCAATAAAGACTATAATCAACTTGGCATAAGTTCAATATTCATCGGATCCCAGCAAACACAGCACATAGAATTACATAATAACAATCTCGATCATGTTAGGCAGCTCACGAGATCTAAACATTGGGGCATAGGAGGAGAAGACAACCATCTAGCTATTGCTATGGACCCGTAGTCCAAGGATGAACTACTCACGCATTACTCCGGAGGCAGGCATGGTGATGAAGAGGCCTCCGGTGATGATCTCCTCTCCGGCAGGGTTGACGACGACAGCGGCTGCGGAACTTTTTAGGGATATTTGATCAGGTACTTAGGGTTTTCCTTCGGAGGGGAATAAATAGGAGAAAGGGCAAAAGCGGTCGAGCCCTGGGGGACCCACACCACCCCCCGGCGCGACCAAGGGGGAGGGGGCGCCGCCCTATGGTGTGGGCCCCCTGAGGCCCCTCTCCGGGTCTCTTCAGGACTCCGTGGAACCTTCAGGAATACTAAGACTTCCGGGCTTCGAATTTTCCAATTCCGAGAATATTTCCAGAACAAATTTTCCGAAACTAAAAACAGCAGAAAACATCGAACTGGCTCTGTGGCATCTTATCAATAGGTTAGTCCGGAAAATCGATAAAAATGACATAAAGAAGGGTGAAAACATATAGCGATTGGCATAATATCATCATGGAACATCAGAAATTATAGATACATTGGAGACGTATCAAGCATCCCCAAGCTTAGTTCCCACTCGTCCTCGAGTAGTTAAACGATAAAAACAAAATAATTTCTGAGGTGACATGCTACTAACATAAACTTGATCATTATAATGTAAAAGCATATGCAAGCTGAGAATATAGAACTTTAAACACAAACATGATAAATAGAACTTTAATAATAAAGCATAGCAATCACTTTGCATGATGAGAAGTAATTCAAATAAAAGATCATGAATAACAATGCATTGAAAGTTATACGTTTGTTTCAAGTATAGAGAAAGCATGGAAAGGTGGTATTTCGCTAGTCCTTAAGAGTGGGACAAAACATAAATGCCAGGACATCTTCAAAGTTCATGAGGAAGACTAGAACAAATAGTTGGAGAACAAGCAATGACACTTCATGAATCAACTAATGATGTTTATGAGACAAATGCACATAAAACTCAGAATGGCAAAAATGCTCTCTCAACTATGCATAAAGTTAGAAGATGGAGAATCAACATAAAAGTAAAAGAAAGACCCTTCGCGGAGGGAAGCAGGGATCAAATCATGTGCTAGAGCTTTTATTTTATTAAACAGAGGTATTAAAAGTTTGACACTCCTCCCATCCATCTTACACAAACCATGGCTAACCGAATCCTCGGGTGCTTTCCAACAATCACATAACATGGAGGAGTGTCTATATTTTAGGAGAGGTGTATGCTAGTGTCAACGAATGGTAAACAGAAAATACAGTACGTCACAAGCCAACTAGATTTCACAAGAGCATCTCCCATGTGAAGGACGCATCTGGGTAGTAGGTGATCCCTCTTTCTCTTTTGTTTACACAATTATGCTTTGACTGATAATTGAGGGGCAAAAATAGTGAAGAGAATTAGTTTGCATTAATTTGGGGCTGGGCACCCCGCTGCCAGCTCTTCTATCAATTGGATAAGCGGATGAAGCCACTAGTCCAGGGTGTGAAATCCAATCAACAAGTGAGATAAGATTCTCTATTGACGTCCTGATGAGCAAAAACAGGAACACAAAACAGGAGTAATTTTGAAAGTTTTAAAGGTAGCACATGAGCAATTTACTTGGACTGGCAGTCAAATACCACATGTAGGTAGGTATGGTGAACACAATGGGAAAACTTTGGTTTTAGGGATTTGGATGCACGAGTAGAGCTCATACTCAGTACAGGTGGGGAGGCTAGCAAAAGACTGGGAGCGACAAATCAAGAGAGCATAAGAGCCATAATCATGCATAGCGATATAAACATCATTAAACAAAGCATAAGTGGCATCACAAGTTCAAAAACTAAATGGTCATGGAGGCTATCCGTGACTGGTTCATAGTCATAAACATGGTGTGAGCATGCGCCAAGTTAACCAAATAAAACATTCAAAGGAGTATACCACAAAGTTATGCTATAAATATGACAAGAACTCATGATTCTTTCAATGGCATATTAAACACTCTCAGCTATTTGAGCCTATTCATGCTACTCAATAACCACAAGGCATTAAAACTAAAATAACATCTAGCATGGCATGAAAAAGTTCTAGCCACAGTCTATACAAGCTTCTACGTGCACTGATGTCTACGCACGCTTCTACTCTTGTAGACAGTGTTGGGTCTCCAATTGCAGAGGTTTGTAGAACAATAGCAAGTTTCCCTTCAGTTGATCACCCAAGGTTTATCGAACTCAGGGAGGTAGAGGTCGAAGATATACCTCTCAAGCAACCCTGCAATCAAGATACAAGAACTCTCTTGTGTCCCCAACACACCTAATATACTTGTCAGGTATATAGGTGCACTAGTTCGGCGAAGAGAGAGTAAAATGCAAGTAATATGGATGATAATAAGTGATAATAACAATCTGAAATAAAAAATACAGCAATCAAACATATAGCAGAATAGGCGGAAAACGGTGTTTCAATGCTTGGAAATAAGGCCTAGGGCTCCTACTTTCACTACTGGACACCTCTCAACAATGAAAACATAACTGAATGCATAAATATCATTTCTTCACTATGCTACTCTGAACCACTCTCCGGTCGAATAACAAACACCAATCATTGCGTAGGGTTGTAATAGCACTCCTCAAGTCTATATTCCCTCTCTAGGGAACCCCACGCTATCACTATGAGCGCCCTAAATTAGTACTAAAAAATGCCACAATATAATAGGTTCATCTTCCAACACAAGATATAAATATCATGCTAAACCACACAGTGCACACACTATCACCTTTACACCGTGATCAAAGTGTTTACGGAGATAACAAAACCAGTTGAGTAGCATAACAGATGAAGATCACATCTACATATTCAACTAGATTACAAAGCTCATGATCACATAAAGATCACACCATGGGAGAGAGATGAAACACATAGCTACCGGTAGAGCCCTCAGCCCCAGGGGAGAACTACTCCCTCCTCATCATAGGAGACAGCAACGGCGATGGAGATGGCAGTGGAGTCGATGGAGATGGCTTCCGGGGGCACTTCCCCGTCCCGGCAGGGTGCCAGAACAGATATCTGTCACCCGAAACTTGTCGGTGGCAGCGGCGGAGCTACGGATGTATTTTGCGGAAAAGGTCGATCCTTTTGGGGTTTATGCACCGGGGAGTATATATGGGAGGAAGGGCGATGCCGGGGGTGGCCAGGGGGCCCACACCCCTAGAGCGATGTCCAGGGTGTGGCCACCCTGTGGCCCGCCTCAGTGACTCTTTGGGACTTCTGGAAGCTTCCAGGACATCTAAGACTTCTGGCTTTCGAATTTTCCAATTCCGAGAATATTTCCAAAACAACTTTTCTGAAACTAAAAACAGCAAAAAACAGGGAACTGGCTCTGTGGCATCTTATTAATAGGTTAGTCCCGGAAAACGATAAAAATGACATGAAGTGTAAGGAAAACATGTGGGAAACAACATGAAAACAACATGGAACATCAGAAATTAAGGATACGTTTATGACGTATCAAGCATCCCCAAGCTTAGTTCCTACTCGTCCTCCAGTAGGTAAACGATAAAACAAAATAATTTCTGAAGTGACATGCTACTATCATAAACTTGATCATTATAATGTAAAAGCATAGAACTTCAAACAAAAACATGATAAATAGAACTTTAATAAAAAATCATAGCAATCACTTTGCATCATGAAGAGTATATTAAACAAAGGATCATGGCTAATAATGCAAAGAAAGATAAACGTTTGTTTCAGGTATAGAGAAATCATGGCAACGTGGTATTTCGCTAGTCCTTAAGAGTGGTACAAAACACAAATGCAAGGACACTTTCAAAGTTCATGAGGAAGACTAGAACAAATAATTTAAGAATAAATAATATCACATCATGAAGTAATTATTGATGTTTATGGGACAAATGCACATAGAAATCAGAATGGCAAAAATGCTCTCTCAATTGTGCATGAAGTTAGAATATGGAGACTCAACATAAAAGTAAAAGAAAGGCCCTTCGCAGAGGGAAGCAAGGATCACTCATGTGCTAGAGCTTTTATTTTATTAAACAGAGGTATTGAAAACATTTTTAAGAGAGGTGTATTCTTATATCAACGAATGGTAAACAGACAACACAGTACGTCACAAGCCAACTGGATTCACAAGAGCATCTCCCATTGTGAAGAACGCAACTGGTGTAGAAGGTCATCCCTCTTTCTCTTTTGTTTACGCAATTATGCTTTGTCTGATAAATCAGGGGCAAAAATAGTGAAGAGAATTTGGGTTATTAATTTGGGGTTGGGCACCCCACTGCCAGATCTTATATCATTTGGATAAGCGGATGAAGCCACTAGTCCAGCGTGTGAAATCCAATAAACAAGTGAGATAAAGATTCTCTATGACGTCCTCATGAGCAAAAACAAGAACACAGAACGGGAATAGTTTTGAAGATTTTAAAGGTAACACATGAGAAATTTAGTTGGAGTGGCAGTTAAATACCACATGTAGGTAGGTATGGTGTACACAATGGGAAAACTGGTTTAAGGAGTTTGGATGCACGAGTATAAGTCCATACTCAGTACAGGTGGAGGCTAGCAAAAGACTGGGAGCGACAAATCAAGAGAGCATAAGAGCCATAAGCATGCATAGCGACATAAGCATCATTAATTAAAGCATAAGCGGTATCACAAGTTCAAAAACTAAGTGGTCATGGATGCTATTCTTGAATGGTTTGTAGTCATAAACATGGTGTGAGCATGCACCAAGTCAATCAAATAAAACATTTGAAATAGAATACCATATATTGATGCTTTATTATGACAAGAACAACTCATGAATCTTTCAAGACATATTAAACGCTCTCAGCTATTTAAGGCTATTCATGCTACTCAATAACCACAAGGCTTTAAGACTAAAATAACATTTAGAATCGCATGAAAAATTTCTAACCACATATATACAAGCTTCTACGTACACCGTTATAAATTCTACCTCAAGCAGCAGTTTCTTTTCCCAGCAAGCACCATACAAAATATGCTTTAAAAAATATCTACATGCTACGGCAAGAAAACATGAGATTAATCACATAACACTACTAGAACTAATAGCTCTGAATAAGAGATGCATGAAAACAAAGGCTAAACGCAGTACTAGCAAAAAGTGAACACTCACAGAACAATGAGGATGAAAACTAGAGTGTTCTAAGCAATGAAAACGGAGTGTGTCTCTCTCCCACACAAGTATGATAACATGGAAACATTTATTACAGCAAATAAAACCAAACAAACTGAAAACAAAAATAAAAGACGCTACAAGTAAAGCGTATAAGATGTGACTGAATAAAAATATAGTTTCACTAGAAGTGACCTGATAATTTGTCGATGAAGAAGGGGATGCCTTGGGCATCCCCAAGCTTAGACGCTTGAGTCTTCATGGAATTTGCTGGGATATACCTCCGGGTCATCCCCAAGCTTAAACTCTTCACTCTTCTTGATCACGTCATATCATCCTCTTCTCTTGACCCTTGAAATCTTCCTTCACACCAAACTTCTCACAATCTTCATTAGCAACGTTAGTGCAATCGAAATAATAAATCACATGGTTCAGTTTTAACACAAGACTAACACTCATAAACACATTAGCTACTATCACAACTTATTTTAAAACTCTTTTTCTCAAAAGAACACTAAAAGAAAGGGATTAAGAGGCAAATGCAATTATTAGCAGAAATCTGTCAAAACAGAACAGAAGGTAAAGATGGTTTTATTCGAAAATCTTATGTTGCTAAATAAAAAAAGTGGTCAAGTAAGAAAAGTTGCGGAATTAGCATACGAATAAGCAAAAAAAATTCCAGATCATTCTGATTTTCCAGGATTTTATACGATGTTTTACGGTGGACAGAATAAATCTGTTTTCTGCGCAGAAATCCGAAAACCAACTCCAACTTTCGTCAAAAACTTTACTTGGCACTACTAAAACATGAAAAGAAAGATACAAAGAAGTTGCTACAGAAGTATACAACCCGTTGACTCAAACAAAACATAGAAAAACAATGCAAAAATAAAAACATGGGTTATCTCCCAAGAAGTGCTTCTCTTTAAAGCCTTTTAGCTAGGCATGATAATTTGAGAAGATGCTCACATGAGAAATATTAGTTGAAGCAAAAGAGAGCATCAAGATGCAGACATAAAACAAATTTAAGTCTAACCCACTTCCTATGAAAAATAATCTTGTAGAGAAACAAGTCATAAAAGCACAAAGGAAAAAGCATATGAAAGCAAAACAAGTGCAACTTCAGAAATTTCAACATAAAGAGAGGAAACTTGATATTGTTAGTATGCATAAAATTATGTTTTCCTCACTCACAATAACTTTCAATGGCATCATGAATGAAATTAACAATATAACTATCACAAGAAACATTCTTATCATGAGCCACATGTATAAAACAATTATTAATCTCCGCATAAGCATAGCCATTCTTATTAATAGTAGTGGGAGCAAATTCAACACCGAAGGTGTTTTTTTGTTTGTTTTAGGGTGAAGGTTTCAATTATGCTACATGAAGCAATTTGTTTCAATGTGGAGTGTTATTTTGGGTGGATCCAAATTCACTTATACTGATAAAAGGCCGAACTTCTGACGAGTAGACCTTAGCGCCTCGAGTTGGTGTTGGATTCACTCTTGCCGACCCAGTTAGGTCAGGACCGTCTTTATATACCTCGTGTAAGCGCCATTCGGGATAAGCCGCACATTGTAAATTTCGACGCGTTTGTGATCTCACCCGAAAGAGTGAATTATTGCTGGCTGTCGCCCGTGGTTTTTTCTCTTCGTTATTGGAAGGGTTTTCCATGTTAAAATCTCGTGTCCACGTTGGTTCGATTTTGCTTAATTTCATCGCTGTTTTGCTATTGCGTGTAACATCCGATGTAGTCAACAACGAGCCCAATGATCAGGCAGCGGCGGTAATTTATTGTTTCCAAATTTATTCCTGTCAGCGTGCTGCTCTTCTTTGCTTAAGTTTTTCCAAACTGAACCTACGTTTTCGACTTTGAGCTACGGAGAAATAGTTCCGTGCTCTTGTTTCAGTTGGTCAGATCTACTGGCTAAAACTACACAGTTTGTGTTGTATTTTTGTTAGAGCAAAGGTCACAGCAAGGTCCTCGATCGAGTCAGCTCCTCGGTGCTTGCACAGAATACACAAATCTTTATTTGACTTGTATTCCCCTCCCTCTTCTTAATCAGCTGATCTCTCTAGTTGACACTTCAAGATTTTGTTATGTTGTAGAACAGAAAACCCTGATCTTGGCAAAGTTTACTCTTCTACATTGAATCCTTGATAACTCTGAGAAACACGCGCGCCTCATGCTGATACTTTGATTCAACTGCAGGATGCAGAGGAGGTAAGCATTTTGCAATTCGTCTCGGTGGTGGTTTGGGCGATGTTCCTGGTTGCCTGTGGATGGTGAGATAAGTTAAGTAGTAGTATATATCTCCCCGAGAAGGTGTCCTGCGTGCTTCGTTCGCGTCACCATTGCTGAACACGGATCAGGAATTGGACTACAATACTCTTGAAGAGATTGCCTTGCCCAACTATGAGATTATTATAAAATCAGATGCATGCAGAACTGTAACTTAGGTGCACTTTTGTTATCTAGACAATGGAAATGTGTCAGTAACTTAGGAGAATTACTACTACACTAACTAGCATCGATCATTGTCCGGAGAGTGTACATCCAAAACCCCGCCAGATTCATCAACCGAGACCTCCTGGACCACGATGGAAGTCACCGGGCACCCCGGGAACCCAGCCGCATAGCGAGCAGCAGGCTCGGGGAGGCCGCAGCGATGGTCTAGCCGGAACATGTGCCCAAAGGCACGGAAGGCTCCTTCGACGGCTGCGGCGCGGAGCCCGTAGCTGACGGCGGTGAGCGGCCCGACCAGGTGCACGGAGAAGAGGGCGGCCGCGCCTGCCGAGGCTACAATGGAGTTCCAGTGGTCGTCCGTCTGCCGCGCGTGGGCCACGACGCGCTCGACCGCTTTGTCGACGCCAGACTTGGCCGCACGGCGAGTGATGAGCGGTGCGCTTGTGGCCACCTCCTGCACCCCGCCGGCCAGCCGGTGGCCGCTCGGCGAGTAGCATAGTCCCTTGAGGAAGTAGAAGGCGGTGTTGATCACGGCGCTGGAGATGACTCTCTGGCGCACGTCGTCGGCGAGGCGCTCCGGGTCGGGGAACGCCGACGGCGCGATCATCGTGGTAACCGATCGATCGGCGCGGCTCTCCTCGTTCGATGGGTTCGGCGGTGGGCGGTTGTGGCTTGGATCACAAGTTGACCGCGAGAGATTGAGAGATGCAGTTACTCGATCTGCGTTTTTTTTTTTTTTGGATAAACTCTTCATTCGTCAGAGAATAGCTAGGGATAACCCAAAGTTAAAAATAGCTGGCTATGCGTGTTAGCCGCTGTATTTTTCAGACCATTTAGGGTTTTCAACAATAACTAAACCATTTAAGGATTAAATTCCGGCCGTTTTGGCTGATTCCTGCTAGTTTCCTAGCGTCCGACGCATAAGTAAGAGGGTGGCGCTAAAAAATCAATGCAAATTTTGCCTACCTACCTGCCGGCGCTTACAAGCACGGACTAACCGCTCAGTTAGCGTCTACTTTAGCGTTGCTGCGTTGTGGGTGCTCTAATAGCGCTAAACCATTTAGCGTTTTCAAAGAAACAGAGAAAATTCCATGAAAATTAGGAGTCATATATTGATATCATCTATAGTGAAGCAATAACGGCGATTAACCATTTAGCATTTACAAAAAATAGAGATAATTCCATGAAAATTAGGAGTCATATATTGATATCATCTAAAAATATAACCATATACAAATGTGTATTAAAAACCATGATTATTGTAGATATAAGTGGAGCGCATAAATGCATACTACATAACTATGTTTAATTTTCAAATTCAAACCATAAATGCAACCGTTTTATCGGGAGAAATAACGACATATTTTTGTCCGATTTAACATTTTAGCATGAATTAGCGCGCTATTAGTGTCCGGGTCTGTTTAGAGCTAAATGTGCATGCTTTGCGATGAGCTCTCAGAGTCCGCTATAGCGCTGATATAACGTGCTATTTAAAACTTTGGGATAAACCCAATACAGAGAAGTGACTTACAACAAGACCGTCGGTGACGGCTCAAGGAATTTGCAACTATGTATTCATGTCTATTCATTTTGTCAAACTCATAGATATTTTCTGAAAATTATCAAATATTTCACCAAAATCAACACTGTTTTGTAAAAATCATGGGTATTCACATGAATACCCAGGAATACCCCTAGCGCCCCCTAGACCGTGCATAGAAATCAAATACTTCGTTCATCGCCTTCCTCTCTCGAGCCAAGAAGCTCGATCCCACCCCGCACGCTGTCACACGGGACCTTGACATCAGATCACACCGCAAGCGTGCTAGCACCAATTTCGCAAAGATAAAGAATGTTGGAGCACCCTCCAAGGAGCACAGCAAGTGCTGCGTTTTGAAAGTGCAGCTGGCCCGTTCCGAGGACGTGGCAGGGCCGCCGGCGAAGCCGAACTGTGGAGGTCGTGGTCTGGACGATGAAGATCAGGAGGAGAGAGACGCCGGTGGTTTGGGCGAAGGAATGGGCAATGGTGAAGCCGGCAAACGGCGTGGAAACGACCGTGGACCGTGGAAACGGTACCACTCGCGTGGATCTAATGCCTCTGGCGCCACGCATCACGAGCGGTGGCCGGAGAGCGGCGGAGGCCAGCGGTATGCGTTGGATTGCCCAACGGAGGTGTTTCCCTGGCCCGAGGAGGAAGAAAGAAATGACGTGGAGGTGGTGGCCCCTACTATGGATCGGAGCCGTTGTGTGGACCGGTCAACAGGCGCAGGGGGTGGAGGTGGCCCTCGCAGGCTTTCGGGAGCTGGCGCCTTGGCCCACCAGGTGCGAACCGTCCCGCCTGCGAACGTGGAGGAAAATGGACTGGAACGCGCCGCTCCACCCCAAGAAGCTGACAGGTGGGACCCCATGCTACTCGAGGCTTCCATCTCAGCGTTGCCTGGGTCCAAAGATAGAGGCAGTGGGACCCGCGCGCTGACTGACCAGATGACAGCCCTGTACGCGGCAGCGGCAGCTGATCCTGTCAGCGCAGGCCAAAAAGAAGCTGCAGGGGCGGACTGCTTTTGCAGCAGTGGCCAGTGGCCGTGGCTTCGCGCGCAATTCCAAACGAAAGCAATTTTCAAATCACCTCAGGACAGCTAGCCACGCCGGTGCGGGTGCAGCTGCAGCCCAGACGCTGCGAGGAAATGGTCCTATCATCAGCAGGAATGCTCTCTGCTGGCAGTAGGGTATGTTTTTCGTCCGAGTGGAACGTGGAGGGAGAAGAGGGGATACCAGAATCCCCCGTGTCGGTTCTCAGCTGCTTCGAGGTGGAACTATCGCCTGGTAGTCTGGCTGGAACATTGGTCGAGAAAACCAAAAGTGTCGAGCAGGCCTTGACACCTGCTGCGGATGCCCATGCGGCCATGTCCGCTAAGGGCGTGGACTGTGGTGACCCATTGGATGCGCTGCGCATGGCTTGCCTCAAAGCCTCTTCCCCGATTATTCATAGGCCACCAAAAAGGAGCCGAGCCAAGCGCATTCTCACCGGACCTGTGCGTCGCAGCTGCCGACAGAAGGGCAAATTTGCTGCGGGCACCCCAGTTAAGCGACAACAGAAAGAGTTGATTCACAGGCTGAAGATTGCGAGAGAGGGGGAAGTCATTGGTGATGCCGCCTTAGCCGCATACATCAACCTGTTTGATCAGCCACTCCCACAAGCACATTGATGTGATCCTCGGCCTTTTCGGGTGGCAGCCAGAGGTGTTACCGTTGTCTGACGACCTTCCAGTGGATTGCCTAGTCTAGGGCGTGGATTCTCTCTGTAATTGTCTGTAGTGTCGTTGTTTCTGCTCCTAGCCTCGGTGTAATCTCTTAAACTCCCCATGTTGGAATTAGACGTATTGTTTGCCATTTGGAATGCGCGTGGATTGAATTCCCCGGCTCGGAGGGCGGCCATTTTTCAGGTGTTGGCTCCTTTGGGAGCCAAAGTGGTTTGCCTCCAGGAAACCAAAATGGAGGTGGTAACAGCCCAAGTGGTGCGGGACTTTCTAGGGCCCGCCTTTGACGAGTTTTTCATCCTACCGGTCGTGGGAACACGGGGAGGCATCCTCTTAGCTTGGCAGTCTAGACATGTAACAATCACCAACCCGCACTTCACTAAAAATGCTCTGACAGCGAGCATCGCGATTGAGGGCGAGCGGACTTGGTGGTTTACGGGGGTTTATGGCCCGCGGGGCGTGGAAGATAAGAGGGAATTCCTGCAGGAGCAACGCGACATCATAGATTTACACGCAGGCCCGTGGATGGTGGCGGGTGATTTCAATCTCATCACCAGTCCGGAGGATAAGAACCAGGGTTCTTTGCACCGCTCTTTGATGGGCCAGTTCTGCCGTATGCTCGCCACGCTCGAGTTAAAAGACATTTACCTCAACAGCCAAAGATACACATGGTCAAACGAGAGGCAGCAACCCACTCTTAAGCGGCTGGACAGGGTTTACTCGACAGTGGAGTGGGATGATTGTTTCCCTGATGCTTTCCTTTCGTCTGGATCCTCGGGACCCTTGGACCACTGCCCACTGATACTTAACCTAGCCCCGGACTTGCTCTCGGGCGTAGATTCCTTTTTCAAGCCTTCTGGACAAAGGTGGAAGGCTTTATGGAAGTGGTCCAGGAGGCGTGGACGTCATTGGAATTCGACGCAAATCCCTTTAGGCTATTGGACAACAAACTCAGGGCAACCGCAAAAAAGCTAGCCAGCTGGAGCATCAAGTTCATAGGAAACATTAAGCTTTAGATCCTATTGGCTAATGAGATCATTCTTCGACTGGATGTGGCAATGGAGTCTAGAGATCTATCGGTGGAAGAACGGGCCCTGAGGAAATTACTCAAAGGAAAGTTGTTGGGTCTGTCCTCACTAGAGCGGTCGTTGGCACGACAAAGGGCAAGGATCCTTTGGCTACATGAAGGTGACGCTTGCACCAAGTTTTTCCACATACAGGCCAGCCACCGCAAACGGAAAAACTTTATTGGGCACCTTATGGTCGACGGTGAGAGGAAGATCAACCATGAGGAAAAGGCGGAGGCCCTGGATGATTTCTATGAGAACATCCTGGGCGTGGAGGTCGACAGAAATTTCTCAGTGGACCTCTAGTTCCTGCAGCTTCCCTCGGAGGAGTTGAGCCATCTGGACGCGGACTTCACGGAGAAGGAAGTGTGGACGGCAGTGAAAGAGATGCCTTTGGATAAGAGCCCAGGGCCGGACGGTTTCTCCAACAGATTCTTTGTGACATGTTGGGACATCATCAATACCGACATCATGAACGCTTTCCGATCTCTCGAGAGGCGAGACCTCCGGGGCTTTGGGGCAGTGAACAAGGCATACATCACTCTGCTACCTAAAAAGCCAGGCGCCGTGGAGCCCAAGGATTTTCGCCCCATCAGTCTCATTCACGGCATTACGAAATTGGTAGCTAAAGTTCTTGCCTGTCGGATCACACCAGTACTGCCAAGGTTGGTGGGAGCCCACCAGAGTGCCTTTGTGCGTGGACGATGTCTCCATGATAATTTCATGATTGTTCGGGAGACCGCGAGGAAGCTTCAGAGCGCGGCCACTCCAGCGGTGCTTCTCAAACTGGACATCACCAAGGCCTTCGACACTGTCAGCTGGGCCTTCCTTCTCGAGGTCCTTAGAAAGATGGGGTTTGGAAACACCATGCTAGCCATCATCTGTGGCCTATTGTCACCCGCTTCCACAAAGATTCTTCTCAACGGCTCGCCTTGTTTAAAGATCTCGAACAGGCGTGGACTAAGGCAAGGGGACCCCCTCTCCCCGCAGCTTTTTATCTTAGTCATGGAGGTTCTCCACCTCATGATCAAGCGGGCAGTCGCTTGTGGATGGCTCACACAGCTGGCACGTTCTGGTCTGAGGCACCGGACATCGATATATGCTGATGTTGTCGTGACTCTTAAGCCAACTGTGCAGGACCTTAAAGTCTTCTCCGAAATCCTGCGAATTTTCGGAGAGGCATCTGGACTTCAGGAAAATCTGGAGAAGTGCTCAGCGCACTTGATTAGGTGTGGAGAAGGGGAGGCGGGGTTGTGGCACATGAACTCCAGTGTCCCATCCTTCCTTTCCCTTTGCGTTATCTCGGCTTGCCGCTCTCGCTCAAGAAACTAACGGCATCCCAGCTCCAGTTTATTGTGGATAGTGTGGCGAATCATCTTCCGGGATGGAGGTCAAATCTCCTTAATAGAGGTGGGCGACTAGAGTTGGTCAAGACAACTCTTTCAACGGTCTCTATCTTCGCAATGATGTGACTGGACCTCCCAGCCAAAACCTTGGTAGATATCGACAAAATACTCAGGAGCTTCCTATGGAAAGGAAGAAGGGAGGTGCACGGTGGACATTGCCTTGTGGCGTGGGAGAGGGTTTGCATGCCTAAGAACCTAGGTGGTCTAGGCATTCCAAACCTCAGCAAAATGAACCATGCACTAAGGGTTATATGGCTTTGGCTTCGCAGGACTGACCTTTCGAAGCCGTGGAGGGAGTTCAACATTTAGCACCCAAAGACAGTAACTCACCTCTTTGAGGCGGGAACAGCCTCAACGGTAGGTGACGGGGCATCCACCTTCTTTTGGGACGATAGATGGCTACCGGAAGGAAGACTAAGGCATGTCACCACCAACTTGTGGAACAAAGTCCCAAAGAGGGCCAGAGCATCCTGTCGGGTGAAAGAAGGCCTTGCCGGCGGTTGGCTTGAGGATATCCCCCCGGACTTGGAGGAGACGGAACTGAGAGAACTGTTGCAGTTGGCCGACCTCGTAGCAGAGGTGGTGCCCCGAGAGGGCATGGAGGATGAATTGATCTGGCTTTGGGAGCAAAACAGCAAGTTCTCTGCCAGATCTTCCTACCAGGCCATGTTCGCCGGATCAGAGGGGCTAGCTGGTACTGAGCAGGTCTAGCGGTCCCAAGCCCCCAACAAGTGCAAGTTCTTTTTGTGGCTGGCTCTCAGGAACAGATGCTGGACGGCTGACAGGTTGAGCCGTAGAGGTCTCCCTCACCCTGCGGCATGCCCCCTATGCGACCAGCAGAGAGAGGACATCAACCACCTACTTTTGGGATGTGTGGTAGCCAGACAGATTTGGGCGCTTCTACTTCATAGTTGGGGCCTAGGCAACTAGATCCCTAGTCAGCACGATACCTTTGTCAGTTGGCTTCCGGAGTGGAAGTGGCGAGGGGTGGACCACAAAGACCTGTGGACGGCCATCGCCCTAGTTTGCTGGAGTCTGTGGAGGCACCAAAACAACGTGATGTTCGAGGGACATCAGCCATCATTTCTCAGAATACTCAAGATGATCGAGTCGGAGGCGGCTTTGTGGATCTCGGCGGGTCCCTTTAGAGGTAGCCTTCGGCAAGTAGAAAAGTGGAGGTTTGGCGAGTAATCACGTTCTGTACTTAGTGGGTTGCGTTCTTGGGCGCTTGTGCCAAAACGCGCGTTGTAATCGGCCATCTTGGCCTTTCTCCTTCTATGAAACCGATGCGTCCTTCCAGGACGTATCCTTAAAAAAAGGAGCACAGCAAGGCAGAGACCTGGGATGGAGCGCCAAAAAAGTCTTTGGAGATCCACAAACGCGGGCCAAGGTAGCGCACAACCGTAACAAGGCTAGCCAAGCCCCACTTCACCACTTCCTCTTTGAAGCTAAAAAGACCTAAATAACCGACTCAGTCCCCCTCGAGACGAGGAACATGTCGGAAACACCGAGAACGCCAGCCGGTGACCGACTCCACGAAATCCATCGCCTTCGAGTTCATCTGGATATTGCAACCCCCAACTTTGTGGGGGTCCTCTCTGCTTGACTGGGCTTTAACCATGAAGATCCGCTTGAATAAAGCTCAATGAGGAGCGATGCCGAGATAGCACTCGCAGAGGACGGCAAAACAAGAGAGGTGTTGGATGAAGTAGGGCGGTACGTCATGCAGTTGCAAGCCGTACGCGCATAGGAGAGAAAGGAAAAGGGTGGAGGGCGATAGAAACGACCCTGGCAATGTTGTTCGTGAAGTCCACACGCTCGTCCACATATGGCGTGGGCCGGGTCTCGCCCCTAGGATGGAGCCGTCTTTCTTCCGACTCGGGCCTTGTAAGCCCTTCGCGCTCCAGGGACGAGAGGGATTGGTTGTCCAAGTGGATTTTGCCCATTTCCCTCCCCGTCGCTTGCTTGTACCGGTGTCGTTGGCCGCATTATTCTTGTTGTTTCCTTTAGTTCTCCCCATGGCTGCTTGGAAAAAGCTGAGGGTGCAGCAATGGAGGTACGGGTGCGAGGAAGAGGAAGAAGCACATGCGTCGGGAAGAAGAAGTGCGAACGGGAGGAAGGTGAAAGAGAAATTACTCCTCCTCCTCCTCCCATATTTATAAGGGTATCGGGAAAACCGCGTTGGCTATCTCGTGGGGAAATCCAGATTGACATGTATCTATAATTTTTGATGCTCCATGTTTGTTTTCTATCCAATTCTCTTATGTTTTCACATGTTTTCCTTTGTTTTTCAAATGTTTTCATCGACTAACCTATTAACAAGATGTCCCAGGGAAGTTGATATTTTTTGTTGATTTTTCATTTCAGAAAAGTTGTGAAGGAAATATTCTCAGAATGGTTGAAAATCCATGGAGATCATTTTTTTACCCGGAACAAAGACGGAGTCCAAAGAAGACCAGGACCGAGCCAGGGGCCGCCAGGGGTGCCAGGCGTGGCCCCATCCCAGACCGCACCTGGTGGGCCCTGGCCACTGTCTTATGCTGCCTCTTCTCCTATAAGTTTCCTTTAACCTTTAAAAGGTTGGGGTCGGAGTTATTTTCCACGAATCATACAGAGAGGCTTCGTCACTCCGACAGTCCAATCTAGGGCTTCTAGAGCCCTGCCCTGGAGGAGGAATCGTCACCGGAGGCCTCTTTATCGCCATGGTCACCTACGGACAGATGCGTGAGTAGTTCATCTTGAGACTATGGGTCCATAAAAGTAGCTAGATGATTGTTCTCTCCCCTAAGCCTACATATTTAGAGTCTCGTGAGTTGCCTCACATGATCGAGACCACCATTATGTAATTGTGCATGTTGTGTTTGCTAGGATGCCATGAACCATGAGATTATGATTATTTTGTTCATGTCAATTTGATATGATTCCCTTATATTCGTAGAGAGTTTTAATCTTGTCTTTCAATGCTCTCTGGTGTTTATGATTACCTTGGCCACGTAGTTGTTTATTGAAAGTGCATGGTGTCACTACCAAATTCCGCGTGGTCTGGGACGTTTCAATAACGTTGCGGATGGGCTCCAAACCGTCGCTAAGGGCAATCCGCGATGGTTTATGCGACGGAGTGAGAACGTACCTGATCGACTGTCGCGGACGATTCCGCAACATTAATTTGAACCGTAGAACGTCAAAGCTATTCGCAACGTTCAGAAAATCTTCGCGAGCAGCTGGGCCGTCCGATCCCGGCCCAATAAGCGGCAACGTTTTTTTTTTGTCGCTTTCGGCTGCCACGAGGCAAAGGATTAACTGACGCCCGTTAGTGTAATCAGCTGACGTCACATTACGCGCAGCTTACGTCATTACGATCGCAACGTTTTTTTCCTTCAAAAATAGATAATGTTAATGCTCCATTTATGACGTCATCGATCCGTTCATGACGTCATAACCGCTGATCACGTTCATGACTTTTTCTGTTGTCGCTTTCAATAAACAAAAAATCAGAATAAAATAAAACAAAATTAGAAGCACAATCATCTATTTACAATTTTTTTCCTTACGTTCATGCTCTATAAAAATCTGACTAATTAGAAGAATATGAGTTTTGTTTAAACCTTGGAAGAACCATCGCCTCATCTCACTAATTAATAAGAAGAGGATTTTCAAGTTTTTAATGGAAAACCGGGCAAAAACCGACACAAAGCTACACTACCTTCATGGAACACGACCGTAGAGGGCAACCCAGCCGACCTAGATACCCACACAAAGCACACACACACGCTACCGTGAAAAAAGACCACCGTGGTGGTTGCTGACGAAGGGATGAACCCTGGACCTGTCGGATAAAGATACCCGGTCCAAGGCCCAAGATCTAAGCCCAAGAGGAGATGCCATATATCATTGTAGAAGGCCCAGTTGAAGCCCACCCGCAAGGCCTTGCGGGTCAAGTTAGGAAACTTGTAACCGACTTTAGGTTAGGGTTTGAGTCCTCCCCGGGTACGGTTTGGGACCTGGCCACCTATATAAGGCCAGGAGAACCACCGGGAGGGGACAAGCAATACCGCACCACCGAAGCCTTGAGATCGAGATCATACTCTTGACTTGAGCAACCCCCCATTGTAACCGATCTACTCGTGAATACAGATCGACAGAAGCATGAGTAAGGGTTTTACCTCTACGAGGGCCCCGAACCTGGGTAAATCGTGCCCCCTGTTTAGCCGACGATTGTCACCAGCGCCCAATGGTTCTCCTAATTGAAACCCTATGGGTTCACCCGAGGGACTTGTTGAGATGCAGATTCGACAATTGGCGCCGTCTCTGGGAACGGCGGGCGCTGGATCTCCGGCATCTTCGGCCTCATTGACGACCAACTCACGTTGGAACCCCGCGACTTCGACTCCGACCAATCCGATCTGAATCGGATCAGTCATCGTCACCCCACACTCGTCGGAATCACGCCCGATATTTAGCGACCTGGAGAAGAGTATCACCCTGACGTCCGGGAGCTTCCAATTCTATACAAACAAGGACGGGATCCACCACTTCCCCGAGCAAACCGATCTCGAAGGATCGAGATCTGGGTCGATCTCTAGCCCAGAAGCTGTCGATTCGCGACCCTATCACGAGGATCGCGACTTGGCGAAAAGCGGCGAATCCATCGCCTCAACACCAGCAACTTCCATACCCTCTCCACAGAGGAACCTTCTCGGATCAGGAAATCCTTCCAAGGTACGCCTAGGACCCGCAAGCCATATCTGGCTCAGGTTTGCATGGCAGGATCAGGAGATCCACCCGAAGAAACTGAACACAGCGCGGAGGAACGCGCTAACATTGGCGTGTCGTGAGCCGCTTGGCTCCGAGCAAAGGAGGCCATCCGCACGAGCAAACCACCAGAAGCCGGAGCTCCTCACGAGGATATGACTGCCTACCACTACCTTCTAGTGAGAGCGGCTACTGCAATCAAAGAAGCTCGCATAGATCTAGCCGAGCGGAGGATATTAGCGGATGAGTCAAGCCAACGCCGAGCCGCATTATCCTTGACACCTTCTGTCGGGAATCGTCTCGCGAGAAAAGGATACGCATCACGAACCGCAACCAAGGATGGCAAGTCCTTGACGGGAATCAGTAAACCACTTGGACCTTCCCTCATGCGCGTCGACGAGGATGGAAACGTCCATCCGCAAACTCCCGCCGCCGCGGTACTGGCTGTAGCCACCTACATGCAGATGAATCAACCAGGGGAAAACGACCCCCGGGCAGAGCAATACAAGCAAGTTCAATAAGGATTGGGCATGGCAGCCGCAAAACTCGCCTCCTACGATCGCATGAAATCAGCTGCACAGACAGAAAAGAAAGCATCCCGCAGACATAGGAGCACTTCGCCCAGGAGAGAAAAATCACCTCGCCGCAGTCGAGGAAAAGAAGCCCGGCGACGCGGCGATAGCCCGAGTAGCAGCGAGGGTAGCCCGCGGGATCGAGATCGTGGCTCGCGACATCACAGCAACCGCTCACGAAATCGCAGCAAGGATCCAAGGAAGGAAACTGATCGTGAGCAACTAGGATACAACGCGCGATCGGACATCGCGCAAAATAAGGTGGACAAAGCCAGAGCAGCAAGGAACCGCTCACGCTCCCCATCCACTTCTTCTGATGATGAGACCTGCTGCGCACTATTCTTCACTCGCAGCATCCGCGAGGCGCCTCTACCCAAAAGATTCAAGCTTAGCACAGAAGTAACAAAATACGACGGTTCACTCGAACCTTCGTCCTGTCTGTCGGATTACCTCACGGCAGTAAAATGCCAACGTGGGAACAAGAACACAGCTATGAAGTACCTCAACCTACACCTTGTAGGAGCAGCACGCGGCTGGCTTGAAGCGAGACCAAAGGCTTGTTACGGATCATGGGAAGACCTACATTACGACTTCTGCAAAAACTTCCAAGCAACATACAAAAGACCAGCGACCATCGAGGAACTGCGAGCATGTAAGCAAAAAAGTGGCGAGCCTACTCGCGAATATATCTAGCTATGGACCACACTCAGGAACACAGCAGGAAATATATCAGAGGAAGTAGACGTCGAAGCCTTTGCAAAGGGCGCTCGACGAACAGCCTTCAGAGAAGAACTGGGACGAATCGCGCCCAAAACTATTGGAGAGCTAATGGTTATAGCCGACAGATGGGCCAACGGAGAAGACTCGGTGCGCAACGAGAGGGCATCCTCGCCAGCACCCGAAGATGACCGCCATGGTCGAAAGAAGAGGAGGAAATATTACGATCAGGATGATCGAGAAGAACTAGTGGCGGAAGAATTCACGCGAAATCGCGATAGTGGACACCGTGGAAATCGAGAATGGAAACTGAAGACAGAGGATAAAACTCCCGAAGAGGACCTCGATGGATACTGCACGCTACATCTATTTACAGATAAGCGCACAGGCAAAACTAAGGCAACACATCTTCTCAAGGATTACCGAAAGTTCATTGAAATACACGAGACCTTCTCGAAGAAAAACAGAACATCAGTTGGTCAAGGCTACCCGCAACTTCCAGGAGGAGGACACCAGGGATTTCAACCACCACAACCCCTGCCTCCACCAGGAAATCAAAACGCGGTCCTAGCCGCACTACCTGCACCACCTGTCGCCAACCCGGGAGGCAACGCATACCCGAACCCCGCAGGACTTTTGAGGATGATACAAAAGGTCTGTCCATCTCGGAGGGTCCATAAGACGAACACACGACAAATATGCATGGCTGTGCAAACCCCACCAACAAAGCCCGAGTACCTGAAGATGGAAGATCAACCAATAACTTTCTCCAAGGAAGACCACCCCTCACGGGTCTATCGACCATGGCACGCTGCGCTAGTCATCTAGGCGCAAATCGGCAACTACGAGCTGGCTCGCGTGTTCTTGGACGGAGGCAGCGGAATCAACATCATCTACACGGACACACTCCGTCGGGTGAACAGGAACTTGGACGGACTCGCAGAATCAGAAACATCCTTCCACGGGATAGTTCCAGGAAAGACGATCCGCCCACTCGTAACAATCAATCTGGAAGTGGTGCTAGGAAATCGAAGCAACTACTGGCGAGAATTCCTCGACTTCGAAGTAGTCGACTGGCCTTCATAGTACCACGCCATTCTTGGTCGAACAGCGTTCGCAAGATTCATGGCAGTACCACATTATGCCTACTTGAAGCTCAAACTACCCGGGGAATATGGCACAATCACCATAGATGGCGATTTCCAAAAATCCAACAAGTGCGAGACATCGAGTTCAATGAAATCGCTAAATCTTTCAGGGTGCAGGAGGATTTGGAGGATATAGCAAAAACCACGGACCACTCTGTGATGCCCCTCACGAAGAAGAACGCCCCAAAGCTCGAGTTCAGCGCGAACAGTGATACCCGCAAGCATCAAGTGCACCCGACATAATCTGCGAAGACGGCGATGGTGTCCACCACCCTCTCGCCAGCATAGGAAAGCGCGCTCGTCGAACTCCTCCGTGAGTACTGGGAAATTTTTGCCTGGCAGCCTTCAGATATGCCAGGGATACCCAGGGAGTTCGCCGAGCACTCACTCGAAGTCTTCAAAGACGCCAAGCCTATCAAGCAGACCACCCGACGGTTCTCAGAGCCCAAGCAAAAAGCGCTCGGAGAAGAAGTCAACAGGCTACTCGCAGCAAAATTCATCAGAGATCAAAATATCCACTTGGCTAGCAAACCCAGTGCTGGTCCCGAAGAAGAATACTGACATCCTTCGCGTGTGCATCGACCACACGTCGTTGAACAAGCACTGCCCCAAGGATAACTTCCCCCTCCCACGGATCGACCAGATTGTGGACTCCACTGCAGGCTGTCAACGTCTATCCTTCCTAGATGCCTATTCGGGATATAACCAGATTAGGATGAAGAAGGAAGACGAGGAAAAGACAGCATTCATCACATCTCACGGTGTATACTGCTACACGACAATGTCCTTCGGGCTAAAAAACGCAGGCGCTACATATCAGCGCTGCATGCAAAAATGCCTCGCCAAGCTCATTGGCAAGAACGTACAAGTGTACGTTGACGACATCGTCATCAAAACTCGAGTGGAGGACACGCTCCTCGAGGATATCAGAGAAACATTTGAAGCTCTGAACGCGTACAAGATCAAGCTCAACCCGACAAAATGCGTCTTCGGCGTCCCTGCAGGACAACTTCTCGGGTACTTGGTGTCCGCTAGAGGAATTGAAGCCATCCCAGAGAAGATACAAGCGATCTTGACAATGAAAGAGCTAACAAATCTTCGCGGCGTGCAACAGCTCGCAGGGCGATTAGCCGCCTTGAGTAGATTCATCGCACGACTGGGAGAGAAAGAACTACCCTTCTACAAGCTGTTGAAGAAAACAGATAAGTTTGAGTGGACACCCGAAGCC
The DNA here is from genome assembly GCA_028641055.1 of Alopecurus myosuroides. Lineage (NCBI taxonomy): Eukaryota > Viridiplantae > Streptophyta > Magnoliopsida > Poales > Poaceae > Alopecurus > Alopecurus myosuroides. The sequence continues at coordinate 92,983,642 of CM054057.1, forward strand.
AAACAAGCATTCGCAGACCTAAAGCGAACACTACAGAGTACGCGTGTCCTGGCAACGCCACAAGAAAGGGAGCCACTGTACTTATACCTAGCAGCAACAAATCAAGTCATCGGCACGGCTATAGTGGTTGAGCGACCCGAGGACGGCAAGGCGTATGGAGTTCAACGGCCAATCTACTACATCAGCGAGGTGCTTTCGCCGTGCAAACAGCGATACCCCCACTACCAGAAGCTCGCATACGGGGTCGTCCTCATAGCCCGAAAGTTCAAGCATTACTTCCAGGAACATACCATCACGGTGCTAAACGACGCATCACTCGGTACCATCATGAACAATCCAATGGCATCCGGAAGAATCGCAAAATGGAGCATCGAGCTAGGCGCCCGGGATATCATATAAGCAGGACGCAATTACGTGAAGTCGCAAGTACTCGTGGAATTCCTAAGTGAGTGGACAGAATTACAAACACCAGGTCCACCCGAATACAAGAGCAACTGGATCATGTATTTCGACGGGTCCAAAAGGAACGAAGGAGCTGGCGCTGGGATCGTCCTCATATCTCCCAGAGGAGACAAGTTGCAGTACGTCTTAAGATTGGATTTCCCACCCGATGATCCAGCATCCAACAATGACGCAGAATACGAGGCCCTGCTACATGGCATGAAGATGGCGATTGCGTGCGGAGCCACTCGGCTGATGATTTATGGAGATTCAAACCTCATCGTACAACAGACTATGAAAGAATGCGACGCTGTCGCAGAAAACATGATCGCCTATCGGGACATGTATAACCTACTCGAAGGAAGCTTCAAAGGGCGTGAGCTGAAACATATTACAAGATCCAGCAACGAAGAAGCAGATAGACTGGCTAACATGGGGTCCACAAACGCACCCATACCGCCTGGAATATATTTCGAGAGGATGATCAAACGTTTAGTAAAAGTCAAAAAGACTGCGGGAGCACCCGCAGCATCTGAGACAGAGGTTAGCCCGCAAATTGCTATAATCGAGCTCAGTCACTGTATTTCAAGACAAGTTTTTCTGGTCGAGGCAGTCTGGACGCAGAAATATCTCGACTACTTGTCCAACAAACAGCTCCCAGCAGACATTTGCGAGGCTCGACAGATAGTACGTCGCAGCAAAACTTTCCGGGTGCTCAACGGGGAATTATACAAACAGAGCATCTCGGGAATATTGCAGAGATGCATAGCACCCAAAGACGGCAAGGAATTGCTGCGAGATATACATCAAAGAGATTGTGGACACCACGCCAGCTGGAAGGCAATTGTGGGCAAAGTTTTTTGAGCAGGATTCTACTGGCTCACGGCGGCCAGAGACGCAAAGGACCTAGTCGACAAGTGCAACGCTTGTCAACGATTTGCACCCAAGCCGCACGCCCCAGCTACGGAACTACACATGATACCAATCGCCTGGCTCTTTGCACAATGGGGGCTAGACATGGTAGGATCATTACGCAAGTCAACACCCGGAGGATATACGCACATGCTCGTAGCAGTCGACAAATTCACGAAGTGGATCGAAGCCATGCCAGTCACCTCGGCCAGCGCCTAATGCACCGTAAAATTCCTCGACTCCATCGTGTGCCGATTTGGGATACCACACAACATCATCACCGACAACGGAAGCAATTTTACAGAAAAGGAAACACAGCAGTTCTGCGAGGAAAAGGGAATCACCCTCAGCTTCACCTCAATGGCTCACCCGCAAACCAACGGTCAGGTCGAGCGATTCAACGGATTGGTCTCAGCTGGAATAAAGAAACGGCTACTCGATCGTCTGCACCCAGCGGCAGGGCATTGGGTAGAGGAGTTACCCTCCGTACTATGGAGCCTCCGCACAACCCCGAACCGATCAACAAACTACACGCCATTTTTCATGGTATACGGAGCTGAAGCAGTCCTTCCCGAAGATGTCAAGTTCAGCGCCCCACGAGTCGTCTCTTACAGCGAAGAAACCTCTAACAAGGCACTCGTGGAAGATGTGGATGCACTCGACGAAATACGCGACATTGCACTCGCAAGATCCGCGGTATATCAACAGTCGCTGCGCAACTACTATAGTCGACGTATACGCCACAGAGCTTTCGTGGTAGGAGATTTGGTGCTTCGGCTCAAGCAGAAGTAAGGACACAAGCTCGAGCCACCGTGGGAAGGACCCTTCATAATACACAGAGTTATCCCGGGTGGCGCTTATCTACTGAAGAACCCGAAGACTGGTGGCATCTACTCCAATCCGTGGAACGTTGCGCACCTCCGCAAATTCTATCCTTAGGATTATCTTACTCGCAAAAATAAGGCTATACTAGCCATCTTGTAGCTCGAAGAAAATACATGAATTCTCAGTCATATTAATAAAATACATGGTTTCTCAACCATAGCTACTCATGTTCTTGATCTTTACACGCTAAACAACAGGTACACACCCCAAACACACGGGGGCTACGCCCAACTTAGCATCATAAGAAAATTTACAAGTATAAAGGTATAGACAAGGTTGACACCTTATAAAGTTTCGAGAGAGCTATACAAAACAACAGGATACATACATCCTACAATTACATATGGCGACGAGCAGTTTCCTCGGCTAACACTCGATTAACCTCCTCAGAAGTCAGTCGAATAATGTCCTCTGCGGCAGGACGAACGAACGTATAATGAGAGGTCATATCGACTGGAGCATTGGGAAGCATAGCCACAGAGTTAAAATTGACCTCCGGATGCCATAATCGGACAAAAGCAAGTGCTACTAAGGACCCGCAGACCAGCTGTTGGCGGACGCACTCGCGAATTTCACCTACTCGACCGAAAGTTCTGAGCAACTGACTCAAGTCTTCTGGACCTCTCTCCAACGGATAGAAAGCGCGGTTCAAAGCTATCAGGGCCTCGTGACAGGAATCAACGAGTATCTTTGCCTGGCCCACTCGGTACTTCAACGTAGCCAGAACAAAGCCTCGACTGCGGTCGGACCAGAAATTGTTTGCATGTGGTTTTGAGCTACCAACTTCATGAGCAATATGGTTATCTACCCAATGCGCTTCACATTGACCGTCAGGCTCAACAACTACAAAGAAAGCTGCAGAGAGTTAAAAAAGGAAAAAGATGCAGTCAAACAAAATGCTAGGGGGGCTCACGTGCTTACAAAGCATATCCTTGGCAACAGCTTCCAACTCTTCCATCACAAACTGCTCACGTTCAGCCGCAAGTTTCTTTTTAGACTTGGCCACATCAGCCACTCCACGCAAAGCTTTCAACTTGCGTTCGCCATCCGTGACACGATCACGAAGAGAAGCAAAGGTACTAGCAGCGGCAACAAGGGGATCCAATCGTACAGCAGATCCACTCGAGGACTCCGCGACAGCACCTATTACCTGGAAGGAGATAAGAAAAGTTAAGGAAGAATTCAAGACACCCCACGCAAGAAATAAACCGCCTATTCGATAGGTGCTCGGGGCCTACTCCCATCGGGAGAAACTCATAACAATCAATCGCAAGAAATCACATCTCATATATCAAAAGAACATTTCGATTAAAGGCAGAATATGGGAATACATCCCAAGGTTCATTACATCAGAAGAGCAAACTAAATAAAGTATATCCTATGGAACTGGAGAAGTGCTGCCACTCACGACAGGTTGACCCTTGCGACTAGCACGAGCAATCAAGCCAGATAGCTTCTGAGCAAGGACTCCAGCCGGATCGCCGAAAGGACGAAGCGCTACCTTTCTGCCTGTGGTAGCATCGACGGGAAGGTTTGAGTACGCCTCGTCCAAGCCTGCAACTCCATGCGCCAACGCGAACTGGATGGCAGTCTTCGCCCCGCACTCAGACTGGGCGACCGAGTAGGCCTGAAGGAGATCATCCTCCAGGAAAACCTTCAGAGACCATCCAGCGTGGGCGGAACCGCGACATCCACCAGAAGACGCTCGTGGAATTGCGTTAGCACTCGAATGACGTCGCGAACGAGGGAGCAGATCCCACTCGTGTGCTTCTGAAGCTGAGCGCAAGAATCCGTCAGGGCGTCCACTCGTTGAACCCCGGGCAGCTCCAGCGCAACACCAAGGACATCTGCAAAGAGACGTCATTAAACTCAAAAAGATGACCGATCTAATCGCAGCGCAACGAGAATTGTAGTGAGACTTACCAGCGAATTTCTGAGCCAGAGGGCGAATGAAGCCAACAAGATCATTGTCCTGTTTGGTCCCAGCCTCCTCCAGTTGCTTCGTTGCATCCCGGGCCTCAGCGAGCTTTCCTTCGAAGTCAGTCGACTACTTGCGAGAGGATTCAAGTTCCTTTCGAGCAGCCTCCAACTCAGCCTCAAGGGTGTTCACCCGAGTGATAGCATCAGTCTTCTCGGCCTTCAGAAGATTGACTTGGGCTACACAGCAAAAAAATTCAACCTAAAGGAATTCACACGATCAGAAAGAATAAGTAGAAGGAACGGATCAATTTACCTTGGAGAGCTTGGCCATCCGCGACGAGTTGATCACGATCCGCCTGAAGGGATACGCAATCTGCCTCAGCCGAAAGTACGCGGCGACCAATGGCTGCGAGAGAATCAAGAAGAGACTGCAAAACACGAAACGAAGAAGTCAGAGAAAGAAGAAAGAAATTGAGCCTATTCACGACTGTAAACAGTCGAGTATAGCCTCGGGGGCTACTCCCATCGGGAGCACTGCCGTGCACCCGATAAAATCAAGAAAGAAAAGAAGCTTAAGTTTTTGAGCCTGTAGCCAATCACAAGCGATTGACCACAGCCTCGGGGGCTACTCCCATCGGGAGCACTGCCGTGCATCCGATAAAAACCATAAATGGATGAAGCACAAAATGCAAGGAAGGTGATAAAGTTTACCTGGCCCTGGGCAGTACGCAGAGGATCAGCCGAGCTACCCGACGCTTCTTTTGAAGCCGAAGCTCCACCCACAAAGCTAGGCAGCTTATAATCCATAGCCGCAGATGTTGGGGCTGGGCTCGGCGAGTTCTGGACAGCCTTAGCAGTTGGGGTTTCACCCGCAGCGGCATCTTTCCTCTTCGCGGGAGGAATAGAAGAAGCAAACCGGCCAAGGCTGATAGATTGAAGCCTGTCATGAAAAATTTACAGCATAAGGAAGAGTGAGAAGAAATTTTCGACTAAAAGGTGATGTAAAAGAAGGAACTTACTCGCCATCATCGTCGTCTAGCATATCCACATTCCAGGCGGTATGGATCTTCGACTTGGGAGCGAGAGGAGCACGTACGCACACTCAGTGGGGTCACGATGAGAGGTTCTTTCTCATATCCTCCACCAAAGGAATTATCCTTGGAAGTGGCTTCATCGTCTCCCGCCCTACGGCGCTTGCGGTGGTGGAGATCGCTACCCGATTCTTCCACGTCATCCGAAGAACCGTGCTCAGAGCTCGAGTCGGCATCGGCGACGCTGGTGTCAACAGGAACCTCTAGGTTTCTTGCCAGCAAGTCCGAGGCATCTTCAGCAGAAACTCGCGGGTAGCAGTTTGCTACCTCTAGACTCTACAGAAGGAAAACAACAAGAAGAAAAGAAGGAGAAACTCGGTCGACAAACTCTCGAATAAAGGAAAAAAGATAAAAACAGAAAAAGAATTAAACTTACTTCGGATGGAGGAGGTCTCAAAGCTTCGAATGTTGCGATAGGGTAGGCAGGGAAGGTCTCGCCCACTTTCAGCTTGGTGATGGCCGCGATTTTCTTCTCGAATTCAGCATTCGAAAGTTCTTCTCGGATCACGCGACTGGGGTCTTCGACGCCCTGGTACTCCCACATGGTTGAGGGCCTCTCCTGTAGAGGTTGAATCCTGCGCTTGAGGAACACACTTGCCAGATGCAAGCCGTTCAGCGCAACCCCTGCGGTTTGGTCACGGAGGGCTGCCACCTTGGCGAGTAGCGGGGCGACGATTCGACTCTCGTCGGCTGAGAGCATGTGCGCCAAGGACTTCCGCCGCTTCAAGACAGCGAACGGGTGGAATTCATGAGCTCCACCCGCGCTGTCATCAACGACGTAGAACCACTTCTTCCTCCGCCCCTGCGCTGAGTCGATGAGGTGCATCTCGAAGTAGGAGCTATCCGACTTCGCCTGGATTCTAAAGCAGCCGGTGCGCAGCGTCTCTCCAAGCTCGGTTTCTACCCGCGATTTCTCACGGAAGGCCCGCACCTTGAACAGGGCTTTCCAAAGGCCCCAGTGCGGGCGGATGCCCAGGAAGCACTCGCAAAGAACGATGAAGCACGAGATGTGCTGCACCGCATTTGCAGGCAAATCGTGGAGCTGTATGCCATAGACATACAGCAAGCCAACGAAGAAAGGATGGAGGGGGAGCGAGAGCCCGCGCGAGACGTGATCCGCAAAGATCACACGCTCGTTCGCGTGAGGATTTGGTACCTCTTCTTTCTTGCCGAGGCGAACTCGCTTCTCGGCCTCGGGAGGAAGCATCCCCTCCCTCTTCATCTCTTTGATGCTTTTGTTCGTCGTGTTGGCGGAGCGCGGAGTGGGTGGCGCAGGAGCATCTTCCGGCGCTTTCGAGGATGAAATAGCTGCGCTGCGTTTCTTTCCTCCCGCCATGGAAACTCGTGTGTGCTTGCAGAGAAAGAGATGAGCGCGAGGAAGAAGAAGGCGAGGAATCGAATGACCGGGAAGTTTTTACTTTCCACCTAAGGATTGTATATATATACAGGGCCGCTCGATCTTGGCCGTTCATCGGGCAACATGGCACCCATCGCGGCTGCCACGCGTGAAGCGGAAACGAAGAGACGGTGAAAGATGTTTCGTGCCACGATCTTAACAGCAGATCGTGCGCATTTACTGCACGCTGCTCGCGGGAAAACCGGAAACGGCGTCTCGTTTCCGGTCAAAAGCTGGCGAGGTGGGACAGCATATCCTGTTTTCACTTCGTCACGTCCCATCGGGCGGAGTCAGAGCGAACAAAGTGCGCTATGACGTCATTATGAACATCATCAGGCCCGAAAATTCTTTCGGGTATGATCCCAGACACGAAACCTGCTTCGTATGGGCACATCGAAACGCGGAAACTCTTTCGCATAACAACCCGAGACACGAAATTTTCTTTCGTATGGGCACAACAAGGTTTCCAGACACGAAAACTCTTTTGTATGGACAGATTACCCCGAAAACAAAAAATCCTTATGCATAAAAACAAGAGAGATTTTTTCACTCAAAATATCTCAAGACAAAACTCGCGAGTGCACAGCTCCTGTCACTCAATCATACGATGTACTCACATCCCCTACCTGGATCGTTCGGCCGATTAGGCACATCCGGATTCCGTATTCTTTCGAATATGAAGGTAAGACCCAAAAGATCTCTCTTGAGGGCCTGTAATCGCACTCAAGTTGCGTCCTCCGGTAAATTTCCGTGTCAACAAACACGAAGAAAAATCCTAGCGGACGCGCCGGGTACCCCTATAGGTTAAATTCGACTCGATAAGACCTCTACGGCCCAGTCGCAACGATCACCTCATCGGGTTCGAGTCGGAGGTCTCGAATCTGTGTAGGCCAGAACTGTCTTTGCCCTAGATGCAATCAATTGGCCCTGATCTTTTGGGAGAGCCAAGCTGCCGAGCCATATCCTTCTGCGAAAACAGCCAAAAAATACAGGCACTTTAATCACCCGATACTCGGGCATAAGGACTCGTCACACAGGGTACGCGCCCTTCAGATGGAAATCGATTAAAACAATCAGCCGAAGAGACAAGACTTTGAGCGTCTACCCGACAAGAAAAATCTCAATCGAGTAAACGCTCGGGGGCTACTGACGAAGGGATGAACCCTGGACCTGTCGGATAAAGATACCCGGTCCAAGGCCCAAGATCTAAGCCCAAGAGGAGATGCCATATACTATTCTAGAAGGCCCAGTTGAAGCCCACCCGCAAGGCCTTGCGGGTCAAGTTAGGGAACTTGTAACCGACTTTAGGTTAGGGTTTGAGTCCTCCCCGGGTACGGTTTGGGACCTGGCCACCTATATAAAGCCAGGAGAACCACCGGGAGGGGACAAGCAATACCGCACCACCGAAGCCTTGAGATCAAGATCATACTCTCGACTTGAGCAACCCCCCATTGTAACCGATCTACTCGTGAATACAGATCGACAGAAGCAGGAGTAAGGGTTTTACCTCTACGAGGGCCCCGAACCTGGGTAAATCGTGCCCCCTGTTTAGCTGACGATTGTCACCAGCGCCCACAGGTTCTCCTAATCGAAACCCTATGGGTTCACCCGAGGGACGTGTTGAGATGCAGATTCGACAGTTTCCCCCGAGCGTAATCGTCGTCACTCCTTCGCAAGGTAGTGACTCCGACTTCACCTTAGTCTCACACCAATAAGCTCTCGTCGCAGCTGACGTGGGAACCCATGTCGAATCATGCTAAACATTTTTTCCCTCGTGTCAACAACAAGATAGCTCCGCATCATGTGACTCGCCGTTATAGTCCCCAGTTATGGCAAGATGGTTGATGATATCCGAAATATAACTTTGAATCATGCGGTCACTAGATATTCTCATAGTATATGTATTAAAGTCAATGTTAACTTCATATGCATTTGCTAAAACATATGTTGATTGTTTAATGTCTTTTAGAAACAACATACATTTGGGTCGGTTCGCTACTATTGTTACACTAACAATAAACTCTCATATTTTGCTAGATTTTCTTATAAGCCCATGATAAGGAAAATATGAGCATCTCACAAAACACAAGATAATCTTATAGACAAGATTAGAAACTCTTGTTTGTTTATGTATTCACACTCGCACAAAGATTTTTCGTTGAAACTCACTTTTCAAGTGCAATAGCGGTTGTAGCATGATGACATCAATTTAATTCTGAACTTGGAGATAGAATAATGACTGGATAGTATTGTTTCTAGGACATACCTCCAACAATATTCGCTTACATCTAGGATTATGATGAACTCAAAACAATAATGTATCTTATCTCTTTTATCTACTTTGCAACAAAGATGCCACATGATTCCACAAGGTATAATATTTTTAGCCTATAATACACACACCATCAACATAGATATATCTATTCACTTAGGTGTGTACGTAAAACTGATTTTTGCAAAAAAAATCATCACAAACTACGATGGAGCTGTAGTTCAAATTTGACATGTTTCCACCTGAATCGACAGAAACTTGTGCATGGAAACCTTTTCAGAGGAAACAAATTGGTTTTTTGTGCATATAAAATGGTATAGTATTTTTTAAAATTGTATCTCTCAGTTTTTGCAACATAAAGTGGTCGGTCCTTCACAAAAAAAAAACCATTTTTGGACTCGGAAAATGGATTTTTTTTCAATGAAAAGGAAATATTTGTTCGACAAAATTGTCCTGCTTCCAACATGCATGTTTGTATAGAATATGGGTATATTTTAACAAACTACGCCATGGATATAGCCATAACACCCTTCATTTGGCCCGAAAGCTAAGAATCTTCGTACAAGATAGTTGATTTCTATAAACACATTTTAATTATAATTGTTTTATTCCAAGTTTATTATTTTTGGTGGATATAAGGACATATATAATGATACCACGCGAAGGTCTTACATCATTTTCAGTTTATTTGAATTTGTTTGATTTTTTCCGCCGGTTTAAAAAAGAAGCCAAGACGGAGGGCACGAATGTTCGTATCTAGGGGTTGAATATTGAGAAACTCTTGATGTATCTCTGATGAAATATGTAGTTTTGTACCTAAAAATTATTTTTGCAAAAAATCATGAGCAAACTACGATGTATCTCTCAAACTGAATCGGTAGAAACTTGTGTTTTTCAAACGAGGTGGATGGAAACCTTTTAATAGGCAAAAAATTGGTTATTTGTGCGTATAACATGGTCTAGTATTTTCAAAAATTGTATCTCTCAAGTTTTGCAACATATTTATGGTCGGTTCTTAACAAAAAAACACATTTTTCACACTCCGAAAATGGAAAATTGATTTTTTTTACTATGAAAAGGAAATATTTGTTCGTCAAAATTGTCCGTTTTTCCAAGATGCCTTTTTGTGTAGAATATGGGCACATTTTAGCAAACTATGCCATGGATATGGCCATAACACCCTTCATTTGGCCCGAAAGCCAAAAATCTTCATGAGATTACATGCACTTTGTTGACACTCGTTTTTGGCTCACAAAACGAAGGCAACAAGATGAGTCTGAATGAAAACATAATGTGAATGAAAGTTGTGTGTCTCGTCGAAACAAACAATTTTGATTTTTGGATCATCTCGATCCGAGGTCGTATGCAACTTCTAGAGCCAAAATACTACAGATCATCTCATTATGCGAGAAAATCCGCCAAACCATAGACATACTCTGCACTTTGGCGGGAGCATTGGTGAAACAAGTTGAAAACCTTCAGATTGCGTCGAACTTCTTCCACCTGATTTTGAAGCATCAAGGTTAGGTCAAATTGAAAACACATTGAATAAAAGTTCTTCGTTTTTTCGAGAAGAACAACTTTTTCTTCTATGAGATTTTGATCTGAGGTCGTTTGCTACCTCGAATCTGCAAAATACGGAGGTCAGAACTGACAGATTCGGATTCGATTCAAACACGTTTTAGTGCACATACAATTAGGCCTTCAAGATGATGTCAGATGAAAAATCATAAAACATCAAAGTTCTTCGTCTTTTCGAGGCGAACAACTTTGTCTTCTACGTGATTTCTATTTGAATTGGTTGACTGACTCGAAAATAATCCGAAAGGTGTAGCCAGTTTTTAGACCGAACAGTTTTGGAAGGTTCGAGTCAAACATCCGAATTGGATGCAAATTAGGGATTTTGGACGAGAATCCAAGCCTTTTACTTGCACGGGAAGTCCAGCCGCCTCTTATATACATGAGGGATGACGGCCGATTGAAAAAAAAACAACACACAATCGCAAAAAGCCATCTACATACTTCATCCCTAACCCTAGTTATCTTTTTCTTCGTTCGTCGGCGTTCTTCGTGCAGAAGAGGTTCGATCTACGAAAGCCTTGGGAAGGGTGAACCGACCTAGGGCATCCCATCACCGCCGTGCGTCCAGACGGGGTCCCTCCCGGCCGTGCGGGGTTTCGGGTCTTCAAAAGCGCCCGCCGGATTGTCTTGCGTATCGCGCTTCCGGCGAGCCTCCTTCGGCGACGTGTCTTGCGTATCGCGCTCGACGCCGAGGGTACACGTCATGTATTTGTGTGTCAACACACTTTTTGGCGACTCCGCTGGGGACGATCATCATGTCGGATGACAAGATTCCCCGGCCCTATGAGATTAATGCCGAAAACATCATTAAGCCTAGCTTCGATGATCTTTCGGCAGACCAACGCCAAGCTTTTGAGACGCTAAAAAAGCAGCATCAAGATCAACTTTATGCGCTAGAGAAGCAGCGTAAGGAGGAGTTCGAGGCTTTGAAGAAGAAGCAAGAGGAGAAAGACGCTGAAGATTTCCTTGCAAGCTTCAAGAAGGATCGTCAAGGTGCTATCACCTCACTGGGGAAGGCCAAGCTTCCACCAATGATCGGCGACCTAGCCGAACCCTCTATAAGTAATGAAGTGTTTTCTAAAGATCAATTAGCAGCCATTAATCATTATGCTACTGAGTCTAGTCGCCAAGCTTATGATGCTATGTTAGAATATATAAAAGCTGGTCAAAATACGCCTCATAACTATCCTAGTAGTATTGGTGGAAAAGCAACTACAGAAAATCCTAGTTCATCGGCAGTGCCACATAATTCGCCGATGAATCCTTACTATACCCAAGATAATCAACTTGTGAATGCGCTAGAATGTCCCACTCCTATTAGGAGTATGCCTTATTCGGCAACATCGCCGAATCAGGTCACACAACCTTTGGCTACAGTCATAGCGCCGAATTTCAATTCGGCGTCATTGGCGCGGATGAATCCAATTACTATTAGCACTAATAGGCATCCTTCATTACCGCAAACAACTTCGCCCATGGTAGATGAAAACATGGCCACTTTAAGGGCAGAGTTGCAAAAGATGTTTTATGATAACTTCGGAATTGAGCCGAAGCCAGTAAGCCGGATGTATCAAAAGCCTTATCCGGAATATTTTGATGCTTTACCATACCCTCAAGGTTATAAGGTACCAGATTTTGCAAAATTTAATGGAGTAGATAGTAAGACAACTTAGGAATACATTAGTCAATATCTAGCACAATTAGGGCAAGCTGGTAATAGTGATCCTTTCAAAGTGCGTTTATTTCCTTTGTCTTTAACTGGTACAGCTTTTTCATGGTTTTCTGCTTTACCTCATGGTTCTATTAATACTTGGTATCATTTAGAAAAGAAATTCCATGATCATTTTTATAGCGGGGATAATGAGTTAAAATTGTCACATCTTACATCGGTTAGGCAAAAGCATGATGAATCGGTCGCCGATTATGTCAAAAGGTTTAGAGATACTAAAAACCAATGTTATAGCTTAGTGATTTCTGAAAGAGACATGACAGACTTGGTGCTCAATGGTTTGAGAACTCACATTAAAGAGAGAATTGAAGGATATGAGTTTTTAAATGCCAACCAAGTTTTGCAAAGAGCTTTGGCTCAAGAAAGCCAAAGCAAAGAAACAAAAATTGAGCATAAGTCTAAATCTGATCGTCCTCGTTTTAATATGGTTGAGTATAGTAGTGAGAATTCGGACGATGAGGACGATGTTTATGCTGCTGAATTTGTTTGGCCTTCAAAGGCCAAACCTTATATTTGTGATGCTCTTAAGCCGATTCGCAAGAATCGTGAAGATGAGATAAAATTTAGTTTTGATGTAGCCAAATATGATAGAATATTTGATGCTATGTTGAAGGACAAATTGATTAGAATGTCTCATACGTTACCGCCATTTGAGGAGTTAAAACGGCGTGCTTATTGCAAGTATCATAATTCTTTTTCTCATGCTACTAATGATTGCAATGTTTTTCGGCGACAGATACAATCGGCTATTAATGATGGACGATTAAGCTTTGCCGACATGCAAATTGACAAGCAGCCATTCCCGATGAACACTTTGGAACTGCATGGGAAGAAGGTGCTAATTCGGCCTGAAGTGGCCGGATCCGCTAACAAAAATAATGTTGTTGTTGGTGACCCCAGGAATAGCAAGGAGAAGGATAAGGCCTCGGGAAGGGAGATTGTTCTTGACAAGCAATCCAATGGCAAGGAGACATTGAAGATCACTATAAAAAATCCTACACCCGGGGGGCAACAAGAAACTCAAGGAGAAGCTCGTGCCAAGTTCATCAAACCAAAGAATCCGGAGGTTGGCAAGTGGAATAAGAATGAGGAGAATTCTCAATATAAGAAGATCAAGCCAACCTTTGATATGCTCTTGAACAAATATACACACCAAGCGGCTGGTTCAGCTTACAACCGGCCATCACGTATAAAGTGTCCAAGGTCACCTCCAAGGGAGGAGTATTCACATTATGAAGGGACGTACGGACAGTGGGCGCCGGGACCATGGATGGCGCCGCCACCTTATGCGCCCTATTACTTCAATGGAGGGTGGGTGCAGCCCCCAATGGCACCATATGCTTTTCATCCGGGTTGGGTTGCGCCAAGGAAATCTGTTCATGATAGAATTACCCGTCCTGTTCGAGGCCGTTTGAGCTATGGTATAAATCGGTCGTTTCAAAGTAAGAGTGCACAAAAAGTATGGCGTCCTAAGTCACCATCTACTAAAGCTCAAGAAGTCGGTTGATGGAGAAAAATCGGCTATTTCTAGTGAACTGATTTTGGCTATTCCACCAAGGTCATCAGCTAATGATCATGAAGCTAGTACAAGCCAAGCTAAGCCGAGGGATCCTAAATATACTCAGCCCAAGTGGTGTCCTCCTGGATTGACTAAAACTAAGAAGAGGAGGTTGCAACGTATGAGGAATCAACAAAAGGCTGAAGATGAGGCAGAAAAGTGGAGGGATGATTATTTTGGTGAAATTCACCCCACACCGGCTAAGATGTGGATGCGCAAAGATGCTGGGGTAGCAATCCCCATGGAGGTCACACCAACTCCTACGCCATCCGAGAAGGAAGAAATGAGCATTGATGTGTCATCTACATCACCCTCCACACTTCCCTCCACTGATGAAATTCCAGATTCGGCGTCCGCATTAGAAGATAATGAAGAGCAAGTGGATTATGAAAATACGCCGATCCGGATAGGTATGGATATTAACATGGTTTATTACTTGCCTACAGAGTTTCGTGCCATGGACGAGGAAGGGGACATAGTGCAGCTGGACTTTGGTCCCGAGAACGCCATCTTTGAGAAGCCAAAAGAACCGGTGAAACACTTGAAACCACTATATGTCAAAGGACACATTAATGGATCGCCGGTTGCTAGGATGCTTGTTGATGGTGGCGTTGTGGTTAATCTTATGCCATATTCGGTCTTCAAGAAATTGGGTTTAGATGAAGATGAATTCATGAAGACCAACATGGTGCTTAATGGTTTTGAAGGCAAAGAGAAAACAGAGGCCAAAGGTGTCATGAGTGTGGAGCTTACTGTGGGAAGTAAGACTTTAGCCACCGCCTTCTTTGTTGCTGAAGTGCAAGGTAATTATAATATTATATTAGGCCGCGATTGGCTCCATGCAAATCAATGTGTGCCATCTACTTTGCACCAGTTTTTGATACAATGGATTGATGATGAAGTGGAAGTTGTCCATGCGGATAATTCGGCTTGCGTTGCTTTGGCCGATTCGTTGGTGGATTGGCAACATCCCAATGCTACTTGCTTGACGGGGCGAGACCTTTCAGATTTTGATTTCCTTAGTGCTACAAGGAATGGCTTCATGCCCGTTTCCCTAAAACAGATTGGTGGTAATCGGCTCTCAAACAAGTTAAATTAGATGGATCCCAACAAAGATTGGTTAAAGAAGCGGATTGTTGAATATCGGTCCAATAAGAACGATATGTATGAGTCTATAGAGGAGTTGGATGACATGGATAAATTGGGACAAGGTTTTACGTCGGCCGATCCATTAGAGGAAGTGGACATAGGTGATGGTTCTATTCCTAGGCCGACTTTTGTAAACAAGAATTTGAAAGCCGATTATAAAGTTGTATTAATCGAGCTACTAAAAGAGAACGTTGATTGCTTTGCATGGGAGTATCATGAGATGCCTAGTTTGTGCCGAGAGCTAGTTGAGCATCGTTTACCTATCAAGGCTGGTTTTAGACCTTATAAACAACCGGACCGAAAATTCAATCCCAGTATGTATGACCGTATCAAGGAAGAGATCGGTCGATTGCTTAAAGCTAATTTTATTAGACCTTGTAGGTATGCGGATTGGATTTCTAATATTGTGCCTGTCGAGAAGAAAGATTCTGGCAAGGTGAGAGTGTGCACTGATTTTAGACATTTGAATAGAGCTACACCCAAAGATGAGTATCCTATGCCAATAGCCGATATGCTTATTAATGATGCTTCTGGGCATAAAGACATCAGTTTTCTTGATGGTAATGCGGGGTACAATCAGATTTTCATGGCCGAAGAGGATGCGTTCAAAACGGCCTTTCGTTGTCCCGGTTTTGTTGGATTATTTGAGTGGACAGTGATGACTTTTGGGTTAAAAAATGCTGGTGCCACATACCAAAGAGCGATGAATTTAATATTTCACGATTTGCTTGGAGTAATACTTGAAGTCTATATTGATGATATTGTCGTAAAATCGGATGCTAATGAACCACATTTAGCCGATTTGCGTTTGGGTTTTGAGAGAATGAGGAAGTATGGGCTCAAGATGAATCCTTTAAAGTGTGCTTTTGGAGTATCGGCTAGGAAGTTTTTGGGATTTATTATACATCAACATGGCATAGAGATTGATCCCAAGAAAATAGAAGCAATCCAAAAATTGGAGGCTCCGAAATGCAAGAAAGATATGCAAAAATTCCTTGGCAAGGTCAATTATTTGAGGAGATTCATAGTGAATTTGTCCGGGAAAGTTAGTGCATTCACTCCTATTCTTCGGTTAAAAAGCGATGATAATTTTACTTGGGGGGCAAAACAGCAAGAGGCATTCGATAATATCAAGACTTGTTTGTCTACTCCTCCGGTGTTGAGAGCACCCAAACATGGAGAGCCTTCTAGGCTTTATATTGCCGCGGAAGAAGGTGTTATTGGTGCTGTCTTGACACAAGAGACCAAAGGAAAGGAACATGTTATTACTTATTTGAGTCGGCGCTTATTGGATGCGGAGACAAGGTACACGTTCATTGAAAAATTATGCTTTTGCTTATACTATGCTTTCACTAAAATAAGACATTATCTATTATCTAGTATGTGCACCGTAGCTTGCCAAACCGATGTCATTAAATACATGTTGCATAGACCGATTCTTAGTGGTAGAATCAGTTAATGGGCTTATGCTTTGATTGAATATGATTTGGCTTATGAGTCTCTAAAATCTATGAAAGGCCGAATCGCTGCTGATTTTATTGTTGAACATCGGATTGACAATGAGCATGTTTTTAGTATTGAACTTGTTTCTTTAGTACCATGGAGGTTATATTTTGATGGTTCCGTTTGTGACAATGGTCAAGGTGTTGGTGTCGTTTATATATCTCCTCATGGTGCTGTTTTTGAATCCTCATGCCGTTTAGAATATTTTTGCACAAATAATCAAGCCGAATATGAAGCTTTATTATTCGGGCTAGAACTTTTAATTGCTATAGGTGCTACACATGTTGAGGCTTTTGGTGATTCGTTGCTAATAGTGCAACAAGTTAACAAGGTTTTTCAATGCAACGACGAATCGCTTAATGTTTATCTTGATAAATGTCTAGATATAATTTCTACCTTGGTTTGTTTTAGCATTGCTCATATTTCTAGACAAGACAATTGGGCTGCAAATGAGTTAGCACAACAAGCATCTGGTTATCATGTTGGTCGTGGCATGTTTCATGTATCTAAAGGGCAGATGCTTGCTTTTGCTACTATAAATGAAACCGAATTGGGTCCTACTAATTCGGTTGCTAATAAAGGGTCTAGTGCAGGTAACCATGGAGATTGGAGGAAACCTATTACAGACTATTTGCAGGATCCTGGTAAGAGGATAGACAGGGCTGTTCGGCGCATGGCTTTCAAATATATATTGGTTGAGAAAGATCTTTATCGCCGAACAGTGGACGGTATTCTTCTGAAATGCTTGGATGAGGACCAAGCGAGAGTTGCTATGGGAGAGGTACATGGAGGCATATGTGGAACACATCAGTCGGCACACAAGATGAAATGGTTATTGCGACGCGCAGGATTTTATTGGCCGTCGATGATTAATGATTGTTTCAGGTATTATAAGGGATGTGAGGCTTGTCAGAAGTTCGGTGATATTCATTTGGTTCCTGCTGTAATGTTAAATCCCATTATCAAGCCATGGCCATTTAGAGGTTGGGGGTTGGATTTCATTGGTATGATTCATCCCGCTTCTTCAAAAGGGCATCGGTTCGTGTTGGTGGCCACCGATTATTTCACCAAGTGGTCTGAAGCAGTACCTCTCAGAAATATGACCCACAAGAAGGTAATAAAATTCATAACTGAGCATATTATACATAGATTCGGTATCCCACAAACTTTGACTACGGATCAAGGTACATCATTTAGGGCAAAAGAAGTGAAAGAGTTTGCGGAATCCTATAAAATAAAGATGCTCAATTCATCTCCATACTATGCCCAAGCCAATGGACAAGCTGAGTCTAGCAATAAAATATTGATCAAGCTTATCAAGAAGAAGGTTGAAGATCATCCGAGGAGATGGCATGAAGTTTTATCCGAGGCTTTATGGGCACATAGGATCTCAAGGCACGGCGCAACAAAGGTGACTCCATACGAGTTAGTATATGGACAAGAAGTTGTTTTACCCGTAGAGGTAAATCTGGCTGCTTTGAGATTTGCCAAGCAAAATGATTTATCGGCGGTTGATTTTCATAGTTTAATGATGGATAATATTGATGAAGTCACCGATAAACGTTTGATTTCTTTGAAAGACATAGAGAAAGATAAATTAAGGGTAGCAAGAGCCTACAATAACAAAGTGAAATTGAAGAGGTTTCAAGTTGGTGATCTCGTTTGGAAGGTAATTCTGCCAATTGGATCCAAAGATAGAAAATTTGGCAAATGGTCTCCAAGTTGGGAAGGTCTTATCAAGATTACAAGGGTGGTTCCCGGAAATTCGTATTTGGTGGAATCTATAGAGGGGAATACAATGTCTCGAGCTCTCAATGGAAGATACTTAAAGAAATTCTACCCGAGTGTGTGGCAAGAAGGCTAAAACACACATATGGCCGATATATTACTATCGCCCTAAGAGCATATGGCCGATGGAGTGTTGACATCGTCCTTAGAACAAAATTAGTGCAAGTTATTTTTTGGCACGCAAGGTTTGCCAAAAAACAGGGGGGCATGTGTTGACACTCGTTTTTGGCTCACAAAAAGAAGGCAACAAGATGAGTCCGAATGAAAAAATAATGTGAATGAAAGTTGTGCGTCTCGTCGAAACAAACAATTTTGATTTTTGCATCATCTCGATCCGAGGTCGGATGCAACTTCTAGAGACAAAATACTACAGATCATCTTATTATGCGAGCAAATCCGCCAAACCATAGACATACTCTGCACTTTGGCGGGAGCATTGGTGAAACAAGTTGAAAACCTTCAGATTGCGTCGAACTTCTTTCACCTGATTTTGAAACATCAAGGTGAGGTCAAATTGAAAAACTCATTTAATAAAAGTTCTTCGTTGTTTTGAGACGAA
This sequence comes from Alopecurus myosuroides, assembly GCA_028641055.1. Taxonomy (NCBI): domain Eukaryota; kingdom Viridiplantae; phylum Streptophyta; class Magnoliopsida; order Poales; family Poaceae; genus Alopecurus; species Alopecurus myosuroides. Next base: position 93,002,426 of record CM054057.1, read on the forward strand.
CAACTTTGTCTTCTACAAGATTTTGGTCTAAGGTCGTTTGCTACTTCGAATCTGCAAAATACGGAGGTCAGAACTGACAGATTCGGATTCGATTCAAACACGTTTTAGTGCACATACAACTAGGCCTTCAAGATGATGTCAGATGAAAAATCATAAACCATCAGAGTTCTTCTTCTTTTCGAGACGAACAAATTTGTCTTCTACGTGATTTCTATTTGAGCTGGTTTACTGACTCGAAAATAACCCACAAGGTGTAGCCAGTTTTCAGACCGAACAGTTTTGGAAGGTTCGAGTCAAACATCCGAATTGGATGCAAATTAGGGCTTTTGGGCGAGAAATCAAGCCTTTTACTTGCACGGGAAGTCCAGCCGCCTCTTATATACATGAGGGGTGACGGCCGATTGAAAAAAAAAACACAATCGCAAAAACCCATCTACATACTTCATCCCTAACCCTAGTTATCTTCTTCTTCGTTCGTCGGCGTTCTTCGTGCAGAAGTGCTTCGATCTACGAAAGCCTTGGGAAGGGCGAACCGACCTAGGGCATCCCATCACCGTCGTGCGTCCAAACGGGGTCCCTCCCGGCCGCGCGGGGTTTCGGGTCTTCAAAAGCGCCCCCCGGATTGTCTAGCGTATCGCGCTTCCGACGAGTCTCCTTCGGCGACGTGTCTTGCGTATCGCGCTCGACGCCGAGGGTACACGTGACGTGTTCGTGTGTCAACACACTTATAGCCTAAAAGTCCCGAAGCGGACAAACCGGAGGGAAACTTGTCAAGATTTGGTTGATACCTTTTTATTGCGACTTTCTAGGGCCTAATCTAACACAACAAAGCAAGAAGTTCCACTTTGCTACCCCATTTGTGCGTCAGTACCGACTGTAGTCGTATAAGTTTGGTTTTCTCCTCCGGGGCTATGGTTTCACCGGAGAGGAGCGTAGGGATCCCACCAAAAGTTAGGGGTGTCATACCATGTGTACAAGTTATTTATGGATTTTGGATGGCAAATATTGCACTTCGGGGCTTCACCGGCATCCACTTCTCTCTAGTGAGATTACATGCACTTATGGCCTAAAAGTTCCGAAGCGGACAAACCGGAGGGAAACATGTCAAGATTTGGGTTATACCTTTGTCTTGTTACTTTCTAGGGCCTACCCTAACACAACCAAGTAATAAGTTCCACTTTTCTACCTTATTTTCGACACCTAATTTGGCTGCGTGACCCTATACCAAACGCTCAAAACCCCACTTAGTAAATTCCTATACATGATGGAAAAGATGACATGGATGTCATATTTGGATTTTTCTCATTTTTCTAATCAAATTAGACATATTATTTGTCAAATTCTCAACATATTTGTAGAAATGAATTATTGAATATTAAATGGAAAAAGGCAAAAAAAAGTTAATTATTATTTGAATTCAAGATTATTTAAAGTCACTATTATTATTAATGATTCAATTCTTTTTATTTAAATAACTATTTTAATTCACAAAATAAAGATGTCTAACATCATAGTTCAAGTGTTAATAGGATTGATGGTATATACTATTGTCGAGAAAGCGTTTGTTGTTTCTAGGTAGCTCACAACAAAGGAACTAATAAGTTAGGCGTGTTGGGGCTGGAATAGACTGAGAATGGGTGACCGGTTGGGAAGTGTGTGGAGAGGTAAGTAATTTAAATTAAAAATGCTTAGAGATAAAGATAAATGTGGCTATAGTGTAATTAATTAGTTAAACAATGAAAATAAATAATTGGGGAAAATTTTAAAAAAAATGAATTATTTTTTTGAAAAATTTATGAAAAAAAAATCTGCCTAGATAGGCTGACGGCTTTGCCGTCGACGTAGCCCAGTCAACGGCGACGGCCTTTGCTATGCCGACGGCATACCATCTATGATGATGGGGATATGCCGACGGCTACCGTCGGCGTAGGCTACGCCGACGGCCTTTTGAGCTAGGTGATACGTCATAAACATGTCCTTAATTTCTGATGTTACATGTTGTTTTCATTTTATTTCCTACATGTTTGCTATACACTTTATGTCATTTTTATCGATTTCCGGGACTAACCTATAGACAAGATGCCACAGAGCCAGTTCCCTCTTTTCTGTTATTTTTAGTTTCAAAAAAGTTGTTCTCAAAATCGGAAAATTCGAAGCCCGGAAGTCTTAAAATTCTCGAAGGTTCCACGGAGTCCCGAAGAGGCCCGGAGGGGGCCACACCATAGGGCGGCGCGCCCCCCGGCCGCTCCTGGGGGTGTGGGCCCCTCGAGCGCCCACCGCCATCTCCTTTCGCCTATTTATTCCCCCCGATACAACAACCCTAAGATCCCACTTTTTCCCGAGAAACACCCGAGGCCACCTTCATCGTCATCCCGAGATCGAGAGGGTTCTGGGGCTCTCCCTGGCACCCTTCCGGGAGGAAAATTCATCACCGGAGGGGTCTACACCACCATGCCCTCCTCTGAAGTGATGCGTGAGTAGTTCATCCCTAAACAACGGGTCCATAGCAGTAGCTAGATGGTTGTCTTCTCCACTTTATGCCTCATGTTTAGACCTCGTGAGCTGCCCTACATGATCGAGATCATATTTATGTAATGCTACATGTTGTATTTGCTAGGATCAGATGAATGTTGAATGATATGTCTTCTTATTATCAATCTATCATGTTATCTTCATGCATATGTTATTTATGATCTTGCATGCTCTCCGTTATTAGTAGATGCTCTGGCCAAGTAGATGCTAGTAACTCCATGAGGGAGTATTTATGCTCGATAGTGGGTTCATGCCTCCTTTGCATCTCTGCCCTAGTGACTGACACGTGACGGGTGGAGGATGTGTTATTGCCATTAGGGAGAAAACAATAATGTTTACTTCGTTTACACTATTTACATTACACCCTTTGCTTACTGCGATTATATGTTACTTGCAACTTAATACCCAAGTTTATTTGGATGATATTCGAAGGGTAGATTATTAGTCATAGATGCAATTGGATGACTGTCTATGTATCTTGTTGTAATGCCCGCATGAATCACGTAGTAATCTTTATGTCTTGCATATGAACTACGGTGCACCCTTCATTTCTATCAATTTCCTAGTTGTAATTTGTTCACCACACATGTTATTTATTTTCTATGGAGAGACACCACTAGTGAACGGTGGACCCTGATCCATTTTATCATACTGATAATACACACACTATTTCCCCTGTTTTCACACTGCTGCTACTGTTTTCATACTATTCTCATATTATTTTCCACACCATACGTTTAACCTCTTTGTGTTCAGCAAAACCGGTGAGATTGACAACCTCACTGCTTTGTTAGGGAAAAGTGATTTGATTGTGTTGTGTAGGTTCCACGTTGTTGCTGAACCGGTAGTGCGCCCTGCCATCTCAGCTGCATCAACCTTCTGAAGTTACTCCTTCCTCCTACTGGTCGATTCAACCTTGGTTTCTTTTTTAGGGAAACTTGTTGCTGCACTCTTCATACCTTCTTCTTGGGGTCTCCCAACGAACGTGTGTTCACACGCATTAAGCACACTTATCTGGCGCCGTTGTCGGTGAGGAAGAGAATTTCTGCAAGAGGAGTCTCTCACTTCCAATCTGTTTACTTTTTAAAATTTTGCTTAGTTTATTTTATTATATCTTGTTTGCTTCTATTTATCAAAAACTCACAAAAAATTATTTCTTATTCTACTTGTAGTTTTTATCATGTTTTTAATCTTGCTAAAATGACTACTCCTGAGAACACTAAGTTGTGTGACTTTACTAGCACCAACAACAATGATTTCATTAGCACACCTATTGCTCCCCCTGCTCTGACTGCTGATTTTCATGAGATTAAGCCTGCAATATTAAATCTTGTTATGAGAGAGAAATTTTCTGGTGTTGATATTGATGATGTAATAATTTTGTTGAACTATGTGAGATGCAAAAATATAAAGATGTAGATGGAGATATTATTAAACTGAAATTGTTTCCTTTCTCTTTGAGAGGAAGAGCTAAAGAACGGTTGCTATCTTTTCGTAGAAATAGTATTGATTCTTGGACTAGGTGTAATGATGCTTTGATTGAAAAATATTATGCTCCTGCTAAGATTATATCTTTAATAAGTAGCATTATGAATTTTAAGAAACTTGATAATGAGCATGATTCTAAAGCTTGGGAAAGAATGAAATCTTTAGTAAATAATTGTCCCACTCATGGACTGACTACTTGGATGATCATCCAAACTTTTTATGCAGGACTGAATTTTTCTTCAAGAAACCTTCTGGATTCAGCTTTAGGAGGAACCTTTATGTCCATGACTTTGGGGGCAGCAACAAAGTTTTTTGATAATATGATGGTAAAGTATTCTGAATGGCACGCTGAGAGAGTTACAACTAGTAAGAAGGTAAATTATGTTGAAGAAACCTCCTCTTTGAATGATAGACTTGATGCTATTATGTATATGCTTGTTAATGGCCATGATCGTAGTGATCCAAACAATGTTCCTTTACCCTCTTTGGTTTCTCAATAAGAGCATGTTGATGTGAACTTCGTTAAAAATAATAATTTCAACAACAATGCTTATAGGAATAATTTTGGTAGCAATAATTATAGGCCATATCCTCCTCCTAATAATAATTCTTATGGTATTTTTTACAAAAGCAACAAAAGTGTACCCTCTGGTCTTGCGAACATGCTTAAGAAATTTATTAGTACACAAACTGCTTTCAATAAATCTGTTGAGGAAACTTTTGGCAAAATTGATGTTCTTGCTTCTAAAGTTGATAGGCTTGCTCCTGATGTTGATTTTCTGAAACTAAAGGTTATGCCTCATGATGTTAAATAAATAAAAAAATTGAATTCCATCCAAATTCGAATTGATGATAATGTTAGGATGTTAGCTGAATTGCACGCTAGATGGGAAAGAGAAGATGAAATATCTACAAAGAATAATATAGCTAATGTTTGCACCATTACCACCACTAGTAAAACTGAAGCCTCTCATGCTAGTAAACCTTCTACTATCAATGTTAAAGTAATTGGTGTTTGCAATATTCCCATTGCTGCTATTAAAAATGAAAAGTTGCCTGAAACAGCTAAAAATGCTCGTGATAATAGTGCTGAAATTTTTAGAAACATGGGAGACAATCGTCCCATTACCTTTGATAAAAATGATCTTGACTTTGATGATTGCAACATAAATGAAGTGATTAAGTTCTTACAAAAGCTTGCTAGCTCTCCTAATGCTAGCTCTCCTAATGAATTAAGATGTGCAACCTCTATCCATAGGAAGTTACATGATGGATGGAAAACCTATCATTAAAATTAAAGTGAATGATTTCAATTGCAATGCTCTATGTGATCTTGGAGCTAGTATCTCTGTTATGCCTAAGAAACTTTATGATATGCTTGATTTACCACCATTGGAACCCTGTTATTTGGATGTTCGTCTTATTGATAATGTTAGAAAGAAACTTTTGGAGAGAGTTTATGATGTTCTTATCATGGTTAATAACAATATTGTCCCCATTGATTTTGTTGTCTTTAATATTTAATGCGATGCTTCTTGTCCAATTGTTTTGGGAAGACCTATTCTTAGAACTGTTGGTGCTGTTATTGATATCAAAGAGGGGAATATTAAATTTTAATTCCCGCTCAAGAAAGGTATAGAACACTTCCCTAGAAATAGAATGAATTTGCCTTTTGATTCTATTATTCGAAAAAATTACAATTTGAATGCTTCTTCACTTGAAAACACGTGAATCCACTTTTCTGGGCCTAGCTAAAAGTCGTTAAAGAAAAGCATTTCTTGGGAGATAACCCATGGTTATTTTGCTTTTTTTTTCTCTATTTTCTTTGAGTCAAGGGGCTGTATACTTTTGTAGCAACTCATTTGTATCTTTATTTTCATGTTTTAGTTCTGCCAAGTAAATTTTCTGACGAGAGTTGGAGTTGGTTTTGGATTTCTGCGCAGGAAACAGATTTCTGCTATTCATCGTTAAAAATCGAATAATTCACATAAAAATCTAAATTACCTGAAACTTTTTGTGCTTATTTCTCATATAATTCCGAAACTTTTTCGTACTTTAAGTTTTTTGATTTGAGAAACGTAAGTGCCCCTAAAAAAAATCGTCTTTATAGACTGTTCTGGTTTTGGCAGATTCTGCCATTTTTCTTGCATTTGCTTTTCTACGATGTCAAGTGGATTTCTTTGCTTCACGAAACATCAGTGGCTGTAGCTAATGTTTAAAAGTATCAATAGAACTTTTCCCATACAGAACCCATGGATTTTTTATTGTTGCACTAACCCTCTAATGTGAATTACTCTTTGAGTGTGGTGTGACGGAAGCTTTCAAGGGTCGAGAGAAAAGGGTGATATAATGTGATAAGAAGAGTGCAAGGTCAAACCTTGAGGACGCCCCCGTAGTTCATCCCAGAAAATTCTAAGAAGACTCAAGCATCTAAGCTTGGGGATTCCCAAGGCATCCCTTCTTCATCAACAATTTATCAGGTCACTTCTAGTGAAACTATATTTTTATTCGGTCACATCATATGAAATTTACCTGGAGTGTCTGTTATTTTTCATTTAGTTTTCTTTTTTTCTTTTTTTTCATTGCTGCAATAATATCATTGGAACCTAGCATCCTTGTTTGGGAGAGATACACGCTCCGCTTTTTCATTTGAATACTCGTTATGCTCGTATTCTTAATTTTTTTCTAGCTGTTGCAAAATTCCTGTTTAGCTTTTGTTTTCATTGCATGTCTTATTCAGAGATGTTAGTTTTAGTAGAGTTATGTGAGTACTCTCATTCTTTCTTGTTGTATCATTTCGATAGTTTTTGTTAAAACATATTTTGTATGGTGCCTGTTGGGAAAACAAACTGCTGCATGTAGTTGAATTTATAAACGATACAAATAGAAGCTTGTATAGACTGTGGCTAAACTTTTTCATATAATTCTAGATGTTATTTTAATTGTAAATCTTAGTGGTTATTTTGTTGCATGATTTGTCTCAAATAGCAGAGAGTGTTTAATGTGACATTGAAAGAATCATGTGTTGTTCTTGTCATATTGAAGCATAAATTTGTGGTGTTCTCCTTTGAATGTTTTATTTGGTTGATTTGGCGCATGCTTACACCATGTTTATGACTACAAACCAGTCATTTATAGACTTTATGATCATTTAGTTTTTTAACTTGTGTTACCACTTATGCTTTGATTAATGATGTTTTTGTCGCTATGCATGATTATGGCCATTACTGCTCTCTTGATTTGTCGCTCCCAGTCTTTTTCTAGCCTCCACTTGTACTGAGTATGAGATCTACTAGTGCATCCAACTCCCAAAAACCAAATTTTTCCAAATGTGTCCACCATACCTACCCTACATGTGGTATTTAACTGCCACTCCAAAGTAAATTGCTCATGTGTTACCTTTAAAATTTTCAAACTTACTCCTGTTTTGTGTTCCTGTTTTAGCTCATGAGGATGTAAATAGAGAATCTTTATCTCACTTGTTGATTGGACTTTCACACCCTGGACTAGTGGCTTCATCCTCTTATCCAATTGATAGAAGAGCTGGCAGCTGGGTGCGCAGCCCCAAATTAATACAAACAAATTCGCTTCACTATTTTTGCCCCTGATTTATCAGTCAAAGCATAATTGTGTAAACAAAAGACAATGAGGGGTGACCTTCTACCCAGATGCGTCCTTCATATGGGACCTGCTCTTGTGAATCCAGTTGGCTTGTGACGTACTGTATTTTCTATATACCATTGGTTAACATAAGCATACACCTCTCTAAAAAAATAGACACTCCTACACGGTATGTGATTGTTGGCAGGCACCCGAAGATTTGGTTAGCCATGGTTTGTGTAAGATGGTTGGGAGGAGTGTCAAACATTTTATACCTCTGTTTAAAAAAATAAAAGCTCTAGCACATGAGTTAATCCATGCTTCCCTCTGCGAAGGGCCTTTCTTTTACTTTTATGTTGAGTCTCAATCTTCTAACTTTATGATTTCTTGCATTTGCTTTTCTACGATGTCAAGTGGATTTCTTTGCTTCACGAAACATCAGTGGCTGTAGCTAATGTTTAAAAGTATCAATAGAACTTTTCCCATACAGAACCCATGGATTTTTTATTGTTGCACTAACCCTCTAATGTGAATTACTCTTTGAGTGTGGTGTGACGGAAGCTTTCAAGGGTCGAGAGAAAAGGGTGATATAATGTGATAAGAAGAGTGCAAGGTCAAACCTTGAGGACGCCCCCGTAGTTCATCCCAGAAAATTCTAAGAAGACTCAAGCATCTAAGCTTGGGGATTCCCAAGGCATCCCTTCTTCATCAACAATTTATCAGGTCACTTCTAGTGAAACTATATTTTTATTCGGTCACATCATATGAAATTTACCTGGAGTGTCTGTTATTTTTCATTTAGTTTTCTTTTTTTCTTTTTTTTCATTGCTGCAATAATATCATTGGAACCTAGCATCCTTGTTTGGGAGAGATACACGCTCCGCTTTTTCATTTGAATACTCGTTATGCTCGTATTCTTAATTTTTTTCTAGCTGTTGCAAAATTCCTGTTTAGCTTTTGTTTTCATTGCATGTCTTATTCAGAGATGTTAGTTTTAGTAGAGTTATGTGAGTACTCTCATTCTTTCTTGTTGTATCATTTCGAGAGTTTTTGTTAAAACATATTTTGTATGGTGCCTGTTGGGAAAACAAACTGCTGCATGTAGTTGAATTTATAAACGATACAAATAGAAGCTTGTATAGACTGTGGCTAAACTTTTTCATATAATTCTAGATGTTATTTTAATTGTAAATCTTAGTGGTTATTTTGTTGCATGATTTGTCTCAAATAGCAGAGAGTGTTTAATGTGACATTGAAAGAATCATGTGTTGTTCTTGTCATATTGAAGCATAAATTTGTGGTGTTCTCCTTTGAATGTTTTATTTGGTTGATTTGGCGCATGCTTACACCATGTTTATGACTACAAACCAGTCATTTATAGACTTTATGATCATTTAGTTTTTTAACTTGTGTTACCACTTATGCTTTGATTAATGATGTTTTTGTCGCTATGCATGATTATGGCCATTACTGCTCTCTTGATTTGTCGCTCCCAGTCTTTTTCTAGCCTCCACTTGTACTGAGTATGAGATCTACTAGTGCATCCAACTCCCAAAAACCAAATTTTTCCAAATGTGTCCACCATACCTACCCTACATGTGGTATTTAACTGCCACTCCAAAGTAAATTGCTCATGTGTTACCTTTAAAATTTTCAAACTTACTCCTGTTTTGTGTTCCTGTTTTAGCTCATGAGGATGTAAATAGAGAATCTTTATCTCACTTGTTGATTGGACTTTCACACCCTGGACTAGTGGCTTCATCCTCTTATCCAATTGATAGAAGAGCTGGCAGCTGGGTGCGCAGCCCCAAATTAATACAAACAAATTCGCTTCACTATTTTTGCCCCTGATTTATCAGTCAAAGCATAATTGTGTAAACAAAAGACAATGAGGGGTGACCTTCTACCCAGATGCGTCCTTCATATGGGACCTGCTCTTGTGAATCCAGTTGGCTTGTGACGTACTGTATTTTCTATATACCATTGGTTAACATAAGCATACACCTCTCTAAAAAAATAGACACTCCTACACGGTATGTGATTGTTGGCAGGCACCCGAAGATTTGGTTAGCCATGGTTTGTGTAAGATGGTTGGGAGGAGTGTCAAACATTTTATACCTTTGTTTAAAAAAATAAAAGCTCTAGCACATGAGTTAATCCATGCTTCCCTCTGCGAAGGGCCTTTCTTTTACTTTTATGTTGAGTCTCAATCTTCTAACTTTATGATTTCTTGCATTTGCTTTTCTACGATGTCAAGTGGATTTCTTTGCTTCACGAAACATCAGTGGCTGTAGCTAATGTTTAAAAGTATCAATAGAACTTTTCCCATACAGAACCCATGGATTTTTTATTGTTGCACTAACCCTCTAATGTGAATTACTCTTTGAGTGTGGTGTGACGGAAGCTTTCAAGGGTCGAGAGAAAAGGGTGATATAATGTGATAAGAAGAGTGCAAGGTCAAACCTTGAGGACGCCCCCGTAGTTCATCCCAGAAAATTCTAAGAAGACTCAAGCATCTAAGCTTGGGGATTCCCAAGGCATCCCTTCTTCATCAACAATTTATCAGGTCACTTCTAGTGAAACTATATTTTTATTCGGTCACATCATATGAAATTTACCTGGAGTGTCTGTTATTTTTCATTTAGTTTTCTTTTTTTCTTTTTTTTCATTGCTGCAATAATATCATTGGAACCTAGCATCCTTGTTTGGGAGAGATACACGCTCCGCTTTTTCATTTGAATACTCGTTATGCTCGTATTCTTAATTTTTTTCTAGCTGTTGCAAAATTCCTGTTTAGCTTTTGTTTTCATTGCATGTCTTATTCAGAGATGTTAGTTTTAGTAGAGTTATGTGAGTACTCTCATTCTTTCTTGTTGTATCATTTCGAGAGTTTTTGTTAAAACATATTTTGTATGGTGCCTGTTGGGAAAACAAACTGCTGCATGTAGTTGAATTTATAAACGATACAAATAGAAGCTTGTATAGACTGTGGCTAAACTTTTTCATATAATTCTAGATGTTATTTTAATTGTAAATCTTAGTGGTTATTTTGTTGCATGATTTGTCTCAAATAGCAGAGAGTGTTTAATGTGACATTGAAAGAATCATGTGTTGTTCTTGTCATATTGAAGCATAAATTTGTGGTGTTCTCCTTTGAATGTTTTATTTGGTTGATTTGGCGCATGCTTACACCATGTTTATGACTACAAACCAGTCATTTATAGACTTTATGATCATTTAGTTTTTTAACTTGTGTTACCACTTATGCTTTGATTAATGATGTTTTTGTCGCTATGCATGATTATGGCCATTACTGCTCTCTTGATTTGTCGCTCCCAGTCTTTTTCTAGCCTCCACTTGTACTGAGTATGAGATCTACTAGTGCATCCAACTCCCAAAAACCAAATTTTTCCAAATGTGTCCACCATACCTACCCTACATGTGGTATTTAACTGCCACTCCAAAGTAAATTGCTCATGTGTTACCTTTAAAATTTTCAAACTTACTCCTGTTTTGTGTTCCTGTTTTAGCTCATGAGGATGTAAATAGAGAATCTTTATCTCACTTGTTGATTGGACTTTCACACCCTGGACTAGTGGCTTCATCCTCTTATCCAATTGATAGAAGAGCTGGCAGCTGGGTGCGCAGCCCCAAATTAATACAAACAAATTCGCTTCACTATTTTTGCCCCTGATTTATCAGTCAAAGCATAATTGTGTAAACAAAAGACAATGAGGGGTGACCTTCTACCCAGATGCGTCCTTCATATGGGACCTGCTCTTGTGAATCCAGTTGGCTTGTGACGTACTGTATTTTCTATATACCATTGGTTAACATAAGCATACACCTCTCTAAAAAAATAGACACTCCTACACGGTATGTGATTGTTGGCAGGCACCCGAAGATTTGGTTAGCCATGGTTTGTGTAAGATGGTTGGGAGGAGTGTCAAACATTTTATACCTCTGTTTAAAAAAATAAAAGCTCTAGCACATGAGTTAATCCATGCTTCCCTCTGCGAAGGGCCTTTCTTTTACTTTTATGTTGAGTCTCAATCTTCTAACTTTATGAACAGTTGAGAGAGCATAGTTGTCATTCTGAGTTTAATGTGCATTTGTCCCAGAAACATTATTAATTGATTCATGATGTGTTATTGTTTGTTCTCTAATTAATTGTTCTAGTCTTTCTCATAAACTTTGAAGGTGTCCTGGCATTTATGTTTTGCCCCACTCTTAAGGTCAAGCGAAATATCACTTTGCTATGTTTTCTCTATACTTGAAACAAACGTATAACTTTCAATGCATTGTTATTCATGATCCTTTATTTGTGTTACTTCTCGTGGTGCAAAGTGATTGTTATGTTTTATTGCTAGAATTATATCTATCATGCTTGTGTTTAAAGTACTATGATCTCATCTTACATATGCTTTTACAATATTGATGATCAAGTTTATGTTGGTAGCATGTCACCTCAGAAATTTCTGATGTTCATGTTGTTTTCATGTTATTTCCTACATGTTTGCTATAAACTTTATGTCATTTTTATAGATTTATGGGACTAACCTATTGACAAGATGCCACGGACCAGTTCCCTGTTTTCTGCTGTTTTTAGTTTCGGAAATGTTGTTCTGGAAATATTCTCGGAATTGGAAGATTTGAAGCCTAGAAGTCTTAGAATTCCCGAAGAGGCCCGGAGGGGGCACACAATTGGGAGGCGCCCCCTTGGCCGCGCCTGGGGGTGGTGTGGGCCCCTCGGGCGCCCACCGCCATCGCCCTTTCGCCTATTTATTACCCCCGATACATCAACCCTAAGATCCCACTTTTTCCCGAGAAACACCCGAGGCCGCCGTCATCATCATCCCGAGATCGGGAGGGTTCTAGAGCTCTCCCCGGCACCGTTCCCGGAGGAAATTCATCACCAGAGGGGTCTACACCACCATGCCCTCCTCCGAAGTGATGTGTGAGTAGTTCATCCCTGGACTACGGGTCCATAGTTGTAGCTAGATGGTTGCCTTCTCCACTTTATGCCTCATGTTTAGATCTCGTGAGCTACTCTACATGATCAAGATCATCTTTATGTAATGATAGATGTTGTGTTTTCTAGGATCCGATGAATGTTGAATGTTATGTCTTCTGATTATCAATCTATCATGTTATCTTCATGCATATGTTATTGATGATCTTGGTTGTGTATCTGGTGCACCAGAGATAGAGAGAGCAGCTCCAAATGCATGAAAAAAAATAGCCGTAGCACATCGACGCGTAGGTCGGCGAGGCAGTAGGGCACCCACGGCGGCCAGAAAACACAATCATTTCACTGACAGGGCCTCCCACGAGGACGGCCGCCGGGCTTCAGGGAGAGAGATGAGTGTGTTGTCACCGCGCTGTTAGCCACCTTCGGAAGGAGAGGATGGCATTGAACTCCTCCTCTGCGCCACCAGTTGCCTCGGGAGAGAGAAGCGTGTGCCACCACTGCGTTGATAGGCGGTTTGAAAGGAGAGGAGGGCCCGATAGAAGTGCCATGGCATGCTGGAGGGAGGGGACGGCGCCAGGCCCGGCGGAATATGTGGCGGCGGCGATGGAGGAAAGTAGGGCGCCGCCCCCCAGTTGCGTCCTTGATTTGTTTTTTTTTTTGCGCGAACTGAAATGGTGGAGCAACTGTGCGGTGTCTTTTTGACTCGCCCCATAAACCGACCTGAGTACATCCCCACATGGCATACTCACAAATCTGCAGAAGCGCTCAGAATGCTTGCTCGCCTCCGGGCTTAAAGCTTTAGGCTTGTTACAATGGGTAGTAACTAAGTAGTAACATCAATGACACGTAGGCAAAAAATCCGATGTGGCAAGTATTTAATAAGAAGAGAGAGGAGGTAGTGGTAAACCAAGATATTATGAGTCTACAACCTCATAAATACACATTTGTATGACACCATATTTTTGTTACTACCCACTATGAAGGCATAGTCTTGAAAAGTGTGTATGTCACTAGTGCATGTTACTCCCCATTATGACTAGGCTTAAGTAGATACTAGATTTGTCAGCTTGGCCTCAAGTTAACTTTGATGAGCTACGGTTTACATCATCAGCGTGTAAAAGAAAAAGAAAAACTGGATATATGTCCAGACAGTGCGCTGTTTTTTTTTTAGCAAAGAGAAACGCTGGTGAGCAATCGACCACGACAACATAAGGAATTGGACCTTTGGATACGATGTCAAGCAGCTCCTTATCGGCCTTGAGGCCCAGCATGACACCAGACGGGCCACGTGCCAGACATGCCCCCATTTAGCCATGTGCCAGAACATGCCCTTGACGGCCCAGACACGTGTGCTTCCGGCCCGGCCCGCCGGAACGGGTCCATTTATTTCCACCCCCTCTGGCTGTGTAACCTGCATCCACTCACCTATTGTTACACATGAGGATGTCGGTGGATTAGCTCTTCACCTATTGTTACACATGAGGATGTTCCTATAAAAGCTAATGAAGTGAGGATTGGTCCAATGACAAGATCAAGAACCAAGTTATTACAACAACAGGTGAATTCACTCCTACTTGAGTATAATGTTTATAATTGTGAGAATTTTATACTACCTAAATCATTGCATTTATGTATTCTCAGGTTTATTGATAACACAAACATGAATGGAGATCATGGAGAGGCGATACACATGGATGAAGGAGGACTACAAGAGGAGATGGAAAACAAGTGCTAGCATCGTGAAAACAACCAATAACAAATGTTATCATGACAAGGGGATGGTGCCTCCACAAGGTCAAATGCACTAAGTGTGGAAAACAATGCCATATTGTTATTTCACACTCATGGATGGACAAGGCAAGAGGAGGGCGCCCACAAGGAAGCATCTATGCGCCATATGAGTTCTAGTAGTGTTAGGATTGGTTTGTATACCAATGTGGCCGCACCCCTTTGTGTGTGGGGTCGGTTTGTATCCAATTGTGTTAGGTATAGGAGTCCTAGTCCTATTAGTGTTGTGCTTGTGCAAGGGAGAGCCTTGTGGCCGCACCCCCTCTCATATATACCCCTTGGGGCGCATAGGAGAGGTCAGACTACGTTAAACCCAAAAACCCTAGACCTCTAGATTGAAACTGCTTGTAAGCCTTTCATCTGGAAGTTCATCTGCAAACTTTACGTGTTACCTGCTGTTCCACTAGGAATAAGACGGTACAGGACCACTTGTATTCGGTGGATTAGTTGTGCAAGAGTGTGGAGTTGAGAATATCCTTGGGGTTGCTATCTTTTGCATTGGCATCACGGATCAGCCGGGAGAGTTCTTAGTGGCGCACTAGTTATCATACTGGAGTTATCTGTGAGTTCACTGAGAAGATTGGGCCACCACTTATCATCTTGGTATCAGATTTACAGGTTGCCTCGGTGAGCTATCATATTTTCCCTTTAGATTTGAGTGTTTTTATTCCTATCCAGAAAATTGCCCCACAAAAATAGTTTAGTTTTTGCCATCACCCTAGATAATTACCTTAGTTTCAATTTCTAGTGTTGTCTTTGTGTTTGATTTGCGTCTCTTTTCTATTTTTGTGTCTTTTGTGTCGAATAGGTTTTAGGGTTCTTGTTGTTCTTCGGATTCATATCAAAAAACGCATCAAAAAATAGCCACGGGTTTCTCTCTAATCTTCCTAGTCTAGCCCTACTCGGATTGCTATTCGGGAGCTACTAGGTTGGTTTGGTTTCCTTGCTACAATCGGATTCGAGGAGGGTTGGTGTTTCACCCGCAAATTTCCTACCACAATCGGTTTCTAGGCCCTCTCAGATTCCTATCCTACCACGGCACGGATTCGTTCGATTTTCTGCCGTGCCTATAACAGCTGCCGCGCGCGCCCACCCACACACAACCCCACGGCAGCAAATCTCTGCCGCCGCTGCCGCGCCCCACTGTCCGCTGCTGCCCACGGCACAAAAGGCAGCGTTTCTCTGCCGTGAGCTCGATCGCTTCCGTGAACCTCAAAATCTCTGCCGCGGCACAATTTTTCACTGTTTTTGCTGCCGTACGCCTGCCGTGGAGTATTTTTGCTGTTTTTCCCTGCCGTGAGGTGCTGGTTGCTGCCGTGAGCGTGCTAGAATCAAGTTTTCACCTAGATTTTATCTGTTTTTCTTTGTTTTTCCTGTTTTCATCACTAGGACCATTACTTCCATACCTTGTGAACCATAGCCACAGCCTTTCTACAGCATCTTGATAGGAACTTGCCCACAAGTATAGCCATTTTTGTGCTCTGACAGGCTGCTCATTTTCATCACCACCATTGTGTTCTCTTGTGTTTTGGTTAATTTTGCTCCTAGCTTAGTGTAAGGCCATTGGAAAAATACAAAAAAAAAATAGAAAAAGTATAAAAAAAAGAGAAAAGAGAAAAGCAAAAAATTGCAAAGAGGCCATATCATTGCTATTGTTTACTAGTTGAGCTTGCCATTGTGACACTTGGTTTTTCATTGAGCAATCTTGTGCCTGTCAATTAAGAGCCTAGCTAGTGACTTTCTAGTGCATTGCAAAATTCATCCACATATTGCATTGCCACATTTGTCTCCATATTGTGTGAGTTTCCTTGGGTATTTTTATATCTTCACAAGACAGCAAATAGGATTGTTACTTTGGTGATTATTAGGTATCCATACCAAGCCCCACTAAATAACCTTGTTTGCCATTGTGAGAGTTAAAAACCTGGGTATTCTCTCTTTCACACCAAAGCACTTTAATTGCCTCTACTTGTGGTAAGTATCTCTATTCACTTTGGAGTGGTAAGATATCCTATTGTCTTGCTAGATTTTTGAGTGAGTTGTGAGAGGCACCACAACCCATACTTGTTTTATTTTCACTAACCTTCTAATGGATCCTTCTAGTGGTGATCTTGTGCAGCAAAAGAAGGACCAATCGGATGGAGTGAATTGGAGGGAGTATGAGGCATTAAGGGATGTTTTGACAAATCAATTGACCAACAATGAGAAACACTTCAAGAAATATGTGGATGATGCATGTGATCCTCTATATGAAACTGTTCATAACATGGAGAAGAAGGTGGGAGACACACATACATTGGCCGAGACCAATAGTGCTAAATTGCAAACAATGCAAGATTCTATTGATGCCTTCAATCATACTATGACTGATCTTCAAAGATTGATTCAAGCTCGGTTGCCACCTATTGATGATGACAATGCTAGTGTCCATAGTGATGCAAATAATGAGGAGGAGCCTAATGTTGGCCGTGGAGCTAGAGGAGAAAGAGGCCGAGGAGGTTTTCTAGGCCGATCTAGGCGTGTGCCCATACCAATTGCTCATGAAAATAGAGAGGATGCATTGGGTAAGCCCAAATTTTCTATTCCAGCTTTCAGCTTTGATAATATGGATGTGGAGGAATATTTGCTATGGGAGTTGAAAATAGAAAAATTGTGGAGATTGCATGACTACAATGAGGATAGAAAGATCAAGTTGGCATCTTCTGAGTTTGATGGATATGCTCTTAGATGGTGGGATAATCTAGTGAGAAAGAGACATGATGATGGTGAGTTTCCCATTGTCACTTGGAACACCATGAAGAGGCTTATGAGAGAAAGATTTGTACCACCCAATTACATAAGGCAACAATTTGACAAATTACAGCAATTGAGGCAAGGTACCAAGACAGTTGATGCTTATTATCAAGAGATGGAATTAATCATGCAAAGGGCTCGTGTGAGAGAGCAAGGAGAGCAAACAATGCAAAGATTCCTTTCAGGTTTACATTATAAAATCAAGGGCATTGTGAGGCATTACCAATATACTAATATGCATGATTTACTACATCATGCTAGGGAGGCCGAATCACATCTACTTGAGGAGGCACAAAATTCAGCAAGAACAAGGAGTAGATTCCCATTGAGATCATCTACTACTCCTAGTATACCACCACCACCACCTCCATCATCAAGTTTTAGAGGTGCTCCATCATCCAAAACCGAGCCTAGTGTGTCTAATGCAAGTAAATCATCACAACCAGCAGCAAGTGCCTCGGGTTCTAGTGCTTCTACTACAAGAAATAGAGATATTACATGTCACACATGTGGAGGCAAGGGTCACTTCAAGAAGGATTGTCCAAATTCAAAGGTGATGATTATCAATGAGAACAATGAGTATGAGACAGGTGATGATGTTGATCCCAATGATCTTGATGATGATGATGGCTATTTAAGTGATTCTCCTTTGGATGCTTATGCTACTACTATGCCATCTATTATTTGCACACAAAATTCATTGAGTGTGGTGCCTAGTCCTGAAAATCAAAGGTGCAATCTATTTCAAACAAAGGTTGTTATTGGTCCCAACATGGCTTGCAAAGTCATTATTGATGGAGGGAGTTGTAGAAACTTGGCAAGCAAGGATTTATGTGCCAAGTTGAACCTAAAATACTTACCACATCCGAGCCCTTATCATATCCAATGGTTGAGTAGCACGGGACAAATGAAGGTATCTCATATGGTGAGAGTGGAGTTTCAAATTGTACCTTACAAAGATACTATTGAGTTTGATGTGGTTCCTATGACAGTGTGTCACCTATTATTGGGAAGACCTTGGCAATTTGATAGAAGTGTGAAGCATGAAGGAAGAGCTAATACTTATGAGTTGCATCATCATGGGAGGACTATTATTTTGAGGCCTATGACTCCACAACAAATTGTAAATGAGTCCCAATCCAAAGTTGCTATGAAAGTGGAAAAAGAGAGAGAGAGGGATGAGGGAACACCAAAAATACAAGCCATGGGGAGTGATAGTAAAACCAATTCGAGTGGTAAAAAGAGAGAGAACCTATTATGCATGTTAGCCACTAAAGAGGATTTGAGGGAATTTAGGGATGATCCTTCACTAATCCCTATTGTGCTTATTCACAAGGGAGAGATTTTGGTTTCTAATGACATGACCCCTATTCCTCTTGGTGTTTCTAATGTTTTGCAGGATTTTGAGGATGTTTTTCCACAAGATGTGCCTTCGGGATTGCCACCATTGAGAGGTATTGAGCATCAAATTGATTTAATCCCCGGAGCATCTCTCCCAAACCGAGCTCCTTATAGAACCAATCCACAAGAAACCAAGGAGATACAAAGGCAAGTACAAGAACTACTAGACAAAGGTTATATTCGGGTTAGTCTTTCTCCTTGTGCCGTTCCCGTTATTTTGGTTCCTAAGAAAGATGGTACTTGGCGCATGTGTGTAGATTGTAGAGCAATTAATAACATCACTATTCGTTATCGTCATCCTATACCACGTTTAGATGACATGTTAGATGAATTAAGTGGTGCTACTCTTTTCTCTAAAATTGATTTGCGTAGTGGATACCATCAAATAAGAATGAAAGAGGGAGATGAATGGAAAACTGCTTTTAAGACAAAATTTGGTTTATATGAGTGGTTAGTGATGCCTTTTGGTTTAACTAATGCACCTAGTACTTTCATGAGATTAATGAACCATATTTTGAGAGACTTTATTGGTAGATTTGTGGTAGTTTATTTTGATGATATTCTCATATATAGCCACAATGAACATGAACACATTGATCATATTAGACAAGTTTTGCAAGTGCTAAGAAATAATAAATTGTATGGTAATCTTGAGACGTGCACTTTTTGCAAAGATAAGGTCATATTTCTTGGTTATGTTGTTTCTAAGCATGGTATTGAAGTTGATACATAAAAAATTGAAGCTATTCGAAATTGGCCAATTCCAACTAATGTGAGTCAAGTTAGAAGTTTTAATGGGCTTGCTAGTTTCTATAGAAGATTTGTGCCTAATTTTAGTACAATTGATGCCCCTTTAAATGATCTAACTAAAAAGGGTGTCAATTTCGAGTGGGGTGTTTCTCAAGATATTGCTTTTGATACTTTAAAAGAGAAGTTGATTTCGGCCCCATTACTTATGCTTCCAAATTTTGATAAATAATTTGAGATTGAGTGTGATGCTAGTGGCATAGGTATTGGAGGTGTGCTCATGCAAGAAAAGAAATGTCGTGGGATAATCACGGCAGATGTTACCTGGGGTAACTGATCTTGGGGCAAGTCGACACAGGTATTCGGGAGAGGGTTTAGCTCGAAGGAAGACATGGCGAAAGCGATCTAAGAACCGGAGAATAACTCGCCGGATCTCAATATGAATTATGCTGGATACTCGATAATAGGTGTTACAACTATGACCTGGATCTCTCGAGGCTAAGCCTAGGGGTTGGTTTATATAGCACTCATATCCCCCTTGGCTTGCTTTTACAAAGCGCTTCCTGAGTCCTACTCGAACTCTACATACAAACCCTAACTTTCCTTACCGCAACCCACAAACCGGGTTACGAACGTTACCAGCCCTGGGCCTTCCAGAAGTTTCTTTGCCTTCAGCCGGATTTAGTCCCGCCGCCTTTTGGGCCGGGTCACACCTGGGAGTTAGCATACCGGGTTACTATCCCCTCATCAGTAGTCCCCAGAATAGCTTGGGCTTCCAAGATTTACTCTTCGAAGCGCTGGCTATTCCCTACAGAAATATTAGATACAAGCACATGAAGATCAAAACGCATCGCATTGACGAATAACCGTGACCGGTACCAAGGAGGCCAGGTAAAAACCCGGCTCTGCCTTGAAGGTTCTTCCTTAATCTCCCAGACTTAAATCTTAATGGGAAACTCCTTGACCCCACATCCTTCTTGATAATTACCGCTGATACCAGGAAGGCAATCTCCCCTTCCTTTTTCTCTGGATCATATTGGTCTGTGCATGGAATGCACCTTTCAAATTTCGAAATGACCAATTATTACTCCGCACCCCCCGGGTCTCGACCGTTAGGCTAGGCTTTTCCATCCGGGCGGTTATAAAAAAGGGCTCAGGGAACAAACCCAACTCTTAACGGCTCATTTTCCCCATTTCACTCCTTCTCAAATCTGAGCTCGCGGAGTGCCACCACGGAAGCCCCACGCACCTCGCCGGAGCCCATCCGCCGTCGCTTGCGCTCCGCCACCGCGCGACTCACTCCAACTCCCAAATCCGCCGCCAAGCGCCCGATTCGCCGACCAACAACCTCGAAAGGACATCAATCTTGCGCCATCTGTCTCCGCAAAGCTCTACTTCAATCCCCTTTGGTAAGTTCCTCGTATCCCTCAGCTCATCCTCGCAATTTCTCATCTTTTCCTCAGATCAGATCTGAATCAAGTAGTCCGCGATTTCTCGGGCCGCGCCGGATTAGCTCAATGATACTTACCATAAACATCCCCATAGATAGGATTCATAGCTTATATTACTCTCCTAACTCCAGTAGTCATTAACATGGCCATAAACTTAGAAATAAGATCCCCAATCTAGGCTCGGGCCATATAAAATTTCCGCCCTTGTTCTCCCTCCTCAGAAAATCTCACTTCTCCGGATCATTCGCAGATGGTAGACATATAAACACCCTCCTAACTTCTCCAAACATTTGCTGTTACGGAAAGCTCCGTAGATTTTGTAATAGCACACAATACCCGGACACATCGTACTTGACTCGGCAAGGCAATACCCGGTTTGTGCTTAAATTGCCGGTAACTGCTTATCTGCTAACTTCCGAGTTTTTGTTTCTTACGCCCTTTCCTTCAATGTTTTACCAGGTCAATCCCATGGCACCCAAGAGGCAGGGGAAACAGCCGGCTAAGGCTAAATCCACAAACTCCATATCAGCCAATTGGGGGAAATCCTCTGTTACCACGGCCAAACTGGAGGAGTTGGTCGAGCTTGGATCCCTACCTCCCCAGGAAGCTATCCACTGGAGAGTTCCAGGCAACGAAACCCGACCTTCCCCAGCAACGGACGAGGTAATATGTTTCGTTGAACACGTGACCCGGGGCTTCAGGCCTCCGGGTCACCCTTTCTTCCGCGACGTCCTAGACCACTACAAACTCCGTGTTTTCGATATAGGCCCAAAATCCATTTTAAACATCTCTCATTTTATCGTTCTTTCCGAGTCTTACTTGTGCACTCCGCCAAGTCTGGCTCTCTTCGTCGAACTTTTTCAGTGCAAGCCGTGTCGCGAAAGCGGCGACGGCGCACTTCTTACTTGCGGCGGGGTTTCTATCCAGCGCCGCAAGAACTCCCTAATGCCCCCTATTACACTCAATTCTCACGTGAAGCACTGGCAGCTCTCATACTTCTACTGCCAGGATACCTCTCCACCCGGCGAAAAGAAGTTGCCGGGTTACTCGGAGGGTCAGCTTGACATCTCCGAGACTTTCAACGCCTTCTCCCCTGACTCGGACAGGGAGGCGATCTTGCCTTTGCTAGCTAGGATCTCCATCTTGTCAGCCCGAGGTCTCATCGGGCTAAACCTGGTGAAGACCTGGGTCAGCTTCCGCATCCAGCCAAACTCCATTCGTGAGAAGCTGATGTGCGAATACTCAGGTCTTCCCACGGACCCTATCCGATACTCTCCTAACACCCTTGCTCCTAGTGATATGAACAAGACGATCAAGGGCTTTTTAACAGAGAAGCTCGAGGTGATCCGGAGCATAGCCGGATTAGAACCTTTTACCCTCGAGAATCCAGCCCCCGCAGTAAGTTTTCTACCTTTTGATTTTGACTTCTAACAGCTTACTTTTATTCGCTTCTCTTGACTCGATATTAATCACTATCCTGGCATCTTCTCCTCAGGCCGATGATGACTTTTGGACGGTCGACACCCCTCCTAATTCCGAAGATGCGGAGGAGGAAGACGATGTTGTTAACTCGGATGAAGGTACATACTTGATTCCCTTGTACACGTTACATCCTGCCTTTTCTACTTCTTTATGCTATAACTCGGATATTTTCCAGAGCGAGAGGACCGAAGCGAAGAAGAAGAAACGGACAGCAGGGGCGGGTCCGCCAGCGAGGAGGAAGAGCCGGAGCCGGCCACCAAAACCGGAACAAAAAGGAAATCCCAGAGGATAGCCCTCCAGGTTTTTACTTCATCTCCTTATACTTTGGTTTTTTGTTCCCATAACGTCACTCCGGGGCTAACCCCATCTTTACCCCTTTTGATCACAACTGAAGGAGCCACCTGCGACTAGGCGCCGAGTAACCCGGAACCATCCGGGCAACGAGATCCTTAACCCGGTTGCTTCGTCGCCCCCGGTTCAACACCCTGGTATTTATCGTAAACAAAATTTTCTTTCCGGACATTCCTTTGTAACGTAATCCCAGACCTTTCTTGCCATTTTCCAGTCTCTTCCGGGTCTAGCGGCGGCTTCCCCTCGGACTTCCCAGTGAACACCGGGTAAACTCCTTTCCTTTGAGTTATACCAAACTTTATCACCTTTTCACAACTAACTGCACCTTCGTACCCTCTACAGAGCCACGGTTGTTATTAGCGACGAAGAAGGCACGGAGGCTGAGGTCCAAGTCGAGAATAAGCCGGCCGATGACGCATTCGCTGCAACTGGCGACGAGCAAGCGTCGTCACCGGAGCTGGCTAGGCATGATGCTGGGTATCCCATCGCTTCGCACGCAGGCGAGAAGGAGACGGGAACAACTTCGAGCGCGGGAGGAGGACCAAACTCCGATATTCGGATGACCCGGGTGCCACCTCCTGTTACAAGAAACGCTCCTTTTCCCACTTTCCAGGTACCCGAGCCATCTAACTCGGATAACGCTGACTTTAACCAGCTGATGAGCGCTCTTCTCGCCATGAAAGCTTCAGAAGGAAATGTCCTAGAGCGTATGGCTGCAGCACATCAGGTAACTTTTACTTGATACTCCTTATTATACATCCAGTCCCCAAGTCCCGAGTATAATTTTTTTTTTTTTGTAATTATCCTCGGTACTTCACATAATACTTTTCGGTAATCATTTCCTCAGAGGAAATACTCTCGTGATATCCGGCTTACAGCTTCACCCGGTCTTTGCAGGCAGAGATTACTCAGTCAGATGAAGCGTTACTTAAGGCTGAGCAGCTCTTGCTGGCTGAAGTTAAGCGTAGGGAGGCCCTTGAAGCGGAGATAAAGACTTTGAAAAAAGATGTCTCCACATACAAGAAGAAGTACAATGCCGCCCAATCCTCGCTGAAGAACTTATCGACTCAGATTACGGACACTTACCGTATTTTGCTAAGTAAGTTTGTTTATTTGCAACTAGCTTGCTTACCTCCATTTTGCCGTTGTAATAATCAAAATTACTGATATGCTTTTGTGTTTTTCGATTGCAGGTGCTAACCTTGCTGCTCCGGAGGAGAATGCCATTACTCAAGTTAAAACTCTGAAGACTGTGCTCCGGACGTTTTTTGCCGGCACGAAACTTTTGCTGGATGCTATCAAGTGGCCTTCTGAGGTATACCCGGGCGAGGAGAACCTTATGCAGGCCTTTTCCACAGCGCCTGGATGGATTGAAATACTGAAGCGTTCGTCCTGCCGAATTGGGATGACCCGGGCTTTAACGCTGGCGAAGGCTTATTTTCCAAAGCTTGACCCGGCGAAGGTAGTATCCGGGTTCCCAGAGTTTAAAGCTGACGGATCCAAATTCAAGCCCCAGGATTTCAAAGCTATACAATCTGCGGTACGTCCTTCAGCCACAGCTTTGGCCGACAAGATGGATCTAAACACGATTATGAGCTCGTATGATTCTGAGGGCAAGGTTATCCTGGTGGAGGCACCCCCCCCCCTATTGATATGTTGGACAAATGGTCGACTGATCTGGCTAGGAGGAAGGAAGAGGCTGCAAAGAGGGAAGCAGAGCTGGGCGTAAAGCCGTCTACCTCTACCCCAGCCGTGCCTCCGCCTGTTCGTCCAGATGTGAAGAGCCCGGGTAAAACTGCTGGCAAGGCCAAGGAGCAAGTCCAAGACTTAGACCCGGAGGACCGCTCTCAGGATGCCGAGTAGGATGCTGCCTAGTGCTTTGCGTTTCTCGAGACTGATATGATTTTTTTGCGGTGCGCCTGTGCACCATTGATGCTGATACTATGACTGTATGCTTGTTAACTTATGATAACTCTTTGCCTCCCCTGGCTTTTGATAATCTCGATCCTCGTGTTACGTATAAGCTTATTCTCGATACTTTGAATTTTTGTTTTTGATTCCCTTTTGAGACTCGGCTAACCGAGTATCGGAGGTTTTGATAGACGGACTTTTCTTTAAGTCCCCAATACTCGGAAACTAAGGTTTACAGGCTTTAGTAGTTAAACAGTTTGTTTCTGTTTCGAAGTCCCCAGCCCCCATGACCCAAAGTACGAGCTATGGGGGCGTGGCCTTTCTCAGATGACACGCTGCTGTTTACCAAGCTGAAGACCAATAGCTGTTCGCATAAATACTGAAGTCATGCTTAATACTTGTTGAGTTTCCGGCTATTTTAGCCTTATACTCTGCATAGACTTGTGGTTTAGATGACCCTTTTGATTATCTTGTACTATAAGCCGGCTTTCGCGTGGATACCATGTCGTTGCATCTATACGAAAAACAAGATCAAGCAAGCCCCATTGGGCTGCATAGTTTGATTGTAATCGTAAGTGAACAGATCATGCCACTTTAGCGCGAGTCACATCGAGCTTAAGTAAGAATAATCAAGAAATTTGGCTCCTTCGTCCAGTTATAGGATTGCAGCCACACCCGTTTCTACGAGTAATCAGCCCCCATAACTCATAGGCATCATGGCCGGGTCTCCGGGTTTTGTGATTACTTATTGAAGCAGATCACCCCCCGGAGACCTATATTCACGCAATGTATTTCGATGATACTGATGTATTGATAATAACAATGTTACTTACTTGTAATTGAAGCAAAGACCATGATAAGACTCGAAACCATCTTCTTTTATTGATAAAAATTTCTTTTTTGAATCAGCAGGCCGCCTCATTAAAAACCTTCCAGTCCCCGTAGGTACCCTGGTAAGGAAAAGAGTGCGTACGAAACCCGCCGTCGATTACACTGCTTTAGTTATTCTCGGGAATCGGCCTCACACTGGCGTGGCCGATGCTTATTCTCCATTCGCCTGGCCTTTTCATAACGAGTATCGGATTTGCTAGCCAATCCGGGTATACCGTCCTTGAAACGTGATCAGCTGCGTGTGGAAGTACGTCTTCTTCTTCTCTGTTAGGGGATTTGAAAAGATCGCCCCCGATGAAACCTACCATCTTAAGGTCCTTTTCTGCCCTAATTTTTGCTTTGTCCCCTTCAGGGGTTGGCTTTTTTGACGTTGTCCTCTCTTCTAGGTCCACCTTAGAACGGTAATGTTTGAGCTCTTCCTTCCTGCAAGCTTGCTCGGCCATTGCCGCATCTCCCTCATCACATTCAGCTGCTATATCTCGATTTCCATGTATGGTGATGGTCTTCTTAGGACCCGGGATTTTCAGCTGTAGGTACACGTAACACGGTCTTGCCATGAACTTGGCATAAGCCGGCCTTCCAAACAATGCATGATAAGGACTGCGTAACTTTACTACCTCAAAGGTAAGCCACTCGACTCGATAATTATCCTTTGACTCCCCGAAAGCTACTTCCAGCGCCACTTTTCCTTCGGGGCATGCCGAATGACCTGGCACTATCCCGTGAAAAACTGTTGTACTTTTTTGCAGCTGTGATTCCTTTAAGCCCATGCGCAGAAAAGTTTCCCAATATAGGATATTGATACTACTCCCTCCATCCATCAAGACTTTCTTCAGCTCGTAACCGTTGACCTGTGGCGCCACTACCAAAGCTAAGACTCCCGGGTGATCAATCCGGTCCGGGTGATCTCTCCTGCTCCATGTTACCTCTTGTTCTGACCACCTCAAATATCTTGGAACAGCGGAAGAGACCGAATTAACTGCTTGTTTCATTATCTTCTTATCCTTGCTAGAACCTCCAGTAGTGTGCACATGATACTGACCCAGCTGTTTGGGGTTAGCTTGGAAACCTCCCGCTCCCCCTTGGTTGCTACCTTGATTTCCAGCTGGCGGATTACCGGCTGGGGGCGGTCCGTTGCCCAAATTTCCACCTAGACCCGGGCCTCCTCCTCGGCCCGCACCTCGCATGGCTCTGTTCACTTCCTCGTTCTTCCACCTTTGTAAGTCGGCACATTGCTCCAATGAATGATTGGCCGGCTTGCCATTCCTGCTATGCTTCGGGCACGCCATCCTAAATATGTCCCAACCGTTGCTTGGTCTTGGAGGCCCTTGGTAGTGTCCCCCATTGTGATTTCCAGTATTAAAATTCCCTTCGGATCTAGGCCTTGAAGACCCGGCCTCCGTATTGGCTACAAACTCGGAATTCCCTTCAAACGGGCGCTTGTTTTGGCTACTTCCATTATTGTTTGGCGCCGATCCATTGCCGGTTTTCCCACTGCTACTTGTGTTTGCTTTTGCTTTCTTGTCATCAACTTCCTCCTCTGTGGTATCCGTTGCAGCGTGTTTGTTGCACGCATCCATTAACTCTCCCATTGTAACCTCCGCTGCATTCCTACTAGATTTCATGCGAGTTAGCTTTTGCACTAAAGGAACATACTTACATGTTTTTGCCATAGCTTGTAGCGCATCCTTAGGCTGGATATCCGTAGACGAGTGGAGTATCTCCATAACCCGGCGTACCCAGCTGCGTGCTGACTCTCCTTTCTTCTGAACGCATCTTTCTAAATCATCAATAGTAAATAACTTTCTGCATGTCCCATGAAAGTGCTTGATAAATGCGGTTTTTAGCTCCTCCCACGATTTGATCGATTTTTCCGGTAGATTGGTGAACCATAACTTTGCTGCTCCCTCTGACATCATTAAGTACATGAATTTGGCTTGGAGATTCTCGGATGCGTTGCGAATTGACATTGCCATCTCATAGCTGCTCAGCCACGTTTCTGGATCCATTGTTGGCTCATAATTTACTACTTTCCCCGGTTCTTTGAACTTCTCCGGGTAAGGTTCTGCCCTGATATCGTCCGAGAGGCACTTGGGTCCCGCCAGGGTGGTTGGGGGTGGTCTTACTCGGGAAACACGTGACCCGGCTGGGGGCGCCACGTTGTGCGGCACCACCGGTAACTCGTGCGCTGCAGACCCGGCCCCGGCTCTTCTGGCCCTGGAGCTGTCCACCACTGCCTGTGCTGCTGATACTGCCGGTACTGTCTGGACGCGCGGTGGAGGCGGCATTTGCTGCTGCTCTTCCCTTCGTTGTGCCGCACTTGTTTGGACATTGCCCTGTTGCTGACTGGCGTACGGCGTCCCATGCATCCCGCTTCTATGATCCGGATAATTGGCTTGCTGTGCTACCGCGGTGTGTAGCAGATCGATTGCTCGTCGGGTTCCTTCCGCATGAGGCGAGTCTCTTACAGGAATCTGGTTTAACGCGAGCGTTGCTGCATACACGTTGTCCATGGGATTGTTGTAGTGACCTGCTGGGGTACGGAATCGCGACGGTGGAGGCGGCATGGTATTGCCGGCCGTCGCCCCCGTCCGAGGCAAGGGTAACCCGGCTGGCGCGTTTACCGGCTGTGCTCCCGTTGCTAGTTGCGGTATGGTCCCTTGGTTCGCCGGTGGGATTGGCTGATCTTGAGGCGTGAACACCAGGGCAGTCGGGTTAATAACCCCTCCTGTTGCCGGCAGCATAGTTCGGTGCCTTTGGTGCATCCTTGTCGTTTCCTCCCGGAGCCGGGTCTCTCGGTCATCCAATTCGCGCTGCCGCGCGGCCATCCCCTGCCTTTCTGCTTCCACTTGCCTTCTTTGCTGCTCCAATGCACGACGAGCCACGTCCAGGTCTCTTACGCGCTCTGCCGCGTTTTCTGGGGTAATAACTGTGGCCAAGACCGTGGGGTCCAAGATCAAATTATTATCAAACAGAGCCGGGTGGCGCGGATTCGAGGGGCCCGCCCCCGGTGTCCGGTTTGCTTGGAACCCAAACATATTTGCGTGTCGCTCCTCGTCTGCTGGGCGACTGGTAACTGATGCCGACTCTCCATCGACCTGGACCAAGACCGGGTCAACTGTACCTTGCTGTTGGGCCACTGCCTGAGCCGCCCCGACTGGCGCCGCGGCCGCGTTTTCTTGATTGAGATTGGTCGCGGGAGCCGCATAAACTGCAACCCGGCGCATGATGCCCGGCGTAGATTCGTACTGTTCTTCCTCGCTGTTTTCCTTTTCATATCGATCCTCCGATAAATCCCGTATGGACTCGGTATCATCCTCCCTCTCTATCTGACCCGTTGTTCCAATCGACTCTTCTTTTTCCGACCGGATATACGTGTCTTCCCCTGACACAGAATCAGATCCAATATTATCACAATTCGAACTGGAAGTACATACCATACCGATGAAGACGTTGATGCTGCCGACTGTCACGACGGATCCGGTTTCGAGGTGACCCGACTCTGGCCCCCAGCCAGAATCGTCTACCATCTTCTCTCCTTTGCTGTTGACGTAGATTTCTCCGACGATGAGGTTCTTCATGCTCTTCCGAGCTTCTCCCGTGATGTAAACACCTTTGGACGCAGGCCCCACGGTGGGCGCCAACTGTCGTGGGATAATCACGGCAGATGTTACCTGGGGTAACTGATCTTGGGGCAAGTCGACACAGGTATTCGGGAGAGGGTTTAGCTCGAAGGAAGACATGGCGAAAGCGATCTAAGAACCGGAGAATAACTCGCCGGATCTCAATATGAATTATGCTGGATACTCGATAATAGGTGTTACAACTATGACCTGGATCTCTCGAGGCTAAGCCTAGGGGTTGGTTTATATAGCACTCATATCCCCCTTGGCTTGCTTTTACAAAGCGCTTCCTGAGTCCTACTCGAACTCTACATACAAACCCTAACTTTCCTTACCGCAACCCACAAACCGGGTTACGAACGTTACCAGCCCTGGGCCTTCCAGAAGTTTCTTTGCCTTCAGCCGGATTTAGTCCCGCCGCCTTTTGGGCCGGGTCACACCTGGGAGTTAGCATACCGGGTTACTATCCCCTCATCAAGAAACATATTGCCTATTTTTCTGAAAAAATTAAATGGTGCACAATTGAATTATTCTGTTTATGATAAGGAATTATATGCACTTGTGAGAGTTTTAGAGGTGTGGAAACATTATTTGTGGCCTAAAGAATTTATTATACATAGTGATCATGAAGCATTGAAATTTTTAAAGTGCCAAAATAATTTGAATAAGAGACATGCTAAATGGGTTGAGTTTATTGAATCTTTTCCATACATTATAAAACATAAAAAGGGATTGGATAATGTAGTTGTTGATGCTTTGTCAAGAAAGAATATGTTACTCTCAAATTTAGAAATTAAGGTTTCGGGTTTGGAGGGTATTAGAGACTTATATGATGAAGATAAAGAATTTTCTATGTCATTTAATAAATGTGTTAACACTAAAGCATGGGAAAAATTTCATATACATGATGGGTACTTGTTTAGAGCTAGCAAATTATGTATTCCCGAGTGTTCTTTGCGTTTATTTTTTATCCAGGAATCTCATAGTGGAGGATTGATGGGACACTTTGGAAGAGAGAAAACATTGTTAATGTTGGCTGAAAATTTCTATTGGGCACATATGAGAAGAGATGTGTATAGATTGGTGCAAAGATGCATTACTTGCAACAAGTCCAAATCAAAATTGAAGCCCCACGGATTGTACACACCATTGCCATCACCAAGTACACCATGGGAGGATATTAGTATGGATTTTGTGTTGGGATTGCCAAGGACAAAAAGAGGACATGACTCTATCTTTGTGGTTGTGGACAGATTTTCAAAGATGGCTCATTTTATTCCATGCCACAAGAGTGATGATGCTTCTCACATTGCCAATTTGTTCTTTAGAGAAATTGTGAGATTGCATGGAGTTCCAAGGACTATAGTTTCAGATAGAGATGTCAAGTTCATGAGTTATTTTTGGAAGACACTTTGGGGTAAGCTTGGCACTAAATTATTGTTCTCCACTACTTGCCACCCCCAAACTGATGGCCAAACCGAAGTGGTCAATAGGACATTGTCCACGTTATTGAGAAGCATGATCAAGAAAAATTTGAAGGGGTGGGAGGAGTGTTTGCCACATGTGGAATTTGCATACAATATAGCTGTGCATTCAACTACTCAATTATGTCCTTTTGAGGTGGTGTATGGGTTCAAGCCTATTACTCCTCTTGATTTATTACCACTTCCTATACAAGAGAGAATTAATATGGAGGCATCCAAGAGAGCTGATTTTGTTAGAAAGATTCATGAGAAAACAAAAGAAGCAATTGAGAGCAAAGGAAAATATGTGGCCGAGAGGATGAATAAGAAGGGGAAAGAAGTGATTTTTCGGCCAGGATATATGGTGTGGGTGCACTTTAGAAAAGATAGATTTCCCACATTGAGAAAATCAAAGTTGATGCCTAGAGGAGCTGGTCCTTACAAAGTTATTTCAAGGATCAATGATAATGCATACAAGATTGACCTCCCAATTGATGAGTTTGGTGTTAGTAATTCTTTTAATGTGGCTGATTTGACACCTTACCATGGAGATGATTTAGCATCGAGGTCGATGCCTTTTCAAGAGGGGGAGGATGATGAGGACATCCCTAGCTCTTCACCTATTGTTACACATGAGGATGTTCCTATAAAAGCTAATGAAGTGAGGATTGGTCCAATGACAAGATCAAGAACCAAGCTATTACAACAACAGGTGAATTCACTCCTACTTGAGTATAATGTTTATAATTGTGAGAATTTTATACTACCTAAATCATTGCATTTATGTATTCTCAGGTTTATTGATAACACAAACATGAATGGAGATCATGGAGAGGAGATACACATGGATGAAGGAGGACTACAAGAGGAGATGGAAAACAAGTGCTAGCATGGTGAAAACAACCAATAACAAATGTTATCATGACAAGGGGATGGTGCCTCCACAAGGTCAAATGCACTAAGTGTGGAAAACAATGCCATATTGTTATTTCACACTCATGGATGGACAAGGCAAGAGGAGGGCGCCCACAAGGAAGCATCTATGCGCCATATGAGTTCTAGTAGTGTTAGGATTGGTTTGTATACCAATGTGTCCGCACCCCTTTGTGTGTGGGGTCGGTTTGTATCCAATTGTGTTAGGTATAGGAGTCCTAGTCCTATTAGTGTTGTGCTTGTGCAAGGGAGAGCCTTGTGGCCGCACCCCCTCTCATATATACCCCTTGGGGCGCATAGGAGAGGTCAGACTACGTTAAACCCAAAAACCCTAGACCTCTAGATTGAAACTACTTGTAAGCCTTTCATCTGGAAGTTCATCTGCAAACTTTACGTGTTACCTGCTGTTCCACTGGGAATAAGACGGTACAGGACCACTTGTAGTCGGTGGATTACTTGTGCAAGAGTGTGGAGTTGAGAATATCCTTGGGGTTGCTATCTTTTGCATTGGCATCAGGGATCAGCCGGGAGAGTTCTTAGTGGCGCACTAGTTATCATACTAGAGTTATCTGTGAGTTCACTGAGAAGATTGGGCCACCCCTTATCAGATGATGAGGACATCCCTAGCTCTTCACCTATTGTTACACATGAGGATGTTCCTATAAAATCTAATGAAGTGAGGATTGGTCCAATGACAAGATCAAGAACCAAGCTATTACAACAACAGGTAAATTCACTCCTACTTGAGTATAATGTTTATAATTGTGAGAATTTTATACTACCTAAATCATTGCATTTATGTATTCTCAGGTTTATTGATAACACAAACATGAATGGAGATCATGGAGAGGAGATACACATGGATGAAGGAGAACTACAAGAGGAGATGGAAAACAAGTGCTAGCATGGTGAAAACAACCAATAACAAATGTTATCATGACAAGGGGATGGTGCCTCCACAAGGTCAAATGCACTAAGTGTGGAAAACAATGCCATATTGTTATTTCACACTCATGGATGGACAAGGCAAGAGGAGGGCGCCCACAAGGAAGCATATATGCGCCATATGAGTTCTAGTAGTGTTAGGATTGGTTTGTATACCAATGTGGCCGCACCCCTTTGTGTGTGGGGTCGGTTTGTATCCAATTGTGTTAGGTATAGGAGTCCTAGTCCTATTAGTGTTGTGCTTGCGCAAGGGAGAGCCTTGTGGCCGCACCCCCTCTCATATATACCCCTTGGGGCGCATAGGAGAGGTCAGACTAAGTTAAATCCAAAAACCCTAGACCTCTAGATTGAAACTGCTTGTAAGCCTTTCATCTGGAAGTTCATCTGCAAACTTTACGTGTTACCTGTTGTTCCACTGGGAATAAGACGGTACAGGACCACTTGTAGTCGGTGGATTACTTGTGCAAGAGTGTGGAGTTGAGAATATCCTTGGGGTTGCTATCTTTTGCATTGGCATCAGGGATCAGCCGGGAGAGTTCTTAGTGGCGCACTAGTTATCATACTGGAGTTGTCTGTGAGTTCACTGAGAAGATTGGGCCACCCCCTTATCATCTTCATGTTATGATGCCAAAGGTGGCGAAACCAGAAGATTTGGGACAATTTAGACCCATAAGCCTATGTAATGTGCTCTACAAGATCGCTTCCAAAGTGGTTGCTAATAGGCTAAAGGGGATTTTATCCGAGATCATCTCGGAGGAACAATATTCATTTGTTCCAGGAAGGCTCATAACGGACAACATTATATCCGCTTATGAGTGTTTGCACTTCATGAAGAGGAAGAGAGCAAGAGATTCTAGATGTTGTGCACTCAAACTCGACATGAAGAAGGCGTATGATCGGGTGGAATGGGACTATCTTCGAGCTATAATGCTCCGTCTCGGTTTTCAGCAAGGATGGGTGGAGTCAGTTATGCGATTGGTAACCACTGTCTCTTTCTCAGTTTTATTTAACGGAATTCATTTGGAAAATTTCACTCCAACAAGGGGGATCCGGCAGGGTGATCCTATTTCTCCTTATTTGTTCCTTCTAGCAGCAGAGGGCCTCTCGTGCCTTATAAAATCTAGAATTGAGTCATCAAACTTAAGTGGTCTAAAGGTGGCACCGTCAGCTCCGATGGTTAGCCATTTACTATTTGCAGATGACAGCCTGCTGTTTTTTAGAGCAAACAGGGAGAATGCGGAGGAAATAAATGAGATTATGCAACTCTATTGCAGTGCCTCGGGCCAACAGGTTAATATGGAAAAATCGTCGATTCATTTTGCGCAAGGCTGTTTGGAAACTGTTAAGAACAATATCATGGGCATTCTAAATGTCCATAATGTCACTCTCAGTGAAAAGTACTTGGGGATGCCAATGGAGGTTGGAGTTTCGGTTAACGGGGCCTTTAAATATCTAAAGGACCGGGTTTGGAAGAGAATACAAGGATGGTTGGACTTGCTACTGTCAGCAGCGGGCAAGGAGGTCTTGATCAAATCCGTCGCACAAGCAATACCTACCTATTCTATGTCCCGCTTCAGATTGCCGAAGGGATTATGTAATCACATCAATGGTCTTATTCGGAAATTTTGGTGGGGGAGCAAAGAAGGGAAGAGAAGAACATGTTGGGTAGCATGGGATCAGATGACGAGACCTGAGTATTTAGGTGGACTCGGCTTTCGGGATATCGAGCTCTTCAACCTGTCACTATTGGCAAAACAGGCATGGAGGGTTTTGGAAGAACCGCAATCTTTGAGTGCAAGGATTATGAAGGCGGTTTATTTTCCAAATGGTGAGTTCCTGGAAGCGGCTCTAGGCACGAACCCATCAAAGATTTGGAGATCAATTCTAGATGGGAGGGAAGTACTAAAACAGGGGCTTATTAAGAGGATTGGAACCGGTTTGAACACGAATATATGGAATTCGAATTGGCTTCCAAGAAGTGGACCTTTGCGGCCTATCACGTGTACCACGGAAGACCCACCGATGTTGGTGAGCGAACTGATTGATAGCAACAGCGGGGTATGGCGCAGGGAGAAGGTACAACAAACATTTTTACCAATGGATGCCGAGGTCATTCTTGGCATTCCCCTATCCACTCGGAGATACACGGACTTCTGGGCTTGGCATCATGAGAGGACTGGGATTTTCTCTGTGAGATCTGCATATCGAATGTTGATTGTAACCAGAGAGTCACGGACAGCCTGGCTAGAAGGAGACACGGCTAACTCAAATACGAAGGAGATTGAGAAGAGCTGGACTTTGCTGTGGAAGGTGAAAGTTCCATCAAAAATTAAAGTATTCTTATGGCGCTTGGCCAGACAATCACTACCCACAGCAGATGTAGCGCACCACAGGCATATGGCCCCCACTGATAAGTGTATTGTGTGTGGAGAATTAGACTCATGGATGCACTCACTCATCGAGTGTCACCAAGCGAGGAGTGTCTGGGCGTTGGGGTCTGAAGAAATCTTGGATTTCGTCTCCAACCTGAGAGAACCACATGCTAGAGGATGGTTACAAGCAGTTTTTGAGGCG
Source organism: Alopecurus myosuroides (assembly GCA_028641055.1). Lineage (NCBI taxonomy): Eukaryota > Viridiplantae > Streptophyta > Magnoliopsida > Poales > Poaceae > Alopecurus > Alopecurus myosuroides. Next base: position 93,037,371 of record CM054057.1, read on the forward strand.
TTATCGCATGAAGAGGCAACAATTGTTATCGTCACATTGTGGGCGTTGTGGCATGCGAGGAGAAAGATAGTTCACGAGGGGATCTATCAAAGCCCTCTGTCAACTCACTTGTTCATTGACAGGTTCATTAGTGAGTTAGCGATTCTGCAGAAATCGCCGGATCAGGCTCGGCCGCGGAGGGTACAGCCGCTATGGATACCTCCCCCGGCAGAGCATGACAAAGTGAATGTCGACGCAGCTGTATCCAAAAAATACTTCGAAGGCAGCTATAGCGGCAGTGGCCAGAGGCAGGGATGGAAACTTCCTAGGGGCGTCGGCTGTTGTCATCGAAGGTTTACTGGACCCTGAGACGCTAGAAGCACTTGCCTGCAGGGAAGGGCTAGCTCTCGCGGCTGATCTTTATCTGAGAAAGATAGTGCTGTCATTGGACTGTCTTAATGTGGTAAAGAGTCTGAAGGAAGGAGGAAGGGGCTCGTATGGACATATTGTCAACGAGATTAGGGAGTCTGCAAGGGCGTTCCTGGCTGCAGATTTCAAGCACGAGGGTAGATCTTCGAACGTAGATGCTCATAATTTAGCTAAAGGTTCTGTTCATCTAGATTTTGGTAGACATGTGTGGCTTCAAAACCCACCTGTTGGTGTAACTCAATTTGTGATATCTGAATAAAGGGGTGGATTGTTCTCAAAAAAAAAAAAAAAAAAAAAAACCTGCATCCACTCACCACCGCTCAAGGAAAAGAAAAAACTCTAGGGCTCGATCCCATCCATCCAGTTCGAGCCGTCACGGCGGCGACCCTGCATTGCCGATCCAGGTACTCCTCTCCTTCCTCCGGTAATTGTTGCTTCGATACATCGTCGCTCCTGGATCTAGTTCCTGAAAATGGGAGTGGTATGTGCCTCTGTCTCTGTCTGATTCTCGAGGGAGTAGCAGGAGCTGCATCGGCGAATATTGCGAGAATGCAAATGTATTTAGTCGTGGCTGCAGCTTGTAGTGGGCACGGGGGTCCTTAAGAAGCATTGTAGATTTGTGCCAACCATCAGGGCCAGCGTATAATATTTGTTTAATCAGATTGGAACGGAGAGTTGACTTCTTTAATCAGAGTCATATTTGTTTTTCAGGTAGCCTCTAACGACCTGTACAACATAGGCTGCATTAGGTTAGGAAACGGGTTGGTTACAGACTTATTTCAGATCCTGTACAACATTAGGTCCGGAAAGGTTGTACTTTTTTCAGATCAAAAGGGCAACGTCCCTGTTCCATTATTAGAATGAAACGAAATATCAGATTTACAGCTCAATTTGTACTAGTTTCCTACCGCCGCCGCGAATGGCCTGATCACTGCTAGAGCAGCGAAACACATTAAGTACCCCTTGCAGCCCGTATGATTCTCGCATTCAGGGAATCCCCTATAAAAGCCACAGCCAAATACTCCACTTTTTCTACCTACAGCAGATGGTATGCAATTGGCACCCCAGAATCCATCAGCGCGCTATGAGTTCGTCCCAGGCTCGTAGGTTTGGTTTTGGGCACAATGGCGCTATCTTCTGAGCACTTGGAACAGCTTCTGCCACAAAACCTGCGTACCCATACCCACGGTGTTTTGCGAAAAAGGCATGTTATTACGAGATTTCCATAATATCCACAGGACGGCTGCACAGACTATATTGACAGCTGTAAATCCAGTTTTGCTAAGCCACCACGTTGCGGTCTGCTCATAGCTCAGACCAACGGAAACATTCAGCAATGTAGATAACTCAGTCCACAACAACTTAGCTTTTTCGAAATGGACATCAACTTTGCTGCTACACATTCAACTAGAAGATGGTTAACTGTTTCAGGTTTAACACAGAAAATACAAGTTTCATTACTGATATTTTGCCTCTTAGCCACATTATCTCTAGTAAGCAAACGACTGTGGCTCATCAACCACAAGAAAACATGCACTCTAGTTATAGATTGGACATCATAAACCCCAGCCAGATTCGTTTTCCAAATAATCAAATCCTCATCAGTGGAAAGCCGAATGGCACAAAGCAAACAGACATAATTCATGCAATATTACCATCATATTTTCAGATTTTTTTTTCTAAGATTCAATTTCAACCGTGAACCATATCAAACCTCAACAATAGTTTTGTTTTGCTCATTGCAAATAAAATAAATATCCCAATACAGAATAGCTAAACTGGTGCCACGAAACCATTGGTCTTCCAAAAAATTTATAGACTTCCCATTACCTACTGTCCATCCATAGCCAAACCTGGCAGCTCGCCTACATCACACCTTCCAAAAAGGTGAAAATTTAGAACCATGACATGCAAAGATATTTGGGTCTTGAATAGCATATTTAAACCCCACAATTTCTTTCCACAACTTGTTTTTGTCTAACTTATATCTTTTATTTAATCCTGGATGAAAGCAGACAGATTTTAGACAACCGACGAATATGAAATCTGTCCTTTTATGTACTGACTATGTTGTTGTTCTGTTATACTAGAATATATATGTGATTGTAAGACTTAAGGATATATATTTTGAGGACCATTTGTTTTCTAATTCTGCTATAAACCATACAACTTTGATGAGGACAAACTAAAATGTGCATCTGTTCTTTTGTGGGGCTGAAAGTTTGCTACAGTTTTCTTTAACTGAAATGGCATTTATTCGCCCAACTTATTGTTTCTCTGTTTCTCTTTCGATGCCGATGCAGAGAAGTTCATCTGATGGATATGTTCAAAAGAGATGTAGAATCCCGGCAGATGATGACCACAACCGTACTACCTGATGACCTGGTGGTGGACAGGTTCAGGTATTTTTCTCTGAGGATTCCACATGGTCTAGTTGCATCTGGGAGACTTTAGATGCGTTTGTTTGTGGTTCACGCTTCATAAACGGGGTATTGTATGTGGAGCACTTATGGGCGCATGTTCTTCTGGCACTTGATGCACCTGACACAAACTCGGAGACCCTCAATGATAGAACCATTGAACTTCCAGGATTTCCTTATGGGCCAGATCAGAAGTTTGACTGCCGCAACGGGTGCCTTAGCCAGTCACATGGGGTCTTATGCTATGCACAGCAAGAATTGGATGGGTGCATGATGCGAGTTTGGAGTTTGGAAGGCTCTGATAGGTGGGTGTGGTGAAGCACCGTGTAAGTATGGCAAATGCATTCGGGAGGGACATCTCGCTCCATACTAATAGCGAAGGATTGTGGCAATTCGATTATGAAATCCTGGCCTTTGACTTGGAGAGAGAGGTGGTTATTCTTCTTGACCAAATCACTGATAAGGTGCTCTCAGTTAGCATTAGCACTGGAGAGGGCTCGGAGATTCTAAAGATTCCAGGCTTCTTTGGCCTATATCGAAATTTTATATATGTGCCATACTACTACAAGTTTCCAGCTTCAGTGCTTGAAGGGGCTCAACACTAATGTTAGGATGTAAATATTTATCCTAGTGAATGCTGTAATCTCTAGGCACCGATTATGCATTAGTTGCAGCAAACATCTGTTATGTATGTACTGGATTGGTGCATCAGCTGTAGCAGACATTCTATCTCTGTGTTATGTATGCTCATCCAGTTTGTACTCCCACTTGTCATTTTCCTGTCAACTGCGGTCTTGGCATGATTTCTTCTGAATTAAACCAGCGCCGTGGCTACTACTGTTATTGAGACTTGAGAGGGTCTGTGTCGATACTCTACTCTTCATCCTGCTTAACTGCACCTGGAAACTTCATACACTTTCAGGCTTTATTTATTTTTCAGCAATGGATGTACAAAACAAAGGGAAACAGAAATAATTAAATAAAACTGTATAAGAATCCACATTGAGTCTAGCTCAGTAATAGCTAATACTACTACTTTCTGTACTGGATTATTGGTTTCTCTATGTGTTTTGTTCATCTAATTAGCACTTGTCAAGGGTAAATTCCTGTCCTGTTGATGTTATGAACATCTGAAGTAACATGAAGTTTGCTGCAAGTACAAGGACATCTCACACATGGTATTTGTTTAAGTTACAGGAACTCTTGAAATCCTGCCATGCTTCGCTTTCCATGGCATTATTTTAGAGTTGTCTTGGTGCTTGTGAAAGTGGCATATGTTTTTTTCTTAAAAGTAAAGTTAAACTGCCACAGTAGCACATGTTTGTTGGATTTAGCCGAGAACATACATGTCTTGTGTTACTGTCGTTCCAATGTACCTGGAGAAGGTGTGCCCGGATCACTCTTGATCCTATACTTTTAATGCCCGGAACATACCTGTCTTGAGTTACTGTCTAGTATCTGGAGGACCTGTGTAGGTTTTTTTATTTTCAAAGGAAAGACCCTTGTAGTTTTCTGCTATAATTAACCATCAGGGGCAGTGGAGAGCTGATTCTTTAATGCAGCATCTGACGATCTTGAATGTTTGACTCTATACCCGAGTTTAATGCAAAAGGGGAAGCGAATTTTCGACCCAATATAAAAAAAATGGAAACTGCAAGTTACATATATTTTATTTTCAAGTTGTGCAGGTTTAGGTCTACAAATGTTGGAACTTTATGTTCAGTTACGTGTGATATTTTCTTGACATAGAACTGGAAATATTTTGGGCAACTCGGGGGTATCAAATCCGTCCTTCTATATACACAACTGAGTTGTTGTTCAGGCGTAGAATATCCATGATCTTACAGGCCTGATCACACATTTTTTTCAGGGTCACTCATTTTCTATTCTAGTGCCAACCGCAAAAGAAAAATGTGCATTTTTTTGGTCAGTGTGGGGGGTCAAAGTTTGTGAAGTTCAAGTTCAGATGGCATTTACACACGCGTTTTGTTGTTTCTCAGTTACATATCACCTATTTTCTTCTCTTTTCATGCAGATAAGTTCAGATGCTAGGGTGGCTCAAACGAGATAGAACCAGGACGAAATGGCCGAATTATTTGGCTGGCTAACACACCTACCAGGCATGGACGAAATGGCCGGATTTCGCCGGAATTTCGGTTTTTCTGGCCGAAATTCAAAACCTTGGCCAGGATTGAGCTCTGGGGATGGATGCCTTTCACAGTCATCAGGCCTCATATGCTATGCAAAGCAAGAACTGGATGGTTGTGTGGTGCGATTTTGGAGTTTTGAAGGCCCTGACAGGTGGGTAGTGAAGCACCGTGTCAGTATGAGGGATGCATTCGGGAGGGACATGTTGCTCAGTGCTGATAGTGCAGGACATTGGTACTTCGATTATGACATCCTGGCTTTCGACTTGGACAGGGAGGTAGTCATCCTCGCTGACACGGAAGCTGATAAGGTCATCTTAGTTAGCATCAGTACGGGAAAAGGCTCGCATTTTCCAAAGCTTCCAGAATAGTTCACTGAACTGCACTGGAGTCTATTGCATGTGCCGTACTACGGCAAGCTTCCAGCTTTAGCGCGCTAGATGGCTCAGGACAAATTGTGGTGTTAATGCTCTACTTTGCAGGCACCTTTTGTGCATTAGCTGCCACGGAGCAGCCGTTATGTAATGTACCAGATTGTTGGCTTTGTGTGCCAAGTGTGTGAATGGTGTAGTAATACTCGCCTATTCGGCCAATCAACAACTCTTGATCGAACTTATGTTAGTTCGCTTAATATGGAAAACTGCAGATGAAGTACCTCTGTTGTGATGATGTACGTACTTAACATGTGGATAAATATCTTGCTCACTTCACTGATACTTGGAGAGACATGTGAGGCATTTCAGTTGGAACTAACTACTAGTGGAGCTATGACTGTTTCAGTGTTGCCCAACATGTTGAAAATTCCTTTGTGCAGGGTGCAGCCGAGTTTCTTCTCTCGAGTCCAACATGTAGTCTAGTGACTGCAGCATGTAGCTAAGAGGCTCGGTTTCTTCATGTAGTGCATACGGTGGACTAATCAACAAGTGCAGTGCTGGTGCTAACTACGAGTATCAATGTGCTCCCATGAGAGCAACGGCGGCGTCCAAGATGGAAAAGTATGACCGCGGAGACGTGTAATATATTGAGGGGCGACACAAGACGTTGAATGAGATGTTGTAGCTCGAAGATACATACGCTCTCCTCTCATGAAGGTGATCTGGGAAATCCTGATGCATCCCAAGCCCACACGTTCTCATTTTTGTAGAAGCAAAAAAATTGCCTTGGTATTAACACTCCTCTCCACGATTTTTCCTTGATTCTATATTTTAGGAGGAATTTTGTCAGGTAGATTACATCTAAATTTGACGATGTGCTCATATACAAGTGCACATTTCTCACGGGATATATATACATCCAGCTCTCCTAAAATTATGACCACGTACTTTGGTTGTCAGCCGCAACAACCATATCAAGTGGTCATCATGACTATCTTTCTTTACTCAGGCCACGTGACGTGAGTTGTGTTACATCTAGCTACAAGTAGTGTTTCACAATTTAATCGAATCAAACATTTTGGAGAATAATAACAGTTGAGCTCACCACGGCAACTGACAAAGGGGCTATCAGAATTTCCTGAGGGCAAACATCGCACTGCCAGTTCTTTTGCAAGGACACAATTTTGCAATTTATGCAATTCCAATATTAAGAAAAAATAACAAGAGTTCACAGCAGAGATTAACCTTGTGAGATCAGACACTGTACTTCAGTTTTAGCAAGGACATGGAAAGTTTTATCCCAAAGAATATTTATGCGACCGTTTACACAATGAGATGGACTAATCGGTCCACCACACCAAATATTTTTTCTGGAACAATCATTAGGTGAGAAGCTCATGCCTTTTGTTCTACCTAATACAGCATGACAGGAACTCTCCTCTTCTCAAAACAAGTATATACTCCATCTGGTAGAGCCATGTAACTACCGAGCAGGCACAATCATCAACATGGAATAAACACTCTTCATTCATTCAGATCAGGTCGTGTACATCGCAAATGATAGGCTGCAGGTCGACTGGATGATGCTTGCTCTACAAAGCCACATACAACTGATACTAGGAGCCTGCACTGCGTCGCCGGCTGATTCGTGGTCCATATGCAAAAGTGGTATACACCTAACCTACCTCCTTATCACAGGGCCTTTATACAGACCTCTAGCAACAACAAATCCCTCTGGAGGCTGATGGTCCTCCAGTTCCTCCAACCAGACTACCTCAGAGCTATCTACTTCGCTCGGCAAAACAACTGGCAAGGAAATGTTAAAACTGCTCAGAACTGGCATAACAGAAAAAAGAAGATTGGGAAAACCATAATCAAGTTTCATGATATACCAGATGCTTCCTTCACTAATGACTTCCGGAAGTATGAACAGTCTCGCCCCTTCTCAGCGGAATATGGTGGAGAAAGGACGTCAAAGAGCGCACATGGTGTGATGGCTCTGAAAGTGTGGATGTTACCACCTCTATCAGGATAAAGAATGGTTGTCTCTGGCGCAGTCATTTCACGATCTCTGACACACCTTGCTGGTCTTGCTGCACCGGAGTCAAGCTACATAATCTTATTAGTTGGCACACAAGCTATACACAGCCAACGTAATGATTTAAATTAGGAACATTTGCATGATTGATAAGATCATAAAAAGAGTAATTTGTGATGCATAGACATTCTTTGAACTCATCAAAATTAGATAGCAGGAAATACGACAATTCTTTAACTATCCGGCATTGGTTACGACGTGTTGGCTAGCATTACCATATTTTGATTAAGAATGCCATCAGTATTCAATGACTTATCAGAAACTTGGTGTGGTCTGTTCAAAAAAAGAAACTTGGTGTGCAATATATTCTACAATTGAGACACAGAGTAGGGTGTGGAAACAGATATCATGGCACAAAACATGGCACCACAGGTAGTGTTTCAGTAACTGACATCAGTAGAAGTTTGAATGAGAGAAAACATCAGCAGAATGGTGAGTGGAAGCAAAGGCAATTTACTTGTGAGAATAAGAAGCAAGATCATGACCGAGGTTGCTGTTCTGTAGCATCCAGTTAGGGGCATCTTTACTAATCCAGCAAAAAATTCCTGCTACATCTATAAAGATGCTTTCAACTATCTATTGCTCCCTCCGTCCACAAATACATGTCAATTTGGTAATTGACAAGCCTCCCACATGCACCATATCTGTATCTATACTAATATAAAGCACACCACTAAAGTAAGACACTTCTAGTCTCAGCCATCCAAGAACGATTAATCCATTTTCCTTTTCCTAATCATAATCTAACAGCTGACAAACCGGTTAGCCCTCCTCTAATCTTTCCCATAGTACTGACTGTTGAACTCCCTAATATCAGATTGATCGCCGAAATATAGCTGGAGAGTAGGAGACATACTATTTGCTCATATATGATGCTCTCAGGCTGCTCTGCCTACCAACTCGCTTTGGCACTGCGCGCCACCTCCTCCCTCCAGACCCCTCTCATCCTCCCTTGTTCCCTCCTTCCCAGTAGCCGCCGAGTGTGGAGGGAGGCCACAGCGAGGTGCTCACCGCCACTCACCCGTAAGGGAGCCACATCTGCAAGCTCAAGAGACTAATGCCAACTCTCCCCAAAACATGCACTGTGCTTCAAGGCCACCGATACTCCAGGCTTGATGCCAACATGGCTGCTGCACGGGAGAGCGAATGCTCTGGGGTCTTTCTTGCAATAGAAGCATCCAAAAGAGTTCAGACATCCATGGCCTTCTCTTCCATGCTATTCAACCCTGCTGCCTGCCAGGTCGGTGCTTCTTCCCAACACGATTCAGTTCTCTTTCACACATTTTCCTCATTCCCATGTGGATGTTAGAGGCTTAGAGCTAGATCCAAGGTTTCGGGTCCAGATTCAGCTGGCCCTTAACATTTGTTTTCTGCCTGGAACCCTTAATTAACATTCGATTCCAATTGTGTGCATACTTTTTGCATACCAACAAGGATCTTTGGAGACAATCTAGATTATAGGTTGATGATATATGAAGGCTGTCTGTGCTCATTTCACTCTCCAGATTATTTGTGATTATCTGAGGCAAATAGTTTTTTGTTGAGGGCATTTCATCAAACTTCTAAGCACAATTCTGTGTGCTTGTAATATGCTTATTAGTCGAAACGTGCCTTGCACATGTTCGATTAGTATTAATACAGGTCACTGGGTAATGTGCTGATTTGATGATATGAAATGTATGAATATCTACTTGCCTAAGACACATTTCTACCTCTGGTTTGCATAGTAATTTGCATGTCCATCCATTTAGCGAGGAAACAAAGAATTAGATGAGTCATGAGTTGCCTGCTAGATATCATACACAAACAGAATAAACAATTGGATGACTACAGTACTGCCATGCCCAACTACAGTCGTCTAGAAGATTTTCGAATGGAAGAGCTTACGCTGTGATGGGTCAGTTGGATCAGCTACATCAATCAAATCATATGATTCCGCCTGCACCTTGCCATATAGAAGCTTGCTCAGCACAGTCATTGCTGGATGATTGTGAAGAGGGATAACTGATGACGGTGGCATACAAAATATACCCATCTGCACAATAAATTATAAAAATCAATGCTTACAAAAGAGGTGTTTCATGTACTCATTTGAAAATGCACGCTTGGATTAAGATAGTGCTTAGATAATGAACAAGACATCTTACAGAGAAACTTTCGCATTCATGAATGTGCAGATATTTGATTGGAGACGCGTTCTGATTTGTGCCACCACGTCCTCGTCTCCCATTCTGTTGACGCGTAGAATTATTCCAAGTACGTGCAATTTGTGCCTCGTTATCCAGCCCGAGATCTACAGGTCTGATCTCATCTGGGAATACAAAACAGAATGAAGAATGTGAGTCCGCCGATTCTAAGTGCTCTGGTTTCATTGAACCGCAGCAAGTTTTTACCCCAAATTAGCAACGGAACAAACTAAAAAAACTATAGTACATCACAAGCTCGTATCAAACATGCATATAGACATGGCAGCTAAGAAATAATTCCGTGTTCAAGTTACTGTCACATCTTGACCAGTCATCAAATTACCTTTTTACCAATATTGCTTCCAAGTAAACAATTTAGTTGAAGTTCTCGGTCCGAATGATGGATTTTCTATGTTGTTATTTTGGTACTGTGTGCTAGTTCATGGCATACATGTGGATGTGGCACCCCTGTTACCCAAAATCATTTGTCAAAATCACTTTAAGGTCATAATTGGATCGTGCTACAATTTTAACAGTAAGTTCAGTGTTAGAAACTGGAATTTTTCCATTCCAAAATAAACATACAGTTTTTTCCATGTAATTGGAACAACACCTGTAGTCCACTGTTGGTCATACCTCTTCATGAACACTAACAACTAAGACAAATAAGGACCTCCAACACATGAAAATGGTACAGAAACAACTATGTTTGGCTTATATCGTTTGCCAGCAAATGATTTTTTTAAAGGCAACTCTTGGGGCATTTTTTTAATGCAAAGCATGGAACATTTTCAATAAAAAAAGATTATACTGCAGAAAAACTTAAAATGGTATGTGTAATGATATGAATAGAGGAAGAAGTACAACTAAAAAAGAAGCAACCACCTTCAAGCAAGTTATAAGTTGCTCTTGCATCCATCATGTTCAGATCTTTCATTCGTTGTTCGTACCGTGTATTAAATAAACAATAGGAACTAACATGGCAAGGTTACTGACAAAACTTTTCTATCATAGCAACAACTGACTCAGCTTCGTTCAATAAGATATGCAGTTACTGAGAAAAACATTATAGTAAGGCTAGTGTACAATGTGTATATTTGTGCAATCTGTGAGAGTGGCGAGTGATTAAAATCTAGGGAGAGGAAGGATTTACAAAATTCTGCAACCAGATGATGTATATACTATATACCCCATACCATAGCAACCCCCGACAAATAAATCCTAACTATTCAAAATGGTACAAAGTTCTACTCACCTAAAAGTGCACGGACTTTCTCGAGTGCTTCTTCAGATATGGGCCCATCTGGAGAAAATGATACTTTACATGCATCAGACAGGTTCTTTATTTTTGGCATCTTGCACGGCAATGTACTGTTGAGAAGATAATGACTGTCAAACTTCAGAATGCTCTGTCCAGATTTGCAACCCACAGACTGGTGGTCAATTGATGATGGAGCACAACTTGTCAGTCGCTGCACCTACCAAAACAACAGCAGTTATATTTATGACATTGTCCATCAATAGTCACATCAAAGAAACACATGTGGAAGATTAAAGATATATGTGGTAACAAGACACCTATTACATGATTTATCGTGAACTAGCTGACAGACAAGGGAAGCAGATTCGCTTTGTTTAGAAGCGTTGTAAAAAATGCAGATCCCATATAGTTTTGGCTTATTATACAAATATAGCAGAAAAGATGAAGCAATTGCAGAAGGTTCAGTAAGAAACTAAATAACAGTGTAAACCCTTTTTGGAAAACTATAGTTTAAAGGTGACCTGACGAAGCAAAGTTCATCTTCACATATCCTCAGAACACATTCTTAACTCAAAATATCAAAGAATATAAGGAAGGTTAACAAGATGACTGTACACAGGAAACATATTTGCTTTTCTATATAATGATGTGATGCTTCCCCTTGGAGGGCATATACAAACACATCATAGTACATGATTCTATTTTAACAACACTTTCACCCAAGAAACTGGAGGGCATATAGAATGATGTGAAGGAAATATTTTACATAGAATAGACATAAGAACACAGCCCCAAGAACAAGTGAGTTAGGGCACCTACTCACGCCCAAACAAATCTAACACGATTGCGCAACCATTCATTTGAAACATCCAGCCCAGATTCAAGCATAACACACTAGACATGGCAGATCCTCTCGCAATCAAATGTGGCCAAGTGAATCATAACAAGAATATCAGCATTTTATCAACACCCCAATCATCAGGTCAGATCGTAGCTATACGAAAGTGAAATAATACCAAGATCGATCGACCCACCAAAAGGCATGGCTGCTCACCTCAAGAAGAAGTTAAAAAAGTGCAAGTAGGATCTGGTGAGCAACGACAACGATTGAGGGAGGAAGCCCACACTATCGAATTGGAACAGCACCAAGGGACCGGCACGCACCTCATGCCTAGGGTCCACAGTCGCTTTGTGTCCAACCCCACGTTGGAAGCTATCAGCCCTGCTGTTCCACTTTCAATACTGAATTTACTCTTGTAATTCACGGTTTCTGTTAATGTATGTGAATCAATGCCCTGGCTATCCTTCAATGGTCATTTTCTGTTTAGTGTTAAGCCTGACTATAAGACTATGTGATTTTATGGTATATATATACTGATTACAGAACTTCGATTAACATTTGAATATCCAGTTAGGGGAGGCAGTGAGATGACAAGAGGATCATGTATTCGAAAGCACATGCTTTCATGTAGGATCTCCAGTGGGGAAACAGGATCAGTTAAAGAAAAATCAAATCTATTTGCTCTACATCGCCATGGTAGGTAACTTCTCTAAATGTGCTTAGAGTTAGCCATTTAGTGATACATTAGGAGTTCACGTTAGAATAGTGTTTGGCGCGTTTCGAATACTACTCGCAACTTTGAATGCACAAACATAAGTACTACCATATGAAAACTCTGCAATACAGTTTCGTTTGCTTATGTACTCCCTCCGTCTCAAATTAATTGTCACAAAGTTGGACAAAAATTGATGTATCTAATACTAAATTATGTCTAGATACATCCACTTTTGTCTCTCTTTATGACAATTAATTTGAGACGGAGAGAGTATATTATTTCAATTGCATTTACTGATTCATAGTCATCCAACGTTGATCAATTGCAGATTTTGAAGTCCAAAAATAGTATAGCAAGCAACATAGCATCCGTAGACATGATCCGCGGCACCAACTAAATCCACGGGCGAGCTGCCGCAGCATAATATTTTCGAATGGATGGTCACCTAGCTTGGAGGATTTGGAAAGGGAAAAATTACCAGTACAGGACCGAATCAGATCTCGAGGTCTAGGGTTCGTACCTCGGGTTGTGCAGGGGAGGAATCAGCAAACTCGGAGAAGATGCGCTGCTGCCCGTGAGGCCTCGGTTGCTGGATCGGGGTGCTGGTTCGCCGGCGTCCTCCTGGTCACCGGCCGCGCTAGCTGCAGAGACGAGGGAGAGCGAGAGGGTGGTCAGAGGTCGGAGATTGCAAGAGAGGAAAGAGGGTCCACCGACAGAGAGTAGAGGGCGCATCCGACCTCCCGCCGAAGCTGGCCCGTCAGCCGCGCGCCACCACCGCCAGCACCCCCGCCGTCGCCAGGAGGGTGGAGGAGAAAGGGGGCGGTGAGGACGATAGGGTTACTGGAGAGAGATGCCGAAATGGTGAGCGACAGAAACACTCTTCGGGAGGCGAGGGACACGTGCGAGGGAGCGCCCTCGGGCCCCAGCTCTCTCGGAGCATCTAACATTGCACGACATTGGCCGTCCGATCCCCGCCTTGTGTCTATCCTGTCCGTCCGTTGGCTTCACTGGCCGCCGGCCCTTTTCGAGATTCGGTGGAGGTATTTGCGGTGGGAGGAGCGTTGACGGCCTGTTGTGGGATTCCGTGCGCGGTCGCCGTCCTTGCCGTATTGCGGCGCCGGCCGGTCGTTGTCGGGTACATCGTACACTTGCTATGCGAAAGCTGTGTTGAAATAGTATTAGTTAACTTCCTGATTAATTACAGAAATTGAATCATGACTAAATTCAAAAAAAAAACTACTCAATGTGACCTCAAGCATAATGAGCGAGTAGATTACAATACTCCCTCCGATCCATATTAATAGGTCCTGAAGTGGATGTATCTAGCAATAAAACATGTCTAAATACATCCACTTCACCACCTATTAATATGGATCGGAGGGAGTATGTAAAAGCGTATTAGCGATTAGATCAACATATGTAGAAGGTGAGCGGATAAGAATATGGAAAGATGAAATCACCGTTCTCTGGTGACGTTGTTAACGGCAATGTTGACTAAACCGGAAAGAAGACGACAACAAAGAAGGCGGCATGTAACACCGTCCGACTTGAGTGGTAGATGGCCCGGTGCGAGCAGTGTGAGTAGTCGCGTGAAGCACTTCCAAAAATCTAGTTTGCACTCTCTCCGTACAGGATCACAAAAGCGAGAGGATCTGGAGACACGTCGTCTCATTCGCTGGTGCACGTCGGTTCTTTAGATGGACTATGGCATAGATTAAGATAACGGCGCAAACAAGGAGAGGAGGAAAAAACCTTAACTCGGAGAACTGCATGGTCTCGTGCTACAGTTACGATTTACACCCATTACGTTTCTTACTCGTACACTTAACGGACAAGAAACGAAAAATTGAAACAACCAAAGAAAGTCATGCCCATGCAAGGCCATGGACTGGATTTCAGTGGGCCATTGATGTGCAAGTCATGATACGAAAGAGAGTGGAGACAGTGAGAAAGATAGGATTACGGGAGTGAGAAATTGTGAGAAACAAACCAACCCATGAGGTCGGGTTTACTCTTCCGCCGGTTTTCCGGGAGCATCTAATGTTCTGTTACATTGGTTGTTCTTTTTTGTTAACGGGTAAGGCCTGAAGGGACTGGAAGCTGCATTCATATCTTCGGTGGGTACATGCTTACAGTAAAGTCGTCACAAATTATGAAAATTACACCTAGGGATTTTGAAATTACATGAAAAACCTTGAGACAAAAAGTAAGAACGCAATTAGGTCCCGGTATTCTCCATCGTGCTGACTCGACCTCAAGATCCGAGAACCTGCGCTGTCGTAGAGGAACATGCCACTTGGGGCAACGCCGACAGGAAACCCCGCACTAAGATCCTCGAAGATCCTCCGCCATGGAGGAAGAAGATGTTCAGGTTCGCAGCCGAGGCGAGGAGTGGTCACCGTGGCTTAGCGTAGATGTGGCGGAAAGTTACCACCGTTTTGGAGCTACGCTTGTCGTCGCAACCTCTAAAGCACGTAGATGAGTGGACGCTCCACCATCCCGATATGCATCGCCTCCTGTCGGCCTGGAAGTAGTGCATCCTTTCGCATCGTCACCATGGAGCCAAAGAACAGGAGCATCCACGTGCAGGATAGTCTGAATCGAAGAACCACCACACTTAAGCTTATTCAAAGAAGAACCTTTGGATCCGCTCCTCCACCACGTCACCCGCCATGGACCCATGCCAAGCAGGAGCTTCTCCTTGCCTCGGTCGCTGCCCGAGAGCGACCACGCCTGGCGTCGAGGAAAGGGAGACGACATCTCGCCATACACCACACGGGGTAACGCAGCTACAAGCACTACAGGCAGAAACCTAATACTACTATGTATAAGGATTCACCGGCGCCTCTCCTCCACCGTCTTCAACCGGCAGCGACGCCGGGAAAGGCTCGGGATACACCCGGAAACTCATGGGTGACTCTCAGCAAGCTCTAGAGGAGAGTAAAAATGCACGTTTCTGATGAGAACGGGGCTCTTGATAGCGTCTTTAATGGCTTGTTCTTCCCTTAGAACTTACTTCATCTTCTATATCAATTTTGTACTCACGCGTCCATGGTTCATCCTCCTCATCTTAATCAACCATAATCGGATTTGTACTATTTTCCCAACTTTCTTGTTTCTTCTGGGACTGGGATTCACTATTTCTTCCGTGTTCGAGTCATTAAAAGAATTGGATCACTGTCAGTTCCAGCATAAGGCTCAACATTCCACTCCTCTGATCCATCAAAAGGTGACTCTAGATCATATATCTCCCAATGATCCACTCTTCCAGGTGAGTAAGCAAGGCATTTTAGATTATACTGGAATTGGGGGTCTCTAGCTCCACTTCCTTGTCAAATGGATAGATTGAAGGTGTAGATGGTGGTTCATGGTAGTCTCTTGATGCTTCGTAATCCATTGTGAATCTACATTCTTGCGGCTCCTCTGGATCAGTGTAGATTGATGACCAACAAGTGTAGTGAATCGATCGTAGCTTTTTTGATAAATAAGAGTGTCGAACACAATGAGGAGCAGAACGTATTGATAAATAGTTTTGAGTAAGGTTTCACTATAAACACTAGAGAACAAATGTTTACGGGTTTTTGTAATAGTAAATAAAGCGATAACAAGTAAATAACAATGAGAGTAAATAGTTGCTGCAAGTGGCCCAATCCTTTTTAGCAGAAAGGACAAGCCAGTGGTGTTTCTTATAATGGCTAAAATGTTCCTGAGGACACATGAGAGGTTTCGACTAGTTATTTTCATCACACGTCGTTGATTAATGTTTATCGTTTTGATAAGTGTTATGTGGGTACACCTATGCTAGTGCACCGTCATATCTAAGACTAATGCAGACTTACGATTACACTACTTGCAAGTGTCCACAAATATAAGAAAGTAATTAAGATATAAATTTAACCATAGTAATAAACTCGTGGTATCTACTACTCCCCTATTCGAAGTATTGCAAACTGTGGTTTAGATTTCTGTCACTCCGGCAACCCACCATAAGCAAACCAACACACAATGCACTCCTCTAGACTCATAAAGGTGAAGTGCTATGTAGTCAACATTCACATAACACCACTAGAGAAATAACAACATAACTTAAATATCAAATCGGTAAATATTACTCAACAAAACATGACTACTAATAGCTAGACTTCTCCCATGTCCTCAATAACTAAATGATCTACTCACAACACATCATATGGATCATGATCAGAGGTGATAAATGGATGAATAACAACCTGGTCATAAAGTGCAAACACCGATAATTCTCACAAGCATCAACTACAAAGCGGTAATTCACACCGATGGAGAGATCTAGGGGAAAACAACAACATAGAACCCTAATTGTTACACTGTGACGAAGGTGGATGGTGATGATGATGGTGCTGATGGTAATGATGATGACGATGATGATCTTGATGATTCTCGGCGCCATGACGGTGACGGTGGTGGCGATTCCCCCCTCTGGGAGGGAATTTCCCCGATATAATCTCCGCATCAGGCAGGTGTTTCTTCTTTGTGTCGTTTCCTTCGCAAAGAGGTGGCGGAAAAATTCTACGAAGTGCCTCCCCGATAATTTTAGGTCACGGGGGGTAAGTACCCCGAAGGAGAGCTGGAGGGGGTAGGGCCCACCAGGCGCGGCCAAGTGGGTCGCGCCTGGGGGTCACTTGGAGGCCCCTGGCTCCCCCGGTGATTTCTGACGAAGCTATGTTTTTGATTTTTTTCCCAATTTTTCTGATGCCCGGAAGATATTCCCTCTCACATGTGCCTTTTCCATCTGAATTCTGACTCTAATAAATGATTCTGTAAAACTGTAAAACACATAGAAAACAACAAAATAACATAAGTATAGTGCTCTAATATGGATAATATCAATGAATAAGAGAAAATTAACATATAAAATAGTGATGCAGAATGGACGTATCAACTCCCCCAAGTTTAGACTCCGCTTGTCCCCAAGCGAAAACTGAACTTAGAAAACAGGACCGCAGGTTTTATGGTGTGAGGTGTTTATAATAAAGAATACGAGCATGAAGCATCATCGGTTACTCAATAAACACTAACAATTCTATACATCAATCTTTCCCATAATGTTTCTCAAAGAGAAGTAATGATTCAGTCATATAAAGGTACACTGAGTGCAAATTCATTGAGCTATGGCAAACTATCTTCTTGGTCGGAGAACAACTATCATATCAATCTTATCTTTCCGGAAGAGTCTATGTCAGAGCTATCAAGAAAATAACACATGCTTCAATTATCACAAAGTCTTTTCATGAATAGAAAAATTTCAGAGATTATGTTCTTATAAAGGAGGTGAAAACAACTGACACAAAGAAATATGCTAGTTAGCAAAGCTCAACTTTCAACTTGTTTACATGATGGTAATGTCAACTGCAATAAAACATGGTTAAATATCATCATGGATATATAAAAGAATGCATCTCAGTTCAACACCGTAAGTTTGCTAGTAGAGAGTAGAAGGAATAGGTGAAACCGACTCAATCCTATTATTAAAGAAAGACCCTTCACAGAGGGAAGCATGGATTACTCATGTGCTAGAGATTTTTATTTTAAATAAAACAAAGGTATTGAAAATGCAATTTTGAGAGAGGTGTGTGTCTATGTCAACAAATGGTAATAAAAAACTTATCATAACACATGTCAAGCAAAGTGTTTAGACTTTTGAGAGAGGTTTCCATTAGCACTTTTTCTTAAGGTTGGCACTCCCCCTCCCCCCCCCCCCCACCTTGCCTTTCACAAACCAGGGCTAGCCGTATCCACGAGTACCCACCAATATTCACCAATCCATGGGGAAGTGCCTTTTTATATTATATTATTTGGCACCATCTCTCTTGCAAATTTAGATGAGCATAGATTCCATACTTATCAGGTGAAATCAGGGAAAAGAACCTTGCTTGACATAAGACGTCATAAACTTTAAACTACTTCCTCATGAGCTAAGACAGGAACACAAAATAAGTGTAATAATTTTGAAGGTTTTAAAGATAGCACACGAAAAATTTACTTGGAGTGGCGGTAAAATACAACATATAGGAAGGTATAGTGGACATTTGTGGAAGGTTGTTGGTTCGGGTTTGGATGCACGAGTAGTGTTCGTACTCAGTACAGGGTTTTTAGCTAGCAAAGGCTTGTAGAAAACACAAGATGTTGAGAGATGCAAACATATATAAAACCATGCAATGATATAAAACATGAAGTATTGCAATTGTCTTCCTTGTCAGCATAACACATCAAACATGAAGGTTTTCTAGGAATAAAAGATCTATGGGGTAATATATTTGCATGTGAAATCTCTCTTCTTTGTTCTAAGTCTCCAAGTGTTGTTTCTCAATTCTATGTTTGCCAATACTCAATAAATTTCTGCTACTACACCTAACATGAGATCACTACTTTTCACAAGACAAGCATTGTTAGCTTCTACCTCTAGCTAGCTCACGATTATTCACTTGGACACAAACTCAAACTCAATGGATAGGAGACACAAGCAGTTTTTGTGCAGCTCAAAGCTGGCTGCGTTTCCTGGTTTCCTTCACTCACTACTTGGTGTGCTGAAACGAGTACAAGGGGGACCTATTTATACTACTTGTGAGATGCACCTTCTAGCTCACATACGTGTGAACACTTGACCTGGGTATTCTAAGAAGTCAAGCCACAGCTTATCTTAGACATAATCATCAGCTACATGCAGCTTATCTAGCAGGCTTTTTCAGGAATCTAGCAGCTTTGTGTTGGCCTCCATTTCTATATTCTTTTCACACTCCACCATGTGTGAACCTGACACGTACATGCACATGCACATGCAACTTATGAGTGGCAACGTGATTACTCAACAATTCTCCCCCTAATCTCGTTGCTGATGTTGACGATGCCAATCCTTTCTCGTAGACTCTGGAACTGAGTGCAACCAAGTGCCTTGGTCAGTATGTCTGCGAGCTGGTCTCCAGTGCTGATGTACTGGACGTCGATCTTGCCTTTTTCGACACACTCCCTGATGAAGTGGTAGTGTGTCTCGATGTGCTTACTCCGATCCTGGAAGACCGGATTTTTGCACAACTGAATTGCGGACTTGTTGTCCACATGGATTGTCGCGATGTCATCCTTCTTGTCGAGGAGGTCGCCAAGAAGTTGGCTGAGCCAAACTCCCTGACAAGCCGCAGCCGTCGCGGCAATGTACTCTGCCTCGCACGATGAAAGTGCGACCACTTTTTGCTTCTGTGACTGCCAAGTCACGGGGCTGCGACCGAGCGTGAACAGCACACCCATGGTGCTCTTTCGATCGTCGATGTCGCCCGCCATGTCGGAGTCGCTGTAGCCGATCAGCTTGCCTCCGTCCTCGTCTTTCACGTAGCGGCAACCGTAGTTACGCGTGCCAGCGATGTACCGTAATAAATGCTTGACAGCAGCCATGTGTGCTGTCGTGGGCTTCTCCATGAACCGGCTAACATAGCCAACAGCGAAAGCAATGTCAGGTCGAGTGTGCACAAGGTACCTTAGGCTCCCGACAATGCTTCGGTAGAATGTTGCATCCAGCGGTGGGTTAGAGCTCTCCTTACTCAGCCTGAGCCTAGGTTCCATTGGGACATGCACTGGGTTGCAGTCGCCCATGGCTGTCTTCTCGAGCAGCTTGCTGGCGTAGGTGGCCTGGCCGAGTGTTATCTCGTCAGGGGCCTGCTTCACCTCGATGCCGAGGTAATAGCTGAGGAGTCCCAGGTCAGTCATCTGGAACATGGCCTTCATCTCCACCTTGAACTTGGTGATCTCACGCGCGCTTGCTCCAGTCACAATCAAGTCGTCGACGTAGACGCCAAGAAGTAGCCGTGTGTCGCCGGTGCCACGCACATAGACAGCATGCTCCGACGGGCACTTCTGAAACCCAAGTGACAACAGTGTGTTGTCCAACTTGGCATTCCAGGCCCTCGGGGCTTGCCGTAGTCCATAGAGTGCCTTGCGCAACCGCAACACCTTGCCTTCTTCTCCTTCGTGGACAAAACCAGGTGGTTGAGCCACATACATCTCTTCCTGAAGGTCGCCGTTGAGGAACGCCGATTTGACGTCCATGTGGTGCACTTCCCAACTCTGTTGAGCTGCAATTGCGATGAGCAAGCGCACAGAATCGAGTCGAGCAACTGGGCCAACACTTCGTCAAAGTCGATGCCGGCGCGCTGGACATAGCCTTTTGCAGCAAGGCGAGCCTTGTGCTTGATGATGTCGCCAGCAGAGTTTTTCTTCAGTTTGAAGACCCACTTGAGCCCGATTGGGCGATGACCCGCTGGCAAACTTGCGAGTTCCCAGGTGCCATTCTCCTCGATGGCGGTCATGTCCTCCAACATGGCTGCACGCCATGCTTGGTGTGGTTCAGCCTCGGCGAACGTGGCGGGTTCCTCACCTGAGACCAAAAGGAGCTCATCGGCAGACTCCACGACAATGTTGTCGATGCTGCGGAACCTGCGTAGGCGTCTGTCGCCATCTGCCGAGGTGGGTGTCACTCCAGCGGGAGGTGACACAAACTCCACCGGGCCGCCGTTACCCGCGCGTTGTGCATAAGGCACAACCGTAGGTGTTGCGGGTTCCTCTTGTTGTGGTGGGGAGAGCGGCGGAACTGGTGCCTCTCCCCCGTTGTCCGCAATCTCATTGTCGTACACGCCACCATCGGTTCCTGGAACCGAGAAGTCGACCGTGAACGTGTCAGCAGGGTGTGCATTGGCTTGTTCAGCCCACTCCCAGCTAGCGTCCTCACCAAACACCACGTCTCGAGAGACATGTGCACGCTGCGACACCGGGTCATAAAGCTCGTATGCCTTTGACCCAACATCATAGCCCATGAGAACCATAGGCGTGCTGCGGTCATCAAGCTTCTTTAGCTGGGGGCGCGCCGTCTTGACATGTGCGACACAGCCGAACACCCGCAAGTACTGCAGATTTGGTTTCTGGCCATGCCATGCCTCATATGGAGTTTCCCCATCAACGCTGCGAGTGTATGAGCGGTTGAGGATGTACACTGCCGCCGTCACCGCCTCCCCCCAAAATTTACTCGCCACTCCACGCACCTTGAGCATGCTGCGAGCCATGCCAACAACGGTCTGGTTGCGCTGTTCCACCACCCCATTTTGTTGAGGGGAGTAGGGAGCGGACAAGTGTCGCTGAACGCCTTGCTCGGCACAGTATGCGTCGAAATCCTTGGAGGTGAACTCGCCGCCACGGTCCGTTTGGAGTGTGCGCACTTTGCAGCCACTTTGCACCTCCACGCTTGCCTTGAAGCGCTTGATTGCTGCCTCTGCTTTGTCCTTGGAGGCGAGAAGCGTCAGCCACATGTAGCGGTTGTGGTCATCCACGAGCAGCAGGAAGTATCTCTTCCCGCCTGGTGTGGGGGCGAGATGGGCCCACAGAGATCGCCGTGGACCAACTCGAGTTTCTCCGTCGCGCGAAACTTCACCGTTTGAGGAAACGGGGCGCGACATTGCTTGCCTGCAAGACAGCCGTCACAGAGCTTGTCGATGTGGTCGAGCTCTGGGAGACCGCGCACCATGCCTATGCGCGCCATCTTCTCGAGAGCACCAAAGTGCTGATGGCCAAGGCGCTCGTGCCAGCGCCATGCATTACTGCCGGGACGAGCCGAGAGGCATACCGGCTGCGCGATATGTAGGGGAACCTTGTACAGGCGGTTCCGTGAGCGTGCCACCTTGGCAAGGAGGCGGCGATTCCTATCACGGACGTACATGGTGCCGTCGCGGATCATTGTCTCGCAGCCATTCTCATCGAGTTGGCCGAGACTGATTATGCTCGTCTTCATGCGTGGGATGAAGTACACCTCCGTGAGCGTGCGGTGCTCGCCACCGCGACCCGTGAACATCACGGTACCGCTCCCACAAATGTCCACCACGGAGTTGTCTCCGAACTTCACCGAGCCGTTGACCTTTTCATCTAGGTCCGCGAAGGCGGTGCAGTCACCCGTCATGTGGTTCGATGCACCGGTATCAAGGTACCACGACGCATCGACAGGGTCACCCTCGTCGCCGAGCCGTACCTTGGCGTGTTCTTCGTTGAGGAAGACGCGGCCACCAGTGTGCTCGGGCACCATTGAGATGGTAGTCACCTGTGCCATTAGGTTGGCTGGCTCGTCGTCATCACCAGCTTGCACCAAGTGTGCCTCATCCCGCTGCTTCTTGCGGCACTCACGAGCCCAATGGCCCGGTATACCGCAGTACCGGCACTTGTTATCCTGCGCGGCGCCAACTGCGCCGCGACCGTGTTGGCCACCCCTATCAGCATTGTTACGTGCACCGTCCTGGCCGCGCCCGCGTCCTCTGCCGCGGCGCCGGTTTGGTGCATAGACGCAACCACTGCTTTTAGACGGAGCGCCGTGCTCGCGCTGCATGCGGGCGCGCCACTCGCCCTCCGTGAGCAGGAGTTTGCTGCTGGAGTCGTGCTCGTCGTCGCCGTCTCGTTCGTCGACGACCTTCAGCCGGCCGACGAGCTCTTCGATGGACAATTTTCAAGTCCACAAGGCTCTCAATGGACCAGCATAGCTTCTTGTACCGCTTTGGGGCGATACGGAGGAGCTTGAGGACAACCTTCTTCTCGTCAAGCGGGTCGCCGAGGACCTCCAACTCGTTAGCGAGAGATTGGAGTCGCATGGCAAAGTCGTCGATAGACTCCCCTGGAAGGAACTTGATCTCCTCATAGTTGAGGCGCAACGTCTGCGCCCTCGACTCGCGCACGCGCTCGGCGCCGAGTCGTAGAGTCTTGAGTGTGTCCCAAGCCTCCTTGGCGGTGTCCTTGGCGGCGAGGGTGCTGCGCATCTCCGACGGCACGGTGCGAAGGATTGCTTCTAGCGCCAGCCTGTCGTTGGTGTACTCCGCAGTTCCGGTCTCCACCGCTGTCCACCAGCCACGACCTTGGAGGATGACCCTCATGAGCAGCGCCCAATCGTGGTAATTGGAGCGCGTCAAGAGCGGGAAGGATGTCGAAGACATGCCCGCGTCACGCACAGCACGCGGAGCCATTTTCTCCCGTACGCCGTTCTTCGCTGCCAGCACCGCCTTGGCCCTCTCCGCGATCTCGGCTTCGATTTCCTCCTCCGACCTTGAGGCACTTGCACCACCACTCTTCAGCATGATCTCAAAACACTAGGCTCTGATACCAATTGTTAGCTTCTACCTCTAGCTAGCTCATGATTTTTCACTTGGACACAAACTCAAACTCAATGGACAGGAGACACAAGCAGTTTTTGTGCAGCTCAAAGCTGGCTGCGTTTCCTGGTTTCCTTCACTCACTACTTGGTGTGCTGAAACGAGTACAAGGGGTACCTATTTATACTACTTGTGAGCTGCACCTTCTAGCTCACATACGTGTGAACACTTGACCTGGGTATTCTAAGAAGTCAAGCCGCAACTTATCTTAGACATAATCATCACCTACATGCAGCTTATCTAGCAGGCTTTTTCAGGAATCTAGCAGCTTTGTGTTGGCCTCCATTTCTATATTATTTTCACACTCCACCATGTGTGAACCTGGCACGTACATGCACATGCACATGCAACTTATGAGTGGCAACGTGATTACTCAACAAGCATGCAGGAATAATTGCCATGAATAGAACATATAGTGCAACTAAGTAAGAAAAAGACTTCATATTAATACTTCATTATAGGCAAACTCACACCAACGGATACAAAGCTTCACTTATAAAGGAGTGATTACCCAACTTGCAAACAACCATGCTATATGATAACTTGCCTAACCATCACTACTAGAGATTTGCTTATAGCAGCATAACCTACCACAGGCGAACACACAATTCGATGCGCCTGGGCTAACTAGCGCAGGCGAACCAGTGCACGGTGCGCCTGGGGTAAGTCTGTTACCCCAGGCGAACCACTTCCTGAAGCGCATGGGGTAAAGTGTGGCAGGGACACCACCACCACCCCCGGCACTCATCCTTTACCCTAGGCGAATACCAAACTTGTTCGCCTGCGGTATAACACATACCCCAGGCGAATTTTGACAGAAGCGCCTGGGGTAAAAAGTGGACTGGGGTAGCTCCCCTTAGCGCCGGCGCACCACATCTCTGTTCGCCTGGGATAAAAAAATGCCTGGGGTACCACCCATTAGCGCAGGCGCATCTCATGCCTTATTCGCCTGGGGTAACATTTGGCCTCAATAAGTGCGGCCAGCCACCCACCACCACCCCTATCCACCCCACTCACTCACTCACTAGTCCAAACTCGACCCATTAGTGCTCCTAGCTCAATCCCCCACACCCCTCCACCATTTTTAGCTAATTTAACCAATCATGTTTGTTATATTTTAGCTAGTATGCTACCCCACTTTCCCTCTTCCAAATCTCTTCACTAGATCTACTAACCGGACACTAGATCTCACCACAAATGCACCACTAGCTACTTCTAGATCTATTACTCTCTTATCGGTCGTCTCTCCGGTGATCTTCGACGTCGTCATCGTGTCTATATATTTTGCATTGTGTGTCATCTTAATAGGTGCGTGGGATTGGTCAGTGGATGAGAATTTGATCTCTTTTTCATTTTATTGTGTTGCCATGAGGATGAGTTGCCAATGTTTTGCTGAAATGTTGATTCATTTCCTTTTCGGCAAATTTCTGGCGCTCCGCGTTACACCTTTTGTAGGAAGGTCATGCCGAAATTTTCTGTGAGAACCGGATCTAGTTAATGAAACCTCTCTCTCTTGCATTTTGTAGCAATGGTCATTGCGATGAGGACAAGCGTGGTGCATAGGTACGTGCGACGCGCGACGGCCGAGATGCATCGAAACAACCGCACCGAGATAGAGTGTCCGTGTCGGAAATGCAAGCTGGGGTCTTTGTTCAAACCAGATTCTGGTAATGTGGAGAAGCACCTGCTCAGGTTTAGTTTCATGGAGGGCCACACTAAGTGGATGGATGATGATGAAGACGATGATCACGTCGAGACCAATTGGGCGGCGACATGTGAAGATGATCAGGAGGAGTCTGAACATGGCAATGGAGAGGACGAAGAGGCTGTCGACGGAGACGACTATAATGAAGAAGAAGGGAGTCATGGTGATCAACAACAAGACGAGGACATGAACACTCCGCTAACTTCAGTCGTGCGGGACCCTCATGTTCAAGATCTTCTTCTCAAGAACACGTCGACCGACGCCAGACGTAAATCTAAGATCACGCAACTAGAGATAGACTCTGCAACTCCGTTGTATGGCGCAAGTCGCGGGGCGGAGGAGTCACGCTTGAGAGTAGCTCTGGATCTTCTAGAGATGAAGGCAAAACACGGATGGACCGACACAAGCATGGACGATCTTCTGCGATACCTGAAGACGCACTTACCTGAAGGGAACACATGTGCTAGTAGTCTGCAGGAGGCCAAGAAAATCGTGTGACCCCTCGATTTACCGCACACAAAATACCACGCTTGCGTCCGTGACTGCATAATTTATCGTAACGAGCACGCGGACCAGATCAAATGTCCGGTGTGCGGTGCTGATCGTTACAAGAGGGGGACGGAGATCGATACTCTATTGAAGAATTGGAAAATGTGTCCTCCGTCGGGAAAGGTACAGAAGCGGAAGCGAGGAGAGAAAAAGTGTCCTCCGCCAGAAGGACCGCTCTTGGGGGTATGGAAAAGGAGGTCCGTGTTTTGGGACTTGCGGTACTGGCCAATCCTCGGAGTGCCTCACTGCCTTGATGTCATGCATATCACGAAGAATGTGTGTGAGAGCTTGCTTGGCACCCTGTTCAACATGCCAGATAGGACCAAAGACGGGCCAAAATCAAGATACGACCTGATGGTCCTGAATATCAGGAGCGAGCTTCACTTACCGCCTTCTACGCGTGAACAGATGGAGGAGGACGAGGATGAGGTGGAGGAGATGGACGACCGCAAGCGGAAAAGGGCTAAGAAACACCAAACTCACCGCCTGAAACCCTCTTGCTTCACTCTAAGCCCCAACGAGCTCGCGCAAATATTCACATGCCTCCTCGGAGTGAAATTTCCCTTAGGTTACGCGGGGCTGATAAGCAGATACCTAGAAGCGGAGAAAAAAATCTTCAGCGGGATGAAGTCTCATGACTGTCACGTGATGATGACGCAGATACTTCCGGTTGCAATCAGAGGGATAATGGAACCGCACGTCCGTCAAACGCTCACTGGCCTCTGTAACTTTTTCGACGTCATCACTCGGAAGTCGATAAGCGTGAAGAAACTCGGAAGGCTGCAGGAAGAGATCGTCACCATCCTATGCGAGCTTGAGATGTACTTCCCACCTGCCTTCTTTGATATTATGGTACATCTCTTGGTCCATATCGTGGACGATATCACCAATCTTGGGCCGACATTCTTGCACAACATGATGGCGTTAGAAAGAATGAACGGGATCATAAAATCATTCGTTCGTAACAGGGCAGGGATTTCTCACTGAAGAATGCATCTCTTTCTGCAAGAATTTTCTAGGGGATGAGAAGCCAGCTGTTGGTTTGCCCGCAAACAAGAACCTTGACAGGTTCATGGGGTAGGCCACAACACTGGCAAAAGGGTAATGGACGTGGACTCCTGTGGTCGGAGAGCCGACTTTGAAAGGGCCCACCTAGTAGTGTTACAACACATCGACTGTCGTGGTGGTGTCACGGCAGATGCCATAGGATGGCTAAAGTTGTGGGGACGAAGGATGCTGGAGGCGCTCGGGGAGGGATCACGCGACGAGTAGCCGCGTGAAGTATGGAACAAGCACCGCAAACAACACGATCTACCTAGGTTCAGGGCCCTCGTGAGGAGGTAAAACCCCTACTCCTGCCTTTCTCTCTGTATATTAGTGTCTCTCCGAGTAGCCACAGTACAAATGTTCTTGCTACCGAGTAGCCACCCTTCTCTGTACGTGAGGAACTAGGTCAAGAATGTGAACCGGTTCTAGGATCCCTCACGCAGGAGGGGGCAGGGCACCTTATATACTCGGTGCCCAGCCGGATATAGCCAAATACAAACAGATGTCGACATAGTGTGCACACCGTCCTTCTTCCGAGCTTCCGCTGACAGCTTTGGCTTCTAAGTTTGTTCGGTGCGGAAAGTCGTTGGGCAAAACCAAGTAACCGATCTGTTATCACTGCCACGAACACAGAGTAGGTCCCCCCTATCCTGCGACGCCCTGCTGCCACACTGTCGCTGTCAGGCACACCGTCCTCGGATGAACAGTGCCGTGAACAGTGCCAAAGTACGGACCGGGATACGCGGGATTCTGTGTCAGAACGGCTCCTTTGACTTCTGGCCCGAGTAGGATCCCGCCATTTCTACTCGGGCCAACTCTTCTACTCGGAGGAACGTAACTTCCTTGATTCATCCTTCTGGCCATCTATGTGTAGGACCGAGTAGCAGTCGACCGGGTAGCAAGTACCGGATAGCCGGCTACTCGGCCAAACATCCTTTTCTGATCTTGTCCTTGGCACTTGCCTTTACCCTACTCGGGGGTAACCCCCCGACAGCAGTCCCCGAAGCTGGTAGAGTCCTGCGAACTTGTTCACTGGGCTCTGCCAGCTTAAAACTAACCTTGACAGTACCGCCTTTGAACCTTAGGATGCCGAGCAAAACCTCCGAGTAGCCCTTGATTTTGTCTTGAGTTTCTTCTTTTCCGAATAGGACCAATTCTCTTCTCTGTATCCGAGTAAAATGACTTGGTGAAATTTCCACCCAGAATCTTTGCGTGGCAGAGCACAATCCGGCTTTCCGCACTGCAACTGGGCACGTGTCAAACAGCCACGACTCCGACGCCTCGGTGCCCGGGGTCTGACAGGCCACGCGCCCAGTTTTTACGGCCTGGGCCCACTGGCCCGTTATGTCTCATCAAGCGCAGTAATTGCCCACGATCGCGTCGTGGGATCAAATGCGGCCGTTACGCGCGCGCTCCGCGCTGTGTGCGTGTCTAACCGGCCCACAGATCCCACACCGCACGATTTCTGCCAAGATTGATCCCACTTCCTCAACTCGTAACGGCAACCCGAGGGGCGGTATAAATACCCCCTCGGTAACTCCTTCTTCCTTCTCTACTTTCACTTTCCCCTCGCCTCCTCATTTCTCCGCCGCCGCAGAGCACCTCGCCGCCGCGTATCTCACCGCGCTGTTGCGAGTTTCTCCACCCAAAACCACCAATTTCTCAGCTAATTCCTCCTCCACCGTGATGGCTCGTGACGACGATGCCCGCGCCGGCTGGGCCGGATCTGAGGTCACCGCCGAGGAGTGCCAATGGCTGGTGAACACCCGGCGAGTTCCTCCCGGTGTTCGCTGCCGGCATCCTGGCAGCGAGCTCGTCCCCACTCCGCAGGAGGGCGAGCACGTCGTCTTCCCCGCGCACTTCGCGCGAGGATTCGGGCTCCCGGTCTCAGATTTCTTCCGCGCCTTTCCCAACCACTACGGCCTTCAGCCGCACCACCTCCCGCCAAACGCCATCGTCATGCTCTCATACCACGCCGTGGTATGCGAGGCATTCTTGGGCGTACGGCCCACTTCAACGACCTGGTCCAGATACTTCTTCTTTAGGAAGCAAAGCAAGGCCAGGAAAGATGGCGCGGAGAGCAGCCGCGGGATGACGGAGACTGGCAGCGCCATGATGGTGCAGCGCGGCGGGACCAACCACCCGCGGATCAAAGGTTTGGACTCTGTCCGCAAGTGGCAGAGAACCTTCCTTTACGTGAAGAACATCCCTGTCGAGAAGGGAGCCGACGTGGTGGATCAGATCAATCTGCCCCGGTGGACCAACACCGCTCCCACCGGGTAGAACTGGAGGACCAAGCCGCCAGTGGATTCCGACATCAAGCAGATGGACGAGCGCCTTGCCGAGCTGATCGAGGAGGGGCTCAAGAGTGACGACCCCATCGCCTGCTGGATCTCCAGGCGGGTGCTCCCGCTGCAGCGCCGCACACATCTCATGTGCTACATGGGCGGCCACCGAGATTGCACTCGGACGACCACGTTCGAGCTTAGCAACGCGGACGTGGCCGTCTGGGCGCGCTCCATCATGAGCACCGGCCTCCACGACCACTGGCAGTACGGCTTCGTACCGTACAGTCGCAAGAAGCTCATCAAGCGGGTTAGTATCTCTCCTCTTGTTTCCTGTGTATTGTTCCCGAGTAGATAGCTCTCTTAGTTCAACATGCCTAGTATCCTCACTCTGTGCTGAGTAGGACATTTAGCAACATTCCTTAGGCTTTGTGTGCTTTGTGTTTGCACGCCCTGCCGAGTAGCACACTTAGCAGTATTCCTTAGGCTTTGTGTGCTTTGTGTTTGCACGCCCTGCCGAGTAGCACACCTAGCAGTATTCTTAGGCTTTGTGTGCTTTGTGTTTGCACGCCCTGCCGAGTATCACACCTTTATGCTACTCGACTAATCTGTGACACTTGCCCATGTTTTCAGGTCCTTGCTCGCCAGATCGCCGATAGCAAGGAGCGCTTCGAGGCTAACTGGGAAGAGGACCGAAAGGAGGACGACGAGGTCTCCTTCGACACCGTGGATAGCCTCTGCATCCCTCATGCGGTCCAGCCGGGTAAGCACCACGTCGACACGTCCATTCGGGACTGGTCCGAAGACGACGACGAAGGTGATTAAGTTCACCTATTTTGGTCGCGAGTAGCGCAACCCCGTTTCTTTCTGTTCCTCAATTGTTTTCTTTTCCTCAATTCTGCAGAAGACGCCGATGCTGATACTGGTGCTGAAGAGGAGGGCGAGGACGAGGATGAGGAGGCCCTTGACGCCGATCCGCTTGCGGTTGCTGCTCCCGCTACTCGCAAGAGGGCGGGTAGCGGTGCTCAAGAGCCCCCCAGCAAGAAGCCCAAGCAAGCCGTGAAGAAGGTCAAGCAGGGGAGACGGCTACCCCCTTCTCGCGCCGGGTAAGCGATTTTCTTCCAAGTTGCCATTTGCTGTTGCTGCTTTCTCGGAACTCCTTACTCTGCTACTGCTTCCCGATTTCTTCTGTTTCCCATACTCTTCTTATGAATTTCTTTCTTCTCTTCAGCGCCCCCTTGGACGCTAATGCTGCTGCCGCACCCACCAAGTCCAAGTCCAAGAAGAGATCCGCCATCGACGTAGATGCGCTCATCGATCTCTCTGAAGAGGACGTGGTTGCTGCACGGGACAGGGTGCGCTCGTCCTCTCCTGTGAGAGGATAAGATGAGGACAACGACCAGGATATGGATACTGGCGCCCACGACGCCGACCAGGAGCAGCAGGCCCGCGCAGAGCAGGAAGCGCAGGATGCTGCTCACGACGATAGACCACTTTCTCCCCCAGCTACCGCAGCCGGGGAGGACGCAGAGCAAGGCCCCGAGCAACAAGATCATGCCACCCTTGAGCGGCAGGAAGAAACCCAGGAGCAGCAGGACACTGACGCTGCTGCCCAGGACGACCCCGCGGCCCAGCCGCGAGTAGAAGGACAAGAAGATCAACTGCAAGACCCCGCTGCCGAGCAGCGGGTTGAGACCACCGATGTGGAGCTGGATCTGTAGAGCCACGCGCAGCCGGATGCTGCGCTGGGTAGCGGGCCCTTGGTGCCGCCTACCCAGCAGGACACCTCATCCACCACACCGAGCTCCCCGCTGGTGAAGAAGACCAAGATCACAGCCGGCCCTCCAGCCAAGAAAGATGCGGCCGAGAAGAAGGCTGCTGAGAAGAAGGCCAAGCAGAAGGCTGCCGAGAAGAAGGCCGAGAAGAAGGCTGCCGAGAAGCCAGCCGCCGAAAAGAAGGCCACCGAGAAGGAAACCACCGAGAAGCCAGCTGCTCAGCCGGACGCCGCTGTCCGCAGGAATCCTTCTCGTGGTGCTGCGCCAGATTCTGTCGCGATGCCGCCACCTAAACCAAAGGCGAAGCCTGCCGTGAAGAGTGCGCAGCTCACTATCGGGGCTTCCGGCAGCGATGAAGGCATTCCTGCTGGATCAAGCCTTCGTGATCCGCCTGCCTACCCGCCTTACCTGTTGCAGACGAGCAAGCAATACAGCATCCCGCTAAACGCGGCCGAGAAGAAACTTTCCATTACCAGAGGCAAACAGGTCCAGGCTGTGGACTCCAAGCCACCAGCCAAGAACAAGGACATGACCGTTTCAATTTACTCGCGCGAGGTCCAGGAGACCGAGGTGACGTCCACGGGGCTTGAGCAGATGATCGACCGGGTAGGCTTCATTGAACCTGACTCGAACAACGACGTCCTTGGCAACCAGCCCTGGCACGGCCTTGCCTTGGGCAAGCTGGACCACTGGCGCACTGATTGGAACAAGGCGGACATGGGCTACAAACCCATGACCATCTCGACCTCCACCAGTACGCTTGCCGCGAAGTTGTTCGTCCACCGCAAGAATGCAGAAGACCTCGAGCAAACCTACGCGGTAAGTTTTGCTTGTCTGTTCCGAGTTGCTTTTTTCTTTTCTTCTACTCTTCTCCTTCTTCTTATCCACCACCCAGTCCCCGAGATTCGGGCCGAGTAGGCGGATACTCAACCGAGTTGTCGTCTTTTCGGGTTGAATCTTCAAAGCTTTGTCTGATTCCTTTTCCTTCTGCCTCTCAGAATAGCCTCTTGAAGAGAACAAATCTATACCGGTCGCTGCTCTGGAATCACAGCATTGCAAGAAGGCGCCTTGAGGCCCTAGAAGCAGAACACAAAAGCGATGCTGCGACAGAGAAGGAGGCCGTGGAGCGCACCCTCAAGATTTCTGAGATTGAAAGTAAGTTTGTAGCTACGCGGTTCATGCGTTTCGTGTTTACGCCCGCTTATGCTTTCTGCTTTTAACCAATTTCACCCTACAGGTAAGCTTAAGAAACTGGAAGAAGAGCATGAACACTGCCATGTGTTTGTTGAGAACGCCGAGACCACCATCAAGAAAATGGAAGGTGAGTTGCCGTCTTCTCGGCTTGTCTTTCTTCTTTTTTCTTTGCTACCTTGATAACCTTGTTCCTCCCTCCGCAGAAGATCACAAGAAGTTTGTTGAAGAGCATCTCGACTGCTTGAAACCCGCCGAATTGAAGCAGCAGATCGATAGTCTTGAGGTGGAGTTTCAGAAGCGACACCTTACCGAGATGGAACCGTTGCAAGTCGAGTTGCGAGCCGCCCTCCAAAATGCCCTTGACATAGCTGCCGAGAAGAATAAGATAGCTGCCGAGAAGGACAAGATTGAAGCAGCAGCCAAGGCCAAGCAAAGGGCTCTCGAGCTGGAATGCGATACGCTTAGGGAGAGCAACTCGGATCTCATGCTCCAGCTGGCCTAGTTCCGGAGGGTGGAAGAAAGGCACGTAGCTGACGAGGAGTCATGGGAGAAAAGGCTGCAGTCGCTACTTTGCGAGCTGAACAGTAAGTACCCGCTTCTCTGCACTCCGTTGTCTCCTTTTGCTTTTCTGCTGCTTGATTCGCTTCTCTTCTCTGCCTCTGCCTCTAATCTTCTTGATAGCTTTTTCAGAAATCTTCCCCGACCTCAGCTCGGCTTGCAAACCTGCTCTGTCCAAGGCCCAGGCAGCTCGCACCGAGAAGGGCCAGCCCATGGACGCCAAAGCCTCGATCGAAGACAGCCTCACCAATATGCAGGGGCAGCTTCAGCGTCTGAGGGGTGTGGGCACCGATCTGGTGTGCACTGCCTTCAAGCTCCATGATTTGTTCTGGCCTCGGGACTCTGCGCCAGCAACCATTCGTGGGCTCGCCGAGAAGCTGAATGGTGTTAAGGCCGAGCTGAAGAGGTGGCGAGCATCCGGAGCTCGGGCGGGCGTGGATATGCTTCTCCTCTTCATCTGCAGTTGGTACGACAATCTTGATCTCAACCTTATCCTCGAGATGCGCCAGGATTAGAGGTGGGAGAAGGACCCCGACTGCATGGCTCGCCGCCAGTTGGTTGCGTACGAGATCGCATCCTACGCGGATACCGCGGGCTACATTGAAGGCCTCCCCGAGCCCGACACGGATGTGGAAGGTGAGGGCGACGACGAGGATGAAGATGATGACGAGGATGAAGATGAAGACGGGCTGAGCTTCTTCGCCAACACCGATGAGAAGTCCGGGAAGGGCAAGGGCACGGCCGTCGAGGATAGCGACGAGGAGGCCGAAAGCGTGGAGATGACCATCGACACCGCGGCCCTCGAGTTCGGCACTTCGTCAGGCGCGGCCCTTGATGACCCGGCGTGTCCCCGCGCTCAATCGACTGCCTCCACTTCGGCGACGGACCCCATCTCGGTGGCCACGACCACCTCTGACCCGACTGCCACCAATCCCGAAGCAGATGCTGCAAAGACTGACGCCGCCAACTCGGAAGCTGATGCTACCAAGGCCACCAACGATGCTGACGCTGCCAAGGCCAACACCGAAAGCGCTGCTACTTCCACTTGATTACCTCCTGCAACTTTGTCCTTAAAACTTTTATCAGATCCCCGGGATGCCGGGTGCAGATGTATCGAAACAATTATGTTTGTCGCTTGCTACTCAGTTTTATTCACGTTCGATATTTTTAACTTAGTCAATTTGAGCAGCCTTGGCCCGATGCCGGGTTGCGTTATTATGCAAGTCCCCGAGTTGCATTTCTTATTCGCTCTTCCTTTTTATCCCAGCTCTTACCCGCAACTTGTTGCTTTTTTGGTATTCGAGTCACGAGAGTTCAAAGTTGGAGTTGCAAATACTTAGCCACTTAGAAACACTCATAGTAACGCAGCCCACCACTCAGCCGAAAAGAAGTTAACAAAGAGTAGTAGTAAAAGACTCCCTACTCGGTTCCTGCGCTCTTTCTTTCCTTAGTAATTTTTCTTGTGCTCATTGACCTTTTGCTTGTTCTCTTGCTTGCCGTGAAGCCGGGTTTCGGACAGCAGCAGAGTCGAAGAGTTGGCATGTAGGTTTAAACACAATACTAAATGTACTCGTGAAATTTTAAGCAGAGCAACCGAGTGGACAAAAGTGAAGCCGGGTAGAAACACACAGAGCAATTTTGGACGAGGGCAGTCCCCGAGTTCAATTTCAGATCGCAAAGTAGAATTTTAACTCAGATAAGAGAGTACATACACATCTTTGCTCACGAATGAAAGCGACGAAGTAGGGCTACATTCCAGGGGCGCTTAGATTCCTCTCCAGCTTTATCTGCCCTGTTCTCCTGTGATGGACGCACGTCCACGAGATAATAGGCATCATTGTGCAGCGCTTTGCTCACAATGAAAGGCCCTTCCCATGGAGGAGACAACTTGTGCATCCCGGCTGTGCGTTGCACAAGCCTAAGGACCATGTCTCCTTCTCGGAAAACCCTTGGGTTCACCTTTCGGCTATGATAACGCCGCAGGTTTTGCTGGTAGATAGCTGAACGTGACAGAGTAAGCTCTCTTGCTTCTTCGAGCAGGTCAACGTCATCTTCTCGAGCTTCTCTCGCCTCCACCTCAGTGTAGAGGGTTACTCGGGGGGAGTCATGCTCTAGGTCTATTGGCAACACGGCCTCAGCCCCGTATACCAAGAAGAATGGCGTGTAGCCGGTTGACCGGTTAGGGGTAGTCCTTAGACTCCACAACACCGCTGGCAACTCGTCTAGCCAACACCCAGGTGTTTTCAGCAGTGGCTCAATCAGCCTTGGCTTTATGCCTGCTAGCACCATGCCGTTTGCTCTTTCCACTTGCCCATTGGAGGCAGGATGCGCAACAGACGCGACATCTAGTCGGATGTGCTTATCTCTGCAGAACCGCACCATTGCTCCTCAGCAAAATTTGTACCATCATCCGTGATGATGCTGTGCGGATAGCCGTATCTCAGGATCACATCCTTTAAGAATTTCACAGCCGTAGCTCCATCGCACTTCCGAATAGGCTTCACTTCAATCCACTTGGTGAACTTGTCCACCATGACTAAGATGTGTGTCATGTTGCCTCTAGCCGGCTTGAAGGGGCCGACCATATCCAAGCACCAAACAGCAAATGGCCAAGTAATGGGAATGGTTTTCAACTCGGAAGCAGGCATGTGGATCTTACTCGCGAACATCTGGCAGCCGTTGCACTTCCTCACGATGTCTTCAGCTTGCTGCAGAGCTGTGAGCCAGTAGAAGCCATGCCGAAAAGCCTTCTTGACCAATGCCCGAGAAGAGGCGTGGTGCCCGCATTCTCCTTAGTGTATCTCCAACAGAATTTCTCCTCCTTCTTCTGGGTCCACACAGCGTTGCAGCACGCCGGTGGCACTTCTCTTGTGCAGCACATCTCTGAATATGGTGTAGCCCTTGGATCTTCTCTGAATCTGCCTTGCGATCACCTCATCTTCTGGCAGAGTGCCGTCCTTTAGAAAGGATAATATGGGCATGGCCCAACTCGGTGTCTCCCGTGTAGAAAACACTGGTTCGTCCACTTCCATCGGGATAGGCACCTCTGGCTGCTCTTTAGGGTTGGAAGCACTTCTCTGAAGCCCCGAACGATTGGCAAGAACCTCCTCAATGAATGCGACAGTCCCCGGGGTGAGGACAGCAGTCCCCGAGTATGGAGTGGCAGTCCCGGAGTAAGGAGTGGCAGTCCCCGAGTAGGGAGTGGCAGTCCCCGAGTAAGGAGTGGCAGTTCCCGGGTAGGGAGTGGCAGTCCCCGAGTAAGGAGTGGCAGTCCCCGGGTTCTCTGTTGCATTCTCCCAGTCAATCTCCATGGGAACGGATTCTTCACATGGCAGAGAAGGAACAAATATGGATTCCGAGTTGGGAGATGGCTTTATGGACGGTTTCCTCAAATGCTCAAAGGCAATCCCCGCCGGGATGGACTGCCGAGAAGATCCCAACTTGGACAGCTCGTCTGCTGCTTCATTCTCTGCCCGGTGAATATGCTGGAACTCGCAGCCTTCGAAGAATCCAGTCATAGACTGTACCAGGAAGCGGTATGATGCCATGTTGGCATCCAGAGCATCCCAAGTGCCAGAGACTTGCTGCACCACCAGATCTGAATCGCCATAGCATATAATGCGCTGCACGCCAACCTCCTTGGCTACTCGCATGTCGTGCACTACGGCCTCGTACTCTGCAACATTGTTGGACGCCTTGAAATGGATCTGCAGTACGTACTTGAGTTGATCTCGCTTGGGTGACGTAAGCACGACGCCAGCACCAAGGCCTTCCTTCACCTTTGATCCATCAAAATGCATCTTCCAGTAATTGGAAACTGGAGCAGGAGGTTCGTACTGCACCTCAACCCAGTCCACCAGAAATCTGCCAGGATTTGAGACTTGATGGCTTCTCTTCTCGCATATGCGGGAGCGTATGCGGCCAGCTCAATCGCCCACTTGGCTACTCTGCCA
This sequence comes from Alopecurus myosuroides, assembly GCA_028641055.1. NCBI lineage: Eukaryota > Viridiplantae > Streptophyta > Magnoliopsida > Poales > Poaceae > Alopecurus > Alopecurus myosuroides. The sequence continues at coordinate 93,074,091 of CM054057.1, forward strand.
CTTGCTTTTTTGTTGCCCATGATATTCGAGATGGGAGCAGAGCTCACAACAGTGATAGGATGCTCTTGGAAATAATGCTTCAGCTTCTTGGCGCCCAGGTACACGCCGTAGGTCATCTTCTGGTAATGCGGGTAGTTCTGCTTGGAGCTGGACAGCACTTCACTGAGGTAGTATACTGGGCGCTGCACACTTTTGCCTTCTTCTTCTCGTTCCACCACAATCACCACACTGACCACTCGGTTGGTAGCAGCAATGTACAGCAGCATTGGCTCCTTGGGTAGCGGACTAGCCAGGATGGGAGCGCTGCCCAGCATTGCCTTCAGCTCATTGAACGCCACATCTGCTTGCGGAGTCCAGACGAACTTGTCACTTTTCTTCATCAGCTGGTACAGAGGCAGGGCCTTCTCGCCCATTTGGCCCAGGAAACGACTCAGAGATGCCAAACAACCAGTGAACTTCTGCACATCCTTCAGGGATCTCGGCAAAGACATGCTCTCAATAGCTTTTATCTTTGAAGGATTGGCTTCAATGCCCCGACTAGACACCAGGAAGCCGAGTAGCTTGCCAGCCGGGACGCCAAAGGTGCATTTACTCGGGTTCAACTTCATTTTATACTTGCGCAAGTTAGCGAAGGTTTCCTCAAGATCGGCAAGCAGAGTTTGTGTTTTATTCGTTTTGATGACAATGTCATCTACGTACACCTGCACATTCTTGCCGAGCTGGTTGTGCAAGCATTTTTGCATGCACCGCTGATAAGTGGCACCCGCATTTCACAACCCGAAACACATGACTCGATAGCAATAAGCCCCGTACGGGGTAATGAAGGCAGTCTTTATTTGATCAGCAGGATTGAGAGCTATCTGGTGAAAATCAGAGTAGGCATCTATGAAGGACAGCAGTTCACAACCAGCAGTGGAATCGATCACCTGATCGATGCGAGGTAGCGGAAAAGGATCCTTGGGGCATGCTTTGTTCAAGTCGGTGTAGTCGACACACATGCGCCATGCAGTAGCAGCTTTGGGGTCCTCCTTCTTCTTCTCGACCATGACCGGGTTGGCTAGCCAATCCGGATGCAGCACCTCCATGATGAAATTGCTTATCAGCAGCTTGGTGATCTGGTCACCAATGGCCTTCCTTCTCTCATCTCCGAAACGGCGCATAGCCTGCTTCACTGGTTTGGCGTCACGACGCACATGTAACGAGTGCTCAACCAACTCCCTCGGGACTCCTGGTAAATCTTCATTGGACCAGGCGAACACGTCCCGATTCTCACGGAGGAAGTGGATGAGCTCGCTTTCCTATTTCTCCGCCAACCCGGAGCCAATGATGGCTACGCGGTCGGGGAACTCAGGGTCGACCTGGACCTTCTTTGTCTCTTGAGATGCCTGGAACGCGGTCCCGTGCTGGGTACTCGGCACGCCCTGCGCACCAGCTTGCGCGGATTGCGCCATAGCCACCACCTCGTACATCTTTTTCTTCTCGGCAGCAATCACCATGGACTCCGCCAACTGAGAACCAACAGAGGCACACTCCATGGACTTCTTGTAATCACCAGCGATGGTAATCACGCCATTGGGACCAGGGATCTTCATCTTCAGATATGCCGTGTGGGTAGAGGCCATGAACTTGCTCAGAGCAGGCCTGCCGAGTAGGGCATGGTAGGGGCTCTGGTGATCAACCACCTCGAACTGCGGGCTCTCTGTGCGGCAGTTCTCCCTGGTGCCGAATAGCACATCTATCCACACTCGGCCAATCAGGTTGCACGAGACTCCCGGCACAATGCCATGGAAGGTGGTCTTGCTAGGTAGCAGCATGTTCTCGGCCAGACCAAGCTTCTCGAGTGTGTCTCTGTACACAATGTTGATGCTGCTGCCATTATCGATCAGTACCTTGCTGAACCTCACATTCTTCTCGGGACCCAAGAAGGTAGGATCCAGCACCAAGGCGTAGCTACCCGGGTTGGGCATCACCTTGGGATGATCTACTCGGGACCACGTGATCTCTTGGTTGCACCAATGCATATAGTGAGGGACAGCAGGGATCACAGCATTGACCTCCATGGCACGCCTGTGCTGTGATTGCTTGTCGGCAGGCTCAGAAGTGAAGATCATGTAGCTCTCGTGGTGTTCTTGGTACTGGTTGCGGCCTCCACCCTCATTGTTGCCGTTGTTGTTGCCCTGGTAGTTGTTGTTGCCTCTGTTGTTATTGCGGTTGTGGTTGTTGTTGTTGTTGTTGCGGTAGCTCTCATTGTTGAAGTGGCGATTGACTCCTAAAGCCACTTGGTTCACGTTTTCTCTTCTCGGAAACACTGGAGGCCGAACTGCGGGTGCGCGAGCAGCCTGCACATTGGCATTTGCAGCTGGCAGAGGAGGAGGAGGAGGCAAGCCTTCATTCCTGATCAGATCCCACCACTCGCATTGCCGGGTAGTGTGGTTAGCAGGCCTCGAGGGGTGCTGAGTATGGAAACTGCATGGGCCATCCCTCATGTCGTCGAAGACGAACTTCCTTGTCGGTTCCGAGTTGCCGCTACCCGACTGAGGAGCGCGGTATGGTTTCTTGTTGCCTTGGCCCTGGTTCTGGTTCTGCCCGTAGGCTCCAGCAGGTTTTTGCCTTTGGCTGCCCCCAGCTCCAACAGCCACTGCATTCACTTCCTCAGGGTCATTACCGAGTATCTATTCGGTCACCCCTGCGCTTGTTGCGGAACTCGTTGCGCTTGTTGCTGTTGAAGTTTCTTCTCGGCTCGGAGGAATCCATCAGGGGCTGAGTAGGGTCACCGAGTGCGTACTGATCCGCAATCTTGATGGTCTCCGCCAGAGTGTTTGGCATCTCCCTCTGTAACCTTTGCCACAACATACTGCCATGTCTGCAACCCTGCGCAAACCAAGTGATGGCTTGGGCCTCGTTCACACCTTTGCAGGTGTTCTGCAATGTGCTCCACCGAGTAAGGTACTCGCGGTCTGTCTCATCTTCTCGCTGTTTGCAGGCTGACAACCGCTGCGGCCTATTCGGCCTCTTGTAAGTGCTAGTGAAGTTGCTGATAAAGGCTTCCGAGAAATCTAGCCAGCAATTGATGCTGTTCTTGGGCAAATTGTTGAGCCAAGTGCGAGCTGGACCCTCTAGCATCTGCGGAACGTACCGCACTGCCCATCTCCGGTTGCCGTTCGCGATATGAACCGCGGTGACATAGTCATTGAGCCAATCCTCCGGCTTGGTGCTACCATTGTAGCTCTTGGTGCCCCTTGCGAGCTGGAAGTTCTTCACGGAAGGCTCGTTCATGATGCATGGGCCAAAGCACTCAGGGCCAGGAGGCCCCGTGTTCTCGAGCCGTGCAGATAGACTGATCCGGTCCAACTGATGCCTTGCATCTCCAGGCGCCAGCACGCGCTCGCCCACACGATCCAGGATGTCATAGCCAGCCAAACCCATGGCCGAATAGCCATCATCATATCTATCCACCTGCACAGCTGCGGGCTGCTCCACCGGGTTGGCGGCTGGCGCCACCGCACGCGGCTGCTGCCTCTGCCGAGTAGGCTGAGCAACTGGATGCTGAGAAGGGCCTGGGCGCTCTCCATCTCGGGCCTGGCTTTGAGCTTTATGGGCTTGAAAGCCTGCTCCTGCAGTGTTGTGTTTCTGACCAGACTGTCGCGGCATAGCGAGCTGTTTCGCGGCGACAGCCGGGTCGTACACCTGCATCTGCCTACCCTTGCCGGAATGCCCACTCCGGCTTCTCTCACGGCTAGGATGCGGTGATGAAGCCTGATCGTTAGATCTAGCCACGTGCAAGTGCACCACCTGAGAAGCTCCAGCACCCGGGTTGGCTTTCCGGAACTCGTCATTCTACCTAGCAGCCTCTAGCACCAGCTCGTTTAGCCTCTCCTGCTGCCTAACGCGCGCGTCGCCAGCTAGATGCGGCAACTCGGCAGCTACGGCCTCAGCAGCTCTAAGTGTTTTGGCGGGTGTGCTGTATCTGGGTCTAGTGGAGGTGTTTGCGGTGGCGGACTGACTGGGAGCCTCTACAACCGTTGCCATCTCGGCGCCTAGGTTGCGACGCGTAGCACCTACTTTGCTAGCTCTCCGAACAACCGGTGTAAAACCGTGAGCCTTGTTGTACTCAATCTGATCTAGGCTAAGCTCTAGCCTAATCTTCTCCAACTCCGCCTGCTCGGCGAGTAGCTCCTGGCGCTGCCGGTTGAGCTGCGCCTTCATGGTCAGGAGCTCGAGATCAGTGGGAGGCGGCATACCCGTCCACGCAGCAGACGCAGGGATTGTCGGAGTAGTGGAAAGGGGAAGGTTGCACTCCTTCTCGTAGGGCTTGTGCGTCTTCCCGCCAGCACTCGGGCCAGCGAGATCCTCGATGGCGCCCGCAGCGGTAGCGGCCGCGCCCTTCCCGGCGTCAGCAACAGGGCCGGTCATCATCACCTCCGCGACGTCCGCAGAGCGGCCCACCGGCCTCCCGCGTGCAGCGATGACGGCGGGGGGATCCTCCGCGACGTGCACCAGCTCGGGGTACTCGCGGTCGATGACGGTGGCGACGTAGACGAGGTGCGTGCCGAAAGAAAGCACCGAGCCGCCCTCCGGCATGGCCCTGCCGCCGAAATCGCCGGCGTTGTCGATGACGAAGTCGAAGGAGCCGAATCTGTGGACGAGGCCGCAAACCACGCGCTCTCCGGTAGCAGAAATCGATCCCGTCCGAACGGAAACTCCAGCCAGCGCCGCTGGTTGCCCCACGGTGGGCACCAACTGTCGTGGTGGTGTCACGGCAGATGCCATAGGATGGATAAAGTTGTGGGGACGAAGGACGCTGGAGGCGCTCGGGGAGGGATCACGCGACGAGTAGCCGCGTGAAGTATGGAACAAGCACCGCAAACAACACGACCTACCCAGGTTCAGGGCCCTCGTGAGGAGGTAAAACCCCTACTCCTGCCTTTCTCTCTGTATATTAGTGTCTCTCCGAGTAGCCACAGTACAAATGTTCTTGCTACCGAGTAGCCACCCTTCTCTCTACGTGAGGAACTAGGTCAAGAATGTGAACCGGTTCTAGGATCCCTCGCGCATGAGGGGGCAGGGCACCTTATATACTCGGTGCCCAGCCGGATACAGCCAAATACAAACAGATGTCGACATAGTGTGCACACCGTCCTTCTTCTGAGCTTCCGCTGACAGCTTTGGCTTCTAAGTTTGTCCGGTGCGGAAAGTCGTTGGGCAAAACCAAGTAACCGATATGTTATCACTGCCACGAACACAGAGTAGGTCCCCCCTATCCTGCGACGCCCTGCTGCCACACTGTCGCTGTCAGGCATGCCGTCCTCAGATGATCAGTTCCGTGAACAGTGCCAAAGTACGGACCCGGGATACGCGGGATTCTGTGTCAGAACGGCTCCTTTGACTTCTGGCCCGAGTAGGATCCCGCCATTTCTACTCGGGCCAACTCTTCTACTCGGAGGAACGTAACTTCCTTGATTCGTCCTTCTGGCCATCTATGTGTAGGACCGAGTAGCAGTCGACCGGGTAGCAAGTACCGGGTAGCCGGCTACTCGGCCAAACATCCTTTTCTGATTTTGTCCTTGGCACTTGCCTTTACCCTACTCGGGGGTAACCCCCCGACATCGACGATGTCGACCCTTGGATAGAAGAGCACAAAACCGCGATAAAAAACAGTGCTCGCAGGCCGATGACGGAAGATGAGATATTTAGAGCACACAACTCCTCTTTCGCGACATGGTTCAAGAATCAGATTGATGCTGATCCCCCGCCAATGACATGTCAGAAAGATAAAATTGTATTGGCCTTGTCATATGGCCCTGCGCACAATCTGATGACTTATCAAGTATGCAACATCAATGGGTACACATTCTACACGGAGGAAAGAGACAAAAGTAGCGACTATCAAAACTCGTCTATAACGATGGAATCTTACACGGGCGAAGAGATTAGAAGATACTACGGAAAGATCGAGGAAATCTGGGAGCTTGACTATGTTGGGGTAAAGCTGCCGATGTTCCATGTCAGATGGGCTACAAACGTCACGAAAGAAGACGAATATTTCACCACTATGTCGATGTCTGAAGCCAACAAACCCAAGTCCAAGAACCCCACCGCGCAAAATGAGCCCTCGGTATTGGCTAAGCACGTGGAGCAATGCTTCTTCATAACCGACCCGGCAAAGCCTAGTCCCGTTGTCGTAAGGAGAGGAAAAAGGGCCCTCGTCGGAATGGATGGATTCGCTGATGAGAAGGACTTCGACGGCTTAGTCGGAGACCCGATGATGGAAGAACCCGGTGAAGACGATGCACCATACACCACAAGAAGAAGCAGGACCACACTACCTAGGGCAGGTCTTCCATTCACAAGAAGAAGTCACGATATGGCGGTCACGTATTCAACATCGACCAAGAAAGGCAAGAGTAAGATTGTGACGAAAGGTTGAGAGAGGGAAATACTCGCGATATGTGCGATATAACATGCTAATAGCTACTATGTACAATGTGTTTTCAGAGAGAAACACTTGCGGTATCTCGCTAAATCAATCTATTTACGCTCGATGCGACACTAAATATTTTTGCACATGCTAACTTTCATATGTATGTAATTTTTAAGTGAAAAACAATGTGGGAGCCCCATATAATAGCATTCGTATTGCTCGATGTGTCCCGGGCCAGGGTGGGCTGTCTAATTTAGAAAATCTTAGCACAAGCGCATCTGCGAGAATATGCACCTGGGGTAAACTTTATCACAGACGCATTTGAAAGAACATGCGCCTGGGCTAATGCTATGTGGGCCCGCGCAAACCAAAACCCTACGAATTTTAGCGCAGGCGCATTTTCTAGGTTATGCGCCTGGGGTATGGCTCTGTGGGCCCGCGCATAACAGGGCATCGAGCCAAGCACATTGGAACCGGTTTGTGATACAAACCGGTTCTAAAGGGTCTGTCCCCTGGGCCCCTCCCTGCAGCAAATGGCCGCAAGTCCTTTAGGACCGGTTTGTATCACAAACCGGTTCTAAATGTTAGCGCATGCGCATTTATTGGTTATGCACCTGGGGTATGGCTCTGTGGGCCCGCGCATAACAAAGCGCTACGAACTTTAGCGCAGGCGCATTTTGGTTCTGTTCGCCTGGGGTAAATGATAGCGCAGGCGCATATCACTCGTTTTGCGCCTGGGGTAAGTCCTCGCTCTGCGCTAACCCCCAGCCCGCACACTTCCTTTCTCTCTCGCGCATAACAGATCGGCAGTTTCCCCCAAACCGCACGTCGCCGTCGTCTCTCTCATCGCACGCCGCCGTCGTCATTGTCGAGCAACAGGAGGAGGAGCGGGAGCAGCAGCAGGAGGAGGAGCAGGAGCAGCAGGGGAGGAGGAGCGGGAGCAGCAGGGGAGGAGGAGCGGGAGCACCCCGCGCGCCGTCCCTCTCATCATCATCGTCCATGCCGGCCGTCATCACCCACGCCGCCGTCGCCCACGCCCACGCCGCCATCGCCCACGCCCACGCCAAACCCAGGTCAGCCCCCCCTCTTCCAAGCCCAACGCCCGGGTGTTCTTCCCCATCCCATCCCTTGTGCGTTCTGTGGCTCCATCCCTTGTGTTCTTCCCCATACCAAATGTTCTTTCCCATGAACTGCACAGCACGATAATTATACCTTGAATATGATCAATGACTTGAATACTAGGAAAAACAACTCAGGATCAATTAATATTTAGGTAAATGAACTGCAGGACCTTTTACTGTATCAGCCATGCTTGACATCAATGAAACTGCAGCAACTCTCTCTTCCTGTATCCAAATGCACTAACCAATTTTAGTATCATGTGCCATACACATGCATAAAAAGAACCAATCAATAGTAGACCATGTTGGCTTTTACATCCAATTGGAAATGTGAAATGGTTATTAGCGAGGGAATACATAAAAGATCACCTTTGGTCTTAAAACGCTAGCAAAGATAATACCTGTAAGCTATTATGCCCAGACCAAGCAAAAAATAGATTATAATATGTTCCATCTTCAATATGGAAGATAATACCTGGGAGCTAATTGCTGCAGCCAATATGGAAGTTTTTTTGACATGATATATGAATTTCCTGGGAGTTTTTGTGCCATGTGATGACAGCAATGCAAGAAACTGTTTTTGTGGCCATGTGTGCATTCAATTTATGTTGCAGGTACATTGAGTGCCAATGTTTTGCCGGAACGTTGATTCATTTCCGTTCCGGCGAATTTCTGGCACTCCGGCATGACCATTTATAGCCGAGGTCATGCCGAATTTTTCCGGTGACTAACCTAGTATACGTTTTGTATACTGCTAGCTAGGCATGTCTTCTTCTACTACGGATCCGGCTTTATTGGACCACTACATCCTTATGGCCCGAGAGTCGCAAGAGGAAGAGAGAGCCAATGATGGCGGTGACGATCGGATGCAAACTGACTAGCCCCCCGATGTCGAGCCCCACAATGATGATGGGCTCACCGGTGGCGAGGAGGAAACCACTAATAGTGGCGCCGGGGGTCCCTCAGGGAGCAGCACGACGGGAAAGAAGCGTCGGCAGTGAGCTCCGAACAAGGTCGGCAACGTTCGAGAGAAATTCACGGAGGTGGATCCTTCCAGTGGCACGCCTGTGATGCCATTGGACCTTGTGAAGGGGTACTTCCTCCAACTTGGCGCGATCCTTCGAGACATCGTCAATGTGAACGAGCCGACTCTCAAGAAGAAGCCAACTCTGCGCGCCCAACTCATCTCGAGGCTGCACGCGGTACGAGTTCCCTCCCCCTACAACAACGAGAATCTGAAGGGCAACCTGGTGAACAAACTCGCCCTCACTACATTCACCAAAGCCCTGAGCAATTACAAGACTATGGTGAGGGCGATGATTAGGGAATCGACACCATTCGAAGAGATCCATCGCCACTTCCCGCGGATTACGCCCGATGACTTCAAGACTTTCCTAGATAACCAGTCGCTTGATTTCACTAAGAATCAAATGGACTTGGGGAAGGACCTAGCGTCTAAGAACATCGGTCACCACAATCTCGGCTGTCGTGGCTACGACGGGAAGGAGCCAGTTTGGGCAAAAGAGGACTAGGCCTACATTGAAAAAGGGATTGAGAACCCTTAAGCCAAGTATGCCCATGACCCGCATTTCCAGAAATTCATGAGGTCGAGGTACAGAAAAGTAACTCCGACCGGGGAACTTGTCTCGGACCCGAAGATGGTGGAGGGTGTTATTTTGGTCACGGACAATAGCGTGAAGAATGTTGAGAAGCTAGTGGTAAGAAATTTACCATTTCATGCAACTCATCATCATCAAGTCCATGATTTCATTCTAGTATGAAACCATTTCTAAACCGTTCATATGTTGCTTCTGCAGCTAGAAGAACAACAACTTGAATCTTCCTCGTCGCAGACGTCGACGGCCAAAGTCGCGTGGGATAAGCCTTTCATCAGGGGGGTACAACAAGGCAAAGAGCCAGGACCCTCTGAAAAGGCCGCACTTAGGCAGTATCACCGGCGGCGGACTTAATAAGAAGCACGCCAACTATGGCTTGGCTGAGCCCAGCACTAAGGAGTCGTGGGCGGCGAAGAAGAGCGAGGAGACGGAGGCGCTGAAGAAGAAGGTCCATGACTTGGAAACAAACATGGAGAAGAAGATTGAGAAAATTGTTGGGGAAAAGATGAATGCGCTCATCCCTGCCGTATTTGAAAAAATATGTGGCTACATCGCCGGGGGCTCACAGGGGCCGTTACCGACGTTCAACATACCGTCGATGTTGGTCGTGCCCGCCGCGGCCGCCGCCGGTGGTCCGTCGACGTCGGCCGTGCCTGTCGCCCCTGCCGTGCCCGACGCGCCTGCCCCCGATGGACCGTCGGCCGTGTCCGGCGCGGCCACCACCCCGTTGCTCGACGAGCACACCATCACCTGTGGTCCGTCGACGTTAGCCGAGCTCAATACCCTGACCGTCTCAAGCTGTAGCCAGTTCAATATAACCCTACTCTCTGACCTATCCATGCATGTTATCGTAGGCTGACTCGACGGGTTGCACCTTCCTGCTAAAAGTGGGCAGCGAGTTGAAGGATGTTGCAAAGGGGAGCATCTTGCAGCCACTATCCCGCAAGTACCACTACAGAGATATACCGGCCAACGAGCTTCGGGTTCGCGTCGATCTGGTGCTACCGGGATTCGAGAACTTTTATCCTCCTAATCAACCCGCCGATGCCGACAGCGAGCTGAATCTCGGCCAACTGGACAATCAAATCTTGCTATAGCCGAAAGCCCTTATTCGGCTGAACACGACGTCAGGGTCGGCGCCAAGCCAAGCCATGACCGTCACTACTACACCGGTTGCGCCCGCGGCAAGCCAACAAGACAAGGTCCAACATGGCAATGTCCTCTCTCCACCTCCGGTGGATCCTCCTCCTCCCGAGCACGAGACGTCCAATGACGAGCAACATCACGAGCATGAGACCCATGACGACTACATGGATATTGAACTTGCTCCCATTGACGATTTCATAAATCAGTGTAACACCTGGGGTGTTACCTGTTTGTTTTTTTGCTTGCATCATATGCATCACATTGCATTGCACCATGTTTGCATCACAACTGGAAATTTCAAAAACAATTTAACTTCCACCCCTTGCTCAAAACTTCCAATTTCAAACTTGCAACCAAAACCCCTCAATTGTTTTTCCACTGGTTGAATTTGTTTTAATCAACTTGTCTGCTACTAAATTTTTCCATGTTATCAAAACCCTAATGGCAAATTGAATTTCAAATAAAATCATAGTTGTTATGATCCAAAATTGAGGTTTAAAAAATTAAATTCTTGCAAAACAAATTTCTTCAATAATGTTTGCATAAGGGTTTGAACTTATTAAATGGAATTTGCCTATTTCCAAAATTTTCCAAATCAAACATTGTTTGAATTTCACCTAAAACCTTTGAACCAAATTAAATATCCAAATTTGTGAAACAATGTTTAACTTTTGCCTTAATTATTTGTTTTGGAATTATCACAAATAAGTCCTAAACCCTAACCCTTTTCTATCCCTCTTTTATTCTTTACAAAAATCAACTAATAGGAAAAATCTAAAGCAAAAAAAAAAGAAGGAGAGAGGGCAGCCCCATCCTCTTTTTTTTCCCAAAGCCCACTCCTTTCTTTCTTCTCTCCCAAGCCCTTTTACCTTTCTGGCCCACCCCCTCTCTCTGTTTGTCATCTTCCTCAACTGTACGACAGAACCAGAACCCTCTGATCCCCCTCCACCCCCTGGATGAGCTGCCGTACCTGGCATCCCCCTCCTTAAGTACCCACCTACCTACCTAGCCTAACCCTAGCCTACTCCTTCCTCCTCCTGCGCCTCCAACCCCATCTTCCCCTTCGTCTAGATCCTGCTGCTACTGAACTCTGCACCCCTGTCAGGAAACCACAGAACACCACCGTAGCTCCACCTAGCTCCCCTAGCTCCGATCACCCTGGCCACCTCGAGGCGCCTCCGAGGAGGAAAATGGAACCGCCGCGTCTCCTGGACCTCACCGCCCCCCTCGCCGCTTGCTGGTAGCCATGGGGTGGACCGCGCCGTCGCCTCCCTCTCCGTCGACCGAGCCTCGACAGCAGAACCCGGTGAGCCCCCGATCGCCTCCTCCTTTCCCCTGTTCGCCTCCACCCTTCACCCCATCGCACCACTGCACGTCTCCGCGAGGCCCGCACGAGCACCGAACACCGGCGTCGCCGCGAGCACCCCACAGCAGCTCGCCGGCGAGCAGCTCCTTCTCTGTCCGCCGCGCGCTGTCTGTTTTGTCCGTCAGGTAGCTAGCTGTCGAGGTTCAGTTAAAGTGCAGGAACAAAATTCAGTTAACATCGCTGGGCTGCCTCTTATTCCAACCAACCTGTATCCAATCACAACTTCAGCAGCACCCCAGTGGCTACGGCCCAGTTCCGCGCGGGTGAGGTCCCGAGCTCGAATCTCCTTGGCCGCACGGAGGCCAACACCTTTTTGTGAATTTCTTCCACCACGCGCGCACGGGCCCACTGGTCATAGACCGTGGTTGCCGCGTGGATCTCACACGCGCCCGTGTGGCTGCCAGCCTGGCCCTGGCCCACGCGTCATAGGGCCTGGGTAGATCTGCGAGGTGCACTTCTTTTTTTTCTGTCCTCTGTTTTCGCGCACCAGCCCCTGGCAGCACTTTTCCCTCACAAACAGGTCCCTGGTCTTTTGCAAATAAGCCTAAAACTTCAACAGCTCATAACTTTCAAACCATAAATCCAAATAATACAAATTTTATATGTATTCCACTCCAAATTTCCTGTACTTTTCAAATATGCCATTTGTTTTCTGTTTTGAATTTTCAAAATGCAATTTAAATTTGAATTCAAATAATTCAATTGTAATTTGCAACAATTCTTAAATAATTCATACTATTTCCAAATAAGGCAAATAAAATATGTTTTCCATACCATTTTGAATACCCTATTCAAATATAATTTTTGTTTCCTGGTTTGAATAATTTAAAATGCCTAAACAATTTAATCTTGTTTAAATTCAATTAAAACTTGTTTAATATTGTTTAATTCCTAATTAAATAATCCTAATTCCAATTTCAAAATGTGAAACATGTAATCCAACTAAAATTTGATAACCTTTTCAAATATCAACTTTGTTATTTGTTTTGAACATTTTAAATGGGTGAAAACAACAAGTATTTGTGTGTCACCTTTAAGGCACCCAAAATTCCCTAAGTTAATAATAAAATTCTAAATTGCTACACCCTATTTTAATTTGATTCTAATGTTGTTATTTTGCTGTTTCCCTTTTGCATGCATCATGCTAATCCACCTTCACCTGTTGATTAGTTGGAAAACAAATAATTTAACCATAATTCATGGGCTTTTCATATGCAACTCAAATTGCATATGGGTCCCTTTAAATCTGTTTATCTTGTCAACTAGTTTATTTCTATGCATCAGTTAAATTGTCATGCATCCATGTCTTGATCATGCTGGATCTTTTGCCGTAGTAGTAATTTTTGCATCCGGTGTTTGTTCGAGGTTCATTGCTTCTTCCCGGATAGGACGTTGAGATGATGTGAGCAACGACAAGTTCTGCTACCTTGCGGGATCTCAGGCAAGTATACTCACTTGATGCCATATGGCTGCCTTTCATCACTTGCTACCGATTCTTTCCGTTGATTCTTTTCTGCTAGCCTTAGTAGTAGTTGTTTCTGTTACGAACCCATCACATGAATCCCTTAACCTTGATATTGCCTCACCTCCATACCTACAGCCATTGCTTGTGCCTGTTCTTATCTAGCATGCTTAGGGTTGCTTTTGCTCGAGCCTGTTGTCGGTTACTTCTTTTACTATCGTGCTATTATTATCTGTTATCGTACCGGGGGCTCGAATGTTAATCAATCAATCCTGTTAATGCTGCTATTAATAATAACTTGATGATAAGGCACCGGCAGGAGGCCCTTTGTGGTTTTGAGGCCTGCTAGTGTCGACCCTAATAGGAAAAGGGTCTTGTCTACTGATCCATGATGAGCGCACTACCCGCATGTGGGAAGCGAGTATGGGCGCCCCCCTCAACTGACTCGATTCACATCTCGTCCAAATCGCCGTACTAGTTCGGGTGTTCCATTTGCTGCATCATATGCAGGTACGAACCCTTGGCGCCAGGGTGGAACTTTTGTAGTCGGCATTTAGGGCGGCGTGGTCTTCCAGTGCTATGAGGGACCTCCTTTTCTTTGGGGGGCTCGATTAGCCGCGCACGCACAGCACGCGGTGCTTTGGGCTTGATGCGAAGAAGGGTTGGTTGTGTAGAGTACCTCGCTTGGTGGGTTAGCTCCCCATCTGGCGGGTTATTCTTGCGTGTACGGCTAAATTGGTGCAACCCTGCAGGGATAATCTTCTCGAGAAGCCGTGTTTTCCGCGGTTATGGATTACTTGGTGAAAGTACTGGCTAACAAGTACTCAGGACAACTTAAACCTAATGATTAACAACCTTTCACCCAATGATTAACAACTTGACTAGTAATAGGCTTATTGACACAATAATCTGAACCATCATTAACTCAACTGTGTGAGTTATCCTCGGATTGCTTCTTTAGATAAGGGGCGAGATCCAGGATGGGTTTGTTTGGATTTACTTTCCGTTGGTTACAACACTCGATCTTATCTCCTTTCGGTTAGCCGGAAGTTGTAGTATCTATCTGTAGTTGGTTAGTGCAGCCTGCTGTCGCTTATTTGCAATAACCCCCTTCCTTTCCGTTGATCCTAAAGTATTTGTATCTTGTGATGACTGGCTACGCCGGTATTCTTGTGAGTATGGGTTTTATCCCCCTTGCCAGTACTTAACCGTACTGACCCACGAATCTCTTTCGTGGCTGCAAATTCCAACTTGCAGTCAACAGGTTTGAAGTCTGACGACGTTAGCTTGGGAATCCCTCCGGCTTGGCCTGGGCAGGGATTGGACGCCTTCGGTGATCTTCAGGACTCTTAGTCCAATTTGTATCTTGTCCGTAGCCGGACGTTTGTTTCTTCCGCTGTTATTTGGATCTTTGTAATGTATCAGTTGTATCCCTGGATCGTTGAGTCATCTTGTATCTTTCTGATTCTGTTGTAATTGTGGATTATTCGTGAACTATTGTAATGTTATCATAAATGGCAACCTGGAATCGGTTATTATGTGGATTTTGGCGGGAATGCTGAAATCTGCATAGTGCCCGATCTCGGGGCGTCACAAATGGTATCAGAGCCTTGGTTCCAATTCCCGATATTGTTTCGATACGAATGGTTATCGAAGCAACGGGTCCACAAAGCCTGTAGGTTAACCTCGCTAACGGTCGTTGTTTCTAGAGTGTCAAAAACTATTTCTGCTAAATTATTTTGGAAAACATCTCAATAGGATTCTTGTTTTCTCCTTATCTCTATTCTGTTTCCCCTCCCATCTTATTTGTTTCGGAGTCTTCCCCCTTGTCTATCTTTCAAAGTGTTAGGATCCTACGTGGGTGGACGTTTTCTGAGCCCTTAACCTAATAGGTTCGATCATCGGAAGTTTCCTGGTGGAAGAATATCGTCATCACTCCTAGCAAGAATCCCTTGTTAGTGGTGTCGAGAAGCCCTTGTTAGTGGTGTCGAGGAGATCAACTGGAAGCACGAAGAATCGACAGTCGAACTTCTTTCCCCTCCCGGGTTAGCAGGTGGATTGTGAGGGCGCAATCCCTTGTTAGTGGTGTCGTCTGTAACACCTGGGGTGTTACCTGTTTGTTTTTTTGCTTGCATCATATGCATCACATTGCATTGCACCATGTTTGCATCACAACTGGAAATTTCAAAAACAATTTAACTTCCACCCCTTGCTCAAAACTTCCAATTTCAAACTTGCAACCAAAACCCCTCAATTGTTTTTCCACTGGTTGAATTTGTTTTAATCAACTTGTCTGTTACTAAATTTTTCCATGTTATCAAAACCCTAATGGCAAATTGAATTTCAAATAAAATCATAGTTGTTATGATCCAAAATTGAGGTTTAAAAAATTAAATTCTTGCAAAACAAATTTCTTCAATAATGTTTGCATAAGGGTTTGAACTTATTAAATGGAATTTGCCTATTTCCAAAATTTTCCAAATCAAACATTGTTTGAATTTCACCTAAAACCTTTGAACCAAATTAAATATCCAAATTTGTGAAACAATGTTTAACTTTTGCCTTAATTATTTGTTTTGGAATTATCACAAATAAGTCCTAAACCCTAACCCTTTTCTATCCCTCTTTTATTCTTTACAAAAATCAACTAATAGGAAAAATCTAAAGCAAAAAAAAAGAAGGAGAGAGGGCAGCCCCATCCTCTTTTTTTTTTCCCAAAGCCCACTCCTTTCTTTCTTCTCTCCCAAGCCCTTTTACCTTTCTGGCCCACCCCCTCTCTCTGTTTGTCATCTTCCTCAACTGTACGACAGAACCAGAACCCTCTGATCCCCCTCCACCCCCTGGATGAGCTGCCGTACCTGGCATCCCCCTCCTTAAGTACCCACCTACCTAGCTAGCCTAACCCTAGCCTACTCCTACCTCCTCCTGCGCCTCCAACCCCATCTTCCCCTTCGTCTAGCTCCTGCTGCTACTGAACTCTGCACCCCTGTCAGGAAACCACAGAACACCACCGTAGCTCCACCTAGCTCCCCTAGCTCCGATCACCCTGGCCACCTCGAGGCGCCTCCGAGGAGGAAAATGGAACCGCCACGTCTCCTGGACCTCACCGCCCCCCTCGCCGCTTGCTGGTAGCCATGGGGTGGACCGCGCCGTCGCCTCCCTCTCCGTCGACCGAGCCTCGACAGCAGAACCCGGTGAGCCCCCGATCGCCTCCTCCTTTCCCCTGTTCGCCTCCACCCTTCACCCCATCGCACCACTGCACGTCTCCGCGAGGCCCGCACGAGCACCGCACACCGGCGCCGCCGCGAGCACCCCACAGCAGCTCGCCGGCGAGCAGCTCCTTCTCTGTCCGCCGCGCGCTGTCTGTTTTGTCCGTCAGGTAGCTAGCTGTCGAGGTTCAGTTAAAGTGCAGGAACAAGATTCAGTTAACATCGCTGGGCTGCCTCTTATTCCAACCAACCTGTATCCAATCACAACTTCAGCAGCACCCCAGTGGCTATGGCCCAGTTCCGCGCGGGTGAGGTCCCGAGCTCGAATCTCCTTGGCCGCACGGAGGCCAACACCTTTTTGTGAATTTCTTCCACCACGCGCGCACGGGCCCACTGGTCATAGACCGTGGTTGCCGCGTGGATCTCACACGCGCCCGTGTGGCTGCCAGCCTGGCCCTGGCCCACGCGTCATAGGGCCTGGGTAGATCTGCGAGGTGCACTTCTTTTTTTTCTGTCCTCTGTTTTCGCGCACCAGCCCCTGGCAGCACTTTTCCCTCACAAACAGGTCCCTGGTCTTTTGCAAATAAGCCTAAAACTTCAACAGCTCATAACTTTCAAACCATAAATCCAAATAATACAAATTTTATATGTATTCCACTCCAAATTTCCTGTACTTTTCAAATATGCCATTTGTTTTCTGTTTTGAATTTTCAAAATGCAATTTAAATTTGAATTCAAATAATTCAATTGTAATTTGCAACAATTCTTAAATAATTCATACTATTTCCAAATAAGGCAAATAAAATATGTTTTCCATACCATTTTGAATACCCTATTCAAATATAATTTTTGTTTCCTGGTTTGAATAATTTAAAATGCCTAAACAATTTAATCTTGTTTAAATTCAATTAAAACTTGTTTAATATTGTTTAATTCCTAATTAAATAATCCTAATTCCAATTTCAAAATGTGAAACATGTAATCCAACTAAAATTTGATAACCTTTTCAAATATCAACTTTGTTATTTGTTTTGAACATTTTAAATGGGTGAAAACAACAAGTATTTGTGTGTCACCTTTAAGGCACCCAAAATTCCCTAAGTTAATAATAAAATTCTAAATTGCTACACCCTATTTTAATTTGATTCTAATGTTGTTATTTTGCTGTTTCCCTTTTGCATGCATCATGCTAATCCACCTTCACCTGTTGATTAGTTGGAAAACAAATAATTTAACCATAATTCATGGGCTTTTCATATGCAACTCAAATTGCATATGGGTCCCTTTAAATCTGTTTATCTTGTCAACTAGTTTATTTCTATGCATCAATTAAATTGTCATGCATCCATGTCTTGATCATGCTGGCTCTTTTGCCGTAGTAGTAATTTTTGCATCCGGTGTTTGTTCGAGGTTCATTGCTTCTTCCCGGATAGGACGTTGAGATGATGTGAGCAACGACAAGTTCTGCTACCTTGCGGGATCTCAGGCAAGTATACTCACTTGATGCCATATGGCTGCCTTTCATCACTTGCTACCGATTCTTTCCGTTGATTCTTTTCTGCTAGCCTTAGTAGTAGTTGTTTCTGTTACGAACCCATCACATGAATCCCTTAACCTTGATATTGCCTCACCTCCATACCTACAGCCATTGCTTGTGCCTGTTCTTATCTAGCATGCTTAGGGTTGCTTTTGCTCGAGCCTGTTGTCGGTTACTTCTTTTACTATCGTCCTATTATTATCTCTTATCGTACCGGGGGCTCGAATGTTAATCAATCAATCCTGTTAATGCTGCTATTAATAATAACTTGATGATAAGGCACCGGCAGGAGGCCCTTTGTGGTTTTGAGGCCTGCTAGTGTCGACCCTAATAGGAAAAGGGTCTTGTCTACTGATCCATGATGAGCGCACTACCCGCATGTGGGAAGCGAGTATGGGCGCCCCCCTCAACTGACTCGATTCGCATCTCGTCCAAATCGCCGTACTAGTTCGGGTGTTCCATTTGCTGCATCATATGCAGGTACGAACCCTTGGCGCCAGGGTGGAACTTTTGTAGTCGGCATTTAGGGCGGCGTGGTCTTCCAGTGCTATGAGGGACCTCCTTTTCTTCGGGGGGCTCGATTAGCCGCGCACGCACAGCACGCGGTGCTTTGGGCTTGATGCGAAGAAGGGTTGGTTGTGTAGAGTACCTCGCTTGGTGGGTTAGCTCCCCATCTGGCGGGTTATTCTTGCGTGTACGGCTAAATTGGTGCAACCCTGCAGGGATAATCTTCTCGAGAAGCCGTGTTTTCCGCGGTTATGGATTACTTGGTGAAAGTACTGGCTAACAAGTACTCAGGACAACTTAAACCTAATGATTAACAACCTTTCACCCAATGATTAACAACTTGACTAGTAATAGGCTTATTGACACAATAATCTGAACCATCATTAACTCAACTGTGTGAGTTATCCTCGGATTGCTTCTTTAGATAAGGGGCGAGATCCAGGATGGGTTTGTTTGGATTTACTTTCCGTTGGTTACAACACTCGATCTTATCTCCTTTCTGTTAGCCAGAAGTTGTAGTATCTATCTGTAGTTGGTTAGTGCAGCCTGCTGTCGCTTATTTGCAATAACCCCCTTCCTTTCCGTTGATCCTAAAGTATTTGTATCTTGTGATGACTGGCTACGCCGGTATTCTTGTGAGTATGGGTTTTATCCCCCTTGCCAGTACTTAACCGTACTGACCCACGAATCTCTTTCGTGGCTGCAAATTCCAACTTGCAGTCAACAGGTTTGAAGTCTGACGACGTTAGCTTGGGAATCCCTCCGGCTTGGCCTGGGCAGGGATTGGACGCCTTCGGTGATCTTCAGGACTCTTAGTCCAATTTGTATCTTGTCCGTAGCCGGACGTTTGTTTCTTCCGCTGTTATTTGGATCTTTGTAATGTATCAGTTGTATCCCTGGATCGTTGAGTCATCTTGTATCTTTCTGATTCTGTTGTAATTGTGGATTATTCGTGAACTATTGTAATGTTATCATAAATGGCAACCTGGAATCGGTTATTATGTGGATTTTGGCGGGAATGCTGAAATCTGCATAGTGCCCGATCTCGGGGCGTCACAATCAGTTGGATGGCGAGAAGCCGGTTCCTCCGGAGTTACCCGCCAGAACTCTCCAGAAGAAGGTAGATGGCAGAGAGGGCGGTTCTTCTGAGTTACCCACCAGAAAACCGGATATCCAGAAGAAGCTAACCTATTCCCAAGAAACTCCCGAGGAGCAGAGGGCCTTTACGGCTCCACAGCCTACGCTGGTTACCCCGAATACACTCCGTGCTACGGCCGAGGAGGCGGTAAAACAAAGCGGCACTCCCATCTGCTTGAGGCCGAAGAAGAATCGGAAGAGGCCGGTAGCCAAGAAGAAGAAAGGTGGTGCCTCCTCTAGTAGCCATCCAACGGTCTCCCGAGTCCTGGACCGTTTGCCGCCCGCCGTCCCATGGAGGAAGGTGCATGAGATAGGTCAGCCGATGCTGCCGCCAGAGGTTGTCGCTGTCATGGGTGGTGACATGAGGACCATCCACGACGGGATTTTGTTTGAAGAGAATGAACTTCTACGTGAGAAACATCCCTCCTACCCGCTATACGTGGTCAAGGTGCCCCAATCCGTGGGCTTTGTGGATTCAAATCCCGCAGAGGTGTTCTTCATCAGATACTTGGGAAAGCTTGACCGAAGCATTGTCCGCCTGGTATCGCTCAGCATGGCGCACGATATGGTCATGGAGAATACCCCGCACATCGCGATTATGGACCCCTACTACATGAATGAGGACTACTTGCGGTCACATGCGGACCGGGTTCTTATCACGACTTACATAACGGGGTTTTTGATAGATAACAAGGATAAGAACGCCATTCTCATGCCATACTTTCCCATGTAAGTAGTCCTCTCCGCTTCACGTCGTTACATTCTTTCTAGAATCTCCTTAGTATTCCGATTGATGATATTGATGGCTTGTTTGAAATGTTCTGCGCAGAAACGGAGGATGCGTACTCATCGTCATGGAACCGCATTTGTCGCAATGCACTTATCTCGATGCGGGTAGGGCGGTGCAGAAGGACTACACCGACATAAGAGCTGTTCTTAATAGTGCCCTCAACGGCTTCGCCGCCGATTTAGGCAAGCCCCTAAAAAAGGAGAAAATAGTCCGAGGCGCCTACATGTGCACCCACATAACAAACTTCCCCTGCCTCAAGCAATCGGAGCAAGAATCTGAGTTGGAAGCTTGGTATGTCATCTTTCAGATGAGGGAGTACTTAAAGGATGCCCAACAGGCCCAGCTACCAAGTCATCTCCGAGAGCTGACCACAAAGATGGCCAACACCCCCGATGAATATGTGCGGGCTGAGTTCCGTCGCATCCAGCGGAGGATCTGCACGATACTCTCGTCGGATGTCATCACTCGGGGTGGCTTGTTCTTCCACGGCCACGCACCACCGAGCAACCGTGACATAGAAGCACACCTACGAGAGCAACGTGACACCCGGACATTCAACACGCTAGAAGGCGTTCGTCCGTTCCCGCCGAGACCATAGGATTGACAAAATGTTAGTATACACTTGCATCATATAACTTTTAGTCCTTTATTTGTTGTGTTTTATTCGTAAACCTTGATGCTTCTATTTTTTGATAGTTATTTGCGGTCTATTATCACTTTCGATGCTAAACTCGTATTTTTGTCCTATGCACAGATGACATGGTATGTTGTGTATGGTTGAGGCGGAAGCTCGATACGCCACTTACCTAGCGAGAGAGAAGACGGAGAAGACGAGGGCCCGGATGACCACCTTCGCCATCGCCGTGCTTATACTCCTTGTACTCCTAGTGGTTGATGCTACTTGTTGTTTTGCTTGTCTAGATAACTAAACTATCGATTTGTTTGAACTATGTGCACTCCTAGTGTTTGAACTATGCTTGTAACTAAACTATCGCTTCGATACTATTTGGTGATGATCGAGACTATTGTTCGAAACTATGTGTTGATGATCGAGAATATTTCTGTTATTTTGCTGTCATATTCATATTTATTTCTGTCAATTTGCTGTAATTCTGTTATTTTCGTTTCTTTTATTTTTTACACAGCAAAACCATACCCTAGGCGAATAATAAATCATACCCCAGGCAAATCTGTACCCCAGGCGCACAGTGCCTGTTCGCCTCAGGTAAAAGGCTTACCCCAGGCGCACAGGGCCAGTTCGCCTGGGGTATGTCAAGTTACCCAGGCGCACTTTGATGTTCGCCTGCGGTAAGTCATTACCGCTGGCGGGGTGGTCCCAGGCGAACTGCAATTCACCTGCGGTAGACTAATTTGGTGCGCCTGCGGTAGTCTTTTCCCTAGTAGTGCATGATAAGACACACGAGTCTAAAGATAGTGATACCGGGGCAACTCCCCAAGCTTGGAACAAGCTAAGGGAGTGCATGTTACCGATAGTGATTAAGCTTGATTCTTTGATGATCCTTGGATGGCCTCAATAGGGGTCAAGAAGTATTTGATTATGAGGCAAATATTAATATTTTCAGCTTCCAGTATTGCCACCCCAGCCTTAAGAACTCGATATTGCTCATAGAATTGGTTGGCGACCCGATGTGCATCAGCTACCACGGGTGATTTGTATGGGTCTCGGCCTTGAGGAACGTTTCCCTACACATCATGAGAGTAACTATGTTGAAGGTTAATTGATCCCACAAAGGTGGTATTGCTTGACGATGATCCTCCATGTTGGTGTGGTGCAGCTCTCCTGATCCCCTCCCTTTAAGTGGTTCTCCATATCTTATTTCCTCGCAGATATCTCTTCCTTTATAGCCCACTCTGTGAAAGTCCCTTGATTGATGTCTTGCTAAATCCGGCGACGGCAATGGGTAGCATCCTCCACACTTGAACTGAAAGAGGACATCTTGATCTGAAAGGTCTTGGCCCCCTGGCAGAAACAACTCGAAATCACAAGATACGATCCCGGGACGACCCGGGGAAGGGGGGAAAAAAGTTACGGAACGAAAGGAAGGTAAATGGTCGAAGCAGAGTCAGAGTCGGGCACCGGGGCCCCCAAGGGACCACCAGGCGCGACCAAGGAGCCCACTCCTGGGGCCCACCTGGTGTCTTCTGGCCCCTTTTTCGTGTCTAAATTTTTCTTATTTTCCAAAAATAGCAAATATAAAAAAATTATGGTATTTCGCGAAGGTTTTCTTGCCAAAACTGATACCTATTTCAATTCTGCCTCTGGTCTGCTCTGGTATTTGTCTCTAATATGATCTTCCAGAGTGAGCACCTGAACAATATCAGCTTCCACATTGTATGGATCACTAGATAAATAATGCTTGAGTTTCACAACTTGTGGATTGGTGCCTTGAAAATTAATAATCTTGATAGCACAGGACCGGTAAACTTCTTCCACAACAAATGGTATTTCCCATTTAGAGAGTAATTTTCCTGCAAAAAAATGAGACGAGACATATACAATAATACTTTATCACCTATGTTAAATTCTCTCTTGAGAATCCTTTTTTCATGCCATCTTTTAACATTCTCTTTATATAACTTGGCATTTTCATAACTTCACATCTCCATGCTTCTAAAGAACTCATATCTAACAATATTTTCTCACCAGCTAATCTGAAATCACAATTATGTTCTCTAACAACTCAATAAGCTTTGTGTTCTAGCTCATGGGGTAAATGACAAGCTTTTCCATAAACCATTTTATAAGGAGGTATTTCCATGGGATTTTTATAAGCAATTCTATAAGCCCACAAAGCATCGACCAATTATTTCTAGATTTGTTAACAATCTTTTGCAAAATTAATTTTATCTCCCTATTTGTTAGTTCTACTTGGCCACTAGTTCGAGGATGATAAGGTGAAGCAATTCTATGATCAACATCATATTTAGCAAGATTTTTTCTAAAAGCACCATGAATGAAATGAGAACCTCCATCAGTCATAAGATATGTCTAGGCACACCAAACCTAGGGAAAATTATGTCTTTAAGAATTTTCATAGAGGTTTTATGATCAACACTTTTAGTTGGAATAGCTTCTACCCATTTAGTAACATAATCAACAGCCACAAGAATATGAGTATAGCCATGTGAGGAAGGAAAAGGGCTCATAAAGTCAAATCCCCAACAATCAAAAGGTTCAATAACTAGAGAATAGTTCATAGGAATTGCATTACGTCTACTTATGTTACCAATCCTTTGACATTCGTCACAAGTAGAAATAAATTTCTTGGCATTTATGTTTTTCCCCACACTTAAGGACAAGCGAAATATCACTTTGCCATGTTATCTCTATGATTGAAACAAACGTATATCTTTCGAGTGCATTATTATTCAAGATCTTTTATTTGTGTTACTTCTCATGATGCAAGGTGATTGCTATGATTTATTGTTAAAATTTTATTTATCATGCTTGTGTTTAAAGTACTATGATCTCATCTACATATGCTTTTACAATTTAGATGATCAAGTTTATGTTGGTAGCATGTCACCTCAGAAATTAGGTGTTTTTATCGTTTACCTACTTGAGGACGAGTAGGAACCAAGCTTGGGGATGTTGATACGTCATAAATGTATCCTGATGTTCCATGTTGTTTTCATGTTATTTCCTACATGTTTGCTATACACTTTATGTCATTTTTATCGATTTCCGAGACTAACCTATTGACAAGATGCCACAGAGCTGATACGCCCATTTTGCATCACCGTTTTATGTTGTTATTTTCTGTTGTTCATCGATATATTTCATGTTATGATGCATCCCTTATGTTATTTTATCTTATTTTGCATGTTTCATAGTTTTTGGAGAATAAACACCGGGACCAGAAATCTGACCGTCGAGATACCCTATTTGAGAAGATCAGAAGAAGAGGGGGGGGGGACACCGGAGACATCTTAGAAGTTCAGAAGAGGGAGCCATCCACAAGGAGAGCCGGAGGAGGGCCACCATGGGGTGACGCCCCCTGGTCGCGCCGCCACATGGTGTGGCCACCCTGGCCCACCTATGGTCGACATCTTTCGCGTACTTGACCCCCAAGGAACCCTAAGCCCCATACCATCATCGAAGAATTACTCCGCCGCCGCCTCAGTGTGGAAAACACCCGAGAGAGAAAAGCTCTCTGGCAGGGAGAAATCTATCGGGGAAATTCCTCTCCGGAGAGGGGAAAACATCGCCATCGTCACCGTCATCACTTCGGGCATCATCAAGATCGTCATCATCATCACCACCAGCACCATCACCCTCATCATCCATCGTCATCCCGTTGTAACAATTAGGGGCTCCTATCGTTGTTTTACATTAGATCTCTCTCCCGGTGTGGATTAGTTGTTAGTAGTTGATGCTTGTGAGATTTATCGGTGTTAGCACTTTATGACCAGATTGTTATCATCCATTATATCACCTCTGATTATTATCCATATGATGTCTTGTGAGTAGTTCGTTTAGTTCTTGAGGACATGGGAGAAGTCATGATGTTAGTATTGAAGTCATATTGAAGTAATATATCGTGGTTTGGTATTTAAGTTGTGGTGCTATTCTTCTAGTGGTGTCATGTGAACGTCGAATACATGATACTTCGCCTTTATGGGCCTATGAGGATGCATTGTGTATTTGGCTACTGATGGCCCACAAGTATAGGGGGTGTATCGTAGTACTTTTGATAAATAAGAGTGTCGAACCCAACGAGGAGCAGAAGGTGTTGACAAGCAGTTTCGATGAAGGAATAATTGTAAATACTGGAAAATAGATTTGTAGGGGTTTTTGATATTGCAGATAAATAAAGTGAGAGTAAATAAAATGCAGTAGTAATAATTGCAGCAAGTGTCCCAATCCTTTCTTCAGCAAAGGACAAGCCGGTGAGTTTACTTATGATTAACAAACGTTCTCGAGGACACACGGGAGGTTTCTGTCAAGTGCTTTTGTTCCATGCAGCTGAATATTTTTGGTGTTTTGATAAGTGTTGTGTGGGTGAACCTATGATAATGTACCGTCCCATCCAAGACTAATACATACTTGTAATTATACCCCTTGCAAGCATCCGCAACTACAAGAAAGTAATTAAGAAATAAATCTAACCACAACTTTAAACTCCGGGATCCTACGCTCCCTCGTGTAAAGGTTTCCTAACGGGGGTTTAGGTTTCTGTCACTCCGGCAACCCCACAATTAGTATTCAAATACACGATGCATTCCCCTAGGCCCATAAATGGTGAAGTATCATGTAGTCGACGTTCACATGACACCACTAGAAGAATAACACCACAACTTAAATATCAAACATTAAATATTATTCAACATTATTTCACTACTAACAACTTGACTTATCCCATGTCCTCAAGAACACACGAACTACTCACAACACATCATATGGAGCATGATCAGAGGTGATATAATGGATGATAACAATCTGGTCATAAAGTGCAAACACCGATAAATCTCACAAGCATCAACTACTAACAAGTAATCCACACCGGGAGAGAGATCTAATGCAAACCAATGATAGAGGCCCCTTAATTGTTACAAAGGGATTAAGATGGATGATGAGAGTGATGGTGCTGGTGGTGATGAAGATGATGATGACGATCTTGATGATGCCCGGAGCGATGACGGTGACGATGGCGGTGATTTCCCCTCTCCAGAGAGGAATTTCCCTGGCAGATTTCTCCCTGCCAGAGAGCTTTTCTCTCTCGGGTGTTTTCCGCCCCGCAGCGGTGGCGGAATAATTCTTCGAGGATGGAATGAGGCTTAGGGTTCCCTTGGGGCCAGGGGGCCAAATATGAGCCCCAGAGGTGGGCCAGGGTGGCCACACCTCTAGGTGGCATGGCCAAGGGGGCGCCACCCCTAGGTGTGGGCCCCTGTGGCCCCCCTCTGGCTCTCCTTCTGGCTGTGTTCCTCCTATGGACTTTTAGGAACCCCCGGATGTCCCCCTTCTTCTTCTGATCTTCTGAAATATGGTATCTCGACGGTGCCTTTTCCATCAGATATCTGGTCCCGGTGTTTATTCTCCAAAAATTATAAAACATGCAAAATAAGATAAAATAACGGAAGAGATGCATCATAACATGAAATATATCGATGAATAACAGAAAATTATGATATAAAATAGTGATGCAAAATGGACATAGATCAGCTACTAATTGTGGGTTGCCGGAGTGACAGAAACCTAAACCCCCGTTAGGAAACCAATGCACGAGGGAGCGTAGAATCCCGGAGTTTTAAGGCTGTGGTTAGTTTTATATTAATTTCTTTCTTATATTTGCGGATGATTACGAGAGGTGTAATCACAGTATGTATTAGTCCTAGTTGGGCGACGCATTAGCATAGGTTCACCCACACAACACTTCACGAATCAATGGATATTAATCAACCGTAACGAAGCGAAAGCACTTGACGAAATTCCCATGTGTCCTCGAGAACATTTAGTAGTCATAAGTAGAACAACCGGCCTATCCTTTGCTCTCAAAAGGATTGGGCCACTCACTGCAATATTATTTACCGCACTTTATTTACTCGCACTTTATTTATCTGCTATATCAAAAACCACGAAAAAACTCGTTTGCTAGTGTTTACAGTGAATCCTCTATCCAACCTGCTTGTCAACATCTTCTGCTCCTCGTTGGGTTTGACACTCTTATTTATTGAAAGTACTATGATACACCCCCTATACCTGTGGGTCAACAAGACTATTTTGTAGCGTCGTTGCCGGGGAGGGAAACGCTATTGGTAAGTGAAATTGGTAAGAGAAACTTTTACTGTGAGTGTGTCAGTTGTTTTATTTCATTATGGAGAATACTTTTGTTTCTCTGTTTAGGGGTACTTCTACCGTTGCTACTAGGGTAGTTGGTAACCCGTCTTCTGCTGAATTAGATCCTTATAAAATACCTATGAAAATTGTTGGACGTGTTATGGATAACTGCTATTACAGTGATGGAACTGTCCATCTCGGTGATCATTTGCTCTTTATACATGAATTATGCGAGTTATTCAGGTGTGCAGGTATTACAATGGATCAAGTTAAAAGGAAGTTACTTTCCTTATCGCTGAAAGGAAGAGACGCTGAATGGTTCAAATTACTGAAGAATGATGAATCTATTGGATGGGAGAAAATTGTTCCTCTCTTTTGCTTCTATTGCTCTTTCTCCTAACAATGCTTTGCAGCAATATATGGAGGACCACGAGAGTGATGTCTTTATGGAAGAAATAAATGAGATTGACGATATTCTTTTTCATCAACCGGTGATATTGAAACATAATTTACATGTGGAAGACTTGGGTACAACATTACCACCCAAGGAGGATCTTGTCTTTGATTTAAAACCTCTGCCTGATGATCTTAAATATGCTTATCTTGATGATAAGAAAATATATCCTGTTATTGTTAGTGCTAAACTTTCAGGTGAAGAAGAGAAAAGGTTATTGGGAATCCTGAAGAAACACAGTGGAGCTATTGGATATACTCTTGATGATTTGAAGGGAATTTATCCTACTATATGTAAGCATGCTATTAATATTGAACCTGATGCAAAGCCAGTTGTTGAACATCAACGCCGTTTAATTCCTAAGATGAAGGAA
Organism: Alopecurus myosuroides; assembly: GCA_028641055.1. Lineage (NCBI taxonomy): Eukaryota > Viridiplantae > Streptophyta > Magnoliopsida > Poales > Poaceae > Alopecurus > Alopecurus myosuroides. The sequence goes on from CM054057.1 coordinate 93,102,029, forward strand.
GTGGTAAGAATTGAGGTATTAAAACTTCTTGATGCTGGTATTATTTTTCCTATTGCTGATAGTAGATAGGTGAGCCCTGTGCATTGTGTCCCTAAGAAGGGAGGAATGACTGTTGTTCGTAATGAAAACAGTGAGCTCATTCCATAAAGAGTAGTAGTTGTTTATAGAATGTGCATTGATTTTAGAAAGGTTAATAAAGTTACTAAGAAAGATCATTATCCTTTACCCTTTATTGATCAAATGCTAGAGAGGTTGTCTAAGAAAACTCATTTTTGCTTTCTTGATGGTTATTCTGGGTTTTCTCAAATTGCTGTTAGGAAGCATGATCAAGAGAAAACAACCTTTACTTGTCCTTATGGTACTTATGGTTATAGACGTATGCCTTTTGGTTTGTGTAATGCTCCTGCTACTTTTCAAAGATGCATGTCTGCTATTTTTCATTTTTTTTTGTGAAGAGATTGTGGAAGTATCCATGGACGATTTTTCCGTCTATGGAACTTATTTTGATAATTGTTTGCACAACCTTGATAAAATTTTGCAGAGATATGAGGAAACTAATCTTGTTCTTAATTGGGAGAAGTGTCACTTTATGGTGAATGAAGGAATTGTTCTTGGACATAAAATTTCTGAAAGAGGTATTGAAGTTGACAGAGCTAAAGTGGAAGCCATAGAACAAATGCCATGTCCTAGGGATGTTAAAGGTATTCGTAGTGTTCTTGGTCATGCTGGTTTTTATAGGAGGTTTATTAAAGATTTCTCTAAAATATCAAAGCCTCTTACTAATCTTCTTCAAAATGATGTACCATTTGTTTTTGATGATGATTGCAAGGAAGCTTTTGAAACTTTAAATAAGGCTTTAACTACTGCTCCTATTGTTCAACCACCTGACTGGAATTTACCTTTTAAAATTATGTGTGATGCTAGTGATTTTGCTGTAGGTGCCGTTCTTGAACATTGCATAGATAAGAAGTTGAATGTTATTCATTATGCTAGTAAGACTCTTGATGCTGCTTAAAAGAATTATACTACTACTGAAAAAGAGTTCTTGGCTGTAGTTTTTGCATGTGATAAGTTTAGGCCTTATATTGTTGATTCAAATGTTACTATTCATACTGATCATGCTGCCATTAGATACCTTATGGAAAAGAAAGATGCTAAACCTGGGATTATTAGATGGGTGTTGCTTTTACAAGAGTTTGATTTGCATATTGTGGATAGGAAGGGTGCTGAAAATCATGTTGCTGATAACTTGTCTAGATTGGAATACATTACTTTTGATCCTATTCCTGTTAATGATAGTTTCCAAATGAACAGTTGGCTGCAATAAAGGTAAAATCCCAAGATAGTCCATGGTATGCTGATTATGCTAACTTTATTGTTTCAAAGTATTTGCCTCCAACATTTACATCTCAACAAAGAAGAAAATTTTTCTATGATTTGAGGCATTATTTTTGGGATGACCCACATTTATATAAAGAAGGAGTAGATGGTATTATGAGAAGATGTGTTCCAGATCATGAACAACGTGAAATATTGAAGAAGTGCCATGGTAGTGCTTATGGAGGACATCACAATGGAGATAGAACCGCACAAAAGGTTCTACAATCAGGTTTTTATTGGCCTACCCTCTTTAAAGATGCACATAAATTTATTTTATCTTGTGATGAATGTCAAAGAGTAGACAATATTTCTAGACATAATGAAATGCCTATGAGTTATTCTCTTGTTATTGAACCTCTTGATTGTTGGGGATTTGACTTTATGGGTCTTTTTCCTCCTTCGAATGGTTATACTCATATTTTTGTTGTTGTTGATTATATTACCAAGTGGGTAGAAGTTATACTTAGTAAAAGTGTTGATGGGGAGACCTCTATAAAAATTCTTAAAGATGTTATTTACCCTAGGTTTGGTGTGCCTAGATATCTTATGAATGATGGAGGTTCTCATTTTATTCATGGTGGTTTTAGAAAGACCCTTGCTAAATATGATGTTAATCATAGAATTTCCTAAGTTTATCATCCTCAATCCAGTGGGCAAGTAGAATTATCAACTAGACAAATTAAATCTATCTTGCAAAAGACTGTTAATAAATCTAGGATGAATTGGTCAGATAAGTTGAATGATGCTTTATGGGCTTATAGAACTGCTTATAAAAATCCTATGGGTATGTCTCTTTACAAAGTGGTTTATGGAAAATCTCGTCACTCGCCTTTAGAGTTAGAACACAAAGCTTATTGGGCAGTGAAAGAATTAAATAAAGATTTTAAACTTGCTGGTAAGAAAAGAATGCTTGATTTGAATCATTTAGATGAATGGAGATGTGAAGCTTATGAAAATGCCAAGCTCTTCGAAGAGAAAGTTAAACAATGGCATGATAAAAGAATACTTAAAAGAGAGTTTCATGTTGGTGAGAAAGTTCTATTGTATCGGTCTCGTCTCAGATTTTTTGCAGGAAAATTACTCTCCCGATGGGAAGGACCTTATGTTATTGAAGAAGTGTATCGTTCGGGTACAATCAAAATTTCTCCCCTCAAAGATAACACTACACAAGTCGTAAATGGACAAAGACTCAAACATTATATTTCTGGGGATTCCTATGATGAAGATGTGGATGTTATTCAAGTAATGACTCCAGAGAAATTCATTAGGGGGAAGATTCCAGAATCTGCAGAGTCTGTTTTGGAATAGGTAATAGTTCTGTTAAGAAAAAGTTCACGAAATTTCAGTTATAGATTATCTGTTTTTGGAAAATATGAAAAATACCGAGCCCAAGAGGAGTTGGAGAAGGTGCCCGGAGGCACCACACCATGAGGGGGCGCGTGCCCACCCTTGGCCGCGCCACCCTATGGTGTGGGCGCCTCGGAGCTCCTCTCCAACTCGTTTTCGACCTGGACTTTTCTTTCGTTATGAATATTTTTGCTATATAACCCCCCGGACCCCCCGAGGTCCGTATATTGTTTTCTCGTCGTTTTTCTGTTTCGAGCTGTTTTTGCCAGGATCTATTTTCAGTTTTAGAAGCATCATGGTCTCCGCCAACAACAACAAGGGGAAGCGAACGAAGGAAGATGATCTCCAAGACCGCAAGTCGGAGGAGGAGATCGAGAGTGGATCTGAAGGAGATGTAGAAGAAAACCCACGAGTGCGTCCACGCGCCACCATCACGAGCATTGGAGTGGTTGCAAAACCTCCCAAGCAAAAGGCGAGGATGAACACTGGATGGAGGTCCCGATGTCACTTTTTATCCCTAGATATTCCACTTTCAAGTATTAAGAGACCTTTCCATACTTTAATTCATGAATATCAATATATGAGGGTACCCGAGTCAAGGTTGCCTTCTTGCTGGGATATGGACCATTCTAACCGTGCAGATAGAGAGAGCTCTCAACCCAAGCAAGTATGGGGGAAGAATCTTGATGGCTTAAATTCACCGTCTGACAAGCACGCAGACCATATTGAGCGCAATACGAAGGTGATGCATATGCTTATGCTCGCAATTGAAGATCTGAAGGAATCAATTGATAAGCTCATCGAGAAGGATTCTCCACCACCACCGAAGAATTGATTCGTCATTGGTATTGGCATCCCCTTGGCTTGTTCCAAGCTTGGGGGAGTGTCGCGGTATCACCTTTATTTTTCACCTTTTTTACCCTTTTAGTAGAGTCATATCATGAGTAGAGGAAATATCATATAGGATGGTTTTGCAGTATGAAAGTGTTTCCCCCTAGTTGGTTATCGTTGTATCCCTTGGTTTGAGTTGCCGTAATGAAATATTAATGAGAAGTTTAATCATCTACTCGTTTCACTTTATTTTAGTTTGCAATATTTGTTATGTGATTGATCTTGTTATTAGTATTGGTATCAATTTTGGAGCTTCTAGATAATCTAGTTGGTTTTGGCAAACTTAACATTGGTCAGTAGCAACAATTCATTGAGACTTAAGTAGAAAAAAGGGAGTTGCATGTAGATATATTATTTCATGATCTTTCTTCTTTGTTATCCCATAAGCTTAGTATTCTCAAATAAGTTTTTTTGCACCTTCAAGGAAGATTGCATGATTGACTTTATCATATATGTCTTTGTTTGTTTTGCTTCGATTCTTATGCTTGCTACCCAACCTTGCTAGCCAAAAACATGTACTGAGAGGGAATGCTTCTCGTGCATCCAAACCTTGAGCCCCAAAACCTTGCCATTTCTGTCCACCATACCTTACTATATGTGGTAATTCACCCCCACTCCAAGTAAATTGCTCATGTGTTACCTTTAAAACCTTCAAAATTATCCCTGTTTTGTGTTCCTGTTTTAGCCCATGAGGACGCAAATAGAGAATCTTTATCTCACTTATTGATTGGACTCACACACCTGGACTAGTGGCTTCATCTTCTTATCCAAATGCTAGAAGAGCTGGCAGCGGGGTGTCCAGCCCCAAATAATAATACAAATTATCTTCACTCTTTTTGCCCCTGATTTATCAGTTAAAACATAATTGTGTAAACAAAAGAGAAAGAGGGATGACCTTCTATACCAGTTGCATCCTTCAATGGGAGCCACTCTTGTGAGTCTAGTTGGCTTGTGACGTACTGTATTTTCTGTTTGCCATTCGTTGACATAGACATACACACCTCTCAAAATATAGACACTCCTCCACGGTATGTGAATGTTGGCAGGCACCCAAGGATTCGGTTAGCCATGGTTTGTGTAAGAAAGGTTGAGAGGAGTGTCAAACTTTTATACCTCTGCTTTACAAAATTAAAACTCTAGCACATGAGTGATCATGTTATGGTCGGTTTATAGTATACACGCAAGAAGTCGACTAGTGACTAGTTGTGGGCTTAGCCCAAGTAAATTAGGGGCTTAGCCCAAGTAAATTAGGGTTTAGAGGAGGCCATCCTCCTATATAAACACATGTATCCCTTCGTGATTGAATAGACAATAATCAGTATCATACTGTCTCGTATCCTGAAGGGAGACGGGAGACCCCCAGCCCCAGCCGCACCAAACCCTAGCCGCCGCCCTTCTTCCTCCGCGACGGCGCCACGCCGCCGGCGCCAAGCCTCTCAACCTCTCCGCCCCCACTTCCACCCCTATAATCTCCGCCCTAGATCCGGTAGAACCCTAGCCTCTACCACTTTGGTATCAGATTGCCTAGGTCTAATGGGCTCCACAGGCCTCCCCATCCCCACCATCCCCGCCACGTCCGCCGCCATGATAGGCGCACACGCGCAGCCGGGGGCCGCCACCACCGCCGACCAGGGGCCCAGCGCGGCTGCCACCCAGACCGCCGCCGCGCCCCCACCAGCCACGAGACTCGACCTCCTGCCCGCGGCACTGGCGGACCTCGCCGACAACCTCCGCGCCATCCGTTTCGAGCTCGCCGAGATCAAGGCAGGCCAGCACCCGCCGCCCCCGTCGGCCGCCGCTCCGGCCGTGTCCGCCACCCCGCCATCGCCGGCCTCCATCGCCAGCAAGGCCCGCCCCACGTTCCAGTGGTCGGCGTTGCCCTCGCCGATCCCAACATGGGCCGACACTCCTCCTGTCTACACTCAGGCTGCGGCACGGACGACGGTTCAGCAGCCTGCCCACACCTTTGGCGGTCCGGGCGGGTTTGCTGCTCCCTTTGCCGATAGCACGCCCTTCACCCCAGGCCGCCCGGAGGGCGCCTACGGGGTCCCGCCGCCAGCACAGCAGCCGCCCCGCTTCACCAAGCTGGAGTTTGCCACCTACGACGGCGCAACCGACCCCCTGAACTGGCTGAACCAGTGTGAGCAGTTCTTTCGGGGGCAGCGGACGCTCAGCTCCGACCGCACGTGGATCGCCTCCTATCACCTACGGGGCGCCGCGCAGACTTGGTACTACGCCCTCGAGCAGGACGAAGGCGGGATGCCGCCATGGGAGCGCTTCCGCGACTTGTGCCTCCAGCGGTTTGGACCGCCTCTCCGCGGAAGCCGCCTCGCCGAGTTGGGACGCCTCGCCTTCACCACCACGTTCCAGGACTTCGCCGACCGCTTTCAGGCGCTCGCGTGCCATGCCCCGGGCGTCTCGGCACGGCAGCGCGCCGATCTCTTCGTCGGAGGCCTCCCCGACCACATCCGCATCGACGTCGAGATGCGCGAGCCTGAGGACCTGCAGACGGCCATGTACTACGCACGGGCCTACGAGCAGCGCGCCATCGCCATGCAGCAGGTGTACGCGCAACGGAGCAGCGCTCGCCCCGCGCCCCGGCCCGCCTTGGCGCCCGCCGCCCCTCCGCGCCCCGCGCCGGACGCCGCGCCCACAGGCCCCCCTGCGCCGACCCGCCCCTTCAAGCGGCTGACGGCTGCGGAGCAGCTCGATAGGCGCCGCAAGGGGCTGTGCTTCAACTGCGACGAGCAGTATGCGCCGGGCCACACGTGCGCCCGCCTCTTTTACCTGGAGACTGTCGACGACGCCGACGTGGCGGCCCTCACCACCGAGCTCGAGGCCGCCACCGTCACTACGGCCGGCGTCACGACCTACGGGCCGGTCGATGCATCCGCCTGCATCATCTCTCTTCATGCTATGGCGGGCATCATGACGGTGAAGACGATGCTGCTCCCGGTGACGATCAATGGGGAGCGCCTTACTGCGCTGGTGGACACGGGCTCGACGCTCAACTTCTTGTCCAACACCGTCATGCGCCGCCTCGCCCTACAGCCGCCGGGACCCGAGACGTACAGCGTCACCGTTGCCAACGGGGACCGTCTTACGTGCAAGGGCATGGCGCGACAGGTTCCCATGCTCGTAGGCGACGAGCCGTTCTCCATAGACTGCGTCGGCATCGACTTTGGCTGCTACGACTTCATCCTCGGCGTCGATTTCCTGCGCACACTTAGGCCTTATCATGTGGGATCTCGACGTGTTGTCCCTTATCTTCTGGCGCGAGGGCGGCCGCCGTGTTCACTGGACGGGCTTGAGCAGCACCGACGCATCACCGCGGCTCCACCTGCTGGCCGACGCCCTGTCCCGCCGCGACATCGACGCCGCCACCGACGCCCCCATAGTGGGTGCGGCCCTCTGCATCCACTCCGGGCCATCGTTCGCCTACATCGACGAGGTTCGCCACGCTACTGCCGAGACCGCGGATGCGCAGCAGCTGTGTCAGCGCCTGGCCGACGGTGAGCTGGCCACGCCATGGCGCCTGGATGAGGGACTACTACTCCATGGGCGCCGCATCTTTGTACCGGATCATGGCGACTTGCGCCACCACGCCTTGTCCTTGGCGCATTCTGCAGGTCACAAGGGCGTCCAGAAGACCCTCCACCGTCTCCGCACTGATTTTTACATTCCAGGGGATGGCGCTCTGGTGCGCGACTGGGTGCGGGCGCGTGTCACGTGTCAGCGGAACAAGACGGAGACGCTCCGCCCGGCGGGCCTACTGCAGCCGCTGGACGTACCATCCCAGGTGTGGGCAGACATCTCCATGGACTTCATCGAGGGGCTACCGAAGGTGGGCGGCAAGTCCGTCATCCTCACGGTGGTCGACCGATTCTCCAAGTACGCGCACTTCATCGCCTTGGGCCATCCCTACACGGCGGCATCCGTGGCACGCGCCTTCTTCGACGGCATCGTTTGTCTCCACGAGTTTCCGTCCTCTATCGCCAGTGATCGTGATCCTGTGTTCACGGGTCACGTCTGGAAGGACCTCTTTGGGTTGGCGGGCGTGAAGCTCCGCATGAGCACGGCTTTTCATCCTCCGACGGACGGCCAGTCCGAGGTCGTCAACAAGATCATCGCCATGTACCTCCGCTGCATCACCGGGGATCGTCCACGAGCTTGGGTGGACTGGCTGGCGTGGGCCGAGTACTGCTACAACACGTCCTACCACTCTGCACTGCACGTCACTCCCTTTGAGGTGGTCTACGGGCGGCCCCCGCCGGCGATTCTACCCTATGCGCCTGACACGGCACACACTGAGACGGCGGATGACCTGCTGCGTACCCGCGACGATATACTGGCTGAGGCGCGCCAGCGACTTCTTCAAGCTCAGCAGCTGGCCATGAGGTACTATGATGCACACCATCGTGAGGCGGAGTTTGCGGTGGGCGACTGGGTCTGGCTACGCCTTCTTCACCGGACGACCCAGTCCTTGGACCCGCGCTCCCGGCGCAAGTTGGGGCCTCGTTACGCGGGTCCCTTCCGTGTGCTGGAGCGCATCGGCACGCTCGCATACCGTCTTCAGCTGCCCGAGGGCTCGCGCCTCCACGACGTCTGCAACGTCGGCCTCCTGAAGGCCTACCGTGGCGACCCTCCGTCTGCACCACCGGTTCTTCCACCGATTTCGGATGGTCGTCTCGAGACTGCCCCGGCGAGTGTGGCTCGCGTGATGAAGGCCCAGCAGCGACGTGGAGTCTGGCACGTCTTGGTGCATTGGACAGGCATGCCAGAGGATGAGGCGACCTGGGAGAAGCTTGAAGATCTCCACCAGCAGTTTCCAGAAGTTCAGCTCGAGGACGAGCTGTTTGAGAAGGCGGGGAGAGATGTTATGGTCGGTTTACAGTATACACGCAAGAAGTCGACTAGTGACTAGTTGTGGGCTTAGCCCAAGTAAATTAGGGGCTTAGCTCAAGTAAATTAGGGTTTAGAGGAGGCCGTCCTCCTATATAAACACATGTATCCCTTCGTGATTGAATAGACAATAATCAGTATCATACTGTCTCGTCTCCTGAAGGGAGACGGGAGACACCCAGCGCCAGCCGCACCAAACCCTAGCCGCCGCCCTTCTTCCTCCGCGCCGGCGCCACGCCGCCGGCGCCAAGCCTCTCAACCTCTCCGCCCCCACTTCCACCCCTATAATCTCCGCCCTAGATCCGGTAGAACCCTAGCCTCTACCAGATCAATGCATCCCTCTGCGAAGGGTCTATCTTTTACATTTATGTTGAGTCAGTAAACCCATTTTCCTTCTGTCTAAGCAAGCATTTGAGTTGTTGTGATTCATCCAACTACATGTTGATTTACTCAATCATGTTCTTTATTCTTCTTTGTTTCTGCAAATGCTTTTATCTGTTTGAATACCACTTTAAAAGTTACCAATGTTTGCAAAGAGACCGTTATAATTGAGCATGATAAACTCTGCAATATAGCTCTAGTATAAAAGACTTTGACCGAAAGATAAATATACTGTTAATTGTTCTCTGACCAAGAACGATGCCTTCACCAATTGTGAAGTAATGTCTAATATTTCTTAGTGAATACTAAAAAGTACGGTCTAAAAAGTACTGTCTAATATTTCTTAGTGAAAATGAAAAAAAATCTATTGTCTAAATACGAAACATTCTCAAAATTGCAAACATTATATTTTAGCGTAGAAATTATAAGATATATATTCTAGTCGAACCCGCAGCATACCGCAAAAGTGGTTGGCAGTTTACAATAAACAACTTTTCCGATATATGTCATGAGTTTATCATGGCACATGCCATCTAGGGGTGGCCGTGCGAAGCTATGCGAATTGGGAGTTTCTCGGAGCAAGACCGGTACACACGATGTACCCAGGTTTGGCCCATCATGATGGTGGTAAATACTTAGTCCTAGTAGATTAGACTGATGCTAGATTGATTACATAGTTCGTTAACGGCGCGTGCCAAGCTTGCGTGCATATTCAAAGTACACTTTAGGGGTCTCCCTGCCGGTCTCATAACATGGCCGGACTTAGGGTTACAAGCTGACTCTGAGTCGGTTCGGGGTTAGTGTCCTACTTGAAATCTACTACTTTTGGGCCCATATTGTTTGCTTTGGCTCAAGAAGCTTGTGTCAACTGAGCTAGGGCATCTCTTGATTGGACTCTCAAATCTCAATATGCATATCCATGTTTCTCTCAAACACGATTTCTTCCTGCTATATTACTATCGCAACCACCCGATACAACCAACTAGATTGACGAACTGAGAGACATGTTGGGGCGGTAGCAAAAACACGACGAAAACAAGAAAAAAACAAATGAATACATAGGCATGAAGACTAAATGAATTTGACCTACAACCGCTGCGCCCGTCGGAGAAGTACCACCACGCTCCTAACACCGAATCGTCGAATACCAAGCAACACATTCAAGAAGGAAGGCAAACATTGTTTCCTGGACCAAGTGGTCCTAGGGTTTCCCCCGAGACACATATGGAAGCGGATGGAGGGTATCCACAACGCCCTCCAGGAAGGAATGATGTCTCCCGAAGGCGGAACCACGTCGGTGTCAGACAAGCCGAGAAGAATTTTCCACCAAAAAAATCCTATCCACAACCCCTGGGCAATTCAAAGCACATGAGCCCCGCAAGGACGTATCCTCGCCAGCCCAGACTCACCCACCAATTTACACCATTACGGTCACGAAGAAACCATCGTCGTCTCACTGAAGCAACAGTCACGAGGTCTGTAAAATAGATGTGAGGAGTAGCTCGACTCGAAGTCAGCGGTTCTGCGCCCGCATGGGAGGGAACTTCCTCCACCGCCAAAAGCGGTAGTCGACCGAACACGACCACATGGCACACCTATCCCTGTTAGGTCTGACCGGCTCCCATCCCCAGGATGGTCCGTTCGGGCCTAGATCAGGCCCGTAAAGCCCGCCACCATGCTGCAACAAGGGCGTCCATGTCGTTGCTACTCCCCTACACAAGCACATCTACCTCCAGTTTTGCATATTGGGTCACAAGCAGGACATGCCCGCCTGTCTGACCCAGATGGGCCTGAAAGGCCAAGATCTAGGTTGAGGGTAATTGTCGGCGCCGCCCCATTGCCCCTCCTGACCCGCCATGCAGTGTTGTCCCACCGCACCACAGGAGCACTGCCACGACGCCACCCTAATCGCACCGCCGCTGGGAGATAGGAGCCTCGACTCCTCCTCCACTAGCGCAGGAGAAAAGCAGTCTACCACCGCCGGCACCACCCGGGCCTAGCTCGATGGCCACTGCTGATGGTGGCGATGAGGGAGGGGATAGAGGAGGACGCTTGTGGCGGGGAAGATAGAAGGGACGGTCTGTCGCCTAGGGGCGACGGGAGCGTAGGGTCGAGGGTGGTCTTCGCCTTTTTTTTCTCGGGGGTTATCCAATCACTTGCCTTATTTCAGGACTTTTTTTGACAATCAATATCATATATATTTATTGTAACAAATAGTATATGGTAGAGATACATTGACTAACTATATCGATTATAAAATAAAGTCTAAAAGAGACGAGCAAATTTTCAAAACCTTTGGACCCTTTCTTCTTCCATAACATAGTCGTGTACTTTTCTGAAGTCAACTACAGAACAATGATATAGATACCAAATCACAAATCTGTAAATATCAACGAAACTTCTTCCATAATTTTAATCTTGAGCCACAATGGCAAGACTACGAGCACGCAAGGAACCATTAAAATAGTCAACCAACATTGGCAAGAGTACCAACATCAGTATTGTAGGGAAAATGAACCAGATAGTCTAGTCGCCGTCGTTGGGAGCCGAGAGTATGAATCACCATCGTCGAAGACGTAGCAGCCGGGATACATATTGCGAAAACAATCCTCCTCGCGACAACCAAGAGAAAATATCCAAAATTGATCTGGAGAAACAAGATCTGAAAGACCATATCTAGACAAAATTAATCTTCCAACACCACCGTAGACACCGGGATGGAGATTTCGTCGTTGAACGAGGGGTCGAAGATCACTTATTGCAGACGGTTCTATCTCCATCGACATGGAGGCTAAATCGAAGATGGCTACCAAAACGCTAATTTATTGAAATAACTAATTTAGCGAAAACTCTATCCATAGATCGGGTTCCCCATCCCTCCTCACGCCGGCGAGGCCGGACGGATGAGGGGAAACCGTCCTATGGAGGAGGCGGAGATGGAGACGGCGGCGGAAAGCTTCTCGTTTATTTCGGGAGTTTAATTAATTAATAGGATTAGAGGATTTCATTGTAAAAAAAAGGATTGGAGAATTTCCACAATCCGTGTCATCGTAAAATCGGCCAATAGCAGCGCCCACTATACCCATATTAATCCGCGTCACCACCGTTCACAGCCGTCCGATTATTTTCAACTTGCTATTCAAGTTTGTGAATAGGATGACCACAATCCGTGTCCTCGAAAGTCTGACCAATAGCAGCTCAAAATATACCCTTATGAATCCGCGTCACCACGATCCTAGCCGTCCGATTATTTTCAATTGCAACGCCAGTGCCAAACTGCTAATCAATCTAGCGCAAATCACGGCAATGCAAATCTTAAGTCGGTTCGTGTGCCCGTTAGCCCCGCCTATAAATACCCTGTCCTCTCGCTCCGCCTATAAATACCTTGTCCTCTCGCTGCTTCTACATACACACAAGAACTAGCATCAACAAGCTAGTCAGCCGGAGTATAGTTGCAAGGGCGTACGTGCAACGTAACAAGTGCGATCGTGAGGTAACCGTCTCTCCAGTTTTCTAAATCTCTTGGTTGTGGTTTAGCCTTACTATTTCAATACGATTCCGGCGATATTTCCTATCTATCTACTTGTTGGTCGTCACCAGTCAACATAAATAGTCTAGCTAGCATACATGCAGTTCCTTGTTTTTTTTCTGGCTCAAAATAGTATTGTGATCGTTGTGAACTAGGTTTCGAGTCACAGATTTTAGCCACAGTCGTAGTTTCATTTGTTTCAGATGGCTTGCTAGGACTTGAATGGCTATGCATGATTGATCCGGCCCTCAACTTATCTTTGTAAAAAAGATTTACTCTTGTGCCTGATGTATACTATATACGTTGTTTGCAGCATGGCCCGTACTAAGTGCACAGCTCGTAAGTCCACCGGAGGAAAGGCTCCTACGAAGCAACTCAGGGCTTTCTATGTAATTTCTTTGTCTTATAATAACTTGCCTAGTCAATGTTCTAGAAATTATTTGTTTCACAATAATTTAACTACTGGTTTTTATATGCCTGGCTGCCGCTCGTAAGACTGCTCCCTCCACCGGCGGAGTGAAGAAGCCTCGTCGATACCGTCCCGGAACCGTGGCTCTTCGGTATGGCCAACACAATAATTTATTTGGTCTCGGCGTCCTTATCTTCTTGTGAAGTCAAGTAATTGTTTCGCGTATATTGTTGTTTTAAGGTGCTTATCTGTTATGTTCGTCCTTTTGTAGTGAAATTCGCAAGTATCAGAAGGGGGGCGAGTTACTCATAAGAAAGCTGCCCTTCCAGAGGCTTGTCAGGGAGATTGCCCAAGTTTCCAAGGTATCATATCTCGTGAATCATATTTTTCCTAAGAGGACTACTTGATATACATCCAAACCCAACTGCATCGCGTTAGAAAATATCTATCTGAGACACATTAGGGTGCTTAAAGATAAGGTCGAATGTTTGTTCTTATACCTACTTCATTTGACATATCTGCTACATCTACAGAGTGATCTGCGTTTCCAGAGCCATGCAGTGTTGGCTTTGCAGGAGGCTGCTGAAGCATACCTGGTGGGACTGTTTGAGGACACTAATCTATGTGCCGTTCATGCCAAGCGTGTGACAATCATGTCCAAAGACGTGTATCTGGCTAGGAGGATCCGTGGCGAGAAGCTGTAGCTAGTCTACACACATGCATCAACCTGCTGCTTTCACTTGATTTCTGTATTTCCATATACAGTTGGTTAATAAATTGTGGCATATACATCTAATTGTGCCAAAACTTATTATAAATTCAAAGTGTGTTTTGCTCTTAATTATATATATGGTGAGGTATTGTCCCTAGCTACGTCTACATCTATACACTCCGTGTTTACAGTACTACAAAGCTAAACCACTTGCGTGACTGCGTCCCTCCTATTTACTTATACTCGATCAGTATTACAATGGAAGACATTTCTCTCTCTGAAAAAAACTAGATGTATTTTCTCTCTCAGTCTGTACTCGTCTCTGATGAGGAGACCTTGAACTGATCATGTTGAGGACAGGGTCTCAGCATCTAGCGATGAGCATTTCTGCATATGCGAGGGAAGATCAGCAACATCAGGGAGCAAGAATTTGTTTTTATTAACAGTGCGTATGGCCAGATCGAGCGCTCAGTCACTAGTGTTTTCTACTTTTCCCTGTATCGATCTAATCACGCGAAGAACTGTGGTATTTCGAAGATCACTGATAATATAATACTATCTCCGTTCCAAAATATAAAGTGCTAAAAAGGCTTTATATTTTGGAACGGAGGGAGTATCATTCAGCATCTGTACTGGAAAAGCCTCACAGATTCTGAAGATTCCAATGTTCGGTGAACTGTATTAACGATCGATGTATTAGACGTGCCATACCACTGCAAGTTTCCAGCTTTAATTACTACTGGTTGAGGGGGCTCAACATGAAGTTTTCTCATTGGTCTGAATGTTACTGTAGTATCTTTTTCGGCGAATTACTAGTTCACTGCATATGTAAATTGTGTGAAGGTTTTGAAGCACCTCATTGCAGCATAGCGACTCAAGGTGCCATGCCACGTCTCTTGTGGGCGTCCGTGGTCCATCTCTCCCTTGTCCAAGGAAAACCTGTCAAGTTCGTCCATCGGTTTCTTTCCACCGCATGTTGGATTAGTCTGGTCGATCGAGGTTCTAAACAACTCGAAACTCCGTGTTTATCTGCTCCAGGATCATTGCCTAACCATGCATACGCGGAGGAGGGACATATTTTATCAAAATCGACAAAGTCGTCCAAAAACATGGTCTTGAGATGCTCAGCTCGGATAATGAGGAGCGTGCTATGTCGGCGACAATGAGGAATCTCTCTCATGTGTTGAGAATTCCACCTTCATATACACCTGTGGTGCCTAGTCCTGAACGGCGAACCTCTGCAGAACTGGATCCGACATATATGTGCGACCACTTAGAGGGATAAAACGTGAGATCCTCGCTCTGTTGTATTGAGGTGCTGGATAAAGGGAGTTGGCAACATCCTCGCCCACAGCCTTGTGCAGGAGGATCTTCAACATGCTTCATCGATATCGTCATCGGTATCTCTTCCGCAACTGTCGTGTTGATAAACGATCTCTAACTAGATCATGGAATCGTTATTCGTTTGTATTTTCTTAGATAGATCTGATCAGTTGCGTAGCATGCATGTAAATTCCCATACACTCAACCCAGTAACCATCGTACTGCAGGGAGTCGGGCCCGCACTACCATCACTCCAATGTTTTTTTAGCAAACCGCCTCAAGCTCTTGAAGTGGGCTTTAGTTTGGGCCGA
This sequence comes from Alopecurus myosuroides, assembly GCA_028641055.1. Lineage (NCBI taxonomy): Eukaryota > Viridiplantae > Streptophyta > Magnoliopsida > Poales > Poaceae > Alopecurus > Alopecurus myosuroides. The sequence continues at coordinate 93,117,214 of CM054057.1, forward strand.
TGCAAGAATTAGCAGAGCCCCCTGCCGGTTGACGCGTGTCCAATCAAGTCAGGGCTCGAGCCGGCTGCTTTTAGCGGCCGCCGGAGGCTGTGAGGGTGGCTGGTATTTTTATTCGGCCAGCGTGGATATTGTATTATTGGAGACGGTCTTTTCTTTGCAGCCGGACATTTCGAAAAAAAAGCCGAGGGGTGAATTTTTCGCACCAATTGCTTTTTCCTTCGCAAAAACCGACTATAGGGGCCGTCTCTAATACTCAGTTTTGTATTAGTGAGTGTTGAATGAACAAATTACAGTTTGGGCAATTGACAAAATTGAACTAGCTTATGACAGAGAATCTCAGTCTTATAAATCATACGTAGGCATGTGTCCCATATATAGTTTTACGTGCTTGCAATAAGGACTTGCACAACATATTATGTCCTAGCATCCCGTTTCCGTATGATCAATCATGAACCTTATGGTAATTAATGTTGCATGTATGCCCAAAAGGTAATAATATTTGTATATATTTTTCATAATTGTCATTCATGTTATTATGTTATAATCGACGTAGCTCCTGAATATGAGATTTAGAGTAAAACTGGCGCTCACGTGTAGTAACATGAACAAAGTTTCAAACCCTATTTTTCCTTTTTAAAACTAATTCATTGGATGCTTGATGGCTGTGTTTTCCTGGTCATTGATATTGCTTATATCAGCATCAATAAATGACATATTTTGTTAGAAGAGAACAATATGACTGGGTTTACCCAGTAGTTGACATGATAAGAGATTCCATTGCTATGTCTTTTGTCCTTAGTGACATATCACATCGCGGTAATATTAGAACATATCCTTTGACCATGAGATTATCGGGATTGTATATATTCTAGATATTTTACTTTGGTACTATCAAGCGTCACACCATAAACTGGATGAACAAAAGGGTAGCCACTGCGTAATTCTAAAGAAGTTTATTATCTTGATGTTTCTAAGATGGGAATTAATTCTTTGTAAAAATAAAGATACAAGCTTGTTCCCACTCTGTTTTCTTGATATCCATAAGTTCTGCAGATAATGCATGATAATGATACATCATGTGGGATATCATAATACATTAACAAGTAAAAGGAAGCTTACCGGTTAACGAGACAGACAAAGGTATATTGAACCAATGATTATTTCATGGCAATACCGTAATCCATATTTTCAGGTAAGTTTGGTATCGTGAGTAATGACAATATTATATAATAACCAACAGGTTCAACATAGTATGTTTTGCATAGTGAGTGGGAGTCAATATGGGCGTCCATGGCCCGGTATTGATTATTGAGAAGGAAAGAGTTTCCAGTTTCATCTCCACAAACTATGAGACCTGTAGGGGTAACACAGTTAAGTTAGGTATGGTTCATGTGTATATTGGTAGGTCCGGATCAACAAGGAGTATCATCAAAACGGTTTTTCTACGTGATAGATATATTATATATATATCGGATAATATTTATATTGAGGGCATTGTATGTCCCAGAGTAATAGAATCAGTTTCTATCGCTGCCGGAATTTATTCTGAAGTTTTTCTAAGAGAGAAAATAAAGTTGCACGCTTTTTGGAGCAAGTGCAGGGGGAATGAGTTGTCCCGGGATGTCGGAAATATATTTCTGACATCAATAGATATGGTCGATGATTTTATCAATAGGGGTCACAGGGTTCCGGTAGAGTTTCGGGCAAAAACCGAGAATGGGGAGCGCTAGAGGGGGCAGAATTGCCCCCGTGGCCGCACCCATCATATGGGGGCTTATAGGTTGCCCCCTGGGCACCACACATAGGCGCATTGGTCCCCGCTGATGTTTCCCATGTTTGATTTAAGAGGGAAAATAAAAAGGGGAAAAGGAAAAATGAGGAGGAGTTGTTCTCGACATGAGAGTCCAATCTGATTCCTCCTAGGAGGGTGGTATGGCCACCTGTAGGGTGCGGTCACATCCTTGGTGACATTGGGGAAGGACTCCGCCCTCCCAAGGAAGGTCGCCCCCTCCACCTATAAAACGGACCCGAGACCTAAGACAAATCACATCAATTGGCTCTCGAGCATTTCTCTCTCTCTAGTAGATTAGAGGGTCTAACTAGATCTTCTAATTAGAGCCCCTTGATATCTGCTACGCACTTCTATTCTTGTAGACTATGTTGGGCCTCAAAGCGCAGAAGTTCATAGGACAACAACAAATTCCCCTCAAGTGAGTAAACCAAGGTTTATCGAACTCATGGAGGTGTAGGTTGAGTGTATCCCTCTCAAGCAACCCTGCAATTGAGATACAAGAAGTCTCTTGTGTCCCCAACACACCTAATACAATTGTCAGTTGTATAGGTGCAACAGTTCAGCGAAGAGATGATAAAATATGGGTAATATGTATGGTAAAGCAAGGTATTGTAAATCTATTATAAAAATGACAGCAAGGTCACAAGTAGTAAACCTTAGATAAAACGATGTAGCAATGGTTGGATACAAGGCCTAGGGATCATACTTTCACTAGCGGCAACTCTCAACAATGTTAACATAATTAAATACATGGTATTTCCTGTAACACTATGCATGGTAGACGCTACTCGGAAATCGTTCCTAATGGATCAAATAGGATGGGGATCACATATGGCTATACAAGCACACCTTAAAGTTGACATAGCCATCAATGGACACCCCAACCCTTTCACTTTGAGCATCCAAAGATAGTACTAACAAACACCACAACCTATCTCTTGAATAATCTCATTTTAATACAAACACAGCACACAGTGTCACCTTGGTACCATGAAGATTATACTCAACACAAGCATCAAGAAACCCCATGATTCCATAATTCAATCAAACAAAATAACAAACGTTCGATGACTAGTAGACATGATACCCTACTCTCCTCCGGACCAACCAATGCAAACAACATACTTTGGCGCCTTAAGTGCGTGACCCCTACATGTTCGATAAATTCTATACATGATTGGAAAACATATTTCCCAAACAATAATCAACATCGGGACCGTCCATGTTGATTCCTACAAGTTATACGAAAGAAAACTGCTGAACTTGTTAGTTATTAAGTAAGTTCCTATTACTTCACGATACCAATCAATACCTTAGGACGAGCTAAATGATAAGACCGTGATTAAACTCTTTAATCACCTTATAACATTATTCCAGACATCTGGTATGATTTCTTTTACTCGTTACCGTGGCACAGCATCCCCATGGCCAGTGTCATGTCCTTATCTGTGCAGACTTAATTACTGATACTATTTCACCGAGTGGATCCTAGATGCATCTCTCTATTAACTAGAGGAGTAATTCCAAATCTTGAAATATCAATATGAATGAATATTTTAGTGACCACCCAGTGTTAGCCTTTTTGATCACCTAGTTTACGGTGTGATGACTATACCAAAATGATCCTTACGGTAAACACCATTGAATATTGTCATGGTCTAAGGAAGCAAAAGAAATAACCATTATGTGATGATACTATTTAACATAACTAGTCTATTAGTTTCTCAACTACTGGGGTCTACCTAACCACAATGTTGAAACAACATTGTGCTCCCATTAATATTGATATAACAAATGTCAATGAAAATGAAAACATGGTCATCTAATATTAATGAGTTTGTTTGTAAGACATGACAAAGGGTTATAACGGTGTGTTTATGTTTCTACACGTGCGTATGAGTTTTCCTCCAAATCTCATATTCAGTGACCATAACAGTTATAGCATAAACACATAATACATTAATCATGAAACTGATGTATTTTGTTGTCTCTTGGAAATACATCCAACAGTTTCTATCCCTGATGCTACTAGATGGAGCGCGCGATTGGATTAACAGAATGTCGTCAAGAACAATCGACAGCTGGGAAGACATGGATAGGGTTTTCGCCTAGCACTCTGGGTACATACAAAAGCTTCAAGAGTGTCAACTAGCTGAACATTTGCGTCCAATACGAGAATGAGTGTTACTTCGACTTTATCTCAAGGTGGAAATTGATACGTCTGAAACGTATCTATAATTTCTGATGTTCCATGTTGTTTTCATGCCATTTGCTACATGTTTCTATACATTTTACATAATTTTTATGGATTTCCTGGGACTAACCTATTAACAAGATGCTACAGAGCCAGTTCATGTTTTCTGCTGTTTTTGTTTCAGAAAAGTTGTTCTGGAAATATTCTTGAAATGGACGAAACAAAATACCAGGGTCTTAGAAATTTGTCACGTACACGGAGTCCGGAGGGGACCCAGAGAGGGGTGATACGTCATGAACGTATCCTTAATTTCTGATGTTCCATGTTGTTTTCTTATTGTTTCCCACATATTTGCTATACACTTTATGTCTTTTATTGATTTTTTCGGACTAACCTATTGACAAGATGCTATAGGGCCATTTCCGTGTTTTCTGCTGTTTTTAGTTTCAGAAAAGTTGTTTTCGAAATATTCTCGGAATTGTAAATTCGAAGCCCGAAAGTCCTAGAATTCCTGAAGGTTCCACGGAGTCCCGAAGAGAACCGGAGGGGGGCCATAGGGGGCTCACACCATAGGGCGGCCCGCCCCTGGTCGCGCCATGGGGGTGGTGTGGGCACCCCCGGCCTCCACCGCCTTTGCCCTTTCTCCTATTTATACCCACCGAGATGTAGAACCTAAATATATACCACTTCGTCCCAAGAAACACCTCAGGCCGCCATGATCATCATCCCGAGATCGGGAGGGTTCTGGAGCTCTCCCCGACACCCTGCCGGGAGGGGAATTCATCATCGGAGGGGTCTACACCACCATGCCCTTCTCCGAAGTGATGCATGAGTAGTTCATACCTGGACTACGGGTCCATAGCAGTATCTAGATGGTTGTCCTCTCCACTTTTTACCTTATGTTTAGATCTCGTGAGCTGCCTCACATGATCAAGATCATCTTTATGTAATGCTACATGTTGTCTTTGCTGGGATCCGATGATGTTGAATGCTATGTCTTCTTATTATCAATCTATCATGTTATCTTCATGCATATGTTATTTATGATCTTGCATGCTCTCTGTTATTAGTATATGCTCTGGCCAAGTAGATGCTAGTAACTCCAAGATGGAGTATTTATGCTCGATAGTGGGTTCAAGCCTCCTTTGCATCTGTGCTCGAGTGACAGAAACGTGAAGGATGGAGGATGTGCTATTGCCATTAGGGAGAAAACAACAATGCTTTGTCTAAGGATGATTTTATTGTTTACATTACACACTTTGCTTACTACGATAATCTGTTGCGAGCAACTTAATACCCAACGTTTGTTCGGATGATATTCAAAGGGTGGATTATTAGTCATAGATGAAGTTGGATGACGATCTATGTATTTTATTGTAATGCCTGCATGAATTGCATAGTAATCTTTATGTCTTGCATATGCACTATGGTGCAGCCTTCATTTCTGCCAATTGCCCAACTGTAATTTGTTCACCACACATGTTATTTATCTTTCACGGAGAGGCACCAATAGTGAACTGTGGACCCCGGTCCATTTTCCTCATACTGATAAAACACCTACCACTTTCACACTGCTTTCATACTGCTGCTACTGCTTTCATACTGTTTTCCACACCATACGTTTAACCTCTTTGTGTTCAGCAAAACCGGTGAGATTGACAACCTCACTACTACGTTGGGGCAAAGTGACTTGATTGTGTTGTGTAGGTTCCATGTTGCTGCTGGACCGGCAGTGCACCCTGCCACCTCAGCTTCATCAACCTTCAGAGATTGCTTGTCCTCGTACTGGTCGATTCAACCTTGGTTTCTTTTCTGAGGGAAAACTTGCGGCTGCACACTTCACGACATTCCACTTGGGGTTTGCCAATGTTTGCATCAAAGTTTTCTAGCCCCGTTGCCGCGGAGGAAGAGAATTTCTGCAAGGGGAGTCTCTCTCACTTCCAATCTCTTTTCTTTGTTTTAGTTTTGCTTAGTTTATTTTTTTTTTCTGTTTGCTTCTCTTTATCAAAAACACAAAAAAAACTAGTTCTTATTCTAGGTGTAGTTTTATTCCTGCTTTAGCCTTGTTAAAATGACTAGTCCTTAGAACACTAAGTTGTGTGACTTCACTTGCACCAACAACAATGATTTCATTAGCACACCTATTTCTCCACCTCCTCCTACTGCAGATTTTTATGAGATTAAGCCTGCACTATTAAATATTGTTATGAGAGAGCAATTTTCTGGTATTAGTACTGATGATGCTGCTGCCCATCTTAATAATTTTGTTGAACTATGTGAGATGAAAAAATATAAACATGTAGATGGAGATATTATTAAACTGAAATTGTTTCCTTTCTCTTTGAGAGGAAGAGCTAAAGAATGGTTGTTGTCTTTTCCTAGAAATAGTATTGATTCTTGGACTAAGTGTAAAGATGCTTTCATTGGAAAATATTATCCTCCTTCTAAGATTATATATTTAAGAAGTAGCATTATGAATTTTAAGCAACTTGATAATGAGCATGTTGCTAAATCTTGGGAAAGAATGAAATCTTTAGTAAAGAATTGTCCCACTCATGGACAGACTACTTGGATGATCATCCAAACCTTTTATGCAGGGCTGAATTTTTCTTCAAGAAACCTTCTGGATTCAGCTGCTGGAGGAACCTTTATGTCCATGACCTTGGGGGAAGCAACAAAGCTTCTTGATAATATGATGGTAAATTTTTCTGAGTGGCATACTGAGAGAGCTACAACTGTTAAGAAGGTAAATTCTGTCGAAGACACCTCCTCTTTGAATGAAAGACTTGATGCTATTATATCTATGCTTGTGAATGGCCATGCTCCTATTGATCCAAATAATGTTGCTTTAGCCTCTTTGGTTTCTCAAGAAGAGCATGTTGATGTGAACTTCATTAAAAATAATAATTTCAACAACAATGCTTATAGGAATAATTTTGGTAGCAACAATTATAGGCCACATCCCCCCAATAATAGCAATGCTGATGGTAATTCTTATGGTAATTCCTACAACAACAATAAAAGTGTACCCTTTGATCTTGATAACAAGCTTAAAAATTCTATTAGTACACAAACTGCTTTTAATAAATCTGTTGAGGAAAAATTTGGCAAAATTGATGTTCTTGCTTCTAAAGTTGATAGCCTTGTTCTTGATGTTGATTATCTAATACTAAAGGTTATGCCTCATGATGTTAAAGAAAGTAAAACTTTAAATGCCATCCAAATTCCAATTGATGATAATGTTAGAATGTTAGCTGAATTGCATGCTAGATTGGAAAAAGAAGATGGAATAGCTAGAAAGAATTATATAGCTAATGTTTGCACCATTACCACCACTAGTAGAACTGAACCTTCTCATGCTAGAAAACCTTCTACTATCAATGGTAAAGTAATTGGTTTTGGAAACACTCCCACTTCTGCTATTAAAAATGCAAAACTGCCTAAAACTTCTAAAAATGTTCCTGATAAAAGTGCTCAATTTTTTAGAAACATGGGAGACAAAGGTCCAATTACATTTGATAAAAATGTTCCTGACTTTGATGATTGCAACATAACTGAAGTGATTAAGTTTTTGCAAAAGCTTGCTAGTTGTCCTAAGGCTAGTGCTATGAATATGCCTTTCACAAAACATAGTACAAATTGTCGTGGTTGTGAACTGACAAATGCCATAAGATGACTAAAGTTGGGGCCGATGGACACTTTGGGTATCCGGGGAGGGATCGCACGCCTAGATGGCGCGCTCACAATACTGCAAACACAACGATCTACCCAGGCTCGGGGCCCTCGTGAGGAGGTAACACCCCTACTACTGCCTCTCTCTCTGTATATGTGGTAACCGAGTACAAGTGTTCCTCAAGCTCAAGGAGTTAGAGGAAGAAGAAGCTCTACTTCTCTCTCTCTAAACAAACTAGCATCAATTCTCCTCTCATGTGTCTACCCTCGCGCATGAGGGGTGTGGCCAACTTATATACTTGTGGCCACCAACCTGTCGTACAAGGTTAGGTGACTACACACTGTGCCGTAGCGCATGCTCGCGTAATCTCGCTGACAGAGGCCTAAAGTCTTTTCCATCGTGGCCGCTGCCATTTCCTGTCCCCCTTGTAAGAGACAGGACATGGCCTCGCGCATACCCTGCACTGTACCAGCGTACGTATACGCATCATCACGCCTAGTAAGTTGAACCTCACACACGTACTCTCCCTGGATCTGAGGGATTACAACTGCTCCGTTGACCTCCCGCCGAGAAGAGTAGAACCGTGTCTACCCGGATTCTCCAAGTGCATCTCGGACAACCCGGGGGGATACTCATATCTTCATTATCGCTCTTCGCCTTGCTTACCGAGATAGATCCATCTCGATACCCCCAACTTGGTACCAAGCTGGATCTCAGGCAAGGCATCTCGGTAAACCGCATCTCGGTACACAGTACCTCAAGCACCATTTCTTACCAACCTTGCCCCAACTCGGGGGTAGCCCCCGACATTAGTCCCCGAAACTGGTATGGTCCAGCGAACTCGGACGCTGGGCCGTGCCAGCTTAAACCAATATCTTCAGAATGCCTGACCGAGATGCATGCATCTCGGCCCACTTTTCATCTCGAACTCCGATTCTTCCCGCAAACTTCTTAATGGATTTTTCATCAATATCCGAGATGGTTGTGCTGAATTGGATTTTACCGAGATCCCAACACTTAGGCGTTTTTCCACAAGTTTTACCGCGCGAGGCAGAGTCGTCTCATTTTCTTTGCGTAGTGGGCGCAACACCTGGCGTGGAACCGCACCCACGTCGCCTCGATTCCCACGCAGCGCAGCGCACGCGCCACGCCCCTTCCTATGCCCTGGGCCCACGCTCCGTCGCGTCCATTCGCAGCGCACTCAAGTGACCACGTCACAGAACGTGGGATTTACTGCGCCGGTTACGTGCGGTGAGTCCGCTACGTGTGTTTCTCCGGGCGCAGTAAATGCCACGATCCCACGATTGCAGCCGCATTAGATCCAGACAATTATTGCGTCACTCGGGTATAAATACCCGCGCCTCCCCCTCTGTCTCATTTTACTCGCCATTTGCCCTTGTCTCCTCTTCTTCCTCCTTGCACGCGCGCACGCAAAGGCCATTGCTCAACCGCACACCGTCGAACGCCACCGCGCACCGAGGAAGCCACCACACCACCGCGCGATACGGCTCACCGGAACGTGGCTGCGCCCAAGGACCTCACCGCGCCCCGCGGATCTCCGCAACTCCGCGCCACCGCGCTACTGCTTCTCTCCTCGCCGTTCTCCACCGAGCTTCTCGAGGCCAAGCCACGGCGTTCACCTTTCGCAACGCCGCCGTGCTACTCCGCCCTCTGCGACCCGAGCCCCTCCTCACGCCCGTAGGAATCTTGGAAACGCCGAGATCTACAAGGACCAAGATGGAGCTCGACACTGTGGAGGAGATCGAGCTTGAAGGACCCGCGTCCACACGCGGATCGTGGGAAGGGTCCGAGGCAGACTCCAACGACATCAAGTGGCTACTAGACACGCGCCACATCCCGGCAGGGGCGATCTGCCAACCTCCAGGCGACGAGATCCAACCCCAACCACAAGACGGCGAGTATGTGGTCTTCATGAGCTACTTCAAGCGCGGGTTCGGTCTCCCTATCTCCAAATTCCTGCATAAATTCCTTCGCCATTTCGGCCTGCAGCCCCACCATCTTCCTGCCAACCCGATTACCATTCTGTCCTCTTTCGTTTCCTTCTCGGAGGCCTATCTCAGCCTCCTTCCCACCGTAGATATCTGGGCCAGGTATTTCCACTTCCGCAAATAGGTCCTTCCAAATACCCTCAACCCAAACGCCCCGAAACGCATGACCTACTGCGGTACTGCGATGATTGTCCCTCGGAATGGAACCGAGTTCCCCCGAGTTCAAGGCCTTGAATCCTGCCGCAAGTGGGAACGGTTTTTTTTCTATCTGAAGAATCCCCCAAAGAAGATCTCCTCATGCTTCCTGCTTTCCACATCGAGCCCCCCACCGAGATTGTGAACTGGGGGTATAACCCAAAGAAATTTGTACCCGAGGTGAACCTAGTCAACAGCCGGCTAAAGCAGCTCGTCAAGAACAGGCTCCGAGGTGATGATCTACTCGCCATTTGGGTTAGCCGCCGGGTTCTGCCACTTCAACGCAGAGCCCACAAAATGTGCTTCATGGGCGGGCCCCGAGATAGCACGCACACCACCACTTTCGAGCTCAGCAAGAAGGAAGTGGTCACCTGGATCAAATCCATCGCCAAAACTGGCCTCACAGAAGATTGGGACTGGGGACTTGAACCATATAGCAGAGAGAAGCCGGCGCCCCGAGTAAGTATCTGCTATCCAACTGAGTTACTTTCATCTCGGTATCTTCCGAGATCATTCAACTTTGAGATGTATGCTTTTTGTTTCACATGTGTTACCGAGTTGAGTTCATCTCGGTATCTTCCGAGATCACCCAATTTTTTAACTTATGCTTTGTGTTTCACATGTGCAACTTTTCGACCGCCAGAAGGAAGAGGACCACCAGAACCCCTCGGACAATTGGTTAGAGGACGGGGCTGAGGACGACACAAAGGAGTTCGACAACCAGGATAACCTTCCTATCCTGGACGCCTATCTCGCTGCCCAAGCCGGTAAGCACCGAGTTCCAGCCTCAATCCGAGAATGGTCTGAGGACGACGAAGGTGACAGTGATGATGATTGCACTCTTTTAGAGGTACCCGATCCTTTCTCAGTCTTATTTGCGTATCCTCTTCCCTCGCTCTCAGTTGATACGGGAGAACAGGTTGGAAGTGAAGAAGAGGTCCAGAAGCGGCGCAGTCAATCCTCCGCTCAAGAGACATAAGAAAGCCGAGAACAAGGAGACCAAGGTCACGGCGAGCCGCCGAAAGAACAAGCGGCCCATGTCGTACGGGTGAGTCACTTCCGAGATGCTTTGTGTTTGCATTTTCTTTGTCCTTTTGCCTCTTTGGCCCGGGATGCTTCATGCTTGCATTTACTTTACTTCTCTGCTTTTCTTGTCCTGTAGTGATCCAATTAACATTGAGATCTCCGAGATGCCCGTGTTTACTATGACGCCCAAACGCTCCGCCTCGGCGAGACCGAGTACCACGCTTCCTTCCGTGATCGCGCTTCCTGACGCCAGCGGCTACATCGACCTCGAGGCCAAGGACATGGACACTAATTCCATGGACCGGCCCAAGATGCCTTTCCCGGAAAGAGATGACCAGGATCTCAGCGCTGGCGACATGGGCGCTGAGATGGAAACACATGAGGCTCCGGAATGCCCGGAGCCGGCAACCGAGCAGCAGCAGCCAGAAGAAACAGCGCAGCAACAAGCGCCAACACAGCAGAAAGTTCCACCAGCAGCAGCAACACCACCAGCAGGGCCAAGAGCACCGACACCACCAGCAACACCATCTGCCACTCCTGCAGCAACAGCCACAACAACCGCAGCAGCAACAGCTACAGCAACAACATCAGACCCAACACCAATAGCAACATGCCCAACAGCAACAGTAGCAGCAGGCTCAACATCAACTCCCCCAGCAGCAGCAAGCTCAACGCCACCGAGAGCACCAACACCACCAACAGGCCCGTTAGGAAATCTCCCTCGCACCGACAGCAACCTCAGGTCAAGTTTACGCCATCGCAGGGGCCGGCGGCTGGGGAGGGTAGCTCCCAGAGGAAGGCCGATCCTGCCCTTGTGAAGCTGCCACCAACTACTCGGTCAAAGAAGACCGAGACAACACAGAAGAAGTCCGAGCAGGGCCAGCGGAAACCCGACACTCTAGCAATCAGCCCGGGCACCCAAATGGTCCCGCACCATGGACTTGGAATACAGCAGCAGCATGACATGGAGGCGGACCTTGACCGTGTCGGGTACATTGATCCAGTCCGTGCCGGGAAGAAACTGGGCCCGCTGGACCACTATCGCCGAGACTGGAATCATGCCGATGTCGGTCCGGTGTCCGTGGCAGTTGCGGCCTCTAGCAGCACACTGGCGCACAAAATGTACTGTCTGCGCAGTGCCGCTGAAGACGCCAAGATCACTTCCCGGGTAAGTTTCCTTTCCTTTTCGGTTTTTCCGAGATTGCAAACTTTCAATCCGAAATCAGTACACATACCCAGTCCTCGAGATTTGGGCCGAGTAGACAATACTCGACCGAGTTAAGTTTACTCGGGTCGAATCTTTCAATAACTTACCCCTCTGCCTTTTCTCAGGTTTGCGCCGAAACCTGTGCCAAGCTGTACTAGAAGCTCCTCTGGCGCCACCGGGACCTCGCCGAGCTCAACGCCAACCTCCAAAGGGAATTAGGAGGCAAAGGTAATGTTTTTGTGCTGAGATATTGAGTGTGCTTTCATCTGCACCAATTTTCTAACTCGGCCTCTCTTTCATTTTCCTTAACCGTCTTGGAGAAGCAGCTAACAGAGTCCATTACCAAGATTTATTCTCTGGAAAGTAAGTGCCTCATTCTCTATCTTGCGTTATATGTTTACGCTTTTTTCCTTCTTGCTGGCTAACTCTACTGTTCGATGCAGACTATCATAAGATATTTGTCGAGAAGCACCAGGACTGCACCGTGCTGGCTGAATCTGCACAGAGCAAGATCTCGTCCCTAGAGAGTAAGCCTTTTTTCCTTTCTCTGTACTCTGTTTCCATGTTCCCCTCATCTTGCTAATCAGATTGTTTTCTGTACAGCTGAGCACAAACTTTTTGTTGAAAAACATCAAGACTGTCTCACACTGGCCGAGACATAGCTGCAGATCAGTGACTGCGAGGCCAAGTTCAAGGACGAGTGCCAAGCCGAGAATGCCGAGGTTACTCGGATGAAGCTGCAACTGGCCGAGATGTAGAAGCTGAAGGAGGAGGCCGAGAAGGCCAGATCCGAAATGGAGAATGACGCTGCTCCCGAGAAGGCCAAGTCTGAGCTGGAGATCAAGAATCTCAAAGACAGGAACACCGAGCTCGAATCCTTGGCGAGTGCCTCACGCACCTTGCTGGACAAATGCCACTTGGACACCGATAGGTGGCTTTCCAGGCCCGCTACACTACCCCTGGAACTGAAAAGTAAGTCTCACCCTTTCTCTGCTTTTTCCAACTCCCAATTTGATCTACCGAACTGATTTCGGTTTAACTCGGACAGCTTATCTTATAGGTGCGTTCCCCGACATGGAAGCCAGAGTCATGCAGGGTGTTGAGAGAGCCCAAAAGAGAAGGGAAGAGGCTAGGTTTGACGTCACGGAGACTCCTAACCATTGAAGATCAGATCGAGGGCGTCAAAACCCGAGTTATGTCTTTCCGATCTACGGAGCCAACCTTGTCTCTAGTGCACTCCGACTTCAGAAGATCTTCTGGCCGAAAAATGAGCTCCCCAAGACAATCGATGAGCTGGCCAAGAACTTGGACTAGGTCAAGGGTCGCTTCAAGGAATGGCGCGCTTCTGCAGCTCGAGCTGGCGCAGACGAGACGATGCACTTTGTCCTCTCATGGTATGACAAAATTGACCTTAATGCTTTCAAGACCATGCGGACCAAGTCCAAATGGTCCACCGAAGAGGATTGCGTCCGGGCTCGCAAGGAAACAACATATCGACTTGCCTCCTATGCCGAAACCAAGGAGTTCATCGTTGGTCCCAGCGAGCCCGACACCGAGGACGAGGATGAAGACGAGGAGGGCGACGACATCGATGAAGAAGCTGATGAGGATGAAGACTCTGAGGAGGTTGATGAGGAAATCGAGATCGAGGCCGAGAACGAGCTAGCTAGAACCGCCGAGATGGCTACCACACCAACCACCGAGATCGTCACTACCGAGATGGTCATCTCTGATCCCGCGCCCGAGTTGGGCGCCTCTGAGCCTGCGACCGAGACGGTTGCTTCCGCTCCATCCACGGAGAACATCGTCTCCGAGCCTCCAACCACGACAGCTGCTTCCAAGCCTGCCGAGTCCACCAACCCGGCGGGGGCCGACGCAGATTCCACTCCTCTGGCCGCGACCTAAGTCTCTGTTTATCATTCTCAAAACACTATCAGATCCCCGGTATGCCGGGTGCAGTTGTAAGAAACACTATTTTATCGTTTGCCACTCAGTTTTTATTTAAGTTTCTGCTAGACTGGCTGAATGCCGGATTGCTTTAATTCGAGTCCCCGAGTTCGTTTTCTTATCCACTCGGAATTTTTCGTCTCTGCTCTTGCCTGGCACTTCTGGCTTTTTGACAGCCGAGTCACAAGATTGTGAAAACCAAGTTTATAATATTCACAACTTTGAGATATGAACTAAAACTGCCTAACACTTAGCCAAAAACAGACGGAAAAAAACTTATGTTGTTTGATTAACTCATTGTTTCCTTAGTAGTTTTTCACGTGATCATTGATCCTTGGCTTGTTCTCTCGCTTGCCATGAAGCCGGGTTTTGGATAGCAGCAAAGTCGGAGAGTTGGCCCTTAGGTTTAGGCACACTACTAGACTTACACATGAAATTCTGAGATGATTAACCGACATACCAAAGTAACAAAGTAGGAACACCGAACAAGTTAGGCACAGGAAGTCCCCGAGTTCCTTCTCGGAGTGCCGACATAAATTTCAACTCGGTAAGGAGATACATACAATGCATTTTCAAGAATGAAAACGACGGAGTAAAGCTACAATCCAGGGGAGGTTGGTTTCCTCTCCGGATTTGTCCATCTTTTTCCTCTCCTGTTCTCGGGCATCTATGAGGTACTATGCATCATTGTGCAAAGCCTTGCTCACAATGAACGGCCCTTCCGATGGAGGGGAAAGTTTGTGCATTCCGGATGTGCGTTGCACAAGCCAAAGCACCATATCTCCTTCTCGGAACACCCGTGGGATTATTTTACGACTATGATAGCGCCTCAGAATCTGTTGATATACAGCTGATCTCGATAGAGTTAACTCTCTTGCTTCTTCTAGCAGATCAACATCATTTTCTTGGTCTTCTCTTTCCTCCGCCTCTATATAGGGGGGCACTCTCGGCGAGTCATGCTCAATGTCAGTGGGCAACACGGCCTCTGCTCCATATACCAAGAAGAATGGTGTGTATCCGGTAGATCAGTTAGGGGTAGTCCTTAGACTCCCCAACACCGCCGCAACTCATCCAGCCAACAACCCGGTGTTCGCTGTAATGGCTCAATCAGCCGAGGATTTATATCGGATAGGACCATGCCATTAGCTCTTTCAACTTGCCCATTTGATTCCAGATGCGCGACTGACGCAACGTCTAGTCGGATCCTCTTCTCCTTACAGAATCGAGAAAAAGCTCCTTCAACAAAGTTTGTTCCATTATCCGTGACGATTCCATGCGTATAGCCGTATCTCAGGATAATATCCTTCAGAAACCTCACAGCTGTGTGTCCATCACACTTCCAGATTGGCTTGACCTCAATACACTTGGTAAACTTGTCAACCAAGACCAAAATATAAGTCATATTGCCCCGAGATGGCTTGAAGGGCCCCACCATGTCCAAGTGATGGCTAGGTTGAGACTCCAAGTGCAGAGTGTGTAGCTAGTGGCAAGCCTTCTTCCCCACGAGGGTGACTCGAGGGTTTATATCGAACTCTTGGGGAGCCAGTATTTCAGCAGTTGTCTTCCAAGCTTCCTCCAGGATCCTGCAAACAAGTAGAGAATTTTGTGCCCTCAACCTCACCAAGTGGTTGTCAAGCACAAGGTGTGATACTTCTAAATTGCAATGCAAAACTGAAAGTAAATGTGCAATAATTTAATCTACTACTAAATGCAAATGAGAAAATAAATATGCAATGGATTGTTTTTGTATTTTTGTGATGGAAGTGGTGATGGAGATAATGTAAATTCGAATTGGAGATGCAAGTAAAGTAAAGTGCAAGTAAAGTAAAGTGCAGCAAAGTAACTAGAGTGTTTTCTTATAATTAAAATAGGACCGGGGTTCATGGTTTCACACTTGCATTCTCTGAAATAAAGTAGACGGTGGACATAAAGAATTACATGTGAGATTACAATAACATGTTTAACATTGAGTACTTTCATATGGGCATCACGTCCTAGCATAGAGATCTCTACGGTCATATTGATCCCTCTTATACTCCACCAAGATGCGAAATAAATCATAACACGTCGATAATTAAGGAAAAACCAGAGTATAGCTTTAAGCAATGTGACATGAAGTTGAAGTAAGAACTTGCTAGATCTAGTCATGGAGATTGATTAGTGTCACTTCAAATCCCCGGTAACAAGGTACTCCTTTTTATCCCTAGTGAGGTAACTAAGAAAGGTTTAACAAAACCTAAGTGGATCGCTGAGCTTCTGTCACTTTCACAGCACTAGCCACCCCCGTTACTCCAACTAATGCACCCATCACCCCACACACGCTCTCAAAAACTAGATTGATCAAAGCTAGCAAATAAGAACGGGGTACATAAGATACATCTACTCAAATAACTCAAGAGAAACAATTGCAATCTCAGATTCAATAACTCATAGAAAAGATCCACCACATAGGAATTACAACGGTGCCCGTAATCATGTGAGGCAGCTCATACGGATCTAATTAGTGAAGCACATAGAGAGAGAGAGATACAAGTGCTACTTCCACAAACCCATAGCCCTGGGGTGGACTACTCCCTCTTCATGGACATGTCGATGGAGATGACGTTGGAGGGGTATGAGATCACACCGGCGGCGCCCCGCCGGAGTTTTCCCCCTCCAATCTGGAACTTCTGGTCTCTGTTTCGGTGTTTCAGTGTTTTGGCGGCGCTCCTCTCCGTAAGGGTACGAGGGACCCTTTTTATAGTCGGTTTTAGGTCAAGACGGAGTCGGTAAGTCGAAGATGGAAGGAATTGGGGCCACAGGGGCCAAAAGGGGGCCTCTCACGCGGCCAAGGAATCTGGCCGCGTGGAGGGTCCTCTTTTGGGTCTCCTTGCCCAATTCTCGTGGATCCTTCGCACGCAAGTCTTCTCCTTCCAAGAAAATGACCCCCGCAGATTTTCAGGTGATTTCGCGGAAGTTTGCCCCCTGAAACGTCAAAAATATAGAAAACGGGGTTTCTGACAGGCAGGGTTAATTCCATATAAGTTGGGGGAATTTGTAATTTAACCCCAAAATACTATAAACATTGAATTATACCCTTATATGATGCAATATGTAATAGAAAACCATGTGAAAATATGCAAAATTCATCTATGCATTTTACATGCATCAACATCCCCAAGCTTAACCCATGCTCGTCCTCGAGTATGAAGGTGATAAAACTAAGATGGGTTTTGCATATTGAAACAATCATGGGATATCAAGGAGGATTATTCATGCTACATATAATCAAATGATTAATACTAGAAATGAGTAGCAATATACAATTGATGTTGTAAGAAATATCAAATATGCAAGCAAAGATGCTTCATGAAAGTTCGCAAAGTGTATAATGAAATAAAAGCACTATGGACCAAATGCATACACAAAATGAAAAATAAAAACCTATATTGGTCAAAGAATAGCATAATGGAGAATAGAAAATGTGGTGGACACTTTGGAGCAAATTGAGTAGCGGTAAAACATGATCAAGTCTTATTTAGCCTCTAAATTATTCAACTAAAATTGCTAATTGAAATGTGGTATCCATTGATCTAGGACTCTCATTGCCCCTTTATCACTAGCATCTTAAAATTTTGAGTATTGAAGTAATGATAATGACAAGGTGGTTGAAAGCCTCATGCCCCGTGAGTGTGAAAACCTACTCCATGATTACTCAACTTAAGATTCCTAATAAGCTTTGTACAATCATAATAAGTATTAATCACATCATAGAGAACCGCAAAGAGGTACCTCTTGCCCCATGACATGGAAACAAGCCCCTGTTACAATGACAAGATGAAGAAACGGAGTAGACTCATCATCCTTTTTATTTTCATTCACTATTATGCATAGCTTCTTATTTTATTATAGGATGTGTTGTAGAGTCACTCAAGCTGTAAGTAAATTTCCACCATGATAAAGCATGGCTTGGGTTAGCGGCCCAATGCGTTTCTCTAGTCATATAGATACTTACTCATCAAAACTTACTATTCCTCTATTTCATTTCGGCATGGCAGGAGTCCAAAAACAAAAGTACATGATATCAACCAAATGTAAATTTTGTGTGCAATGTTGAAAGCTTTCCGGTGATACACGTTTATAGCTAGCTCCCAACCACACACTTGTCAAACGCAAAACTTGTGGCTCCCATTATTGGGTCATGTTTATTAGATGCATACAAAGTAAAGTGTGCCTTAAAAAATTCGTGAGAGTCCTATCCCAAGTTCAACCCATGACAATTAATAAAGTGAATATCTTAATTTAGAACATAAATAACACAATAACATGGTGAACATACTCGGAATAGCAATGAAGCTAATGGGAAGATATGGTGGACTCACTGGAAATACTTGGCTAAGGAGTGTTGGAAACAAGTTTTTACTTGTTGGAATTTTTAAATTTTTGGGCTAGCAAGAGGGAGATAGTTGACCAGCTACTATGCATTCATATGTCCATAGAACTACTCATTTCATGAAAAACTAAATAAACCAGCAATTAACATCAAGGACATGAATAAGAGATAGCTCAAGACAACATTATTGCGAATTTCTACACATAAAAAGCCTATAAATCATGCAAACATATGTAGCTCTTCAAATCAACCATGGCATCCCTATTACAAGTCATAATACTAGCATCCAATACATTACAACCCCAAACTCCAGTAGCTCAATCTCATATAAAATGATGGTGGTGGTCTTATCAGAACAAAAATAAAAACAAAAACTAGACGCTTCAAGTCTCTACGATAAATGCTTTGCTTAGAAAAACAGAAAGTAGACGTGTGCTAACCAAAAGAGTGTAGCTCCAGTGGGGTGTTCATCACATCCCCAAGCTTATGGCTTTCACCATTCTTGGATGTCTTGAGGCGCAGCTCCTCTATTCCCTGTATAAAAAACTTCACAAAACATGTTTCTCCCATTCTTTTTCTGTGGGGTGAGATTAGCACGGACAAACAAATCACATGCTTGCTGTGCAAAATTCCAAATCAAATGCTCCAGTAGATATACAATAAGGTTCATTATATTGTATGTTCACTATCTTTCTTGAAAGAATCATGGAAATTCTATTCCCAAGCCCAAAGAGTGCATAAAACAAAAGAAGGCAGAATCTGTCCAGAAAAGCAGCAGCAGCAAAACGAACGTTTTTCCCTAAGCTAGACTCGTCAAAAAATTAAGACAATTTTTGTGCTTACAGAGGACGAAAAGTTTCAGAACATACTAAAAACTTAGCTCAATCAGACATACCAATAAAAAACGCAAAATCATACGGTCAGCAGACTCGTGCTGAAATAGAAATTTCATGCACTAGGATAACAACTTATAAGTCCAAATGGGTTTGACTTGACTCTTTATTGAAAACTCCAGAATTAAAACAAAAAAAACTAATCTTTTGAGACAGAAAAAGGACACTAGGAAAATCCAAACAAAAACAACCGGGTTGCCTCCCGTAAAGCGCTTTCTTTATAGCCATATAGCTAGGCTTTACTTACTTGATAATCAAGAGGGATAAAGCTCATGAGGGAGCTTGTTCTTCAGCGTGCCCCTCTTCCTTGGGAAGTGCTCCATGCTTTTATTGTGAGGGAACTGAAACTTGACATTCCCTTCCTTGAAGTCTATGATTGCACCTGTAGTACGAAGAAAGGGTCTACCCAAAATAATAGGACTAGGGGATTTATCCCCCATATCCATAATAATGAAATCAACGGGTACGAAAGTCATGTGCAATTCAATCATAACATCTTTTACTTGTCCTACAGCATGTTTAGAAGAGTTATCAGCAAGGACAAATTCACTTGAGCACTTTTCTAAATTTTCTAGTTCTAGCAATTCATATAATTCTTTAGAGAGTACCGATACACTAGAACCTAGATCTAACATAGCATGGTGAATTTCTTTTCCAATTGAAACTAGCACCTTGGGGATCCATGCATCCCCAAGCTTAGGAGGTATCATGGCCTCATTCTTGTACCTAGAAATTTTTTCTTGCAAGACATGATTAGCAATATAAGATCCAAAGCCAGGTTGATAAACATTTGGGATCACTAGCAAATTTTTGTAGAGTAACAATAAGTTCTTGCAAGCTACTTTTTTCTAAATCAAGCAATGGATCCTTAATTTCAGTAAGCATCATAATTTCTTCTACTTTACTCTCTAATTTAGCTAGCATGCTTGATTCATGAGGACTAATTTCATCTTTGCTAGCAAGATAAGACATATATGGAAGTAAATATTCAGGGTACTTCACTATTTCATTCAAAGTCTCTTCTAAGCTAGTAGGGACATGCTCACTTGTATTCTCAGCAATATGATCAATATTTTCAATAATAGAAGCAGCAATAGTAATAGAATTCATTCCTACACTAGGTTGTGCTTGTGGCTTTCCTGCTGACATGCTTAATAGAGTTGCTTGATTATCAGCTAATTTTGACAATGCTTTATCAAAATTCGAAGATTGAAGTTATAATCCTTTAATAGCACTACTAATGGATACAATAGACTTATTTAACTCATGTATCATAGCATTGTGACTAGAATCTTGTTCCATAAGCAATTTATTAGATTCAGAAATTTCACTAGCAGGCTTCCACTTATTTTCATTAGCATTAGGATATGGAACAAAAGGTTTATTTGGCACATAAGGAGGTTTACTATAAGAATTGTAAGAATTACCAAAACCATTGCTACCATAATTCCTAACAAAATTAACATCCACACTTTCAGAATTACTACCAACTAGCTCCTGCAAAGGCACATTCTCCATATTTTGTTTATTAATAAAGGCAACAATAGTGTCCATTTTAGAAGACAAATCATTGGTTTCTTCAATTGAGTTTATTTTCTTAGTGGGATTGGGTGCTCTTTCAGTATTCCATTGACTATAATTTTGCAATATGCTTTCTAATATGCTCTTAGCCTCTCCTACAGTTTTACTCATAAAGGCACCTCCAGCAGCAGAATCAAGTATATTTCTAGACATGTAGTTTAGACCATTATAAAACGAGTGTAGTATGGTCCATTAATTTACTCCATGTGATGGGCATGTTCTAAGCATTAATTTAATTCTATCCCATGCCATGGCTACATGTTCATTATCATTTTGCCTAAATGAGAGGATATTATTCCTATTTTGCAAAATTTTAACGGGAGGA
Organism: Alopecurus myosuroides; assembly: GCA_028641055.1. Classification (NCBI taxonomy): domain Eukaryota; kingdom Viridiplantae; phylum Streptophyta; class Magnoliopsida; order Poales; family Poaceae; genus Alopecurus; species Alopecurus myosuroides. Next base: position 93,138,428 of record CM054057.1, read on the forward strand.
TAATATTTCTTAATGAAAGCTTCTTTTAAATCATCCCAAGACTTTATACTAGCTGTAGGTAGTGAAAGTAACCATTCTTTAGCCTTTACTCTAAGTGAAAAAGGAAATAATTTTAGTTTTAAAACACTACTTTCCACATTTTTAAATTTTTGCATATCACATATTTCCATGAAATCATGAAGATGCATAGAGGCATCCTCCATAGCACTACCACCAAATTGCTCTCTAGTAATTAAATTCAATAAACTAGGACTTACTTCATAGCTTTCAGCTTGTATTTCAGGTGTAGTAATTGGCATAGCACTGAATTGGTCATTGGGTGTATTTGTGTAGTCACTTAATTTAGTTTTATCACCCATTTTAACAGTTTTTATGTAATTTTTAATTTTTTTTATGCAAAACAAAAGTAAAGTAACTAAGCAAATTCGAAATACTAAAATAATCTAGATAACTAAATGCAAAACTAAAATGCAAACTAAAATAAAATATGAAAGACAAAACAAAAACAAGAACAAAAACAAAAACAAGACAAGAAACAAAACAATCTACTTGAAAGAAGGTGGAGATAGAAAGGACGGTACTCACGTAGGTGCAACCTCCCCAAGCTTAGGTGTTTGCACACCTTGTTGGTGATGAGGACTTCTTGTGAGCTCCCTTGGACAACTCCTTCACCTATGGCTCCCCGGCAACGGCGCCAGAAAAACGCTTGATGGCTAGGTTGAGACTCCAAGTGCAGAGTGTGTAGCTAGTGGCAAGCCTTCTTCCCCACGAGGGTGACTCGAGGGTTTATATCGAACTCGTGGGGAGCCAGTATTTCAGCAGTTGTCTTCCAAGCTTCCTCCAGGATCCTGCAAACAAGTAGAGAATTTTGTGCCCTCAACCTCAGCAAGTGGTTGTCAAGGACAAGGTGTGAGACTTCTAAATTGCAATGCAAAACTGAAAGTAAATGTGCAATAATTAAATCTACTACTAAATGCAAATGAGAAAATAAATATGCAATGGGTTGTTTTTGTATTTTTGTGATGCAAGTGGTGATGGAGATAATGTAAATTCGAATTGGAGATGCAAGTAAAGTAAAGTGCAAGTAAAGTAAATTGCATCAAAGTAACTAGAGTGTTTTCTTATAATTAAAATAGGACCGGGGTTCATGGTTTCACACTTGCATTCTCTCAAATAAAGTAGACGGTGGACATAAAGAATTACATGTGAGATTACAATAACATGTTTAACATTGAGTACTTTCATATGAGCATCACGTCCTAGCATAGAGATGTCTACGGTCATATTGATCCCTCTTATACTCCACCAAGATGCGAAATAAATCATAACACCTCGATAATTAAGGAAAAACCAGAGTATAGCTTTAAGCAATTTGACATGAAGTTGAAGTAAGAACTTGCTAGATCTAGTCATGGAGATTGATTAGTGTCACTTCAAATTCCCGGTAACAAGGTACTCCTTTTTATCCCTAGTGAGGTAACTAAGAAAGGTTTAACAAAACCTAAGTGGATCGCTGAACTTCTGTCACTTTCACAGCACTAGCCACCCCCATTACTCCAACTAATGCACCATCACCCCACACACGCTCTCAAGAACTAGATTGATCAAAGCTAGCAAATAAGAACGGGGTACATAAGATACATCTACTCAAATAACTCAAGAGAAACAATTGCAATCTCAGATTCAATAACTCATAGAAAATATCCACCACATAGGAATTACAACGGTGCCCGTAATCATGTGAGGCAGCTCATACAGATCTAATTAGTGAAGCACATAGAGAGAGAGAGATACAAGTGCTACTTCCACAAACCCATAGCCCTGGGGTGGACTACTCCCTCTTCATGGAGATGACGTTGGAGGGGTAGGAGATCACACCAGCGGCGCCCCGCCGGAGTTTTCCCCCCTCCAATCTGGAACTTCTGGTCTCTGTTTCGGTGTTTCGGTGGCGCTCCTCTCCGTAAGGGTACGGGGGACCCTTTTTATAGTCGGTTTTAGGTCAAGACGGAGTCGGTAAGTCGAAGATGGAAGGAATTGGGGCCACAGGGGCCAAAAGGGGGCCTCTCACGCGGCCAAGGAATCTGGCCGCGTGGAGGGTCCTCTTTTGGGCCTCCTTGCCCAATTCTCGTGGATCCTTCGCCCGCAAGTCTTCTCCTTCCAAGAAAATGACCCCCGCAGATTTTCAGGTGATTTCATGGAAGTTTGCCCCCTGAAACGTCAAAAATATAGAAAACGGGGTTTCTGACAGACAGGGTTAATTCCATAAAAGTTGGGGGACTTTGTAATTTAACCCCAAAATAATATAAAACATTGAATTATACCCTTATATGATGCAATATGTAATAGAAAACCATGTGAAAATATGCAAAATTCATCTATGTATTTTACATGCATCACCAAGCACCAAACTACGAATGGCCAAGTGATAGGAACAGTCTTGAGCTCGGAAGCTGGCATATGAAGCTTTGTTCACTAGAGCCCGAGATGAGGCGTGGTCCCACACTCCCCTTGATGTATTTCTCGGAGAATCTCTTCTCCCTCTTCTGGCTCAACACAGCACTGTAGCACACCCATGGCACTTCTTTTGTGTAACTCCTTGTTGATGATGGTGTAGCCTTTGGATCTTGTCTGTATTTGCCTGGCCGAGATATCATCAATCGGAAAAGTACCATCCAATGGGCCGAGCCCAACTCGGTATTGGCCGAATAAGAAATATTGGCTCATCAACCTCCATAGGTTCAGCTTACATGACAAGCTCCGAGATGGAAACGAGTCCCTGGGTTTTGCGAGGAAGTCCCCGAGATGAGGGAGGCAGTCCCTGAGATAAGGGAGGCAGTCCCCAAGTTCTCCATGATGCACCCCACATCTATCTCCATTTAAACAACTTCTGATTCTGGTTGAGCCGAGATGAATATTGAAACCGACTCGGGTGAGGGCTTGATAGACGGCTTCCTGAGATGCTCCAAAGCAATTCCTGCCGGGATGGACTGCCGAGACAAGCCCAACTTAGACAGAGTATCTGCAGCATCATTTTCAGCTTGGTGGGTATGATGGAACTCACATCCATCAAATAATCCTGACATGTTCTGAACGAGGAACCGATATGAAGCCATATTGGCATCCAACGCGTCCCAAGTCCCCGAGGCTTGCTGAACCACCAAATATGAGTCACCATAGCATATTATCCGGCGGATACCAATCTCCTCGGATACTTTCAGTCCATGGACTAAGGCCTCATACTCGCAACATGGTTGTATGCCGCAAAATGGATTTGCAGGACATACTTGAGCTGATCCAGTTTGGGTGATGTGAGCACAACACCGGCACCGAGACCTTCTTTTACTTTAGAGCCATCGAAATGCATTCGCCAATAATTTGTTTCCGACAAGGGAGGCTCATATTGCATTTCGGCCCAATCAACAAAGAAATCCGCTAAAGCTTGGGACTTGATTGCTTCTATTCTCGCATAAAGCGGAGTGTAAGCAACCAGCTCAATTTCTCACTTGTCTACTCGTCCACTTGCATCCTTGTTGCCCAGAATCTCCGAGATGGGGGCTGTACTCACCACTGTAATCGGATTCTCTTGGAAATAGTGTTTGAGCTTCTTGTCAGCCATATACACCCGATATGTCATCTTCTGATAGTGAGGGTAGTTTTGCTTCGAGTTGGAGATCACCTCACTAAGATAGTACACTAGCCTCTGCACAGATTTTCCTTCCTCTTCTCGGTCCACTATCACCACCACACTAACAACTCGGTTGGTAGCCGGAATATGGAGCAACATGGGATCCTTAGGCAGAGGAGATGCTAGTACTAGAGCAGTACAAAATATGGTCTTGAGATCTCGGAAAGCCACATCGGCTTGTGGAGTCCAAACGAACTTGTCACTTTTCTTCATCAGCTGGTACAAAGATAAAGCCTTTTCTCCCATTCTCCCAATGAACCGACTAAGGGATGCCAGGCACCCGATAAACTTCTACACATCATTCAGTGATCTCGGTAGAGACATGTCCTCAATCGCCTTGATCTTGGAGGGGTTGGCCTTGATACCTCGGCTGGACACGAGGAAACCAAGTAACTTTCCTGCCGGAACGCCGAAGGTGCACTTGGTCGGGTTTAGCTTCATCTGGTACCTCCGCAGACTTGCGAATGTTTCTTGAATATCTTCTAGGAGTGTGTGTGCTTCTCCTTGGTCTTAATGACTATATCATCCACATATACCTACACATTTTTACCAATATGCTCATGCAAGCATTTCTGCATGCATCTCTGGTATGTGGCCCCTGCATTTCTCAATCCGAAACACATGACATGATAGCAATAAGCGCCGTACGGGGTAATAAAGACAGTCTTTATTTTATCATCCGGGTTCAGAGGAATCTGGTGAAAACCAGAGTAAGCATCTATGAAGGATAACAGCTCACACCCGGTCGTGGAATCGATCACCCGATCTATCCGGGACAACGGGAATGGATCTTTAGGACATGCCTTGTTCAAGTCGGTGTAGTCCACGTACATTCGCCACACAATAGCAACCATGGGATCATCTTTCGTTTTCTCAACCATGACCGGATTGGCCAACCAGTCCGGATGCAGTACCTCCATGATAAATCTGCTTGCTAGCAGCCTTGTGATCTCGTCACCAATGGCTTTCCTCCTTTCAGCATCAAAACGATGCGGGGCTTGCTTCACCAGCTTGCCATCCGGTCTCACATGCAGAGAGTGCTCAAGAAAAAATTAGTTCCTATTATAGTTGTTATTTTGTTTATCCTGTTTTAATCCTGCTTTATCATGTATGCTATCAATGGTTGATATCTTTGAAACTAGATCTTATTGGCAAGGTGTTTTCACGGAAGAGAAACAAAATATTATAAGGAACACCGCTTGTCACAAAAAGGGATACACTTATGGGAGCAAATTAATAAATTGCATAACTATGGTAAAAACTTGTGCTCTACTTATAATGTTACTTATTGCTTTGATAAATCGTGTTGCTATAGGAGGTATAAACACCTCCCTTTTCAATGTGAGTACAATGATAATGTTACCATATCTTCTTATGTTAAGGGAAATTTTGACTTTTATGATGTGGAACAAATTGAAGAATTTATTGCTTGGAAGGGTGCATTTGAAATTGCTTATTTGCTTGAAAATATTGATGATGCACCTTATAAATATGAGATTTATGATATAATTGGATTTTGCTTTGATAATTACAAGGAAGGAAATGGCCATATTCTTAAATATCTTTATAAATGCTCTCCACCAAAGTAAGAGACTAATGCCTTGTAGGAGACTATGGAAGAAGAAATTGCTGAATCTAGAAGCTCATTGGATGAAAAAGAGGAGGAGCACGATGATCAAGAGGAGAAAGAATGGAGCTACACATGTCTACTTCCCAATGATAGTAACTCTTTAACTAATACCTTTTTATTGCAATCCATGCTACTTTGATAAATCCTATGATAATCCTCTATTTATTCCAACTATTGATATGCATGAGGAAGTTTGTTTTGAAAATTTATATGATAATGCTCTAGATGATGGTCCTGATGGTGCAAGAGCTTGCACTCATTGGGAAACCCCAAGAGGAAGGTATGAAGACCACAACAGCAAGTTTTCCCTCAGAAAGAAACCAAGGTTGAATCGACCAGTAGGAGAAAGAAATCACTTCCGAAGGTTGTTATCAGCTGAAGTTGGAAATGCGCACTACCGGTTCAGCAGCAACGTGGAATATACACAAGAAAACCAACTTACTTTGCCCCAACGAAGAAGTGAGGTTGTCAATGTCACCGGTTTTTCTGAAAACAAAGGATAAGACGTATAGTGTGGAAAACAGTAATTGTTTGGAGTAAATGAAAAGAGAACAATGATGGGAGTGAATAAAACAGTAATTGAAGTAGGAAAACAGTGGTTGCAGTGGTTGTATTATCAGTGTAAAGAAATGGACCAGGGTCCATAGTTCACTAGTGGTGTATGTCCATAAAAGATAGATAACAATCTGGGTAAACAAATTACGAGTGGGCAATTGACAGATATAAAGGCTGCACCATAGTGCATATGCATGACATGATGATTACTATGTGATTCATGCGGGCATTACAACAAGATTCATAGATCGTCATCCAACCGCATCTAAGACTAATAATCCACCCTCAGAGCGTCATCCAATCAAACCTCGGGTATTATGTTGCAAGCAACAGATAATCGCATTAAACAAAGTGTGCAATGTAAACATCATTGTTTTCTCCCTAATGGCAACAACACATCCCCCACCCGTTACGTTTCTGTCACTCAAGCGTGAGGGAAAGAGAGGCATGAACCCACTATCTATCATAAATACCCCCTCTTGGAGTTAGAAGCATCAACTTGGCGAGAACATCTACTAGTAACGGAGAGCATTCAAGATCGTAAATAACATAAACATGATAGATTGATATTCATTCGACATAGCATTCAATATTCATCAGATCCCAGCAAACACAACATGTAGCATCACAATAAGATGATCTTGATCATGTTAGGTAGCTCACAATATCTAAACATGAGGCACAAAGAGGAGAGAACAACCATCTAGCTACTGCTATGGACCCGTAGTCCAAGGATGAACTACTCACACATCACTTTGGAGGAAGGCATGGTGACGTAGAGCCCTCCGGTGATGAATTCCCCTCCTACAGGGTGCCGGGGAGAGCTTCAAAACCCTCCCGAACTAGAGTTGACGATGGCGGCGTCTACGGAACTTTTTGGTGAAAAAGGATCAAGTATTAAGGTTTAACCCGTGGGGGAGGTTAAATAGGCGAGAGGGAAACGTCGATGGGTGGCCAGGGGGCCAACACCACCAGTTGGCGTGGCTAGGGGGTGCCGCCCTATGGTGTGGGGCCTCTAGGCCCCCCCCCCTCTGGACTCCATGTACGTGACCGATTTTTAAGACTCTGGGATTTTGTTTCATCCAATTCCGAGAATATTTCCAGAACAACTATTTTGAAACCAAAAACAGTAGAAAACATGAACTAGCTCTATGGCATCTTGTGAATAGGTTAGTCCCAGAAAATCCATAAAAATGACATGAAGTGTATAGGAAACATGTAGCATTTGGCGTGAAAACAACATGGAACATCATAAATTATGGATATGTTTGAGAAGTATCAAGCATCCCCAAGCTTAGTTCCTACTCGTCCTCGAGTAGGTAAAACGATAAAAACAAATAATTTCTGAGGTGGCATGCTACCAACATAAACTTGATCATCTAAATTGTAAAAAAATATGTAAGCTGAGATCATAGTACCTTAAACACATGAACGATAGATATAGTTCTAACAATGAAGCTTAGCAATCACTTTGCATCATGAAAAGTAACACAAATAAAAGATCATGAATAATAATGCACTTGAAAGTTATACGTTTTTTCGAGCATAAAGAAAACATAGTAAAGTGATATTTTGCTTGTCCTTAAGAGTGGGGAAAAACATAAATGCCAGGACACCTTCAAAGTTCAAGTGGATGACTAGAACAAATAATTTGAGAGCAGGTAATAACACATCACGAATCAATCAATAATAATCTTTGGGACTGATGCACATTATACTCGGAATGGAAACTACGCTCTCTCAACTATGCATAAAGTTAGAAGATGGAGACTCAACATAAAAGTTAGAAGTTAGAAGATGCACCTTCTATTATTTTTCCTGATATTTTTCGTGAGGTTTCCCTAATGTTACTTGAGTGGATTTTTATTCCAAGACTGGGATCATTCTTGTTTGCATCTTAAATTAAACTTTTACCTTTGTTGGATCCAAGAAAACATAATTTCAAAAAGGATTTATGAAAGTTTTCTTTTAAGTTTTCTATATAAAACATTTGCTGAAAATATAGCCAATACCTGTTTTCTACTCTTGTTTTCACTAGGCTATAAAATGTTACTTTATGTTTTCTTGACTTATAATTGAACCTTTATATATGTAATACAAATCCATAAGCTTATTTTTATTTTTGGGTAAATAAAAACTATCTTTTGCTTGTTGTCTCCGTGGTATAAATTTAAGGCAGAAAAAGACATTTTTTGAAAAAAAAACCAGAAAGTACACCTTTTTCCAAATTGTTTTCATGGCCTTAAACTACTTCAAAATTGTTTTCAAAAGATGTTTCTGAAAGTTTATAACATGGTTAACAAGTTCCTACTTTGAAAACAAATTTTGGAAACCATTTGAACCTTGAAAACAAACTCACCTTTTTGATGTTTTAATCTGTTTTCAACACTTATAAATTTTTCTAAGTCTAAACTGAATTTTCTGAATTTTGTGAGAAGTAAGAGATACAATTTTGATCAGTTGATTTATTTGTGTTTCTTTGCAAATTTGGATGTGTGACCTTGTCCATTGTGTTTACCCTAGTACCCACTTGAGCCAGGATACCTAGACTTGCTTCTAGAAGCCTTAGGCATGAAGAAAACAAAGAGAGAGAGAAAGGGTGATGTGGAATGGTATGGGAAGCCCATACCTTTGACCCTATTGACCCAAACCTTGCCTCAACTTGCCTCCAAAGGCCAGCAATGACTTTGCCCCATGTGTTCTCTACCCTGGGCAGCCAGTGCACGAGTTGGAATGACCAACCCCCCCCAGAGCGCCCTCATGCCACTCCTAGACATTGAACCGAGCCCTCCATTTTTTCCCTTGTCTTTTCACCACGGGTAGAAGTATCCTGGGCCAATACCTTGCGCCACAAACCTCTCTCACACTCACCCAACCTCCCCAAGTCGAAAGGAGGCAGAGCACGAGCCCCTGGAAGCCCCGAGCCCGAGAGCTCTCCGCCGGTGACCACCACGGCCTCGAGTTGGCACAGCTTGACCCGAGCCTTCTCCTCCCTCCCCAATGCCTTGGATCGAACCCCCCTCATCTCCCTGTTCATCCCTGACACTCCCCCGTGGCTGATCGCTTGCAGGAGCGCCGCCGCCGTCCGACTCGCCGCCATGGGCGCACTGCTCGGCGCCGCTGCTGTACGCCGTCCCCGACGCCCAAGGCCACGCCCGTCGACTTCCGCGAGCACCAGCACCTCCCTCGAGCCCGCGCTAGCCCTTCCCGAGCCCCCACGGTGAGCTCCTGGCCGTCGCCTTTTTCCCGTCGTGCGGGTATGAGAGAGAGAGAGGAGGGGAGAGGAAGAAGACGCCCGTGCGCCGTTGGATCCTTGATCCACGGCCACGCTTGAACGTGGACGGTTCCCTGCGCCATGCGCGCTGGCCTAGCCGAGTTGGGCCGTGCTGTGCGCCTACCTGGGCCACGCCCACGCAAAGCCAGCCCGTGATGTGTTTGTTTTTCTTTTAAAAGTTTTTCACAGAAACTAGAATGTTTACTTTGGACGTGTGAAAAATACTAAACGTGCAAAATAAAATCTACCAAAAATCATGAACCTAACAATATGAGTTCCTAACCATATAAAAATTGCAGATCTAAGATTTGGACCATATTTTTCTCACATTGGCTGTTTTGCCACAGAGAGCCTATGAACATGTTTTGAACATAACTTTTTGAATCTGTAACTAAAATGGTCAAACTAAGATGTTTTGGATAGATCTTGAACAGATCTATCCATAGGACTTTGCCTCACATCAAGGTGAGCTACCAAATGGAAATGCCATCCATTTTTGTTAAAGTCCAGTAGGCTCTTCTGTGATTTTTAGAGTGAGTTCAAAAATGATTTTTGAAGTAAATCCAACTGGATGAGTTTGATATTTAGTATATCTATCTAATACTAGCTTAGATTAATTTTTGGAGCCCTAGATTATTTTTGGTGAGCAAAACTAGTTACATCAGCTTTTCTGTTTTTGCTTGAAAGTGTGTACTTGTTTGGAATAAATTGTGTGATTGTTTAAATCTTGTTTCCTAGAATGTATAGAGTTGTTACCACTTGTTATTAGGTTGTTATCTTGCAGTACATCTACCTTAGAAAGTGTGTGCATGTTTGGAAAGTCAAGTAGAAATAGAACTAGCAATTGTTATCTTATAGTTTTATTTTTTGGAATATTTGAGTGAGCTAAATCTTTGTGTGTTTGATTGACTAAATTTTGTGCTATGATTTCTATGAGTCAGTACCATTTTGGTACTGTTAGTTTTAAGTTATCATCTCTGTTAGCTTGCATGTTATTTTATAGTAAAGCATGTGTAAGTTTTGTTATTTATTTTCCACTAGCATTGTTTCACTAGAATGAATAGCCTTGTGTTATTTATTTTTTCATGAGTAACCAGAGGCTTTGTACCTCTTTTGCCTTGGTATTAGTGGGCCCATAACCCACTGGTCCCATTGCATCTTGGTTGAGGATGAAAATCCCCAACCATACATGTATGTGAAAATAACATGTTTTATTATATGATTGATTGTTATTTTCCACCATGGGAAATAGATTGTTTGTTTCACTTATGCAAGTGAAAAGTTTATTTATTCTTTGCAAATAATAGTATGTTTAGATGTGATCTATTTGTTAGCATAATATTCCTTAGGAGTATAATGTTAAGAAATGCTTTTCTACTGTGTGCTAAATTAAATTGTTTGCTAATAGAATAATTTCCTTGTGATTGATAGGTTGTTTGTGAATGATTTCTAATTGATTGTTTGGATTTTTGAAAAGGTTTAGTTAAATTTTCATTGTGTGAATAGCTACTGGTTGTGTGGTTTATACTTGTTTTGCTTGCTAGCTACTTGTTTAGAAAAGCATGTATTACTAGAATTGGTTTATGCCTGCTTAATAGATGTTTTCATAGAATTATTTTATGGTATTGCTTACTAGAATGAGTATGGTTTGGGTACTGTTAGTAGGTATATTTATGTTCATGACTTGCTTTGTTTAGAGTTAAGCACCCTTGTAGCATTGTTTGCTTCTTTAGTGTTGAACTAGTGTCACCACTAGAAATTATGGCTTTGCTCTAGTATTGTTATCTTTTATTTTATGAGTGTATGGTTTATTCTAGCATATTTAGGAAGTTATTTCTTCTGTAGTGTGCCATGACTTCCTTAGATTCATGTTTCTATAGTTGTATAATACAATTATTTCCTATAGCATGCTTGTGTAGAATTTTCCATACTAGTATGCTATTAGTGCATTCCTGCCTTTATGTAATTTGTTAGGAGTATTATCTTGAGTGATGATTTTGTTTTAGATTATTTGTATGACTTGTTATCATTGGTTTTAGCTACTGGTTGTTTGTTAAATTTTCATGATTGATGGATTCCATAACTTCAAATAGACATTAGCATAGTCAATAAATAGTCTATTCATCTGTGTTGTGTTTGCCTGCTGTTTGGAAATTGTCTGAATGATTACCTTAGCATGAGTATTGTACTTGTGCTATTTGTTGTGCTAGTGTTGTTGTTGTGCTTAGGTAGTATCTTGTTATCTAAGCATTAGTTTAATCATGAACTTGTTTGGTGATGATTGCTTGTGTGTTGTTAATACCCACTGCCAGGGGTATTACTTCGATAGATTGTTATTATTAAGTAACCTCACTTTTTGTACCCACAAGCTATATTTTTATCTTCTTGAATATCTTATTATGAGAGTGGTACACCCACTCCATATATGGTATGTAAGGTGTGGGATATGGTTTCTCAACCATATGTTTGTTTGGCGATAGTTTTGTACCATGAGGGTTTGTGAGGTAGTTTTCGCGATAACGTTTGAGAGATTGCGATAGTATACTTTTGCTTTCTGTATGGGTTGTTTAGTTTAGTTGTTTGTCTTTTAGATCTGAGAGTGTGTCTTTATTCTTTTACGACGCTAGAAAACGAAGAAGAAGCAGCAGTTGTGGAGCTGTGCGTCAAGTTCAAGTTACTTCAAGGCCAGGGACACTAAGAGTTTTAAGGCAAGCCATCCTGATGCTTGCTGTTATAATACACTTATCATTATCTATCATGCATGTTTTACTTCTGAAAAGTTTACAAAACCTTGATTACCAAAAACTATTTTTGAGTGACTACTACTACTATAATATATACTATGCCAGTAGTTGATACTTGGTGTTACCAAGCCCATAGCCACTAAATGGTATTTATTACCATAAAAATAATAGTCCCTAAGTGGACAACCCAAATTTATGTTTTTGAAAAACAAAGGATTTTATGGAAAACCCGGAGAAAGTGCTGAGCCTTATTCACCGGAGGAATGTTGGAGTGGTCATTTTTGAAAAAATGGTGTTTTACAAAAATGACACATAACCTAGTCTTCGCCGGACAACCTTTACCGCACTGCCACTTTAACCCAACATGGGCACGGGGCTTAACTTGAAGTTTGTTCTTGTTAGTGTGTGTTCTATCTCAATTTGCTATAAGGGTCGTCGAGCCCTCGAACCGATTGTCGCTAGGTGGTATATACAGGACATACCAAGTGAAGGATTAAGTTACCCCCCAGGTGCGACAGTTGGGTCTCCTGCCGTGGCAATGTGCGACATTGTGCCGGGGAGAACAAACCCAACTGAAGAGATAGACATATTCTAGCTTGAACATAGTGGATGGTTAGGATCAGTTATCTGATGTTTACATACTGTTGTTACAGTCCGTGGTTGTTCACGGAGGATGTACTGGATCTGGTGGATGTGTACACCTCTGCAGAATACAACTATTTCAAAGTAGTCGCGTCCTCGGATATGGACAGTTGAATGTCCATGTAGCTAGCATTGTGTCAATGTTTTAAAAAAGGAGTATTAAAAAAGGTGTTGGACTTATGAAGTATCGAAAGGAGGAACTAGCGTACCGTGGAGGTACCGATGATGAAAAGCCAGAAGTGGTTTTACAAAAAAAGTTTTGCAAAGATAAAACCTTCTTTTACAAAATGAGTTTATAAAACCTCTTGTACATGTGATATCTACAAGACAAAAAAACTATATTATTTTCTTTTGAAGTATCTTCTTCAACGAAGATACATAGATTTTTTTTAAAATCAACTATGATATGTCTTACATATATCATTGATAGCAAAACCTATGTAAAGCCTACCTATTACACCATATAAGCATACTTGCATCTTTGGTAAGATATATGATGGATGTCTTGCTGAGTACATTCAAATGTACTCATATTGGTTTCGTCCCTGGTATCAACTTGCCAGATATCGAGAAGGAGTCTCAGAAAGAGATCAATGAGGAGGAGTACGGAGCTGATGGCTTTGCGAACTAGGATCGTCTCCCGGTCAACAGCCTGTAGGTTAAGGCGTGACTTGGGCTCTGCTACGTTGTGTGTGTGTAGTCTTCCGCTGTGTGTTGTGTGTTTGCCCCGCGTGGCAGTTGTGTTAGCCTTGGTCATGAGACCATGTTCCTTTGTAAGTGTTTATGCAAAAGTGTAATGGATATTGTATCTGTGTACCATCTTGATATGTTGTTCACGACTGGTGTGATCTGGGATCGTGAATGTATGCATATCGAAGGTTTCCTTGAACAGTGGTTCTGGGGCGGACCTTACAGAGTTGGTATCAGAGCTATCCTAACCTTAGGAGACCTTATTTAGCATGGATGTTAGCTAGTACTCTGAGAATTAAAGTTAATAAAACCAGGTCACTAAGATGACTATTTTCCAAAAAATATTACATTCCATTCCCTCCGTGTTTTCAAAACTCTACATACACTAAGTTACAATTGAGCATCCTAAAATTTTGCACACTGTTGCCTAACTTAATCTACCTTAAATTTTTTGTGTAGATGGCAGTTGTCTTCACCAAGTCCTTCCGGCTGGGATCGCATGCACCTTGCTACCGCCGCTTTGAGGAGGATTTGATCAAGATGACTCGCCTTATCGGTCGTCCCCTACTTGAGTTGAAGGGAGCCCAGATTCACCATGATGGACGAGAGTTGTCCTGGTTGGTGGTCTGCACCATCCGTGCACCGTTGCTAGCACCGTCAACCCCAAAGATCACTTGGGAAGTTATGGAGAATAGTTGGGAAGATGGTATCCTTAGAGTGATGCAGCTGACCATTGCCAAGCTGGAAAACTTCTTTCGCCGCAAGTTTGAAGGCACCCCCTATAGATACTTTGGAAGACGCAACGAGGAAGAAAAGCCGTTAGAAGTCACTGGAGACTTTGTGTTTGATCGTCACTTCCAGCACTTGGAGGGACAGCTGTACAACACCCAACTCTCCCTTGATAAGGTTAGAGCAGATTATGACCTCCGAGGAAGAGAGATAGACCAGCTGGAGAAAATCCTGAGAAGTTTCTTCTGCTACCGAGCGTCGTCTTAAGGTACTGAAGAAAACCATGAAGTACACTGACTCCCAGCACCGAGCACGTGTGAGAACCCTTCGGCTTCAGCTTGCAGCCAGCAAGACCAGAGTTGAAGAGTTGGAGGAACAGCTACGCGCTTCCTAAAGCACTTAGGATTGCCGTAGGATGTTAGGAGTTGTGTTATCTCCACCCAGATGCGTGTTTGTGTTTGTGTTTGTGTTTGTGTTGTGTGAACTCTGCTAGATCTTGAGTGTGCTAGTTGTGTTGTAAGCCTTATGCTTTAGCCGTGTGAACCCTTAAATCATGCATGTTATGCTTTATTAGACTCTGTTTCATGTGTGTGCTAGTCTTTGTTTGCTATTGTGTTTGTCTCTTAGATGCTTGTTGTTGTTGTGTAACCTACCGTTCTCATCTCCATTATGAGCCGGTATGTGTCACAATTTTTCAACCAAAACCACCTTTTTAGTGGCTCTCGTCTTATACCGTTCTTTGTCTTCAGCATGGCCAGTGATCTACCTCCACCACCGAAGCCGACAGTTGCTCAACGATTTGCTCTGTTGAAGGAAGAACGTGAAGCCGCTCGTGCTGAACACATAGCCACCCATGCTGCCCTGGAACAGTTGACTCAACTTGTCACCACCAATGCTGAGAATACTGCTATCCTTATGTGAGAGTACCAGCACCTGCTTGTTGGAGAGAGTCGCAAACGGAAGGTAGTGACACCAGGAGAACCTAGTCCATGTGTGACTCGCAGTACCTTACCTGCGATGCCCCAACCTCCCAGGAGGCGTGTGAACATCAGGCCCAGGACCAAGACATGATTTGCATGTAGGGAGGAAGGACATATTGCTCGCGAGTGTCCCAAGAAGAACCATGTTCTAGTTCATTGTAAGGACCCCAGACCGGCAGTCTGAAACCCTACGTATGCATACATTCACGATCCCAGAAAGATCAGTCGTGAACAACATACACAGTTGGCACACAGAAATACATCATCCATTACACGAATACATAAAGGTATTACACAAATGATCACATGATCAAGTTTAACGCAACTGCCAAAAGGGCAGGCAACTTAACAAACACAGCGGAAGACAATTACACACAACGTAGTTGAGCCCAAGTCACGCCTTAACCTACAGGCTGCTGACCCGGAGACGATCCTAGTTCGCAAAGCCGTCAACTCCGTACTTCTCCTCATAGATCTCCTTCGGAGACTCCTTCTCCAAATCTGATAAGTAGATACCAGGGGCGAAACCATAATGAGTACATTTGAATGTACTCAGCAAGACATCCATCATGTCACTTACTAAACATGCAAATATGCTTATATGGTGGAATAGGTAGGCTATAAATAGGGTTCACTACCAATGGTGTTCATATATGATGACACCACAGTTGCAGTCAGGTTTATCTATATCTTCGTTGAAGAAGATACTTCAGAAGAAAAATAATATATAGTTTTATTTCTCTTGTAGATATCACATGTACAAGAGGTTTTGTAAAGTTTTGTTAAAGAATATTTTCTCTTTGCAAAACTTCTTGGAATCAGTTTCCAGAATTCTTGCTTAGAGTAGAAAAGGTTTTCTTTGCAAAACATTTTGTTTTGTATCACATCATCTGGCTTTTCATCATCGACGATACCTCCACGGTATACGTTTTCCTTCCTTTCCGAACTTCACAAGTTCAACACTTCCTTTCCAAAATTTCCCTTTCAAAAACTTCCTTTTTGAAAACATTGACACAATGCTAGCTACATGGCCATTCAACTGTCCATATCCGAGGACGCGGCTTCTTCGAAAAAGTTATACTCTGCAGAGGTGTACACATCCACCAGATCCAGTACACCTCCCGTGAACAATCACGGACTGTAACAACAGTATGTAAACATCAGGTATCTGATCATAACCATCCACTATGTTCAAGCTAGAATATGCCTATCTCTCAGTTGAGTTTTACCACATCCCCGGCACCGAGCTAATCCCCGCCAAGCCAGGATGCCTCAACTGATGCATCCGGAGGGAAAATTAATCCCACACTTTATATGTCTCCACGACATTCGGTTCAGAGGATCGCATCCCCTATAGCACATTGAGATAGCACACACTAATAAGAACAAACTTCAAGTTAAGCCCCTTGCCCATGTTGGGGTAGGGTGGCAGTACGGTAAAGGTTGTCCGGCAAAGACTAGGTTATGTGTCATTTTTGAAAACACCACTTTCTCAAAAATGACCACTTCCACATTCCTCCGGAGAACAAGGATCCGCCTTTTCTCCGGGTTTTTCCGTAAAGCCTTTGTTTTGTAGAATCACAATTTTAGGGTGTCCACTTAGGGACTAGTATATTTGATGGTAATAAATACCATGTGGTGGCTTATGGGCTTGGTATTACCAAGTTTAACTATTGGCATGATAGTAACCTATAATATAGTATAGTAGTAAATTCCACATCAAAAATAGTTTTGATAATCAAGCTTTTGTAAAACTTCAGAGGTAAAACATGCATGATAGATAATGATAAGTATTGTATCAGCAAGCATCAGGATGGCTTGCCTGGTATCTCCTTGTGTCCCTGGTTTTGGAGTGACTGGAACTTGAAACAGATCTTCACGACACTTCCTTCCTCTTCGTTTTCTAACGTCGTAAAAGGAATAAAGGACACACATTCAGAACCAATCAAGGCAAGCAACCATACATAACAATACATACAGCAAGGAAATCTAATAATAACAAATTCACTCAATTATTAATTGAGGCAAACAATCAAACAATCCTACTTGGCAGAAATGCCATTTAATAAGACAAACTTAAGGTTGGAGGAACATGTCTCACAACCTCAATATCATGGATTCAGTGGGTGTGCCACTCTCATACCAAGATATTAATAAACCCAAAATACACTTAGTTTCACAAAGGTGAGACTACTAAAAGTATATAAAACATGCACAAAAATAATCATGGCAATGGGTCTATCAACCATACCACAAAAAGAAAAAGGTAGCTATCCTATTAAGGCTAAATTCACATCAAGAATAAATAAGACACATGATTTGCAAAAGTTACTTTTACAAACCAGTGAGCCTACACAAGTGTAACAAGGAAATAGACTCATCACAAAACACACAATTTCTCATAGTGAGAACAATAGAAACAATGACTAAAAAGGAGGAATCCTTATAGACATGTTTCTACTAAAAATTTGCTATGCAAGCAAGCATAATAAATAAAGTACTAAAATGCAAACAAGGAACCATGTTATCATAATGGGAATGAAAACATGTCCTCATGCAAGGATACACAAACATCTACCAAACACAAGTTGGCAGGAAAAATAATTCAACACAAAAACTGCTAAGGAAACTAGTACTACTCCAACATGAAGAATCAATGGATGCATTTTCAATAAAGTAATTGAAATACAACCAGAGGGTCCATGTCATAAAAACAGTAGTGAAAAACATCTATAATTGCTATAACAAAAGTATCCCATTTAACAAAACAATGCATCAAATTGCAGGGCAACTCCTACATACTAGTGGTAATAAAAAGGGCATTACTAGAGGAATCAAACAACACTCCAAGAATGTATTTTTCCTAGCAAGCCACACATGATTACAACCACTTACAAACAGAAGCATACCCATTTTTGTTTAGCACAAAAATTCCCAAAGCAAAAATACTAGGCACTCATTAGTTATGAAACTATATAAAAGAAATGCATCTAGTGTGGGGGAAATAATGTTTCCACCAAAAATGCAATGACACCAGTGGGTGTTCCACTAGCATAACAAAGCATTAAGAGGTCACAAAGCCTCTGGTCATACTTGACAAAAATTAGCAAAAACCTAAACTAGCATCTAGTGCAATAACCATACTAGTAGAAAATAATAGGGTGCAAAAATAAGCAAGGCAATGCTACTCATGCTATTATTTCCACACAAGTGAAAACTATAGGGATCAAGTACTCATAAAAACATCATCAAAATGCTACTGGTCCTATGAAAATAACACAAAAATATGTGGCTACACAACCACAAATGCTTATGTCAAAAATTCCACACATGAGGGAATTTTTCCATAACATTCTCATAGTAATTATTAAGCTACTCATGCTTTTATACCAACTCAAATACAAGGTAGCAGAGGTGATAACAAAACAATATAAGTACCAACATGGTACTGAATCTAATATCTCAACACAACAATCCAAGTGCTTGCACATAAATTAATCACTCAAAAATTCTATGCAAGTATTAACTAGAGATAAAACATATGTTAATAACGAAAATCCTATTTCTTCTACACTCAAGTCCACACAATCTAACATGATAAAATAACTAAGTAACACTTAGAAAACAAGTTCACACCACTTGTACATGCTAGAAAATAATATTACAACACAAAAACATAATCACACAATTTAATTTCTTAAAATGCCAAAATGGCAGAAACAAGCAAATCAAAGATCTGTCCACCAATTTTTCTAGGATGCTCTAAAAATTAAACCCTTCTAGTTTTGGATAGTCCTGAACATATACAAGACCATCCAATTGAGTTTGCATCAAAAATCATTTTTAATTATTTTATAAAAATCACCAAAGTGCTCTCTGGTGTTTTACCAAATTGCATGCCATTTCAAAAATACAATGAATTTGGAAACGAGGTTAAATGATCCTGTTAGGAAATTTTGAGGGCTTTCCAATGCAATTGGCCTCACTTCATTCTGAGTTGTAAAATAAAAATGGTGCTCATTTTTGTGTTTCTGGTACCTGTTGCCAAAACATTTTTCATTTCAAAACCATTCATCCAAAAGTAGATCTACAAGTTGGAGGTGGTTTAGAATTAGTTGAGGTACCACTGTGAATTTTGGCTAGGTCAAATTCCTCTTTTAGGTAGGTTTTTAGATCCAAAAGCAAACATGCATCAATCTGTGAAAAATTTAAAAGGAAAAAGCTAGACATGGGCCAGATCTAGTTTTCTTGGGCCGGCCAGATCTTTCTCACCGCGGGCAAATCGAGCCAGAGAGGCTGACTCGCGGGCCAGGGCGCCACGGGGGCAGCCACGCAAGCAAGACCGGCCCACGCGCCAGTTTGACTGCCCAGCGCGGGTCAAGGGGAGGGTGACGCGAGCATGACCTCACCCTGAGGTCATCCGCCGGCGGAAAACCTCCGGCGAGCTCCAATCTCGTGCAAAACGGCCACCGTTCTTCGATTAACCGGCACCAAAATGTTTCTATCGACGTGGGCTACTAACCGGCGGAGGCTCGTTTCCTGGGAGGCATCGGAGGGGCGGCGGCGACGGCGCGCGGCGGCGGCCGGACGGCACGCACGGCACGGGGACGATCTAGAGGGAGAGGGAGGGGGAAAAGGCACGGCGGGGGTCCGCCTCCTTACCGTAGACGCGTAGGAGGAGTCGGTGAGGTCGGAGGGTGAGCGAAACCGCGGCGATTTGCCGCCGGAGTTCGTCGGGGGCCGAAGAGGAATCAGGACGGCGCGGCCTCCTCGTTGCGCTTCGGCTCGATCCCTTTTGCAGAGAGGGCAAGTACGACGTGGCGGAGACTATGGGGACCATGGCTGCCGGCGGCGAGCACCGCAATGGCCCAATCGACGGCAACCTCAAATCGGCTAGGGTTTCGGTTTGCAAAGAAATAGAGAGAGAGAGGGAGGCTAGCTCGAGTTGGGGGGAGAGATAGAGGGGGGTCTGGGGGAGACAAGGCACATGGGGGGCCTCTTATCCCCCAAGGATTCCTTCCCTTCGAAGGCATGGGTAGGTCTCCTGTAACTACAGCATGGCTAGAGGTAGGAGATGACTTGGATTACTTTTTGGTCCCTGTGTATTTACAACTAGGTCCTTCTCTTCTCTGAAAAAGGTTGTTTTCACCCATCAAACAAAGTCAACAATTGAAACCCTTTTGCCCAAAATTCTTATTGGTTAAGATACACAACATATGTGAAAATTGGCTCCATTAGATAAACTTGATAATTCAAAGTTGTTCAAATTTGAATTCTTACATAAATGGACATTGAATTTATTAACCTACTTGGGTGTTTCCAAAAATGATAATTTTTGGCACACATTCCTTAATTGATGTGTTCCTTATGTGGTAGAAAATTCAAGTCATTTTGAGTTACTTCATAGAACAAACTTGTTCAAATTTCAAAAAGGTGCTGTCAAGAAAACAGGGGTTTTTGGCAACTTAAATTATTCAAAAACTTGTGCCCTTTTGGTTTTTATCCTTATTTATGATATAGAGCATGTGGTATTTATTTCATGGCATTTGGAAAAAGTTTGTAGAACAAACTTGTTCAAAATCCCAATTGTTGCTGTGGAGAAAATTCATGTTTTCAGGACTTTAATGGATTCAATTTTTGGTCTCCTCTTGTGTGTGTTCCTTATTTGATATAAGGAAGCACTGGTATTAATTTCAAATCATTCTAAGAAAGTTTCCAATAGTAACTTGTTTTAGTTTTCTGTTTCTAGGAATATTGGAATTTCTATTTAATAAGGCACTTGGCTTTTCTTTAACAATGCTTTGCCAAAATATATATGTGACTAGAGATAACAAGTCAAAGCTCTCCAATACCTTTGTTTATAAGCTTGCAAGGTTGGAAAAACATTTGATAATACTTTGGTGAAGCATCTAAGAATGCCTCTTTTTCCTGATAATCTTTTATGGAAATATTATTAAGTGTTTCCTCTTTCTTAATTTAGGTCTTGGAATAATATTCAACAAGTATTGGATTCATAAGATGTTTTGGAAAACTCTTTGATCAATATTTACTTTAGAAAATATTGCCAAGGTCATTGGAACAATATGTTGAATATTTTTATCCCTGGAACAATATGTTGAATATTTTTAGTTCACTGCTTTGCTATCCTTTTAAGTTTGCAAGTTTATATAATTAGTTTGTTTGGTTGCACTTAAACAACCACAAACAAACACAACCAAGGTTTATTAGTCAAGAAATTAGCAAAACAACTGTGTTAACAGGTATTCCAAAATTGGGATGTGACAGGTCTTCCCCCCTTAAAAAGAATCTCGTCCCCGAGATTCACAAGCGAGGACTAAGGGAGGGCCAACAAACACAATGTTAGTGTTGGAGTGCAGGTGCTTCCCCCCTTTGACTTTTCTTGGGAGGCGGGGTACTTCCCTAAATTAGCAAATTAATTTTAAAAAAGTACACCAGTACTGTTTTTGGTCCAAAACTTTTGTTTCCTAGTTTGAACAAAAATTAAGGTTAGTGCAGAACTACCTGGAAACGTACCGTCAATTTTTACATGAGTTCTTAGCTAAATCCCACATCTTACATAACACATATGGAGTGGTGTACCACTTTCATAACAAGGTATATAAGAAGCTAAAAATATAGCTTGTGGGTGCAAATGTTAGGTTGCTAAGGTAAAATAAACAGACAGGATAAATACCCATGGCAGTGGTTATTACTCACCACAAGCAACTATCACTTAATATGTTCATGATTCTAGTTGGATGTTTTAGTTTCATAAGATCCTCTTAAGCACAATCATAACACAAGTATAACTCATGCTAAGGTAAAACATTTAAACAAAATCCAATAAGCAAGCAAACAACACCACAGATGAATAGACTATTTATTCACTAGGTTATTGTTTATTAGAGGTTTTGGAATCCATCAATCATGAACAATTAGCAAACAACCAGTAGCTAAAAAAACAATGAATACAATCATAAAGGTATTCTAAAACACCATCTTTACACAAGGTAAAACTCCTATTACACAGGCATAAAAAAAGGTCTGCACAAATAACACACTAGTCTGAAAAATCTACACCAGCATGCTATACGAGATAATCATATCCTATAACCATAGAACATGCAACTAAATAATTCATGGCATGATAACAGAAGTAATAACTTCCTAAACATGCTATATCAACACATATACCCATTAAATAAAAAGAGGGTAATACTAGAGCAAAAATCACCATTTTCTAGTGGTGGAACTAGTTTCACTCTAGAGAAACAAACAATGTTATCATGATGTTTAAAACTAAACAAGAAAGTCATGAACATAAATGTACCTAATAACAGTACCCAAAACTTACTCATGTTAGTAAGCACAACATCAAAACAATCCCATGATACAACTATTAAACATGCAGAAATTTCTTCTAGCAATTTCTGTTTATCTTACACAATTACTAGCAAACAAGCAAGGTATAAATCACACAACCAGTAGCTATGAAACTAATGAAAAGTTATCTCAACCTTTTCAAAAATCCATACACTCAATTTAAAATTATTCACAAACAATCTATCAATCAAGAGGAATTTTTTTTTATTTGCGAACAATTTAATTCTGACACACGATAGTGAAACATTTCTTAACATGATACCCCTAAGGAATATTATGCTAACAAAAGGATCACACCTAAACACATTAGTATTTACTAATAAGAAATAAACTTCTCACTTGCATAAGTGAAAAGAAACAGTTATATTTTCCATGGTGGAAAATAGAAATCAATCACATAGTGAAACATACTATTTTTACACATGTGTATGGTTGGGGATTTTCATCCTCAAGCCAAAATGCAATGGGACCAGTGGGCTATGGCCTACTAATACCAAGGCAAATTAGGTACTAAACCTCTGGTTACTCATGAAAAACTTTGCATGCAAGATAAAAATATAAGGCTATTTAATCTAGTGAACAATACTAGTGCATATTGATAGCAATTCTTACACATGCATCTCCATAAGATCAAGTGCAACCTAACAGAGATACTACTATCCTAATATCAGTACCAAAATGGTACTGTAATAAACTTAAAGACAACCAAACTTAGGTGCACAACTACACAAGATTTTCTCACACAACTAGTCAAATAAGTACTAGAAAACCAGCAACAAATGTTACACATGCTTTACTATTACAAGACATGCAAGATAACATAGGTACAAGCATCAAAATAACAGTACCTAAATGGTACTGGACTCAAAGAAAACATAGCACAAAATCTACTACGAAAATATACACAGATCTAGCTCTCACAATTACTTCCAAATAATAAACTAGAAGGTAACAAATGCTATTTCATTTTTATTCGAGTTTCCAATCATGCACACACTTTCTAGGGTAGATTTATTGTAATAAAACAACATAATAACAAGTACTAACAACTCCATATAAGTTAGGAAGCAAGATTGAATAAAACACAAATTCATTTCAATCAAGAGCACACAAAGAAATAAAACAGGAAAACTGCTGTTTTCTAGATCTATCATAACTATTCCATCGTTCACTTAATTTCTAAACCCCGAATTTCATAGTACCTACAATGTCTACTAAGATTTGGTTTACAAAATAGATACACCTAATATCCTATTGACTATTAAACAAATAGGTCATCATCTTATTTTCTCGTGACTTCTCCTTTTACAAACTAGATTAAAAGGTGTCCCACGTCACTTAATTTCTTGGTTTAGAAAGAGTTGTCAGTATTTCACATGCTTTGGTTAGGTGTCAACCTAAGATTAGACAAAGCATGCTAGTCTTGTTAGCTTTCTATTTAATATGTTTGTCCGACAAGACACGACTAGTGTCATACGTCGAATATTGAATTGTGCTCTTTGGATTGGCTTTTGAGGGGGTTGCGCATCATGGCATGTGAATACTTCTTTTGCACCTTTCTCCAGAGGAGGGAGGTATATAACTTTTAAAAGGGGATTTCTCTTGTTTGGTCTTTTAAGAAGGGAACCTAAAAAAAAATGCGACATTTAGCCAACAGGGTAAAAAGAGTCTTTTGCAAACAGACAAAACACAGAGGTTTTTGGTCAGTATTGGTTGGTTTTCTTCACGCATCTCTTCTATGAGGGTTGTCATTGTTGGAGCTTTATTTGTTGGAGTGCATCACTGGTAGCAATGCTATCAGCTCGTGTGGCTTGATGGTCCTCTATATAGGCACAACGGTGCTTTCATTAATTGTGGGAGAGATGGTGGTGGTTCACGACGGGTCGCATTATGAAGCGAAAACTAGTATAAGTCTAAGCAACAAATTCTTGTTTTTTGAATACTATACAAACATTTTTGCTTGCAAAAATTTAACACGAGGCGATTCAAAAACAAGAGCGGGGCAATCACAAATTTGCAAAATTTGGGCACCCCACAAACATATAGAAGCCTAGATGAACCAAATTCTACACCACACAATAGCACAAAGTCCTACGGACACACATAAGCAAGCCAAAACACACAAGCAAGGCTCCATTGGAGCTACGTCAGGGGATGATCCAAAATCCTAGAAGTGGCTGAAGAACTATATCTACTTCTGACCATCATCATTGTAGAGCTAGGCAATTATTTTGGTCTCTCGGGACATCGGCAAATATAAAAGTTTTTGTATGGAAACAAGATAATAGGAGTAAAGTTTTGATAAAACTTTATGCAACAGTCTGTTTTTGAAACTCCAACTATTTTCTGGACAGAAAACTTCAAAGACGAGAGAGGTTTCAAAAACAGAGCGGAGAAGTTGTAAACAAGTAAGAAATAAACTCTTAACCGAGAGAGATACCAACTCTATAAGGCCCGCCCTTCGAACCACTGTTCAAGGACGCCCTTGATATGCATTTAGAATCTTTTGAAAAGATCAGAAGGAGGGAAAATATACTAAAATTCCCTTAGATAAAACAAACTCTAGATAGTAAATGGGTTTTTACTCCAAAATACTTTTCTTTCCTATCTGACGTCCATGCTAACTAAGGTCTCCTAAGGTCAGGATGGCTCTGATACCAACTCTGTAAGGACCCCAGACCGGCAGTCTGAAACCCTACGTATGCATACATTCACGATCCCAGAAAGATCAGTCGTGAACAACATACACAGTTGGCACACAGAAATACATCATCCATTACACGAATACATAAAGGTATTACACAAATGATCACATGATCAAGTTTAACGCAACTGCCAAAAGGGCAGGCAACTTAACAAACACAGCGGAAGACAATTACACACAACGTAGTTGAGCCCAAGTCACGCCTTAACCTACAGGCTGCTGACCCGTAGACGATCCTAGTTCGCAAAGCCGTCAACTCCGTACTTCTCCTCATAGATCTCCTTCGGAGACTCTTTCTCCAAATCTGATAAGTAGATACCAGGGGCGAAACCATAATGAGTACATTTGAATGTACTCAGCAAGACATCCATCATGTCACTTACTAAACATGCAAATATGCTTATATGGTGGAATAGGTAGGCTATAAATAGGGTTCACTACCAATGGTGTTCATATATGATGACACCACAGTTGCAGTCAGGTTTATCTGTATCTTCGTTGAAGAAGATACTTCAGAAGAAAAATAATATATAGTTTTATTTCTCTTGTAGATATCACATGTACAAGAGGTTTTGTAAAGTTTTGTTAAAGAATATTTTCTCTTTGCAAAACTTCTTGGAATCAGTTTCCAGAATTCTTGCTTAGAGTAGAAAAGGTTTTCTTTGCAAAACATTTTGTTTTGTATCACATCATCTGGCTTTTCATCATCGACGATACCTCCACGGTATACGTTTTCCTTCCTTTCCGAACTTCACAAGTTCAACACTTCCTTTCCAAAATTTCCCTTTCAAAAACTTCCTTTTTGAAAACATTGACACAATGCTAGCTACATGGCCATTCAACTGTCCATATCCGAGGACGCGGCTTCTTCGAAAAAGTTATACTCTGCAGAGGTGTACACATCCACCAGATCCAGTACACCTCCCGTGAACAATCACGGACTGTAACAACAGTATGTAAACATCAGGTATCTGATCATAACCATCCACTATGTTCAAGCTAGAATATGCCTATCTCTCAGTTGAGTTTTACCACATCCCCGGCACCGAGCTAATCCCCGCCAAGCCAGGATGCCTCAACTGATGCATCCGGAGGGAAAATTAATCCCACACTTTATATGTCTCCACGACATTCGGTTCAGAGGATCGCATCCCCTATATCACATTGAGATAGCACACACTAATAAGAACAAACTTCAAGTTAAGCCCCTTGCCCATGTTGGGGTAGGGTGGCAGTACGGTAAAGGTTGTCCGGCGAAGACTAGGTTATGTGTCATTTTTGAAAACACCACTTTCTCAAAAATGACCACTTCCACATTCCTCCGGAGAACAAGGATCCGCCTTTTCTCCGGGTTTTTCCGTAAAGCCTTTGTTTTGTAGAATCACAATTTTAGGGTGTCCACTTAGGGACTAGTATATTTGATGGTAATAAATACCATGTGGTGGCTTATGGGCTTGGTATTACCAAGTTTAACTATTGGCATGATAGTAACCTATAATATAGTATAGTAGTAAATTCCACATCAAAAATAGTTTTGATAATCAAGCTTTTGTAAAACTTCAGAGGTAAAACATGCATGATAGATAATGATAAGTATTGTATCAGCAAGCATCAGGATGGCTTGCCTGGTATCTCCTTGTGTCCCTGGTTTTGGAGTGACTGGAACTTGAAACAGATCTTCACGACACTTCCTTCCTCTTCGTTTTCTAACGTCGTAAAAGGAATAAAGGACACACATTCAGAACCAATCAAGGCAAGCAACCATACATAACAATACATACAGCAAGGAAATCTAATAATAACAAATTCACTCAATTATTAATTGAGGCAAACAATCAAACAATCCTACTTGGCAGAAATGCCATTTAATAAGACAAACTTAAGGTTGGAGGAACATGTCTCACAACCTCAATATCATGGATTCAGTGGGTGTGCCACTCTCATACCAAGATATTAATAAACCCAAAATACACTTAGTTTCACAAAGGTGAGACTACTAAAAGTATATAAAACATGCACAAAAATAATCATGGCAATGGGTCTATCAACCATACCACAAAAAGAAAAAGGTAGCTATCCTATTAAGGCTAAATTCACATCAAGAATAAATAAGACACATGATTTGCAAAAGTTACTTTTACAAACCAGTGAGCCTACACAAGTGTAACAAGGAAATAGACTCATCACAAAACACACAATTTCTCATAGTGAGAACAATAGAAACAATGACTAAAAAGGAGGAATCCTTATAGACATGTTTCTACTAAAAATTTGCTATGCAAGCAAGCATAATAAATAAAGTACTAAAATGCAAACAAGGAACCATGTTATCATAATGGGAATGAAAACATGTCCTCATGCAAGGATACACAAACATCTACCAAACACAAGTTGGCAGGAAAAATAATTCAACACAAAAACTGCTAAGGAAACTAGTACTACTCCAACATGAAGAATCAATGGATGCATTTTCAATCAAGTAATTGAAATACAACCAGAGGGTCCATGTCATAAAAACAGTAGTGAAAAACATCTATAATTGCTATAACAAAAGTATCCCATTTAACAAAACAATGCATCAAATTGCAGGGCAACTCCTACATACTAGTGGTAATAAAAAGGGCATTACTAGAGGAATCAAACAACACTCCAAGAATGTATTTTTCCTAGCAAGCCACACATGATTACAACCACTTACAAACAGAAGCATACCCATTTTTGTTTAGCACAAAAATTCCCAAAGCAAAAATACTAGGCACTCATTAGTTATGAAACTATATAAAAGAAATGCATCTAGTGTGGGGGAAATAATGTTTCCACCAAAAATGCAATGACACCAGTGGGTGTTCCACTAGCATAAAAAAGCATTAAGAGGTCACAAAGCCTCTGGTCATACTTGGCAAAAATTAGGAAAAACCTAAACTAGCATCTAGTGCAATAACCATACTAGTAGAAAATAATAGGGTGCAAAAATAAGCAAGGCAATGCTACTCATGCTATTATTTCCACACAAGTGAAAACTATAGGGATCAAGTACTCATAAAAACATCATCAAATGCTACTGGTCCTATGAAAATAACACAAAAATATGTGGCTACACAACCACAAATGCTTATGTCAAAAATTCCACACATGAGGGAATTTTTCCATAACATTCTCATAGTAATTATTAAGCTACTCATGCTTTTATACCAACTCAAATACAAGGTAGCAGAGGTGATAACAAAACAATATAAGTACCAACATGGTACTGAATCTAATATCTCAACACAACAATCCAAGTGCTTGCACATAAATTAATCACTCAAAAATTCTATGCAAGTATTAACTAGAGATAAAACATATGTTAATAACAAAAATCCTATTTCTTCTACACTCAAGTCCACACAATCTAACATGATAAAATAACTAAGTAACACTTAGAAAACAAGTTCACACCACTTGTACATGCTAGAAAATAATATTACAACACAAAAACATAATCACACAATTTAATTTCTTAAAATGCCAAAATGGCAGAAACAAGCAAATCAAAGATCTGTCCACCAATTTTTCTAGGATGCTCTAAAAATTAAACCCTTCTAGGTTTGGATAGTCCTGAACATATACAAGACCATCCAATTGAGTTTGCATCAAAAATCATTTTTAATTATTTTATAAAAATCACCAAATTGCTCTCTGGTGTTTTACCAAATTGCATGCCATTTCAAAAATACAATGAATTTGGAAACGAGGTTAAATGATCCTGTTAGGAAATTTCAAGGGCTTTCCAATGCAATTGGCCTCACTTCATTATGAGTTGTAAAATAAAAATGGTGCTCATTTTTGTGTTTCTGGTACCTGTTGCCAAAACATTTTTCATTTCAAAACCATTCATCCAAAAGTAGATCTACAAGTTGGAGGTGGTTTAGAATTAGTTGAGGTACCACTGTGAATTTTGGCTTGGTCAAATTCCTCTTTTAGGTAGGTTTTTAGATCCAAAAGCAAACATGCATCAATCTGTGAAAAATTTAAAAGGAAAAAGCTAGACATGGGCCAGATCTAGTTTTCTTGGGCCGGCCAGATCTTTCTCACCGCGGGCAAATCGAGCCAGAGAGGCTGACTCGCGGGCCAGGGCGCCACGGGGGCAGCCACGCAAGCAAGACCGGCCCACGCGCCAGTTTGACTGCCCAGCGCGGGTCAAGGGGAGGGTGACGCGAGCATGACCTCACCCTGAGGTCATCCGCCGGCGGAAAACCTCCGGCGAGCTCCAATCTCGTGCAAAACGGCCACCGTTCTTCGATTAACCGGCACCAAAATGTTTCTATCGACGTGGGCTACTAACCGGCGGAGGCTCGTTTCCTGGGAGGCATCGGAGGGGCGGCGGCGACGGCGCGCGGCGGCGGCCGGACGGCACGCACGGCACGGGGACGATCTAGAGGGAGAGGGAGGGGGAAAAGGCACGGCGGGGGTCCGCCTCCTTACCGTAGACGCGTAGGAGGAGTCGGTGAGGTCGGAGGGTGAGCGAAACCGCGGCGATTTGCCGCCGGAGTTCGTCGGGGCCGAAGAGGAATCGGGACGGCGCGGCCTCCTCGTTGCGCTTCGGCTCGATCCCTTTTGCAGAGAGGGCAAGTACGACGTGGCGGAGACTATGGGGACCATGGCTGCCGGCGGCGAGCACCGCAATGGCCCAATCGACGGCAACCTCAAATCGGCTAGGGTTTCGGTTTGCAAAGAAATAGAGAGAGAGGGAGGCTAGCTCGAGTTGGGGGGAGAGATAGAGGGGGGTCTGGGGGAGACAAGGCACATGGGGGGCTTCTTATCCCCCAAGGATTCCTTCCCTTCGAAGGCATGGGTAGGTCTCCTGTAACTACAGCATGGCTAGAGGTAGGAGATGACTTGGATTACTTTTTGGTCCCTGTGTATTTACAACTAGGTCCTTCTCTTCTCTGAAAAAGGTTGTTTTCACCCATCAAACAAAGTCAACAATTGAAACCCTTTTGCCCAAAATTCTTATTGGTTAAGATACACAACATATGTGAAAATTGGCTCCATTAGATAAACTTGATAATTCAAAGTTGTTCAAATTTGAATTCTTACATAAATGGACATTGAATTTATTAACCTACTTGGGTGTTTCCAAAAATGATAATTTTTGGCACACATTCCTTAATTGATGTGTTCCTTATGTGGTAGAAAATTCAAGTCATTTTGAGTTACTTCATAGAACAAACTTGTTCAAATTTCAAAAAGGTGCTGTCAAGAAAACAGGGGTTTTTGGCAACTTAAATTATTCAAAAACTTGTGCCCTTTTGGTTTTTATCCTTATTTATGATATAGAGCATGTGGTATTTATTTCATGGCATTTGGAAAAAGTTTGTAGAACAAACTTGTTCAAAATCCCAATTGTTGCTGTGGAGAAAATTCATGTTTTCAGGACTTTAATGGATTCAATTTTTGGTCTCCTCTTGTGTGTGTTCCTTATTTGATATAAGGAAGCACTGGTATTAATTTCAAATCATTCTAAGAAAGTTTCCAATAGTAACTTGTTTTAGTTTTCTGTTTCTAGGAATATTGGAATTTCTATTTAATAAGGCACTTGGCTTTTCTTTAACAATGCTTTGCCAAAATATATATGTGACTAGAGATAACAAGTCAAAGCTCTCCAATACCTTTGTTTATAAGCTTGCAAGGTTGGAAAAACATTTGATAATACTTTGGTGAAGCATCTAAGAATGCCTCTTTTTCCTGATAATCTTTTATGGAAATATTATTAAGTGTTTCCTCTTTCTTAATTTAGGTCTTGGAATAATATTCAACAAGTATTGGATTCATAAGATGTTTTGGAAAACTCTTTGATCAATATTTACTTTAGAAAATATTGCCAAGGTCATTGGAACAATATGTTGAATATTTTTATCCCTGGAACAATATGTTGAATATTTTTAGTTCACTGCTTTGCTATCCTTTTAAGTTTGCAAGTTTATATAATTAGTTTGTTTGGTTGCACTTAAACAACCACAAACAAACACAACCAAGGTTTATTAGTCAAGAAATTAGCAAAACAACTGTGTTAACAGGTATTCCAAAATTGGGATGTGGCAGGTCTTCCCCCCTTAAAAAGAATCTCGTCCCCGAGATTCACAAGCGAGGACTAAAGGAGGGCCAACAAACACAATGTTAGTGTTGGAGTGCAGGTGCTTCCCCCCTTTGACTTTTCTTGGGAGGCGGGGTACTTCCCTAAATTAGCAAATTAATTTTAAAAAAGTACACCAGTACTGTTTTAGGTCCAAAACTTTTGTTTCCTAGTTTGAACAAAAATTAAGGTTAGTGCAGAACTACCTGGAAACGTACCGTCAATTTTTACATGAGTTCTTAGCTAAATCCCACATCTTACATAACACATATGGAGTGGTGTACCACTTTCATAACAAGGTATATAAGAAGCTAAAAAATATAGCTTGTGGGTGCAAATGTTAGGTTGCTAAGGTAAAATAAACAGACAGGATAAATACCCATGGCAGTGGTTATTACTCACCACAAGCAACTATCACTTAATATGTTCATGATTCTAGTTGGATGTTTTAGTTTCATAAGATCCTCTTAAGCACAATCATAACACAAGTATAACTCATGCTAAGGTAAAACATTTAAACAAAATCCAATAAGCAAGCAAACAACACCACAGATGAATAGACTATTTATTCACTAGGTTATTGTTTATTAGAGGTTTTGGAATCCATCAATCATGAACAATTAGCAAACAACCAGTAGCTAAAAAAACAATGAATACAATCATAAAGGTATTCTAAAACACCATCTTTACACAAGGTAAAACTCCTATTACACAGGCATAAAAAAAGGTCTGCACAAATAACACACTAGTCTGAAAAATCTACACCAGCATGCTATACGAGATAATCATATCCTATAACCATAGAACATGCAACTAAATAATTCATGGCATGATAACAGAAGTAATAACTTCCTAAACATGCTATATCAACACATATACCCATTAAATAAAAAGAGGGTAATACTAGAGCAAAAATCACCATTTTCTAGTGGTGGAACTAGTTTCACTCTAGAGAAACAAACAATGTTATCATGATGTTTAAAACTAAACAAGAAAGTCATGAACATAAATGTACCTAATAACAGTACCCAAAACTTACTCATGTTAGTAAGCACAACATCAAAACAATCCCATGATACAACTATTAAACATGCAGAAATTTCTTCTAGCAATTTCTGTTTATCTTACACAATTACTAGCAAACAAGCAAGGTATAAATCACACAACCAGTAGCTATGAAACTAATGAAAAGTTATCTCAACCTTTTCAAAAATCCATACACTCAATTTAAAATTATTCACAAACAATCTATCAATCAAGAGGAATTTTTTTTTATTTGCGAACAATTTAATTCTGACACACGATAGTGAAACATTTCTTAACATGATACCCCTAAGGAATATTATGCTAACAAAAGGATCACACCTAAACACATTAGTATTTACTAATAAGAAATAAACTTCTCACTTGCATAAGTGAAAAGAAACAGTTATATTTTCCATGGTGGAAAATAGAAATCAATCACATAGTGAAACATACTATTTTTACACATGTGTATGGTTGGGGATTTTCATCCTCAAGCCAAAATGCAATGGGACCAGTGGGCTATGGCCTACTAATACCAAGGCAAATTAGGTACTAAACCTCTGGTTACTCATGAAAAACTTTGCATGCAAGATAAAAATATAAGGCTATTTAATCTAGTGAACAATACTAGTGCATATTGATAGCAATTCTTACACATGCATCTCCATAAGATCAAGTGCAACCTAACAGAGATACTACTATCCTAATATCAGTACCAAAATGGTACTGTAATAAACTTAAAGACAACCAAACTTAGGTGCACAACTACACAAGATTTTCTCACACAACTAGTCAAATAAGTACTAGAAAACCAGCAACAAATGTTACACATGCTTTACTATTACAAGACATGCAAGATAACATAGGTACAAGCATCAAAATAACAGTACCTAAATGGTACTGGACTCAAAGAAAACATAGCACAAAATCTACTACGAAAATATACACAGATCTAGCTCTCACAATTACTTCCAAATAATAAACTAGAAGGTAACAAATGCTATTTCATTTTTATTCGAGTTTCCAATCATGCACACACTTTCTAGGGTAGATTTATTGTAATAAAACAACATAATAACAAGTACTAACAACTCCATATAAGTTAGGAAGCAAGATTGAATAAAACACAAATTCATTTCAATCAAGAGCACACAAAGAAATAAAACAGGAAAACTGCTGTTTTCTAGATCTATCATAACTATTCCATCGTTCACTTAATTTCTAAACCCCGAATTTCATAGTACCTACAATGTCTACTAAGATTTGGTTTACAAAATAGATACACCTAATATCCTATTGACTATTAAACAAATAGGTCATCATCTTATTTTCTCGTGACTTCTCCTTTTACAAACTAGATTAAAAGGTGTCCCACGTCACTTAATTTCTTGGTTTAGAAAGACTTGTCAGTATTTCACATGCTTTGGTTAGGTGTCAACCTAAGATTAGACAAAGCATGCTAGTCTTGTTAGCTTTCTATTTAATATGTTTGTCCGACAAGACACGACTAGTGTCATACGTCGAATATTGAATTGTGCTCTTTGGATTGGCTTTTGAGGGGGTTGCGCATCATGGCATGTGAATACTTCTTTTGCACCTTTCTCCAGAGGAGGGAGGTATATAACTTTTAAAAGGGGATTTCTCTTGTTTGGTCTTTTAAGAAGGGAACCTAAAAAAAAATGCGACATTTAGCCAACAGGGTAAAAAGAGTCTTTTGCAAACAGACAAAACACAGAGGTTTTTGGTCAGTATTGGTTGGTTTTCTTCACGCATCTCTTCTATGAGGGTTGTCATTGTTGGAGCTTTATTTGTTGGAGTGCATCACTGGTAGCAATGCTATCAGCTCGTGTGGCTTGATGGTCCTCTATATAGGCACAACGGTGCTTTCATTAATTGTGGGAGAGATGGTGGTGGTTCACGACGGGTCGCATTATGAAGCGAAAACTAGTATAAGTCTACGGGGGCAGCCACGCAAGCAAGACCGGCCCACGCGCCAGTTTGACTGCCCAGCGCGGGTCAAGGGGAGGGTGACGCGAGCATGACCTCACCCTGAGGTCATCCGCCGGCGGAAAACCTCCGGCGAGCTCCAATCTCGTGCAAAACGGCCACCGTTCTTCGATTAACCGGCACCAAAATGTTTCTATCGACGTGGGCTACTAACCGGCGGAGGCTCGTTTCCTGGGAGGCATCGGAGGGGCGGCGGCGACGGCGCGCGGCGGCGGCCGGACGGCACGCACGGCACGGGGACGATCTAGAGGGAGAGGGAGGGGGAAAAGGCACGGCGGGGGTCCGCCTCCTTACCGTAGACGCGTAGGAGGAGTCGGTGAGGTCGGAGGGTGAGCGAAACCGCGGCGATTTGCCGCCGGAGTTCGTCGGGGGCCGAAGAGGAATCGGGACGGCGCGGCCTCCTCGTTGCGCTTCGGCTCGATCCCTTTTGCAGAGAGGGCAAGTACGACGTGGCGGAGACTATGGGGACCATGGCTGCCGGCGGCGAGCACCGCAATGGCCCAATCGACGGCAACCTCAAATCGGCTAGGGTTTCGGTTTGCAAAGAAATAGAGAGAGAGAGGGAGGCTAGCTCGAGTTGGGGGGAGAGATAGAGGGGGGTCTGGGGGAGACAAGGCACATGGGGGGCCTCTTATCCCCCAAGGATTCCTTCCCTTCGAAGGCATGGGTAGGTCTCCTGTAACTACAGCATGGCTAGAGGTAGGAGATGACTTGGATTACTTTTTGGTCCCTGTGTATTTACAACTAGGTCCTTCTCTTCTCTGAAAAAGGTTGTTTTCACCCATCAAACAAAGTCAACAATTGAAACCCTTTTGCCCAAAATTCTTATTGGTTAAGATACACAACATATGTGAAAATTGGCTCCATTAGATAAACTTGATAATTCAAAGTTGTTCAAATTTGAATTCTTACATAAATGGACATTGAATTTATTAACCTACTTGGGTGTTTCCAAAAATGATAATTTTTGGCACACATTCCTTAATTGATGTGTTCCTTATGTGGTAGAAAATTCAAGTCATTTTGAGTTACTTCATAGAACAAACTTGTTCAAATTTCAAAAAGGTGCTGTCAAGAAAACAGGGGTTTTTGGCAACTTAAATTATTCAAAAACTTGTGCCCTTTTGGTTTTCATCCTTATTTATGATATAGAGCATGTGGTATTTATTTCATGGCATTTGGAAAAAGTTTGTAGAACAAACTTGTTCAAAATCCCAATTGTTGCTGTGGAGAAAATTCATGTTTTCAGGACTTTAATGGATTCAATTTTTGGTCTCCTCTTGTGTGTGTTCCTTATTTGATATAAGGAAGCACTGGTATTAATTTCAAATCATTCTAAGAAAGTTTCCAATAGTAACTTGTTTTAGTTTTCTATTTCTAGGAATATTGGAATTTCTATTTAATAAGGCACTTGGCTTTTCTTTAACAATGCTTTGCCAAAATATATATGTGACTAGAGATAACAAGTCAAAGCTCTCCAATACCTTTGTTTATAAGCTTGCAAGGTTGGAAAAACATTTGATAATACTTTGGTGAAGCATCTAAGAATGCCTCTTTTTCCTGATAATCTTTTATGGAAATATTATTAAGTGTTTCCTCTTTCTTAATTTAGGTCTTGGAATAATATTCAACAAGTATTGGATTCATAAGATGTTTTGGAAAACTCTTTGATCAATATTTACTTTAGAAAATATTGCCAAGGTCATTGGAACAATATGTTGAATATTTTTATCCCTGGAACAATATGTTGAATATTTTTAGTTCACTGCTTTGCTATCCTTTTAAGTTTGCAAGTTTATATAATTAGTTTGTTTGGTTGCACTTAAACAACCACAAACAAACACAACCAAGGTTTATTAGTCAAGAAATTAGCAAAACAACTGTGTTAACAGGTATTCCAAAATTGGGATGTGACATTCATCCTGATGAAAACCAAGGAAACCATGGTCCAACCCAGAAGAAACGCAAGAATCTAATGAGTGGACCTCGAGACCCAGATGACGTTGCAGAAGCACCTGCGACTCATGCCATAGCCAATGGTACGTTTTCGAACCAAACCTGTGAACCATAGTCTTGTTTGTCGTCGTACCCTGAAAAATCCGACGTAAAAGGAACACTATAAGTGTCACGTCGGACTAGATATAATACAATAAATAATTAACGGTACTAACCTAACCTCATCTGATTTTTGTTTAATACCTTGCACAGTTGGTAACATAACCTCATCTATTTTTAGTTAAATACCTTACATAGTGACTTACAGAGTTGGTACCTTACAGAGTTGGTATCACCTGTTTAAAAATTTATAACCAACGTTTTCAAAATTAAAGAGAAAGGTGCCCTAGGATGATCTATAGCTGTTTGAAACAAAGTGAAAAGTTGGAAAAAAATATTGGATGGATAAACTATGATTGTTACTAGGCAACAAGATCTCTCGTATATATGTTTTGGAGGAACCAGATTTTTGAAAATGAGATGGTGGAAAACTCATTTGAGGTTTAGCTTAGGAAGGAAGGATTGAGGATCATATGATTTTAGTGGAGTTGAATTATGATATAATATCCAGGGATAACCAGTTGTGGACCCCAAAAATTTGTAGCCTAGAAGAAATGATTTGAGGTTTAGAAAGATTGGTGGAAGTTATTGGATTTTAGGAAGCACTTGATATATACAGAGTTGGATTTGCCTAGAAAGAGTGTGTTGAGAATAATTTGTCGTATGGAAATAATGATAATGTTGCCTAGGTGATTCCTATCTTGGATTTTAGTGGAAGGGTTATTTCTAGTGAGCAGATCATGTTGGATTGGGATAGATAAATAATTTGGATTACAGATGGATTGGAGGAATATTGGATTTGATATAGGAAGATATTTGTGGATATAAAATGATGATTTTGGATTTTAGGAAAAATCAATATGGCTTGGAATTAGTAGATAATTATTCTCGATGATATATTCTCGGAGCTTGTCGCGCTCTATTGAGATTGTTTGGAGAAAATGATTTAGCATTGATCATGATATAGGAGTTTGGAGTATTTGAAAGGATGTATAGAAGTAGTACAAAGAGTGGTATATGAATGTTGGATTTGATGGTTTAGCCTTAGCAATATAATATTGATAAAATACCTTTGAGGGAGACAAATGATTTGAGACTTGAATTCTAGGAGCATGTTAGATTAAGAGGAAGATAGTGGATTTTCCTTGATTTTCGGAGATGAGCAATGGAAAGCTCATGCTTAATAAGGATTGATGGATGTCCTTTAATTGATCTATTTAGTGAGGAGAGAGTTCATGCCCCAAAGGAAAAATAGTGGCATGGTAATCCTATTAGAAAGGAAGAAATTAGATCTCTGTGTGAAGAATAACCCCTGGTGTGAGATCATTGGTTTTGAGTAACGATAAGTTGAGGTTTAGTTTATGGCACCCAGACCTTTGAAAACAAAACTAAATTGCCGGTGGATTTTGGTAAGATTAATCAAAGGGGGGAAGCACCTGTGTTTAATGTTACCAACCACCAGAACATGTTTTTGTAAAACAAAATTCATCTAACATTGTTGTTTTGACCATACCCTCTTTTCGCTTGCCTGCGAATCTCGGGACGAGATTCTTTTAAGGGGGGAAGGTCTGTCACACCCTAGTTTTTGGATTCTTGTACTGTGCTCAAGAAGACAAAAATTAGGGCCAACAATTTTTCTTTATAACAACATGATTGTTTGAACTAACATGTGTTTATGATCTTAATCATATTTGTAACACAAGTTTCGTTTCTAGATAAAACCAATACCAATTTTTTTCTGAAAACACTTCTATTATTTTTCCTGATATTTTTCCTAAGGTTTCCCTAATGTTACTTGAGTGGATTTTTATTCCAAGACTTGGATCATTCTTGTTTGCATCTTAAAATAAACTTTTACCTTTGTTGGATCCAAGAGAACAAAATTTCAAAAAGGATTTATGAAAGTTTTCTTTTAAGTTTTCTGTAGAAAACAATTCCTAAAAATATAGCCAAGTACCTGTTTTATACTCTTGTTTTCACTAGGCTATAAAATGTTACTCTATGTTTTGTTGACTTATAATTGAACCTTGATATATATACCACAAATCCATAAGCTTAGTTTTATTTTTAATAAAACTTATCTTTTGCTTGTTGTCTTTGTGGTATAAATTTAAGGCAGAAAAATACATTTTTTGAAAAACAGAAAGTACACCTTTTTCCACATTGTTTTCATGGCCTTAAACTATTTCAAAATTGTTTTCAAATGATTTTTCTGAAAGTTTATAACATGGTTAACAAGTTCCTACTTTGAAAACAAATTTTGGAAACCATTTGAACCTTTAAAACAAACTCAACTTTTTGATGTTTTAATCTGTTTTCAACACTTATAAATTTTTCTAAGTCTAAACTGAATTTTCTGAACTTTGTGAACAGTAAGAGATACACTTTTGATCAGTTGATTTCTTTGTGTTTCTTTGCAAATTTGGAAGTGTGACCTTGTCCATTGTGTTGACCCCAGTACCCACTCAAGCCAGGATACTTGGACTTGCTTCTAGAAGCCTTAGGCATGAAGAAAACAAAGAGAGAGAAATGGTGATGTGGAATGGTATGGCCAGCCCATACCTTTGACCCTATTGACCCAACCCTTGCCTCAACTTGCCTCCAAAGGCCAGCAATGACCTTGCCCATACCTTTTTAAATCAACTATGATATGTCTTATATATATCATTGATAGCAAACCCTATGTAAAGCCTACCTATTACACCATATAAGCATACTTGCATCTTTGGTAAGCTATATGATGGATGTCTTGCTGAGTGCATTCAAATGTACTCATATTGGTTTCTTCCCTGGTATCAACTTGTCAGATATCGATAAGAAGTCTCAGAAAGAGATCAACGAGGAGGAGTATGGAGCTGATGGCTTTGCGAACTAGGATCGTCTCCCGGTCAGCAGCCTGTAGGTTAAGGCGTGACTTGGGCTCTACTACGTTGTGTGTGTGTAGTCTTCCGCTGGGTGTGTTGTGTGTTTGCCCTGCGTGGCAGTTGTGTTAGCCTTGGTCATGAGACCATGTTCCTTTGTAAGTGTTCATGCAACCGTGTAATGGATATTGTATCTATGTACCAACTAGATATGTTGTTCACGACTGGTGTGATATAGGATCGTGAATATATGCATATCGAAGGTGTCCTTGAACAGTGGTTCTAGGGCGGACCTTACATACTACTTTCATCAAATTGGTTTTCCGGAACAATACAGTCAAAATTATTTTCCAAGGCTTCATGCAGTGCTACAAGTTTAAAGGGTATTGGTATTTTGATTTCCTTTTCATTTTTAGGTTTGGTCTTTTCAAGAGCACCAATAACATCTACACATGAGCCTGGCATATTAAAATGATCAAAAACTTTTCTAGCTTCTATAGCAACATCTCCAAATTCTTTAAGCATGGTTTCCAAGATAAAATTTCTTTTTTCAATATCTTCAATATTATTCCTGTTAAGAAAAATTTCTGCAGTATGGGGTGAATGTTAACAAACC
Source organism: Alopecurus myosuroides (assembly GCA_028641055.1). Taxonomy (NCBI): domain Eukaryota; kingdom Viridiplantae; phylum Streptophyta; class Magnoliopsida; order Poales; family Poaceae; genus Alopecurus; species Alopecurus myosuroides. The sequence continues at coordinate 93,178,124 of CM054057.1, forward strand.
TAGCCTCTAACATATGAACTAAAGAAGTTACATGAGTTTCATAATTTGGAGCAAGTTCTACTATGTATTTTTCCTTCAATTTTTCATGCTCACTAACATGATTAAAGAATTTTTCAATGGTACCGTTTCCAAGTATAGAACCACTAACTAATGATAAATCTTTCAGGGTGAACTTAGGGACCAACATGATGAATAAAAAGCAGGCTAACAAAAAAACTACTATAATAAGAACTAATTTTGTGTGTGTTTTCGATATAGAGAAGCAAACAAGACAAAATAAAATAAACTAAGCAAAAGAAAACAAAATAAAAATATTGGAGGTGAGAGACTCCCCTTGCAGAAATCCTCTTCCTCCCCGGGAATGACACCAGAAAATACTTGTTGGTGCAGGAGCGCACTCGTTGGGAAACCCCAAGAGGAAGGTATGAAGGGAATAGAAGCAAGTTTTCCCTCAGAAAGAAACCAAGGTTGAATCGACCTGTAGGAGAAAGAAATCACTTCCGAAGGTTATTGTTAGCTGATGTTGGCAGGGCGCACTACCGGTTCAGTAGCAACGTGGAATCTACACAACAAAATCAAATTACATTGCCCCAACAAAGCACTGGGGTTTCCAATCTCACCGGTTTTGCTGAAAAAAGGATTAGACATATAGTGTGGAAAACAGTAATTTTTTGCAGTAAATGCAAAGAGAACAATGATGGCAGTGAAGAAAACAGTAATTGAAGTAGGAAAACAGTGGTTGAAGTTGTTGTATTATCAGTGTAAAGAAATGGACCGGGGTCCTTAGTTCACTAGTGGTCTCTCTCCATAAAAGATAGATAACATGTTGGGTAAACAAATTACAGTTGGGCAATCGACAGATATAAAGGCTGCAGCGTAGTGCATATGCATGACATGATGATTACTATGTGATTCATGCGGACATTACAACAAGATTCATAGACCGTCATCCAACTGCATCTATGATTAATAATCCACACTCGGAGCGTCATCCAATCAAACCTCGGGTATTAAGTTGCAAGCAAAAGATAATTGCATTAAGCAAAGTTTGTAATGTAAACATCATTGTTTTATCCCTAATGGCAACATCACATCCCCCACCCGTTACGTTTCTGTCACTCGAGCATTAGTGAAAGGGAGGCATGAACCCACTATCTAGCATAAATACCCCCTCTTGGAGTACAAGCATCAACTTGGCCAGAGCATCTACTAGTAACAGAGAGCATGCAAGATCATGAATAAAATAAACATGATAGATTGATAATAATTGGACATATCATTCAATATTCATCGGATCCCAACAAACACAACATGTAGCATTACAATAAGATGATCATGATTGTGTTAGGAAGCTCACAAGATCTATACATGAGGCATAAAGAGGAGAGAACAACCATCTAGCTACTGCTATGGACCCGTAGTCCGGCAGGCATGGTGATGTAGAGCCTTCCAGTGATGAATTCCCTTCTCTGCAGGGTGCCGAGGAGAGCTTCAAAACCCCCCAAACTAGAGTTGACGATGGCGGCGTCTACGGAACTTTTTGGTGGAAAAGGCTCAGGTATTAAGGGTTAACCCATGGAGGAGCTTAAATAGGAGAGAGGGTAACATCGGTGGCCAGAGGGACCACACCACCAGCTGCCACGCCCTAGGAGCGCCGCCTTATGTTGTGGGGCCTCTAGGGCCCCCCTCCGGACTCCGTGTACGTGACAGATTTCTAAAACTCTGGGATTTTGTTTCGTCCAATTCCGAGAATATTTCCAGAACAACTTGTTTGAAACCAAAAACAGCAGAAACCAGGAACTGGCTCGGTGGCATCTTATCAATAGGCTAGTCCCAGAAAGTCCATAAAAATGACATAAAGTGTATAGGAAACATGTAGCATATGGAATGAAAACAACATGGAGTATCAGAAATTATGGATACGTTTAAGACGTATCAGGTCCTGTGCTACTTGATGTTATGAATTATAGCTCTATTGAAAATAGGATTGCTATAATGTGTCCCATAACTTTTTAGAGTGACCAATCATGTTGTTTTTCTATTGCTAAAAGTGAGAAAGAAGATGTCTTTATTTTTAATTTTGATACCACTATTTTTGAGCTTGATATGAATTGTGTGCATTAACTCCATGACAAACATGCTTTATGTGATAATTATGTTGTTGAGTTTGTTCATGATGCTACTAAAACTTATTATGAGAGAGGAAAATATGTTTTTAGGAATTTTCATGTCACTAGAACACCTCTCTTTTTGTTGAAAGTTTTTAAATTGCTCTTGTTCTACCTTCCCATGATTTCTAGTTTGAGCTTCTTTAATTTATTTCTTTACAAGATTCCTATGCATAGGAAGTGGGTTAGACTTAATTTTTTTAATACTTGCTTCTTGATGCTCTCTTTTGCTTAATTTATATTTCTTATGTGAGCATCTTCTTGCTTTCTAGGCCTAGTTGAAAGGCATTAAAGAAAAGCACTTCTTGGGAGATAACCCATGTTTTATTTTTTGCATTGTTTTTCTCTATTTTCTTTGAGTCAAGGTGTTGTTTACTTATGTAGCTACTCCTTTGTATCTTTATTTTCTCGCATTTGTTGTGCCAAGTAAAGTCTCTAGTGAAAGTTGAAGTTAGATTTGGATTTCTGCGCAGGAAACAGATTTCTGCTGTCCACTGTTTAAAATTGTATAAATTCCAGAAATATCAAAATGAATAGAATTTTTTTGTTCTTAATCCTCAGCTATTTCCAAAACTTTTTATAGTTTTATGTTTTTCAATTTGATCAACATAAGTTCCTCGAAAAAATTCGTCTTTACCGACTGTTCTAGTTTTGATAGATTCTGCCTTTTTTACTTGCATTCTCTCTTTTACTATGTTGAGTGGATTTCTTTGCTCCACAAAACATCAGTGGCTGTAGATAATGTTTAAAAAGTATTAATAATGCTTGTGTCCAAGGAGAACATGTGAATTTTTGATTTTTCACTAACCCTCTAATGAGAATTACTTTGAGTTTGGTGTGAAGGAAGTTTTCAAGGGTCAAGAGAAGAGGATGATATAATGTGATCAAGAAGAGTGAAAAGACGAAGATTGTGGATGCCCCCGTGGTTCATCCTAGGAAATTCTCAGAGGACTCAAGCGTCTAAGCTTGGGGATGCCCAAGGCATCCCCTTCTTCATCAGCAACATATCAAGTCACTTCTAGTGAAACTATATTTTTATTCAGTCACATCATATGCACTTTACTTGGAGCGTCTGTTTGTTTTTGTTTTATTTTCTTTTGTTTTCCTTGATGCATTAAACATAGTTGGAACCCAACATTCTTGTGTGGGAGAGAGACACACTCCGCTTTTTCATATGAATACTCATTTTCTTCCATACTCGTATTCTTAGTTTTTCTTCTAGCTGCTGCAAATCCTTTGAGCTCATGTTTTTCATGCATCTCTTATTTAGAGCTGTTAGTTCTATTAGAATAGTATTAGTAATCTCTTGGTTCATTGTTTTATCTTTTGGAGAGTTTTTTTTATATAAAATGATTGGTTCTGGAGAGCGGTAGTACAATTTTCGTGCTTATAATGATGCAAAAAGAAGCTCGTATAGACTGTGGCTAGACGCTTTCATGTCACGTTAGATGTTATTTTAATTCTATGCTTAGTAGTTATTGTTGTAGCATGACTTTTCTCAAATAGCTAAGAGTGCTTAATGTACCATTGAAAGAATCATGAGTTGTTTTTGTCACATTGAAGCATAATTTTGTGGTATTCTCCTTCGAGTGCTTTATTTGGTTGACTTGGTGCATGTTTACACCATGTTTATGACTACAAACCAGTCACTTATAGCCTCCATGATCATTTAGTTTTTGACTTGTAATACCATTTATTCTTTGATTAATAATCTTTTTGTCGCTATGCATGATTATGGCCATTATTGCTCTCTTGATTTGCCGCTCCCAGTCTTTTGCTATCCTCCACCTGTACTGAGTATGAGCTCTACTCGTCCATCCAACTCCCAAAAAACCATAGTTTTCCAAATGTGTCCACCATACCTACCTACATGTGGTATTTAACCGCCACTCCAAGTAAATTTCTCATGTGCTACCTTTAAAACTTTCAAAATTATTCCTGTTTTGTGCCCCTGTTTTAGCTCATGAGGAAGTAGTTTAATGTTTATTGTGGTTCATGTCAATAAAATGTCTTCTCCCTCTTTCACCCGATGAGTATGGAATCTCTGCTCATTTAAATTTGCAGAGAGCTGGTGCTAATTAATATAACCAAAAAAGGCACTTCCCCATGGATTGATGAAAGTTGGTGGGTACCCATGGATACGGCTAGCCTTGGTTTGTGAAAAGCATGGTGGAGGGGAAGTGCCAAACTAAATAAACATCGGAAACCTCTCTCAAAAGTCTAAAAACCTTGCTTGGCATGAGTTATGATAAGTTTTTCATTACCATTCGTTGACATAAGCATACACCTCTCTTTTTGTTGACAAGTCTAAAAATGTTTTCAATACCTCTATTTAACAAAATAAAAATCTCTAGCACATGAGTTAATCTCCGCTTCCCTCTGTAAAGGGCCTTTCTTTTACTTTTATGTTGAGTCTCCATCTTCTAACTTTATTCATAGTTGAGAGCGTAGTTGCCATTCTGAGTTTAATGTGCATCAGTCCCAAAGATTATTATTGATTGATTAATGATGTATTATTACTTTATCTCCAATTATTTATTCTAGTCATCCACTTGAACTTTGAAGCTTTCCTGGCATTTATGTTTTGCCCCACTCTTAAGGACCAGCGAAATATCACTTTGCTATGTTTTCTTTATGCTCGAAACAAAGGTATAACTTTCAAGTGCATTATTATTCATGATCTGTTATTTGTGTTACTTTTCATGATGCAAAGTGATTGCTAAGTTTCATTGTTAGAATTATATCTATAAATGTCTCTGTTTAAAGTACTATGATCTCAGCTTACTTATGCTTTTACAATTTAGATGATCAAGTTTATGTTGGTAGCATGTCACCTCAAAAATTATTTGTTTTTATCGTTTTACTTCCTCGAGGACGAGTAGGAACTAAGCTTGCGGATGCTTGATACGTCTCAAATGTATCCATAATTTCTGATATTTTATGTTGTTTTCATGCCATATGCTACATGTTTGCTATACACTTTATGTCATTTTTATGGATTTTCTGGGACTAACCTATTAACAAGATCCCACAGAGCCAGTTCTTGCTTTCTCTTGTTTTTGGTTGCAGAAAAGTTGTTCTGGAAATATTTTCGGAATTGGACGAGACAAAATCCTAGAGTCTTAGAAATCTGTCACATACAAGGAGTCCGTAGGGGACCCGGTGGGGGGCCCTGGAGGCCCCACACCATAGGGCGGCGTGCCCCCAGGCCACCCACCGCCCCTTTCGTCGATTTAAGCTCCTCCACGGGTTAACCCTAAATATCCGATCCTTTTTTCACCAAAAGTTCCGCAGCCGCCGCTGATGGAGGGATAATAACCCGGTAGGCTAACTCCAAGGTATAACCCGGCCCAAAGGACGCTGCGCAGGTTCCGGCTAAGGATAAAGAACTTTCGTAAGGCCCAAGTTTGTAGGCCCAGTAACCCGGATTGTGGGTTACGGTAAAGGAAGGTTAGGGTTCATATGCCGTGTCCGGATAGGATCCAGGGTGCGCCTTGGAGAGTAAGCCAGGGGGTACGGGTGCTTTATAAACCGAACCCTAGGATTAGTTAAGAGAGATCTAAGAACCCTAATAGTACCGCTTGATATCGAGCATCCAGTGTATACGAGAGATCGAGTTAATATATTGAGATCGGAGACTCGGCGACTTGATTGCCGGCTACCAGATCGAGTTCCACCATGTTTTCCTCTGAGCTAAACCCTCTCCCAAACGCCTGTGTCGTCTTGCCCCAAGATCAGTTACCCCCGGTAACGTCTGCCGTGATAATCCCACGACAATTGGCGCCCACCGTGGGGCCTGCGTCCAAAGGCGTTTACATCACGGGAGAAGCTCGGAAGAGCATGGAGAATCTTGTCGTCGGCGAGATCTACATCGACCACAAAGGAGAAAAGATGGTGGACGATTCCGGCTGGGGGCCAGAGTCTGGTCACCTCGAGTCCGGATCTACTGTGACGATCGGCCAGATCAACATCTTCATCGGTATGGTACGTACGCCTGATTTAAAGGGACAATATTATGTGCATACTACATGAACTTCTAGCAGGGACAAAGAGACGTTAAAGCAAGCGGTAAACTCGGTTTCCTCGGCCGTGCCGGGATACCTGAGATGGGCGGAACAAGAGGTAACGTGGAGCAGAAGAGATCACCCGGAAAGAATAGAGCGCCCAGGAGTCTTGGCATTGGTGGTTGCGCCACATGTCAATGGTTACGAGCTGAAAAGGGTCCTGATGGACGGTGGAAGTAGCATTAACATCCTGTATTGGGAAACCTTACGCATGAGCCTCAAAGAGTCCCAGCTACAAAAAAGTTCGACAGTCTTTCACGGGATCGTGCCGGGTCACGCGGCGAGCCCCGAGGGAAAGATCACCTTGGAGGTTGCTTTCGGAGAATCGACGGATAATTATCGAGTTGAGTGGCTCACGTTCGAGGTGGTCAAATTGCGCAGTCCTTATCACGCGCTGTTCGGAAGACCGGCTTATGCTAAATTCATGGCTAGGCCGTGTTATGTGTATTTGCAGCTAAAGATTCCGGGTCCTAAACGGACCATCACCGTACATGGGAACCCGGATATAGCGGCTGAGTGTGACGAAGGAGATTCAGTAATGGCCGAGCAAGCGTGCAGAAAAGAAGAACTCGAGTATTACCGGTCTCAAGTAAATCCGGATGATAGAACAGCTTTGAAAAGGCCGAATACTGAGGACGAGAGAGCAAAATTCAAGGCAGCACAAGACACCAAGAAGATAGATTTTGTTGAAGGTGATTCCACTAAGCAATTTACTATAGGGTCTAATTTGGAAAGAGAGCAGGAGAAGGCACTTGTGGAGTTTATTCGTTCAAATGCGGACGTATTCGCCTGGACACCTAGCGACATGCCGGGTATCCCTACGGAATTGGCGGAGCACAGTTTGCACGTAGATCCCAGGTCCAGGCCTGTGAAGCAGGGCTTGAGGAAGATGAATGAGGAAAGAAGGAAAGCCATAGGTGAAGAAATTGCTCGGCTACTGACAGCCGGCTTTATCATGGAAGTGTTTCACCCGGATTGGTTAGCAAATCCGGTTCTAGTAATGAAAAAGACTAACGAGTGGAGGATGTGCATCGATTTCGCGAGTCTCAACAAGCATTGCCCAAAGGACCCGTTCGCGCTACCAAGGATAGACCAGATCGTAGACGCAGTAGCCGGGAGTGACCTGCTATGCTTTCTGGACGCATACTCCGGGTACCACCAAATTAAGCTTAAGAGGGAGGATTGGGAGAAAACATCATTTATAACCCCTTTTGGGGCCTTCTGTTATAAAACCATGACGTTTGGATTGAAGAACGCTGGCGCAACTTATCAACGGTGTATTCAAAAGTGCTTCGAGGACCAAATTGGACGCAACGTCCATGCCTACGTGGATGATGTGGTTATCAAAACCAGGAAGGCGGAGACGTTTATCGATGATCTAAAGGAGACGTTCAAAAACTTGAGGAGGTATCAGATGAAGCTTAACCCGACAAAGTGCGTGTTCGGAGTTCCAGCCGGGAAATTACTCGGCTTTATCGTTTCCGAGAGAGGAATTGAGGCAAACCTGGACAAGATCAAAGCTATCCAGAGTCTGAAAAAGCCGGAAAATTTGAAGCACGTTCAAAAACTCACGGGCTGCGTGGCAGCCTTGAGCCGATTCATATCAAGACTCGGAGAAAAGGCAATACCCTTGTACCGGCTCTTGAGAAAGTCAGACAAATTCGTATGGGATCAGGAGGCGGATGAGGCGTTCGAGGCACTAAAAAAGCAGTTATCTGAAGCACCAGTGCTAGCGGCTCCGGGTCCTAAAGAGCCTATGTTGCTGTATGTGGCAGCAGGCCCCCGAGCCGTCAGTGCAGTAGTGGTCGTGGAGCGTAAAGAAGATGGGAAAGGTTATCCAGTTCAGAGGCCGGTTTATTATGTCAGTGAGGTATGTCGGAAGCAAAGCAGCGCTATCCGCATTGGCAAAAGCTGGTTTTCGGGGTCTTTATGGCCAGCCGGAAATTGAAGCCGTATTTCCAGGAACACCCCATAACGGTGGTTAGCTCAATACCAATGTCGGATATCATCAGGAACTCGGATGCGACTGGAAGAATAGCCAAATGGGCGATAGAAATGGGGGATTATCACATCAGTTACGAGCCCAGGTCAGCAATCAAATCTCAGGCTTTAATTGATTTCGTTAACGACTGGACACATACAGGCATGACTACAACGGTTCCAAACTCCGAGTCATGGATCATGCACTTCGATGGATCTAAGCAATACGAGGGATCAGGAGCTGGAGTGGTGCTAACGTCACCCAAAGGAGATAAATTAAGTTACGTACTACAAATTCACTTTGACTGTTCCAACAACGTGGCCGAGTATGAGGCCCTATTGCATGGCTTAAAGGCAGCCAAGGAGATGAACATTAAGAGGATACGATGCTTCGGAGATTCGGACCTTGTGGTACAGCAGGTGTCAGGAACTTGGGATAGAAAGGATGCAACCATGGCGGCATACCGCAGGGAGGTTGATAGGGTTGCAGGATGCTTTTCCGGGTATGAGGTGGAGCATATAGACAGAAGAAAGAATGAAGCAGCAGAAGCCCTTGCTAGACTCGGCTCGCACAGAGAGCCGGTTCCACCTAACGTGTTCCTGGACGAGTTATGGCGACCATCGGTTAAAATCGAGTCTGAGGAGGAACTGGCAAGTAAAGACCAGGATACGGAGCTCGTGGCCACTATACACGCTATTCCCGAGTGGACAGAGCCGTTTTTGGCCTACCTATCACGAGGCGAGTTACCACAACAGGAGGTGTTAGCAAGGCAAATTTTGCGGAGAGAAAAGGGATATTCTATCATTAATAGGGAGTTGTACAAGAGAAGTGCAGCAGGAGTCTTTTTACGCTGCGTAGCACCAGAAGAAGGCCGACAAATTCTCAAGGAAATCCATGAAGTCGATTGCGGGCATCATGCATCCACAAGATCCCTTGTGGCCAAGGCTTATCGACACGGATTTTTCTGGCTGACGGCTCTAGCAGATGCGGAAAGATTAGTAGCAAGGTGTGACGGATGTCAAATGTACGCTCGCCAAACCCATGTGCCGGCTATGGAATTACGGACCATCCCGTTAACTTGGCCGTTCGCTGTCTGGGGGATGGATATGGTTGGCCCCTTTCATATGTCACCTTGCAAGAAGACACATCTTTTAGTGGCTATTGATAAATTTACCAAGTGGGTTGAGGTTATGCCAGTTACTAATTGTGAAGCAGCTACAACAGTCAAGTTCCTGAAAAGAATTATCTACCGGTTTGGGTATCCTCACAACATAATTACCGACAATGGAACTAACATGTCCCTTGGTGAGATGGAAAAGTTCTGCGGCAACAATGGAATCCGGCTTGATGTAGCATCAGTGGCTCATCCACAGGCCAACGGACAAGTGGAGAGGGCAAACCAAGAATTGCTCCGCGGGTTGAAACCACGATTGCGAGTCCCCTGTATCAGGGCTGCTGGCGCGTGGGTCGAAGAACTTCCTTCCGTGGTTTGGGGTATCAACACTACACCCAACAGATCCACTCACATGACACCCTTCTTCATGGACTATGGGGCGGAAGCAGTGTTACCGAGTGACATTATTCGCGACTCACCACGAATATCAGCTTACGTCGAAGTGGAGAATGTAAAAACCCGGCAGGACACCGTAGATATGTTAGAAGAACAAAGGGAACAAGCCCTGGAAAGATCAGCCATATATCAGCAAGATCTACGGAGGTATCACAGCCGGCGCGTGAAAACCCGGGTCTTCCAGGAAGGAGACCTGGTTCTGCGCCTGGTACAGTCAAACGAAGGAAAACACAAGTTATCACCACCATGGGAAGGGCCGTTTATCATAAGCCGGAATCTGCATAACAGATCATATTACTTGGTAGATGCAAGGGAAGAGTCGGCTACAGTTAATGACACCGCTCATACCACTTCATCTATGCAAGAAAGAGACAGACCATGGAACGTGGCGCAGCTACGCCGTATTATACTTAGTAAAGATTATATTGGCAAGTGGAATTGCACGGTGTGACAGGCAGCAGGTTTCAGACGTACTCTTTCCCTATCCAGGGTACCCTTGGGGACTGGATGGGTTTTTAATGAGGCGGCCTGCTGACCTAACTTTTTCATATCAAGTAAAGAGGTGGTTATTCTCATGTTCTTCACTCTCAGCATGTCGCATATATAGGTCTTGGGGGCTGATTGCTTGAATAGCACAGTTGAAAACTCAAAGACCCGGCCTCGATGCCTATGAGTTATAAGGGTCGGTCACTCGCAACCGAGTACGGCTGCAATCTTATAACCGGACAAAGGAGCCAAATTTTCTTGACTTATCTTACTTAAGCTCGATGTGACTCGCACTAAAATGGCATGATTTGCTCGCTTACGATTACAATCAGCCATGAAGCCCAATGGGACTTGGTTGACCCTGTTTCGTACAGATGTAACAACATGATATCCATGCGAAAGCCGGCTTATAGTATCAGATAGTCAAAAGGGTCATCTAAACCACAAGTTATGCAGAGTACAGGGCTGATAGCCGGAAACTCAACGACTATTAAGCATAACTTCAAAACCTATGTGAAACGGCTCTGGGCTTTTTGGACCTAGCAGCAAGCAAATGCGTTCTCCTTGAAAGATCACGTTTCCTAGACCCGGAATCCGGGTCTTGGGGGCTCGGGATCTCGAAAACGAGAAAAATTGTTTGATTGTTAAAGTTCAAAAATCCAAAAATCCGAGTCTTGGGGACTTAGCAGCAAGTACGCTTGTCAACACCCATGAGACCCGGAAACCGAGTTTCACAAAAGGAACAATAAAGAAAGCCGGATATCGAGAGCAGATGAGTTCAAAAACGGATAAATTTAAAAGGCCATAAGAGGCATAGAGTATATCAAGACCTTAGCGTACATTACAAAATCCCGGTGAAAGATATCAAAGGTGCACAGGCGCACCACCCAAAATATAATTGTTTAAACAGCACATCGGCCGACTGACGCATAAGAAGAGGCATTAAATATCAGGTATCACTCGGCGTCCATCTTGGCCTTGCCCTTGCCATCATTGGTGGTAGCAGCAGTACCCGGATCAGTAGTACCAGCCCGCGCAGGAGGTGGAACGACTGGTGTTGAGGTAGCGGGTGCAGAACCGGCTTCAGCTTGCTTTTTGGCACCCTCCGCCCTCAACTTAGCAGCTTCCTCCTTCCACCGAGCCAGCATATCATACGGCTCGGGAAGATCCGACTTAACCGCTTCACCAGCAGCATCATATGCAGGAACGAGGGAATCAACATCCAGGTCGTCAGCGATCACGCTGGCCGGGTAACGGACCTCCTTCTGGACAGCCTGAAAATCCTTCACTGAGAACTTGGACCCATCAAGCTTGAACTCCGGAAAGCCGCCCATAAGCTTCACTAGCTCGAGCTTAGGGAAATAAGCCTTAGCAAGCGCAAGCCCCCGGGTTACTCCAACCCGGCAAGACGAGCGTTTCCAGTGCCAAATCCACTCGGGGATAGTGGAGAAGGCATCCAGCATCCTCTTTAGATCGACATGCCCCTTACCCGGCCACCGTAATTCCTGAAGGATCCATTTGGTTCCGGCGCATAGCTGCCGGATAACGCTCTTGATAGTTTTCAGCCTGGCAATGTCATCCTCATCCGGCATCACTTCGTCCGGGCCTGAAGAAATGGAAACATGAGTCAGGAAAGCTCTGGCTATTTATCAAAAGGATAACCCGGAGGAAGAAACGTACCAAGCAAAGCACGATACGTGTCAGCAATTTGGACAGAAAGGCTTGTTAGATCATCTTCTGCTTTGTGAGCCCTTTTCCTATACTTCCTCATTATCATCCTATTCCTCCTGGCCTCAGCCTCGGCTGCTTCACGCTGAACCACCTCCTTTTCAATGAGCTTGGTGGCATCTGCCAGTTTCTCCTTAGATTGAGTCACAAAAGACTGCATGGATGCAACGAAGAATTAGTCGGGTAAAGGGGCAAGTTATCAGTCGCTTGTATCATAAAGTCCCAAGCAAATTATGAATCAATTCACTCGGAACTTGGGGACTGGATAAGGACACAAGTAGCGTTAGTCGAATTTACCTCGTGTTTGGCTATTAAAGCCCCCAAGATGTTTTCTTCATTAGCCCTCAAAGTGCGCAGGGTTTCGAGCATCTGGGTAAACGTCAGGTCCTCGGGCTGGGCACCGGAAGAGCCGGCAGCCTGATCGCCTGGTGGGGGAGCTCTCCCCGCCCGTGGGGTCGAGACCCGGACGGTTTGAGTATCCGGGTTGGGAGAACCCATCCTCGTATCCAGAACCTCGATCTCCTCGTCCACTGGTTCTGACGAGGAAGGAGACCCGGTGGCTCGGTGAAGTGGATCGCCCAAGGGGCCTTGTTCCTGGTTATTCTCAGTGTCACCGCCAGTCGCGGCATCTACGTTCTCAGTCGGCTCCTCTGTCCGATGGTTATCCGTCTCTACATTCTCCGGGTCACTGACGGTGGCTTGAGTGCTAAAAGAAAGATGAGAGGAGGCAGTTAGCAGTGGTGATTGAAAATTGTCAGGCATCAAAAGAAGTCATATAGCAAAAACTTACCCGGCATTCACGGTGTAGTCTGGCGGGAGCTCGCCGCTGGAAGCAGACGAAGTCGCCACAGGGACCACTAACGGAACCCGGAATTGCCCGGCACGTGGATGGTTAGGAGAAGGGTGGCGTCGAGGAGAGTCGGAAGGACGAGACGGAGGAGCACTGGCACGGTGTACGGAGGAGGTAGAGATGCCCGGGTTAAGGGGATCTTCACCCGGGGAGCTCCGAGTTACTCTCCGCTTGGCTGGAAGAGAATCCTTCAAGTACGACGAGTTCGATAATTGATGGTTAAGTCGTCGCATGGCGTCAAAGGAGTAAGGTTCAGAGGATAACGAGGAGAAAGGAACCTTGGACACTGCCCCACTGGTCTTCCTCTTGGCTCCAACTGTTGCCTCTTGATCAGATTCGGTAGCCTCCGGGTCATCCTCGTTGTTCTCACCTTCGTCCTCCAGCCCTGCGAACCAAGTGTGCGTCCGTGGGAAAAAGTTAAATGGGTGGAAAATGATGCAAGTGAAAATAATACAAGTTTCGGGCAAGTACCTTCACTATCATCGGCCGGCTCGTCCTCTTCTTCCGGGTTTCTGGAAGGGGGGGAGGGTTCAACTCTCCAGAAGGGATCATCAGCCTAAGACAAAAGGATGAAATTAAGGGTTAGAAGCTGTATCAAGTCAAAGTGTGGAAATAAGTTATGAATATCGGATATTACCGCTGGAGCCGGGATTTCCCGAGTAAATGGGGGCAACCCGGCGATGTTCTTTATCACCTCTAGCTTCTCTGTCAAGAAGCCCTTGATGGTCTTGTTGGTGTCGCCGGTCGCGAAGCTCTTGGTGGAATATCGGAGTGCATCCGTGGTATGCCCCGAGTACTCGCACATTAATTTGGTGCGGATGGAATTGGGTTGGATTCGAAAATCAACCCATGTTTTCACTAAATTGAGCCCAAGGAGGCCTTGGGCTGAGAGGATGGCTATTTTGGCTAACAAGGGAAGGATCACCTCCCTGTCTGAGTCAGGGGCAAAGGCATTGAAAGACTCGGAAGGCTCGAGGAGGCCCTCCGAGTAACCCGGCAGTCTCTTCTCGCCGGGTGCAGAAGTGTCATGGCAGTAGAAGAAGGATAATTGCCAGTGCTTGACATGAGAGTTCAGATTGAGGGTTGGCATTGGGGAGTTTTTACGGCGTTGGATTGATACCCCGCCGCATGTGAGAAGTGCTCCGTCGCCGCTTTCGCGGCACGGCTTGCACTGGAACAGTTCAATGAAGAGAGTCAAACTTGGCGGAGTGCACAAGTATGACTCGGATAGGACAATGAAGTGGGTAATATTCAACATAGAGTTAGGCCCTATGTCGAACACCCGGAGGCCGTAGTGGCTCAGGACTTCGCCCCCAATTGGCGGATATGGATTGGATTGTCTTCGCCTGGGCCGGCTGCTTCCCTTGCCTTTTGGGAGCCATGGGATCGACCTGCAAAACACAAGAAAAAGAGGTACAGAAAATAAGACTCGGAAGTATTGGGGTATCAGGAAAGCGTGAAAACTAAGAACTATCCGGGTATCACGCCATGAAGTGGAGATTGCAAGGTATCCGGGTATTAAGTATAACTATGGAGATTATTGGTCACTTACGTATGGAAAGGTGTTTGGGGAGGACGGATGGTTGCCCATGTATCTACTGCAAGCAAAATAGCCGGAAAAGGAGGATTTTCCGGGTGTCAATGTTATGTGCAGAAAATTGAGGTGAAACGGATCTAGATTGGAAAACTCGCGAATGATTCTACGAAGAGATTGGTGATTAATAATGGTAGGAGGGCGATGTGTGATCATCAAACAGGTTGTTGAAGAAGTTAGCAAGCATCTAAACGGCCCACAGGTTGACCTAGATCCAATCTGGGATGAATCGAGAAATTGCGAGGCCAAATTAAACAAGTACAAGGAACTTACTGGGAGATCTTGGAGTTTAGTGCGACGACTATGGACGGCGTGGCTCGAGCGGCCCTCTGCGATTCTTGGCGAGCGGGGCGAGCGCGCAGCGGTGAAGTTTGGCGGCGGCGCGGGATGGCTCGAAAGCGGATGCGGCCGGCGGTGGCTTTGCACCGGCGGCGAGCGCGAAATTCCTGCGGTGGTGTTACGAGGGCGCAAGGAGTGAAGAAGGAAAGGAGAGAATGGAGTGAGGCGTTGGGTTCTATGTCATCCCCTGAACGCTATTTATAAGGCAAGGGTGAGCTTATCTCAACGGCCGGAAGCCGGAAATTATGGGGAATGGTTATCCGCGCGGATCCTACGAGAAATTCTTCAAGTATTGAGCAAGGTATCTGGACGAAAAAGAGAAGGAGATCCACCCCGTGATATCAGGGTCAATTATCGAGTATAGAATCTTGACATTTTTATTAGGGTCTAGACCTGGAAAGTTAAGCCAGGTATTTTGGAGAAAAGCCGGGTTACTATATGGCCACCATGGAGTAAGGCCTAGCTATCTATTAAAGCACCTTAACCCGGCCTCCATATACTTGTGTGTTTGATATTCTTACAGGGAATAGCGAGCGCTTCAAGGAAGGATCCGTGAAGCCCAAGCTATTCTGGGGACTACTGATGGAGGGATAATAACCCGGTAGGCTAACTCCAAGGCATAACCCGACCCAAAGGACGCTGCGCAGGATCCGGCTAAGGATAAAGAACTTTCGTAAGGCCCAAGTTTGTAGGCCCAGTAACCCGGATTGTGGGTTACGGTAAAGGAAGGTTAGGGTTCGTATGCCGTGTCCGGATAGGATCCAGGGTGCGCCTTGGAGAGTAAGCCAGGGGGTACGGGTGCTTTATAAACCGACCCCTAGGATTAGTTAAGAGAGATCTAAGAACCCTAATAGTACCGCTTGATATCGAGCATCCAGTGTATACGAGAGATCGAGTTAATATATTGAGATCGGAGACTCGGCGACTTGATTGCCGGCTACCAGATCGAGTTCCACCATGTTTTCCTCTGAGCTAAACCCTCTCCCAAACGCCTGTGTCGTCTTGCCCCAAGATCAGTTACCCCCGGTAACGTCTGCCGTGATAATCCCACGACAGCCGCCATCATCAACCCTAGTTTGGGAGGGTTCTGAAGCTCTCCCCGGCACCCTGCCGGGAGGGGAATTCATCATCGGAGGGCTCTACATCACCATGCCTGCCTCCGGAGTGATGCGTGAGTAGTTCATCCTTGGACTACGGGTCTATGAATTATGTTGTAATGCCTGCATGAATAAAATGTCATGCATATGCACTACGGTGCAGCCTTTATAACTGTCAATTTCCCAGCTGTAATTTGTTTACCCAACATGTTATCTATCTGTTTTGGAGAGACACCACTAGTGAACTGTGGACCCCGGTCCATTTGTTTACACTGATAATACAACCACTCCAACCACTATTTTCTTACTGCAATTACTATTTCCTCTTATTCATTGCCATCACTGTTTTCTTTCATCTACTGCAAACAAGTACTGTTTTCCACACTATACGTCTAATCCTTTGTTTTAGCAAAACTGGTGAGATTGACAACCTCGCTGCTTTGTTGGGGAAAAGTAATTTGATTGTGTTGTGTAGATTCCAAGTTGCTGCTGAACCAGTAGTGCGCCCTGCCAACATCAGCTGACGACAACCTTCGGAAGTGATATATTTCTCTTACTGGTCGATTCAACCTTGGTTTCTTTCTGAGGGAAAACTTGCTGGTGTGCTCTTCATACCTTCCTCTTGGGGTTTCCCAACGAGTGCAATCCTGCACCAACACGTTGCAGGTGGTATGAACACCTTGGTGAGCGCGGGGGGGGGGGGGGGAGGGAGGCCATAGACCTTCCGTAGTTCGGTTCATACGTACGGTAGCAGTTCCTATTTACCGCTTTTTATCAACAACTGACCGATATGATTGAGGTGGACAATGGGTATCTTTTTTGCAGCACATGTTTCTGTATATTCGTCTTGATGTGTGCATCATGGACGTTCTAAAGCCGATTTTTGCTAAAATCTACCGTTGCGTATGTGTATCACAGACTGCTAAAGTTGGTTGTTAGCTAGCTCGTGTACTACCATTCAGGTTTCTGTTGTTTTATTTTCCTCTGGCTATGTTAGTCTATGTTTTCACCGGTGCAATATTTGGCTCTGAAGAAATTCAAGTACTATTATAGACGCAACTCCCTTAATTGTTCCTTCACCGAGTCTGATTTTGATGTCATTTCTTAAAGGATTTTGTAATTCTTAAGTATTGTCGTTGTGTTCTACAAATATACATCAGCAAACATTTGATAGAAGTTTTTGTGTATGGTAGAAGAAAATTGTGTGAGCAACTTCCCATATTCACATGATGTCACAAAAACAGTAAGGCAATGATGAGTGCACTTAGAAAAAAAACTGCTAGACTAGGGACAAATAGATTTTGCCATCGAGTGAATGCAAAATATGGAAGGGTGTTGTAGATATTTCAACAATATTCTCTTAAACTAGATCTAGGGTTAATTTGGTAGCCAAACAACTATCTCGCAATCTTCTCTTAAACTATATTTCATAGCTAATTTTGTGGATTGAGTATACATACACTTGATTACTTATCCTGGATATGAATTTGGGCTCATAGGATCTAGATTTCCTATAACCCGTTGAATTGTACTGATCATAATGTGAATACTTTATTGTGGTCTTCTAGATATCATATCTCCTTTGTAATGATCAATTTTTGGCTTAATGTACCGTTGAATTGTACTGATCATAATCTTTGGTTTGTAATTATGTTCAATTTTTTTGATACTTATGCTAATTCTTTGTCCATTTCACCCAAAGTCTACTGGTGTTGACAATACTAAAGGAAAAGACGCGCCTTGATAGCAAATGAAAATTAGAGTTGCACCCCATGTTTTTGGTTCATATTCTTTATGGTGGAAGTTCCTTGATAATACATACTTTTGTATTTGAATGTATCATACTCTTGCAAGCATATATATGGTAAACTTTGTGTCTTTCTATGCCCAAGATATCTCAAAGGACATTCTGCTATTAATTTTTTGGTTTGTGTCAAAGCAGGAACTTAGTAGTTTTTCAAGATTTTTTTAAGTATTCAAGTTAGGTCACCAAAGTTCTAAACTTTTATCAACTTATCAATTGATTGAATCATCAATTCTATTGTACATGTCTTCACATGCATCATAGGAATTATTTTGCAGCCCCTTATATCATCGACTCTTTCATTCAGGATTAGAAGATTCAATTCTAGATTTTTGTAGTTCAGGAGTTGTTTAGCTCCTGCGTGCCGGTGTATCTGAATATTTTACTAATTATTTTCTTTCCTGCTCAGGGCGGTCGGTGGGTGGAACTGGTGAGCAACATGCGTGTGGTGGTTGCGGGCAGCGCTGGGGTGGCATGAACATCTTGCTGAGTTGATGGGTGGCCTCGGTGCTAGTGTGGGTGGAGTACGTTAGTGGGCTTCCACATAAAGGTACATTGCCGGTTAATCCTTCTTTATTTTACATGTTAATGATGCGCAAGGGTACACCTGCATTGATATTCTTTTACCTTTTGATATTTCTTTTCTTCATGAATATCTTTTGAAGGTATTACCTTCATTCATTTATTTATGTTTGACATAAGTAAAAGTATGCTTGGCATAAGGAAAATAGAAGTAGGAAAATGCATATACAGATTGTTACTATTAATTTGGCTATGGAATTTAGTTGGATCAATATTTTCTTACTGACAGGTTACCCAATATTAAGCATGATAAAATATCATCATGCTTTCAATAAAACATGATAAACATCATGATTTCACTTGTTTCCCTCATGTTTTATCCATGTTTTCAACTGTTTTCACATGTTTTCATCATGCTTCATCATGTTTTCACTTATTTCCCACATGTTTGGAGTCACCAACTTTTGGACATGAAACATGATAAACAAGCAATTATGCCAATAACACGAATTAACATAATATCAAAGAGGTAGCATCATAATGCTTGCTGAAAGCGAGAAAAACCATAATAGAATGACATGATACTAAAAATTCAGCGCATCACAATGCTTCAGAAAGCATGGACATAATTAATAGAAATAATAGTTCAGATATCCATTATAGAAAGTACTGCATAACTGAAGATACCCATATGAAACTGAGACCTCCGAGCACTACATAATAATAGAAATAAAAGTGTTCGCCATTGCAAACACTACTCGTCTGGATCAAGAGAGTCCCCCAAGCAGTACATAATAATAGAGATAGAAGTGTTTGCCATTGCAAACACTACTAGTCCTCCGGATCAGAATACCCCCAAGCAGGAGACCCATGGGGCACTGGTGGTTGTACTAGGTGATGCTGCCCATACTTGATGATTACAATCCTGCGGTACAACTCGTATGCAACATACCATCTATTGCTACATACTCAATGTTGATAGCCTAAAAGTGGGGTCTTCTCCTAGACTTTGTGCTCATACTTGGGGAATTTTGTCTTCATATCAGCCTACTCCTCGTTGATCACGACGGCTGCCATATGAGCCATTAAAGTCTTGTCATGCTCAAGCTTGAACTTTCTCTAGAGATCAATGTGCTAGGCAGCTGATATCTCAATACCCCCGGTGTGCCTCATCTTGATCTTGTCATTTGTCGTATCAACGCTAGAAAAATGTATGCCACTACGACGGAAGTCCATGAGTATTGGACGGTGCTTGTCACTACTGTAACAACAAAATGGAACAAATGTTACATACTGCTGCAACAAGTATATTTCAGCACAAGTATAATAAGAATCATAACATGCATATTTCAGCACAAGTATAACAAGAATCACAACACATATACGTGAACCTCTAAGATGGAAGATACAAAATCCATCTTAGGGTTTAGAAAACAATTTAGAAAGAAAAGAGAACCATATCTCCTCTCGATCAAAATAAGAGAGTAGTCTCCCACTCTCGCGAAATATCTAGAAGTTAACTCCTTCGTCACACTTTGCACAAAAGCGTGAAGTAATCTCCAAATCCCGAATGCATGTAATGCAAAGATGCAAACACTTAAACTACCCCCTGTTGACTCTCTAAACTGTGGCGCCTCACAATGATGATGGTGATGGTGAAGTAATATTGGCATCAATAAGAAACAGTGGAAGTCCAACGAAGGAGTAAGGGGAAGGACATATTGGAGAAGAAGGCGAAGATCGAAAACATGAGGCGAAGATAGATGAGTGTATGAAGACAAAGAAGAAAATTATGTCTCAAAATAGAAGGAGTTGTCGAGAAGAAGCAAAAAAGATAATATGACAAGGCATCAAAAATATTAAAAAAGGCGAGGCAAAGAAAATGGCAGGAGAGAAGTGAAGGCTAACTTTGAGGAGAGTATAACCCTTCTTGATGAGAACAAGATGACACAAGAGATTATTTCCATTGCGAATGCGATCATGATGATGGATTCAAATGGAATGTACTAGAAGGCGATGGGATATTGAGAGATTCAGAAGGAGGAGATGGAGGTAATGGAGGAGAAAGCAACAATGTCGTAGATTGATTCATGGGTCATGGATTATGTTTAATAGCTACTTATTCTATGATGGACTATACTTTTGGATAGAAAACTATGGTCAAGTTTAAAATTTAAATGTTTATCATTTAAAATATTATCTAATGTTGAATACTAAAAAGTAATGTCTAATATTTATTAGTGAAATTGGAAAAAAAATCTATTGCCTAAATACAAAACATTCTCAAAATTGCAAAGATTATATTTTAGCATACAAATTATAAGATATATATTTTAGTCGAACCCGCAGCATACCGCAAAAGTAGTTGGTGGTTTACAACAAACAATTTTTCCAATATATGTCATGAGCTTATCACGGCACATGCCATTTAGGGGTGGCCGTGCGAAGCTATGCGACTTGGGAGTTTCTCGGAGCAAGACCGGTACACACGGTGTACCCAGGTTTGGCCCATCATGATGGAGGTAAAGACCTAGTCCTGGTAGATTAGATTGATTACATAGTTCGTTAACGGCACATGTAAAGCTTGCATGCGTATTCAACATACCCTTTAGGGGTCTCCCTGCCGGTTTCATAACATGGCGGACTTAGGGTTACAAGCTGACTCAGAGTCGGTTCAGGGTTAGTGTCCTACTTGAAATATACTACTTTTGGGCCCATGTTGTTCGCTTTGGCCCAAAAAGCTTGTGTCAACTGAGATAGGGCATCTCTTAATTGGAATTTCAAATCTCAATATGCATATCCATGTTTCTCTCAAAACAGGGTGTCTCTCTGCTATATTACTATTGGCAAACCGAAAGACATGCTGGGGAAGTAGCAAAAACACGCCGAAAAGAAAAAAAAAACAAATGAATACATAGGCATGAAGACTAAATGAATTTGACCCACAACCGCTGCACCCTCCGGAGAAGTACCACCATGCTCCTAACACCTGAACCGTCAAATACCAAGCACCACATGCAGGATGGAAAGCAATCGCTGTTTCTTGGACCAGCGTGCTAGTCCTAGGGTTTCCCCCGACACACAGATGGAAGCGGATGGAGGGTATCCACAACAGCCTCCATGAAGGAATGATGTCTCCCAAAGGTGGAACCACGTCGGTGTCACACAAGCCGACAACGATTTTGCACCAAAAATCCCTACCCACAACCCCCGGGGAATTCAAAGCACAAGAGTTACGCAAGGATGTATCCTTACCATCCTAGACTCGCCCACCAACTTACACCTTTACGGTCACAAAGCAACCATCATCGTCTCACTGAAGCAACACTCATGAGGTGTGCAAAATAGATGTGAGGAGTAGCTCAAATCTAGGTCAGCGGTGTTGGAGATATGCCCGAGAGGCAATCATAGAGATGATGATATATCTATGTATCCATGATTTGTAATAATGTGCCTTGAATAATATCTTTGTATTGATTGGCAAGTATGTGACTTGTTTGTGAAACTCTTTACTTACATGGTTATTCTAAATATGTCCCAAGTCGGAGTTCATGTGAGGACACACCTTACCATTAGACTAGCACATGTATTGGTTGATGGCTATGTTTCGCAAGTCATAGACATGGTGATGTCAAACTAATAATGTGAACTCATGTTACGAACATGGTGTTGGACTGACCCAGCTTGAGACGTTACAACAATGTTAATAGTTCTCTCTCTACACGTTGTGCTTGCTTTGTCCTTAGACCTGAGATTGTCGCATGTTCTTGAGATGTGAATCGACCTAATTTGGGGCTATCAAACGCTACACCGTGACAGGGTAGTTATAAAGGTAGCTTTCGGGTTTGTCATGAAGCATGCTGCAAGGCATGGTCAGTCAATATGGGATTTGCCCCTCTCTTCACTAGAGAGAGATATTTCTCTGGGGCCCTTGAGTGATCGGATCCAGAAATGCATGGCCATGCTGAATAAGGTTAATAGTTAACCTAGAAAGGGATTCCGATTCACAAGATCGAGAAAGAGTGATCAGCTAGGAGCAAGATCAAATATCATGAGGCAAAAGGAATAGCATAAACATGTGATGGTTCGTCCGATGTGATCTTTATGCACGTTTGGGAGTTGGCACATTTTGCTAGAAGCCACTACCAACTATTGGTCAAGTAGGTGTACTCGTGTCATGTCTAAACGTGCATGAACCTATAGCGTCACACACTTAAGGCATAAGAAGCAGAATTTGGATTGGACCCGAAATGGGATGGAAATGGACTCCAGAGTGGGCTGTTTGAGTGGCAGCCCATTATGGGGACGTCTATATAAAGGAGAGGAGGCTGTGTGTTTTAGGGTTGCTAATTCCGCACCGCATTCGACCGCAGCCATCGTCTCTCCATGCCCCTGCCGCCCGCGCGGACCTATCAGTCCGGCGAGCGGTGTTTCCACGCCACACGTGTGGATTCCGATAGAGGTGCTTCATCTGTAGCACTTGGACGAGCCGCCTAGAGGAGCTGTTCGTGGGAGCGACGGGATCCGGAGGATTCGTATGACTACCCTGCCCCGACCCGCTTCACCGAGATAGGCACAACGCGTCTAGTGGTAATCTCGTGATCTATATCTTGCAGCGGATCTTGGTTGACGCGGTAGAAATTTTGATTTGCGCTAGTGTAGCCTACCCCGTTTTCCTTCAGTGGTATCAGAGCCGCTGCTGCGTAATTATAGATTCGGATCGTTTGCATATGTGATATGTAGATGGGGTATGATCGATGTGATCGATTGTATGGAGTAGATGTTTCGATCTGTGATTTGGATTCCGTGATCGTGATGCGAGAGGTTGTGGAACGACATACCCCTTCCGGTCGGTTTCCGCCATCGGGGCAGACTGTGACATGTAAATCCAATTGCAGAACGCGAAGATCAATATGATTGGTTGAATCGGAGTCTGGATCATATACGATGTGCATGAGATGCTTGGGGTGACAGATTGGATCTGCCGCCGGTTTCGGGGAATTCGCAGAAATGGACAGTCCCATTCAAAACGGCTGTAAGGTATACGACCCAGGATCGAAAAAGTTTTAGCTGGAAAAAGTTGCGTATCAAAATTTCACCGTATTGTTGAGCACAAGGGGACCAGTCGGAGCGTTTTGGCTCATTCTCCTTCTAAAATAGACTTTTAGGCCCTGCAAGTTTCGGCGTTAGAACGTCTAACTCGCTTTTGCGGATTTTGTGACCGGTATGGCCCTATGTGTATGTGTTGCATGTGTGTAATATTTTCATGACCTACGTGTCGTGAGTATGTCAACACGGCTGGTGCCATATTGTGTTGTCACTTATTGTATTAACGGCCTGCGTGCCGACTTGTGATGTTTCCCTCTATCCATGTAATCTTCTTTTCTAGCTGTTAGTAGTAATAGCTTGTAGAAGTTTCTTGGAGGACTCATCACCCGGAGGGATGGCACATGTGGACCATGGAGATGGAGATCATCATGGTGGACAGGTTCCATGGAGATGGAGATCACCATGTGAAACGGGCCATACTGTGTCACAACTACGTGATTTCTTAGATTCGTAGAAGTAGAACGATCCCTCGCAAATGTTAAGTTCCCATGACCCCCAACTAAAACTTGCACCACCCCATGTCTTCTACGATTGATTGTGGGTCTGTTGCAGCAGGGCGCCATCAGTTTTCGTTAACTAGGTGGGTATGTATCAGTTAGGTGGTACGACTGTTGCAGCAGGGTGCCATCTGCTGATGCTTAAGCGCATAAAGGGTTGGTTAACTCATCAAGGTAATCTTAACGGTTAAGCTCCTTGGGGCATAAAGGTTGGTGTTTTTGACATGGAGATGTCACCCAACAACAAGAGTCATATGTGATATGATTAGCAAGTGTTTCTTACCGATCTATCTTGTCTTCTATCAGTGATGCAAACGTCACTAGTCAACTTGTTTGTTGTGGATCTTGAATCACTAAGTACCAATAGAGGGATGTTGGTTTTAGTGGGAGTAGACCACATTAAATTGTTTAATATCTTTTACTCTATCATGGATTTTTGTCTTAGTATTTTGCATGTTTTTTCTGTTGTAGATCAATGGCACGTAACAACCAACCCACCCCTTTTGCGTTGCGATCCGTTCTTGAAAAGGAAAAGTTAAATGGAACAAACTATTCAGATTGGATCCCTAACCTGAGAATTGTTCTCAGGGCTGAGAGAAAGGAAAGTGTTCTGGATACCCCAATCCCAGATGCGCCTCTTGATACTGACACTGCTGCCATTAGAACTGCCTTTAAGAGAGCACGTTATGGGTCTCTTGAGGTTAGCTGCCTTATGCTTGCGTGCATGGAACCCGACCTTCAAAAGCAATTTGATGGTCAGGAAGTGTATGATATGATCATTGCGCTGAAGGATATGTTCCAGACTCAAGCCAGGACTGAAAGGTTCAATGTCGCTAAGGCTTTTGGTGAATGCAAACTAGATGAGGGCGGAGCAGTAGGGCCGCACATGATCAAGATGCTTGGTTATATGCAGATTTTGGACAAGCTTGGTTTTCCATTGGACCCTAAGTTGGCCACATATTTCATTTTGGCTTCGCTTCCATCTAGCTATGGGAACTTCATTTTGAACTACCGTATACATGGGGCGGAGAAGGACCTTAATGAACTTTGTGGGATCCTCAAGACGGCAGAGAATGACATTAAGAAGAGTGCAGGGCATGACCAAGTGTTGGCTGTGCAGAACAGGTCTAGCTTCAAGAAGCAGGGTAAGTCTAAGGGGAAAGGGAAGGCTAAAGATTTGATCTCCAAGCCAAAGCCTAAGCCTAAGGACAGACCTAAACCTGACACAGAGTGCTTCTACTGTCATGATACTGGACACTGGAAGAGAAATTGCAGCAAGTACCTTACTTCAGTGAAGAAGAGTGGAAGTAAGACTTCTAGCTCAGGTACGCTTGTAATTAATGTTATAGACATTTTTCTCGCTGACTCTATTATTGTCTCTTGGGTATTTGATACCAGATCGATTGCCCACATTTGCAAATCGATGCAGGAGCTAGTAAGGAGTAGAAGCGTGAGACAAGAAGAAGTTGATCTTCGCGTCGGAAATAATGCAAGGGTTGCTGTGTTGTCCGTTGGCGTCTACCAACTGCACCTCCCTTCAGGATTTATTATGAAATTGAATAATTGTTATTATGTTCCTAGTTTTAACCGAAACATTAATTCTCCTTCATGTTTGATGAGAGATGGTTATTCATTTGCGAGTAAAGACAATGGTTGTTTAATCTCCAAGAATGATATGTTTGTGGCTTTTGCTTCCATTGTGAATGGGCTTTTTATTATAAATCCTGCTGATGCTCATGATGATGCACATGTTTATAACCTAAGTGCTAAAAGGCTACGGCCTAATGATTTGAATCTCACCTATTTTTGGCATTGTCGGTTGGGTCATATAAGTGAAAAGCGTATGAAGAAACTCCATAATGATGGTCTTCTAACTTCGTTTGATTTTGAATCATGCGAGACATGCGAAGCTTGTTTACTTGGAAAGATGACCAAGTCGCCTTTCAACGGTTCTCCTGAGAGGGCGACAGACTTATTGGAACTCGTACATACTGATATATGCGGACCAATGAGCACGACAGCAAGAGGTGGTTTTCACTACTTCATAACTTTCACTGATGATTTTAGTAGATACGGTTATGTCTACCTAATGAAGCATAAGTCTGAAACTTTTGAAAAGTTCAAAGAGTTCCAGAATGAAGTAGAGAATCAACGTGGCAAGAAAATTAAGGCTCTATGATCCGATCGTGGAGGAGAATATTTGAGTCACGAATTTAGCGACCATCTGAAGAGTTGTGGAATTGTTCCCCAACTTACACTGCCTGGAACGCCTCAAAGAAACGGGGTCTCCGAACGGCATAATCGAACCTTGTTGGACATGGTTCGGTCAATGATGAGCCAGTCAGATCTTCCATCGTCATTTTGGGGTTTTGCTCTAGAAACAACAGCAATCACACTAAATAGGGTACCGTCTAAATCCGTAGTTAAGACGCCATATGAGATGTGGAATGGGAAGAGTCCCAACTTGTCTTTTCTAAAGATTTGGGGCTGTGACGTTTTTGTCAACCGACTTCAGTCGGACAAGCTCACACGCAAGTTGGATAAAAGCATTTTCGTGGGATATCCAAAGGAAACATTTGGGTATTATTTCTACAACCGAGAAGACGGCAAAGTGTTTGTCGCTCGGAATGGTGTTTTCTTAGAGAAAGAGTTTCTCACTAAGTAGACAAGTGGAAGAATGGTGCAGCTTGATGAAGTTCAAGATGAGCCTACTGGGGAGGACTCAATGAGTGATGCTATAATGGCAGAAGGAGTTGAAGAACCCGTGGCAAGAGAAGCACCACCACCCCGAAGGTCGGAAAGTCTCCGTAACTCGCGAGAGATATTATTGTTAGACAATGATACATGGGAAATATTATTGTTAGACAATGATGAGCCTACGACCTATACGGAAGCAATGATGGACCCAAACTATGAGAAATGGCAAAGTGCCATGAGATCCGAAATAGATTCTATATATGTGTGACAATCAAGTTTGGAACTTGGTTT
Source organism: Alopecurus myosuroides (assembly GCA_028641055.1). Classification (NCBI taxonomy): domain Eukaryota; kingdom Viridiplantae; phylum Streptophyta; class Magnoliopsida; order Poales; family Poaceae; genus Alopecurus; species Alopecurus myosuroides. The sequence goes on from CM054057.1 coordinate 93,204,921, forward strand.
ATCTTCCTGATGGTCATAAGACCATAGAGTGCAAATGGATCTATAAGAGAAAGACTGATATGGACGGAAATGTTCATGTCCATAAAGCTCGACTTGTCGCAAAAGGTTTTCGGCAAGTTCAAGGAGTTGACTACGACGAGACCTTCTCTCCCGTAGTGATGCTTAAATCTATTCGGATAATTCTAGCTATTGCTGCATATTTTGACTATGAGATATGGAAAATGGACGTCAAGACGGCTTTCCTAAATGGAAACCTAACCGAGGACGTGTATATGATGCAACCCGAGGGTTTTGTTGATCCTAAAAATACTGCAAAGGTATGCAAGCTTCGGAAATCCATTTATGGGTTGAAGCAAGCATCTCGGAGTTGGAACATTCGGTTTGATGAGGTAGTCAAAGGTTTTGGCTTTATCAAAAACGAATCCGAGTCTTGTGTTTAGAAGAAAGAAAGTGGGAGCTCACTCGTATTTCTAATCTTATATGTGGATGACATACTACTGATTGGAAATGACATTCCTATGCTCGAGTCCGTTAAGACCTCATTGAAAAATAGTTTTTCCATGAAGGACTTAGGGGAAGCGGCATACATTCTGGGTATTAAGATCTATAGAGATAGGTCAAAAGGGCTAATAGGATTAAGCCAGAGTACTTACATTGACAAAGTGTTGAAACAATTCAGCATGGAAGAGGCAAAGAAAGGGTTCTTGCCCATGTAACACGGCATAAATCTTAGCAAGACTCAGTGTGCTTCGACAACTGATGAGCGAGAGCGCATCAGTAGGATTCCGTATGCTTCAGCAATTGGTTCTATCATTTATGCAATGATATGTACTCGCCCAGATGTCTCATATGCTCTAAGTGTTACGAGCAGGTACCAAGCTGATCCCGGTGAGAGTCACTGGACAGCGGTAAAGAATATCCTTAAGTACTTGAGAAGAACTAAGGATATGTTCCTAATTTACGAAGGTGAGGACGAGCTCGTTGTAAATGGTTACACCTATTCTAGTTTCCAAACCGATATGGATGATTCCAAATCGCAATCGGGCTATGTGTTCACGTTGAACGGTGGAGCGGATAGCTGGAAGAGTTCCAAGCAGGATACGGTTGGTCATTCTACAATGGAGGCCGAGTACATCGCGACAGCTGAAGCCGACATGGAAAGTGTTTGGATGAAAAAGTTCATTACTGATCTAGGTGTTGTCCCTAGTGCGTCCAATCCATTGGATATCTACTATGACAATAGTGGGACCATTGCACTATTATGCGGCGTTATTATCTCATTTGACAGTTCATCGAACGAGGAGAAGTAAGCATATGCAAAATACATATGGATATGAATGTTGCTGATCCTTTGACAAAACCTCTCCCGAAGCCTAAGCATGAGGCACACACAAGATCTATGGGTATTAGATATCTTCTAGATTGACTCTAGTGCAAGTGGGAGACTATTGGAGATATGCCCAAGAGGCAATCATAGAGATGATGATATATCTATGTATCCATGATTTGTAATAATGAGCCTTGAATAATATGTTTGTATTGATTGGCAAGTATGTGACTTGTTTGTGAAACTCTTTACTTACATGGTTATTCTAAATATGTCCCTAGTCGAAGTTCATGTGAGGACACACCTGAACATTAGACTAACACATGTATTGGTTGATGTCTATGTTTCGCAAGTCATAGACATGGTGATGTCAAACTAATAATTTGAACTCATGTTACGAACATGGTATTGGACTGACCCAGCTTGAGACGTTACAACAATGTTAATAGTTCTCTCTCTACACGTTGTGCTTGCTTTGTCCTTAGACCTGAGATTGTCGCATGTTCTTGAGATGTGAATCGACCTACTTTGGGGCTATCAAACGCTACGCAGTGACAGGGTAGTTATAAAGGTAGCTTTCGGGTTTATCATGAAGCATGTTGCAAGGCATGGTCAGTCAAGATGGGATTTGCCCCTCTCTTCACTAGAGAGAGATATTTCTCTGGGGTCCTCGAGTGATCGGATCCAGAAATGCATGGCCATGCTGAATAATTTTAATAGTTTACCTGGAAAGGGATTCCAATTCATAAGATCGAGAAAGAGTGATCAGCTAGGAGCATGATCAAATATCATGAGGCAAAATGAATAGCATAAACATGTGATGGTTCGTCCGATGTGATCTTTATGCACGTTTGGGAGTTGGCACGTTTTGCTAGAAGCCGCTACCAACTATTGGCCGAGTAGGTGTACTCGTGCCATATCTAAACGTGCGTGAACCTATAGGTTCGCACCCTTAAGGTAGAAGAAGCAGAATTCGGATTAGATCTGAAATGGGCTGGAAATGGACTCCAGGGTGGGCTGTTTGAGTGGCAGCCCATTATGGGAACGTCTATATAAAGGAGAGGAGGCTGTGTGTTTTAGGGTTGCTAATTACGCACCAGATTCCACCGCGGCCACCGTCTCTCCACGCCCCTGCCGCCCGCGCGGACCTATCAATCCAGCGAGCGGTGCTTCCACGCCGCACGTGTGGAAACCAATAGAGGTGCCCCATCTGTAGCACTTGGACGAGCTGCCAAGAGGAGCTGTTCGTGGGAGCGACGGGATTCGGAGGATTCGTACGACTACCCTGCCCCGACCTGCTTCATTGAGATCAGCACAATGCGTCTAGTGGTAATCTCGTGATCTATATCTTGCAGCGGATCTTGGTTGACACGGTAGAAATATTGATTTGCGCTAGTGTAGCCTACTCCGTTTTCCTTCCAGCGGTTATGCGACCGCATGGGAGGGAACTGCCTCCATCGCCAAAAGCGGTATTCAACCAAACGCGATCGCATGGGCACACCTATCCCTACTAGGTATGACTGCCTGCCAGTCCCAGGATGGTCCGTCCAAGTCCGAGCCTAGATTAGGCCCATAAAGCCCGCCACCATGCTGCAAAAAGGGCGGCTAGGTCGTTGTTGCTTGATATGTCTCAAACGTATCTATAATTTTTTATGTTCCATGTTGTTTTCATGCCATATGCTACATGTTTCCTATACACTTTATGTCATTTTTATGGATTTTCTGAGACTAACCTATTGACAAGATGCCATAGAGACAGTTCTTGTTTTCTTCTATTTTTGGTTTCAGAAAAGTTTTCTGGAAATATTCTTGGAATTGGATGAAACAAAATCCTAGAGTCTTAGAAATCTGTCACGTACACGGAGCCCGGAGGGGACCCGGACGGGGGCCCTAGAGGGCCCACACCATAGGGCGGCGCGCCCCCCTCCTTGGCCGCGCGACCAGGTGGTGTGCCCCCTGGCCACCCACCGACATTGCCCTCTTGCCTATTTAAGCTCCTCCACGGGTTAACCCTATAGACCTGAGCCTTTTTCCACCAAAAGTTCTGTAGCCGCCATCATCGTCAACCCTAGTTGGGGCGGGTTCTGAAGCTCTCCCCTGCACCCTGTCGGGAAGGGGAATCATCACAAGAGGGCTCTACATTACCATGCCTTCCTCCGAAGTGATGCGTGAGTAGTTCATCCTTGGACTACGGGTCCATAGCAATAGCTAGATGGTTGTTCTCTCCTCTTTATGCCTTATGTTTAGATCTTGTGATCTGCCTAACATGATCAAGATCATTTTATTGTAATGCTACATGTTATTTTTGTTGAGATCCAATGAATACTCAAATATATGTCCAATGATTATCAATCTATCATGTTTATGTTATTTATGATCTTGCATGCTCTCCGTTACTAGTAGATGCTTTGGCCAAGTTGATGCTTGTAACTCCAAGAGCGATTATTTATGCCAGATAGTGGGTTCATGCCTCCCTTCCACTCACGCTCCAGCGACACACACGTAATGGGTGGGGATGTGATGTTGCCATTAGAAAAAAAACAACGATGTTTACATTTTTTATATTACACACTTTGCTTAATGCAATTATCTGTTGCTTGCAACTTAATACCCGAGGTTTGATTGGATGAAGCTCCGATGTGGATTATTAGTCATAGATGCAGTTGGATAACGGTCAATAAATTATGTCGTAATGCCTGCATGAATCACATAGTAATCATCTTTTCATGCATATGGACTACGGTGCAACCTTTATATCTGTCAATTGCCCAGTTGTAATTTATTTACCGAACATGTTATCTATTTTATTTTGGAGAGACACCACTAGTGAATTGTGGACCCCGGTCCATTTTTTTACACTGATAACACAACCAATATTTTCTTACAGCAATTACTGCTTTCCTCATTCACTGCCATCACTGTTCTTTTTTCATTTACTGCAAAAAGTACTATTTTCCACACTATACATCTAATCCTTTGTGTCAGCAAAACTGGTGAGTGACAACCTCTCTGTTTTGTTGGGGCAAAGTACTTTTATTATGTTGTACAGATTTCACGTTTCTGCTGAGCCGGTAGTCCGCCCTACCAACATGAGCTGTCTTCAACCTTCAGAAGTGATTTCTTTCTCCCACTGGTCGATTCAACCTTGGTTTGTTTCTGAGGGAAAAAAAGGTTGCTCAGCTCTTCATACCTTCCTCTTGGGGTTTCCGAATAAGTGCACTCCAGCACCATCAAGCTTTTTCTGGTGCCGTTGCCGGGGAGATAGAGGATTTCTGCAAGGGGGGTCTATCACCTAGAATCATTTTACTTTGTTAGTGATTTGCTTTTTTACTTTCTTTATCAAGCTTGCTATCAATGATTGATTTCCTTGATACTAGATCTTATTGGCAAGGTGGGTTCACGGAAGAACAACAAAAATATTATAAGGAATACCGCTGGTCACAAAAAGGGATACACTTATGGGTACAAATTAATAAATTGAATAATTATGCTAAAAACTTGTGCTCTACTTATAATGTTACTTATTGCTTTGATAAATCTTGTTGCCATAGGAGGTATAAACACCTCCCTTTTATTTGTGAGTATAATGATAATGTTACAATATCTTCTTATGTTAAGGGACATTATGACTTTTATGATGTGGAAAAAATTGAATAATTTATTGCTTGGAAGGGTGCATTAAAAATTGCTTATTTGCTTGAAAATATTGATGATGCACCTTATAAATATGAGATTTATGGTATACTTGACTTTTGCTTTGATAATTACAAAGAAAAATGCCTATATTCTTAAATATCTTTATAAATGCTCTCCACCAAAGGCATGCTTACCAAAGGAGGATGAGTGTTATATTGATAGTTGTGTTGATACTTTCTATACTTGTGACCTTGATACTACTATGAATGAATCTTGTGAGAATGATATTGCTACTGTTATTTATGATAATCCATGCTACTTTGATAAATCTTATGACAATCCTCTACTTATTCCAACTATTGATATGCATGATAATGTGGAAGTTTGTTTAGAAAATGTATATGATACTGCTCTAGATGATGGTCCTATGTTACTTGATGTTATAAATTATAATGCTACTGAAAATAGGATTGCTATAATGTGCGCCATACCTTTTAAGAGTGACCAATCATCTTGTTTTGCTATTGCTAAAGGTGAGAAAGAAGAGGTCTTTATTTTTGATTTCGATCCCACTATTTTTGAGCTTGATATGATGTGCTTTTAGACCATGACAAACCTGCTTTATGTGATAATTATGTTGTTGAGTTTGTACATGATGCTACTGCAAATTGTTATGAGAGATGAAAATATGGTTGTAGTAATTTTCATGTTACTAAAACACCTTTCTTTTTGTTGAAAGTTTTGAAATTGTTCTTGTTCTACCTCCCTATGATTTCTAGTTTGAACTTCTTTAATTTATTTCTTTACAAGATTCCTATGCATAGGAAGTGGGTCTGACTTAAATTTGTTTAATACTTGATTCTTGATGCTCTCTTTTTCTTAATTCATATTTCTTATGTGAGCATCTTGTTGCTTTCAATGCCTAGCTGAAAGGCGTTAAAGAAAAGCACTTCTTGGGAGATAACCCATGTTTTTATTTTCGCATTGTTTTTCTCTGTTTTCTTTGAGTCAAGATGTTGTTTACTTCTGTAGAAACTCATTTGTATATTTATTTTCATGTATTAGTTGGGCCAAGTAAAGTTTCTAGTGAAAGTTGGTGTTAGATTTGGATTTCGACGCAAAAACCAGATCCCCGCTGTCCACTGTAAAATCCATGTAAAATCACAGAAAGATCAAATGACTTGCAAATTTTTGTGCTTAATCCCCATCTAATTTCGAACCTTTTTATACTTTTAAGTCCTTCGATTTGAGCAATGTAAGTGCCTCGAAAATATTATTCTTTAGGGACTGTTCTAGTTTTGACAGATTCTTCCTTTTACTTTGCATTTTTTTTGTTTTACTATGTTGAGTGGATTTCATTGCTCCATAAAACATCAGTGGCTGTAGCTAATGTTTAAAAAGTACTAATCACTCTTGTGTCCATGCAGAACATGTGAGTTTTTCATTCTGCAATAACCCTCTAATGAGAATTAATTTGAGTTTGGTGTGAAGGAAGTTTTCAAGGGTCAAGAGAAAAGGGTGATGTAATGTGATAAGAAGAGTGAAAAGCCTAAGCTTGGGGATGCCCCTGTGGTTCTTCCCAGAAAATTCCAAGAAGACTCAAGCGTCTAAGCTTGGGCATCCCCTTCTTCATCAGCAACTTATCAGGTCACTTCTAGTGAAACTATATTTTTATTCGGTCACATCATATGCACTTTACTTGGAGCGTATGTTTATTTTTTTTCTTTTGTTTTCCTTTCTGCAATAAACTTAGTTGGAACCCAACCTTCTTGTGTGGGAGAGAGACACGCTCCGCCTTTTCATATGAATACTCCTTTTCTTCCATGCTCGTATTCTTAGTTTTTCTTCTAGCTGCTGCAAATCCTTTTAGCTCATGTTTTTAATGCATCTCTTATTCAGAGCTATTAGTTCTAGTAGAGTAGTAGTAGTACTCTCTTGTTTCATTGCTATATCTCTTGGAGACTTTTTGTTTATATAAAATAATTGGTGTTGGAAAGCAGTAGTAAAATTTTCGTGCTTATAACAGTGCAAAAAGAAGCTCGTATAGACAGTGGCTAGACTTTATCATGTCATGTTAGATGTTATTTTAATTCTATTCTTGGTAGTTATTATTGTAGCAGACTTGTTTTTATCACATTAAAGCATAATTTTGTGGTATTCTCCTTCGAATGCTTTATTTGGTTGACTTGGCGCATGCTTACACCATGTTTCTGACTACAAACCAGTAACTTATAGCCTCTATGATCATTTAGTTTTTGACTTATAATACCATTTATGCTTTTATTAATAATGTTTTTGTTGCTATGCATGATTATGGCCATTATTGCTCTCTTAATTTGTCGCCCCCAGTCTTTGCTAGCCTCCACCTGTACTGAGTTTGAGCTCTACTCGTGCATCCAACTCCCAAAAACCAAAGTTTGCCAAATGTGTCCACCATACCTACCTATATGTGGTATTTAACCACAACTCCAAGTAAATTTCTCATGTGCTACCTTTAAAACTTTCAAAATTACTCCTGTTTTGTGTCCCTGTTTTAGCTCATGGGGACTGATAGCTGGCGTCGACGAGGGAGTGGTTGTTTCTTGATGGCTTTGAAATCCCCAGCAACGGCGCCAGAAAAGCTTGATGGTGCAGGGCTTGCACTCGCTGGGAGACCCCAAGTGTAAGGTGTGAAGAGTGCGGCAGCAAGTTTTCCCTGAGAAAGAAACCAAGATTGAATCGACCAGTAGGAGAAAGAAATCACTTTTGAAGGTTGATGCAGCTGATGTTGGCAAGGCGCACTACCGGTTCAGCAGCAACGTGGAACCTACACAACACAATCAAATCACTTTGCCCCAACGAAGCAGTGAGGTTGTCAATCTCACCGGTTTTGCTGAAAACAAAGAGGTTAAACGTATGGTCTGGAAAATAGTAGGAAAACAATAGTATCAGTACGAAAATAGTGATAGTAGTGGTTGTATTATCAGTTTAAGGAAAATGGATCGGGGTCCACAATTCACTAGTGGTGTCTCTCCATAACAGATAGATAACATGTTGGGTAAATAAATTACAGCTTGGCAATTGACAGATATAAAGGTTGCATCATAGTGCATATGCATGACATGATGATTACTATGTGATTCATGCGGGCATTACAACAAAATACATAGACCTTTATCCAACTGCATGTATGAGTAATAATCCACCCCCAGAATGTCAACCGATCAAACCTTGGGTATTAACTTGCAAGCCAGATAATTCCATTAATCAAAGTGTGTAATGTAAACATCGTTATTTTCTCCCTAATGGCAACAACACATCCCCACCCGTTACATTTCTATCACTCGAGCGTGAGTAAAAGGGAGGCATGAACCCACTATCTAGCATAAATACTCCCTCTTGGAGTTACTAGCATCTACTTGGCCAGAGTTTTCCACACTATACATCTAATCCTTTGTGTTAGCAAAACCGTTGAGATTGACAATATTACTGTTTCGTTGGGGCAAAATACTTTGATTGTGTTGTGTAGATTCCACATTGCTGCTGACCTGGTAGTGCGTCCTGCCAACATCAGTTGTCTTCAACCTCCAGAAGTGATTTCTTTCTCCTACTGGTCGATTTAACCTTGGTTTCTTTCTGAGGGAAAAACTTGTTGCTGCGCTCTTTATACCTTCCTCTTTGGGTTTCTCAACGAGTGCATTCCTGCAACATCACTGCTCCCCTACACGAGCACATCCACCTCTAGTTGCAGATTGGATCACAAGAAGGGCATGCCCGCCTGTCTGACCCAGATGGGCCCGAAAGTCCAAGATCTAGGTTGAGGATCAATGCCGGTGGCGCCCCGTTGCACATGTAGGCCCGCCGTGCAGTGCTGTCCCACTGCACCATAGGAGCACCGTCACGCCGCCACCCTATGCGCACGACCACCGGGAGAGAGAAGCCTCAACTCCTCCTCCACGAGCGCAGTAGAAAAGCAGTCTACCGTCGCCGGCGCCACCCGGGCCTAGCTCGATGGCCCTCGCCGACGGTGGCGATGAGGGAGGGGATAGAGGAGGCGCCTGTGGCGGGGAATATAGAAGGGACTCTGTCTCCTAGGGACGATGGGAGCATAGGGTCGGGCGTGGTGTTCGCCTTTTTTCTCGGGGGTTATCCAATCACTTGCCTTAGTTCGGGAGTTTTTTTTGACAATCAATATCATATAAATTTATTGTAACAAATAGTACATGGTACATGTACATGGACTGACGACATCGGTTACAAAATAAAGTCTAAAAGAGACGAGCAAATTTTCGAGATCTTCGGGCCCTTTCTTCTTTCATAACATAGTCTTGTACGCTGAAGTCAACCGCAGAACAATGATATAGATACCAAATCACAAATCTGTAAATAATGACGAAGGTTCTCCCATAATTTGAATCTTGAGTCGTAATGCCAGGACTGCAAGCACGCAAGCAACCATTAAAATAGTCAACCACCATCGGCAAGAGTACAATCCTCCTCGCGATAACCAAGAGAAAATATCCAAAACTGATCTGGTGAAGCAAGATCTGAAAGAGCATATCTAGACAAAATTAATCTTCCAACACCACCATAGACGCCGTGATGGACATGTCGTCATTGAACGAGGGGTCGAAGATCACTTATTGCAGACGGTTATATCTCCATTGACTTGCCAAATCGAAGACCGCTACCAAAACGCCAATTTATCGAAATAACTAATTTAACTGAAAACTCCATCCATAGATCGGGTTCTCCACCCCTCGTGACGCCGACGAAGTCGGACGGAGGAGGGGGAACCTTCCTATGGATGAGCCGGAGCTGGAGACAACATCACTTTTCACCAAGGCGGCAGAAAGCTTCTCCTTTATTTCGGGAGTCTAATTACTCACTCCGTCTCATATTAATTGTTTCAAATTTGGACAAAAGTGGATGTATCTAGACATATTTTTGTGTCAGATTCATCTAGTTTTGTCCAACTTTGAGACAATTAATACGAGACGGAGAGACTACTAGGATTAGAGGATTTCATTGTAAAAAAAAGGATTGGAGGATTTCCACAATCCGTGTCATCGTAAAATCGGCCAATAGCAGCGCCCACTATACCCATATTAATCCGCGTCACCACCGTTCACATCCGTCCGATTATTTTCAACTTGCTATTCGTATGTTTCTGAATAGGATGACCACAATCCGTGTCCTCGAAAGTCTGACCAATAGCAGCTCATAATACCCTTATGAATCCGCGTCACCACCGATCCTAGCCGTCCGATTATTTTCAACTGCAAAACCAGTGCCAAACTGCCAATCAATCTAGCGCAAATCACGGCATGCAAATCTTAAGTCGGTTCGTGTGCCCGCTAGCCCCGCCTATAAATACCCTGTCCCCTCGCTCCGGCTATAAATACCTTGTTCTCTCGCTACTTCTACACATACACAAGAACCTAGTATCGACACGCTAGTCAGCCAGAGTATAGTCGCAAGGGCGTACGTGCAAGGTTAGCAACTGCGATCGAGAGGTAACCATCTCTCAAGTTTTCTAAATCTTGGTTGTGGTTTAGCCTTACTATGGTCATCACTAGTCAGCATAAATAGTCTAGCACATGCCGCTTTTTTTTGTGTGGCTCAAAATCGTTTTGTGATAATTGTTATGAACTAGCTTTCGAGTGACAGATTTTAGCCACACTCAGTAGTTGCATTTTGTTTCAGATCGCTTGCTAGCACTTGAATGGTTATGCTTATGCATGCATGTCTGAGCCAGCCCTGAACTTATTTTTGTAATAAAGATTTACTCTTGTGCATGATGTATACTATGTTGTTTGCAGGATGGCCCGTACTAAGTGCACAGCTCGTAAGTCCACCGGAGGAAAGGCTCCTACAAAGCAACTCAGGGCTTTCTATGTAATTTCTTTGTCTTATAATAACTTGCCTAGTCAATGTTCTAGAAATTATTGGTTTCACAATAATTTAACTACTGGTTTTTATATGCCAGGCTGCCGCTCGTAAGACTGCTCCCTCCACTGGCGGAGTGAAGAAGCCTCGTCGATACCGTCCCGGAACCGTGGCTCTTCGGTATGGCCAGCACAATATAATTTATTCGGTCTCGGCGTCGTTATCTTCTTGTGAAGTCAAGTAATTGTTTCGCGTATATTGTTGTTTTAAGGTGCTTATCTGTTATGTTCGTACTTTTGTAGTGAAATCCGCAAGTATCAGAAGGGGGGCGAGTTACTCATAAGAAAGCTGCCCTTCCAGAGGCTTGTCAGGGAGATTGCCCAAGTTTCCAAGGTATCATATCTCGTGAATCATATTTTTCCTAAGAGGCCTACTTGATATACATCCAAACCCAGCTGCATCGCTTTAGAAAATATCCATCTGAGACAGGCTAGGGTGCTAAAAGATAAGGTCGAATGTTTGTTCTTATACCTTCTTCATTTGACATATCTGCTACATTTACAGAGTGATCTGCGTTTCCAGAGCCATGCAGTGTTGGCTTTGCAGGAGGCTGCTGAAGCATACCTGGTGGGACTGTTTGAGGACACTAATCTATGCGCCGTTCATGCCAAGCGTGTGACCATCATGTCCAAAGACGTGTATCTAGCTAGGAGGATCCGTGGCGAGAAGCTGTAGCTAGTCTACGCACATTGATCAACCTGCTGCTTTCACTTGATTTCTGGATCGCGAACGATTTTAATTTGCCTCGGACGTTAAAATGCTATTAGTATTTCGATATACAGTTGGTTAATAAATTGTGGCATATACATCTACTTGTGCCAAAACTTATTATAACTTCAAAGTATGTTTTGCTCTTAATTATATATATGGTGAGGCATTGTCCGTATGTCTACGTCTACACACTCCGTGTTTATAGTATTACAAAGCTAAAACACTTGCGTGACTGTGTCCGGCCGGTGTCCCTCCTCTTTACTTATACTCGATCAGTATAACAAGGAAAGATATTTCTCTCTCTGTAAAAACTAGATGTATTTTCTCTCTCATTCTGTACTAGCCTCTGATGAGGAGACCTTGAACTGATCATGTCGAGGACAGGGTCTCAGCATCGAGCGTTGAGCATGTCTGCATATGTGAGGGCGAAGATCAGCAACATTAAGGAGCAAGAATTTGTTTTTATTAACAGCGCGTACGGCCAGATCGAGCGCTCAGTAACTAGTGTTTTCTACTTTTCCTTGTATCGATCTAATTAATCATGCGAAGGACTGGTATTTCGATGATGACATCCAGGCTTTTGATTTGGAGAGATAGTTATAATTGTTGAGAAGATTACTGATAATATAATATCATTCAGCATCTGTACTGGAAAAGCCTCACAGATTCCACTACAGGTTTCCAGCTTTAATTAGAGCAACTCTAGCAGCGCCTGGAAACACGAACCTGAAAAACAAGTTTTCAATTCGCCTTTTCGTCGCTTTGAAGGCTGAAGAACTCGTAGCTCCTAGCAGAACCCGGAAATATGGAACTGAGAATTTGGACATTTAATTGATAGCTCAACATATGCGCGCGAAAGTTTGCATACAAACGAGGTTCTGCGGCCGAACTACGGCGAGTCTACGCACTACGACGAACCTAGCGCCTAGCGGTACCGCGACTTCCGGAGGATGTCGACGGACTTCTTCGTGTCATCCTCCGCCACCTTCTTCCAGTACGTAGCGCGCTCCATGTGGGCGGCATCCATGGTGAGGCCCGCATGGAGGAGCTCCGTGTGCGTCCGGCGCAACTCCTCGAGCTGCTTCTCTTCCGCCGCCATGTGGGCGCGGAGGAGCGCGACCATCGTGTCCATATGTTCGTCGGAGACGAAGTCCTCCTCCGAGACGGTGGGGGCGAAGACCGCTGGATTGCCCCCTGTGAAGGAGGCTCGCGGATGGCGAGGGCGCCGCTGCGAGGCCCGCCTATAGGAGCCCCGTGCCCACCATTCAAGCTCCCTTTGCCGCCGTTGGAGCTCCCATGGGGCATCCGGTCCTACTCTTCCACGACGCTGTACTGGAACCTCTCCAGGATTGGCAACCCCGCACGGGCGAACCTCCACAGACCCCGCTTGCGTCCAGCGTTGGATCGGACGAGCCGCTTGCGCTCAAGGTTGTCCTCGACACCGCCGTGGCCTTTCCCGGACCCGCCTGAGCTTGGGCTACACGCCATTCTACACGGATTTGCTAGATCTGTCGCCAGCGCGCGGTTATTACTCGCCGGAGGTGGGGATTTGCGGGGGCGATTTGTCGTCGTCGGCGACGCTACGTTTTTGGTCGTGACCTGAAAACGGATCGCACTTGATACGTCTTAAATATATCTATAATTTCTGATCTTCCATGTTGTTTTCGTACCAATTGTTACATGTTTTACACATTATAGCAGTTTTATAGATTTCATGGGACTAATCTATTAAAAAGATGCCACAGCGTCAGTTCCTGTTTTCTGCTTTTTTTTTTCTTTCAGAAAAGTTATTCTGGAAATATTCTATGAATTGGACGAAACGAAAACACAGGGTCCTATTTTTCTGTCACGTACACGGAGTCCGGAGGAAACCCGGGGGGGGGGGGGAGGGGGGCACAGGGTGGCCACACCATTGGGCGGAGCGACCTCTCCCTTGGCCACGCCACCACGTGGTGTGGGCCCCTCGCGTGCCCACCGACATCGCCATTTCGCCTATTTATACTTCTTCTCGGGAAAACCCTAAATACCCGAGCCTCGGTTCACGAAAATTTCCGTAGCCGCTGTCATCGTCAACCCTAGCCGGGAGGGTTCTGAAGCTCACCCCGGCATCCTGCCGGGAGGGGAAATCATCACCGGAGGTCTCTACATCGGCATGCCTGCCTCCGAAGTGATGCGTGAGTAGTTCATCCTTGGACTACGGGTCCATAGAAGTAGCTAGATGGTTGTCTTCTCCGCTTTATGATACCATGTTTAGATATTGTGAGCTACCTAACATGATCGCGATCATCTATCTGTAATGCTACACGTTGTGTTTGTTAGGATCCGATGAATATTGAATGTTATGTCAAGTTGACTATCAATCTATCATGTTTATGTTATTGATGATCTTGCATGCTCTCCGTTACTAGTAGATGCTCTGGCCAAATTGATGCTTGTAAATCCAAGAGGGAGTATTTATGCTCGATAGTGGGTTCATGCTTCCCTTTCATCTGTGCTCGAGTGACGGAAACGTGACAGATGGGGGTGTGCTGTTGTCATTAGGGAGAAAACAACAATGCTTTGTCGAAGGATAATTTTATTGTTTACATTACACACTTTACTTAATGCAATAATCTGTTGCTTCCAACTTAATAACCGAAGTCTGCTTGGATTACGTTCTGAGGGTGAATCATTAGTCATAGATGTAGTTGGATTACAGTCTATGTATTATGTTGTAATGCCCACATGATCTCAGAGTAATCATCATGTCTTGCATATGCACTACGGTGCAGCCTTTATTTCTGTCAATTGTCCAGCTGTAATTTATTTACCCAACATGTTATCTATCTTTTATGGAGAGACACCACTAGTGAACTATGGACCCCGGTCCTTTCTTTTATACTGATAATACGACCTACTACAAGCACTGTTCTTTTTACTGCAATCATTGTTCTCATTTTGTTCACTGCAAACAAATACTATTTTCCACACTATACGTCTAATCTTTTGTTTTCAGCAAAACCCATGAGATTGACAACCCCACAATTTCGGAAAAGTATCTTGGTTGTATTGTGTGCAGATTCCACATTGCTGTTGAGCCTGGTAGTGCGCCCTGCCAACATCAGTTGTCAACAACCTTCAGAAGTGATTTCTTTCTCCCACTGGTCGATTCAACCTTGGTTCCTTTCAAAGGGAAAGCTTGCTTCTATGCTCTTCAAACCTTACACTTGGGGTGTCCCAACGAGCGTACATCGGCGCGTATCAAGCAAGATTTCTGGCGCCATTGCCGGGGAGGAACAAAATTTCCGCAAGGGGAGTCTCTCACCTCCAATCTTTTTTTCTTAGTTTATTTTATTTTGTCTTGTTTCCTCTTCATATAAAAAACACAAAAAATTAGTTCTTATTATAGTTTTTATTTTTGTTATCCTATTTTTAATCTTGCTAAAATGAGTTGTTCCGAGAACACTAAGTTGTGTGACTTTACTAGCACAAACAAAAATGATTTTATTTGCACACCTACTGCTCCTAATGCTGTTTTTTAATTAAATTAAGGCTGCCCTGTTAAATCTTGTTATGAGAGAGCAATTTTCTGGTGTTAGTACTGATGATGCTGCTGTCCATCTTAATAATTTTGTTGAACTTTGTGAGATGCAAAAATATAAGGATATAGATGGAGATATTATTAAAGTGAAATTGTTTCCTTTCTCTTTGAGAGGAAGAGCTAAAAAATGATTGTTATCTTTGCCCAGAAATAGTATTGATTCTTGGACTAAATGTAAAGATGCTTTGATTGGAAAATATAATCCTCCTGCTAAGATTATATCTCTAAGAAGTATCGTTATGAATTTTAATTTTTTTATAATGAGCATGTTCCTCAACTTGGGAAAGACCGAAATCTTTGGTAAAGAATTGTTCCGCTCATGAACTGACTAC
Organism: Alopecurus myosuroides; assembly: GCA_028641055.1. Classification (NCBI taxonomy): domain Eukaryota; kingdom Viridiplantae; phylum Streptophyta; class Magnoliopsida; order Poales; family Poaceae; genus Alopecurus; species Alopecurus myosuroides. The sequence goes on from CM054057.1 coordinate 93,220,435, forward strand.
TTGGATGATCATACAAACCTTCTATGCAAGTCTGAATTTTTCTTCAAGCAACCTTCTGGATTCGGCTGCCGGAGGAACCTTTATGTCCATCATTTTGGGTGCTGCAACAAAGCTTCTTGATGATATGATGATAAATTATTCTGAATGGCACACTGAGAGGACTCCACAAGGTAAGAAGGTAAATTCTGTCGAAGAAACTTCTTCCTTGAGTGATAGACTTGATGCTATTATGTCTATGCTTGTGAATGGTCATGCTCCTATGGACCCAAACAATGTTCCTTTAGCCTCTTTGGTTGCTCAAGAAGAGCATGTTGATATGAACTTCATTAAAAACAATAATTTCAACAACAACGCTTATAGGAATAATATTGGTAGCAACAGTTATAGGCCATATCCTTCTAGTAATGGTTATGTCAATTCCTATGGTAATTCATACAACAACAATAGAAGTGTACCCTCTAATCTTGAAAACATGCTTAAGGAGTTTATTAGTACACAAACTGCTTTTAATAAATCTTTTGAGGAAAAGTTTGGCAAAATTGATGTTTTTGCTTCTAAAGTTGATAGCCTTGCTCTTGATGTTGATCTTCTGAAAATAAAAGTTATGCCTCATGATGTTAAAGAAAGCAAAACTCTGAATGCCGTTCACATTAGAATTGATAACAATGTGAGGATGTTAGTTGAATTGCATGCTAGGTGGAAAGAGAAGATGAAATTGCTAGAAACAATAAGATGGCTAGCATTTGTAGTATTACCACCACTAGTAATGCTGAAGTTTCTAATGCTAGTAAACCTCCTACTATCAATGGTAAAATAGTTGGTGTTGGCAATGTCTCTACTTCTTCTACTAAATGTTTAAAATTGCCTGAAACCACTAAATTTTTTCCTGATAAAAGTGCTGAAAGTTTTATAGATATGGGAGACAATGGTCCTATTACTTTTGATAATAATGATTTTGATTTTGATAGTTGCAATATTTATGAAGTAATTATGTTCCTACAAAATCTAGCTAGAAGTCCTAATGCTAGTGCTATGAATATGGCATTTACAAAACATATTGCAAATGCTCTAATGAAAGTTAGACAAGAAAAGTTAAAACGTGAAGCCGCTATCCCTATAAAGATAGAATATGGTTGGGATCCCCATTAAAATTAAGGTGAATGATTTTGATTGTAATTCTTTATGTGATCTTGGTTCTAGTATCTCTGTTATGCCTAAGAAACTCTATGATATGTTTGATTTACCACCTTTGAAGCACTGTTATTTGGATGTTCATCTTGCTGATAATTCTAAAAAGAAACCTTTTGGGAGAGTTGAGGATGTTCTTATTATGGTTAACAATAACCTTGTCCCCGTTGATTTTTTGTTCTAAATATTGAATGCAATGTTTCTTGGGAAAACCTTTTCTTAGAACTGCTGGTGCTGTTATTGATATGAGAGAAGGGAATATTAAATATCAATTCCCACTTAAGAAAGGTAAACATAAGGATCTTGGTCTCAAATTGGATGCTTTTTCATTTGAAAACACTTGATTTTCTCTTTCTGTGCCTACCTGAAAGGCGTTAAAGAAAAGAACTTCTTGGGAGATAACCCATGTTTTACTTTTTCAATGTTTTCTTCTGTTTTCTTTGAGTCAATATGTTTTTTTACTTCTGTACCAACTCCTTTGTATCTTTGCTTTTTCAAATTGTTGTTCCAAGTAAAGTCTCTAGTGAAAAGTTGGTTCTAGATTTAAATTTCTGCGTAGAAACAGATTTTTGCTGTCCACTATTAAATTCATATAAAATTACATAGAAATCAAAACAACCTGAAATTTTTTGTGCTTAATCCTCACATATTTTGGAATCTTTTTATGCTTTTAAGTTTTGCGATTTGAGCAACGTAAGTGTCTCGAAAAAATTCGTATTTACAGACTGTTCGGTTTTCATAGATTCTGCCTTTTTTTACTTTGCATTCTCTCTTTTACTATGTTGAGTGGATTTATTTGCTCCACAAAATATCAGTGACTATAGCTAATGTTAGAAAGTATTGATAATTCTTGTGTCCATGCAGAACATTTGAGTTTTTGATTGTGCACTAACTCTCTAATGAGAATTACTTTGAGTTTGGTGTGAAGGAAGTTTTCAAGGGTCAAGAGAAGAGGATGATATAATGTGATCAAGAAAAATGAAAAGAAAAAGATTGCGAATGCCCCCATGGTTCATCCCAGCAAATTCCAAGAACACTCAAGCGTTTAAGCTTGGGCATGCCCAAGGCATCCCCTTCTTCATCAGCAGCTTATCATGTCACTTCTAGTGAAACTATTATTTTATTCGGTCACATCATATGCACTTTACTTGGAGCGTATGTTTGATTTGATTTTATTTTATTTTCCTTTCTGAAATAAACTTGGTTGGATCCAGAATTCTTGTGTGGGAGAGAGACACACTCCATTTTTTCATATGAATACTCGTATTCTTAATTATTTGTCTACCTACTGCGACTCTATTTTAGCTCCTGTTTTTCATGCATCTGTTATTCAAAGCTGTTAGTTCTTGTAGAGTAGTGTTACTCTCTTGTTTCATTGATAAATTATATGGAGAGCTTTTGTTTTAAATAAAGTGCTGGTATTGGAAAGCAATAAAATATTTCGTTCTTATAACGGTGCAAAAAGAAGCTTGTTTAGACTGTGGCTTAGACTTTATCATGTCATACTCGATATTATTTTAATGTTTAGTAGTTATTAATGTAGCATGCCCTTGTATCAAACATGTGAGAGTGCTTAGTGTTCCGTTGAAAGAAATCATGAGATGTTTTTATCATATCAAAGCACAATATTTTGGTATTCTCCTTCGAATGCTTTATTTTGTTGACTTGGCGCATGCTTATACCATGTTATAAGTACAAACCAGTCACCTCTAGGCTCTATGATCATTTAGTTTTTGACCCGTAATATCATTTATGCATTGATCATTAAGGTTTTGTTGCTATGCATGATTATGGCCATTATTGCTCTCTTAATTTGTCGCTCCCAGTCTTCTGCTAGCCTCCACCTGTACAGAGTATGAGATCTACTCGTCCATCCAACTCCACAAAACCAAAAGTTTGCCAAATGTGTCCACCATACTAATACATCATAAACGTATCCATAATTTTTGATGTTCCATGTTATTTTCATATTATTTGCTACATGCTTGATATGCTCTTTATATCATTTTTATCGATTTTTTGGGACTAACCTATTGACAAGGTGCCACAGATCAAGTTGATGTTTTCTGCTGTTTTTAGTTTTAGAAAAGTTGTTCTCGGAATTGGAAAATCGAAGCCCAGAAGTCATAGAATTTCCGAAGGTTCCACAGATTCCTGAAGAGACCCGGAGAGGGCAACAGGGGGGCCACACCATAGGGGCGGCATGCCCCTGGCCACGCCACCAGGTGGTGTGGGCCCCTCGGCCCCCCACCGACGTTGCCCTTTCGCCTATATAATCCCCTCGGATAGTAAACCCTAAATATATCCCACTTTTCCGCGAAAAAACCCGAGGCCACTGTCATCGTCAACCCGAGTTCGGAAGGGTTTTGGAGTTCTCCCTAGCACCCTGCCAGGAGGGGAAATCATCACCGGAGGGATCTACACCACCATGCCCGCCTCCGGGGTGATGCATGAGTAGTTCATCCTTGGACTAAGGGTCCATAGCAACAGCTTGATGGTTGTTCTATCCTCTTTATGCCTCATGTTTAAATCTCGTGAGCTGCCCTACATGATCGAGATCATCTTTATGTAATGCTACATGTTGTGTCTGTTGGGATCCGATGAATGTTTAATTCTATGTCTCTTGATTATCAATCTATCATGTTATCTTCATGTCTATGTTATTTATGATCTTGCATGCTCTCCGTTGTTAGTAGATTCTCTGGTCAAGTAGATGCCAGTGACTCCAAGAGGGAGTATTTATGCTCGATAGTGGGTTCATGCCTCCCTTGCGGTTGTGCTCGAGTGACAGAAACATGACGAATGGGGAATGTGCTGTTGCCATTAGGGAGAAAACAATGATGTTTACATTGTTCACATTACACACTTTGCTTAATGAGATTATCCATTGCTTGCAACTTAATACCTAAGGTTTGTTCGGATGATATTCTGAGGGTGGATTATTAGTCATAGATGCAGTTGGATAATGGTCTATGAGTCTTGTTGTAATGCCCACATGAATCACATAGTAATCATCATGTCATGCATGTTTCAATATCTATCAATTGCCTAGCTGTAATTTGTTCACCAGACATGTTATCTATCTTTTATGGAGAGACCCCCATAGTGAACTATGGACCCCGGTCAATTTTCTCATACTGATAATACAACCACTGCAATTACTTTTTACACTATTTTCACACTTTGACAACCTCATTGTTTCGTTGGGGCAAAGTGAATTGATTGTTTTGTGTAGGTTCCATGTTGCTGCTGAACCGGTAGTGCGCGCTACCACATAAACTCCATCAATCTTCTGAAGTTTCTTTTCCTCCTACTGGTCGATTCAACCTTGGTTTCTTTTCCGAGCAAAAAATTTCCTCTGCACTCTTCAAACCTTTCTCTCGGGGTTTACCAACGTTAGCCATCAACAAGTTTTCTGGCGCCGTTGCCGGGGAGAAAGTGAATTTCTGCAAGGGGAGTCTCTCACTTCCAATATCATGTTTTTAATCTTGTTAAAATGTGTACCCTATAGAACACTAAGTTGTGTTACTTTACTATCACCAATAACAATGATTTCGTTAGCACACCTATTGCTCCACCTGCTGTTTTTTATGAGATTGAGCCTGCCCTTTTAAATCTTGTTATGAGAGAGCAATTTTCTTGTGTTAGTACTGATGATGCTGCTGCTCATCTTAATAATTTTGTTGAACTATGTGATATGCAAAAAATATAAAGATGTAGATGGATATATTATTAATTTAAAATTGTTTCCTTTCTCTTTGAGAGGAAGAGCTAAAGAAAGGTTTCTTTGTTTGCCTAAAAATAGTATTGATTCTTGGACTAAATGTAAAGATGCTTTCATTTGAAAATATTATCCTCTTGCTAAGATTATATCTTTGAGAAGTAGCATTATGAATTTTAAGCAACTTGATAATGATGATCTTGCTAAAGCTTGGGAAATAATGAAATCTTTAGTAAAGAATTTCCCCACTCATGGACTAACTACTTGGATGATCATCCAAAAAAATTATGCAGGACTGAAATTTTCTTCAAGAAACCTTCTGTATTCAGTTGCTGGAGGAACCTTTATGTCCATGACTTTGGGGGCAACAAGAAATCTTATTGATGATATGATGGTAAATTATTCTGAATGGCACACCGATAGAGCTCCAACTGGTAAGAAGATAAATTCTGTTGAAGAAACCTCCTCTTTGAGTGATAGACTTTGTGCTATTATGTATATTCTTGTGAATGGCCATGCTCCTATTGATCCAAACAATGCTCCTTTAGCCTCTTTGGTTGCTCAAGAAGAGCATGTTGATGTGAACTTCATTAAAAATAATAATTTCAACAATAATGCTTATAGGAATTATTTTGGTAGCAATAAGTATAGGCCATATCATCCTCCTAATAATAATCATTATGGTAATTCTTATGGTAATTCCTACAACAACAATAAAAGTGTACCCTCTGATCTTGAGAACATGCTTAAGAATTTTATTAGTACATAGACTGGTTTTAACAAATCTGTTGAGGAAAAGTTTGGCAAAATTGATATTCTTGCTTCTAAAGTGGATAGCCTTTCTCTTGATGTCGATATTCTTAAAATAAAGGTTATGCCTCATGATGTTAAATAAATTAAAACCTTGAATTCCATGCAAATTCGAATTAATGAAAATGTTAGGATGTTAGCAAAATTGCATGCTAGATGGGAAAGAGAAGATGAATTAGCTAGGAAGAATAATATAGCTAATGTTTGCACCATTACTACCATTAGTAAAACTAAAGATTATCATGCTAATAAACCTTCAACTACTAATGGTAAAGTAATTGGTGTTGGCAATGTCTGTACTTCTTCTTCTAAACGTTTAAAATTGCCTAAAACCACTAAAACCGTTCCTAATAAAAGTGCTGAAATTTTTCTGGGTATGGGAGACAATGGTTCCATTACTTTTGATAAAAATGATCTTGAATTTGATAATTGCAACCTCTCTGAAGTTATTATGTTTCTAGAAAATCTTGCTAGTAATCATGATGCTAATAATATTAGTATGGCTTTTACAAAACATATTACAAATGCTCTCATGCAAATTAGAGAAGAAGAATTAAAATGTTAAGCCTCTATTCCTAGAAAATTAGAAGATATATGGGATACCATCATTGACATGAAGTTTAATGATGTTATTTTTATGCTCTAGGTGATCTTGGTGCTGGAATCTCTGTTATGCCCAATCAACTTTATGATATGCTTGATTTACCACCATTGGAACACTGTTATTTGGATATTCGACTTGCTGATAATGTTCGAAAGAAAACGTTGGGGAGAGTTGATGATGTTCTCGTTATGGTTAATAATAAACTTGTCCCTGTTTATTTTGTTGTTATGAATATTGAATGCAATGCTTCTTTTCCTATTGTTTTGGGAAGACCTTTTCTTAGAACCGTTGGTGTTGTTATTGATATGAAAGAGGGGACTATTAAATATCAATTCCCACTCAAGAAAGGTATGGAACACTTTCCTAGGAATAGAATGAAGTTTACTTTTGATTCTATTATTCTAACAAGTTACAATTTGGATGCTTCTTCACTTGAAAAACTTGATTTTCTCTTCTTATGCCTATGTAAAAGCCGTTAAAGAAAAGCACTTCTTGGGAGATAACCCATGGTTTTATTTTTGCTTTGTTTTTCTCTGTTTTATTTGAGTCAAGGGGTTGTATAATTCTATATGAACTCCTTTGTATCTTTATTTTCATGTATTAATTGTGCCAAGTAAAGTTTCTAGCGAAAAGTGCAGTTGGTTTTGGATTTCTGCGCAGAAAAAAGATTTCTGCTGTTCACCGTAAAAAATCGTATAATTCACAGAAAGATCGAAATGACCTGAAACCTTTTGTGCTAATTCCTCAGCTAATTCTGGAACTTTTTCGTTCTTTAAGTTTTTTATTTCAGCAACTTAAGTTCCCCGAAAAAATTCGTCATTACAGACTGTTCTGGTTTTGGCAGATTCTGCCATTTTTCTTACATTTGCTCTTTTACGATGTCAAGTGGATTTCTTTATTTCACAAAACATCAATGGCTGTAGCTAATTATTAAAAGTATCAATATCACTTGTGCCCATGTAGAACCTATGAATTTTAGATTGTTGCACTAACCTCTAATGCGAACTACTTTTGAGTGTGGTGTGAAGGAAGTTTTCATATGAAATTTACTTGGAGTGTTTGTTATTGTTTGTTCTATTTTATTTTGTTTTTTTATATTTTACTTGCTGATATAGTATCATTGGAACCTAGCATTCTTTTTTGGGAGAGAGACACGCTCCGCTTTTTCATTTGAATACTCGTTATGCTCGTATTCTTAGTTTTTCTTCTAGTTGCAGCAATCCTTTTAGCTTCTGTTTTGATGCATCACTTATTCAGAGATGTTAGTTTTAGTAGAGTTATGTTAGTACTCTCTTGATTACTTGCTGTACCCTTTGGATTTTTTTTAAACACATATATTTATTGGTGCTTGTTGGAAAAAGAAAATGCTGCATGTGGTAGAAATTTATATCGGAGCAAAAATAAGCTTGTATAGACTGTGGCTAGCCTTTTTCATGTCATGTTAGATGTTATTTTAATTCTAAGCCCAGTGGTTATTCTTGTAGCATAGCTTGTTTCAAATATCTGAGAGTGTTTAATGTGCCACTGAAAGAATCATGAGTTGTTTTTATCAGATTGAAGCATAAATTTGTGGTGTTCTCCTTTGAATGTTTTATTTGGTTGACTTGGCGCATGCTTACACCATGTTTATGACTACAAACCAGTCACTAATAGCCTCTATGATCATTTAGTTTTTGACTCGTAATACCACTTATGCTTTGATTAATAATGTTTTTGTCGTTGTCCATGATTATGTCCATTATGCTCTCTTGATTTGTCGCTCCCAGTCTTTGCTAGCCTCCACCTGTACTGAGTATGAGCTCTACTCGTGTATCGAACTCAGAAAAACCAAAGTATGCCAAGTGTGTCCACCATACCTACCTACATGTGGTATTTAGCCTCCACTCCAAAGTAAATTGCTCATGTTTACCTTTAAAACTTTCAAAATTACTTCTGTTTTGTGTTCCTGTTTTAGCTCATGAAGATTTAAATAGAGATTCTTTATGTCACTTGTTGATTGGATTTCACACCCTGGATTAGTGGCCTCATCCTCTTATCCAATTGCTAGAAGGGCTGGCAGTGGGGTGCCTAGCCCGAAATTAATACACACAAATTCTCTTCACTATTATTGCCCCTGATTTATCAGTCAAAGCATAATTGTGTAAACAAAAAGAAAGAGGGAGCCACTCTTGTGAAGTCTAGTTGGCTTGTGACGTACATTATTTTCTGTTTACCATTCCTTGACATAAGCATACACACCTCTCCAAAAATTGGACACTCCTCCATGGTATGTGATTGTTGGTGATGTCTACGCATGCTTCTATTCTTGTAGACAATGTTGGGCCTCCAAGTGCAGAGGTTTGTAGAACAACATCAACTTTCCCTTAAGTAAATCACCCAAGATTTATCAAACTCAGGGAGGTAGAGGTCAAAGATATCCCTCTCAAGCAACCCTGCAATTAAGATACATGCGTAGGGAAACTTGTGTCCCCAACACACCCAATGTACTTGTCAGGTATATAGGTGCACTAGTTCGGCGAAGAGAGAGTAAAATTCAAGTAATATGGATGATAATAAGTGATAATAGCAATCTGAAATAAAAATGGCAGCAAGCAAACATGTAGCAGAACATGCGGAAAACGGTGTTTCAATGCTTGGAAATAAGGCCTAGGGATCCTACTTTCACTAGAGGACACTCTCAACAATGATCACATAATTGAATAACTAGATATCTTCTCTTCACTATGCTACTCTTAACTACTCTCCGGTCGAATAACAACACTAATCCATGCGTAGGGCTTTAACAGCACTCCTCAGAGTAAGCACTTTCCCAACCAAGTAACCCCCATGCTATCACCATGGGACCCAGATGGTTCCACGCAAACACCACAATTTCATAGGGTTATCCAACACAAAATATAAATATAATGCTAAACCACACGGTGCACACACTGTCACCTTTACACCATGATCAAAGCATTTACGTAGATCTGATAACAAATAACGAACACTAATCATTGCGTAGGGTTGCAAAAAGTATTCCTTAAAGTAAGCATTCCCATGTCTACTTAACCCCATGCTGTCACTATGAGCTCCCTAGATGGTACTAGACAAACACCACAATTCATAGAGGAGACACACACGATGTGCACACTGTCACCTTCACACCGCGGGAAAAGGTGACTCCAAAGTTCATATTAATAAAGCACTTGAGTAGTAAAAGATGAAGAGCAACATCTACGAATTCAAATAGATTACAAAGCTCATGATCACATATAGATCACACCATGGGAGAGAGAGATGAACCACATAGCTACCGGTAAGCCCTCAGCCTCGAGGGATAACTACTCCCTCCTCATCATAGGAGACAACAACGGCGATGGAGATGGCGGTGGAGTCGATGGAGATGGCTTCCGGGGGCACTTCCTCGTCCCGGCAGGATGCCAGAACAGAGATCTATACCCGAAAACTTGTCGGCGGCGGCGGCGGAGCTACGGTTTTATTTTGTGGAAAAGGTCGATTCTCCTAGGGTTTACGCATCGGGGAGTATATATAGGCGAAAGGGAGATGCCAGGGGATGGCCCGGGGGCCCACACCACCTGGTGGCGCGGCTAGGGAGTGGTGGCGCCACCCTATGTTGTGGACACCCTGCAGCCCCTCTCCGGGGCTCTTCAGGAATTTTGGATGCTTATGGGACTTCTAAGACTTCTGGCTTTCGAATCGTCCAATTCCGAGAATATTTCCAGAACAACTTTTCTGAAACTAAAAACAACAGAAAATAGGAACTGGTTCTACGACATCTTGTCAATAGGTTAGTCCCGGGAAATCGATAAAAATGACCTAAAGTGTAAGGAAAACATGTGGGAAACAACATGGAACATCAGAAATTAAGGATACATTTATGACGTATCAAGCATCCCCAAGCTTAGGTCCTACTCGTCCTCGAGTAGGTAAACGATAAAACAAAATAATTTCTGAGGTGACATGCTACCACACAATCTTGATCCTAATATGTAAAAGCATATGTAAGCTGAGATCATAGAACTTTAAACACAAACATGATAAATAGAACTTTAATAATAAAGCATAGCAATCACTTTTCATCATGAAGAGTATCTCAAATAAAGGATCGCGGACAATAATGCAAAGAAAGATAAATGTTTGTTTTAGGTATAGAGAAAGCATGCAAAAGTGATATTTCGCTAGTCCTTAAGAGTGGGGCAAACCATAAATGCCAGGACACCTTCAAAGTTCATGAGGAAGACTAGAGAAAATAATTTAAGAACAAATAATATCACATCATGAAGTAATTATTGATGTTTATGGGACAAATGCACATAGAAATCAGAATGGCAAAAATGCTCTCTCAAGTGTGCATAAAGTTAGAAGATGGAGACTCAACATAAAAGTAAAAGAAAGGCCCTTCGCGGAGGGAAGCATGGATCACTCATGTGCTAGAGCTTTTTATTTTATTAAACAGAGGTATTAAAAGTTTGACACTCCTCCCATCCATCTTTCACAAACCATGTACAACCGAATCCTCGGGTGCCTGCCAACAATCACATACCGTGGAGGAGTGTCTATATTTTGGGAGATGTATGCTAATGTCAACGAATGGTAAACAGAAAATACAGTACGTCACAAGCCAACTGGATTCACAATAGCGACTCCCATATGAAGGACGCATCTGGGTAGAAGGTCATCCCTCTTTCTCTTTTGTTTACACAATTATGCTTTGACTGATAAATCAGGGGCAGAAATAGTTAAGAGATTTTGTGTGTATTAATTTGGGGCTGGGAACCCGGCAGCCAGCTCTTCTATCATTTGGATAAGCGGATGAAGCCACTATTCCAGGGTATGAAATCCAATCAACAAGTGAGATAAATATTCTCTATTGACGTCCTCATGAGCAAAAACAGGAACATAGAGCAGGAGTAGTTTTGAAAGTTTTATAGGTTTTGAAAATACCATTAATTTATGCTTCCTTATGACAAGAACAACTCATCAATCTTTCAATGACATATTAAACACTCTCAGCTATTTGAGGCTATTCATGCTACTCAAGATCCACAAGGCTTTAAAACTAAAATAACATTTATCATGGCATGAAAAAGTTCTAGCAACAGTCTATACGAGCTTCTACTTGCACTGTTATAAATTCTACTTTAAGCAGCAGTTTCTTTCTCCCAACAAGCACCATACAAGATATGTTTTAACAAAAATACTCTTTAAGATACAGCAAGAAAACATGATAGTACTCACATAACACTACTAAAACTAACAGCTCTGATAAGAGATGAATGCACAACAGGAGCTAAACATGGTACTAGCAAAAAGTGAACATTCACAGAACAATAAGAATGAAAACTAGAGTGTTCTAAGCAATGAAAACGGAGCGTGTCTCTCTCCCACACAAGTATGATAAGATCCAACCATTTATTACAGCAAAGAAAACTAATCAAAATGAAAGCAAAAATAAAAGACGCTCCAAGTAAAGCTCATAAGATGTGACCGAATAAAAATATAATTTCACCAGAAGTGAACTGATAAATCGTTGATGAAGAAGGGGATGCCTTGGGATTCCCCAAGCTTAGACGCTTGAGTCTTCTTGGAATTTGCTGGGATGTACCACCGGGGCATCCCCAATCTTAGGCTCTTCACTCTTCTTGATCACGTCATATCATCCTCTTCTCTTGACCCTTGAAAACTTCCTTCACCACTTTAATAAACATACACCTCTCTCAATTTTTTTTTCAATACCTCTGTTTTAATAAAACAAAAAGCTCTAGCACATGAGTTAATCCCCGCTTCCCTCTGTGAAGGGCATTTCTTTTACTTTTATGTTGAGTCTTCATCTTCTAACTTTAGGCACACTTAAGAGAGCATAGTTGTCATTATGAGTATAATGTGCATCAGTCCCAAGATTATTATTGATTGATTCATGACATGTTATTACTTATTCTCAAATTACTTGTTTCTAGTCACCACTTGAACTTTTAAGGTGTCCTGGCATTTATGTTTTGCTCTCATTTTAAGGACAAGCGGAATACCACTTTCCTATGTTTTCTTTATGCTCAAAACAAACATATATCTTTCTAGTAAATCATTAATCATGATCCTTTGTTTGTGTTACTTCTCATGTTGCAACATGGTTGCTAAGTTACATTGTTTAAATTATATCTATCATGCCTATGTTTATAGTAATTTGATCTCAGCTCAGAAATGGTTTTACAAATATTATGATCAAGATTATGTTGGTAGCATGTCACCTCAGAAATTATTTTGTTTTGATCATTTTACCTACTCGAGGACGAGTAGAACTAAGCTTGGGGATGTTTGTTACGTCTCAAACGTATCTATAATTTCTGATGTTCCATGTTGTTTTCATACCAATTGCTACATGATTTCTATACACTTTATAGCATTTTTATTGATTTCCTGGGACTAACCTATTGACAAGATGACACAACGCCAATTCCTGTTTTATGATGTTTTTGGTTTATGAAAAGTTGTTCTTGAAATATTTTCGGAATTGGACGAAACAAAAACCCAAGGTCCTATTTTCTGTCACGTACACGAAGTCCAGAGGAGACCCGGAGGGGGGCCATAGGGTGGCCACAACATAGGGCAGCGCGGCCTCCCCCTTGACAGCGCCACCACGTGGCGTGGGCCCCTCGGGCGCCCACTAACATCGCCCTTTCGCCTATTTGTACTTCTTCTCGGAAAAACCCGAAATACTCTAGGCTCCATGCACGAAAAGTTTCGTATCTGCTGTCATCGTCAACCCTAGTTCGGGAGGATTCTGAAGCTCTCCCCGGCACCCTACCAGGAGGGGAAATCATCACCGGAGGGCTCTACATCACCAAGCCTGCCACCTGAGTGATGAATGAGTAGTTCATCCTTGGACTACGGGTCCATAGCAGTAGCTAGATGGTTGTCTTCTCCTCTTTAGGCCACCATGTTTAGATCTTCTGAGCTGCCTAACATGATCAAGATCATCTATTTGTAATGCTACATTTTGTGTTTGCTGGGATCCAATGAATATTGAATTATATGTAAAGTTGATTATCAATCTATCAAGTTTAGGCTATTTATGATCTTGCGTTCTCTCCGTTACTAGTAGATGATCTATCCATGTTGATTCTTGTAACTCCAAAAGGGAGTATTTATGCTCGATAGTGGGTTAATGCATCCCTTTCATCTGTGCTCGAATGACAGAAATGTGATGGATGGGGATGTGCTATTGCAATTAGGGAGAAAATAACAATACTTTGTCTAAGGATAATTTTATTGTTTACATTACCCACTTTACTTAATCCAATAATCGGTTTCTTGCAACTTAATACCCGAAGTCTGCATAGATTACATTTTGAGGGTGGATTATTAGTCATAGATACAGTTGGATTATGGTCTATGTATTATGTTGTAATGCCCACATGAATCTCATAGTAATCATCATGTATTGCATATGCACTATGGTGCAGCCTATATTTCTGTCAATTGCCCAGTTGTCATTTGTTTACCCAACATGTTATCTATCTTTTATGGAGAGACACCACTAGTGAATTGTGGACCCCGGTCCTTTGTTTTTCACTGATAATACAACTACTGCAAGCATTGTTCTTTTTTACAGCAATCATTGTTCTCATTTCTTTCACTGCAAACAAATACCATTTTCCACAATATATGTCTAATTCTTTGTTTTCAGCAAAATCGGTGAGATTGAGAACCTCATTGTTTCGTTGAGGCAAAGTATCTTGGTTGTGTCGTGTGCAGATTTCATGTTGCTGCTAAGCCTCGTAGTGCGCCATGGAAACATCAACTGTCAACAACCTTCAGAAGTGATTTCTTTCTCCTACTGGTTGATTCAACCTTCCTTTCTTTCTGAGGGAGAAATTGCTGTTGTGCTCTTCAAACCTTACACTTGGGGTCTCCCAACAAGCGTACATCAACGTGTATCAGTGATGCCAAATAAATACAGGCTGGGAGGGGGATTTGCGGGATGTGTAACCCGTTTTGAGGTGATGAAAATCGTAAGAACCGGAACCCGTAGAAAAGGCGGAAGATCCGATACCTGTCAAGCAGACAGAAAACTCGAAAGCCGAATCTATCCTAGCAGCGGATGCACGTGTAACACACGTTCGTTGGGAGACCCCAAGAGGAAGGTATGAAGAGCATAGTAGCAAGTTTCCCTCAGAAAGAAACTGAGGTTTAATCGACCAGTAGGAGGAAGGAGTAACTTCAGAAAGTTGATGCAACTGAGATGGCAGGGCGCACTACCGGTTTAGCAGCAACATGGAGCCTACACAACAGAATCAAATCACTTTCCCCCAACGAATCAGTGAGGTTGTCAATCTCACTGGTTTTCCTGAACACAAAGAGGTTAAACGTATGGTCTGGAAAATAGTATGAGAACAATATGAAAACAGTAGCAGTGGTGTGAATACAGTGGAAGCAGTGGTTGTATTACGAGTATGAGAAAATGGACCGGGGTCCACAGTTCACTAGTGGTGTCTCTCCGTGAAAGATAAATAACATGTGTGGTGAACAAATTACAGCTGTGCAATTGACAGAAATGAAGGCTCGACCGTAGTGCATATGCAATACATAAAGATTACTATGTGATTCATGCAGGCATTACAACAAGATACATAGACCGTCATCCAACTTCATCTATTACTAATAATCCACCTTCCGAATATCATCCGAACAAATGTTGGGTATTAAGTTGCAAGCAACAGATAATTGCATTAAGCAAAGTGTGTAATGTAAACAATAACATCATCCTTAGACAAGGCATTGTTGTTTTCTCCCTAATGGCAACAACACATCCTCCATCCATCACGTTTCTGTCAGTCAAGCACAGATGCAAAGGAGGCATGAACCCACTATCGAGCATAAATACTCCCTCTTGGAGTTACTAGCATCTACTTGGCCAGAGCATCTACTAATAACGGACATGATGCAATATCATAAAGAACATATGCATGAAGATAACATGATAGATTGATAATCATAAGCCATACCATTCAACATTCATCATATCCCAGCAAACACACATGTAGCATTACATAAAGATGATCTCGATCATGTGAGGCAGCTCACGAGATCTAAACATGAGGCACAAAGTGGAGGAGACAACCATCTAGCTATTTCTATGGACCTGTAGTCTAGGGATTAACTACTCACGCATCACTTCGAAGGAGAGCATGGTAGTGTAGACCCCTCCGGTGATGAATTCCCCTCCCTGCAGGGTGCCGGCGAGAGCTCCAGAACCCTCTCGATCTTGGGATGACGATGACGGTGGCCTCGGGTGTTTCTTGGGAAAAAGTGGTATATTTTTAGGGTTGATATGTCGGGGGTATCATATAGGCAAAATAGCGATGGCAGAGGGCACCTGGGAAGGCCCAGACCACCCCCAGGCAGGGCCAGGGGGGAGGCGCCGCCCTATAGTGTGGCCCCTCTCTAGGTCTCTTTGTGACTCCGTGGAACCTTCGGGAATTCTAAGACTTTCGGGCTTCGAATTTTCCAATTCCGAGAATATTTCCATAACAACTTTTCTGAAACTAAAAACAGTAGAAAACATGGAGCTGGCTATATGGCATCTTGTTAATAGGTTAGTCCCAGAAATCGATAAAAATAGCATAAATTGTATAGAAAACACGTGGGAAATAACATGAAACCAACATGGAACTTCAGGAATTAAGGATACATTTATGACATATCAACATGCCCAAGCTTAGTTCCTACTCGTCCTCGAGTAGGTAACCGATGAAAACACATAATTTCTTAGGTGACATGCTACCAACCTGAACTTGATCATCAATAATGTAAAAGCATATGTAAGCTGAGATCATAGAACTTTAACATACGCATGATAAATAAAACTTTAATAATAAAGCATAGAAATCACCTTGCATCATGGGAAGTAACACAAACAAAAGATCATGAATAACAATGCATCGAAAGTTATACGTTTGTTTCAAGTATAGAGAAAACATGGCAAAGTGATATTTCACTAATCCTTAAGAGTGGGGCAAAACATAAATTCCAGGACACCTACAAATTTTATGAGGAAGACTAGAACAAATAATTTTAGAGCAAGCAATAACACATCATGAAGCAATTAATAATGTTTCTGGAAAAAATGCACATTAAACTTAGAATGGAAACTATGCTCTCTCAACTGTGCATAAAGTTAGAAGATGGAGACTCAACATTAAAGTAAAATAAAGGCCCCTCACAGAGGGAAGCATGGATCACTCATGTGCTAGAGCTTTTATTTTATTAAACAGAGGTATAAAATGTTTGACACTCCTCCCATCCATCTTGCACAAACCATGGCTAACCGAATCCTCGGGTGCCTGTCAACAATCACATACCGTGGAGGAGTGTCTATTTTAGGGAGGTGTATGCTTATGTCAACGAATGGTAAACAAAAAATATAGTATGTCACAAGCCAACTAGACTTCACAAGAGAGGCTCCCATTTGAAGGACGCAACTGGTGTAGAAGGTCATCCCTCTTTCTACTTTGTTTACACAATTATGCTTTGACTGATAAATCAGGATAAAAAATAGTGAAGAGAATTTGTTCGTGTTAATTTGGGGATGGGCATCCCGCTGCCAGCTCTTCTATCAATTGGATAAGAGGATGAGGACACTAGTCTAGGGTGTGAAATCCAATCAACAAGTGAGATAATATTCTCTATTTACGTCCTCATGAGCAAAAACAGGAACACAAAAAAGAGTAATTTTGACGGTTTTAAAGGTAACACATGAGTAATTTACTTGGAGTGGAAATTAAATACCACATGTAGGTAGGTATGGTGGACACATTTGGCATACGTTAGTTCTCGGGAGTTGGATTGCACGAGTAGAGCTCATACTCAGTGCAGGTGGAGGCTAGCAAAAGACTGGGCGACAAATCAAGAGAGCAATAATGGCCATAATAATGCATAGCGACATAAAGATCATTAATCAAAGCAAAATTTGTACCAACATTTCAAAAACTAAATGATCATAGAGGCTAGTATTGACTAGTTAGTAGTCATAAACATGGTGTGAGCATGCGGCCAAGTCAACCAAATAAAACAATCAATGGAGAATACCACAAATTTATCCTTCAATATGACAAGAACAACTGATGATTCTTTCAATAGCACATTAATCACTCTCAGCTATTTGAGACAAATCATGCTACTAAATAACCACTAGGCTTTATAATGAAAATAACATCTAGCATGATATGAAAAAGTCTAGCCACAGTTTATACAAGCTTCTATTTGCATCGTTTATAATTTTACCAAATGCAGGAGTTTATTTTCCCAACAAGCACCATACAAAATAATTTTTAACAAAAACTCTCTAAATGATACAGCAAGCAAGAATGGTATTACTCACATAACACTACTAAAACTAATAGCTATGAACAAGAGATGCAATGAAAACAAGAATTTTCGCAGCAGCTAGAAGAAAAACTAAGAATACGAGCATAACGAGTATTCAAACGAAAAAGCGGACCGTGTCTCTCTCCCAAACAAGGATTCTAGGTTCCAATGATATTATTTCATCAAGGAAAACAAATGAAAACATAACGAAAAAAACAGACGCTCCAAGTAAATTTCATATGATGTGACCGAATAAAAATATAGTTTCACTAGAAGTGACCTGATAAATGGCTGATGAAGAAGGGGATGCCATGGGAATCCCCAAGCTTAGATGATTGAATCTTCTTAGAATTTTCTGGGATGAACCACGAGGGCATCCCCAAGCTTTGAACTTGCACTCTTCTTGATCACATATATCACCCTCTTCTCTTGACCCTTGAAAACTTCCTTCACAACACACTCAGAGAGTAATTCGCATTAGAGGGGTAGTGCGACAATCAAATCCATGGGTTCTTTATGGGCATAAGTTCTATTGGTACTTTTAAACATTAGCTACATCCAGATATTTCGTGAAGCTAAGAAATCCACTTGGCTTCGTAAAAGAGCAAATGCAACAAAAATGGCAGAACCTGCCAAAACCAGAATAGTCTGTAAAGCCGAATTTTTTCGTGTCACTTACACTGCTCAAATAAAAAAACTTAAAGAAGAAAATAGTTTCGGAATTATCTGAGGAATAAACACAAAACATTTCAGGTCATTATGATCTTTCTGGATTTTTCACGATTTTTTAATGTGGACCGCAGAAATCTGTTTCCTACGCAGAAATCTGAAAACCAACTCCAACTTTCATCCGAAAGTTTACTTGGCACAACTAATACATGAAAATAAAGATACAAAGGAGTTTTTACAGAATTATACAAACCCGTGACTCAAATAAAACATATAAAAACAAAGCAAAAATAAAAACATGGGTTATCTCCCAAGAAGTACTTTTCTTTAACGCCTTTTAGCTAGGCCTAGAAAAGTGGATTCACGTGTTTTCAAGTGAAGAAGATGCTCACATAACAAATAGGAATTGAAGCAAAAGAGAGCATAAAGAAGAAATTATAAAACAAATTTAAGTCTAACCTACTCCCTATGCATAGGAATCCTGTAAATAAATAAATTAAATAAGCTCAAACTCGAAATCATGGGAAGGTAGAACAAGAGCACCTTCAAAACTTTCAACATAAAGAGAGGTGTTTTAGTAACATGAATATTCCTACAAGCATATTTTCCTCTCTCATAATAATTTCAGTAGCATCATGAACAAACTGAACAACATAATGAGCGCATAAAGCATGTTTGTCATGGTCTAAAAGCACATAATTTATATCAAGTTCAAAATCAGTGGGATCAAAATTAAAATTAAAGACCTCTTATTTACCACTTTTAGCAATATAAAAACAAGATGATTGGTCACTCTTAAAAGGTATAGGACATATTATAGCAATCCTATTTTTAGTAGCATTATAATTTGTAACATCAATTTTTGTACTCCACTCCCTCAGTCCATTCCAGGCAGAGCTCGTGCACCACTAGGATCCTAGGGTAGCCTGTGAACTCCCTGGAAGAATTCCACCCCCTCCCCTTGTCTCCATCTCGCTTGCTTGTGTGCTGGACATGGCTCCCAGCGGCATGCCCGACACGTCGATTGCGTTCCACCACCTGGGTCGCGCAACCCGACCTCTACCCTTGTCTACCAGCTCCACGAGACGCCCAGGAGAACACCCGTGCCTCCCATTGCCTTCCACTCGCCCTCCTTCCTCTTCTTCCACCTGATGAACACCTGCGGTATCGGACCATGTCTCTCCACTCCTGCCCTCCTCGATGGGTCTAGAGCACGCATGTACCTCTCAGGAGCTCATCCTCGTCGTGCATAAGCCCCCTGACATCCTCTCCTCCTCCCTTGAAGCCCCAATGTGAGCCGCCATGGTCGCCGTTGACCTTGTCCGGCTAACTCCGACGCGCGGCCGATCTGGACCACCCCCGTGCTCAACATCATGTCTCACAAACTCATGTCCCGCTCAATCGATGCCAGAGCCGAAATCCCCATCCCATTCCCTCGGGATCATGAGAATCGAGCTCGACCTCACTGCGACCAAGCTTCCCGTCGAGCCACCACCACAGGCTGTCCCCTTCCCTCTCGTCCCTTCCCTTGAGCTCCTTGATACCTTAATGGACTCGTGCCTCTCCTAATTTTGGGTTTGATCCCCTGCAGGAGCGGCGTCATCTCCGCCCCGCACGGTGGCCGCCGGTTCCCGTCGGGAATCCTCCTCGGGCCTTCCCCAGCAAGCTCCGATGGGGGCATGTAATTCGCGACATCTCCCTGGTCCTCCTCGACGTTTCCACGGTTCCAGGCGTTGCCGGGAGCGCACAACGGAGATACTCCAGCGACCGCTCTGCCGCTCTTCCTATTTCCGCCGCCAGGGTTTGGTCACCGCCGGCGCGGGTCGTCATCGACGCCTCCTGGCCGTCGGATCCGTAACTGACGGTGCGATACCCCTTCGCTTTAACCTTTGTTGACGGGCTCGCCCAGCCACGGCCCATTCTCACGTTTAAAATTTTTCCCGCGCAGGAGAACCCCTCACAGGCCGGCCCAACTCGCAGATCTGGCCGTTTCCTTTGCGCATGTTTTTTTTTTTTCTGTTTTCCCTGCAGATCCAGATCTACCGCTTTACTTTAAATCGAAAAAAATGTAAATAAGACAATCTTGCCAAACTAAAAATCACTGAGATAGATATACTATTTCTTAACCGTCTCCAACTTGCAGATTTAGTTTTTCTGCTGTACTTTAGGAGAAATAAAATAAATGACAGAGACACTCATTAATACCGTTTATTTAATAACTTGAGTTTTATGTATCCAAAACATGCAAACTCAACTGTTCTGAGTAGTCCTTGATAATTTCTATCTGTGACAGTTGGCCTTGTGTTGACTTGAGTTGTGGTGTGAAAATGACATGCATGTTAGTTTTAGGCCAGAGAGCACTTCTGTGAATTGTTTAATTTTATTGGTGATGATTTTTGAAGTGAATCCAATTGTGTTGGTTTTCTTGTGACTAGGAGCACCTTATAATAGATTTTCATGATTTTAGGAGTTACAGAATAGGCTTGGTGCATTATTTAGTGTTTAGCCCTTTTCTGCATATTGTTGCTATGCCTTTAATTAAATTGTGTGTTATATTGTTTTTGATATAAAATTGATTCCTAGCATGTGTAGGGTATTAATACATGTTTGATATGTGTTTTTAGTGTGACACTATCATGTTAGGACTTGTGTGTGAAAACCCATGTTTGTTATAGTTTAAATCTCATAGGGTTGTTTTCGTAATAATAATAGGTTAAATTATGTTATTCTTCATATTGGTATGATGAAATGAATAAATGCTTTAGTATTGTTTTCCATAGCATAGCTACTGTTATTCTAGCTTATTATACTTTCTTACATGCTTGAGTGAGCCCTAGATCAAATTGTCATGCTATGTTAGTTTTAGATGATTTTCTGCCATAGGTTGTTATTTGCATGCTCAATTTTTGAGGCATTGATTAGGTTGTTATTTTGAGATTACTAGCATGTCTAGGTTTTTTCTCTCTGTTATTTGGATGCTATCTTACATATCCATCATGTTAGAATAAATCATGTTTGATGATCTCTTATGGTTATGCATGTTTGCTTGTCTAAATAGCCCTTTTTCATGTCTAGTTTTAACAGTTGTTTTGCTCCATGATTATTTTCATGTATTGAGTGATGGCATGATATGTTTGGTATTTATTTGTCTCTGTTATTAGGTTGCTTAGCTACTGGTTATATTATTTTTCCATGTTTAGAAAAGCATGTGTCACTATGGGCTTGTAGTATTGCTTTATAATATTTTCCTATGCATGTGTATGTGTTCGTAGGTTGTTTTCTTGTTATTTTGTTCATCCTCATGAATGATCAGAGATTCATTTAACCTTATTGGGCCATGTTATGAGAGTGCCACACCCACTGGACCCATGCCAATTTGGTTGAGGATCCATAGCACCTATTCTAGTGCTATTCATGTGTGTTGTTTGTGCATGTTTTGCTTGATGGTGTGCACCCTAGTAATATTGTTTGTGAGTGTACTTGTTTGATGAAATGCTTGCTGTATGTTTACTTTTTGCCAAGTGATTGCCTTTCTTTGGTTCTTATTGGGTGTTCTCCTTTTTGAGGTTCCGATGTTAGATAACGGAGACAATATTATTTCCCGGAGAGGTTTTTATTGTAACTCTTGTTTATTTCAAGAGCAAGACCAAGACCAGTGCCAAGGCAAGCCACTATAAATGCTTGCTGTTGTTTTACTTATCATTATCTATCATGCATGCTTTACTTCGTAAGTTTTACAAAAGTTGATTCAAAAACTATTTCCTCAAGTGGACTATACCACTATCTGTTTTATGCATCTAATATGCTTTATCCACTATATAATCTTGGTGTTACCAAGCCCTTTAGATATTTTAGTATCATCACTTCATTCACTTAAGTCCCCTAGTGGACATTTTAACTTGATGTTTTTGGAAAGCAAAAGCTTGGAAAAACCCCGAGGAAAGGTGGGACCTTGTCCGAGGGAGGTTTGTGAAGAAGAAAATGTTTTCGACTTGTTTTCCAAAAATGACACATAACCTAGTCTTCGCCGGACAACCAAGCCATGCCGCCACATTACTCCAATATGGGAACGGGGTCTAGCTAATTGCTTGTCGGTGTTAGTCCGTGCCTACTATAGGGGTTAGAGTCCCCCGAACCGAATTATCGTCGGAGGGAGAAACAGGACATTCACAGTGTGGGATTAAGTTCACTACCGGTTGCAGCAATTGGGTCTCCTGCCATGGCGTTGTGTTATCAGGGGAAACCCGATCGATACGGCTGACTCACTCGGTGTCGGGAAGAACAAACCCAGTTGAAGAGGTAGTCATTTACTAGCGCTGACATAGTGGATGGTTAGGACCAGTTATCCGATGTTTGCATACTGTCTCGGACAGTCCGTGGTTGTTCACGGCGGATGTGCTGGATCTTGTGGATTATGTACACCTCTGCAGAGTAAAACTATTCAGAATAGCCGCGTCCTCGGATATGGATAGTTGAATGGCCATGTACCTAGCATTTTGTCAATGTTTTCAAAAAGCAGAAAAGTGTTTTGGAACTGGTACCTCGGAGGTACATTGAAAAGGGAATGATTGTACCTTTGAGGTACGGGGAAAATGATGGTTTTGACGATGTGATCTTCCAAGAAGTTTTGCAAAGAAAAACTTTCTTTTATTTAGAATGCATTATCAAAACCTTGTGGACATGCAATATCTACAAGAGAAATAAAATATCTTTTGAAGTATCTTCTTCAACAAAAACAACTAAAACTTGTGCAACCATGATGTGTCTTCAATCCATCATGGCTAGTTGAACCTTAATTACAGCCTTCCTAACACCTATATATATACATACTTGCATGCTTAGCTTTCATTTGGGGTGTCTTGCGAGTACATTCCAATGTACTCACAATGGTTTCGTCCCTGGCTATTGTCTTAGCCACACTTTGAGGAGAAACCCGGAGAACCTGAAGACGATGGTGTCGCTGACGGCTGTGCGAGCTAGGAACGTCTCCGAGTCAGTAGCCTGTAGGTAGTCAAGGCATGACTTGGGTTTACCACGAGTGTGTTTTGTAGACTTCCGCTATTTTTAGTGTGTGTTCCTGCCCTGCGTGGCAGTTGTTTTTCGACTGAGTCATGTGACCAGTTGTGTAAGTCGTGTATTCGTGTAGTGGATGTTGTATCTGTAATGCCAACTCGAGTATGTTGTTCACGACTAACTGATCATGGGATCGTGAATGTATGCATACTGGAGGTCTCAGACTGTTAGTCTGGGGTCCCCACAATAAGGTGCATCATCATTATTTTTAACAAATATGCAGTTTCGAATGCACCCTTGCAAGCAATAAATTCTTCCTAAAATAAAAGAGAATTAAGCAAAAGAGAACACCAAGAAGAAAGTATAACTTTATTTTAAGTCTAACTCACTTCCTATGCATAGGAATCTTGTAAAGAAATAAATTAAAGAAGCTCAAACTAGAAATCATGGGAAGGTAGAAAAAATAAAGATTCCTACAACCATATTTTACTCTCTCATAATAATTTAAAGTAGCATCATGAAAACTCAACAACATAATTATCACATAAAGCATGTTTGTGAGTGTATAAAAGCACACAATTTATATAAAGCTAAAAAATAGTGGGATCAAAATTAAAAATAAAGACCTTTTCTTTCTCACTTTTATCAATAGATAAACAAGATGATTGGTCACTCTAAAAAGGTATGGGAGACATTATAGAAATCCTATTTTCAGTAGCATTATAATTTATAATATCAAGTAACATAGGACCATCATCTAGAGCATTATCATAGAAAGTTTAAACCAACTTCCTCATTATCATGCATATCAATAGTTGGAATAAATAGAGGATTATCATAGGATTTATCAAAGTAGCAAGGATTATCATAAATAACTACAGCGATGTCATTCTGACAAGTTTCATTGATAGTTGTATGAAGGTCACAAGTATAGCAAGTATCAGTTTTATCAACAAGGGATATTTCAAAAGAATCAATAGGATCAGCACAATGATCAGTGTAACACTCATCCTCTTTGGTTGAGAGCATTTATAAAGATATTTAAGAATATAGCCATTTTCCCTTGTAATTATCAAAGCAAAATTCAAGTATATCATAAATCTCATATTTATAAGGTGCATCATCAATATTTTCAAGCAAATAAGCAATTTCGAATGCACCCTTCCAAGCAATAAATTATTCAATTTGATCCACATCATAAAAGTCATAATTTCCGTTAACATAAGAAGATATGGTAATATTATCATTATACTCACATTGAAAAGGGAGGTGTTTGTACCTCCTACAACAACGAGATTTATCAAAGAAATAAGTAATATTATAAGTAGAGCACAACTTTTTAGCATAGTTATTCAATTTATTAATTTGTACCCATAGGTGTATCCCTTTTTGTGACAAGCGGTGTTCCTTATAATATTTTTGTTGTTCTTTCGTGAACCCAAAGAAATCACCTATTGATAGCAAGAGTGATAAAGCAAGTAAAAAGCAAAACAATAACAAAGTAAAAAATGATTGTAGGTGAGAGACTCCTCTTGCAGAAATCCTCTTCCTCCACGGCAACAGCGCCAGAAATTACTTGATGGTGCAGGAGCTTGCACTCATTAGGAAACCCCAAGAAGAAGGTATGAAGAGCACAACAACAAGTTTTCCCTCAGAAAGAAACCAAGGTTGAATCGAACCGTTGGAGAAAGAAAACACTTCCGAAGGTTGTTGTCAGCTGATGTCACAGGGCGCACTACCGGTTCAGCAGCAACGTGGAATCTACACAACACAATCAAATTACTTTGCCCCAACGAAGAAGTGACGTTGTCAATCTCACCGGTTTTGCTGAAAACAAAGGATTAGACATATAGTGTGGAAAACAGTACTTGTTTGCAGTAATGAAAAGAGAACAATGATGGATGTGAAGAAACATTACTTGTAGTGGGAAAACATTGGTCGCAATGGTTGTATTATCAGTGTAAAGAAATGGACCGAGGTCCATAGTTCACTAGTGGTGTATCTCCATAAAAGATAGAAAACATGCTGGGTAAACAAATTACAGCTGGGCAATTGACAGATATAAAGGCTACACCGTAGTGCATATGCATGACATGATGATTACTATGTGATTCATGTGGGCATTACAACAAGATTCATAGACCGTTATCCAACTGCATCAATGACTAATAATCCACCCTCGGATCGCCATCCAATCAAACCCCGGGTATTAAGTTGCAAGCAATAGATAATTGCATTAAGAAAACTGTGTTATAAACAATGTAAACATCGTTTTTTTCTCCATAATGGCAACAACACATGCCTCACCCGTTACTTTTCTTTCACTCGAGCGTGAATTAGAGGGAGGCATGAACCCTCTATCTAGCATAAATACCCCCTCTTGGAGTTACAAGCATCAACTTGGCCAGAGCATCTACAAGTAACGGAGAGCATGCAAGATCATAAATAACATAAACATGATAGATTGATAATCATTGGAGATAGAATTCAATATTCATCGGATCCCAGCAAACATAACATGTAGAATTACAATAAGATGATATTGATCATGTTAGGCAGCTCACAAGATCTAAACATGAGGCATAAAGAGGAGAAGATAACCATCTAGCTACTGCTATGGACCCGTAGTCCATGGATGAACTACTCACGCATCACTCCGCATGTGGGCATGGTGGTGTAGAGCCCTCAGGTGATATCCCCTCCCGGAAGGGTGGCGAGGAGAGCTTCATAACCCTCCCGACTTACGGTTGACCGTGGCGGCAGGCTACAGAACTTTTGGTTGAAAAAGACTCTGGTATCTAGGGTTCACCCTGTGCAAGAGATTAAATAGGCGAGAGGGCAACGTCGGTGGGTGGCTAGGGGGCCCACACCACTAGCTGGCGCGGCCAGGGGGTGGTCGCGCCGCCCTAAGGTGTTGGGCATCTAGGGCCCCCCTCCGGGTCTCCTCTGGACTCCGTGTACATGACAAATTTCTAAGACTCTGGGATTTTGTTTTGTGCAATTCCGAGAATATTTCCAGAACAACTTTTCTGAAACCAAAAACAACAGAAAAGAGGAACTCACTCTATGGCATCTTGTAAATAGGTTAGTCCCAGAAAATCCGTAAAAATGACATAAAGTGTATAGGAAACATCTAGAATATGGCATGAAAACAACATGGAACGTCAGAAATTATGGATACGTTTGAGACGTATCACATATGCAAACCCGAATTTTGCCTGCGCGCTCGGAGTTAACAAGTACTAGTTCCTGCTTTAACATATATATTTCTAACTGTTTTTCCATGCTAAAACAACAAACCAGTAAGTCAAAGTGCTAAACTATGAATCATAATTCCGAGTTTAGACTGATTGGTTTCCAGAAAACCTAGTTGCTCGGCGTGAATTCCCTGTACTACCAGATTGACTAGAACACTGGAGAAAGGCAAAATCATACAAAACCAGAATAAATTTAAGGCAGCGAAACAACACTTGCAAGTTTTTTTGCAAAAGAAGTCACTTTTTCATTCAAAAGCGCATATGTCATAACAAGAATTACAAATATGGTTTCCAATGAATACAATACTAAAGTTTGTTTCGCAATCTATTACATGCATGATCACTAGATGTCTTTCGTCTTCCTCATCGATATCGCTCTGATTCTCCGGAGTGCTGGGAATATGTTCCTCCGAGTAATAGGTTCAGGTGGAAACCATACGATCTATCTTGTAAGAAAATACCTTGATAAAATCAATGACTTACACCCTTTCAGCTTCCGAGTAGGCTTGGGGAATGCCGGTGCCCAGACGCCAAGGCTTGGCAGTGGGGTTGTGCATCTTCATGATCCCAAGGGCCATACACACCACACCACGAATGCTAGATTGCAACTTTTCCTTAGGTTGAAGGGATTATTACTCCTGAGACCCCGGTTCCTTTAGTATTGCTCATTCTTCCCCACGCTCTAAACTTTTTCTCACTTTTCCCCATTCTCATAGCTGAAACCCTAGCAAAAGTTGATAACTGGCGTTTGCTGTCCAGTCAATGCATTGACCGTCAACTTCTGAGTTTGTGCTGACAAGTGGGACCGGGTTATCCTTTGACCGTTGCGTGCCTAGTGGGGCCGCAAGGAGACACGTAAGAGAGCTTGTCTGAAGCTGAAACAGATCAACACCGCCGCATTGCATAACCGAGCCCCCTCCACCGCTGCCCTATCCCCTCCACCGCCGTTGTGTCGCGTTCGCTGCCGCCCCATACCATCCGCCGCGTTATTCGGCTCATCTACCCTACCTCACCATCAACCCCACCTCACCATCTCTGAAGCCATGTTGATCCAGGACCCCCAGAATGTCCTCGGCCGTGGAGAGAATTGGTTCGAATCAACGACAGTTACTTCATGGATTAGACCCGGATAAGCAACGTTTCCCCTTGAATTGTTGTTCTATCTTGTAAGTAAGGCCGTATTTGACATTTTTTAGCTTGAATCATTCCAATTTCTCTTCTATGTCCCGTGCCTAACTTTAGCCGTATGTTTGAACTAAATAGGATTGATCCCGCGCTGGCTTTCCGGCTGGCGGTTAGAATGGAAACTAGTGTGCTGCGTGGTACTAAACCGCATTTTCTTCATTCATTTTTCTATCCGGTTGTGATAGAAACAAATATTTGCTTCAGGGATTTTCTCACTACCCTCCGTTCAGCCTATCTGTGGAGCGATGCCGATGCCGTTGAACTGAGTTAGTTCAGAAGTACCGAGCAAAGATTTCTCCCACTAACTTGCGACGAGCATCTCGGGTTGTTTTTAACTCCGAATGCTGGCAGCCGTTTCGGTAAACTTCATATCGACATGCTTCAGCCACGCGTAGAACTAGTCAAGGGGAAGGGTGTTCGGCAATCATTTGTCTCTGCTAATAGCCAGCACCCCGGGACTCCTTGTAGGTCGAGACCAAATAAAGCGAGTGGTTCATGGAGCCACAACATGTCTGCTGCTGAATCTCCTGTCGGTAGTGTTGCTGCTTCTCCTGTACCTACTATGGTCGTTGTAGAAGAAGATGCAGAACCTGACGAGGAAGTGCCTCGAAATGATGATGAAGACGAGATGATGTACCCTGAACTGGTAGATAGAGTCAGTCAGCAAGCAGTGGATGATGAATATCTGTAGGAGCCCATGAGCCGAGCTAGGTTTGATGACACTGACGATGAAGAGGATGCGGAGACCAATGACAGCTTAATTTTGGATGAATACAATCGTGACGACGTGCCAACAATTGAGTGGAACGGGGATGAATACAATCGTGACGACGTGCCAACAATCGTGACGAGGATGCGGAGCACCATATTCCAATCGACGGTGGACTGTCGGAATGCAGTAACTACATATTGCATTCTTACTGAAAATTTGTATAAGATTAAAAGGAGTGAGCCGAGAAGGTTCACAGTTTATTGTCCATATGATAGGTGTATGTGGAGGTTGCATGCATCCCGTATGCTAAAGAGCAAACTGATTCAGGTACTCCAAGTTGATTGATTATTTTATTTCATATCATTGAGTAATGTTTCTTATCCATTATTTTCTACCCTTTGTTTTGTTTCAGTTAAAAAAAACCCCACACAAGCACACATGTCCACCTAGAGGGGGAGGGGGGAAGGAAAAAAATCCAAACTAGCAAAACCTCGATGGGTGGCAGATGCAATATTGGATTGGCTAAGAGAAAAACCTGGTCTTGGTCCAACAACACTCCAAGGGAAGCTTTTTGAGAAGTATAAGATTATAATTCCTTACATGAGGATTTTCAAAGATAAAGAAATGTCTCTTGACAGGATTAATGGTCAATGGAATGTAAGTTTTCAGTTGTTTTACACCGTCAAGGGTGAAGTGGAGATGGCTAGTCCAGGTAGTGTCGTAGAAATTGACAAGCATACAGTTCCATTCAAAATAAAAGGGAAGACATTTGAGAAGGAGTGCTTTAGAAGTGCTTTTGTATGTTTCAAGGCTTGTTGGCAGGGGTTTCTTGATGGATGCAGGCCATATTTGGCTGTAGATGCTACCCATTTGACTGGAAGATGGAGAAGACAACTAGTAGCAGCTTCTGCAGTTGATGGACACAACTGGCTATTCCCAGTTGCATTTAGTGTTTTGGAGGCATAGTGCAAGGATAGTTGGGTCTGGTTTCTGCAGTAGTTGTGAAACATTATAGGCACACCCCTAGGTTTAGCTATACATACAAATGCGTGCAAAGGTCTAGAGAGTGCAGTAGAAATTGTATTCCCCGGAGTGGAGCATAGGGAATGTATGCGACACCTGGCGCAAAATTTTAAAAAGAAGTACAAACGATTTTTTTTTATGAGAACTTATGGCTAAAATCAGACACATGCAACATAAGGAAGCATGAGCACCATTTGAGAGTGTTGTATGCACCATTCCAGAGGTGAAGGAGTATATGGATGGACATCATGGAAAGATGTGGTCAAGAAGCAAATTCAACACCATATGCAAAGTAGACTATGTGACCAGCAATCTTGCAGAATGCTTCAACGCAAAGTTCAAGTCAGTGAAGGGTTATTTGGTTTGGCAAGCATTTGACAAGATGAGGCAGCTGATCATGATAAAGATGTCTCTTCGCAAAAGAATTGCTGAAACACAATATGTTGGCCATGTTATTCTCCCATCACTGATTAAGGCATTGCATCACAAGGCAAGAGGACTGAAGATGATATGCATTCAATCATCGACATACGAGGCTGAGGTAGCGTACACTAACAGTAAAAATAGGGAATGGAGGTATCCAGTAAACCTAGCCACTAGGGAATGCAGTTGTAGGCAATGGCAGATTCGTGGGAAGCCATGCATACATGCTCTGCATCTGATGAATCTGATTGGGGGTGAAGATGGTGAAGTTGATCAATATTTCTCTGTTGCTAAATTTAAGGCTGCTTATGCTCACAATGTGCCTGCACTCGTGGGAAAAGACCAATGGAACATAGTAGATCCAGATTTCAAACTCCACTCTCCTTTACTGACTAGACGACCAGGAAGACCAAGAAAAAACAAGTACAGAGGACGTGAAGAGGGTCGTGTACCAAAAAAAAGGGCGTGCAAAAAATGTGGAATTCTGGGGCACATTGGTAGGCTTTGTTCCAATCTAGTGGATGCATCATTTGGAGAAGAGGACCGATGGACAGCAGCAAATGCAGAGGAGAATGCATCAGCAATGGAGATTGAAGATGGAGGGGACCATGCAGCAGCAATTGAGTCTGAAGATACACTCCTCATTGAAGAAGCACCTTGGTATGTGTGTACATTCCCTTTTTTCATGCATTTTGTTCTCTTTTTTCCATATTTCTTATCATTTTAGTTCTCAACACTAGGATAAATGGAGGCAGAGGGAAGAAAAGGTATAGAGAGGAAGATATAAGAGAAGAAGAGGATAGATCCCAAGAAAATGAAGTTCAATCATCATCGGATGGCTTAGAATTGAATCCATGGCTCTTGATGGTTTTGAAGCTGTAAGAGAAGAAGAGGACATAGTAATTGTACCAGTTGTTCCTCTAAGGATTACTGAACACATAGATGACCGTCAACTTGGTGTCGAGTGCTCGCCGAGTGGAATTACTTCGTCACCACCTCCACGACCACAACCCCAAGGGAAGATCAGAAGGACTAAGATTATTCCAAAGAGTACTCCAGCTAGGGAAACCCGGAGCAAGACGGTGAAGCCATCTGCTTACATAAGGAGCAGGTCGAAGATTTGAATTCAAACTATGAATTTGAATTTGAACTATGAAATTGAATTTGATGGATTTGTAGTTAGTTGATTGTGTTGTCAACTTTAGATCTTGTGATAACTTATAAGTATTAATAATATTGTTTGTGCTTTGGTATAATATGTGAGGCAGAATGCATATTTGAAACAAAGGTTGAATTTGAAGCAATATTTGAATTTGGAACAAAATTATAATTTGAGCCAAAGTTGAAGTTGTACAAAAATTCCAAGTATGTTGCTCTTTAGTACTGGTTTGAGCTAAATTTGAACTTTCACCAATATTTGAACCCTAATATTTGAAGGTGATCAATCCAGAGGAGAAATGTGTTACAAATGAGCTCTGAATCTAGGGTAAACAGGCCCATTTGTAATCAAGTTTTTTTTCGACCTTCTCTAAATGAGCCAATATTTTTTAGGTGACACTTATTCCATCTAAATAGTGTCCAGTCGAAGTCTCACTATTTATTGAATTGTTTTCCATATTATTTATTTATTTTTTGAAAAATTTCCTTTTAATTGAAAACCACCAAAACACACA
The DNA here is from genome assembly GCA_028641055.1 of Alopecurus myosuroides. Taxonomy (NCBI): domain Eukaryota; kingdom Viridiplantae; phylum Streptophyta; class Magnoliopsida; order Poales; family Poaceae; genus Alopecurus; species Alopecurus myosuroides. The sequence continues at coordinate 93,252,080 of CM054057.1, forward strand.
TTTGAGATATGAAAATGTAAAAGTAAGTTCAGAACCGTCTTATTCACTCCAAGAGGAAGCATTGGTGATTTTTTTGATTTATTTGATTTTTTTCAAAACCAAAACCCTCTTTCACTCTCCATCGAACTCTGAACAGGTCTATACACGGTTGCTCATTTGTGAGAAGCCTTTTTCATGAAAATGTCTTGACACCGAGTTTATATTTTTTTTCTCATACCCATGTCACATATGATGGCTATGTGAGCCTGCCGTGCTTTTTTTTTTTGAATTAGTTATGGTCACTTGAACCTGATTTTGATGGCTCGCTTGTGAAAATGATTAGTCTTGAAAATGTTCCTATGGCATGTTTATATTTTTTCTAGTAACTATATCTTATAAGCTGACAAACTACGTTTCGTTTCCATTTTTTGATTTTTTTTTGAATTAGTTATGGTCATTTGAAGTTCTGTCATACCCTAATAACCCCAAAACCTCGATAACTTCGTAACCCCAAAACTCTAGCGCCGAACGTCAGCCATCTGATCATACCCTACCGCTAATGTGAGCCGTAAGATCTGACCTCTGGGGACAGGCCCATGCGCCGTCTCCACGCCGTTGGATGACGTCGACGGTTGAGATCAGAGTTTAGTCTTCTAGAATGCCGGGCGGTCCGCAGTAGGCTGGTTTATTTGGTCGCGCCGTTGTATCCCACTGACACATCAACACAGTCACACAGCAGCCCATGCCCTCCTCCACCCATCGACACAGTCACACAGCAGCCCGTGCTAGCCTCCCCTTTGGATCTCGGCGACAGAGCAGTTCTTCTTCCTCTCTGGCGAAATGTCAACCTCCATTTTATCCCCCCACTCCTCGTGGCCTACGCATGGTCCAGTGCCGGCGCAACGGTGTTCGGACTGCCCACGCACCATGCCACTCAAGCGGTGGACTTTGAAGGAGGAGAAAAATGGCAACTTTGGGCGCGAGTACATCAGATGCGAGAGCAGGATGGAGGGGCAAGTAGATCTTGGTTCCTCTCGCATCCTTTACCTTTAAATTTTCGTTTCCAGATCTGGTTTCTCTTCTTGCATCCACGGAGTTGGGATTTATGCTTCATTATTTCATTTTTAGATTGTGAAAAAATGCAATCATTTCGAGTGGATGGATGAATACGTGGAGAGGCTTCAAAGGAAGGGCTTGATTGATTTAAAGGGAGCTCCAACCCTCGACCTCAATCTTCCTCCATCCGTGAAGAACATGGGGAATGTAGAGTTGAAGAGTGCTCCGACAATGGGGGATGCAGATTTAAAGGGTGAATTCAAGAAGATGAACAAGAACTTGAAGCAGAGGATTCAAGTGATGCAGCAAGCAAATATGATAGCTTTAGGCTTTTATTTTTGCATTATTGCTGTCGGATTTGTTTACGTGCTAGTCAACCCTCGTTAGAGATGTTGTGTACTATTAACTGTATATTAAGTCCATGTTATGAAACTTTAATGCGATGGATTTCAATGCGCATCTCTCGAGATCATCTAAGTTTTTTTGTTACTGTACCTAGTTTTTTAGTTGACCAGATGACAGTTAGCACTACTTGCGCATCACAGATACCTCTAGGTCGTCTCTTCTTTAGAGTTACACTCTCTTCAGTTCAGTTTAGCTTCAGTTTGGTTACACCGAGTTCTAGGAAAAATCCACACACACGCGATGCTCTGGATTTTTTTCTTTCAACGATTCAAAGAGATTTCATTTATTTGAGGTTTGTTTGCCCACCCTCTTCTATTTGCTGGAGGTGATAGTAAAATACAAAGTGTTCAAAAAATGCAAAGGGTTTTAAGAATGCCAAAAAAAGAAGGGAAGGAATATTATTTTTCTTTTTTTTCCACAAGTTAGTTGTCATGCACGCGCAAAAAAATGAGTTTTTTTTTTGACTAATTTGATATCTAACCTTATTTAGTTCACAAATATGTTTGATTTTCTGTCGTTGTCTCAGCATATGCAGAACTACTCCCTCCGTTCCTAAATGTAAGATGTTTTAGCCTTTTTCCATATTCACATATGTCTACATGTATCTTGACAACTTTTAGTGTATATGTTCACTCATATTAGTATGTATCTAGACAACATGAGCAATAGCTACAACATATTATATTTAGGAACGGAGGGAGTAGTTCATAAATTTATCTTACTTACTTTTTAGTTTGAGTTTTTTTTTTTTCACAAACTAGTGTAACTACTAGTTCAAATATAGGAAAGAAAAATAAAAAAGGCTGCATCTACTCTAATAGGCTGCGTTGTATGTGCTCTTAGTCGTGCCTTAATTAACTTGGGGCAAACCACTTGGAAATAATATGAATACACATAAAAAATAACACGTCAGGCATGGCCAACGATAAATAACTTAGATTCTTAGATCCCTACATAGTACGGTAGATAGTACGGGGAACACAAAATATACGGTACATAGCACGGTACACTAGCTTGGGCCGGCATCACTACGTGCGCGCAATACCAACACCGTCTGGACTTCACCGTCGTCATCTTCACTCCTCGTTGTTTCCGTACTCGTCGTCTTCACTGCTCCTCGACGCCGTCATCGCCGAGATAGTAGGAGAGGGTGTCAATGCGGTTTTCCTCGGGGATGATGCTCTCGAAGTTGGTGTACATGTTCTAGGTCGTGAATACGATGAACTCGCATCCACACCAGAACACGCGGCCGAGCAGGTAGTATGCATCAAACCTGTTTGTGAAGTAGGCGACGAGGCCTACCACTGGAGCATTGTTGTGGGCGCGCTGTTCCTCCAGACGGAACATGACTGGCGACCCCGGCGGGAGGTGGTTAAAGCCCGCACTGAGGAAGAGACGGGCCAACTTCGTATTGTTCCTCCATCGTGAGAACGACCAGATGCGCAGCACAGTCTCAACGACCCTGCCGGGGGGGTAGCGGACCTCCAGCACAGTGGGTGGGAAGTAGAATGTGGGTGCGTTGAACTGCATCTTCATGTACGTCGAGTCGTCGGTTATGCTTTGGCTCTGGCTGGAGAGAAGAGAATTGGGAGGAGGCAGAGATTGAAGATGTGGAGGAGGAGGTTACGAGACATGGTTTAAGTAGCCAAGGGAGAGGAGGGGGTGGATGGAACCGCCGTTTTTTCACACTGCAACGAGGCGTCGCGGTTGTACTTTTTTTTCACACTGCATCGAGACGTCGTTGTTTTTTCATACTGCATCGAGGCGTCGCGGTTGTACTGTGGAGAGCAGGGGGTGGAGGAACCGCCGTTTTTTCATCACTCAGTCCGGCTGTGCCCCGATGCGTAGCTCGACGCGTGAAACGACGCGACAAATTAATCGAGCGTGCGACTGAATCACACCCGCGTGCATGACTAGGTGGCTGCGTGCATGGCATCGTTACCACTGAATCGCAGCCGTGCATGGCTAGGTGGCGGCTGAATCGCATCCTTTTAATCACGCAAACTAGTCAACGCTGCGCTCATCAATGCCAATGTTGGGCGCATGCATAGCAGGTTGAAACGATGGCAAGCATAAAAGGCTAACCGTGCGCGTGGGTATGCTAGCGGGCTGAATTAAATTATCAACAAACTCGGCCCGTTCTACGACGTACGAATCATACAACGACCCAACGTACAATGCCACAGAAACGCAGTTGCACTTGTCCCACTTGTCAGGTCCAACATGCTACACAGTTGATGGGGGGATGGTAACCCGGTAGGCTCATACCTAGGTGAAACCCGGCCCGAAGGGAATCGCACAAGACCCGGCCCAGGGAGAAGAAGTTTCTGGAAGGCCCAAGGGAGAACATAGGACTTGTATTCCGTATCTTCGTGGTCACGATTAGGAAACTTAGGGTTGTGTGCGGTTTCCGGGTAGGATTCCGGGTATGTCTTGTATAGGAAGCCAGAGAGCCGGGTAAGATATAAACCGGCTCCTGGGACAAAGAGGGGGCAGAAGAGTTTTAACCAATAGTCGAGTATCCTTGTAATACGAGAGATGATAGTTGTAACCCTAGATCGGAGACTCGGCGACATTGCAGTCCGAGCTACCAGATCGCCTGAAAACATGATTTTCCCTTAGCTAAACCCTCTCCCAAACACCAGAGTCGATTTGCCCCAAAGTAAGTTACCCCAGGTAACGTCTGCCATGATTATCCCACGACAGTTGGCGCCCAACATGGGGCCTACGTCCAAGGGTGTTTACATGACGGGAGAAGCTCAGGAAAGCATGAAGAACCTCGTCATCGGCGAGATCATCACCCACCCTGAAGGCGAGAAGATGGTGGATGACTTTGGTTGGGGACCAGAGTCGGATCTGCTGGAAACCGGATCTGTCGTCACGATCGGCCGGGTCAACGTCTTCATCGGTATGGTACGTGCATCCGGTTCTGTTCCTGATGATATTGAATATGATTCTATGTCAGGAGAAGCGACCTGCGTTCAGTCGGATGGAAAAGAATCAGTTGGGACAACCGATCCAGAAGAAGAGCCCACCACGAAGAGGGAACAGCCGGAGGAGCCGGCATGGACCCCGCGTGGCCGGGTCATAAGAGAAGATGATACCGAGTCTATCCTGCACCTGCTTGAAGACCGGTACGAGGAAGACAGCTGTGACGAAGAGGAATACGAATCTTCACCAGGCATCGCGCGCCGGGTCGCGGTCTACACAGCCCGTGCAATTAATCTTAATCAAGGGGATGTGTTGACGGCCGCGGTTGGAGCGGCGCGAGCGCTGGCCCAGCAGCAGGCACCGGTTGACGGAAATCCGGTTATAGCCCGGGTCGATGGAGAGTCGGCCTCCGTTACCAGTCATACCGGAGAAAACGAACGGCAAAGGAACATGTTTGGGTTCACAGCAAACAGAACACCGGGTGCGGGAGCCTCGATTCCGCGAAATCCGGCTCTGTTCAACAATAACCTAATCCTAGATCCCACAGTGTTAGCAACGGTGATAACCCCAGAAAACGCGGCGGCACGTGCCCGAGATCTGTACGTGGCTCGCCGTGCATTGGATCAACAGAGGAGAGATATCGATGCCGAGAAACAAGGGATGGCCGCGCGCCAGCGCGAGTTGGAAGAACTGGAGAATCGTCTTCAAACTCAATCGACCAGGATTTACAATCAGAGGCACCAGACGAGATTACCGGCAACCGGTGGGAATTTACAGCCAGCTACATTGTTCGTTACCCCTCAGGATCAACCAATCCCGGTTGTGAATGAAGAAACCGGATATCAAGCTGCAACCCTGGGAGGACAGCCGGCAAACGTGCAAACCGGGTTACCCACGTTGCAAACTGGGATCGCTGTTGGCAATGCCGCACCACCACCACCACCGCGATTTCACACTCCACCAGGTCACTTCAATAATCCCATGGATAACGTATATGCCGCAACATTGGCACTTGATCACATCCCCGTAGGAGAGTCACCCCATGCAGTGGAGACCCGGCGGGCGATAGATCTGTTATGCACAACAATAGCTCAACAGGCCAATTACTCGGATAATAGGAGTGGCATGCATGGAACACCATATGTTAGTCGGCAAAATGGGAATACCGGTTATATACAGTCAAATTCGGCATGGCGGAGGGCAGAGCAGCAGCAAATGCCGCCTTCTCCCCATAGACCGGCAACGCCTGCAGCATCAGCGGCGCAAGCCATCGTGGATAGTTCTCGAGCCAGGCGTGCAGCAGCCGGGTCTGCGGTAAGAGGGCCGGTAGCGGTTGCACCCCCCGCCTCGCCAGCTACAGGATCGCACGTTTCCCGAGTGAGGCCAGTACCGGCAAACCTCGCTGGGCCTAAGTGTTTATCGGATGCCATCAGGGCTGAGCCTTACCCGGATAAGTTCAAGGAACCGGGTAAAGTGGTTAATTATGAGCCGACCATGGACCCAGAGACCTGGTTGAGCAGTTACGAGATGGCTATGTCGATTCGCAACGCATCCCAGAATCTCCAAGCCAAGTTTATGTACCTTATGATGTCCGAAGGAGCAGCAAAGTTGTGGTTCAATAACCTGCCTGAAAGATCCATCAATTCATGGAGTGAACTGAAAACTTCCTTCATCAAACACTTTCATGGGACGTGCCGAAAGCTATTCACGATTGACGATTTAGAGCGATGTGTCCAGAAGAAGGGAGAGTCGGCGCGCAGCTGGGTGCGCCGAGTTATGGAAATTCTCCACTCTTCCACTGATATCCAGCCAAAAGATGCATTGCAAGCTATGGCGAAAACGTGCAAATACTTACCATTGGTGCAAAAGCTGACACGCATGAAATCTAGTCGACACGCTTCAGAGGTTACAATGGGAGAATTGATGGACGTTTGCAATAAGCACGCTGCCACAGACACAACAGAGGAGGATGTTGATGACAAAAAAGCGCAAGCCAACGCGAACAACAGCGGAAGACCCGGCAACGGGGCTGTACCGGGTAAATGGAGGAAGTAATGTAAATAACCAGCACAAGCACCCATACAAAGGAAATCCCGAGTTCGTTGCTAATACAGAAGCCGGGTTTGCGAGACCCAGGACAGAGGGAAATTTCAACGGAGGAAACTTCAATGGAGGAAATTACCAAGGACCACCGAGGCCGGCTAACCATATAGAGGCCTTCAGGATGCCCTGTCCGTGTCATAGCAGGAATGGCAGACCGGCTAATCATTCATTGGAGCAGTGCATGGACATACAGAGATGGAAGAACGAGGAAATACATAAGGCCTTACGAGGTGCAGGCCGGGGAGGAGGACCGGGTCCGGGTGGGAACCCGGGCAACGGGCCACCCCCCGCTGGCAACGCAGGAGGTGGCAATCCGGGTAATAATCAAGGAGGTGCTGGGGGTTTCCAAGCCAATCCAAAACAGTTAGGACAGTACCACGTTCACACTACCGGGATTTCTAATAAAGATAGAAAGATACTTAAAAGGGCCGTAAATTCGGTTTCTTCAGGTATTCCGAGATATTTGAGATGGTCAGATCAAGAGGTAACCTGGAGCAGAAGGGATCACCCGGAAACAATAGAACATCCGGGTGTGTTAGCTTTGGTGGTTGCACCACAGGTCAATGGTTACGAGCTGAAAAAGGTTTTGATGGATGGTGGAAGTCGCATCAATATTTTATATTGGGAAACCTTCCTACGCATGGAGCTCAAAGAGTCTCAGCTGCAGAAAAGTTCCACAGTTTTCCATGGAATTGTGACGGGTCACTCGGCGTGCCCTGAGGGAAAGATAACACTAGAAGTCGCTTTTGGAGATTCCAAGGACAATTTCCGAGTGGAATGGCTCACATTTGAGGTGGTAAAGTTGCGCAGTCCTTATCACGCGCTGTTCGGAAGGCCGGCTTACACCAAGTTTATGGCCAGGCCGTGTTACGTAGACTTGCAGCTAAAGATCCCGGGTCCTAAGCAGACCATCACCATACATGGGAACCGGGCTATGGCAGCGGAGTGTGATGAAGGAGATGCGGCAATGACAGAACATGCTTGCAGGAAGGAAGAGCTCAAGTATTACCGGTCTCAAGTAGACCCGACAGATAGGACTGCTTTGAAGAGACCGAATACGGAGGATGAGAGAGCAAAGTTTAAAGCGGCCCAGGACACCAAGATGGTGGCTTTTGTCGAGGGTGATCCCTCCAAACAATTTGCCATAGGTTCCAACTTAGACAACAAGCAGGAAGAAGCACTTATCGAGTTTATTCGCGAGAATCAGGACGTTTTCGCTTGGACGCCCAGCGACATGCCAGGTATCCCGACCGAGTTAGCTGAGCACAGTTTGCACGTTGATCCCAGGTCCCGGACTGTGAAGCAGGGTCTGAGAAAAATGAATGAGGAAAGGAGAAAGGCTATAGGATCGGAGATAGCTCGGCTCCTTGCAGCCGGCTTTATTATGGAGGTTTTCACCCATAATGGTTGGCAAATCCGGTTCTAGTGCTGAAAAAGAACAATGAGTGGAGGATGTGCATCGACTATACGAGTCTCAACAAGCATTGCCCAAAAGATCTGTTCGCCCTTCCGAGAATAGACCAGATCATTGATGCAGTGGCAGGTTGCGACTTGTTATGTTTCCTGGACGCTTATTCCGGGTATCACCAGATAAAGCTCAAAAAGGAGGATTGGGAGAAAACTTCGTTCATAACCCCCTTTGGTGCTTTTTGTTATAAGACCATGACCTTTGGACTAAAAAACACCGGCGCAACGTATCAGCGGTGCATCCAGAAGTGTTTTGAGGATCAAATTGGACGCAACGTTCATGCCTATGTGGATGATGTGGTGATTAAAACAAGGAAAGCTGAAACTTTCATTGATGACCTAAAGGAGACCTTCAAGAACTTGAGGAGATATCAGATGAAGCTTAACCCGACTAAGTGCGTGTTCGGAGTACCTGCGGGAAAGTTACTCGGCTTTATCGTTTCTGAGAGAGGAATTGAGGCAAATCCGAAAAAAATCAAGGCCATCCAGAGCCTGAAAAAGCCGGAAGGCCTAAAGCACGTTCAGAAGCTCACGGGATGTGTGGCAGCATTAAGCTGCTTTATATCTAGGCTCGGAGAAAAAGTAATACCTCTATACCGAATCTTGAGGAAAACCGACAAATTTGTATGGGACCAAGAGGCGGACGAGGCATTTGAAGCTCTGAAAAAGCAGTTATCCGAGGCACCGATTCTGGCAGTGCCGGGTCCCAAAGAGCCCATGTTACTATACATCACGGCCGGACCTCGGGCGGTTAGTTCTGTGGTTGTGGTTGAGCGCAAGGAGAACGGAAAGGATCATCCGGTACAAAGGCCGGTTCACTACGTGAGCGAGGTCTTATCGGAACCAAAGCAGCGTTACCCGCATTGGCAAAAGCTAGTTTTTGGGGTCTTCATGGCCAGCCCGAAATTGAAGCCATACTTTCAGGAACACCCCATAACGGTGGTTAGCTCTACACCCATGGCAGATATTATCAGAAATTCAGATGCGACAGGTAGAATAGCCAAGTGGGCCATCGAGATGGGAGATTATCATATCAACTACGAGCCTCGGTCTGCAATCAAGTCCCAGGCTTTAGCTGATTTTATCAATGATTGAACTCACACAAGCATGCCCATAATAATGCCAAGTTCCGAGTCTTTGGTGATGCACTTTGATGGTTCTAAGAAATACGAGGGATCAGGAGCTAGGGTGGTACTTACATCACCAAAAGGAGATAAGTTGAGTTATGTGCTTCAAATTCACTTTGATTGCTCCAACAATGTGGCCGAGTATGAGGCCCTATTACACGGACTGCGAGTAGCAAAGGAGATGAATATCAGGCGAATAAGGTGCTACGGAGACTCGGATTTTGTGGTACAGCAGGTCTCTGGAACCTGGGATAGAAAGGATGCAACAATGGCAGCATATCGCAGAGAGGTAGACAGGGTGGCCGGGTCTGTTTACGGGTATGAGGTAGAACACATTAACAGACGAAAGAACGAGGTAGGAGATGCGCTCACAAGACTCAGTTCGCGCCGAGAGCCGGTCCCGCCTAACGTTTTTCTGGACGAGTTATGGCGGCCTTCCGTCAAAATCGAGTCTGAAGAAGAGGTGGCCAACCAAGACCCGGATTTGGAGCTCGTAGCCGCTGTATGCGCTATTCCCGAGTGGACGGAGCCGTTTCTGGCCTACTTGTCACGGGGCGAGTAACCACCACAGGAAGTTTTAGCCAGGCAAATCCTGAGACGAGCAAAGGGTTATTCTATCATCAATGGCGAGTTGTATAAGAGAAGTGATGCAGGAGTCTTTTTGCGCTGTGTGACACCAGAGGAGGGCCGAAAGATTTTGAGGGAGATCCATGAAGGTGATTGTGGGCATCATGCCTCCACAAGATCCCTTGTGGCTAAAGCATATCGACACGGTTTCTTCTGGCTCACGGCTTTGGCGGACGCGGAGCGCTTGGTTGCAAGGTGTGATGGATGTCAAAGGTATGCTCGCCAAACCCATGTGCCGGCTATGGAGTTGCGAACAATCCCGCTGAAATGGCCGTTTGCAGTTTGGGGTATGGATATGGTGGGCCCCTTTCACATGTTTCCTTGCAAAAAGACTCATATTTTAGTAGCTATTGATAAGTTTAGTAAGTGGGTTGAAGTTATGCCAGTCACCAATTGTGAAGCAGTCACAGCAGTCAAGTTCCTGAAAAGGATCATCTATCGGTTTGGATACCCTCATAGCATAATAACAGACAACGGAACCAACATGTCCTTAGGAGAGATGGAGAAATTTTGTGGAAACAATGGCATCCGCCTTGACATAGCCTCGGTAGCCCATCCGCAAGCTAATGGACAGGTGGAGAGGGCAAATCGGGAGTTGCTTCGTGGGTTGAAACCACGGCTACGAGTCCCGTGCTTCAGAGCTGCTGGAGCGTGGGTTGAGGAGTTACCATCAGTGGTTTGGGGAATTAACACTACACCTAATAGATCTACCCAAATGACTCCGTTTTTTATGGTATATGGTGCAGAGGCAGTCCTGCCGAGTGATATTATTCATGACTCGCCCCGAGTGGCGGCTTATGTTGAGGTGGAGAACGAGAAGACCCGGCAGGATGCCGTGGACATATTAGAGGAGCACAGGGAACAAGCTTTGGAGAGATTAGCTATATATCAACAGGATTTGAGGCGATACCACAGTCGGTGAGTCAAAACCCGGGTCTTCCAGGAAGGAGACCTGGTATTATGCCTAGTACAGTCAAAAGAAGGGAAGCACAAGTTATCTCCACCATGGGAAGGCCCGTTCGTCATAAGCCGGTATTTGCATAATGGATCATACTACTTAATAGATGCAAGGGAAGAGTTGGATACTGTGAATGACACCACCCATACCACTTCATCTATGCAAGAGCGGGAAAGACCATGGAACGTGGCTCAGCTACGTCCCTACTACACTTAGCATAGGCTAGGTTTACAAGTTGAATTGCACAATGTAACAGTTAGCAGGTTTCAGACGCACTCTTTTCCTATCCAGGGTACCTAAGGGGACTGGAGGGTTTTGAATGAGGCGGCTTGCTGACCTAACCTTTCTCATATCAATAAAGAGGTGGTTAAACTATGATATTGTTTATTTTTTATTTCGTTCTGTTAGTTTGTTCTTAATTTTTTCTGTTTAACTTTATTCCATATCAGGTAAGTATTTATTGTTTAGTTGTATAACGCACTAGGTTTAAAATTTTCACAGATTGCATATAGAGGTCTTGGGGGGCTGATTGCTTGAATAGAACAGCTACAATCTCAAGACCCGGCACCGATGCCATTAAAGTTATGAGGACCGATTACTTGTAATAAGTACGGTTACAATCTTTAAAACTGGACAAATAGAGCCAAACTTTCTTGAATTCTCTTGTTTCAAGCTTGACGTGACTCACAATAATGTGGCGTGTCTCGCTAACGTATAATCACAATCAGTCATGATGCCCACTGGGACTTACCTGACCCTGTTTTTATACAGTTATAGCAGCACTGAATATCCACGCGAAAGCCGGCTTACAACAAAGAGGATCAAAAGGGTCATCCGAACCATAAGCTATGCGGAGTAAAAGGCTACAGCCGGAAACTCACAAGGTATTTAGCATAGCTTCAAAATTTATATGGGTAGCTATATACTTTGGGCCCTGGCAAAAACATGCAGCTTTTTCTTAAAAACTACAAATCCCTAGACTCGGAAATTTGGGTCTTGGGGACTTGGGAATTTGTGAAAAACAACAAACTGTTTAGCTATTGAGCTTGACACCCAAAAAAACAAGTCTTGGGGACTTGGGGACTTGAGAAAAGCAACAAACTGTTCAGCTATCAAGCTTGAATACCAAAAATCCGAGTCTTGGGGACTTGGGGACTTAAGAAGCAAAAGTTCACTCAGTCAAAAATCCCGAGACCCGGAAACCGAGTCTCATAGATGTGGAAAAAGAAGAAAGACCAGAAAAACGGCAAAAAGCTTAAGACTGGAGACAGCATATCAAGGTGGATGGCCAAAAGGGCCATCAAATCCATTAAAGTTTAAGAGTGTTACAAATCGAGGAAATAGTATCAAAAGTGCACAGGCGCACTATTAAACAAATAATTGTATCAGGCATATCACAAACATGCCTATTGGTCGAATAAGCGTTTGTGAGTGAAAAATCATAAAACTTCACTCGACATCCATAGCCGAGTCTTCAGCAGCAGTCTTGGTAGCCGGGTCTTCAGTGTTTTCGTCTGTGGCCTTCCCTGCCTCCGTATCCGTATCAACCACTGTATCAGCGCGAGCTGGAGGAGGGATGACTGGAGTGGATGACGATGGCCCAGAGCCGGCCTCGGCCTTCCTCTTGGCAACTTCCTCCTTCCATCGGGCTAGCATATCGAAGGGAACAGGGAAATCAGAAGGTACCGGCTTATCTTCAGCGTTGTACGGAGGGGTCAGCTTGGTCACTTCAAGTTTATCGGCTATCAAGGTTGCCGAGTGACGTATCTGAGTATGGATAGCCTTGAAGTACTTAGCCGAGAATCGAGAGCCGTCTGTGTTGAATTCGGGGAACCCATTTACCAGCGTGGCCGGCTCAAGCTTGGGAAAGTAGGCTTTGGCCAACGCAAGGCCACGGATCACCCCAACCCGGCACGCCGATCGCTTCCAGTGGTCGATCCAAGCAGGGACCGTGGATCATGCATCGAGCATGTGGGATACACCGCCATAACCACCAGGTCACCTAATGGCTTCAAGGGTCCACTTGGTCCCCGCAGAAAATTGCCGGATAATGGCCTTCAAGGTCTTCAATTTCTCTATATCATCTTCATCATCAGCTTTTTCACCCGGACCTGCAGAATAGAAGGAAAAGTAAAGTGGTAAGGTCCGGGTCATAGATCATATCAAGTGAGAAACCCGAGTCTTAGTCAGAAAGTTAAGTTCTTTTACCAAGTATGGAGCTGTAAGTATCGGCAACAGAGGTCGATAATTTCTCCAGCAAATTCTCAACATGGTGGAGCTTATTCTTGTACTTCTTGCAGTCCTTGGAAAGGTCCTTCACCTCGACCTCCAGCTCCTCTCGAAGTTTGGTCTCAACTCGGAGGAGTTCGTTGGTTTTTGCCAACATCTCCTCCGACCGGGTCACATAAGCCTAAAAAAATAGATAAGGAGATATTAGTCGGTTACAGCCTAATAACCGAGTATGGATGGATATATAGCCATGGAAGTACCGAGTAAACTATGTATAGTTCACCCGGAACTTGGGGACTAGATGAGTATGTAAGAAAATATCGGTGAAGATACCTGATGCTCAGCAGCTAGGGACTCGAGGATGTCTCTTTCATTGGTCTTCAGGGAGAAAAGTTCATCTAGCATCCCATCAAATTCAAGGCCACTCAAATTTGGCCTGGAGGAGCTTGGGTTCTAGTTACTCGGTGGCGGAGTCCTTTCCTGCTTCAACGAGTCGACTCTGGTTGCCTGAGTGTTGGGAGTAGGGGAACCCCTCTGTGTTCCCAGAAACTCGTCAGCGTCAGCCGACTGATGCGTTGGTAGGGGAAACTCGGCTTCTTGGTCAATCGGGTCTTCCAGCTTTTCTTCTTCTTCTTCACCACCAGCTGTGTCGTGGGTAATCACGGCAGACGTTACCAGGGGTAACTTATCTTGGGGTAATTCGACTCTGGCGTTTGGGAGAGGGTTTAGCTCAGGGGAAATCATGTTATCAATCGATCTGGCAGCTCTGGCAATCAAGTCGCCGAGTCTCCGATCTAGGTTTACAATATAAGCTCTCGTATTACAAGGATACTCGAATATCTGTTGAAGCTCTCTTTCTCTAACCCTAGGGGCCGGTTTATATCTTACCCGGCCCCCTGGCTTCCTATCCAAGGCACACTCGGAATCCTAGCCAGTAACCGCATACAAACCCTAAGTTTCCTAATAATAACCCCAAAAGCCGGGTTACGAGGCCTACACCACTTCTTGGGCCTTCTAGAAACCCCTCTTCCTTGAGCCGAGTCTTGCGCGGTTCCCTTTGGGCCGGGTTACACCTTGGCATTAGCCTACCGGGTTATCATCCCTCCATCAGTAGTCCCCAGAATAGCTTGGGCTTCGTAGGACTAACCACGAAGCGCACGCTATTCCCTGCAAAAATAACAAACACACAAGTCCATAAAACTCCGGGTTAGAATGCTTTGATAATACCTAGGCCTAGCTCTGCAGGTGGTCCATATAGTCACCCGGCCTTTCTCGAGTCAAACATTGTTTTCCCGGGTCAACACTCCGAGGAAACACATAAGACCCGGCTCGCACCATTCGCTAATCAGTTCCGAACATCGCGCTTGCAATCTGTTTCAATCTCTTCCGGATATCGTGCAACGGTCACTTTAATGCTAATCCCGAAATATCCGGCCGAGTGATATTTTCTGAAATTTTTGGCCTTGCCGCCTAGACCTAGGGCGCTCCCACCCCGCACCTATAAATAGGTGTCCATGGGGTAACCCTAGATCTAATCTCCATTTCCCCCTGCCTTTCCATCTCCACTTCCTCTCGGTGTCCTCACCTTCGAGCTCGAGATCACACCACCGCGCCGCCCACGAGCGCGTCTCTGGAATCAAACTGCCATCGTCCATTCGTGCGCACGTCACCGGATTGAGCCGCCACCGTCCGTCCGCCACGCCCTCAAATAGCCCACCGGAGAACCCTAGGCCCGCCGCCGTCAAGCCATCCGCCGCCGCCGCTTTTCCACCTAGATCCCTCCGGTAAGCTCTTTCAACTCCTTGAATTTAACCTCCGATTTCTCGCTGGTAGATGGGATCTAGCTTTGCCTCCAGATGCTCTTTTTATTCCTCATTGATCGCGCACTCCATACCTTGCACTTCCATAAACAATGCTTGGTTTAGATTCAATATCACACCTCACGGCGCATCTCCATCACTTGTAGTCACAATTTTTCCCATAAATTTTTCCGCCTAGATCCAATCAGCCGAAATTTCTTGCTAGTACTCTTTACTAAGTCAGATAACGGTCATTTCCGGGTCGCAAGTTGTTTATACTCTACACTTTGTCTTCTTTTTAGAGTACGCTCATGGCACCCAAGGCCAATGCGAAACTGAAGGGGAAATAACCGGCCGGCAAGGCGAAACCGAGTCAATCGATCTCCGCCAACTGGGCGAGATCGACCG
The DNA here is from genome assembly GCA_028641055.1 of Alopecurus myosuroides. Taxonomy (NCBI): domain Eukaryota; kingdom Viridiplantae; phylum Streptophyta; class Magnoliopsida; order Poales; family Poaceae; genus Alopecurus; species Alopecurus myosuroides. The sequence continues at coordinate 93,267,169 of CM054057.1, forward strand.
TGACCAAGGCCAAGCTAGATGAACTCGCAGAGTCGGGTGTTGTTCCCGCCCGGGAGGATATCCACTGGAGGGTGCCTGGGGAGGAGACCCGGCCCTCTCCGGGTCTAGACAAGGTAGTAGTCTTCGTCGAACATGTGATCCGGGGTTTCCGCTCCCCGGGTCACCCTTTCTTCCGCGAGCTGCTAGACCACTACAAGCTCCGGGTGTTCGACGTAGGTCCCAATTCTATGCTCAATATCACTCATTTTATCGTCTTGTGCGAGTCATATCTATGCATCCCTCCGAATCTCGCCCTTTTTCTTGAGTTATTCCAATGCAAGCCGTGCCGAGAGAGCGGTGATGGGGCCCTCCTAGTCTGCGGAGGGGTCTCCATCCAGAGGAGGAAAAACTCCCTCATGCCGACTCTGGGTCTCAGTTCCCATATCAAACACTGGCAGAAAACGTATTTCTACTGCCAGGATACCTCCTCAGCCGGCGAGAAGCAACTTCCGGGTTTTACCGAAAACCTCCTTAATCTATCCGGTAGTTTTAGCTCCTTTGCTACTGAGGCCGAGAGGCAATCTATCCAGCCCCTTCTGCACAAACTAGCCGTACTGTCGGCCCACGGTCTCCTAGGGCTAAATCTAATTAAAACCTAAGCAACTTTCCGGATTCAACCCAACAGTGTCCGGCCAAAACTCATGTGCCACTATTCTGGGCACATCACCGATTCTCTTCGCTATTCGATGAGAAATTACCCGGCCGCAGACGCAAACAAGATCATGAAAAACTTCTTGGCCGAGAAACTGGAGGTGATCCGGAACATAGCCAGCCTGGACCCCTACACGCGGGATAACTTGGCTCCAGCAGTAAGATCCGGCCATTACTCTTTATCCGACTGACACTTTTCTGGTACGATCGCTAACTTTTATCACTGTATTTTTATCTCAGGAAGATAGCGCTTTCTGGAAGATTGTTACCCCTCCTCCTTCCGAAAACTCGGAAGAGGAAGAGGAGCCGGTTGATACTGATGAGGGTAACATCCGAATCTCACTTATTCCTCCTTCTGTTAACTTGTTCCGACCAACTTTTTCCCTTTTTCCGACAATATGCCATGTTTACCAGGGCTACAAGATAAGGAGGACACCCAGTCGGACGAGAGTGAAGCTGAGCTGGAAGTTGAGGTTGGGGTAAAGAGGAAGACCCGGGGCGTTGTGTTCAAGGTGCCTTACTCCTCTATGACCTCCAAACCATATTCGTACGCTAACGTGTGCGAACTTAACCAACATTTGATCAATTCATCACGCTTGAAGGAACCCGCCCCAGTCAAACGTAGGGTAACCCGGAACTCCCCGGGTGATGATCCTCTTAACCCGGGCATCCCTTCGTCCCCCGCTCTCAAAGCCGGTATTCCCCAAACTCATTCTTCTCGCCTTCCTCAGAGATTTCCCTCTCCAAATCATCCACTGGCCGGACAAATCCGGGTCTCACTTTCACACTCTTTATGAGTTTCTTCCGGGTCTTGCTACTCAATAAACTAACTTTTTCCATACCTCTCGTTTACCATATACTGACCGCTTCTTTTTCCCTTTCCCAGAGCCAAGGTCACGAGCAGTGACCCAGAGGACATGGACATGGACAACCCGGCTATGGGGGACCCGGAAGATACTGTGAAGGCCGCGGCTGGCGGCGAAGAAGAAGACTTTCTGGTAAACCCGACCGATCAGGAAGCCGAGTTTCCCCTGCCGACTCACACACCCGGGGATGAGGATGTTGAGGTCCTGGGGACACGGAGGGGTGATCCCAATCCTAACAACCAGGAGACCCGGGTAACCTCCCCCAAGCAGGAAAGAACTCCACCTCCGGGTACTCAGGGCCCCAGCTCCTCCAGGCCGAGACTCGATGATCTGAGCTTTGAAGAAATGCTAGGTAATCTCTTCACTTTGAAGACTGATAAAAAGGGCATTCTGGAAGCCATGGCTGCTAAGCATCAGGTAAATTGACCAACATTACTTGTATATTCACATAGTCCCCAAGTTCCGAGGGAACTATGCTTAGTTTACTTGGTACTTTATAACTCTATGATTTACCTTACCCGGATACATCTCTTGTCCGACTAACTTGTCCTTTATTTTTCTCACAGGCCTATGTGACCCATTCTGAGGAGGTATTGGCAAAGACCAATGAGCTCCTCGAGGTAGAGACCAAATTACGTGAGGATCTAGAGTCTGATGTGAAGAGCCTTGAGAAGGATGTGAAAAAGTACAAAAAAAGGTCCCACACTGCTGAGGGTGAGCTGAAGAATATTTCGGCCCAGATTGCCGATACTTACTGCACTCTGCTTGGTACGGACTTCCGACTTTCTAATCATAACCCGGATTTCTCATTCCGTAACGTTTATCATCCGGACTTTAGTGCCTTAACTTTTGCTGTTACTGTGCAGGTCCGGGTGAAAAGGCCCTGGATGAAGATGATATTGAAAAGCTGAAAACCTTGAAGGCCGTGATCCGGCAACTTACTGTCGGCACCAAGTGGATCTTCGAGGCTGTGAAGTGGCCGGGTAAGGGTTATTGCGGCTTGGACACTTTGCTTGACGCATGTTCTACCATCCCCGAGTGGATCGAGCACTAGAAGCGCTCATCGTGCCGAGTTGGGGTGACCCGTGGGCTTGCTCTGGCCAAGTCATATTTTCCTAGGCTTGAGCCGGCAAAGCTCGTGGGCGGGTTTCCTGAGTTCAACAACGATGGCTCCAAGTTTACTGGTAACAATTACAAGGCCATTCATACTGATGTGCGTCACTCGGCGAGCTTGATCGCTGACAGTCTGGACTTGAGCAAGATCACCCCCCCTTACGGCGCCAAACACAAGCCGATTCAATCTGATCTGCCCAAGCCCTTTGACATGCTGGAGCGGTGGAAGGCTGAAGCGGCGAAAAAGAAGGAGGAAGCTGCCAGGAAGAAAGCAGAGGCCGATACTGTGCCCTCCACCTCTACGTCGGCCGTCCCTCCTCCGGATCGCGCCGGTACTGCTGCTGACCCGGACGCAGGAGCTGGGACGACCACTGACGAGCAAGTCAAAGACCCGGCCGCCAAGGACAATGTCGGTAACTCGGCCGAGGATGCCGAGTAAGGTTTCACCGTTTATCGCCTCAAACACTCATTCGTCCAATGGGCATTTTGTAACGTGCCTGATACAATTATTCTTTTAATAGTGCACCTGTGCACTTTTCGATACAATTCCCTTGGTTTGTAATACCTTAAAACTTTAATAGCTTTTGTGGCCCTTCTGGCCTCTCGCATAGATATATTATTTCCTAGTCTTGAACTTCTTGTTGCTGATTTTCCGATTTTCGCTACTTTTCCTTTTGTGAGACTCAGTTTCCGGGTCTCAGGGATTTCGACAAGTGGACTTTATTTTTTAAGTCCCCAAGTCCCCAAGACTCGGTTTTTTGGGTTTTTAAGCTTAATAGCTGTACAATTTGTTGCTTTTCTTCAAATTCCCAAGTCCCCAAGGCCCGAATTTCCGAGTCTAGGGGTTTGTAGTTTTCAGAAAGGCAAAATTGTTTCAGCTTAGGCTCAAACATAGAGTTACTCACGTGGATTTGAGGTTATGCTTAATATTTGTGAGTTTCCGGCTGTTAACCTTGTACTCTGCATAACCTGTGGTTTGGATGACCCTTTTGATCCTCTTTGTTTTAAGCCGGCTTTCGCGTGGGTATTCAATGATGCTATAACTTTGTAAAGACAGGGTCAGGCAAGTCCCTTTGGGCATCATGACTGATTGTGATTACACGTTAGCAAAGCATGCCACATTGCTGCGAGTCACATCAAGCTTAAACAAGAGAAATCAAGAAAATTTGGCTCTATTGTCCGGTTATAAGGTTGTAACCGTACTTGTTACAAGTAATCAGTCCTTATAACCTTAATGGCATCGTGGCCGGGTCTTTGAGTTTGCAACTGTGCTATTCAAGCAATCAGCCCCCAAGACCTATATATGCAATCTTAAAAAATATAGAACTGGTATATTTTAAAACAAATAAGTAATACTTACCTAGTAAAATAGAAAAAAAAAAAGTAAGGACAGAAAAAATCAAAACTTAACAGAAATAAATAAGAAAGAAGCAATATCATAGTTTAACCATCTCTTTATTGATATGAGAAAAGTTAAGTCACCAGGCCGCCTCATTAAAAACCCTCTAGTCCCCTTAGGTACCCTGGATAGGAAAAGAGTGCGTCTGAAACTTGCTGCCTGTTACATCGTGTAATCCAACTTTGTAAACCTAGCCTATGCTAAGTGTAGTAGGGACGCAGCTGAGCCACGTTCCATGGTCTTTCCCTCTCTTGCATAGATGAAGTGGTGTGGGCTGTGTCATTGACGGTATCCGACTTTTCCCTTGCATCTACCAAGGAATACGATCCATTATGTAGATTCCGGCTTATGATAAATGGTCCCTCCCATTGTGGAGATAACTTGTGCTTTCCCTCCTTTGATTGTACCAGGCGCAATACCAGGTCCCCTTCCTGGAAGACCCGGGTTTTGACTCGCCGACTGTGGTACCTCCTCAAATCCTGCTGATATATGGCTGATCTCTCCAAGGCTTGCTCTCTGTGTTCTTCTAGCATATCCACGGCATCCTGCCGGGTCTTCTCGTTCTCCACCTCAACGTAAGCCGACGCTCGGGGCGAGTCGTGAATAATGTCACTCGGTAATACCGCCTCTGCACCATAAACCATAAAAAATGGGGTCATCTGAGTAGATCTGTTAGGTGTAGTATTAATTCCCCAAACTACTGATGGTAGCTCTTCAACCCACGCTCCAGCGGCTCTGATGCACGGGACTCGCAGACGTGGTTTTAACCCACGAAGTAACTCCTGGTTTGCCCTCTCCACCTGTCCATTAGCCTATGGATGGGCTACCGAGGCTATGTCAAGCCGGATACCATTGTTCCCGCAGAATTTCTCCATCTCACCTATGGACATGTTGGTTCCATTGTCTGTTATTATGCTGTGAGGGTATCCAAACCTGTAGATGATCCTTTTCAGGAACTTGACTGCTGTGATTGCTTCGCAATTGGTAACTGGCATATCTTCAACCCACTTTGTAAATTTATCGATAGCTACCAAAAGATGAGTATTTTTGCACGGTGACATGTGGAAGGGACCCACCATATCCATTCCCCAAACAGCAAATGGCCAGGTCAGTGGGATTGTTTGCAACTCCATAGCCGACACACGGATTTGGCGAGCGTACCTTTGACATCCATCGCATCTTGCCACCAAGCGCTCCGCGTCTGCTAAGGCTGCGAGCCAAAAGAAACCGTGTCGATATGCTTTGGCCACAAGGGATCTTGTGGAGGCATGATGCCCACAATCACCTTCATGGATCTCCTTCAAGATCTGCCGGCCTTCTTCTAGTGCTACACAGCGCAAAAAGACTCCTGCTGCACTCCTTTTATACAACTCTCCATTGATAATAGAATAGCCCTTTGCTCGTCTCAGAATTTGCCTTGCTAAAACTTCCTGTGGTGGTAACACGCCGCGTGATAAGTAGGCCAAAAACAACTCTGTCCACTCGGGAATAGCACGTACTGTGGCCACGAGCTCCAAATCCGGATCTTGGTTAGCCACCTCTTCCTCAGACTCGGTTTTAACAGATGGCCGCCATAACTCGTCCAGGAAAACATTAGGGGGAACCGGCTCTCTGCGCGAGCCGAGTCTTGCGAGTGCATCTGCTGCCTCGTTCTTTCGCCTGTCAATATGCTCCACCTCATACCCGGAAAAGCACCCGGCAACCCTGTCCACCTCTCTGCGATATGCTGCTATTGTTGCATCTTTTCTGTCCCAAGTTCCTGAGACCTGCTGTACCACAAGGTCCGAATCTCCGTAGCACCGTATTCGCCTAATGTTCATCTCCTTTGCTATTCTCAACCCATGTAACAATGCCTCATACTCGGCCACATTGTGGGAGCAATCAAAGTGAATCTGCAACACGTAGCTCAATTTGTCTCCTTTGGGTGAGGTGAGTACCACCCCAGCTCCTGATCCCTCATACTGCTTAGAACCGTCAAAGTGCATCACCCAAGACTCGGAACTTGGCATCGTTATGGGCATGCTTGTGTGAGTCCAATCATTGATAAAATCGGCTAAAGCTTGATATTTGATTGAAGACCTGGGCTCATAGCTGATGTGGTAATCTCCCATCTCGATGGCCCACTTGGCTATTCTACCTGTCGCATCTGAATTTCTGATAATATCTGCCATTGGTATAGAGCTAACCACTGTTATGGGGTGTTCCTGAAAATATGGTTTCAATTTCCGGCTGGCCATGAAGACCCCGAAAACTAGTTTTTGCCAATGTGGGTAACGTTGCTTTGCTTCTGATAGTACTTCACTCACATAGTAAACCGGCCTTTGGACCGGGTGATCTTTTCCATCATCTTTGCGCTCGACAACAACCACGGCGCTAGCCGCCCGGGGCCCGGCCGCAACATATAACAACATGGGCTCTTTAGGACCTGGTGCCGCCAGGATTGGTGCCTCAGATAATTGCTTTTTCAGTGCTTCGAGCGCCTCGTCCCAAACAAATTTGTCGGTTTTCCTCAAGAGCCGGTACAAAGGTATTGCCTTCTCTCCAAGCCTGGATATAAACCGGCTTAACGCTGCTACACACCCTGTAAGCTTTTGAACATGCTTCAGGCCTTCCGGCTTTTTTAGATTCTAGATAGCTTTGTTCTTATCCGGGTTTGCCTCAATTCCTCTCTCAGAAATAATGAAACCGAGTAACTTTCCTGCTGGCACTCCAAAGACACACTTTGTGGAGTTAAGCTTCATCTGATACATTCTCAAATTCTTGAACGTTTCCTTTAGATCCGCAATGAATGTTTCTGCCTTCCTGGTTTTAATCACTACGTCATCGACATAAGCGTGGACGTTGCGTCCAATCTGATCCTCGAAACATTTTTGGATGCACCTTTGGTATGTTGCGCCAGCGTTCTTTAGCCCAAAAGTCATGGTTGTGTAACAGAAAGCTCCAAAGGGGGTTATGAACGATGTTTTCTCCCAATCCTCCTTTTTGAGCTTGATCTGGTGATACCCGGAATAAGCATCCAGGAAACACAATAGGTCACTTCCAGCCAATGCGTCTATAATCTGATCTATGCTTGGAAGGGCAAACGGATCTTTTGGGCAATGCTTGTTGAGACTCGTGTAATCTATGCACATCCTCCACTCGTTGTTTTTCTTCATTACCAGAACCGGATTTGCCAACCAGTCCGGGTGAAAAACTTCCATGATAAAGCCGGCCGCAAGGAGCCGAGCTATCTCCGCCCCTATAGCCTTTCTTCTTTCCTCGTTCATTTTTCTCAGGCCCTGCTTCACAGGCCGGGACATGGGGTCAACATGCAAACTGTGCTCAGCTAACTCGGTTGGGATACCCGGCATATCACTGGGCTTCCAAGCGAAAACATCCTGATTACCACGAATAAACTCGATAAGTGCTTCTTCCTGCTTGTTATCCAAGTTAGACCCTATAGCAAATTGCTTGGAGGGATCGCCCTCGACGAAAGCCACCATCTTTGTGTCATGTGCTGCTTTGAATTTTGCTCTCTCATCTTCCGTATTCGGTCTTTTCAACTCTGTTCTGTCATCCGGGTCTACCTGAGACCGGTAATACTTGAGTTCTTCCTTTCTGCATGCCTGTTCTGCCATCGCCGCATCTCCCTCATCACACTCGGCTGCTATAACCCGGTTGTCGTGTATAGTAATGGTTCGCTTGGGACCCGGGATTTTTAGCTGTAGGTACACATAACACGGCGTGGCCATGAACTTGGCATAAGCCGGCCTTCCGAACAGCGCGTGATAAGGACTGCGCAATTTTACCACCTCGAACGTGAGCCACTCCACTCGGATATTGTCCTTCGATTCTCCAAAAGCAACTTCTAGAGTAATTTTTCCTTCAGAGCATGCTGAATGACCCAGCACAATCCCATGAAAAACTGTAGAACTTTTCTGCAACTGAGACTCCTTGAGCCCCATGCGTAGGAAATTTTCCCAATATAGGATATTGATGCTACTTCCACCGTCCATCAGAACCTTTTTCAGCTCGTAACCATTAACATGTGGTGCAACTACCAATGCCAGCACACCCGGATGTTCTATTGTTTCCGGGTGATCCCTCCTGCTCCATGTGACCTCTTGGTCTGACCATCTCAAGTATCTCGGAACAGCCAAAGAAACCGAGTTTACTGCCTTTTTGAGTATCTTTCTATCTTTATTGGAAATCCCCGTGGTATGAACATGATACTGCCCCAGCTGCCTTGGGTTGGCTTGGAAACCTCCAGCGCCTCCTTGGTTGTTACCCGGATTACCACCTCCTTGGTTGCCAGCCGGGGGTGGGCCATTGCCTGGGTTTCCACCCGGACCCGGTCCTGCTCCCCGGCCTGCACCTCGCATTGCTTTTTGTATTTCTTCGTTCTTCCATCTCTGTAAATCTACGCACTGCTCCAGTGAATGATTAGCCGGCCTACCGTTCCTGCTATGACGCGGACAAAGCATCCTGAAGGCCTCTATATGGTTAGCCGTCCTTGGTGGTCCTTGGTAATTTCCTCCATTGAAGTTTCCTCCGTTGAAATTTCCTTCAGCTCTGGGTCTCGCAAACCCGGCTTCTGTACTGGCGAAAAACTCGGAGTTTCCTTCATATGGGCGCTTATGCTGGTTGTTTCCGTTGTTTCCTCCGTTGTTACCCGGCGAGACTCCATTGCCGGGTCTTCCACTATTACCCGCGTTGGCTTTTGCTTTCTTATCATGGACATCCTCTCTGTAGTATCTGTGGCGGCGTGCTTGTTGCACGCGTCCATCAACTCTCCCATTGTGACCTCTGAAGCGTGACGGCTAGACTTCATGCGTGTCAATTTTTGCACCAAGGGTGTGTATTTGCATGTTTTTGCCATAGCTTGTAACGCATCCTTTGGCTGGATATCAGTGGACGAGTGGAGAATTTCCATAACCCGGCGCACCCAACTGCGTGCCGACTCTCTTTTCTTCTGAACACATCGCTCTAGATCATCAATCGTAAACAACTTCCTGCATGTTCCATGAAAGTGCTTGATAAAGGCAGTTTTCAACTCGCCCCATGAATTGACGGATTTTTCGGGTAGATTATTGAACCATAACTTGGATGCTCCTTCCGACATCATCAGGTACATGAATTTGGCTTGAAGATTCTCAGATGCGTTGCGGATCGACATGGCCATCCCATAGCTGCTCAACCAGGTTTCTGGATCCATGGTCGGCTCATAATTAACCACCTTACCCGGCTCCTTGAACTTATCCGGGTAGGGCTCAGCCCGGATGGTATCCGACAAACATTTAGACCCGACAAGGTTTGTTGGTACTGGCATCGCTCGGGAAACGTGTGACGTCGCGGCGGGTACGACGGGGGGTGCAACCGCTACCGGTCCTAGTACCACAGACCCGACCGCTGCTTGCCTGGCTCGGGAACTGTCCACAATGGCTTGTGCCGCTGATACCGCAGGCGTTGCCGGCCTACGGGGAGGAGGCGGCATTTGCTGCTGCTCTGCCCTCCGCCGTGCCGAACTCGACTGGATATTGCCGGTGTTTGCGTTCTGCCGGCTCACATATGGCGTCCCGTGCATCCCACTCCTGTTATCCGGGTAATTGGCCTGCTGAACTATTGCTGTGCGCAGCAAATCTATTGCCCGCCGGGTCTCCGCTGCGTGGGGTGACTCTCCTACGGGGATGCGATCAAGTGCCAATGTCGCTGCATACACGTTATGCATGGGGTTATTGAAGTGACCTGGTGGAGTATGAAATCGTGGCGGTGGTGGTGGCGCTGCATTGCTAGTTACGATTCCTGTCTGCAACGTGGGTAACCCGGCTTGTACGTTTGCCGGCTGTCCTCCCAAGGTTGCAGGCTGATGTCCGGTTTCCTGATTCACAGCCGGAATTGGTTGATCCTGAGGTGTGATGAACAGTGTGGCCGGGTGTATAGTTCCACCTGCGGCCGGTAATCTCGACTGGCATATCTGATTGTGCATCCTGGTCGACTGAACTTGGAGCCGGTTCTCCATCTCTTCCAGCTCGCGCTGTCGTGCGTCTATCCCTTGTTTTTCAGCTTCCACATCTATTCTTTCCTGATCCAATGCGCGGCGGGCCACATCCAGATCCGCGGCGCGTGCTGCCGCGTTTTCTGGGGTTATCACCGTTGCTAATACAGTAGGATCCAAGATCAAGTTATTGTTGAACAGAGCCGGATTTCGTGGATTTGAGGGTCCCGCTCCTGGCGTTCTGTTCGCCATAAACCCAAACATGTTTCTCCGCATCTCGCTCTCCGCAGTACGACTGGTAACTGAAGCCGATTCTCCGTCGACCCGGGCTACAACCGGGTTTCCGTCAACCGGATTTTGCTGTTGGGCCAGCGCTCGCGCCACTCCGACCGCGGCCGTAGTCACGTCCCCTTGATTGAGATTGATTGCATGGGCCGTGTAGACCACGACCTGGCGCGCGATACCTGGCGAAGATTCGTATTCTTCCTCATCACAACTATCCTCCTCGTATCGGTCCTCCAGCAAGTGCAGGATAGACTCGGTATCATCTTCTCTCATGACCCGGACACGCGGGGTCCATACCGGCTCCTCCGGCTGTTCCCTCTTCGTGGTGGGCTCTTCTGTCGGGTCTGCCGTTCCGACCGATTCTTCTCCGTCCGACTGAATGCATGTCGCTTCCCCTGACACAGAATCATACTCAATATCGTCAGGAATTGAACCGGACGTACGTACCATGCCGACGAAGACGTTGACCCGGCCGATTGTGACGACAGATCCGGCTTCTAGCAGATCCGACTCTTGTCGCCAACCAAAGTCATCTACCATCTTCTCTCCTTCGGGGTTGGAGTAGATCTCGCCGATGACGAGGTTCTTCATGCTTTCCCGAGCTTCTCCCGTGATGTAAACACTTTTGGACGTAGGCCCCATGGTGGGCGCCAACTGTCTTGGGATAATCATGGCAGACGTTACCAGGGGTAACTTATCTTGGGGTAATTCGACTCTGGCGTTTGGGAGAGGGTTTAGCTCAGGGGAAATCATGTTATCAATCGATCTGGCAGCTCTGGCAATCAAGTCGCCGAGTCTCCAATCTAGGTTTACAATATCAGCTCTCGTATTACAAGGATACTCGAATATCTGGTGAAGCTCTCTTTCTCTAACCCTAGGGGCCGGTTTATATCTTACGTGGCCCCTGGCTTCCTATCCAAGGCACACTCGGAATCCTACCCAGTAACCGCATACAAACCCTAAGTTTCCTAATAATAACCCCAAAAGCCGGGTTACGAGGCCTACACCACTTCTTGGGCCTTCTAGAAACCCCTCTTCCTTGAGCCGAGCCTTGCGCGGTTCCCTTTGGGCCGGGTTACACCTTGGCATTAGCCTACCGGGTTATCATCCCTCCATCAAGCTGCGGGCTCCATAACGTTCTCCGGGTTTTCCATAGCCGGGTTATCAATGTGCATATCCTCCGGATCACTAAGTGTGACCTTGGCTCTGAGAAAGAAAAGGAAAAGTTAGTGAGTAATAAGACGGAAGACAAGGAAAATAAAGATATATTGGTCAATAAGGGTAGCGAGTTACCCGGTATTCACGACGAAGTCGGTTGGGAGATCGTTGCTGGATCCGGAAGATGCTGATAAAGAATCAGAAAGTGAGACCCGGAGTTGCCCGGCTAAGGGATGATTTGGAGATGGAAATTTTCGAGGTGTATGGGATTTATAAGTTGGGGGAGTACCGGCTCGGCGAGCGGGTGACATAGGGCTACTCGGGTGAAGGGGATCGTCACCCGGAGATGTCCGGGTTGCCATTCGTTTGGCCGGAGTTTATTCCTTCAGAGATGATGAACTGGTTAGATGCTTGTTAAGTTCGCACATATTGGCGTAGGAGTATGGCTTGGAGGTCAAGGAAGAATAGGGCACCTTGAAAACAACTTTCCTGGTCTTCCTTTTGGCCCCGACCTCAACTTCCGGCTCAGCCTCGCTTTCTTCCGACTGAGTGTCGTCCTCGTCCTCTAGCTCTGGTGAACAAGGAGCATTGTCGGAAGAGGGAAAATTTTGGTCTAACAAGTTACCAAAGTAAGATAAAAAGAAGACCCGGATTTACCTTCATCGCTGTCAGCCGTCTCCTCGTCTTCCTCCGAGTTTTCGGAAGGAGGAGGGATGACAATCTTCTAGAATGCGTCAGTTTCCTGAGTACAAAACACAGAGACAAAAGTTAGTATGTGTGCGTAAGGAATATCAGTCGGAGAAAGGAGCGTTAGTCGGTTCTTACTAGAGGAGCCGGGTTAGAGCGAGTAAAGGGGCTAAGCCCGGATATGCTCTTGATGATGTTAAGCTTTTCTCCCAAGAAGTTCTTCATGGTTTTATTTATGTCTGTGGCTGGATAGTTTTTCTCCGAGTATCACAGAGAGTCGGTGACGTGCCCGGAGTAGTCGCACATGAGCTTGGGCCGGATGCTGTTTGCCTGGATCCGGCAGCTAACGCAAGTTTTTATCAGGTTAAGCCCAATGAAACCTTGGGCCGAAAGTACAGCAAGCCTGTGGAGAAGAGGCTGGATAGATTGCCTATCAGCCTCAGATGCAAAGGAGTTTAGGTTATCGGAGAAACCCGGCAAACGCTTTTCGCTAGGTAAAGATGTGTCCCGGCAATAGAAGAAGGTTTTCTGCTAGTGCTTCACATGAGAGTGAAGGCTGAGAGTCGGCATCAGAGAGTTTTTACGTCTCTGGATCGAGACCCCCCCCACAAACTAAGAGGGGCCCGTTCGTGCTCTCCCGGCAGGGTTTGCATTGGAATAACTCTAAGAATAAAGCTAAGTTTGGAGGAATGCATAGGTAAGCCTCACAGAGTACTATGAAATGGCAAATGTTAAACATGGAGTTTGGGCCGTTATCGAATACCCGGAGCTTGTAAGGATCTAGGAGATCCCTGAAGAAAGGGTGACCCGGGGGCGGAAACCCCGGATCACGTGCTCGACGAAGACAACTACTTCATCCGGGCTTGGTGAAGGCCGGGTCTCCTCACCCGGGTCCTCCACTGGATATCCGGCTGAGCAGGTAAAATGCCAGACTCGGCCAGCTCATCTAGCTTGGCCTTGGTGACAGTCGATTTCGCCCAATTGGCGGAAATCGACTGACCCGGCTTTTGCTTTTCGGCCGGGTTTTTTCCCTTCGACTTGGCGCTAGCCTTAGGATCCATGGATTGTAGATCTAGATAGAGGTAAAATGCGGGTGAATAAATGTTGAGAAAGTTGAAGAACGCAACTATTTGGTGCAACAGGAAAAGGAGAAATAAAACAACTAAGTGTTTGCGATAGACATGGAAAATAGATCTAGCTAAAGATCACATGGTGGAAAAATATGAGATGGGAAATTGCAAGGATATGCCTAGCTAATGGAGAAATAGCGGATGATTATAGAGTGAGATTCAAATCCAAAGGTACTAGCACGAGATTGAGGAAAGAAGAAAATGGGAATCTAGATCTAGTGGATAAAAGGAACTTACCGGAACGATTCGTTGGAGGAGATGCGCGGCGGCGGCGGCCCGGGATGACGGCGAGCATGGCATCGGTGATTCGCTGGCGGCGGCGGCTTGCTTCGAGGGCTCCGGCGGCAAGGATGGAAGTGCGGTGGCGGGCGTTGACGGCGGCGACCGGCGGCGACCCGGCGAATGCTGGCGCAGTTTTGGCGCGCGTGGGCTAGGTTTGAGCTCGTGGGCACGGAGATGGAATGAGAGGAGGAAGGAGAAGGTGGAAATGGTGATTGGATCTAGGGTTGACCCCTGGGGGCCTATTTATAGGTGCGGGGAAAAAGGGCCTAGGTTTTGGGCGGCAAAGTGAGAAATTTTCGGAAGAGAATGATCCGGCCCGGATATTTGGGAAAGGTATCAAAGTATCCGTTGCGAGATATCCGGATAAAGATTGAGATGGATTTTGGGCGTATTATTCGGATTAGCTGATAGCGATACGAATGCCGGGTTTTGTCACGTTTCTTCGAAGTGTTGACCCGGAAAATGATGCCCAGACTCGGGAAAAATCGGGTTATTATATGGACCGCCCAAACAGCAGGCCTAGCTATAATCAAAGCACTCTAACCCGGTAAATCATGAATTTGAATGTTTATTGTTTTGCAGGTAATAGCATGCGCTTCGTGGTTGACCTGAGAAGCCCAAGCTATTCTGGGGACTACTGATGGGGGGATGGTAACCCGGTAGGCTCATACCTAGGTGAAACCCGGCCCAAAGGGAATCGCACAAGACCCGGCCCAGGGAGAAGAAGTTTCTGGAAGGCCCAAGGGAGAACATAGGACTTGTATTCCGTATCTTGGGGGTCACGATTAGGAAACTTAGGGTTGTGTGCGGTTTCCGGGTAGGATTCCGGGTATGTCTTGTATAGGAAGCCAGAGAGGCGGGTAAGATATAAACCGGCTCCTGGGACAAAGAGGGGGCACAAGAGTTTTAGCCAATAGTCGAGTATCCTTGTAATACGAGAGCTAATAGTTGTAACCCTAGATCGGAGACTCGGCGACATTGGAGTCCGAGCTACCAGATCGCCTGAAAACATGATTTTCCCTGAGCTAAACCCTCTCCCAAACACCAGAGTCGATTTGCCCCAAAGTAAGTTACCCCAGGTAACGTCTGCCGTGATTATCCCACGACAACAGTCCCACACGGCCCCACTAGTCAGAGCTAACGGAAGACACAACAACGTCAGGTGTGAGCATTCGTGAGAGTTTCACCTAAGGAGATGGGGAAAAGTGAGTAAAACTTTCAACCGTGGGGAAAAGTCAGCAGAACTAAGGAATCAGGGGCATAGGAGTAATAATCCCTATGTTGAATGATAACTTATTCAATGGCGGCTGGAAGATCCATGCCATCCAAAAATCCGTCCTTCTGGTCTGGGAAGAACTTTATTACGAATTTCCTCCCAGAAGCTTGCATACCTTTGACAAATTCCCAGAAGAGGCGGATGCGCTCGATTCGGGTAGTGGGATCGTTTTCAGCTACAAAAAAAAGTGACATGCGTAAGAGAAGAAGAGACAAACAATCAGAATTAAGCAAAAAAAAGTGGTAAATGCATACAAAATCTTACCAGGAGCACCAAATGTACCAAGCATATGCTTATCGAATTCAGATATTTCCTCCAAACAAGCCTGAAGGGTGTCCTAGAGGTCACAGATGGTAAGGGCATCCTGTTCACTCTGAGTCTTGAAACGATACTCAGCAGTTGCCAAGGACTTCAGGATTTCCTCCAGCTCCTTCTGGATCTTCATATTTTTCTTATGAAGACGAAGGATCTCCTCTCGGATTTGGGGAGCATTCCAAACATCAGACACAACTTTCTTCGCCTCAGCAATGACGGCTAAGAAGAAGGCGAACAAATAAGAAAAACATGGAAGAAAATCGAAAACTCAGAAGAATGAAAAAGAAAAAAACGGGGTAGGCTGAGTTTTATGACTTATCATCATTATACTTCAATTCTTTGCAAAGCTGGAATATTTCCAACTCTTTCTCTTTAGTAATGTGAACTAACTCATGCACCTCCTTATTCTTGACATAAAGTCGCTCGAAAACTTCACTTTTTTTTTGCTCAACAAATTTGTGTCAAAAGACGATAAGACATAAGAGAGTATAATGGAAAGACTATACTCAAAAGTATTAGCAAAGAGAAAGGTATTCCTGAAATATGAATACTTGGGGACTACGGACATACCTTGCTTATCTTTTGGATGCCTGCAAGTGTTTGGAGGAAATATTTGTTGTAGTCTTGGAATTAGGTTTGAAGCAGCTCAAATCCGTCATCCATGACTCGACGAGGGAAAGCGTGTAGTTATTCCGGAATACAACGCCTCATGGTGGCCATCTACTCGAACAAGAAGAAGGAGGAACTCCGACAAAGTATGGCTTTGTCAAAGTATTCCTCTTTCACCTTGAATTTTCCTTCAAAAGAAGGAACATATTCATTTGGAATGAATGAAGGCTCTTCCCTTAAAGAAAGATCCACCCTTTCCCACACATCTCCTGGAGATAGATCAGGCTGGCTGGATCGAAATTGCTGGCTTGGGAGAGTAAATTCTTCATCCTTCAAAGGGATAGAAGAATCTTCGGCAATATTGGTGGCGGGGGTGTTAGGAGCAAGAGCCGGCGAACGGTTGGGTTCGCAATGGTAGAGCACCTTCTTCCTTCTCTTTGTCTTCAAGGAGGCGGGAGAAAGGCTAGAAAAGTATACATCGACTAAGTTAGAGCTCAAGGGATTCTTTCTTGAAAGAAAGAAATAAGAGAGGAAATTTTGTCCTTACCTAGAAGTGGCCATAAGAACGCCATCTAAGTCGATGACGTCCTTTGAAGATGCCGTCTTCTTGCGTTTTTTTCTTCCTTCTGCAACTGCTGCCTTGTGGGCTTTCTTCGCGATCATTTCCTCCTTAGATACTAGTTGTTCCTCAGAGAGATCTTCAAACTGCAAAAAAGAGAAAATAATGCATTAGAATACAAAGTTCAGTATTTTGCAAGGATACTGCTGCGAATGTTTAAAAGCTCACCTTCAAGGGAGGATTGGTCAGGGTAAACATGTACACCACCATCTCGTACTACGTACGGTTCGAGAATAAGTGGTTAACCCGACGGGGCAGTATGTGTGCTTCTATATTTTCCGTCATCCCACAAAGAGCATCCGTTGGGCCAGTGTAGGAGTACAAAAGTTGGCTCGGATGATAGGACAGAGGCTCGATCTGGCTTAACGACCAGCAGAGGATGGTATCTGTTTCAGTAAGCTCCGGAACGAACACCGTCAATTTGATGATCCGACTCTAGATTTTCAGAAGATCAGTCGGAAGCTCTTTGACGACATCTTGAGCCCAGCTATCTCTATGTGTGGCTGCGATGTTCTGGAAAGGCGGAATTCCATGTGACTTTCATGGAAAAGGAATGTTGGAACAACATAAATATGAGCCCGTCTAATGTTTGACGGACTAATTTGTTCAGATTTTGGAAAACCATTCCTATCTACCTCTCGCAGATTGAATGTAATTGTACCACAGAAGGAAGGTACTCTGCCTCTGGTGTTAGGTTTTATGTAAAAACAATACTGTAAGAAATCTAGCCTAGGTTCTTTCCCTACATATCCTTCAAAGAGGGCTTGAAAGCCGGAAAGATAAAGGATACTATTTGGAGTAAGATTATTGGTTGAACCCCGTAGTGGTCTAAAACTTGGAGGAAATAGGCGGAAGGCTCAAACCTAGGATTACATGCGAGGCAAGCATCCCTCTTTCGTCTGCGAGGGCATTCGGGTTTTCATCGGCTTCAGTGCTGCACCAACCGTCTTTGCGGAGAAATCCGTCTCTCCAGGAATTCCAAGAAGCTGGAAAGGATGGCACAACCAGTCCAATATCTGGCTCTTCCCTCCACTTTTTCCAAGCTGATGGCGGACGGATCTCCCTCGAGCGTGCTGCCAACAGAAAGATCGTCGATGTCTGCGGCCTCAACGACCGCGGAGGAGGAAGGGTCCACCTGGAATGATAGGGAAGAAACTACCGCAATGGCGCTACAGTTCGCCACTACAGAGGAGCGCGGCATTGTCGGAGTTGGGGCCGAAGAGGGGAGAGTTGAGGTAGGGGAATTGCCCTTGGCCGCTTCCGCCGCCACAGCTGCTGCATCAGTGGACGCCATCACTGTCTCTACGGCCGTGGACATCCCAGTGATTGTGCTTTGCTACGCTATCGCAAGCACAGCCGCGTCCTCTGCTTGTGAAGCGGAGGCGTGGATGCCGATGTTTCCTCCGGTAGCCATTGGCCGGAAGCGTTGAAGCTTTCGAGCTTGCACCGCCAATTGTTGGTTGCCGGAGGCGAGGTGTGGGGGTTCTTGCGGAGGAAGATGATGAGGATTTGTGCGCTAAGGGGTGTTTTTTTATCTCTTTCGAATGGACAAAGCTCGCGTCCTCTGCCGGTGAAGCGGAGGCGTGGATGCCGGTGTTTCCTCCGGTAGCCATTGGCCGGAAGCATTGAACCTTTGAGCTTGCACCGCCAATTGCTGGTTGCAAGAGGCGAGGTGTGGGGGTTCTCGCAGATGAAGAAGATGAGGATTTATGCGCTAAGGGGTGTTTTTTTTATCTCTTTTAAATGGACAAATCTCGGGAAGAAGAAGGAGAGGAGAAGACACCAAGGTAGGAGACTACTTATATCCATACGAGAATTTCTATTAAAATCTAAATTAGCCGTTGGATGCATGCCGCGTGTCCAAGCGATAATTACGGTTCTACTGTAAAACGGAAAAATGTACTCTGTCTCCTCAGTTCCCCTCAGAAAATCCACAATGATGAAGATTTTCTGATTCGGTCTATTCAAAGTGACCATGACGTCATCAAGAATCAGTCGCTTATGTCATCATTTGACTCAACGTTGAGGTTCCTTCTCCGTGAAGATTGCGAAGATTATGTAGGGTTTTGGGAAAGATGGATTTGACATACCATTGCTTAAAATTAAAATTCAATAGAAAGAGCCGAGTTTTCTTCGTTTGGTGGAAAATGAAATGACGGAAATGAAAGTCTTGATTCTTCCTCGGGTCTACTGTCAGAGATATGCCGAACTAGGCTATCATCTGACATTGGCCAAAAGCCGGCCTACCAGGGTGGCCCACTGGTGGTGAAGCGGGAGGCTTCCCCGAACGGACCAAAAGGCCGACGTGCAAAATGCCAAATTCTAGGAGACCCGTTTGGTGGCATAATTGAAGGGAGTATGCCCGACAGGCAATAATAAAGTGGTTATTATCTTATTCCGTGTTTATGATGAATGTTTATTTCTCATGCTAGAATTGTATTAACCGGAAACGTTGATACATGTGTGTGTAATAAACAAAGAATGGTTCCTAGTAAAGCCTCTTTTTTAACTAGCTCGTTGATTACTAGATGATCGAGGTTTCCTGATCATGAACATTGGATGTTGTTAATAATGGGGTCATGTCATTAGAAGAATGATGTGATGAACATAGACCCAAATTGAATATATCAATGCTATCAAGTCATTAAGTTACATTGTTATATCACACATACGAAGTAACTCTAATCCTTAGACCATGAGATCAAGTCAATCACTAACACCGAAAGAGTGCTTTGATGTCATCAAACGTCACACCATAACAGGGTGACTATAAAGGTGTCGTTCGGTATTCGGAAAGTATTAGTTAAGGCTCATGGATGAAGAGTGGGATTTGTCCATCCAAATGACGGTATCTCTGGGCCCTCTCGGTGATATTACATCAACACCGCTTGCAAGCATGTGACTAGGTCACAAGGATGTCATATCACATAACGAGTAAAAGAGTACTTGTTAGTAATGAGATTGAACTAGGTATGGTTGATACCAATGATCGGATCTCGGACAAGTAAAATATCGCGAGATAAAGGGAATTGGTTACGACGTTTATGGTTCACACGATCACTAGATTCATCGTTGAATGTGTAGGAGTCATTACGAATCTCCAGGTCCCGCTGTTGACTATTGATTGGAGAGGTGTCTCAATCATATCTACATTATTCACGAACCGTAGGATGACACACTTAAGGTTCTATGACTCGATTGAATGGATACGTAATATTGGAGAAAAGTTTGGACAACACCGAAATTGTTTCGGGGAATATTGAAATAGTCACCAGAATAGTTTCGGGGAATATTGAAATAGTTCAAGGTGGTATATGTTAATGTTTGATTAACAAATAGTTCAAGGGGGTAAGTGTTAATGTTTATTAATAGGATTAACAAATATTAAAATAAAGAAATAAAATTGTTTTATTTATTTACTAAAGAAAACCATTGGAATTTTGAGTGGGAATCACATGATGAGGGGAGAGGTGGAGGCACCAAAATTTCGTGGCTGCCTCCCCCTCCTATATAAAGAGGGGTTGGACCTCTCTCCCCACACACAACTTGGTTTCATCTCCATCTCCATACCCCCGCTGATCCACCTCATGTTCATGCGCCTGGTGAAGCCCTGCTGGATCGAGGGAACAAAGGTCGTCATCGAGCTGTACGTGTGACCGAGTGCGGAAGCGCTGCCGGATTGCAGCGCTCATCTTTGCAATCTTGAGATCGATGTGAGTACGACTACATCACCAATGATATTTTATCTCGTAACGCTTTGTGTGTTTGAGGGTATGTTTCCTAAGACTCTTTGTCCCTTTACACTTCATCTCCCAGATTAGATCTTGGCCATTCGGGTTTAGCTCGCGTAGGAATTTTTTGTTTTCTATGCAACCTACCCTTCAGTGGTATCAGAGCCAGGTTTATGCGTAGATGATTTGTACGGGTTGAACACATAGGTGTATGTGGGTGTTGATGATCATGTTATTGCCTCCTTGAGTATTTTATGATCTTAGCGGCATAGTAGGATGAAGTTGGCCTAGACAAACTTTACGTGTACTTTGTACGCGAGACCTGTCTCACTTGTGGCTGAGAGGGTGTCCGTTTCTCCTACTATAGTTAAGATCTAATCTACGAAGGGTTGTTAAAAATATGTTTATCAACATTGTGGTTGATGTTCGTAGGTATGAACGGTTCTATCCTCGAAAGCCCTAAGCCCCGTAAAACATGCAAAAATAAATTAGAGACGGCTAACTAGTTTTTGCATGGCAT
This sequence comes from Alopecurus myosuroides, assembly GCA_028641055.1. Lineage (NCBI taxonomy): Eukaryota > Viridiplantae > Streptophyta > Magnoliopsida > Poales > Poaceae > Alopecurus > Alopecurus myosuroides. The sequence goes on from CM054057.1 coordinate 93,287,823, forward strand.
GTGATGTTGTATGGTCAATGTTCCAAATTTTATTATAATATGATCTCTTTTATAAATTATTGGTATACCGACATGAGCCATATGGTTGTCTTATTATTTATGGACAGCGTGATGTATATCATATCCATGTGATATTTTGTAATGGACAATCAAGATGGAGGTTCCATGGACCTTGGTGCCACGCCGGTGGAATGATGGAGATCATACCATGATGCACAAGATGGAGATCAAGTGCAAAAAGGACCATATCATATCGCATTATTCATGCATGTGATGTTAATCTGTTTATGCATCTTATGTTGCTTAGATCGCGACGGTAGCATTGTAAGATGATCCCTCACACTTAATATCAAGATAATAATGTGTTCTTCCTTAGTATGCGCTGTCACATCCTCATATGAGAACAAGGTTGTAAGGAGGAAAAACACAAAATTTAGGACCAATAAAAACTTTTTAGTTGATCATGTTGTTTTTCTGATATTGTAACTCCTTATGTAAACGTTTTCTATGAGAAATAAAGAGTGGAGTGTTGTTAACTTGATTCCTTGTCATCATTTTCATCTTCTTAATCTTGTTTATGGATCCCCAAAGAAGAGAAACCAAAATCTCTTTTGGATGTTCTAAGGAAAAACATGATTTTCCTTTTCTGTTTTTGTCTATCACTCACACTTTTGAGCATCATTTCTACATATGAAACTCATCTCAATTTTTTGTTTTCTTTGGATGTCATCCATTCTTATGGTATGGACTTGCTCACACTATCCAAAGAAATATTTTTGAACAAGTGAAAACCCTGTTTTCTTGAGTGTTTTTCTCCCTAGTTGAAAAATAGGAAAAAGAAAAACAGTGAAAACAGAAAAACCTAACCTGTTTCAGTCTTGTTTTCGGCAACCTATACATTTTATAAATTTAAATAAAAATGTGTTTATGAAACTAGACAATGTACTCTTCAAATCCATACTCCCTTTTCCATTTGAAAATTGTTTGCTGTGCCAAAAACTTCCACACTTTTCTTATTTCCTGTCTCTAAGTCATTATCTGAATTTTCTGTAACTGAACTCTAAACTTTCAGTCAGAGCACCCGATTCTAAAATGGCTCGAAATCAAGTTTGTGATCATCAAAATGGTGTGCACTTGTGCCAAACCACTTGCCCTTGCTCTCCTCTATCGAAACCAGCCGTGGTTTTCACTCGAAAGACCACAGGGAGGGAGAGCAGCTCCAGGCCAAGGATGGTTGCCGAGGGCCCGGCCTGTCATCAGAAGAACATGGCACACCTGTGCCATAGATCCCTCATCCACGGCTTTGAGCCAGTGATTGCATGAACTCGACGCCATCGTGCTCGCCGTGCCTCTCCACGTGTTGCCCGCGGCCTGAAGAACGCACACGCGCTGGCATCGCCATTGTCGTGCTGTCGAGCGCCCGCGCACACACACCCCCGTGATCTCTCTGTATAAAGCCTCCCCGTCCCTCTTGCCTCGCCACAAAACTCATCACTCACACCGCACCCACTCCATTGCAATGCCTCAGCCATTGCTCTCTCTGTGAGAGCGAGGAGAGCACGCTCTCGCGTACTATCCATGGAGAAAGAACCAGACGCGCCTGCACTCATCTCTCTCTCTCACCTTGATCCATTTCCACTCCAGATCAATCCCCTTTCCAAGGCATGCATGCCTGACACCTTGTCATGTGCTTATGCATGCAGGATCACCGCCGTTGAGCTCGACGCTGCAGGTAACGTCTCGGTGCGCGCGGGAGCTGCGGTTGGATTCTGTTGCTACTTCTGCTTCCACACGCCTCCATCGACCTTGCGCCATCCTCTCTTCACCAATTGTCGACTCCTATCGATCCCTAGGTGAGCCCCTGGTCGTATGCGTGTGCACGTGCTCGCCGGCGGCGCGATTTGGTCGCGAGGAAGAAGAACGAGCGTGCGCCGTTTGATTTTCGATCTTTGGTCCCCTTTGAACCTGCTCGGATCAAATCTGTTCCCTTGGATCTTGATCGCACGGCCGCTTACCGGTTCGTTTGCGTGTGCAAGCGAGCTGGGCCGGCCCAGCGCAGCGCGCTTCACCGCGTGAAGGCCAACGGCCCGTTGAGCCCGCGCTGGCGATTTTATTTCCTTTTCTGTTAATCTCAAAAATGCCTCATCACTTTAATCAAAAATAAAATTCTTAAACACCAGATATGGCCACCCCCTATTTATCTAGGGTACATGCATTTTTCTTAACCACATGCAAGTGACAGATCTGTATTTGCACCCCTAGATCATCCTAGAAAAATTCCTAAACACAACCTATCTGAAAGAGTAAACATGAGATAACTTTTGATTTAGGGATCCTATGGAAGTGGGTTTAGCTCTCTGGATAGATCTTGTTGATACCTAACTATAGCAGTTGGCCTCACATGCACTTGAGTTTCCTATCAAAAATGACATGCAGAATGGTAAATGACAAGAGAGCCACTAAATGATTTTTATGATTTTTTCTAAAATAATTTTTGGGATGAATCCTTTTGGATGTGCTTATGTATGTATAGATGTATCATATCCTAGCTTGTTGTGCTGTTTTCATCTGTAGAATAATTTTCGCATGTATTGCAAGATCTGGTAGTATTCTACCATTTCAAGATGTGATGGATTTGATGATTGTTAAGTATGGAGATGCCTTGTGTGTAGGAGTTGTTTTCACTGCCATATGATTGTTATCTTGTAGATCTACCATGTTAGTATAAATCTTGTTCATGAAAATATCATGGTTTGTCATGCATGTTAAGATCTATGCTTGTTTTCTAGTTTCTATGTGTACTAGATTTGTTGGCCATGATTACTTTCATGCCATGATTGATTCCATGCTTTGTATGGTATGATATACCTCTATTATGTACATGTTTAGCTACTGGTTGCATGCCCTTTTCATGTATACAAGTGTGTTATGACTTGCATGTTCTTAGAAATGCATGTTTTACTCTCATATGCTTGTATAGATGTTTCCTAGATTGTTTTCATTATGTTTCACTCATTTTGGTGGATGACCAGAGAGTCATTACACTCCTTATGGCCTTGTATGAGAGTGGTACACCCACTGGACTCATGCCATATGTTTGATGCATGACTTGTATGAAACTATACCATGCTATGCATGTTATTTATGCATGTTTGAGTGTTGTAGCATGCTTTAGTGCTATTATTTTTTGGTGTTTCTTTTGAGTGAATGCTTGTTGTATGTGTGCTGTATATTAGCTTGTGATTTCCTTTGTCTTGTGCTGATTGAGTGTTTTTTCTTTACTTTTTACGATATTAGATAACGAAGAAGATGTTAATCCTGATGTGTTTTTTTTTGTAACTCTTGTTTATTTCAAGAGTGTGATCAAGACCAGAGCCAAGGCAAGCCACTCTAAATGCTTGATTTTGTTTTACTTATCATTATCTATCATGCATGTTTTACCTCTAAAGTTTTTACTTAAGTTGTTTTTATACTATTCTCTTAAGTGGAAACTACCGCTATCTCTCTTATCGTATGGTTGTAGCCACTACATAATCTTGGTGTTACCAAGCCCTTTAGGACCTTGGAGCCATCACTTAATTTAATTAAGTCCCTTAGTGTACATTTTAACTTGGTGTTTATTGGAAAACAAATGTCTTTGGAAAAACCCCGAGGAAAGGTGGGACCTTGTCCGAGGGAGGTTTGTGAAGGAAGGAGTGTTTTCAACTTGTTTTCCCACAATGACACATAACCTAGTCTTCGCTGGACAACCAAGCCGTACTGCCACGTTACCTCAATATGGGAACGGGGTCTAGCTAAAAGCTTGTCGGCATTAGTCCGTGTCTACCTCAATGTGCTATAGGGGTTAGAGTCCCTTGAACCGAATTGTTGCCAGGAGAGAGTAACGGGACATTCATAGTGCGGGATTTAGATCGCCACCGGTTGCAACAATTTGTTCTCCTGTCATGGCGGTGTGTTGTCAGGGGAAACCGGATCGATATGGCTGACTCACTCGGTGCCTGGGAGAACAAACCCAGTTGAAGAGGTTGCCATTTACTAATGCTTGGATAGTGGATAGTTAGGACCAGTTATCTGATGTCTGCATACTGTCTTGGACAGTCCGTGGTTGTTCACGGCGGATGTACTGGATCTTGTGGAATGTGTACACCTCTGCAGAGTAAAACTATTCATAATAGCCGCGTCCTCGGATATGGATAGTTGAATGGCCATGTACTAGATTGTGTCAATGTTTTCAATAGGTTTTGGAAAATGTTTGTGATGTTGTACCTGGGAGGTACTGGAAAGGGAATGATCGTACCTTTGAGGTACTGGAGACATGTTGTTCTTGGAGTTGTGTTTTCCAAAGAGTTCTTTCAAAATAAAAACTTTTCTTTATTGATAATGCTTTGTCAAAACCTTGTGGATATGCGATATCTACAAGAGAAACATTCTATCTTTTGAAGTATCTTCTTCAATAAAAATAACTAAAATTTGTTCAACCATGAAGGGTCTTCTACTTGTCATGGATAGATTAGCCTTTAACCAAATAGCCTTCCTACCACCATTGTGGCATACTTGCATTTGTTGAGCTTTCATTTAGGGTGTCTTGCGAGTACATTCAAATGTACTGATATGGTTTCGTCCCTGGCTATTATCTTGGTCAGACTGTGAGGAGCTGCCTCAGGAGGATACCTTTGAAGAGGAGTACTATGACGATCCCACTTACTAGGCACGTCTCCCGGTCAGCAGCCTGTGGTGCTAAGGTGTTGACATGGGTTCCACTCGTTGTGTTTGCTTCCACTGAATAAAGTAGTTGTAATGTGTGTTTGTCACTGTCCTGCGCGGCAGTTGTCTCAGACTTGGTCGACAGACCATTTGTGTAAGACTATGTTATTCGTGTAATGGATGTGAACTATGGTGTACCTTCTCTAAATATGTTGCTCGTGACTGTCGATCTGGGATCATGAGTGTATGCATATTGGCGTTCTCCGACATCTAGTCTGGTATCCCCACATGCACCATTAAGAAAGTTCATCGTTTCGAGACACCACGTGATGATCGGGTGTGACCGACTCAACGTTCACATACAACGGGTGCTAACAAACCTAGCATGTACAGACATGGCCTCGAAACCCACACAATACCACGGTTCTACTTGGCGAGCCTAGCATGTACAGGCATGGCCTTGGAACACGTAACCAAAAGGTAAAGCATGAGTCATATTTATGATATGATGAACATGTTGATGTTTGCCTTGGCAGCTACATCATCTCACGTGATGATCGGTTTTGGTGTAGTGAATTTGGTTTGTGTAATTACTAAAACGACTAGAGGGATGTTGTTTTTGAGTGGGAGTTCATGTAGTAATTTTCAATTAACTTGAACTTATTTTATGATAAACAACCAATCAAAGTGAATTTTTACAAATTGTAGTATTCATTGTCATCCACAAACCACCTTACACTTAGATTGTTAATTCAGATATAACTGTTATGATCTGGTAAAACCATTTAAAAATGGTACTGTATTAGTGAAATTTAAAATTGAGTCCTATTGTAGATTTTCGGTATAACTTACCTAACTCCATATGATTAATGATTGATTGATCTATATAGTAAATTATTCCTACTTAGAATCCAGTGTCATGATTTCTTCCATAATACTTTATCTTCAAAAGAATGTTTTGTTGATCAAGGTGATTTAGGAACTGAAAAGAATTGTTTTTAGAAACAATCAAGTGATATTGTTTTCAGAAACAATTGCAGTTTGGGGTATGGATATGGTGGGCCCCTTTCACATGTTTCCTTGCAAAAAGACTCATATTTTAGTAGCTATTGATAAGTTTAGTAAGTGGGTTGAAGTTATGCCAGTCACCAATTGTGAAGCAGTCACAGCAGTCAAGTTCCTGAAAAGGATCATCTATCGGTTTGGATACCCTCATAGCATAATAACAGACAACGGAACCAACATGTCCTTAGGAGAGATGGAGAAATTTTGTGGAAACAATGGCATCCGCCTTGACATAGCCTCGGTAGCCCATCCGCAAGCTAATGGACAGGTGGAGAGGGAAAATCGGGAGTTGCTTCGTGGGTTGAAACCACGGCTACGAGTCCCATGCTTCAGAGCTGCTGGAGCGTGGGTTGAGGAGTTACCATCAGTGGTTTGGGGAATTAACACTACACCTAATAGATCTACCCAGATGACTCCGTTTTTTATGGTATATGGTGCAGAGGCAGTCCTGCCGAGTGATATTATTCATGACTCGCCCCGAGTGGCGGCTTATGTTGAGGTGGAGAACGAGAAGACCCGGCAGGATGCCGTGGACATGTTAGAGGAGCACAGGGAACAAGCTTTGGAGAGATCAGCTATATATCAACAGGATTTGAGGCGATACCACAGTCGGTGAGTCAAAACCCGGGTCTTCCAGGAAGGAGACCTGGTATTATGCCTAGTACAGTCAAAAGAAGGGAAGCACAAGTTATCTCCACCATGGGAAGGCCCGTTCGTCATAAGCCGGTATTTGCATAATGGATCATACTACTTAATAGATGCAAGGGAAGAGTTGGATACTGTGAATGACACCACCCATACCACTTCATCTATGCAAGAGCGGGAAAGACCATGGAACGTGGCTCAGCTACGTCCCTACTACACTTAGCATAGGCTAGGTTTACAAGTTGAATTGCACAATGTAACAGGCAGCAGGTTTCAGACGCACTCTTTTCCTATCCAGGGTACCTAAGGGGACTGGAGGGTTTTTAATGAGGCGGCTTGCTGACCTAACCTTTCTCATATCAATAAAGAGGTGGTTAAACTATGATATTGTTTATTTTTTATTTCGTTCTGTTAGTTTGTTCTTAATTTTTTCTGTTTTACTTTATTCCATATCAGGTAAGTATTTATTGTTTAGTTGTATAACGCACTAGGTTTAAAATTTTCACAGATTGCATATAGAGGTCTTGGGGGGCTGATTGCTTGAATAGAACAGCTACAATCTCAAGACCCGGCCACGATACCATTAAGTTATGAGGACCGATTACTTGTAATAAGTACGGTTACAATCTTATAACTGGACAATAGAGCCAAACTTTCTTGAATTCTCTTGTTTAAGCTTGACGTGACTCACAATAATGTGGCGTGTCTCGCTAACGTATAATCACAATCAGTCATGATGCCCACTGGGACTTACCTGACCCTGTTTTTATACAGTTATAGCAGCACTGAATATCCACGCGAAAGCCGGCTTACAACAAAGAGGATCAAAAGGGTCATCCAAACCATAAGCTATGCGGAGTAAAAGGCTACAGCCGGAAACTCACAAGGTATTTAGCATATCTTCAAAATTTATGTGGGTAGCTATATACTTTGGGCCCTGGCAAAAACATGCAGCTTTTTCTTAAAAACTACAAATCCCTAGACTCGGAAATTTGGGTCTTGGGGACTTGGGAATTTGTGAAAAACAACAAACTGTTTAGCTATTGAGCTTGACACGCAAAAAAACAAGTCTTGGGGACTTGGGGACTTGGGAATTTGAGAAAAGCAACAAACTGTTCAGCTATCAAGCTTGAATACCAAAAATCCGAGTCTTGGGGACTTGGGGACTTAAGAAGCAAAAGTTCACTCAGTCAAAAATCCCGAGACCCGGAAACCGAGTCTCATAGATGTGGAAAAAGAAGAAAGACCAGAAAAACGGCAAAAAGCTTAAGACTGGAGAAAGCATATCAAGGTGGATGGCCAAAAGGGCCATCAAAGCCATTAAAGTTTAAGAGTGTTACAAACCGAGGAAATAGTATCAAAAGTGCACAGGCGCACTATTAAACAAATAATTGTATCAGGCATATCACAAACATGCCTATTGGTCGAATAAGTGTTTGTGAGTGAAAAATCATAAAACTTCACTCGACATCCATAGCCGAGTCTTCAGCAGCAGTCTTGGTAGCCGGGTCTTCAGTGTTTTCGTCTGTGGCCTTCCCTGCCTCCGTATCCGTATCAACCACTGTATCAGCGCGAGCTGGAGGAGGGATGACTGGAGTGGATGACGATGGCCCAGAGCCGGCCTCGGCCTTCCTCTTGGCAACTTCCTCCTTCCATCGGGCTAGCATATCGAAGGGAACAGGGAAATCAGAAGGTACCGGCTTATCTTCAGCGTTGTACGGAGGGGTCAGCTTGGTCACTTCAAGTTTATCGGCTATCAAGGTTGCCGAGTGACGTATCTGAGTATGGATAGCCTTGAAGTACTTAGCCGAGAATCGAGAGCCGTCTGTGTTGAATTCGGGGAACCCATTTACCAGCGTGGCCGGCTCAAGCTTGGGAAAGTAGGCTTTGGCCAACGCAAGGCCACGGATCACCCCAACCCGGCACGCCGATCGCTTCCAGTGGTCGATCCAAGCAGGGACCGTGGATCATGCATCGAGCATGTGGGATACACCGCCATAACCACCAGGTCACCTAATGGCTTTAAGGGTCCACTTGGTCCCCGCAGAAAATTGCCGGATAATGGCCTTCAAGGTCTTCAATTTCTCTATATCATCTTCATCATCAGCTTTTTCACCCGGACCTGCAGAATAAAAGGAAAAGTAAAGTGGTAAGGTCCGGGTCATAGATCATATCAAGTGAGAAACCCGAGTCTTAGTCAGGAAGTTAAGTTCTTTTAGCAAGTATGGAGCTGTAAGTATCGGCAACAGAGGTCGATAATTTCTTCAGTAAATTCTCAACATGGTGGAGCTTATTCTTGTACTTCTTGCAGTCCTTGGAAAGGTCCTTCACCTCGACCTCCAGCTCCTCTCGAAGTTTGGTCTCAACTCGGAGGAGTTCGTTGGTTTTTGCCAACATCTCCTCCGACCGGGTCACATAAGCCTAAAAAAATAGATAAGGAGATATTAGTCGGTTACAGCCTAATAACCGAGTATGGATGGATATATAGCCATGGAAGTACCGAGTAAACTATGTATAGCTCACCCGGAACTTGGGGACTAGATGAGTATGTAAGAAAATATCGGTGAAGATACCTGATGCTCAGCAGCTAGGGACTCGAGGATGTCTCTTTCATTGGTCTTCAGGGAGAAAAGTTCATCTAGCATCCCTTCAAATTCAAGGCCACTCAGATTTGGCCTAGAGGAGCTTGGGTTCTAGTTACTCGGTGGCGGAGTCCTTTCCTGCTTCAGCGAGTCGACTCTGGTTGCCTGAGTGTTGGGAGTAGGGGAACCCCTCTGTGTTCCCAGAAACTCGTCAGCGTCAGCCGACTGATGCGTTGGTAGGGGAAACTCGGCTTCTTGGTCAATCGGGTCTTCCAGCTTTTCTTCTTCTTCTTCACCACCAGCTGTGTCGTGGGTAATCACGGCGGACGTTACCAGGGGTAACTTATCTTGGGGTAATTCGACTCTGGCGTTTGGGAGAGGGTTTAGCTCAGGGGAAATCATGTTATCAATCGATCTGGCAGCTCTGGCAATCAAGTCGCCGAGTCTCCGATCTAGGTTTACAATATCAGCTCTCGTATTACAAGGATACTCGAATATCTGGTGAAGCTCTCTTTCTCTAACCCTAGGGGCCGGTTTATAGCTTACCCGGCCCCCTGGCTTCCTATCCAAGGCACACTCGGAATCCTAGCCAGTAACCGCATACAAACCCTAAGTTTCCTAATAATAACCCCAAAAGCCGGGTTACGAGGCCTACACCACTTCTTGGGCCTTCTAGAAACCCCTCTTCCTTGAGCCGAGTCTTGCGCGGTTCCCTTTGGGTCGGGTTACACCTTGGCATTAGCCTACCGGGTTATCATCCCTCCATCAGTAGTCCCCAGAATAGCTTGGGCTTCGTAGGACTAACCACGAAGCGCACGCTATTCCCTGCAAAAATAACAAACACACAAGTCCATAAAACTCCGGGTTAGAATGCTTTGATAATACCTAGGCCTAGCTCTGCAGGTGGTCCATATAGTAACCCGGCCTTTCTCGAGTCAAACATTGTTTTCCCGGGTCAACACTCCGAGGAAACACATAAGACCCGGCTCGCACCATTCGCTAATCAGTTCCGAACATCGCGCTTGCAATCTGTTTCAATCTCTTCCGGATATCGTGCAACGGTCACTTTAATGCTAATCCCGAAATATCCGGCCGAGTGATATTTTCCGAAAATTTTGGCCTTGCCGCCTAGACCTAGGGCGCTCCCACCCCGCACCTATAAATAGGTGTCCAGGGGGTAACCCTAGATTTAATCTCCATTTCCCCCTGCCTTTCCATCTCCACTTCCTCTCGGTGTCCTCACCTTCGAGCTCGAGATCACACCACCGCGCCGCCCACGAGCGCGTCTCTGGAATCAAACTGCCATCGTCCGTTCGTGCGCACGTCACCGGATTGAGCCGCCACCGTCCGTCCGCCACGCCCTCAAATAGCCCACCGGAGAACCCTAGGCCCGCCGCCGTCAAGCCATCCGCCGCCGCCGCTTTTCCACCTAGATCCCTCCGGTAAGCTCTTTCAACTCCTTGAATTTAACCTCCGATTTCTCGCTGGTAGATGGGATCTAGCTTTGCCTCCAGATGCTCTTTTTATTCCTCATTGATCGCGCACTCCATACCTTGCACTTCCATAAACAATGCTTGGTTTAGATTCAATATCACACCTCACGGCGCATCTCCATCACTTGTAGTCACAATTTTTCCCATAAATTTTTTCGCCTAGATCCAATCAGCCGAAATTTCTTGCTAGTACTCTTTACTAAGTCGGATAACGGTCATTTCCGGGTCGCAAGTTGTTTATACTCTACACTTTGTCTTCTTTTTAGAGTACGCTCATGTCACCCAAGGCCAGTGCGAAACTGAAGGGGAAATAACCGGCCGGCAAGGCGAAACCGAGTCAATCGATCTGCGCCAACTGGGCGAGATCGACCGTGACCAAGGCCAAGCTAGATGAACTCGCAGAGTCGGGTGTTGTTCCCGCCCGGGAGGATATCCACTGGAGGGTGCCTGGGGAGGAGACCCGGCCCTCTCCGGGTCTAGACAAGGTAGTAGTCTTCGTCGAACATGTGATCCGGGGTTTCCGCCCCCCGGGTCACCCTTTCTTCCGCGAGCTGCTAGACCACTACAAGCTCCGGGTGTTCGACGTAGGTCCCAATTCTATGCTCAATATCACTCATTTTATCGTCTTGTGCGAGTCATATCTATGCATCCCTCCAAATCTCGCCCTTTTTCTTGAGTTATTCCAATGCAAGCCGTGCCGAGAGAGCGGTGATGGGGCCCTCCTAGTCTGCGGAGGGGTCTCCATCCAGAGGAGGAAAAACTCCCTCATGCCGACTCTGGGTCTCAGTTCCCATATCAAGCACTAGCACAAAACGTATTTATACTGCCAGGATACCTCCTCAGCCGGCGAGAAGCAACTTCCGGGTTTTACCGAAAACCTCCTTAATCTATCCGGTAGTTTTAGCTCCTTTGCTACTGAGGCCGAGAGGCAATCTATCCAGCCCCTTCTGCACAAACTAGCCGTACTGTCGGCCCACGGTCTCCTAGGGATAAATCTAATTAAAACCTAAGCAACTTTCCGGATTCAACCCAACAGTGTCCGGCCAAAACTCATGTGCCACTATTCTGGGCACGTCACCGATTCTCTTCGCTATTCGATGAGAAATTACCCGGCCGCAGACGCAAACAAGATCATGAAAAACTTCTTGGCCGAGAAACTGGAGGTGATCCGGAACATAGCCAGCCTGGACCCCTACACGCGGGATAACTTGGCTCCAGCAGTAAGATCCGGCCATTACTCTTTATCCGAGTGACACTTTTCTGGTACGATCGCTAACTTTTATCACTGTATTTTTATCTCAGGAAGATAGCGCTTTCTGGAAGATTGATACCCCTCCTCCTTCCGAAAACTCGGAAGAGGAAGAGGAGCTGGTTGATACTGATGAGGGTAACATCCGAATCTCACTTATTCCTCCTTCTGTTAACTTGTTCCGACCAACTTTTTCCCTTTTTCCGACAATATGCCATGTTTACCAGGGCTAGAAGATAAGGAGGACACCCAGTCGGACGAGAGTGAAGCTGAGCCGGAAGTTGAGGTTGGGGTAAAGAGGAAGACCCGGGGCGTTGTGTTCAAGGTGCCTTACTCCTCTATGACCTCCAAACCATATTCGTACGCTAACATGTGCGAACTTAACCAACATTTGATCAATTCATCACGCTTGAAGGAACCCGCCCCAGTCAAACGTAGGGTAACCCGGAACTCCCCGGGTGATGATCCTCTTAACCCGGGCATCCCTTCGTCCCCCGCTCTCAAAGCCGGTATTCCCCAAACTCATTCTTCTCGCCTTCCTCAGAGATTTCCCTCTCCAAATCATCCACTGGCCGGACAAATCCGGGTCTCACTTTAACACTCTTTATCAGTTTCTTCCGGGTCTTGCAACGATCTCCCACCGGATTTCGTCGTGAACACCGGGTAAGTCACTTTTCTTGCTACTCAATAAACTAACTTTTTCCATACCTCTCGTTTACCATATACTGACCGCTTCTTTTTCCCTTTCCCAGAGCCAAGGTCACGAGCAGTGACCCAGAGGACATGGACGTGGACAACCCGGCTATGGGGGACCCGGAAGATACTGTGAAGGCCGCGGCTGGCGGCGAAGAAGAAGACTTTCTGGTAAACCCGACCGATCAGGAAGCCGAGTTTCCCCTGCCGACTCACACACCTGGGGATGAGGATGTTGAGGTCCTGGGGACACGGAGGGGTGATCCCAATCCTAACAACCAGGCGACCCGGGTAACCTCCCCCAAGCAGGAAAGAACTCCACCTCCGGGTACTCAGGGCCCCAGCTCCTCCAGGCCGAGACTCGATGATCTGAGCTTTGAAGAAATGCTAGGTAATCTCTTCACTTTGAAGACTGATAAAAAGGTCATTCTGGAAGCCATGGCTGCTAAGCATCAGGTAAATTGACCAACATTACTTGTATATTCACATAGTCCCCAAGTTCCGAGGGAACTATGCTTAGTTTACTTGGTACTTTATAACTCTATGATTTACCTTACCCGGATACATCTCTTGTCCGACTAACTTGTCCTTTATTTTTCTCACAGGCCTATGTGACCCATTCTGAGGAGGTATTGGCAAAGACCAATGAGCTCCTCGAGGTAGAGACCAAATTACGTGAGGATCTAGAGTCTGATGTGAAGAGCCTTGAGAAGGATGTGAAAAAGTACAAAAAAAGGTCCCACACTGCTGAGGGTGAGCTGAAGAAGATTTCGGCCCAGATTGCCGATACTTACTGCACTCTGCTTGGTACGGACTTCCGACTTTCTAATCATAACCCGGATTTCTCATTCCGTAACGTTTATCATCCGGACTTTAGTGCCTTAACTTTTGCTGTTACTGTGCAGGTCCGGGTGAAAAGGCCCTGGATGAAGATGATATTGAAAAGCTGAAAACCATGAAGGCCGTGATCCGGCAACTTACTGTCGGCACCAAGTGGATCTTCGAGGCTGTGAAGTGGCCGGGTAAGGGTTATTGCGGCTTGGACACTTTGCTTGACGCATGTTCTACCATCCCCGAGTGGATCGAGCACTGGAAGCGCTCATCGTGCCGAGTTGGGGTGACCCGTGGGCTTGCTCTGGCCAAGTCATATTTTCCTAGGCTTGAGCCGGCAAAGCTCGTGGGCGGGTTTCCCGAGTTCAACAACGATGGCTCCAAGTTTACTGGTAACAATTACAAGGCCATTCATACTGATGTGCGTCACTCGGCGAGCTTGATCGCCGACAGTCTGGACTTGAGCAAGATCACCCCCCCTTACGGCGCCAAACACAAGCCGATTCAATCTGATCTGCCCAAGCCCTTTGACATGCTGGAGCGGTGGAAGGCTGAAGCGGCGAAAAAGAAGGAGGAAGCTGCCAGGAAGAAAGCAGAGGCCGATACTGTGCCCTCCACCTCTACGCCAGCCGTCCCTCCTCCGGATCGCGCCGGTACTGCTGCTGACCCGGACGCAGGAGCTGGGACGACCACCGACGAGCAAGTCAAAGACCCGGCCACCAAGGACAATGTCGGTAACTCGGCCGAGGATGCCGAGTAAGGTTTCACCGTTTATCGCCTCAAACACTCATTCATCCAATGGGCATTTTGTAACGTGCGTGATACAATTATTCTTTTAATAGTGCACCTGTGCACTTTTCGATACAATTCCCTTGGTTTGTAATACCTTAAAACTTTAATAGCTTTTGTGGCCCTTCTGGCCTCGCGCATAGATATATTATTTCCTAGTCTTGAACTTTTTGTTGCTGATTTTCCGATTTTCGCTACTTTTCCTTTTGTGAGACTCAGTTTCCGGGTCTCAGGGATTTCGACAAGTGGACTTTATTTTTTAAGTCCCCAAGACTCGGTTTTTTGGGTTTTTAAGCTTAATAGCTGGACAATTTGTTGCTTTTCTTCAAATTCCCAAGTCCCCAAGGCCCGAATTTCCGAGTCTAGGGGTTTGTAGTTTTCAGAAAGGCAAAATTGTTTCAGCTTAGGCTCAAACATAGAGTTACTCACGTGGATTTGAGGTTATGCTTAATATTTGTGAGTTTCCGGCTGTTAACCTTGTACTCTGCATAACCTGTGGTTTGGATGACCCTTTTGATCCTCTTTGTTTTAAGCCGGCTTTCGCGTGGGTATTCAATGATGCTATAACTTTGTAAAAACAGGGTCAGGCAAGTCCCTTTGGGCATCATGACTGATTGTGATTACACGTTAGCAAAGCATGCCACATTGCTGCGAGTCACATCAAGCTTAAACAAGAGAAATCAAGAAAATTTGGCTCTATTGTCCGGTTATAAGGTTGTAACCGTACTTGTTACAAGTAATCAGTCCTTATAACCTTAATGGCATCGTGGCCGGGTCTTTGAGTTTGCAACTGTGCTATTCAAGCAATTAGCCCCCAAGACCTATATATGCAATCTTAAAAAATATAGAACTGGTATATTTTAAAACAAATAAGTAATACTTACCTATTAAAATAGAAAACAAAAAGTAAGGACAGAAAAAATCAAAACTTAACAGAAATAAATAAGAAAGAAGCAATATCATAGTTTAACCATCTCTTTATTGATATGAGAAAAGTTAAGTCAGCAGGCCGCCTCATTAAAAACCCTCTAGTCCCCTTAGGTACCCTGGATAGGAAAAGAGTGCGTCTGAAACTTGCTGCCTGTTACATCGTGTAATCCAACTTTGTAAACCTAGCCTATGCTAAGTGTAGTAGGGACGCAGCTGAGCCACGTTCCATGGTCTTTCCCTCTCTTGCATAGATGAAGTGGTGTGGGCTGTGTCATTGACGGTATCCGACTTTTCCCTTGCATCTACCAAGTAATACGATCCATTATGTAGATTCCGGCTTATGATAAATGGTCCCTCCCATTGTGGAGATAACTTGTGCTTTCCCTCCTTTGATTGTACCAGGCGCAATACCAGGTCCCCTTCCTGGAAGACCCGGGTTTTGACTCGCCGACTGTGGTACCTCCTCAAATCCTGCTGATATATGGCTGATCTCTCCAAGGCTTGCTCTCTGTGTTCTTCTAGCATATCCACGGCATCCTGCCGGGTCTTCTCGTTCTCCACCTCAACGTAAGCCGACGCTCGGGGCGAGTCGTGAATAATGTCACTCGGCAATACCGCCTCTGCACCATAAACCATAAAAAATGGGGTCATCTGAGTAGATCTGTTAGGTGTAGTATTAATTCCCCAAACTACTGATGGTAGCTCTTCAACCCACGCTCCAGCGGCTCTGATGCACGTGACTCGCAGCCGTGGTTTTAACCCACGAAGTAACTCCTGGTTTGCCCTCTCCACCTGTCCATTAGCATATGGATGGGCTACCGAGGCTATGTCAAGCCGGATACCATTGTTCCCGCAGAATTTCTCCATCTCACCTAAGGACATGTTGGTTCCATTGTCTGTTATTATGCTGTGAGGGTATCCAAACCTGTAGATGATCCTTTTCAGGAACTTGACTGCTGTGATTGCTTCGCAATTGGTAACTGGCATAACTTCAACCCACTTTGTAAATTTATCGATAGCTACCAAAAGATGAGTCTTTTTGCACGGTGACATGTGGAAGGGACCCACCATATCCATGCCCCAAACAGCAAATGGCCAGGTCAGTGGGATTGTTTGCAACTCCATAGCCGACACACGGATTTGGCGAGCGTACCTTTGACATCCATCGCATCTTGCCACCAAGCGCTCCGCGTCTGCTAAGGCTGCGAGCCAAAAGAAACCGTGTCGATATGCTTTGGCCACAAGGGATCTTGTGGAGGCATGATGCCCACAATCACCTTCATGGATCTCCTTCAAGATCTGCCGTCCTTCTTCTAGTGCTACACAGCGCAAAAAGACTCCTGCTGCACTCCTTTTATACAACTCTCCATTGATAATAGAATAGCCCTTTGCTCGTCTCAGAATTTGCCTTGCTAAAACTTCCTGTGGTGGTAACACGCCGCGTGATAAGTAGGCCAAAAACAGCTCTGTCCACTCGGGAATAGCACGTACTGTGGCCACGAGCTCCAAATCCGGATCTTGGTTAGCCACCTCTTCCTCAGACTCGGTTTTAACAGATGGCCGCCATAACTCGTCCAGGAAAACATTAGGGGGAACCGGCTCTCTGCGCGAGCCGAGTCTTGCGAGTGCATCTGCTGCCTCGTTCTTTCGCCTGTCAATATGCTCCACCTCATACCCGGAAAAGCACCCGGCAACCCTGTCCACCTCTCTGCGATATGCTGCTATTGTTGCATCTTTTCTGTCCCAAGTTCCTGAGACCTGCTGTACCACAAGGTCCGAATCTCCGTAGCACCGTATTCGCCTAATGTTCATCTCCTTTGCTATTCTCAACCCATGTAACAATGCCTCATACTCGGCCACATTGTGGGAGCAATCAAAGTGAATCTGCAACACGTAGCTCAATTTGTCTCCTTTGGGTGAGGTGAGTACCACCCCAGCTCCTGATCCCTCATACTGATTAGAACCGTCAAAGTGCATCACCCAAGACTCGGAACTTGGCATCGTTATGGGCATGCTTGTGTGAGTCCAATCATTGATAAAATCGGCTAAAGCTTGATATTTGATTGAAGACCTGGGCTCATAGCTGATGTGGTAATCTCCCATCTCGATGGCCCACTTGGCTATTCTACCTGTCGCATCTGAATTTCTGATAATATCTGCCATTGGTATAGAGCTAACCACTGTTATGGGGTGTTCCTGAAAATATGGTTTCAATTTCCGGCTGGCCATGAAGACCCCGAAAACTAGTTTTTGCCAATGTGGGTAACGTTGCTTTGCTTCTGATAGTACTTCACTCACATAGTAAACCGGCCTTTGGACCGGGTGATCTTTTCCATCATCTTTGCGCTCGACAACAACCACGGCGCTAACCGCCCGGGGCCCGGCCGCAACTTATAACAACATGGGCTCTTTAGGACCTGGTGCCGCCAGGATTGGTGCCTCAGATAATTGCTTTTTCAGTGCTTCGAGCGCCTCGTCCGCCTCTTGGTCCCAAACAAATTAGTCGGTTTTCCTCAAGAGCCTGTACAAAGGTATTGCCTTCTCTCCAAGCCTGGATATAAACCGGCTTAACGCTGCTACACACCCTGTAAGCTTTTGAACATGCTTCAGGCCTTCCGGCTTTTTTAGATTCTAGATAGCTTTGTTCTTATCCGGGTTTGCCTCAATTCCTCTCTCAGAAATAATGAAACCGAGTAACTTTCCTGCTGGCACTCCAAACACACACTTTGTGGAGTTAAGCTTCATCTGATACATTCTCAAATTCTTGAACGTTTCCTTTAGATCCTCAATGAATGTCTCTGCCTTCCTGGTTTTAATCACTACGTCATCGACATAAGCGTGGACGTTGCGTCCAATCTGATCCTCGAAACATTTTTGGATGCACCTTTGGTATGTTGCGCCAGCGTTCTTTAGCCCAAAAGTCATGGTTGTGTAACAGAAAGCTCCAAAGGGGGTTATGAACGATGTTTTCTCCCAATCCTCCTTTTTGAGCTTGATCTGGTGATACCCGGAATAAGCATCCAGGAAACACAATAGGTCACTTCCAGCCACTGCGTTTATAATCTGATCTATGCTTGGAAGGGCAAACGGATCTTTTGGGCAATGCTTGTTGAGACTCGTGTAATCTATGCACATCCTCCACTCGTTGTTTTTCTTCATTACCAGAACCGGATTTGCCAACCAGTCCGGGTGAAAAACTTCCATGATAAAGCCGGCCGCAAGGAGCCGAGCTATCTCCGCCCCTATAGCCTTTCTTCTTTCCTCGTTCATTTTTCTCAGGCCCTGCTTCACAGGCCGGGACATGGGGTCAACATGCAAACTGTGCTCAGCTAACTCGGTTGGGATACCCGGCATATCACTGGGCGTCCAAGCGAAAACATCCTGATTACCACGAATAAACTCGATAAGTGCTTCTTCCTGCTTGCTATCCAAGTTAGACCCTATAGCAAATTGCTTGGAGGGATCGCCCTCGACGAAAGCCACCATCTTTGTGTCATGTGCTGCTTTGAATTTTGCTCTCTCATCTTCCGTATTCGGTCTTTTCAACGCTGTTCTGTCATCCGGGTCTACCTGAGACCGGTAATACTTGAGTTCTTCCTTTCTGCATGCCTGTTCTGCCATCGCCGCATCTCCCTCATCACACTCGGCTGCTATAACCCGGTTGTCGTGTATAGTAATGGTTCGCTTGGGACCCGGGATTTTTAGCTGTAGGTACACATAACACGGCGTGGCCATGAACTTGGCATAAGCCGGCCTTCCGAACAGCGCGTGATAAGGACTGCGCAATTTTACCACCTCGAACGTGAGCCACTCCACTCGGATATTGTCCTTCGATTCTCCAAAAGCAACTTCTAGAGTAATTTTTCCTTCAGAGCATGCTGAATGACCCGGCACAATCCCATGAAAAACTGTAGAACTTTTCTGCAACTGAGACTCCTTGAGCCCCATGCGTAGGAAATTCTCCCAATATAGGATATTGATGCTACTTCCACCGTCCATCAGAACCTTTTTCAGCTCGTAACCATTAACATGTGGTGCAACTACCAATGCCAGCACACCCGGATGTTCTATTGTTTCCGGGTGATCCCTCCTGCTCCATGTGACCTCTTGGTCTGACCATCTCAAGTATCTCGGAACAGCCAAAGAAACCGAGTTTACTGCCTTTTTGAGTATCTTTCTATCTTTATTGGAAATCCCCGTGGTATGAACATGATACTGCCCCAGCTGCCTTGGGTTGGCTTGGAAACCTCCAGCGCCTCCTTGGTTGTTACCCGGATTACCACCTCCTTGGTTGCCAGCCGGGGGTGGGCCATTGCCCGGGTTTCCACCCGGACCCGGTCCTGCTCCCCGGCCTGCACCTCGCATTGCTTTCTGTATTTCTTCGTTCTTCCATCTCTGTAAATCTACGCACTGCTCCAGTGAA
The DNA here is from genome assembly GCA_028641055.1 of Alopecurus myosuroides. NCBI lineage: Eukaryota > Viridiplantae > Streptophyta > Magnoliopsida > Poales > Poaceae > Alopecurus > Alopecurus myosuroides. The sequence continues at coordinate 93,307,227 of CM054057.1, forward strand.
TAATTAGTCGGCCTACCGTTCCTGCTATGACGCGGACAAAGCATCCTGAAGGCCTCTATATGGTTAGCCGGCCTTGGTGGTCCTTGGTAATTTCCTCCATTGAAGTTTCCTCCGTTGAAATTTCCTTCAGCTCTGGGTCTCGCAAACCCGGCTTCTGTACTGGCGACAAACTCGGAGTTTCCTTCATATGGGCGCTTATGCTGGTTGTTTCCGTTGTTTCCTCCGTTGTTACCCGGCGAGACTCCATTGCCGGGTCTTCCACTATTACCCGCGTTGGCTTTTGCTTTCTTATCATCGACATCCTCTTCTGTAGTATCTGTGGCGGCGTGCTTGTTGCACGCGTCCATCAACTCACCCATTGTGACCTCTGAAGCGTGACGGCTAGACTTCATGCGTGTCAATTTTTGCACCAAGGGTGTGTATTTGCATGTTTTTGCCATAGCTTGTAACGCATCCTTTGGCTGGATATCAGTGGACGAGTGGAGAATTTCCATAACCCAGCGCACCCAACTGCGTGCCGACTCTCTTTTCTTCTGAACACATCGCTCTAGATCATCAATCGTAAACAACTTCCTGCATGTTCCATGAAAGTGCTTGATAAAGGCAGTTTTCAACTCGCCCCATGAATTGACGGATTTTTCGGGTAGATTATTGAACCATAACTTGGATGCTCCTTCCGACATCATCAGGTACATGAATTTGGCTTGAAGATTCTCAGATGCGTTGCGGATCGACATGGCCATCCCATAGCTGCTCAACCAGGTTTCTGGATCCATGGTCGGCTCATAATTAACCACCTTACCCGGCTCCTTGAACTTATCCGGGTAGGGCTCAGCCCGGATGGTATCCGACAAACATTTAGACCCGGCAAGGTTTGTTGGTACTGGCATCGCTTGGGAAACGTGTGACGTCGCGGCGGGTACGGCGGGGGGTGCAACCGCTACCGGTCCTAGTACCACAGACCCGACCGCTGCTTGCCTGGCTCGGGAACTGTCCACAATGGCTTGTGCCGCTGATACCGCAAGCGTTGCCGGCCTACGGGGAGGAGGCGGCATTTGCTGCTGCTCTGCCCTCCGCCGTGCCGAACTCGACTGGATATTGCCGGTGTTTGCGTTCTGCCGGCTCACATATGGCGTCCCGTGCATCCCACTCCTGTTTTCCGGGTAATTGGCCTGCTGAACTATTGCTGTGCGCAGCAAATCTATTGCCCGCCGGGTCTCCGCTGCGTGGGGTGACTCTCCTACGGGGATGCGATCAAGTGCCAATGTCGCTGCATACACGTTATGCATGGGGTTATTGAAGTGACCTGGTGGAGTATGAAATCGTGGCGGTGGTGGTGGCGCTGCATTGCTAGTTACGATTCCTGTCTGCAACGTGGGTAACCCGGCTTGTACGTTTGCCGGCTGTCCTCCCAAGGTTGCAGGCTGATGTCCGGTTTCCTGATTCACAGCCGGAATTGGTTGATCCTGAGGTGTGATGAACAGTGTGGCCGGGTGTATAGTTCCACCTGCGGCCGGTAATCTCGACTGGCATCTCTGATTGTGCATCCTGGTCGACTGAACTTGGAGCCGGTTCTCCATCTCCTCCAGCTCGCGCTGTCGTGCGTCTATCCCTTGTTTTTCAGCTTCCACATCTCTTCTTTCCTGATCCAATGCGCGGCGGGCCACATCCAGATCCGCGGCGCGTGCTGCCGCGTTTTCTGGGGTTATCACCGTTGCTAATACAGTAGGATCCAAGATCAAGTTATTATTGAACAGAGCCGGATTTCGTGGATTTGAGGGTCCCGCTCCTGGCGTTCTGTTCGCCATAAACCCAAACATGTTTCTCCGCAGCTCGCTCTCGGCAGTACGACTGGTAACTGAAGCCGATTCTCCGTCGACCCGGGCTACAACCGGGTTTCCATCAACCGGATTTTGCTGTTGGGCCAGCGCTCGCGCCACTCCGACCGCGGCCGTAGTCACGTCCCCTTGATTGAGATTGATTGCAGGGGCCGTGTAGACCACGACCTGGCGCGCGATACCTGGCGAAGATTCTTATTCTTCCTCATCACAACTATGCTCCTCGTACCGGTCCTCCAGCAAGTGCAGGATAGACTCGGTATCATATTCTCTCATGACCCGGCCACGCGGGGTCCATACCGGCTCCTCCGGCTGTTCCCTCTTCGTGGTGGGCTCTTCTGTCGGGTCTGCCGTTCCGACCGATTCTTCTCCGTCCGACTGAATGCATGTCGCTTCCCCTGACACAGAATCATACTCAATATCGTCAGGAATTGAACCGGACGTACGTACCATGCCGACGAAGACGTTGACCCGGCCGATTGTGACGACAGATCCGGCTTCTAGATGATCCGACTCTTGTCGCCAACCAAAGTCATCTACCATCTTCTCTCCTTCGGGGTTGGAGTAGATCTCGCCGATGACGAGGTTCTTCATGCTTTCCCGAACTTCTCCCGTGATGTAAACACTTTTGGACGTAGGCCCCATGGTGGGCGCCAACTGTCTTGGGATAATCACGGCAGACGTTACCAGGGGTAACTTATCTTGGGGTAATTCGACTCTGGCGTTTGGGAGAGGGTTTAGCTCAGGGGAAATCATGTTATCAATCGATCTGGCAGCTCTGGCAATCAAGTCGCCGAGTCTCCAATCTAGGTTTACAATATCAGCTCTCGTATTACAAGGATACTCGAATATCTGGTGAAGCTCTCTTTCTCTAACCCTAGGGGCCGGTTTATATCTTACGTGGCCCCCTGGCTTCCTATCCAAGGCACACTCGGAATCCTACCCAGTAACCGCATACAAACCCTAAGTTTCCTAATAATAACCCGAAAAGCCGGGTTACGAGGCCTACACCACTTCTTGGGCCTTCTAGAAACCCCTCTTCCTTGAGCCGAGCCTTGCGCGGTTCCCTTTGGGCCGGGTTACACCTTGGCATTAGCCTACCGGGTTATCATCCCTCCATCAAGCTACGGGCTCCATAACGTTCTCCGGGTTTTCCATAGCCGGGTTATCAATGTGCATATCCTCCGGATCACTAAGTGTGACCTTGGCTCTGAGAAAGAAAAGGAAAAAGTTAGTGAGTAATAAGACGGAAGACAAGGAAAATAAAGATATATTGGTCAATAAGGGTAGCGAGTTACCCGGTATTCACGACGAAGTCGGTTGGGAGATCGTTGCTGGATCCGGAAGATGCTGATAAAGAATCAGAAAGTGAGACCCGGAGTTGCCCGGCTAAGGGATGATTTGGAGATGGAAATTTTCGAGGTGTATGGGATTTATAAGTTGGGGGAGTACCGGCTCGGCGAGCGGGTGACATAGGGCTACTCGGATGAAGGGGATCGTCACCCGGAGATGTCCGGGTTGCCAGTCGTTTGGCCGGAGTTTATTCCTTCAGAGATGATGAACTGGTTAGATGCTTGTTAAGTTCGCACATATTGGCGTAGGAGTATGGCTTGGAGGTCAAGGAAGAATAGGGCACCTTGAAAACAACTTTCCTGGTCTTCCTTTTGGCCCCGACCTCAACTTCCGGCTCAGCCTCGCTTTCTTCCGACTGAGTGTCGTCCTCGTCCTCTAGCTCTGGTGAACAAGGAGCATTGTCGGAAGAGGGAAAATTTTGGTCTAACAAGTTACCAAAGTAAGATAAAAAGAAGACCCGGATTTACCTTCATCGCTGTCAGCCGGCTCCTCGTCTTCCTCCGAGTTTTCGGAAGGAGGAGGGATGACAATCTTCGAGAATGCGTCAGTTTCCTGAGTACAAAACACAGAGACAAAAGTTAGTATGTGTGCGTAAGGAATATCAGTCGGAGAAAGTAGCGTTAGTCGGTTCTTACTAGAGGAGCCGGGTTAGAGCGAGTAAAGGGGCTAAGCCCGGATATGCTCTTGATGATGTTAAGCTTTTCTCCCAAGAAGTTCTTCATGGTTTTATTTATGTCTGTGGCTGGATAGTTTTTCTCCGAGTATCAGAGAGAGTCGGTGACGTGCCCGGAGTAGTCGCACATGAGCTTGGGCCGGATGCTGTTTGGCTGGATCCGGCAGCTAACGCAAGTTTTTATCAGGTTAAGCCCAATGAAACCTTGGGCCGAAAGTACAGCAAGCTTGTGGAGAAGAGGCTGGATAGATTGCCTATCAGCCTCAGATGCAAAGGAGTTTAGGTTATCGGAGAAACCCGGCAAACGCTTTTCGCTAGGTAAAGATGTGTCCCGGCAATAGAAGAAGGTTTTCTGCTAGTGCTTCACAGGAGAGTGAAGGCTGAGAGTCGGCATCAGAGAGTTTTTACGTCTCTGGATCGAGACCACCCCACAAACTAAGAGGGGCCCGTTCGTGCTCTCCCGGCAGGGTTTGCATTGGAATAACACTAAGAATAAAGCTAAGTTTGGAGGAATGCATAGGTAAGCCTCACAGAGTACTATGAAATGGCAAATATTTAACATGGAGTTTGGGCCGATATCGAATACCCGGAGCTTGTAAGGATCTAGGAGATCCCGGAAGAAAGGGTGACCCGGGGGCGGAAACCCCGGATCACGTGCTCGACGAAGACAACTACTTCATCCGGGCTTGGTGAAGGCCGGGTCTCCTCACCCGGCGTCCTCCACTGGATATCCGGCTGAGCAGGTAAAATGCCAGACTCGGCCAGCTCATCTAGCTTGGCCTTGGTGACAGTCGATTTCGCCCAATTGGCGGAAATCGACTGATCCGGCTTTTGCTTTTCGGCCGGGTTTTTTCGCTTCGACTTGGCGCTAGCCTTAGGATCCATGGATTGTAGATCTAGATAGAGGTAAAATGCGGGTGAATAAATGTTGAGAAAGTTGAAGAACGCAACTATTTGGTGCAACAGGAAAAGGAGAAATAAAACAACTAAGTGTTTGCGATAGACATGGAAAATAGATCTAGCTAAAGATCACATGGTGGAAAAATATGAGATGGGAAATTGCAAGGATATGCCTAGCTAATGGAGAAATAGCGGATGATTATAGAGTGAGATTCAAATCCAAAGGTACTAGCACGAGATTGAGGAAAGAAGAAAATGGGAATCTAGATCTAGTGGATAAAAGGAACTTACCGGAACGATTCGTTGGAGGAGATGCGCGGCGGCGGCGGCCCGGGATGACGGCGAGCATGGCAGCGGTGATTCGCTGGCGGCGGCGGCTTGCTTCGAGGGCTCCGGCGGCAAGGATGGAAGTGCGGTGGCGGGCGTTGACGGCGGCGACCGGCGGCGACCCGGCGAATGCTGGCGCAGTTTTGGCGCGCGTGGGCTAGGTTTGAGCTCGTGGGCACGGAGATGGAATGAGAGGAGGAAGGAGAAGGTGGAAATGGTGATTGGATCTAGGGTTGACCCCTGGGGGCCTATTTATAGGTGCGGGGGAAAAGGGCCTAGGTTTTGGGCGGCAAAGTGAGAAATTGTCGGAAGAGAATGATCCGGCCCGGATATTTGGGAAAGGTATCAAATTATCCGTTGCGAGATATCCGGATAAAGATTGAGATGGATTTTGGGCGTATTATTCGGATTAGCTGATAGCGATACGAATGCCGGTTTTTGTCACGTTTCTTCGAAGTGTTGCCCGGGAAATGATGCCCTGACTCTGGAAAAATCGGGTTATTATATGGACCGCCCAAACAGCAGGCCTAGCTATAATCAAAGCACTCTAACCCGGTAAATCATGAATTTGAATGTTTATTGTTTTGCAGGTAATAGCATGCGCTACGTGGTTGACCTGAGAAGCCCAAGCTATTCTGGGGACTACTGATGGGGGGATGGTAACCCGGTAGGCTCATACCTAGGTGAAACCCGGCCCAAAGGGAATCGCACAAGACCCGGCCCAGGGAGAAGAAGTTTCTGGAAGGCCCAAGGGAGAACATAGGACTTGTATTCCGTATCCTGGGGGTCACGATTAGGAAACTTAGGGTTGTGTGCGGTTTCCGGGTAGGATTCCGGGTATGTCTTGTATAGGAAGCCAGAGAGGCGGGTAAGATATAAACCGGCTCCTGGGACAAAGAGGGGGCACAAGAGTTTTAGCCAATAGTCGAGTATCCTTGTAATACGAGAGCTAATAGTTGTAACCCTAGATCGGAGACTCGACGACATTGGAGTCCGAGCTACCAGATCGCCTGAAAACATGATTTTCCCTGAGCTAAACCCTCTCCCAAACACCAGAGTCGATTTGCCCCAAAGTAAGTTACCCCAGGTAACGTCTGCCATGATTATCCCACGACAACAGTCCGACACGGCCCCACTAGTCAGAGCTAACGGAAGACACAACAACGTCAGGTGTGAGCATTCGTGAGAGTTTCACCTAAGGAGATGGGGAAAAGTGAGTAAAACTTTCAACCGTGGGGAAAAGTCAGCAGAACTAAGGAATCAGGGGCATAGGAGTAATAATCCCTATGTTGTATGATAACTTATTCAATGGCGGCTGGAAGATCCATGCCATCCAACAATCCGTCCTTCTGGTCTGGGAAGAACTTTATTACAAATTTCCTCCCAGAAGCTTGCATACCTTTGACAAATTCCCAGAAGAGGCGGATGCGCTCGATTCGGGTAGTGGGATCGTTTTCAGCTACAAAAAAAAGAGACATGCGTAAGAGAAGAAGAGACAAACAATCAGAATTAAGCAAAAAAAAGTGGTAAATGCATACAAAATCTTACCAGGAGCACCAAATGTACCAAGCATATGCTTATCGAATTCAGATATTTCCTCCAAACGAGCCTGAAGGGTGTCCTAGAGGTCACAGATGGTAAGGGCATCATGTTCACTCTGAGTCTTGAGACGATACTCAGCAGCTGCCAAGGACTTCAGGATTTCCTCCAGCTCCTTCTGGATCTTCATATTTTCCTTATGAAGACGAAGGATCTCCTCTCGGATTTGGGGAGCATTCCCAACATCAGACACAACTTGCTTCGCCTCACCAATGACGGCTAAGAAGAAGGCGAACAAATAAGAAAAACATGGAAGAAAATCGAAACCCAGAAGAATGCAAAAGAAAAAAACGGGGTAGGCTGAGTTTTATGACTTATCATCATTATACTTCAATTCTTTGCAAAGATGGAAGATTTCCAACTCTTTCTCTTTAGTAATGTGAACTAACTCATGCACCTCCTTATTCTTTACATAAAGTCGCTCGAAAACTTCACTTTTTGTTTGCTCAACAAATTTGTGTCAAAAGACGATAAGACATAAGAGAGTGTAATGGAAAGACTATACTCAAAAGTATTAGCAAAGAGAAAGGTATTCCTCAAATATGAATACTTGGGGGCTACAGACATACCTTGCTTATCTTTTGCATGCCTGCAAGTGTTTGGAGGAAATATTTGTTGTAGTCTTGGAATTAGGTTTGAAGCAGCTCAAATCCGTCATCCATGACCCGACGAGGGAAAACGTGTACTTATTCTGGAATACAACGCCTCATGGTGGCCATCTACTCGAACAAGAAGAAGGAGGAACTCCGACAAAGTATGGCTTCGTCAAAGTATTCCTCTTTCACCTTGAATTTTCCTTCAAAAGAAGGAACATGTTCATTTGGAATGAATGAAGGCTCTTCCCTTAAAGGAAGATCCACCCTTTCCAACACATCTCCTGGAGATAGATCAGGATGGCTGGATCGAAATTGCTGGCTTGGGAGAGGAAATTCTTCATCCTTCAAAGGGATAGAAGAATCTTCGGCAATATTGGTGGCGGGGGTGTTAGGAGCAAGAGCCGGCGAACGGTTGGGTTCGCAATGGTAGAGCACCTTCTTCCTTCTCTTTGTCTTCAAGGAGGCGGGAGAAAGGCTAGAAAAGTATACATCGACTAAGTTAGAGCTCAAGGGATTCTTTCTTGAAAGAAAGAAATGAGAGAGGAAATTTTGGCCTTACCTAGAAGTGGCCATAAGAACGCCATCTAAGTCGATGACGTCCTTTGAAGATGCCGTCTTCTTGCGTTTTTTTCTTCCTTCTGCAACTGCTGCCTTGTGGGCTTTCTTCGCGATCATTTCCTCCTTAGATACTAGTTGTTCCTCAGAGAGATCTTCAAACTGCAAAAAAGAGAAAATAATGCATTAGAATACAAAGTTCAGTATATTGCAAGGATACTGCTGCGAATGTTTAAAAGCTCACCTTCAAGGGAGGATTGGTCAGGGTAAACATGTACATCACCATCTCATACTGCGTACGGTTCGAGAATAAGTGGTTAACCCGACGGGGCAGGATGTGTGCTTCTATATTTTCCGTCATCCCACAAAGAGAATCCGTTGGGCCAGTGTAGGAGTACAAAAGTTGGCTCGGATGATAGGACAGAGGCTCGATCTGGCTTAACGACCAGCAGAGGATGGTATCTGTTTCAGTAAGATCCGGAACGAACACCGTCAATTTGATGATCCGACGCTAGATTTTCAGAAGATCAGTCGGAAGCTCTTTGACGACATCTTGAGCCCAGCTATCTCTATGTGTGGCTGCGATGTTCTGGAAAGGCGGAATTCCATGTGACTTTCATGGAAAAGGAATGTTGGAACAACATAAATATGAGCCCGTCTAATGTTTGACGGACTAATTTGTTCAGATTTTGGAAAACCATTCCTATCTACCTCTCGCAGATTGAATGTAATTGTACCACAGAAGGAAGGTACTCTGCCTCTGGTGTTAGGTTTTATGTAAAAACAATACTGTAAGAAATCTAGCCTAGGTTCTTTCCCTACATATCCTTCAAAGAGGGCTTGAAAGCCGGAAAGATAAAGGATACTATTTGGAGTAAGATTATTGGTTGAACCCCGTAGTGGTCTAAAACTTTGAGGAAATAGGCGGAAGGCTCAAACCTAGGATGACATGCGAGGCAAGCATCCCTCTTTCGTCTGCGAGGGCATTCGGGTTTTCATCGGCTTCAGTGCTGCACCAACCGTCTTTGCGGAGAAATCCGTCTCTCCAGGAATTCCAAGAAGCTGGAAAGGATGGCACAACCAGTCCAATATCTGGCTCTTCCCTCCACTTTTTCCAAGATGATGGCGGACGGATCTCCCTCGAGCGTGCTGCCAACAGAAAGATCGTCGATGTCTGCGGCCTCAACGACCGCGGAGGAGGAAGGGTCCACCTGGAATGATAGGGAAGAAACTACCGCAATGGCGCTACAGTTCGCCACTACAGAGGAGCGTGGCATTGTCGGAGTTGGGGCCGAAGAGGGGAGAGTTGATGTAGGGGAATTGCCCTTGGCCGCTTCCGCCGCCACAACTGCTGCATCAGTGGACGCCATCACTGTCTCTACGGCCGTGGACATCCCAGTGATTGTGCTTTGCTACGCTATCGCAAGCACAGCCGCGTCCTCTGCTTGTGAAGCGGAGGCGTGGATGCCGATGTTTCCTCCGGTAGCCATTGGCCGGAAGCGTTGAAGCGTTCGAGCTTGCACCGCCAATTGTTGGTTGCCGGAGGCGAGGTGTGGGGGTTCTTGCGGAGGAAGATGATGAGGATTTGTGCGCTAAGGGGTGTTTTTTTATCTCTTTCGAATGGACAAAGCTCGCGTCCTCTGCCGGTGAAGCGGAGGCGTGGATGCCGGTGTTTCCTCCGGTAGCCATTGGCCGGAAGCATTGAACCTTTGAGCTTGCACCGCCAATTGCTGGTTGCAAGAGGCGAGGTGTGGGGGTTCTCGCAGATGAAGAAGATGAGGATTTATGCGCTAAGGGGTGTTTTTTTTATCTCTTTTAAATGGACAAAGCTCGGGAAGAAGAAGGAGAGGAGAAGACACCAAGGTAGGAGACTACTTATATCCATACGAGAATTTCTATTAAAATCTAAATTAGCCGTTGGATGCATGCCGCGTGTCCAAGCGATAATTACGGTTCTACTGTAAAACGGAAAAATGTACTCTGTCTCCTCAGTTCCCCTAAGAAAATCCACAATGATGAAGATTTTCTGATTCGGTCTATTCAAAGTGACCATGACGTCATCAAGAATCATTCGCTTATGTCATCATTTGACTCAACGTTGAGGTTCCTTCTCCGTGAAGATTGCGAAGATTATGTAGGGTTTTGGGAAAGATGGATTTGACATACCATTGCTTAAAATTAAAATTCAATAGAAAGAGCCGAGTTTTCTTCGTTTGGTGGAAAATGAAATGACGGAAATGAAAGTCTTGATTCTTCCTCGGGTCTACTGTCAGAGATATGCCGAACTAGGCTATCATCTGACATTGGCCAAAAGCCGGCCTACCAGGGTGGCCCACTGGTGGTGAAGCGGGAGGCTTCCCCGAACGGACCAAAAGGCCGACGTGCAAAATGCCAAATTCTAGGAGACCCGTTTGGTGGCATAATTGAAGGGAGTATGCCCGACAGGCAATATTAAAGTGGTTATTATCTTATTCCTTGTTTATGATGAATGTTTATTTCTCATGCTAGAATTGTATTAACCGGAAACGTTGATACATGTGTGTGTAATAAACAAAGAATGGTTCCTAGTAAAGCCTCTTTTTTAACTAGCTCGTTGATTACTAGATGATCGAGGTTTCCTGATCTTGAACATTGGATGTTGTTAATAATGGGGTCATGTCATTAGAAGAATGATGTGATGAACATAGACCCAAATTGAATATATCAATGCTATCAAGTCATTAAGTTACATTGTTATATCACACATACGAAGTAACTCTAATCCTTAGACCATGAGATCAAGTCAATCACTAACACCGAAAGAGTGCTTTGATGTCATCAAACGTCACACCATAACAGGGTGACTATAAAGGTGTCGTTCGGTATTCGGAAAGTATTAGTTAAGGCTCATGGATGAAGAGTGGGATTTGTCCATCCAAATGACGGTATCTCTGGGCCCTCTCGGTGATATCACATCAACACCGCTTGCAAGCATGTGACTAGGTCACAAGGATGTCATATCACATAACGAGTAAAAGAGTACTTGTTAGTAATGAGATTGAACTAGGTATGGTTGATACCAATGATCGGATCTCGGACAAGTAAAATATGGCGAGATAAAGGGAATTGGTTACGACGTTTATGGTTCACACGATCACTAGATTCATCGTTGAATGTGTAGGAGTCATTACGAATCTCCAGGTCCCGCTGTTGACTATTGATTGGAGAGGTGTCTCAATCATATCTACATTATTCACGAACCGTAGGATGACACACTTAAGGTTCTATGACTCGATTGAATGGATACGTAATATTGGAGAAAAGTTTGGACAACACCGAAATTGTTTCGGGGAATATTGAAATAGTCACCAGAATAGTTTCGGGGAATATTGAAATAGTTCAAGGTGGTATATGTTAATGTTTGATTAACAAATAGTTCAAGGGGGTAAGTGTTAATGTTTATTAATAGGATTAACAAATATTAAAATAAAGAAATAAAATTGTTTTATTTATTTACTAAAGAAAACCATTGGAATTTTGAGTGGGAATCACATGATGAGGGGAGAGGTGGAGGCACCAAAATTTCGTGGCTGCCTCCCCCTCCTATATAAAGAGGGGTTGGACCTCTCTCCCCACACACAACTTGGTTTCATCTCCATCTCCATCCCCCCGCTGATCCACCTCATGTTCATGCGCTTGGTGAAGCCCTGCTGGATCGAGGGAACAAAGGTCGTCATCGAGCTGTACGTGTGACCGAGTGCGGAAGCGCTGCCGGATTGCAGCGCTCATCTTTGCAATCTTGAGATCGATGTGAGTACGACTACATCACCAATGATATTTTATCTCGTAACGCTTTGTGTCTTTGAGGGTATGTTTCCTAAGACTCTTTGTCCCTTTACACTTCATCTCCCAGATTAGATCTTGGCCATTGGGGTTTAGCTCGCGTAGGAATTTTTTGTTTTCTATGCAACCTACCCTTCAGTGGTATCAGAGTCAGGTTTATGCGTAGATGATTTGTACGGGTTGAACACATAGGTGTATGTGGGTGTTGATGATCATGTTATTGCCTCCTTGAGTATTTTATGATCTTAGCGGCATAGTAGGATGAAGCTGGCCTAGACAAACTTTACGTGTACTTTGTACGCGAGACCTGTCTCACTTGTGGCTGAGAGGGTGTCCGTTTCTCCTACTATAGTTAAGATCTAATCTACGAAGGGTTGTTAAAAATATGTTTATCAACATTGTGGTTGATGTTCGTAGGTATGAACGGTTCTATCCTCGAAAGCCCTAAGCCCCGTAAAACATGCAAAAATAAATTAGAGACGGCTAACTAGTTTTTGCATGGCATGTGATGTTGTACGGTCAATGTTACAAATTTTATTATAATATGATCTCTTTTATAAATTATTGGTATACCGACATGAGCCATATGGTTGTCTTATTATTTATGGACAGCGTGATGTATATCATATCCATGTGATATTTTGTAATGGACAATCAAGATGGAGGTTCCATGGACCTTGGTGCCACGCCGGTGGAATGATGGAGATCATACCATGATGCACAAGATGGAGATCAAGTGCAAAAAGGACCATATCATATCGCATTATTCATGCATGTGATGTTAATCTGTTTATGCATCTTATGTTGCTTAGATCGCGACGGTAGCATTGTAAGATGATCCATCACACTTAATATCAAGATAATAATGTGTTCTTCCTTAGTATGCACTGTCACATCCTCATATGAGAACAAGGTTGTAAGGAGGAAAAACACAAAATTTAGGACCAATAAAAACTTTTTAGTTGATCATGTTGTTTTTTTGATATTGTAACTCCTTATGTAAACGTTTTCTATGAGAAATAAAGAGTGGAGTGTTGTTATCTTGATTCCTTGTCATCATTTTCATCTTCTTAATCTTGTTTATGGATCCCCAAAGAAGAGAAACCAAAATCTCTTTTGGATGTTCTAAGGAAAAACATGATTTTCCTTTTCTGTTTTTGTCTATCACTCACACTTTTGAGCATCATTTCTACATATGAAACTCATCTCAATTTTGTGTTTTCTTTGGATGTCATCCATTCTTATGGTATGGACTTGCTCACACTATCCAAAGAAATATTTTTGAACAAGTGAAAACCCTGTTTTCTTGAGTGTTTTTCTCCCTAGTTGAAAAACAGGAAAAAGAAAAACAGTGAAAACAGAAAAACCTAACCTGTTTCAGTCTTGTTTTCGGCAACCTATACATTTTATAAATTTAAATAAAAATGTGTTTATGAAACTAGACAATGTAGTCTTCAAATCCATACTCCCTTTTCCATTTGAAAATTGTTTGCTGTGCCAAAAACTTCCACACTTTTCTTATTTCCTGTCTCTAAGTCATTATGTGAATTTTCTGTAACTGAACTCTAAACTTTCAGTCAGAGCACCCGATTCTAAAATGGCTCGAAATCAAGTTTGTGATCATCAAAATGGTGTGCACTTGTGCCAAACCACTTGCCCTTGCTCTCCTCTATCGAAACCAGCCGTGGTTTTCACTCGAAAGACCACAGGGAGGGAGAGCAGCTCCAGGCCAAGGATGGTTGCCGAGGGCCCGGCCTGTCATCAGAAGAACATGGCACACCTGTGCCATAGATCCCTCATCCACGGCTTTGAGCCAGTGATTGCATGAACTCGACGCCATCGTGCTCGCCGTGCCTCTCCACGTGTTGCCCGCGGCCTGAAGAACGCACACGCGCTGGCATCGCCATTGTCGTGCTGTCGAGCGCCCGCGCACACACACCCCCGTGATCTCTCTGTATAAAGCCTCCCCGTCCCTCTTGCCTCGCCACACAACTCATCACTCACACCGCACCCACTCCATTGCAATGCCTCAGCCATTGCTCTCTTTGTGAGAGCGAGGAGAGCACGCTCTCGCGTTCTATCCGTGGAGAAAGAACCAGACGCGCCTGCACTCGTCTCTCTCTCTCACCTTGATCCATTTCCACTCCAGATCAATCCCCTTTCCAAGGCATGCATGCCTGACACCTTGTCATGTGCTTATGCATGCAGGATCACCGCCGTTGAGCTCGACGCTGCAGGTAACGTCTCGGTGCGCGCGGGAGCTGCGGTTGGATTCTGTTGCTACTTCTGCTTCCACACGCCTCCATCGACCTTGCGCCATCCTCTCTTCACCAATTGTCGACTCCTATCGATCCCTAGGTGAGCCCCTGGCCGTATGCGTGTGCACGTGCTCGCCGGCGGCGCGATTTGGTCGCGAGGAAGAAGAACGAGCGTGCGCCGTTTGATTTTCGATCTGTGGTCCCCTTTGAACCTGCTCGGATCAAATCTGTTCCCTTGGATCTTGATCGCACGGCCGCTTACCGGTTCGTTTGCGCGTGCAAGCGAGCTGGGCCGGCCCAGCGCAGCGCGCTTCACCGCGTGAAGGCCAACGGCCCGTTGAGCCCGCGCTGGCGATTTTATTTCCTTTTCTGTTAATCTAAAAAATGCCTCATCACTTTAATCAAAAATAAAATTCTTAAACACCAGATATGGCCACCCCCTATTTATCTAGGGTACATGCATTTTTCTTAACCACATGCAAGTGACAGATCTGTATTTGCACCCCTAGATCATCCTAGAAAAATTCCTAAACACAACCTATCTGAAAGAGTAAACATGAGATAACTTTTGATTTAGGGATCCTATGGAAGTGGGTTTAGCTCTCTAGATAGATCTTGTTGATACCTAACTATAGCAGTTGGCCTCACATGCACTTGAGTTTCCTATCAAAAATGACATGCAGAATGGTAAATGACAAGAGAGCCACTAAATGATTTTTATGATTTTTTCTAAAATAATTTTTGAGATGAATCCTTTTGGATGTGCTTATGTATGTATTGATGTATCATATCCTAGCTTGTTGTGCTGTTTTCATCTGTAGAATAATTTTCGCATGTATTGCAAGATCTGGTAGTATTCTACCATTTCTAGATGTGATGGATTTGATGATTGTTAAGTATGGAGATGCCTTGTGTGAGCGTACTAGAATGTGTGTAGGAGTTGTTTTCACTGCCATATGATTGTTATCTTGTAGATCTACCATGTTAGTATAAATCTTGTTCATGAAAATATCATGGTTTGTCATGCATGTTAAGATCTATGCTTGTTTTCTAGTTTCTATGTGTACTAGATTTGTTGGCCATGATTACTTTCATGCCATGATTGATTCCATGCTTTGTATGGTATGATATACCTCTATTATGTACATGTTTAGCTACTGGTTGCATGCCCTTTTCATGTATACAAGTGTGTTATGACTTGCATGTTCTTAGAAATGCATGTTTTACTCTCATATGCTTGTATAGATGTTTCCTAGATTGTTTTCATTATGTTTCACTAATTTTGGTGGATGACCAGAGAGTCATTACACTCCTTATGGCCTTGTATGAGAGTGGTACACCCACTGGCTCATGCCATATGTTTGATGCAGGACTTGTATGAAACTATACCATGCTATGCATGTTATTTATGCATGTTTGAGTGTTGTAGCATGCTTTAGTGCTATTATTTTTTGGTGTTTCTTTTGAGTGAATGCTTGTTGTATGTGTGCTGTATATTAGCTTGTGATTTCCTTTGTCTTGTGCTGATTGAGTGTTTTTTCTTTACTTTTTACGATATTAGATAACGAAGAAGATGTTAATCCTGATGTGTTTTTTTTTTAACTCTTGTTTATTTCAAGAGTGTGATCAAGACCAGAGCCAAGGCAAGCCACTCTAAATTCTTGATTTTGTTTTACTTATCATTATCTATCATGCATGTTTTACCTCTAAAGTTTTTACTTAAGTTGTTTTTATACTATTCTCTTAAGTGGAAACTACCGCTATCTCTCTTATCGTATGGTTGTAGCCACTACATAATCTTGGTGTTACCAAGCCCTTTAGGACCTTGGAGCCATCACTTAATTTAATTAAGTCCCTTAGTGTACATTTTAACTTGGTGTTTATTGGAAAACAAATGTCTTTGGAAAAACCCCGAGGAAAGGTGGGACCTTGTCCGAGGGAGGTTTGTGAAGGAAGGAGTGTTTTCAACTTGTTTTCCCACAATGACACATAACCTAGTCTTCGCTGGACAACCAAGCCGTACTGCCACGTTACCTCAATATGGGAACGGGGTCTAGCTAAAAGCTTGTCGGCATTAGTCCGTGTCTACCTCAATGTGCTATAGGGGTTAGAGTCCCCTGAACCGAATTGTTGCCAGGAGAGAGTAACGGGACATTCAGAGTGCGGGATTTAGATCGCCACCGGTTGCAACAATTTGTTCTCCTGTCATGGCGGTGTGTTGTCAGGGGAAACCGGATCGATATGGCTGACTCACTCGGTGCCTGGGAGAACAAACCCAGTTGAAGAGGTTGCCATTTACTAATGCTTGGATAGTGGATAGTTAGGACCAGTTATCTGATGTCTGCATACTGTCTTGGACAGTCTGTGGTTGTTCACGGCGGATGTACTGGATCTTGTGGAATGTGTACACCTCCGCAGAGTAAAACTATTCATAATAGCCGCATCCTCGGATATGGACAGTTGAATGGCCATGTAGCTAGCATTGTGTCAATGTTTTCAACAGGTTTTGGAAAATGTTTGTGATGTTGTACCTGGGAGGTACTGGAAAGGGAATGATCGTACCTTTGAGGTACTGGAGACATGTTGTTCTTGGAGTTGTGTTTTCCAAAGAGTTCTTTCAAAATAAAAACTTTTCTTTATTGATAATGCTTTGTCAAAACCTTGTGGATATGCGATATCTACAAGAGAAACATTCTATCTTTTGAAGTATCTTCTTCAATAAAAATAAATAAAATTTGTTCAACCATGAAGGGTCTTCTACTTGTCATGGATAGACTAGCCTTTAACCAAATAGCCTTCCTACCACCATTGTGGCATACTTGCATTTGTTGAGCTTTCATTTAGGGTGTCTTGCGAGTACATTCAAATGTACTCATATGGTTTCGTCCCTGGCTATATCTTGGTCAGACTGTGAGGAGCTGCCTCAGAAGGATACCTTTGAAGAGGAGTACTATGACGATCCCACTTACTAGGCACGTCTCCCGGTCAGCAGCCTGTGGTGCTAAGGTGTTGACATGGGTTCCACTCGTTGTGTTTGCTTCCACTGAATAAAGTAGTTGTAATGTGTGTTTGTCACTGTCCTGCGCGGCAGTTGTCTCAGACTTGGTCGACAGACCATTTGTGTAAGACTACGTTATTCGTGTAATGGATGTGAACTATGTTGTACCTTCTCTAAATATGTTGCTCGTGACTGTCGATCTGGGATCATGAGTGTATGCATATTGGCGATCTCGGACATCTAGTCTGGTATCCCCACATGCACCGTTAAGAAAGTTCATCGTTTCGAGACACCACGTGATGATCGGGTGTGACCGACTCAACGTTCACATACAACGGGTGCTAACAAACCTAGCATGTACAGACATGGCCTCGAAACCCACACAATACCACGGTTCTACTTGGCGAGCCTAGCATGTACAGGCATGGCCTTGGAACACGTAACCAAAAGGTAAAGCATGAGTCATATTTATGATATGATGAACATGTTGATGTTTGCCTTGGCAGCTACATCATCTCACGTGATGATCGGTTTTGGTGTAGTGAATTTGGTTTGTGTAATTACTAAAACGACTAGAGGGATGTTGTTTTTGAGTGGGAGTTCATGTAGTAATTTTCAATTAACTTGAACTTATTTTATGATAAACAACCAATCAAAGTGAATTTTTACAAATTGTAGTATTCATTGTCATCCACAAACCACCTTACACTTAGATTGTTAATTCAGATATAACTGTTATGATCTGGTAAAACCATTTAAAAATGGTACTGTATTAGTGAAATTTAAAATTGAGTCCTATTGTAGATTTTCGGTATAACTTACCTAACTCCATATGATTAATGATTGATTGATCTATAGAGTAAATTATTCCTACTTAGAATCCAGTGTCATGCTTTCTTCCATAATACTTTATCTTCAAAAGAATGTTTTGTTGATCAAGGTGATTTAGGAACTGAAAAGAATTGTTTTCAGAAACAATCAAGTGAAAGATATATTGATATCTAGATCTTATTTGTGGCAACATGACTGAGTATAATTTAGCATGACAATGTGCTTATATTATTTGAATATATGCAATGATTGAAGACGCTAGGCGTTTGAATCTTCCAAAAAGTTGGGTGCTAATATTATCCTCTAAATTCCTTCCTTCGAGCTATAGTAGCTTCATCACAAAATTGCTATGATGGGATGGATTAAAAGTATGGGTAAATCGTTTACCTTGTTTGGAGAATGCTAAGAGTGGAATCTGAAAGAATGCTATTAATATGGTGATATTAGTAGAACAATCAAACTCAAAGTATGACTCAATGGGTGATAGTATATGACTAATATGCCAAGGAAAATGTGCTAGTACGACTAGCATTGTTTGATTTTGAATGATTATTCTGTAAAGAAAAGGGAATATTATAAATAGAATTACAAAAAGATATATGGCAGAAAAGAAGATAACTGGAAAATTCCAGCTCAGGAGTATATGCTTGATATACAAGTTATAGATGTATTACTAGTTAAGAAAGTATTTTTTTGGGTATTTTGATACCACATTGGTTGGTATGAGTTGTCATACAAAGCAACACAATCCAAGAAATACAAGAGCCTAAAGGGAACTAGTAGTAGATGTGGGATCGATCATGACAAGAACTGAAATAAAGTGTTATTATGTTCATTGTCGTATCGAACCAAATATTCAAGATTTATTTTAAGAACTTAATAAGTTGTTATTTTGTTCCGATATTTTGTGAGAACAAATAAGATTGTTCAAACTATGAACATATTCCATAATTGATGGATGAGTTAATATAAATCATGTTGTTAAAGTAAACATCTATAAGACTAAATGCTAAACGTTGCAACACATAAAAGAGTTTCACTTAAATTGTGACACCACCATTTTAGTTCATATCGGAAAAGATAACATGAAGAAACTCCATGTTAATGGACTTTCGGAGTCATTTTATTTTGAATAAATTAATGCTTGTGAGACCTCTTCCAAAAGATGACTAAAATTTCGTTCATAGGCCAAACTAGAATGGACGACTAATTTAGTGGACATTATACATATTGATTAATATAGTCCATTATGTGTAATCGTGTGTGGTGGATTAATTTTTCTTTATCAAATTTCGTCGATGATTTAAGTAGATATATGAGTATATCTATTTAAAGAGAACGGAGTTTGACATTTTTGAATTGGTTCAAAATATTGTTAGTATGAAGTAAAAAATCATTGTAACAAGATAATAAAGTATTTATGATGGGATCATAAAGGATAAAGTTTGAGATACAAGTTTAGCAAAACATCTGAGGAGTTGCAGAATTGTTCTACAACTTATACTTCTCGAATACCCCACATTAGTTTGGAGTATTCAAGAGACAAAATCAAACCTTGTTGGACATGGTAAGATTAATAAAATTGCCATTATAATTTTGTAGTTTATACATTAGAGACAACCGCTTTTATACTGAAAAGAGCACCAACATGATCCGTTGAAATTGACACCATATAAGTTATGGTTTGGGTAGTGACCCAAGTTTTCTTTTTCTTATGTTTTGGTATGCATAGCATGTGTAAAATGTTTACAACCAAAATAGGATACATATATGTTTATAAGGTTATCCCAACGAATCCATTGGGTATTTCTCCTATCACCAAACTATTGTTTGTCAGAAAGGGTTGATTTCTCGAGAAAGTAGTTCTTGCGAAACAAGTGAGTGGGAGGACAGTAGAAACTCGACGAGATTAGAGAATCTTTGTTATCATGTCAAGAGTAGCGCAACACTAGAAGTTGTTCCAGGGTTTCCTATTTTGACTAAATAGAAGACACTACATATGTTGTAGATACTTCGAATGAGTTTGCGAACAAAATCACAAAAGTCCTAAAACTTTGTACTTAGACCAACTTGTGGTTTGAGAATGAAGTGCTGTTTTGACAACAAAGGACTTGGACCTTATAAAGGAAGCAAATGATGGGCCCTGACTTCGTAAAATTGTCTATGAGTCATTATATCCGCGATAGTATCCCTATATGAATATCAAGTATGTGACTTGGTAGTCCTTTTCGATAGGCATGATGCCTAACGATAGCAAATGGGTCTATATAGCAACAAAGACATGGATTTTTACATTCTTTGAAAGTTGTGCTTGTCGAAAAGATGTTTTCGATGAAGTTCAAAGAGTTGACTACTGCAAGATTTTGATCTTCCGTAGTGATGCTTTAGTCTTTGCGGATAGTTCTAGGAAAAGTTACATATTATGATATGGAAGTTGAATAACAAAAACCAACTTTCCTCTCAAGGAAGTTTGATCGAGGATGTGTACTTGACACAATGTGCGAGTTTTGTAAAATTCAAAAGGTTGCTGGAAAGGTATGTACACTTCAATGGTTGAAGTGAGCATAACGAAGTTGGAATCTTTACCTTAATGAAGCTATCAAAAGAGTTTGATTCCATCATGAACAATAAAGATGCTTGTAGAGTTACAAGAAATTAAGTGGGAGCACTATGACATATTTGTGATGCTTTATGTAGATGACATATGATTGATTAGAAAATATGTATTTTAAATTAACACGGTTAATATTTTCATACTAATGAAAGGCTTAGGAGATATTGGGCATCGATATCTATATGAGATGGCTTGAAGCGCCTGATATGGTTGTGCCAAATTACATAGTTGAAATATTGAAGTAAGTCAATATCGAAATGAAAATAAGGAGTTCTTGCCACATGGTAAAGAATTGAGCAAGATTAAAGTGTTTTAACACATGATGAGCATAATTGAAATTAAGATTTCTAAGTCATGTGTTTCATGCTATGTACACAACCAGATAAGTCATATGCTATCGAATGTTGTAGCAGGATAATTCATATGATGATTAGACAACAGTGGAAGAGATCCTTGTGCTATTTTAGAAATTCTAAGGATAGTCTTGTAATCTATTCAAATAATTTTATCTCAATTAAAATATGTGATGAAGGGTAGCACAATAGGCTGAAAGAAAGTTCCATGCTGGACTTGAAAAAGTTTCGAAAATTAAAGTATTGTGTAGGATACTACAACAAAGGCTAAGTATATCGTTGTGTTGACAACTAATAATAGGGGTATTTTGTGTCAAGGAGTTCTTTATTGAAATTGGTGAGTTTCCAAGAATACTGACACTATGAAGCTACATTTTAACAATGTTAGTAACATTAGTTTAAGCTGAGGAATTAAGGTCTCACCGGTTAACCAAATATATACAAAGCCATCTCATTAGAGAATGAGTGATGCGTGTAGACGCAAAGAACATGCAAATACAATAGGACCTGAACATGTATGATCTTTTGATGCTGTTTACCACATGCGAAGCATGTTAATAACACTGAAACACCATATGTGTTAAGTGCTTACATACTAGATTATTGACTCTAGTGCAACTGGGAGACTAAAGAGAATATGCCTAAGAGGCAATAATAAAGTAGTTATTATCTTATTCCTTGTTTATGAGGAATATTTATTTATCATCCTAGAATTGTATTAACCAGAAATGTTGATACATGTGTGTTTAATAAACAAACAATGGTTCCTAGTAAAGCCTCTCTTTTAACTAGCTCGTTTATTAATAGATGATCCTGATCATGAACATTGGATGTTGTTAATAACAGGGTCTTGTCATTAGAAGAATGATGTGATGAACATAAACCCAAAGTGAATATAGCAATGCGGTCAAGTCATTAAGTTACATTGTTATATCACACATACGAAGTAACTTTAATCCTTAGACCATGAGATCATGTCAATCACTAACACCGAAAGAGTGCTTTGATGTCATCAAGCATCACACCGTAACATGGTGACTATAAAGGTGTCGTTGGGTATTCGGAAAGTATTAGTTAAGGCTCACTGATCAAGAGTGGAGTTTGTCCATCCAAATGACGGAGAGATATACTCTGGGCCCTCTCGGTGATATCACATCGACACCGCTTGCAAGCACATGACTAGGTCACAAAACGAGTAAAAGAGTACTTGTCAGTAACGAGATTGAACTAGGTATGGTTGGTACCAATGATCGGATCTCGGACAAGTAAAATATCGCGAGACAAAGGGAATTGGTTACGACGTTTATGGTTCACATGATCACTAGATTCATCGTTGAATGTGTAGGAGTTATTACGGATCTCCAGGTCCCGCTGTTGACTATGTATCAGAGAGGTGTCTCGATCATGTCTACATTATTCATGAACCATAGGGTGACACACTTAAGGTTCGATGACGCGATTGAGTGGATACAAAATATCGGAGAAAAGTTTGGACAACACCGAAATTGTTTCGGGGAATATTGGAATAGTCACCGGAATAGTTTCGGGGAATATTGAAATAGTTCAAGGTGGTTATGTTAATGTTTGATTAACAAATAGTTCAAGGGGGTAAGTGTTAATGTTTGTTAATAGGATTAACAAATATTAAATAAAGAAATAAATTTATTTATTTATTTATTAAAGAAAACCCTTGGAATTTTGAGTGGGAATTTTTGTGAGAATGAGTGGGTTGAGTGGAGACTCCACCCACATGATGAGGGGAGAGGTGGAGGCACCAAAATTTTGTGGCTGCCTCCCCCTCCTATATAAAGAGGGGTGGGACTCTCTCTCCATACACAACTTGGTGTCATCTCCATCTCCATCCTCCCGTTGATCCACCTCATGTTCATGCGCTTGGCGAAGCCCTGAACGAATTTTTCTCCACCACACCACGCCGTCGTACTACTGGTTTCCGAGGGATCCTCTACTTCCGCTGCCCCGCTGGATCGAGGGAACGGAGGTCGTCATCGAGCTGTACGTGTGACCGAGTACGGAAGCGCTGCCAGATTGCAGCGCTCATCTTCGCGATCTTGAGATCGATGTGAGTACGACTACATCACCAACGAGATTTGATCTCGTAATGCTTTGTGTCTTCGAGGAAATGTTTCCTAAGACTCTTTCTCCCCGTTACACTTCATCTCCAAGATTAGATCTTGGCCCTTCGGGTTTATCTTGCGTAGGAATTTTTTTTTATGCAACGTACCCTTCAAAAATTCACCGTCTGGCTTGGAGAAAAAGACAGATTCCTTGGCTTCCAAGATTAGAGATAGAGTTCTAGTCTAAATAGGTCCCCTTTCTGTAAGCCTAGTCCGACCCTCTATATAAAGCCGGACGGGAGCCGCCCTAGAGGAAAGCATGAGACACATCCATACTAACATGTACTTTGTATATTTTAGATTTTAGCCCTGATTTAGTGAGATTGCAGGAGTAGGGCACCGTCATTGCCGCGACGTACCGAACCTGGGTAAACCAAGTTTTTCACCACTAAGAACTTCCCTATGTTCTACCCCCACCTTCTACCTCCGGCTTATGGCACCCCCTCCTATGAACCTTAGTACGAACAGTCGACAGAAGGGAAAACCCGAACAAATGGAAAAGCAAAGGAGCATAAAGCAAGGAACCTATCGTCTACTCCAAGGAGGAATGGGACAAGATTAAAGGAGAAGGCTGTTTGCACCATGGTAACTTTGGAAAGCCAAATTGGACAAGAAGATGAGAGGCAACGCTGAAGCCGAGAACAAATGATCGAATCCTAAAAGATAGTTCAACAAACAAAAGCCCAGAGCTAAAGGCGACGAAAGAGAGTCAGACACGGACGAGCGAATCTAGAAACAATATCAAAAGGGCTGAACCAAAGGTCCCAAGGGTGGATGCAGAATGCAATCTTACGTTTGTGGCAACTCCCTCGGCTAAAAATGTGAAACAAGCATGGAGAGAAATACTCATCATTTATTTGCCTCTAGGGCATATCTCCAACAGTGAACCTGCTCCCCTGGACGCCTCCTCCCTTTGGGCCTCCCCTCCGACTACCCTTTGGACGGTCTCTTCGTACTAGGGGAGGCGGGGGGAGGGAATGTCATCCGTGAATTTTCAGAACTTCTCGCGGTGAAACAAAAAGATAGCAGAAAGCAAGAATTGCAATTGGGCATCTTGTTAGTAGGTTAGTCCGATTTTTTTTTTCTTAAAATGATATAAAACAATAGTAAAAAAAATAAGGCAATGGGATAAAACAAACATGGAATAATCAAAAAAATTAGATATGTTTTCGATGTATCAGGCTCGACATTCTCATTATGTTTGAGATGGATGGGGTTATTCACGTCTTCTTATTTGATGTGTTTCTCCCCTTATGATGCTAGGGCTGAGTGAATAATAGAAAAGGTGTGGTACTCACTATTTATATTTCACTGTTTGTTCAGTCTTCAATCTCCATTTCTTCATTTTCCCCCTTTTGTGATTAGAGTTATCCGCATTTCTGCTCTAAAGAAGAGCGAGATCATGTTTTAGTTGTCCTTTTTTACATTTCTTTATTTTATTTCACTATATATGGTACATAAATGAAGTCTAGAGGTTTATCTAGAACTGTTTTTTGTGTGTGCTAAAGCCCAGAATTAGAATGTCTTTGTCACATGCCCCAGTAATCTCAGTGCAAGTTTTGATTTCTAGGGGTAGAGAGAAACGAGGGTCTCCATGCAAAACGTCACAGAATGAGTTTACTGAATTGAAAAAAGACCTGAAGAAAAATACCAGATTTTTTTTTCTTTTACCATTGGTGTTTTTTTTTTCTTTCAAACTGATCATACTGGGAGAGTCTCGAAAACATGACAGAATGATTTGCTGAATGCAAAAAACGCTTCTGATGGCAAATTGGAATTTCAGCTAGATGATGATTAGAGAGTCCCCAACTAAAATTATTCATGAATCGCCTAGGTTTTTTCAAATGAGTGATGTCTTGCCGATGAACCTTTTCTGCGCCCTCCGCGGCAAACAAACAGAGAAACACGTACTCAGATCATGAGAGTTGGAAAGGGAAAAAAAAACCCAGAGATTCAATCATATGCATGCATGATCCTAGTAACTGAAAACAAATACTGGATCGTGGACTAGGCACTGCATTGCATGCATGGACTAGGCACCTCGCCGCCGTGCCCGTACTTTTTCTCGTGGATGGTAACAGACTTACTATTCGGCCGGATGGACGGACGATCGCCAGTGAATCAAACGGAGATAGATATCGTAACGGTTACTACATGCCAATACGAGGATCTGACGGGCGCCTATGGTCAAGACGCGTAACGAATACCCAGTAAAAGCGGACGGCTAAGAATGGCCGGGCTGGTAAAAATCCCCGTTCGGAATGGATAAGAACGGTAGCTAGCTACTTCCTTCCCCATCGGATAAACATCTTCCGCGCCTATATAAACCCGATCGGCGTCTCCGTCTGGATCGCCCAGAATCACAACCATTCTCTCCTCCATTCCCCCAGTTGGTTTCTTCCTCCCAAAGCTCGCAAGATGGTTTCCGCCGACGCCGCCCGCAACATCGTCGGCATCGTCGGCAATGTCATCTCCTTCGGCCTCTTCCTCTCCCCCGCGTAAGTCCGGCCGCTTGAGATACATATGGAAGGTGGTTTCGTAACTACTACGAGTAGCTAACTACGGTTTGCATCGATCTTACGTACGTGCAGGCCGACGGTGTGGAAGATCGTGAAAAGGAAGGATGTGGAGGAGTTCCTGCCCGACCCCTACCTGGCCACGCTGCTCAACTGCATGCTCTGGGTCTTCTACGGGCTCCCCATCGTCCACCCCAACAGCATCCTCGTCGTCACCATCAACGGGGTCGGCCTTGTCGTCGAGGGCATCTACCTCATCATCTTCTTCATCTACTCGCCCAACAAGAAGCGCGTAAGCCCCAAGATCGACCCTACTTTAATTTTGGGCCGGGTCGGTACGTGTGCTGGTTTCAGTTTGATTAACCCATGGCCGTGCGTGCAGCTGAGGATGCTCGGTGTGCTCGCTATTGAGGCCGTGTTCATGGTGATCGTGATCCTCTGCGTCATGCTGGCTGCCCACACCCACGAGAAGCGCTCCATGATTGTCGGCATCCTCTGCATCATCTTCGGCACCTGCATGTACGCCTCCCCCCTCACCATCATGGTACGTATACACTTCTCTTTGATCCATGCTTCATTTCCTCCAGCTTTCTGTTCAATTTCTTCTTCTGGCAATCTGGCGGCGGCGCTGTAATTTACTACTATTTGTTTCCAACTCTGTTGGTTTTCTCTTAATTAATTGCCGCACCTGCCTAATTAATCTCATCTAGGATTTGGCCGAACGTTTCGGATCAGAAGGCATGAGTAGTACGTAGTTATTCTGTTCTTGTGCTCACGTGTCTGTGAGTGGCCAGATGCCATTTGTGTGTATGTATATGTTGGATCGGAATTAATATGAACTGCATGTTTCTAACGCATTCCACCCCTACATGCACTACAAATGGATCTGTACGTAGTAGCTGCATTCCTTCCGTGTAGCCAACTAAACTTTCTGTTGGCCACGCGAAACTCTCGTGTTTTATTTTCTGTTGGGTGACGTACGGATATGGATCCGGAAGAAGCGGTCATGAATCCTAACTAAAACCTCTGTGATCCAGCTCATGGCAAACGTATGTGGTGGCTTCTGTTTGTGATCCTTGCGTTTCTGCCAAGTAATTTATATGCTGAAACTGATGAAAAAAATACACTGTATCCATGTACCGGCCATGTACCTCTGTGTGTCGCAGGTTTAGAGTTCGCTGCTAATTAACCACGAATATATGCATGTATATGCTTGCAGGGCAAGGTGATCAAGACCAAGAGTGTGGAGTACATGCCCTTCCTGCTGTCGCTAGTCAACTTCATCAACGGCAGCTGCTGGACTGCCTACGCGCTCATCAAGTTCGACCTGTACATCACGGTCAGCACAGCGAGCATGCATCGCCCCTTCCCAACTCAGCTGCTTTCCTGCATCGATCTAATTATTAACTGCCTTTTAACTAATCATCCCGTACGTGCGTGCATGCAGATCCCCAATGGCCTCGGCGCCTTGTTCGGCCTCGCCCAGCTCATCCTCTACGGCTGCTACTTCCGGTCGACCCCCAAGAAGGACCAGAAGCAGGTCGAGCTCCCCACCGTCGGCGGCAACGTCTCCGTCACCGTCGAGAGATAACAAGCTTGGCTTGTGGCAAATGCGGAAGCAGCAAGTGATGTGATCCAGCCAGGATTTTATTAGCTATCGAGAGATTTTGAGTAGTAGTTCATTAATTTCCGGATGATTCATAAGTGTCCTTTGTCTGTAATTGTCAATGTGATGCAGAACTGCCAACGGAAAAAAAGATTAGTTCATTGTTTAGACGTGATAACCGGAAACAAACTGCGATGCTTTTTTTTTTTGAAACACAGTACAAACGCAAGCGCTCATATACACACGCATACACTCACCCATATGAATGCACACACGCACACCCTACCCCTATGAGCACCTCCGAGAGACCGAGCCGGCTGGTTTTGAGATTGACGAAGTCACCACAGGCGCCTCACTGTCGACGGGAACGTCGCCTCCCACTGAAAGAATATTCCGCCTAAATGCGACACACAGATGTCAAACCTAGGGTATGAGCTCTGGTGGGCTGGGGGTACAACCACCCTCCTAACCATCCAACCATGCTTGCAAAGCTAGTTATCGTCCTAGAGTGCCCAGATTCTTAAATGGAAGTGTTCATCTTATCAAACTTGATCAGTTTACGAACACAAAATTAGATATATCTAGAGCAAGAATGTTTGGTATGTTTTGACAGCACATACAAATTAACCATACAGCGATTTCTACATACCACTCACAGCCATGTTATGAAGACGCATCGATTCACCAAGAAAGCCCCAAACAAAGAGGATATGTCATGAAGCAAGAGAATATCATAGTGGAATTAATCTAAGAAAGAGGACATACTAAATTTATAATATATTCATGCTTAAACAAATCTGTGTGTTTTCCTCACCATGATTCCTCGCTGCTTTAGAAATTCACATGTGCTCTCTTCGTGAATTCATTTACTTATTTCCTGCTAGGAGAGCAAGATAGGTGTATTACTACTCTTATACATTATACTACTCAAGATGCAGGCGGACGTCCGCCACACATTCCAGTTCCCTCCGCCAGATATCCAATTTGTCATCCTCTAATACAAATACTAACTAAATCGTTTTCTAATATGAAAAAAAAGGTGGAGTGGACTACTGTCCGCCAAGTCCAGCGGACTGCCCACTTGCATCCCTATATACACATCCATTTATAGATTTTCGATGGTGAAGAACACTTAGGAACATGCCTTGAAGCAATGATGGTGGCAACAAAGAGGCACGAAAATATACATTTAGATGCAGGAAAAAGTATCATTTAGATTGTCCCGGAGTAGATCAGACGAATCATGTTGTAAACTCCATCCACTGGCGTCTCATGGCAACATTTCTAACTGCCTTCTCCAGCAGCATAACCGTTATCTTGATATACTTCGCGATTCCTTGTACAATTGCATATACCTGGCAATGTCACCAATAGTATGGCATTGGTTCTACTATACTCTAAAATAGACCACACATTTTCTGGAGCACGTAAACCAGTTAAACTAATCCGAAAAATAAGTAATATTTACATATTTGTAGAATATAAGAAAAGAAAATTCAGCAACGGAACTGTATAGAAGATATTTTTTTGAATAGAAGTGCCATTGTCCCAATGGTTTTGACGAGAAAAGGAAACTTACAGCTGGAGAGTACTATTCGACCATCAATCATTTATTTGTATCAAACCCACACTAAAGGAAACTTACAGCTGAATGCTGAAATTTTGAACACACTACGAATCATAATAGCTCTTCTAGGGTTAACGTGTGGCAAGGTTAATATCCAACCCATGAAGACAAGGGCTAGGGCGGCACCTGTTTCCTTTCCATGGGCGGAATGCACATGCAGATAAGACAAGGGCTAGGGCCCACCCGCATGCAGCATATATTCCCTCCTCTACGAGTCTACAGTGTTTGTTTCCTTTGTTTTCTGTCCGGTTTATTTCTTGCCTTTAACTGTGTAATTCTTTGACGAATGATGATTACCATAATAGTAAATTACCTAAATAGCAAGTTGCCATATATGGAAATATTACTGTCGAAATATTAACCTTGGAACAGGTAAGCTAGCCTTGCCCACTACGAAGTATGTGAAGAAAATGCCACTCAGCCCCATGGAGGTGTTTCGCAAATCGCAACTAGTTCTTGTCATGGTGGATGAGACATTTCCACACTTTTTGCTCAAATAAACTTATATAGCCTAACTGATTACTCGGGGCGTTTTGTCATTGTTGTGGATCCTTCGCTTTCATTACATCAATATGGAATTGTGGATTACCTCTAGAGATAGCAATAAAGATTTTTCAGCTATTTGTAATTCGCGATTTAATCAAGAAACACGCTACTTCTAATGTTAGGATTGCTAAAAGGAACCCATTGTATGGGCGGCGCTCCGGCATGGATGGCGGCGGTGCGGAGGCGCTGCCCCTTGGCAGCGATGGTGGTGCGCTGGAACTCGTCGGCGCCATTTGGGCCCAGATCTGGGGCCCTTGGGCCCGATCTGGGTTTGATTGGGCTGGCTAGGGTTTCCACGGGCCACCTTCTGCTGGACTAAGAAGAAACTAGGGTAGGGGGAGGAAGCTACGGCAGTGCGTCTGTTGCAGCACGGCGGCGGGAGCTTCACGGGCCCGCCCTGGGCCTGGCCGGACTTGAGGGTCTGGTGTGCTCTTGCTGCTGCGTCCGGTCTGCTACTGCCTTTGGCGGTGGAGGTCGATCCCTCCCACGCGGCTGTTGTCCCGATATCCCCGATCTTTGGTGGTTTCTTCTCGGTCCGGACGACCTCGCAAAGTTGTCTTAGTTTGACGGCGATGGTGACCTCGCGATTGTGGTGGCGCATGTTGGCGGGCGGCGAGTTCGGAGGAGCCGTTGAAGTACTTAGGGGAATCGGATGTTGGGGATCGGGAGAAATCCCTGCTGGCTTTGTCGGCATCGGCGCGGCGACGCCTGCGGGCGCCGCTGACCTTCATGAAGGGCGTTGGGTATACCCCTACCCCATTCCCCGCAGCGTACCGGGAGAAATCCTAGGAGTACTCCCGGAAGCAGCGGCGGTGTCGTCGCAGTCCTTCTTGAAGGTGTTGCTTGCTACGAGACTTTTCAGTGGCTTAGGACGGTGGTGGGAATTCTCCGTCGGGCGCAGCAGTTGTAGGCCTTCCTCGTTTTCGTTGAGCTAGCGTTGCTGGCATTTTCTTCTTTTCTCTTTCTCTTGTTGTTTCTTTTGGGGTGGATTGTGCTGTTTGCCCCAACATTGGTCTTACAACTCATGGGTGTGCTTTCTATATTAATATAGCAGGGTGCAAGCCTATTTCGTAAAAAAAAATACTATGCAACATCACATCCACTTCGTTATTATAGACCTTGAGAATAGAACGGCAGAAAAACAAATGTTTTCCTTCTTGTTGTGACATCTGATAGAAGTTTAAGGAAACCATGAAATTTAACTCACAAATTAAAAAAAAGTTGATATGCATTATTAGTTCTTAGGAACAAACTAAATTTCTCCTCACTATACGGATGCTGAGGCGAACCTAAAAAGAAAAAAGGGCTCCCGTGTCGCTGTGCCTGGGCGACCTGGGGCCGACTCTCCCGCCGCTGCACCTCGAGGGCAACTCGGCTGCTCTCCCATGCCGCCGCTGCCGCTGGCAGGCGCCGCGGTGGCGACAGGCCTCCCTGCTGCCAAAAGTGTTGGCGAGGAGGGAGGTCGCGCGGCCAGGTGGGCCTGCTCTTGCCGGCGTGGGGCGAGGACGTCGGGTCGGCAGTCCCGGGGATGGCGTGGAGGCGCGGCGTGGGTGTGCTGGTTGGGCCGCCGTTGCCGTCGGTTTTCCCCGCGCAAATCGCGATCTGACGCGGTTTTGAGCTCCGGCTGGGAGCTCCTCACGGTGGTGGCGTTGGACACCGGGACGGCGGCCCTGGGCCGGTAGTTGGGCGACGGCCAGCTCTCGCGTGGGCGGTGCGACGGCCTTCGGGACGGCGTCTTCTCCGGACGGAGGCACGCGGGTCTGCGCTCGCGTCTGGCAGGCGACCGGTGTGGCGTGGCTTCTCTTCCTGGCTCAGCCTAGGTCTAGCCTCCGGGTTGGATCCTTGAGCACGAGGTGGAGGGGTAGGAGAGTGGCAGCGGCGGTCTTTGGCCTTGTTCACGGTGGCGGCTACCCAGGTTCGATTTGATCGTTTCCACGACAATCTCGTGGGATGATCCGGACAACGACACTTCTCGTCGAGGCGTCGGGGAGCCTAGGCGTGTCGGCGTGTAGGGATGATGGGAACAGCTCCCAATTCTGATTGAGGGTGTTCGTCGGACTCCGGCTCGACGTGATGCCCGGATGCCGGGGCGGCGTCCCCGGACGGGGGTTTGTTTTCTTCGCTCCAAGCTAGGAGGCGGCTCTGTGGGAGGCGGAACTGGCCCCGGCGCCGAGTTTTGTTCGTGGCCTCAAAGCGTCGGGCGCGTGGGGCTGCCGATTTGCGTGCGGGGTGGCAATGGAGGTTCGGTCGGTCCCGGATGGGCGGGCATGTGGGTTGTGACACATCACTAGGGGAAGGTCCTTTCTTGGCTTCTGGCTAGGACCAACGACGGCGATGCCCTTTGGCGTCGTGTCCTTCTTGAAGGCGTCGTCATGGTGGTGCTCTCGCTCCAACGCCCGGGTTTCTCCGGGGGAATCCCAGATCCCTCTATCGATCGGGCGAGGGTGGCGCTCTTGCATCGCTTTCCTCTTGGGGCCTCGCCTTGGATGTCCATCGAGCGGAGGGGCCAGTGGGAGGAGTTGGTGGTTGGCGGCTGTCGCACCCGGACTTCTAGAGGATACTCGCCGTTCCGTTGAACAGTAGTAGATTGGATTACGGGGCTTACCGGCACCCGCGTCCTCTTACGAGTAGGCCAACACACGTATGTGTGACAACCAACCCCTATCTGTTCAGCGTCGACGTAAACTATCCCATAAAAATCAGGATACTTCCATTGACGTACTTCAAAACATACACACATGGTACGTCAACGGCATTGGAACAAGCGATATCACAACAGATCTCTACGACACAAAATATTGAAATGAGTTGCAAATGGCTCTCATTAGAGCAGAGATAGCAAATACAATCATCCAGAGGACACATGTCCCAACAATCATAATTACATCACAGCGGAAGCATTCAACAGGTCTGATTACAGACAAGATCCAAATAGGCCTAAGAGGCCGGAAACGAAAAGACGGAGCCCATCCACGAAGTCTCGGATCCTGCCCGGGTCCGCTATCTACTCGTCAGCAGTCTCGTCATACTCCACGTAGTAGCCACCATGTAGATCCTCGGAAACGTAGGTCTGCAGAAACCACAGCCCCAAAGGGGTCAGTACATCCAAGTACTGGCAAGCAAGACTCACAGTTCACCAAAGTGTAGCCCGTCAACACCAAGCACAGATGCCTTGGGTTCAACGGAAGGAAAGGGGATATAAAAGATGCTGCAACTGGCTGCGCTAACCAACTACAGAGATTCTACCACTTCCGACTAACAGAAAGAAGATAAGATCGAGTATTGTAACCAACTGAAAGATAACTTCAAACAAACCCATCCTGGATCTCGCCCCTTATCCGAAGAAGCAATCCGAGGATAACTCACACAGTTGGATTAATGATGGTTCATATTATTGTGTCAATAAGCCTATTACTAGTCAAGTTGTTAATCATGGGGTGTAAGGTTGTTAATCATTAGGTTTAAGTTGTCCTGAGTACTTGTTAGCCAGTACTTTCACCAAGTAATCCATAACTGCGGAAAACACGGCTTCTCGAGAAGATTATCCCTGCAGGGTTGCACCAATTTGGCCGTACACGTATGAATAACCTGCCAGATGGGATGCCTCCCACCAAGCGGGGCACTCAACACAACTCAACTCTTCTTCGCATCAAGCCCAAAGCACCTTGGGCGCACGGCTAATCGAGCCCAGAAGAAAATTGACCCTCATAGCACTCTAAGAACGTGTCCCCCTATATGCCGACTGCGAAAGTTCCACCAGGGTACCAAGGGCTCGCAAGATCATGCATGCAGCAAATGGAAAACCCGAACTAAATGAGGCGATTTGGACGAGATGCGAATCAAATCAAATTGAGGGGGGCGCCCATACTCGCTTCCCACATGCGGG
The DNA here is from genome assembly GCA_028641055.1 of Alopecurus myosuroides. Taxonomy (NCBI): domain Eukaryota; kingdom Viridiplantae; phylum Streptophyta; class Magnoliopsida; order Poales; family Poaceae; genus Alopecurus; species Alopecurus myosuroides. Next base: position 93,340,260 of record CM054057.1, read on the forward strand.
TAGTGCGCTCATCATGGATCAGTAGACAAGACCCTTTTCCTATTAGGGTCGACACTAGCAGGCCTCAAAACCACAACGGGCCTCCTGCCGGTGCCTTATCATCAAATTTATCTCTACTATATAATAGCGTTAAGGTTTCTCGCTCGTCCGTCTTGGTACGTCGCGCCTATTTTCCAGTCGAGCCCCTCAGAAATTCTAAAATCAACCCACGGTCCATACCCTCTCCCTCACACCGTGAAAACAAATCACTCCCAACGGCAAAGCAAGCTCGAGCAGGATCCAAATCCTCCGGCGGCGGCGCGGTCTCCTCCGCCCTCACGTCATCCTCCTCCGGCGTGTTGTTGTCCCGTCTTCCTCACGTTCCACCGCTCTCCAGACCCCGAGGATCCAATTTTGAAGTGCGTTGTGGGAAGGATTAGGAGCGGAGATCTGGGGTGCGCCGGCGGTCGAGCCATCAAGCACCGTCGATGCGGTCGAGCGCCGCCTTTAGACCCGTGGTTGACCTCCACTCGTAGGCGTGTGGCCCAGAGCTGCTGGCCCAAGGATGTCGCCCCATGTGACGACGGCATTAGAGAACATGAGGAGTGAGGCGCAGCCCCATGGCCTCCGTCAGAGTTGTTGCTGTCGACTCTGACTCCGGAATTCAGAGTGAGCTTTTCTGTTTCCAATTCCTCACCAACTGCTTCTGTACCCACTTTGGACAATTTTGTCTATCAATTTTGGGTTTAGTTCCTGCATACATGGTCGTGTATATATTTCGTTCTCATTCTTCATCTCTGGTTGGTGAACTGAGATTGGTGACTTCAGAATTAGATTAAAAAAGATTACCTAAGCGTTCATTCACCACGGCCGGAAGAAAACTGCCCTGTGGGCTGTGGTGTGTGGAGTTAAAGGGGATTTAAAATAGACACTTTTGCTTGATTTCAGAGTGTGAAACTATCCATTGTTTTCATGTAGGATGAGGCAGCATGTGCGAAAAACACAAGACGTGGACGTCGGGAGTAAAATGTTGGGATCCCTGTCTTCGTTGGAATTGGATACAGAGAGCCGACACCTGTTATGGGACACCTGCTTCATCATGATCGAGGTTCAGAGTGCCCGAGAAGGACTCATGCAATTCTGAGATTCTGGCCTGACCTCCAAATTAGGGCCCTCCGCTTGGTTGGCCTGCATCTGTGGTACCAGCCTTCTTGAAACACACATCGTTGACTCTGGTAAATAGTGAGACATACCACGATCATATGCACCTGTCGACAGTGCAGTGTGAGTCTGAGTCTGATGATGCATCTGGCATCGATTAGCTTGCCGATAATATAGTAGGATTAGCATTGCAGCTTAGAGACTGTACCAAGAACAGGATCTAATTCAGAACTGTTAGACAAAAAAATTCTTTACACTTGACAAATGTGACAGGAATAAATAGATTCACAATTGTTAAACAAAAACTTTATGTACGGTAGAGTTATTACATGGATACGCACTCCTGTAAACTCTCCATAATTTCATAGCTCTCTGGATATCAATTGCTCGGTGCAATTTGTAAAGTACACCTGATTCTTGATTCAAATATGCATGTTCGGTTTTTTTAACTTGACCTTTCATTCATGATCTTTGCTCTACATGTATGATAGTTCTCAGCTTTTCATCTAGACGTTCTTTGTTGTCAAGCACATATAACCTCTTCGGCGCAATTGAATCACATGATATATCTGGTACCAAAGCGGCCCATAAATTGTTAGGTTCTCTTGAAAAATTGGTTGTGGACATTGGGCTAGCTAATCAATACAAATTTGAATAGCAAACGGACATGGATGATCTATTGGTGTTTTTTCTTTCAGAGATATCAGGCGAATTATGTTATTTTACAACAAACTATAATATAAGTTACAATAACTCATGTAGTTAAGATTACCTTTAAGATAAGCTAAATACAATACTAAAAATCGTGCGATTTGGTGTATTCTTATTTTCTCAAACTTTTTTTCAAATTTAATAGTTAAAGTTGGAAAAAATACACCGTAGCGAAGCACGGGCATTTTGCTAGTTATTGATAATAACATTAGCATGATTGATTGATTAAACATCGAGCCCCCAGAACATAATGAAATAGTAACAGAAAGTAACGGGTAACAGACTCGAGCAAAACAACCCTAAGCATGCTAGTAAGACACGGGCAACAAGCAAAAGGTTATAGGTATGGAGGTGAGGCAATATCAGGGTTAAAGGATACATGTGATAGGTTCGTAACAGAAACAACTATTCATAGGGCTAGCAGAATAGACAACGGAAAAGTATCGGTATCCAATGTTGAAAGGAACACGATGGTTCATGTGAGTGAATACTTGCCTGCAAACCCAGTAGCCTGGTACTGAGATAACTCCTTAGAAGTGGTGTCGTAAGTATCGTCGGTCTCAACGTCGTCGTTTATCCGAGAAGAAGCAAACAAACAAGACAGAAATATAAACAATCAATATCATGGCATAGTGCACAATCATGGGATGATGCAGGACAATTTAATAGATGCATCATAATAACTAGTGGACTTGGTAACACAATTTAAATGGACCCATATGCAATTGGATTGCATATGGAAAGCCCATGAATTATGGTTGAATTAATTGTTTTACAACTAATCGAATGGTGTAAGTGAGTTAGCATGATGCATGGATGAGGAAAACAGCAAAATAACAACAATTGAATCAAATGGAAATAAGGTTTACCAAGTTTGGAAATTCATTTATTAAGTTAGGAAATTTTGGTTCCTTAAAGGTGTCACACAAGCATTTGTTGTTTTCACCACTTTTACTTGTTCAAAATAGATAACAAAATTCATATTTGAAAAGAACACCAAATTTTAGGTGGATTACATGTTTCACTTGTTGAAAAAGGATTTCAAATAAATTATTTATGAATTAAACAAGTTTAAGCAAGAATTAAATGAATTTAATTCAAACATGAACTTATTTGAGTTTTTATTTGTCCAAAGCATTAAACCAAATTCATATTTCAAAATTTTATACTTTTAGGGTTGGAAAACATATTTTATATGTTCAAAGAGAATTTATGTTGATCAAGTTATGAATTTAACAATATTAAATGAATTAAACAAGGTTTAAATTATTTAACCAATTTTAATTATTCAAAACATGAAACAAAGTTTATATTTAGAAAGGTGGTTTAATTTTGCATGGAAAACATATTTCATTTGTTGAAATTGGATTTAAAATGAGCAAGTTATTATTTTGGCAATTTTAAATGAATTAATCAAGAAACAATTGTTTTCAGCAATTTAAATTATTCAAAACAGTACACAAAGTTGATATTTGGAAAGTACATGAAAATTTGATTGGAAAACATATTAATTTTGTTGAATTTGGAATTTTTATGCCCAAGTTATGATTTTTGCAAAATTAGGTGAATTAGACAAGAATTCAAATGTTTCACCAATTTAAAATATTCAAAATAGTAAATAAATTTTATATTTGGATAGAGCATTTAATTTGGGACAGAAAACATATTTAAAAAGTTAAAATTGGAGTTAAGGTGAATTAGTTATGCATTTTACAAGATTTGGTGCAAATCTGCCATTTTTACAATATTTAGGGATTTAGAAAAATTAACAGGGACTTGGAAATAAATTGCAAGGATTTAGAAAGAATTATACAGGGACTAGAATTAAAGATACAGGGGCTTGGTTGTGATTTGGGGAAGTTCTGTAACCAAACAAATAAAATAAAAAGGTTGGTTTTTAGTTGAGGGAGTGGGGGATCGAACCCCTCCCCTTTGCTGTGCGCACAAGGAACACACCAACTGGGCTGGCTGCTGTGTGTTGACAGGAAGTGCAGCGGGGTGAGGTTATTGTTCAGAAACTGCACCTAATCCACCTCGGAAAATATTAACAGGAAAAGGTGGGGCTGGGGATTCGAACCCTGCACCTCGCGGGTGCGCGCTGCGGTTACTGCCAGTGGGCTGTGCTTCGTGATGTGATAGGAGAGGCAGGTCGGGGTGGATAAGCTGCAGTTAGGCGAGGGATTTTAACTGAACCGAAACCGTTCGCTGTTCCTGTAACTCGACCGAGATCGCAGCGATCGGCAGCGGCACTCGCCGGAGGCGCTGGGGCGGTGGGTGATGGTGGCGGAGGGGAGCGGCCAAGGGGGAGAGGAGAGGCGATCGAGGGGAAGGAGATCGGTCACCTGAGGGTTCGAAGGGGAGGAGGAGGTCGGGGCGGACAGGTTGGTGCAGGGCGTACGGCGGCGAGGAAACCTTGATGGCGCGGCCGCCCGAAGCCTCCTCGGACCACGGCGCCTTCACCAAAGATGGAGAGCGTGAGGTGGCGATTCCATTCCCGCAAGGAAACGTCCCGGAGGACGACCACAGCAACCCCACGCCCACCCCCAACTTCCGGCCAAAAAGGGCTAAATTTTCAGTTACAGTAAAGTACAGAGAAGGGAGAAGCAGAGGAGGAAGAAGAAGAGGGGCGGCGGCTGGGAAGGGAGGAGAGAATGGAGCTAGGGTTTGGCCTGGGCAGGGGAATAAATAGAGGGGGAAGAGGGGAGAGGAGGAGGGGGAGGTGATCGTGTGGTGGATGGGGTGTTCGTACAGAGGGTGACGTCGGGAGGAGGAAGACGACAACCGAAAGGGTATGGGGCCTTAAGTGGTGGGCTTTGGGGCTAGGGTAAGGTGGGCTAGGGGAAATAGATGGGCTGGCTGCCCCCTCTCTCTCCTAGCTGTTTGGTTGTATTTTTTTTGTTCTAGTTTTTTTTTTTGCAGGATTAGAAATAGGAAGAAAGGAAGGAGTTTTAGGGTTAGGAATTTAAGGGCAAAATTTTTATAATGCTTATTTAAGTGATAGCAACAAATTGCAAGGTTTTGTTTTTCAAAAGTCCAAAATTAAATTGCTATTATTGGTTTGATTCAAATTTGAATGCATTTGAGTTTAAGTGGTTTATTGAAAACAAGAATTTAATTAGGGTGGACATATAATTTTAATTGGAAGCAAAAGGTTATGATTGTTGTGTAATTTTCATGATTTCAAATTGGTTGCTGATTAGAGAGATGTATTTGAATTTGGGTAACAAATTGGATTAAGTGGATTATTAAAACCACAATTTCAAATAGTTGAACCTTAGGGATTTAATGGAAACAATTGGATGTTTTAGTTGAATCTTTTATTTGGAAAATGTAACAGAACAAGTAAGAGCAATTATTTGGATGTTGGTTTGGAATTTCAAATGGAAAACAAATTGAATTTGAAAAGGGTTTGATATTAAATGAATTTTTGATAGAAACAAAACAACAGTTTTGGAATCTCACTTTAATGGAAACAATTGATTGTTTTGATTTGAAATATCCTTTTGGAAATTGTAACATCACAAGGATGAACAAAAGGTTTGAAATTTGATTTGAAATTCAAATAGAAAACAAAGGAAAACAAATGAAAACAGAGGAAAACAAAAGGAAAACAAGCAAAACAATTGCAATGATCATGATGCCATGATGCAAAACATAAAATAACAGAGAGCAAACATTCTAATGGCTATTTTTCATACTTGGGATGTTACAAAACGCCCCCCCTTGAAGGAATCGCGCCCCGATATTCCTACTGAGAAAAGAAAAGGTCCGGATACTTCTTGGGAAGATCCTCTTGAGCTGTGAAACGTGAAACACATCGTGCACCTTGGATAGTTTTTCTGGAAGTTCAAAATGATAAGCATCCCTGGCACTCTTCTGGAAAGATGTCAGGGAATTCACAAACCACCGGAACATTTTCAAATAGAGGAAGGGGTTTTGTATCGAGGGTGTATAGCTGAACAGAACTTGATTCATTTGTAGAATAGATTATCTGGTCAGAAGGGTGGAACAGAGTTATTGATTTTTTTGCCGGTAGCAGAACTGTAGTGGGAAGCAACAACAAGATTTGAAAGGAAGAAAGGATGTTGAGAAGAACAGGATATTGAAGCAACACCGGGAAAACGAGATCAAAACACTCCTGAGGTACTACGGAAAACCCATCCGGGCTTCTAGAGGATCAATATCTACTGCTTAAGGAATAGAGGATCTGCTTCCGGGGCTTACACGCCTCCATTCTCAATCGTGAGTAGGCAACATGATAAATCACATCACAACCACCTCCATTCCTATGGTCTAGTAGATATAACCATCCTAGAGAAACCAGGATTCGTGAAATCCTAACTTCAAAGTTTAGATGAGAAGGGAAAACAACGTTGCACTTCCTTACCAGAAAAAGGGAGGGTGGGTGGGGAAAGAAGAAAAAGAACAGAATTCCTACTCTCACGTTTCATTTTTCCTACATAGCTACAAAATAGTTTCTAGACTCAACTACGACCAGTAAAAAGGGATCCTACAGGCAGACAGGCTCTGATACCATTTGTCGCACCCGGACTTCTAGAGGATACTCGCCGTTCCATTGAACAGTATTAGATTGGATTACGGGGCTTACCGGCACCCGCGTCCTCTTACGAGTAGGCCAACACACGTATGTGTGACAACCAACCCCTATCTGTTCAGCGTCGACGTAAACTATCCCATAGAAATCAGGATACTTCCATTGACGTACTTCAAAACATACACACATGGTACGTCAACGGCATTGGAACAACGATATCACAACAGATCTCTACGACACAAAAGATTGAAATGAGTTGCAAATGGCTCTCATTAGAGCAGAGATAGCAAATACAATCATCCAGAGGACACATGTCCCAACAATCATCATTACATCACAGCGGAAGCATTCAACAGGTCTGATTACAGACAAGATCCAAATAGGCCTAAGAGGCCGGAAACGAAAAGACGGAGCCCATCCACGAAGTCTCAGATCCTGCCCGGGTCCGCTATCTACTCGTCAGCAGTCTCGTCATACTCCACGTAGTAGCCACCATGTAGATCCTCGGAAACGTAGGTCTGCGGAAACCACAGCCCCAAAGGGGTCAGTACATCCAAGTACTGGCAAGCAAGACTCACAGTTCACCAAAGTGTAGCCCGTCAACACCAAGCACAGATGCCTTGGGTTCAACGGAAGGAAAGGGGATATAAAAGATGCTGCAACTGGCTGCGCTAACCAACTACAGAGATTCTACCACTTCCGACTAACAGAAAGAAGATAAGATCGAGTATTGTAACCAACTGAAAGATAACTTCAAACAAACCCATCCTGGATCTCGCCCCTTATCCGAAGAAGCAATCCGAGGATAACTCACACAGTTGGATTAATGATGGTTCATATTATTGTGTCAATAAGCCTATTAATAGTCAAGTTGTTAATCATGGGGTGTAAGGTTGTTAATCATTAGGTTTAAGTTGTCCTGAGTACTTGTTAGCCAGTACTTTCACCAAGTAATCCATAACCGTGGAAAACACGGCTTCTCGAGAAGATTATCCCTGCAGGGTTGCACCAATTTGGCCGTACACGTATGAATAACCCGCCAGATGGGATGCCTCCCACCAAGCGGGGCACTCAACACAACTCAACTCTTCTTCGCATCAAGCCCAAAGCACCTTGGGCGCACGGCTAATCGAGCCCAGAAGAAAATGGACCCTCATAGCACTCTAAGAACGTGTCCCCCTATATGCCGACTGCGAAAGTTCCACCCGGGTACCAAGGGCTCGCAAGATCATGCATGCAGCAAATGGAAAACCCGAACTAAATGAGGCGATTTGGACGAGATGCGAATCAAATCAAATTGAGGGGGGTGCCCATACTCGCTTCCCACATGCGGGTAGTGCGCTCATCATGGATCAGTAGACAAGACCTTTTTCCTATTAGGGTCGACACTAGCAGGCCTCAAAACCACAACGGGCCTCCTGCCGGTGCCTTATCATCAAATTTATTATTGATAATAACATTAGCATGATTGATTGATTAAACATCGAGCCCCCAGAACATAATGAAATAGTAACAGAAAGTAACGGGTAACAGACTCGAGCAAAACAACCCTAAGCATGCTAGTAAGACACGGGCAACAAGCAAAAGGTTATAGGTATGGAGGTGAGGCAATATCAGGGTTAAAGGATACATGTGATAGGTTCGTAACAGAAACAACTATTCATAGGGCTAGCAGAATAGACAACGGAAAAGTATCGGTATCCAATGTTGAAAGGAACACGATGGTTCATGTGAGTGAATACTTGCCTGCAAACCCAGTAGCCAGGTACTGAGCTAACTCCTTAGAAGGGATGTCGTAAGTATCGTCGGTCTCAACGTCGTCGTTTATCCGAGAAGAAGCAAACAAACAAGACAGAAATATTATCAATCAATATCATGGCATAGTGCACAATCATGGGATGATGCATGACAATTTAATAGATGCATCATAATAACTAGTGGACTTGGTAACACAATTTAAATGGACCCATATGCAATTGGATTGCATATGGAAAGCCCATGAATTATGGTTGAATTAATTGTTTTACAACTAATCGAATGGTGTAAGTGAGTTAGCATGATGCATGGATGAGGAAAACAGCAAAATAACAACAATTGAATCAAATGGAAATAAGGTTTACCAAGTTTGGAAATTCATTTATTAAGTTAGGAAATTTTGGTTCCTTAAAGGTGTCACACAAGCATTTGTTGTTTTCACCACTTTTACTTGTTCAAAATAGATAACAAAATTCATATTTGAAAAGAACACCAAATTTTAGGTGGATTACATGTTTCACTTGTTGAAAACGGATTTCAAATAAATTATTTATGAATTAAACAAGTTTAAGCAAGAATTAAATGAATTTAATTCAAACATGAACTTATTTGAGTTTTTATTTGTCCAAAGCATTAAACCAAATTCATATTTCAAAAGTTTATACTTTTAGGGTTGGAAAACATATTTTATATGTTCAAAGAGAATTTATGTTGATCAAGTTATGAATTTAACAATATTAAATGAATTAAACAAGGTTTAAATTATTTAACCAATTTTAATTATTCAAAACATGAAACAAAGTTTATATTTGGAAAGGTGGTTTAATTTTGCATGGAAAACATATTTCATTTGTTGAAATTGGATTTAAAATGAGCAAGTTATTATTTTGGCAATTTTAAATGAATTAAGCAAGAAACAATTGTTTTCAGCAATTTAAATTATTCAAAACAGTACAAAAAGTTGATATTTGGAAAGTACATGAAAAGTTGATTGGAAAACATATTAAGTTTGTTGAATTTGGAATTTTATGCCCAAGTTATGATTTTTGCAAAATTAGGTGAATTAGACAAGAATTCAAATGTTTCACCAATTTAAAATATTCAAAACAGTAAATAAATTTTATATTTGGATAGAGCATTTAATTTGGGACAGAAAACATATTTAAAAAGTTAAAATTGGTGTTAAGGTGAATTAGTTATGCATTTTACAAGATTTGGTGCAAATCTGCCATTTTTACAATATTTAGGGATTTAGAAAAATTAACAGGGACTTGGAAATAAATTGCAAGGATTTAGAAAGAATTATACAGGGACTAGAATTAAAGATACAGGGGCTTGGTTTTGATTTGGGGAAGTTCTGTAACCAAACAAATAAAATAAAAAGGTTGGTTTTTAGTTGAGGGAGTGGGGGATCGAACCCCTCCCCTTTGCTGTGCGCACAAGGAACACACCAACTGGGCTGGCTGCTGTGTGTTGACAGGAAGTGCAGCAGGGTGAGGTTATTGTTCAAAAACTGCACCTAATCCACCTCGGAAAAAATTAACAGGAAAAGGTGGGGCTGGGGATTCGAACCCTGCACCTCGCGGGTGCGCGCTGCGGTTACTGCCAGTGGGCTGTGCTTCGTGTTGTGATAGGAGAGGCAGGTCGGGGTGGATAAGCTGCAGTTATGCGAGGGATTTTAACTGAACTGAAACCGTTCGCTCTTCCTGTAACTCGACCGAGATCGCAGCGATCGGCAGTGGCACTCGCCGGAGGCGCTGGGGCGGTGGGTGATGGTGGCGGAGGGGAGCGGCCAAGGGGGAGAGGAGAGGCGATCGAGGGGAAGGAGATCGGTCACCTGAGGGTTCGAAGGGGAGGAGGAGGTCGGGGCGGACAGGTTGGTGCAGGGCGTACGGCGGCGAGGAAACCTTGATGGCGCGGCCGCCCGAAGCCTCCTCGGACCACGGCGCCTTCACCAAAGATGGAGAGCGTGAGGTGGCGATTCCATTCCCGCAAGGAAAAGGCCCGGAGGACGACCACAGCAACCCCACGCCCACCCCCAACTTCCGGCCAAAAAGGGCTAAATTTTCAGTTACAGTAAAGTACAGAGAAGGGAGAAGCAGAGGAGGAAGAAGAAGAGGGGCGGCGGCTAGGAAGGGAGGAGAGAATGGAGCTAGGGTTTGGCCTGGGCAGGGGAATAAATAGAGGGGGAAGAGGGGATAGGAGGAGGGGGAGGTGATCGTGTGGTGGATGGGGTGTTCGTACAGAGGGTGACGTCGGGAGGAGGAAGACGACAACCGAAAGGGTATGGGGCCTTAAGTGGTGGGCTTTGGGGCTAGGGTAAGGTGGGCTAGGGGAAATAGATGGGCTGGCTGCCCCCTCTCTCTCCTAGCTGTTTGGTTGTATTTTTTTTGTTCTAGTTATTTTTTTTTGCAGGATTAGAAATAGGAAGAAAGGAAGGAGTTTTAGGGTTAGGAATTTTAGGGCAAAAATTTGATAATTCTTATTTAAGTGATAGCAACAAATTGCAAGGTTTTGTTTTTCAAAAGTCCAAAATTAAATTGCTATTATTGGTTTGATTCAAATTTGAATGCATTTGAGTTTAAGTGGTTTATTGAAAACAAGAATTTAATTAGGGTGGACATATAATTTTAATTGGAAGCAAAAGGTTATGATTGTTGTGTAATTTTCATGATTTCAAATTGGTTGCTAATTAGAGAGATGTATTTGAATTTGGGTAACAAATTGGATTAAGTGGATTATTAAAACCACAATTTCAAATAGTTGAACCTTAGGGATTTAATGGAAACAATTGGATGTTTTAGTTGAATCTTTTATTTGGAAAATGTAACAGAACAAGTAAGAGCAATTATTTGGATGTTGGTTTGGAATTTCAAATGGAAAACAAATTGAATTTGAAAAGGGTTTGATATTGAATGAATTTTTGATAGAAACAAAACAACAGTTTTGGAATCTCACTTTAATGGAAACAATTGATTGTTTTGATTTGAAATATCCTTTTGGAAATTGTAACATCACAAGGATGAACAAAAGGTTTGAAATTTGATTTGAAATTCAAATAGAAAACAAAGGAAAACAAATGAAAATAGAGGAAAACAAAAGGAAAACAAGCAAAACAATTGCAATGATCATGATGCCATGATGCAAAACATAAAATAACAGAGAGCAAACATTCTAATGGCTATTTTTCATACTTGGGATGTTACAGCGGCGGCGAGCTCTTTCGTCATCGACTAGGTGGTGCGCGGCCCTGGGGCCGGCATGGATGTTGGAGCGGCGGCTCCGGATGTTCGCCTCCACTGTCTTGCATTGAGCTGTTTGAGTGGCGGTCTTGGCCGCTCGGGCGACTTGGTCGTCGATTTGTGTGGTGGCGTGGCCTTCGGGCCTGCGTGGATGTCGAAGCGGCGGCTCTGTATTTTCGACTTTGCGTCAAGGTGTTTTTGGTGTCGGCCTTGGTTGTTTGGGCAACTTGGTCGTCGACCCGTGTGGGGCGCGGCCTCGGGGCCGGTGTGGTGTGTTTCGTGTTCTATCGGTTTTCGGCCAGTTTCCCTTATAAACTTGCAACTCTTTTCTGCTATATCAATGAAAAGGCAAATATTTTGTCCCGTTTTAAAAAAAAAAACATATGGATGGTAGTTCTTGCGGCATCTAAATGGAGTTTAAGGAAACCCCATCCTCCTTCCTTGTCCGTGTACTCCATATGGCCTTGGTGGTTGCGTGTGATGACACTAAGCACAAAAGTCGAGTGGGGTCTCGGGTTGATCTATCATTACATTTTAACACATTTTTAACTGAGATTGTCTTCATGCTTTTTTGCATTGTCATATATTTTAAAATAGTTTTAAATATTATAGTAAACTTCAAAATCGAAAAACTATTTCCAAAATATAATGCGTGCTTGCACCATCTCAAGTTCATTATTATGACTTATAACATGCCTACAGAATTAATGCATTCATATTATCCTTATATTCCCAATATTTTTTTCATGCATTAGTGGAAAACATTTTACTAAGTTGACTGTTGTATAAATATGTGACTTATAATTTGGAATGAGAGAGACAGAGGTAATATTGAATAATAAATAAGGGCACATGTGTTCTCATTAATAAAACATTAATGTTTACTATTGTGATGAAATAAACTTATATTTTCTGCGGTAATCAGTTTGTCTTTGTAGATGTTGTTTAGTGAAAAAAAAAACATTTGCTCGGGCTCGGGCTCTCGCGTCTCTCGTGGCGATGGCGCAGGGGCGCCCGCCTTCCCTCGTCGCGGTCGTCGGAGCTCTCCCCGCTGCGTTTCCGGGGGTGCTCCCCCTCCGCCGCGTCGCCTTGGCGGTGTTTGTCGAACTTCTTCGCGGCGCTCGCCGAGCTTGAGGAGGTCGAGGAGGGGTCCTCTACGAGCGAGGGTGCGTCTTCCCCGAGGGCCGGGCCGGCCGCCGTCTGCTTCGGGGACTTCTTGGCTCGTGCGCAAGGGGCGCCGCTGATGGATCTCTCTCCCCCTCGTTGCTGGTCCGGCCTTGGGAGTGCCTGGGATGGCCTCTTTGCCGTTGTCGCCCGCCGTGATGGATCCGGGAGCTCATCTGTCGTCGGCCAACTTCCCTCCGCTGCCGCTGGAGGCCGGGGCGGTGCTCCCCGTGGGCGTCGAGGAGGCGGTGGTCCTCATCGGCGGGGTGACGGTACCCATCTTGCCGGAGGTGGCCATAGATCCAGATCTGCGGTCGGGGTCCTCCTCTCCGGCAGTTGGGCCGCGATGGATGGCACTTGGGCCTGATGGGTCGGGGCCTAGGCCTTGCGGTGCGAGCGCGCTCGAAGAAAACGGTTCGCAGGCTCTTGTCCTGGGGTCTGTACCTGCTGGATGCCTGGTAGGAGGGCCCACCCCGTGCGACGCTGGAGACCTATTTAGGTGGCTCTGGCTACCGGTGGGAACCCTAGATTTGGACTTACGGTTTCCTGCCCACGAAGAAGACATCCGCCGCCACCACGCCTGTGCCAAGATCTTCCTCTTTCCCTTGCCTTCCGTCCCTCCCTGGCTGGTCTCGATGGATCACCGCGAGGAGGAGCGGCGTGGGAAGCGGTCTTTCGATGACTTCGCCGGAGGGCGAAACCGCCAGGAGCTCATTGAGCACCTCGCTAGGGAGCAACAGGAGAACTAGAGCCAACAACGGGAGTGGACCCGCCGGGATGAAGGCCGGCGCCGCAACTGTCCTCTTCCTCCCCATGAGCCATATTGTCGAGGGCGAGACTATGGCAGGGGAGGCCCGCGCCCCAACGAGCGTCCCCCTCCCTTTCCGCGTAGCTCATCGGAGGTCGCGGCCGCGGGAGCTGGCTCTTCGCTGGAGGTTGGCGCCCTTCCGCCGCCTCCGGATATCTCAAAGGTCACATGCTACAACTGTGGGAAACAAGGCCACCTCCAAGCGGGCTGTACGGGGAAGCCCTTCTGTGTCAAGTACCAAGCGGAGGGACATCTGTCCGCGATGTGCGTGGCAGGGGCCGCGCACAACGAGGTGTTCTGGGCGGGTTTTGGACGCGATGGCGTAGGCTTCATGTGCCTCCTATTTCCAGACAAGGAGATGGTTCAAGCGCCACCGTATTCGGCGACTTTATTCATTGATGGGGCCGAGTTGTCCGCTGTGCAGGTTGAAGAAGAATTCAAGGACCTTGTCGATGAAAATTGGAACTAGCAGGTCAAGATGCTCTCCGAGTCTGACTTCTCGCTGGTCTTCCCCTCCAAGGAGAGTCTCCACATGGCCATCCGGGGGGTGGCATGCGCCTCCCGTTCTCCAAGGCTCGCGCTCTCGTGATGGAAGTGTCCATTTACGAGCACGCCACTGAAGTGCTCGCATAAACATGGGTCAAGCTCCATGACGTCCCTCCCCCTTCCCGGTTGGTGGCGTGCATGATGATCGGAGCTCGGCTGGTGGGCTGGACGATGGAGGTGGACGCAAGCTCGCTAGAGGTGCTGGACGCCCCGGTGCGCATGAAGATAGGCGTGTGTGCCTCTTCGCCAGTGCTTGAGAATTTTCTCCTCATTGTGAATGGTTAAGGTTTCAAGATTCGGGTGGAGGTGGAGAAACCACCCAAATCTACGAGGTCCAACTCCCTACCCCCCCTCCCAAGAAGAACAACAAGGACTCAGATGATGACGATGGGCTTGGAGATGGTTTCTCAGACGAGGAAACGGACAACGTGCAGAATTGGCGCCGAAATAGCAAGGAGAAATAGAAGAACAACCCCCAGCCGCCTCCCAAAGGTGGGAAGGACTCGGACGGGCGCAAAAATGTGCGCGAGGAAAATGGGGTGCCTTCCCCCTTTTGTCCCAAAGCTGCTTCCGCTCCGCCCATCAACCAATACGACACGTTTCTGCCACGCAAGTCCCCGGATCCGGCGAAGTTCATGGGGCTAGGAGCCATGCCCTCTCGCGTGCCAGAGGCGGGCACCTCAGTCTCGGTTGAGGAGAACCCTCCCTCCCCCTCCCCTACCTTGGACAACATCTCGCAGCCGCTGGGTGCGACACTTGGCTCCATGCCCACCCCCTCGTCCAAGGACTCCTTTGCCGCGCAAAGGGGGCGCGAACGCCGCAGCAAGTCGAACGCTGACCACCCGGACAAGGTGCTGGCTACCTCCTTCTCCGCCGAGTCCGTGGTGGCATGGCAGCCAAGGCCCGGGGTGCTCTCCCTCAGCGCTCCAGTCCCGCTTGGCCCCAGGAGCTTGGCCCTTTCGGTGCTGTCAGCAAGAAAGAGCGCAAGGGGCGCCGGATCCACGGAGGGACCGATCCTCCAGCAGGCGATGTCCCGTGTTTAGGAGAAGAACAAGACCCCATCGGATCGGCCTTCCGCGTCCAAGGCTGGGACGCCTAAGTCCACCAAGTGCAAGACTAGGTCAGGTACTCCCCCACTCTCCACCTTTATTGTTTTAGACTCCTTGTCCGATGAACATTTGCTCGCTGTGGTTAGAGATAGTTGTGTTGTATTCCTACCCGAAGCGGGCCCCCTGCGGAGGTGCTCCCTGTGATTCGCGTCGCCGAAGTGGCGCAGGCACACCTCGCTGCCGCTCGAGAGAAGTTAGCTGAGATGCCCCCTTTGGATGCCACCTTCGAGGCCGCAGTGGCTGGGGCTGATCTTGACCCTGAGGTTGCGTTACAGAGGGAGGCCCAACCATCGGTGGTTCCCCAATCACCCACGTGCCCCGGCCCTATTACACTCCGCAGGGGAGCCGTTGTAAAGAGCTCGGTCCGCCCAGGAAGCCATACACTCGCCAAGCACGGGCCAAATCAGTAGTGTCCCAATGAGATGCCTTTTCCTTAATATCCGAGGGTTCGCCGTTCGGGGGAGACAAGCCTTTTTAAAAGAATTCCTCCACGTTCACCACATTGATGCAGTTTGTTTCCAGGAGACAATTAAAACCGAGTTCACGGATCAGGAGCTCCGCAGCCTCGAGAGTGGCGAATTGTTTTCTGGAATTGGATACCTGGCAATGGGCACTAAGGGGAATTCTCATAGGGGTCAAAGATAGTTTGCTGGAGGTTGGGGCGATGGATCAGGGCGAATTTTTCATTAGCTTTTCCGTGTTTCACCGCCCGTCCAGTAGGAAATTCGAGTTCGTAGGAGTGTACGGGCCTGCAGATCACGCTAGATCTGCCAACTTCCTCGAGAAGCTTTGTAATAAGTTCTCTAGGTGCGATTTTCCCATCATTGTCGGAGGCGATTTCAACTTAATCCGTTGCGGGGCGGACAAAACAATTACCGAATATCTTGGTCCCGCATCAATTTGTTCAACGCACACATAGCCGAGTGGGGTATGCGGGAGATCCCAAGGGCAGGGGCCCGATACACATAGGCTAAAAAAGACTCAACCCTGTGCGGTATGTTCTAGACAGAGTTTTCATGTCCTTATCTTTGGACGCGCAGTTTCCCCTGTCCACTGTTGTGGAGGAAACATCGTTAGGATCTGACCATACTTCGCTTATTCTGGATACGAGAGAGGGCTCCCCTATCCGGAGTAGCCGCTTTTTTTCGAATCTGGGTGGTTTGAGTTGCCAGAGTTTAGGTAGCTGGTGGTCTCTTCATGGGATAGGTTGGCTCGGGAGGTTCGAGGTAGGGACATCCTCGACTGGTGGCAATTTATGAGTGGAGGGTTGCGACAGAAATTGTGAGGTTGGAGTCGCAACCTGGGACGAGAGTCCCGTAAGAAGAAAGCCTCCCTCCTTGATCGCATCCAGCAGCTGGATCTGCAGGCTGATGTGGCAGGCTTAGGTGACGAGGAGTGGGCCTTTCTCTACCACCTTGAGGACCAACTCCTGCACTTATATCGGCTCGAAGAGGAATTTTGGCGCCGGAGGGGGCGTATCCGGTGGGCACTCCAGGGTGATGCTAACACCGCGTATTTCCACGCCGTGGCTAATGGACAGTGCCGACGCTGCAATATCTACTCCCTCAAATCGGAGGCTGGGGTGTTCTCTGGAAAGTTAGCTCTTCAGGAGCATATTTACTTGTTCTATAGGGATCTCTTGGGGTTGCCTTCGACTAGAAGTTGTGGGCTTGCTAGAGCCACTTGGGGTCCAGAGAAACAAGTCGAGGAGGAGGAGAATGTTTCTCTTGCGCTTACCTTCGCGGAATCAGAGCTGGAGGCAAGGTGATGTGTCACGGGATAATCACGGCAGACGTTACTAGGGGTAACTTATCTTGGGGTAAATCGACTCTGGTGTTTGGGAGAGGGTTTAGCTCAGGGGAAATCATGTTATCAATCGATATGGTAGCTCTGGCAATCAAGTCGCCGAGTCTCCGATCTAGGATTACAATCTCAGCTCTCGTATTACAAGGATACTCGAATATCTGATGAAGCTCCCTTTCTCTAACCCTAGGGGCCGGTTTATATCTTACCCGGCCCCCTGGCTTCCTATCCAAGTCATACTCGGAGTCCTACCCAGTCACCGCATACAAACCCTAAGTTTCCTAATAGGAACCCCCAGAAGCCGGGTTACAAGGCCTACACTGCTTTTTGGGCCTTCTAGAAACTCCTCTTCCCTGAGCCGGGTCTTGCGCGGTTCCCATTGGGCCGGGTTACACCTTGGCGTTAGCATACCGGGTTACCATCCCTCCATCAGTAGTCCCCAGAATAGCTTGGGCTTCGCGGGATCAACCATGAAGCGCACGCTATTCCCTGCAAAATAAGAAACATACAAGTTTATAAAATACCGGGTTAGAATGCTTTGATACCAGCTAGGCCTATCTCTGTGGGTGGTCCATATAATAACCCGGCTTTCCATGAGTCAAACCTTGTTTTCCCGGGTCAACACTCCAAGAAAACACGTAAGACCCGGACTCGCACCGTTCCCTAATTAGTCCGAATATCGCGTGCGTAATCTGTTCCAATCTTTTCCGGATATCTCGTAACGGGCGCCTTCAATGCTTATCCAAAAAAATCCGGCTGAACATCTTTTTCCGAAATTTTTGGCCTTTGCCGCCCAACCCTAGGACACCTTCCCGCTCAGCACCTATAAATAAGCGCCCAATCGTCATTTTCAGATCCGCACTCCATTTTCCCCCCTATCTCTTCATCTTCACTCCCTCTCGGTGGCTCCACCCTCGATCTCGTGCTAGCGCCGCCGCGCCGCCCGCGAGCGCGCCACCGGACACGAGCCGCCGCCGTTCGTCTGCGAGTACACCGCCGGAATCGAACCATCGCCATCCTTCCGCTGCGCCCGCATCCGCGACGCAGCCGCGCCCTCGAGCAGCCCACCCGAGAACCTAGGCCCGCCGCCGTCAAGCCATCCTCCGCCGCCGCATTTTTGCCCAGATCCCTCCGGTAAGTTCTTCACCTCCTTGGATTTGACCTTTAATTTCTCGCGGGTAGATTGAATCTGGTATCGCCTCTAAGTGTTCTTCTCGTTTCTCATCAATTGTACACTCCATAGCTTGCACCCCCATGACCGTTGCTTGGTTTAGATTCAATAGCACATCTCACAGCGCCTAGATCCAATAGCGCATCACTTGTAACCATAATCTTTCCCATAAATTTTTCCGCCTAGATCCAATCAGCCAAAATTTCTTGCTAGCATTCTTTACTAAGTGGGATAACGGTTGTTTCCGGGTCTCAAGTTGTTTATACTTTGCACTTTGTCTTTTTTTTTAGATCACGCTCATGGCACCCAAGGCCAGTTCAAAACTGAAGGGGAAACAGCCGGCCAACAAGGCGAAGCCGAGTCAATCGATCTCCACCAACTGGGCGAGATCGACCGTGACCAAGGCCAAGCTGGATGAACTTGCCGAGTCTGGTGTCTTACCCCCCCGGGAAGAAATTCACTGGAGAGTACATGGGGAGGAGACTCGGCCTTCTCCGGGTCTCGATGAGGTAGTAATCTTTGTTGAGCATGTGATCCGGGGTTTCCGCCCCCCGGGTCACCCTTTCTTCCGCGCGCTGCTAGACCACTACAAGCTCCGCGTATTTGATATTGGCCCTAACTCTATGCTCAACATTACTCATTTTATCGTGCTGTGTGAGTCGTATCTCTCCATTCCTCCGAATCTTGCCCTTTTCCTCGAATTATTCCAGTGCAAGCCGTGCCGAGAGAGCGGCGACGGGGCCCTCCTGGTTTGTGGAGGGGTCTCCATCCAAAGGCGGAAAAACTCCCTAATGCCGACTCTCAGCCTCAACTCCCATGTCAAACACTGGCAAAAGACTTACTTTTATGGCCAAGACACCTCTTCAGCCGGTGAAAAGACATTCCCGGGTTTCTCCGAAGATATCCTCAACCTTTCCGACAATCTCAGATCCTTTGCTTCTGAGTCGGAGAGGCAATCTATCCAGCCCCTCCTCACCAAGCTTGTTGTATTCTCGGCTCAAGGCCTTCTTGGGCTCAATTTAGTCAAAACTTGGGTAACTTTCCGGATCCAACCCAATAGTGTCCGGCCCAAACTCATGTGCAGCTACTCTGGGCACGTCACTGATTCCCTTCGTCATTCGTTGAGGAATTACCCGCCTCGGACGCGAACAAGATAATGAAAAACTTCTTGGCCGAGAAACTGGAGGTGATCCGGAATATAGCCGGCCTGGACCCCTACACGCGGGATCACCCGGCTCCAGCAGTAAGGAGTTACTCACATAGGCTTGAAGTTATGCTTAATATGTTGCGAGTTTCCTGCTGTTAACCTTGTACTTTGCATAACTTGTGGTTTGGATGACCCTTTTGATCCTCTTTGCTGTAAGCCGGCTTTCGCGTGGATATTCAATGCTGCTATAACTGTATAAAAACAGGGTCAGGCAAGTCACATTGGGAATCATGACTGATTGTAATTACACGCTAGCAAAGCATGCCACATTTTTGTGAGTCACATCAAGCTTAAACAAAAGAAATCAAGAAAAATTTGGCTCTATTGTCCGGTTATAAGATTGCAACCGTACTTATTGCAGGTAATCGGTTCTTATAACTTAATGGCATCGTGGCCGGGTCTTTGAGTTTGCAACTGTGCTATTCAAGCAATCAGCCCCCAAAACCTATATATATAACCTTTGGAAAAACTAATATACTACAAACAAACAAATAATACTTACCTGACAAAGAATAATGAACAGAAAGTAAAAATAGGAATATAAAAAACTTGACGAAAACACATAAGAAAGAAACAACATCATAGTTTAACCATCTCTTTATTGATATGAGAAAAGTTAGGTCAGCAAGCCGCCTCATTAAAAACCCTCCAGCCCCCTTAGGTACCCTGAATAGGAAAAAAGTGCGTCTGAAACCTGCTGCCTGTTACATCGTGTAGTTCCACTTGTAAGCCTAGTCTAGTCTAGGTGTAGTAGGGACGTAGCTGAGCCACGTTCCATGGTCTTTCCCTCTCTTGCATAGTGGTGTGAGCGGTGTCATTGACTGTATCCGACTCTTCCCTTGCATCTATCAAGTAATATGATCCATTGTGCAAATTCCGGCTTATGATGAATGGTCCTTCCCATGGTGGAGATAACTTGTGCTTTCCTTCCTTTGATTGTACCAAGCGCAACACCAGGTCCCCTTCCTAGAAGACCCGAGTTTTGACTCGCCGACTATGGTATCTCCTCAGATCCTGCTGATATATAGCTGATCTCTCTAAGGCTTGTTCTCTGTGTTCTTCTAGCATATCCACGGCATCCTGCCGGGTCTTCTCGTTCTCCACCTCAACGTAAGACGATACTCGGGGCGATTCGTGAATAATGTCACTCGGTAACACCGCCTCTGCACCATAAACCATGAAAAACGGGGTCATCTGAGTAGATCTGTTAGGTGTAGTGTTAATTCCCCAAACTACTGATGGTAGCACTTCAACCCACGCTCCAGCAACTCTTATGCACGTGACTCGCAGCCGTGGTTTTAACCCACGAAGTAACTCCTAGTTTGCCCTCTCCACTTGTCCATTAGCTTGTGGATGGGTTACCGAGGCTATGTCAAGACGGGTACCATTGTTCCCGCAGAATTTCTCCATCTCACCTAAGGACATGTTGGTTCCATTGTTTGTTATTATGCTATGAGGGTATCCAAACCTGTAGATGATCCTTTTCAGGAACTTGACTGCTGTGATTGCTTCGCAATTGGTAACTGGCATAACCTCGATCCACTTTGTAAACTTATCGATAGCTACCAAAAGATGGGTCTTTTTGCAGGGTGACATGTGGAAGGGGCCCACCATATCCATGCCCCAAACAGCGAACGGCCAGGTCAATGGGATTGTTTGCAACTCCATAGCCGGCACATGGATTTGGCGAGCATACCTTTGACATCCATCGCACCTTACCACCAAGCACTCCGCATCTGCTAGGGCTGTTAGCCAAAAGAAACCGTGTCGATATGCTTTGGCCACAAGGGATCTTTTGGAGGCATGATGCCCACAATCTCCTTCGTGGATCTCCTTCAAGATCTGCCGGCCTTCTTCTGGTGCTACACAGCGCAAAAAGACTCCTGCTGCACTCCTTTTATACACCTCTCCATTGATAATAGAATAGCCCTTTGCTCGTCTCAGAATTTGCCTTGCTAAAACTTCCTGTGGTGGTAACACGCCTCGTGATAAGTACGCTAGAAACGGCTCTGTCCACTCGGGAACAACACGTACCGTGGCCACGAGCTCCAAATCCGGGTCTTGGTTAGCCACCTCTTCCTCAGACTCGGTTTTAACAGATGGCCGCCATAACTTGTCCAGGATAACATTAGGTGGAACCGGCTCTCTGCGCGAGCCGAGTCTTGCGAGTGCATCTGCTGCCTTGTTCTTTCGCCTGTCAATATGCTCCACCTCATACCCGGAAAAACACCCGGCAACCCTGTCCATCTCTCTGCGATATACTGCCATTGTTGCATCCTTTCTATCCCAAGTTCCTGAGACCTGCTGTACCAGAAGATCCGAATCTGCATAGCACCGTATTCGCCTAATGTTCATCTCCTTTGCTATTCTCAATCCATGTAACAATGCCTCATACTCAGCCACGTTGTTGGAGCAATCGAAGTGAATTTGCAACACGTAGCTCAGTTTGTCTCCTTTGGGTGATGTAAGTACCACCCCAACTCCTGATCCCTCGTACTGCTTAGAACCATCGAAGTGCATCACCCAAGACTCGGAACTTGGTGTCATTATGGGCATGCTTGTGTGAGTCCAATCATTGATAAAATCAACTAAAGCTTGAGATTTGATTTCAGACCCGGGCTCGTAGTTGATGTGATAATCTCCCATCTCAATGGCCCACTTGGCTATTCTACCTGTTACATCTGAGTTTCTGATAATATCCGACATTGGTATAGAGCTAACCAGTGTTATGGGGTGCTCCTGAAAATATGGTTTCAATTTCCGGCTGGCCATAAAGACCCCGAAAACTAGCTTTTGCCAATGTGGGTAACGCTGCTTTGCTTCCGATAGTACCTCGCTTACGTAATAAACCGGCCTCTGTACCGGGTGATCTTTTCCATCCTCTTTACGCTCAACAACAACCACTGCGCTAACCGCCCGAGGCCCAGCCGCAATGTATAGTAACATGGGCTCCTTAGGACCCGGAGCTGCTAAAACCGGTGCCTCAGATAATTGCTTTTTTAGTGCCTCGAACGCCTCATCCGTCTCTTGGTCCCAAACGAATTTGTTGGTTTTCCTCAAGACTCGGTATAAGGGTATCGCCTTCTCTCCAAGACTTGATATAAACCGGCTTAATGCTGCTACGCACCCTGTAAGCTTTTGCACGTGCTTCAGGTTTTCCGGCTTTTTCAGACTCTGGACAACTTTGATCTTGTCTGGGTTTGCTTCGATTCCTCTCTCGGAAACAATAAATCCGAGTAATTTTCCTGCTGGAACTCCAAATACACACTTTGTGGGGTTAAGCTTCATCTGATATCTTCTCAGGTTCCTGAATGTTTCCTTTAAGTCATCAATGAACGTTTCTGCCTTCCTTGTTTTGATCACCACATCATCAACATAGGCGTGAACATTGCGTCCAATCTGATCCTCAAAACACTTTTGAATGCACCGCTGGTATGTTGCACCAGCATTCTTCAATCTGAAAGTCATGGTTTTGTAACAGAAAGCTCCAAAGGGGGTTATGAACGATGTTTTCTCCCAGTCTTCCTTCTTGAGCTTGATCTGATGATACCCGGAATATGCATCCAGGAAACATAATAGGTCACTTCCAGCCACTACGTCTATGATCTGATCTATCCTTGGAAGAGCAAACGGATCCTTTGGGCAATGCTTGTTGAGACTCGTGTAATCAATACACATCCTCCACTCATTACTCTTTTTCATTACTAGAACCGGATTTGCCAACCAATCCGGGTGAAAAAATTACATGATAAAGCCGGCTGCGAGCAGCCTGGCTATCTCTACTCCTATAGCATTTCTTCTTTCCTCATTCATTTTTCTCAGGCCCTGCTTCACGGGTCGAGACTTAGGATCAACATGCAAACTGTGCTCAGCTAACTCGGTCGGGATACCCGGCATATCACTAGGTGTCCAAGCGAAAACATCTTGATTTCCACGAATAAACTCAATGAGCACCTCTTCTTGCTTACTGTCTAGGTTAGATCCTATAGCAAATTGCTTGGAGGGATCACCTTCGACAAAAGCCACCATCTTGGTATCCTGTGCTGCTTTGAATTTTGCTCTCTCATTCTCCGTATTTGGTCTCTTCAATGCCGTTCTGTCATCCGGGTCTACCTGAGACCGGTAATACTTGAGCTCTTCCTTTCTGCAAGCCTGTTCTGCCATTGCCGCGTCTCCTTCGTCACACTCAGCTGCTATAACCCGGCTCCCATGTATGGTGATGGTTTGCTTGGGACCCGGGATCTTTAGCTGTAGGTATACGTAACACGGACTGGCCATGAACTTGGCATAAGCCGGCCTTCCGAACAGCACGTGGTAGGGGCTGCGCAATTTTACCACCTCGAACGTGAGCCACTCCACTCGAAAAGTATCCTTTGATTCTCCAAAAGCAACCTCCAATGTAATCTTTCCTTCGGGGCACGCCGAGTGACCCGGCACAATCCCATGAAAAACTGTAGAACTTTTTTGCAACTGAGATTCCTTTAGCCCCATGCGTAAGAAAGTTTCCCAATATAAAATGTTGATGCTACTTCCGCCATCCATCAGAACCTTTTTCAATTCGTAACCATTGACCTGCGGCGCAACTACTAAAGCTAACACACCCGGATGCTCTATTCTTTCCGGGTGATCCCTTCTGCTCCATGTTACCTCTTGATCCGACCATCTCAAGTATCTCGGGACAGCTGAAGAAACCGAATTTAATGTTTTTTTAAGTATCTTTCTGTCTTTGTTGGAAGTACCTGTAGTATGAACGTGGTACTGCCCCAACTGCTTGGGGTTAGCTTGGAAACCTCCAGCTCCTCCTTGATTGTTACCCGGATTACCGCCTCCTGCTTTGCCAGCCAGTGGTGGGCCGTTGCCCGGGTTTCCACCCGGACCCGGTCCTGCTCCCCGTCCTGCACCTCGCATTGCCTTCTGTATTTCTTCGTTCTTCCATCTCTGTAAATATACACACTGCTCCAGTGAATGATTAGCCGGCATGCCGTTCCTGCTATGACGCGGACAGGGCATCCTGAAGGCCTCTATATGGTTAGCCGGCCTTGGTGGTCCTTGGTAATTTCCTCCATTGAAGTTTCCTCCGTTGAAATTTCCCTCTTCCCTGGGCCTTGAAAACCCGGCTTCTGTATTGGCGACAAACTCGGAGCTTCCCTCATACGGGCGCTTGTTCTGGTTGTTTCCGTTATTCCCTCCATTGTTACCCGGCGTGGTCCCATTGCCGGGTCTCCCATTGTTACTCGTGTTAGATTTTGATATTTTATCATCAACATCCTCCTCTGTGGTATCTGTGGCGGCGTGCTTGTTGCACGCGTCCATCAGCTTTCCCATTGTAACCTCTGAAGCATTCCGACTAGATTTCATGCGCGTTAACTTTTGTACTAAGGGTATATACTTGCATGTCTTTGCCATAGCTTGTAATGCATCCTTTGGCTGGATATCCGTAGACGAGTGGAGTATTTCCCTAACCCGGCGTACCCAACTGCGCGCCGATTCTCCCTTCTTCTAAACACATCGCTCTAAATCATCGATCGTAAACAGCTTCCTGCATGTTCCATGAAAGTGCTTGAAAAAGGCTGTTTTCAGCTCGCTCCATGAATTGACGGATTTTTCGGGTAGATTATTGAACCACAACTTTGCTGCTCCCTCTGACATCATCAGGTACATAAACTTGGCTTGAAGATTCTCAGACGCATTGCAAATCGACATGGCCATCTCATAACTGCTCAACCAGGTTTCTGGATCCATGGTCGGCTCATAATTAACCACTTCACCCGGCTGCTTGAACTTATCCGGGTAAGGCTCAACTCTGATGGCGTTCGACAAACACTTGGGCTCGGCTAAATTTGCCGGTACTGGCCTCACCCGGGAAACGTGCGATCCTGCTGCAGGTGCGGCGGGGGGTGCAACCGCTGCCGGCCCTCGTACCGCAGATCCGGCCGCTGCGCGCCTGGCTTGAGAACTGTCCACAATAGCTTGCGCTGCTGATATTGCAGGTGTTGCTGGTCTACGGGGAGGAGGCGGCATTTGCTGCTGCTCTGCTCTCCGCCGTGCTGAGCTTGTCTGAATATTGCCGGTTACCATCCCTGCATCATGATGAGCATGAAGTCTAGCACCCCCCGGGCCCGGATGGCTTCACGGTGCCTTTCTTCAAAAAGTGTTGGCCGCTGATTAAGCATGGGGTCCAACACATTCTTAATGATTTTATCCTTGGGAGGATCAACATTTCCCGGCTCAACTTCGGGGTGTTGACGCTGATTCCTAAAGTTAAAGGGGCGGATAAAATCACGCAATTTTGACCAATTGCCCTGGTCAATGTCATCTTCAAGATTATCTCCAAGGCCTTTGCTTCTCGCCTTGACGCTATCGCCGACCGCACGATTAGTCCTAACCAATCTGCCTTTATCAAGGGTCGTGGTATTCTTGACGGTGTCTTGGCCCTTCATGAAATCGTCCGTGAGCTCAAGATCAAGAAGCTAGGGGGCATCTTTCTTAAACTGGACTTCGAAAAGGCGTACAATAGGGTTAATTGGGACTTCCTCCTAGAAGTTTTGTGCAGGAAAGGGCTTGACGTGGGTTTCGTCCATCGTATCTCCCAGCTAGTGTCCGGGGGGGGGGGGGGGCAGACGGAGATCCCCATCAACGGGGAGATGGGACCTTTCTTCCGCAATAAGCGTGGGGTGCGCCAGGGGGGCCCTTTGTCCCCGCTGCTCTTTAATTATGTCGCCGAGGATCTATCGGCTATCCTCTCCGCCGCATGTTCCACTGGCCATATTCAGGGGGTGGTCCCACACCTGGTTCCTGGGGGAGTCTCGCATCTGCAATATGCGAACGATACCATCATCCTTTTCCAAAACTCGCCACGGGGTATTGATCACTTGAAATTCCTGCTCATGTGCTTCGAAAACATTTCAGGCCTTAAAATCAACTACCAGAAGAGCGAGGTGTTCGTGTTGGGTCACCCCCTCGAGGAACAGGTTGAAGTGGCCAGACAGCTGGACTGCAAGTTGGGGAATCTCCTATTCTTATATCTGGGTCTCCCTATTGCTGATAGGAGACTCACCATTGATCAATGGGCGTTCTTGGTTCAGAAGCTCGTCGATAGGGTGGAGCCCTGGATGGATAGGTTTTTGTCCTCGGGTGGACGCCTCATCCTATTCAACTCCTGCCTCGAGTGTCTACCCTCTTACGCTATGGGTCTTTTTATGCTGCTTGAGGGAGTTCACTCTCAGTTCCATGCTCATCGGGCGCGGTTCTCTTGGGAAGGAACGGGCCCGAATCGTAAGTACCATATGGTGAACTGGCCGTCTGTCTACCGACCTAAGGAATGTGGTGGTATTGGCCTGACCAACTCCCGGCATATGAACATCGCGTTGATGTTGAAGTGGATATGGAAGATCTACGAAATAGACTCCTCCATCGGGGCGGTCCTGATCAGGGCTAAATACACGCCGAACAACGATATTTTCTCTTATGGGGCTCGTGGGGGCTCTGAATTTTGGAAGAGTTTGCACAAGATCAACCACTTTTCAAGCTAGATGCGAGACATGAGATAGGGGATGGCAGGAGGACAATGTTCTGGCTGGATTGGTGGCATGGGGAGGGACCTCTAAAGGATAAATTTCCCCTCCTCTTTAGTATCTTTGAGGACGCGTTCATTCAAGTGATCTCAGTGGTGCGCGAGGGGTGCAGGTTCCGTCGCTCCCTTGACGCGGCTAGGGTTACTCAATGGGCTGGGCTTGAGGAGGTTATGATAGCCATCTCCTTGTCGAACTCCCCACACATTATCTCTTGGTCGCTGGACCCTTCGGGCGAGTTCACGGTGCGCTCGATGTATAAGAGCTTAGCGCAAGGGGGGACCGTGGATTGCTTCCGTGACATCTGGTGGGCCCGGATTCCCCTCAAGATCAAGATTTTCTCCTGGCATTTTATTTTGGACAGGCTTCCTTCATGCGTGCAATTGGCGACAAGGCAGGGGCCTTCGGACGGTAGATGTGCGTTGTGCGGACAAACGGAGGACGCAGCGCATATGTTCTTCACTTACGCCATTGCAGGGTTCGCTTAGGCTGTTCTGCGCCAAACCCTAGGGAGGGATTGGTGCCGAACCAAAATTTCCCAATTCTTCTCTTAGCTCCGGTCGGTCTCGGCGCGGGCCCGTAGATTGATTTGGTGTCTTTTCCTTACGCAATCTTGTGCGCTTTGGAATTTGCGCAACAAATTATCCATTGCAAAGAAATGTATTAACCATCCGGCTGACATCATTTTCAAAACCATGCTTTCCCTACTGATCCGTCTCATGAAGCCCCTGGATCAGGAGGGCGCTAGATGGTTGATCGACAAACTTAAGGCGATCCATTCGACCTGCCTCCATCCTCGCTCGCATGATCTCGGGCGGAGGAGTCCCTGAGTGTTTTGCTGTTTCGCCTTCATCCTACTATTTTTAGCTTTCTATTCGGCTAAGCTGTGTTGCCTAGCTTGTGTGTTTCCTTGCTCTCGGTCTCTAATTTCGTGAACTTGTGGCTTTTTAACTCAAAGTCGGGTAATAAAATTTACCTTTTATCTATAAAAAAAATTCTTCTGTGTAAGAAAAATTACTAATATGCACCTTTTGGATGTATCGATACCGAGTATATAGACTTGGTTCTACAATACACAATATTACAAAGATTTTGATGCACCGTTCTCAATTTGAAAATATAGATGAGTATACTGGAATTTTTTGGATTTGATTAGTATCTATATTAGGTCGGAGGATATTTAACAATCACTTGTTGCAATAGTGGCTTTCTACAACACCCGCCCCTATGTTTTCAAATCCGGTTACCCTTATAAGTCTGATCAATTCTTTTATTCCAACAAATAATAGCCTGAGCTCGACAGCCCGACCATACTTGGCGGACCACACCTAGCCTGACAATGGCGAGCTGACCTCTCCTGACCTAGGGTGGAAAATGATAAGGAAACATTCCCCTTGTTTTCGTAGAAAAAGGAAACGGAGAGGAAAATATGGAAACGAAAACGGAATTTTGAGGAAACCAAACGGATATGGAATATTCTAAGGAAATGATAACACGGACTCCGACAGAAATGGAAACGAAAAGGAATTTCCAGAAAAATAAATAAGGAAAGGTCCCGTATAAACAACATACATGGTAGTCGCTAAATGCGATCATGTAGCCCCATGACCCACATGCAGAACCAGGCTTGGTTTCCTGGCAAGTTAGGTCCATTAAACCATTCATACTAAATCTAATTTATCTAATTACATATATGTAGTGTGCGATGACACGCCTATGTTAATCCAAATGCATGACACTTCATGTTAAATTGTCGTTTGTCGAGATTGTGAACAATTATTTGTCCATGTTTTGTACCTCTATTGTGTTCCGACAAATGTTTGCTTCCGTATCGTATCCGCACCATTTCTATTTCATATTCATTTCCGGGAATTTCCGATTCCATATTTGTTTTCGGGGTTTTCGATTCCGACGAGAGTAAAGGAAGCGAAAATTATAATGCATGTTTCCTGCCCTTTCCGTTCCGTTTTCAACCCTACTAGACCATGAAGGCGCGCGTTGCCGCGCCCGTCCAACTACTATATATTTGAAGAAATCTGAAAAGTTTAAATATTGATGATTTTATACGACATATAATTCCAGGATAAAAAAGATAGTCGAGTTGAAACACAGGTCATACATGTACTCATTGAGACGTAAAAGGGTCTAACTGATGACAACCCTGGAAAACAAATACACATAACACAATAGGTAAGACAACTCTAAAGAAGCTTGTTCTTGGTGATCTGGAATATGCTCATGCAAAATTAATCTGGTCTGAAGTAGTCATATTTGCTTCCAAGTTCAATCTTTTTTTTTTGTTAATTGCTGGTGCAAACAGCTACTTACGTCAACACAAAAGTTTGAGTTCAAGTCGCAGTTCATTCTTGCTAGCACAGCCTAGAACCACCTGTTGTTATGAAGAAATCAACAGAGCTGAAGAAATTGTTATACTACTTCTCCTTACATAATCGTTGCTAGTATACCTGGTGCGTGAAAAAAAATGAATACTACAAAAAGCAAATATATATGTGTTGAAGTATTCTAATTTCAATATTTGTCTGGTTCTTAAAAGGGGAAAGAATCTTAAGAATAAAGGCCAAAGGGTAATCTCTGGCTTGACATGTGATGAATGACAACATAAAACAACCATTATATATCTGACAGGGGAGGTATGCAATAATAAAATGGAGTATACCTTGGCATCCGAAGTTCTGAAGTCTCCCCCAGCCATGTAATCTTATCTAAGAATAGGGGAAAGCAGTGACTTCTAAATACTTTCAAATCCAATTATTCAGTAAGTTAATATATAAAATATTGTTGCTTAATCATTGTAATATTATAAAAATTAAAATAGAGAGAATTATTCACACACACACCATCATATACAAGTTGACCATATATACTTTTCAGGCATGATCACAGAGATGTCTTTCTAAGGGATCAGAAAGTCACATTATGCCATTTATATATCCTTATGCACAACGGTGAGAACAACAGCTGGAGTATATACTTAGAATCTAACAGTCAGAAAATTAAACCTCCTCCAGAATTATGAGAATCACAAACATGAGCACACACAATTGGCGTGCACTTTCCATTTTACCATCTCTTAATGATTTTAAGCTTAGCACAAGCCTGGGCACTTGGGTTAAAAATAAAATAAAAGTGCATGCTAGTTCTCCCCACGCACCGATAGGAAAAAATATTGATGGCTGGAATATATACCTTGGCGGAAGAAGAATAAGAGGAGCTCAGCTGCTGAAGCAGGTTGCTCCTTGCAAATCTCACAAGCTGGGGGCTGATTTGGCGTACCAGTAATACACACAGTTACACACCTTATCTAATTCTCAACAGTTAGTAGGAGACATACCCTCGAATTCGTTGAGCACCACGCCAATACGAAGGTTCATGTCCTCTGTCCGCGGTGGCGAGGAGGTGGTTGTCGAGATGTTATTGAAGACAGAGTTGATGTGATGTGCCCGTCGATGTCCAGTGCAAAGTCATTTCTGTAGGAGAACACCTCGAATAAAATTGTAACTTAACGCTCACACGATTAGAGAAAAATAAATAGCATCTCTTCTCTCCAACTCAGTAATGCAAGCGCTTGCCCATTCCTTTCAAGCTGGCTGGCTCGCCGCGGCTGCGCCGTCTTGTGGGCTTGTCTTTGTGCTTGATCAACCCCATGTTTCTACTTCTTCAGAGCTTGGATCTCTGAAAAAACAAGAAGAACCAATTAATCCGCACAACACAGCCTGTAAGAGCCTCTAATGGTGGATCAATTCTTTTTTATCCTTTCTACACGCACCTGCCGATCGAGCAGGTCGAACCAGGCGAAGGCGGCTCGTGCTCCACCTCCATCTGGTCGAGGGTCTCCAATTCTCCATGGCCCATGGTCGTGCGATCCAACTCCACCCGAGCATCTGATCGAGGTCCATGTTGTTCCCATCACCCTCTTCATTCGCCCCTGATCTCGCGCAACCTATCTCTTATTCTCACGTAGACCCAGCTCCAGCCCCAGCACCACTCCCACGAACTGATCCAGCTTCCACCGCAGATCCTAAAAGAGTAAGGAAGCGAAGGGGCAAGCCAGAAATCCCCGTCCATTGCTGTCGTTCATTACTGCGGCATTAAGCTCGAAGAAACGGAGGCGGCGCCATCGTGTCCTTCCCCATGTTGTCGCTCCGCCTTCCGAAACGGACCGAGCGTGAGAGCCTGTTATTTCTCCGCTTTTCCTCGAAGGCGGGGCAAGTCAGCAGGCCGATCGACCCCCAGGGAAGAAAGTTATAGCTATTCTGCAGCCCACAGCAGCCCAGTTCACGAGGAGGCACCGAGAACAACCCGCGGAGCAGCGGCCCTTTTCACGTTGGTCTAGCCAGCTCGCACCGGATGACGGAGCAAAGGAGGCCCAGTTGACGCAGTCGGACGAAGAAACAATCTGGTGCGTTCCTACCCTCGATCCAACGGTTAAAAACTCCAAATCGATGTGGGAAGGCGTAACTAGCTGAGTCTTACTGTTACTTAATGCTGGCCGATCGGACCTCCTGATCCCCACATGATGACCGTTGCGGTGTGCCTCCGCGGGTCCATCATGTCGTTCTCATGCGCGTGCCCGTTCTCGGCTCAAGCGGATTGTTTCCGTGTCGTGCATGGCCTTCCCACGAGCGAGAATATGAAAACTAAATGGCCACCCCACCACCGGCTTTGTGTTTGTCCTGGCCCAATTTAGCCGTGATTTGGGCAAGGAGTTTTCTCATCCTTCGAGCAGGACTAAAAATATCGCCACAATGGCCACCGTGTTTCCTATTTACCGCCCGTTGGCGGCGTGATATGGCCGCACTGCCTACGAGGGGCGCCCGATGGGCCGGCCCATTTAGGGGGTCCGGCCCATTTTCTGTTTATTTTTTAAAAAATTGTTTTGTTCCAATTTTCTTCTGTTTAGAACTTTTTTGTTCAATTTTTTTGTCTAAATTTATTTATGTTTACTTTTATTTCTGTTCAAAAAAATTATTCAATTTATTTTACTGGAGAAGGGGGGAGGGGCTAAATGGGCTGGCCCATTTACCGCGCCCCGTAGGCGGCGGTTCGAAGTGCCGCTGCGGGGCGGCAAATAGGAGCCCCCGATGGCCACCATTAGCTTGCATGCCCCATCACGGTTTCCCCTCTTGGGCCATCACCCATTGGTTGGGCCAGGTGTCTTTGTGCTGGCAATAGATCTGAACAATGTTTTCTTGAATATCTTTATTTGGAGAAATTTGTATCAAATGAGATAGAACATGCAAAAAGTGCACACACTTTTTTCGGACTAAAGGATGAACTTCGCTCATTTTTTTCTGCGATATCATGTAATACACTTTATCCATTACTAAGGGCCTGTTTGGTTAGGCTTTGGCTGTGGCTTTCTTGGCTTATAAGCCGTAAGCCTAACCAAACTACATTGCAGTCAAACGCGTTTATGGCCGAACGCAGCGCAAAAACGACGGCCGCAGCAAAGCACGCGCGGAGGTGCTTTTCCCGCGTCGGCTTCACGCGCAGAAATGAGAATCGTCTTTTGCCCTCCGAGTTTGTTGAGATATTACGCGGGAATGCCACTGCGTGGTCGTAGCCTATTCCTGGCTCCTTATCCTCTCGTGCAGAACACTCCCGCACGGACGGGCAGGGCACCATCGCCACAGCCTCCCTGCTCGACAACCACCTTCGCCGCCGGCCGCCCTCGACAATTACCTCCGCCGCCGGCCGCCCTCGTCCTGTCCCCGCCTCTTGCTCGCCTCGGCCACCCTGCGTCCCCGCCCCTTCCCTGCTTCTTCGGCCCACAATCCCAAGGCGGAGCTCGACCAGGACCCCTTTGCACTAGTGCAGAACAGGGCATTAGCCCCGGTTGGGAAGGGCCTAATGTCCCGACTGCCCAACCGGGTTCCGCAAACCCGGGCTAAAGGCCCCCCTTATGCCCCGGTGGGGTTACCAACCGGGGTAAAAGGCGTGCCCCACGTGAGCTTTGCGTAGCGTGCAGACACCCCCCCTTTTACCCCGGTTGGTAACACCAACCGGGGCAAAAGGTTTCCTGTCGCGGCAGAGTTTTGGGTGTTTCTCTGCCGCGGCAGAGCTTTGGCATGTTTCTTTTGGGGCTGTTTTTCTGTGCTGTTTTTTTCGGTGAGTCTGTTAATAACATATTTTTTTGCATAATCATCATAAAAATAATTGCATGCATTGATATCGTCAAATTATAATTACACTGATCTCAGTTAGATCATTACATCCGAATAGAGTTATACACATTGAGATCATTACATGCAGATCATTTTTTATATTTAACAATGCAATCTACCATTTCAGATGCGACCTCCTTCAGCATAAAACCCGCAAATTCGTCTTGAAGTGCTTGTAAGCAGTGTGACGGTAGGATCTGCCTCTAGAGATCATAGAGCCTTATATTTAGTCTTCTTCCTAACCGCTCATTCACGATTATCCTTATGTTCTCCATGACATAGAAGCCACATAAATTTGTTCCATGTGGCTGCTGAGGGCACTTTACGAGAAATATAATTGAGTCAAATAATAATCAAGGAATTAAAGAGAGATGCGTGAATGTTGCAAGTACTACTTACGACGAGTGTGTCAAATCTCATATTCAACTCCGTCAAACCGGCTTGTTGCTTCCTAAACCGGTTCCAAGCCCTGTCTGGGAAACAAAAATTCTGGGTCATCGTACGATAATGATTGAACAAAAGGGGACGGTGTAGTGCAACAAAGATTGAACTTACTTTATGAGCATTGACATAATGGGCTGGTACGCCTCTTGGCCTTTATCCAAAGAGTCCATGAGATCAACTATTCCGTTGTCAACGTGAATGTCGAAAAGAATCGAGTGAAAACTACACAAGCGATTAACTCATCAATTACACTTAATTAACACCGACTTAGCAAAATAGAAATGTGAAGGAATATGCATAAGACAGTAACACTCACTTATGTCTGCAAGGAAATAGTATTTCACTATAGTGGAATTGATTCCTCAAAAACATAACTATGTTATTCTCCGTATCTTGAGTGTGTTGCTTTAAAACGATATCATTGACGATATATGGTTCAATGAACCCAATGCCACCATTTCCATTACATTCCAGAATCTTCATCCTGCATAATATATATCGTGCAGTGAGGATATAATATATATAAGAAGCAATGATCAAACTAGGTGAGGTGGATACTTACAAACAATAGGTGTTGATGATCTATTTGTCAAGGGCGTCTAGATTATAGAAGAAAAAAGATCTTCAAAATCAATAAACATCGTGTCATCACGGAAGTAATCATGTTCCCTAATTTTCAGCATGATTTGGTCTAGCCCCTCTTTTGCAGTTTCGATATACCACGTATGCAGTTGGCGCTTCAATGTTGTCATAGGGCTGAGCTGATCAGGTTTGACGAGAGACTTCCCACACTCATATTTCCATGCCAATTCAGCCTTTTCGAAGTTGTTGGATTGGCCTAGGAGTTGGTCAAGTGTTATACCACAGTCTTTGGCAAATCTCTCAGCTGCTTCCCGATCAACTTGATCATGTACAGTGTCCGACACCTTGAGCGGGGGGACCGATTGTTTCGACTGCTTCCCGAGCTGGGGAATTGTTCTCCCTGCCTTCTTGGCTTTGGAATAACTCGTCATTACTCCACGATCATAGTCAGATGGCAGATTCATCTTAACTTGGGACGACATCTCCAGCATATTTTGGAAGTGCTTCTTTACAGCCGGATCTATTGGTTCCTTTGGCGGCTCCGGGGTTCTCTTTCCTCACGAAGCCATCTGACGTTTCGTGTCCGCAGTCATCCATTCGTCTAACTCCTGGTCAGTCTTATGGTAAGGCAACACTTCTGGCAGCTTGTTGGCTTTCTTCTTCGTAGGAGGTTTCTTCTTCGGGGAAGACTTAGAGGCAGCAGCTTTCCGCTTAGAGGACTTAGTGGCGGCGGAGTCGGATCAGGCATCGGAGATCGAGCCGAACTCGGGCTGCTGACGTCCATGGCGTCGACGTGTGCTGGCGATGATCGAGCTGGGCTGTGTTTCAAAGAAGTAGGTGGCGGTGATGGCGGCGGTGGACTGCGTCTCGGAGAAGGTGGTGGTGGTTGCGGCGGTGAACTGCGTCTCGGAGAAGTAGCTGCTTGTGTTGGCGGTGGACTGCGTCTAGGAGAAGGTGGCGGTGGTGGACTGTGTGGGGGAACACTATGCCACTCTTTTTCCATTGAATGATTGAATTGACGGCCTCTCCAAGTGTCTCTACCCCGTTACCTCCGGGGATGTCAAGCCGCAATATCCTCCAATCCGGCTGAACATCATCAACGCTGACACGAGCATAGCCAGGTGTAACCGGACGGCCATGCGAGGTCGCTCCCTCTACACAAGGTAAAGCGTAGTCGTCCACCACCTTGATGGATATGTTTGAGACCGACACGTGTAGCGCACAACTTGTCTTCTCCTTGATTGCTTCCACGGCTCCGTCTGTGGAGGGGCATCAACAAGCAGAACTGCAGCGGAAGCTGGTACCTCCGTCGAAGCCACGCTGCTCTGACGTTGAGATGGTTCTGTTTCCTCGAATGTACTAGTGTCTTACGTCTGGGAGGGCCGGCTAGTAAGCTCATTAATCTGTAGTTGCTGCTTCATCACTACGGCTTCCAAGGCACCAACCCGTTCTACGACCGCTGCATCCTTCTTTATCTGTCCTCTCGCTTGCCTTCTATATGGAAAGAGATAATCTTCCGGCTTGAAGCCAAAGCACCACGGATATTGTCCTTTGCCTCGTGTCCAGCCACCATGTTCTGCATTCCCGAGGGCCTTTGTAAGCTCGTCATTCTCTCGATTTGGCTTGAACTCTCCCTCTTTAACCTCCTTGAACACTTTCTCAAGTGCCGCAAAGGGGACCTTTATTTTTTCACTCATAATAAGGTGCCCTTGTTCGTCAAACGTCGCCCCATGCCCAAGCAACCAATCCCTTGACCTCCGCGGAAAATCCTGAGTACCTGAAATGATCCCCTTCTCTCGCAGCTCTGCCTCGAGTGCGTCAAACTTAGGCACTGCAACTCTGTAGCCACCTGAACCCATCTTATGGTGATATACCTTCGTCTTGGCATTTGCAGCATTCTTGGCTGACCTTCGCTTCCCCTTTTCTGATTGCTTGTACGCCAGAAATGCTGGCCAGTGTACCTTCTGCTTCTCAAGCGGCCCCTCGAATTTTGGGACTTCTTTTTTCTTCTAATATTGCTTCCATAATCTTTTCTTGTAAGCATTGAAATCCTCGGCCATCTTCTTCAGAGCCCAGTGCTTCACAGCGTCGCGCATTTCCTGCTGTGCCGTCTCGTCCTCTTCATCATCACATTCTGGAAGCCTAAAATGGCTCATCAGCTTGTCGAACATGAGTTGTTTGGACCGGTCTGCGACAAAAGAAACTGCCATTCGTCCAGGATCGTCTTCGTCCTTTGCTGGCTCATTCCATTCTTCAACACTTATAGGGATCATGTCCCTAACAATAACTCCAGATTGGCTTGTAAACTTAGTTGTTGTCTTGACGGTCCAAGCAGGTTCGCCGGTTCGATAGACTTGTTCGATTAACAGATGCACTTTCGAGCTCATCTCTTGAGCCGGGCCTCGTTTTGACCTCTTGATAGACGATGTCGATGCAGCCTTCACTAAGGCTTGTTCATCACTTGTTTTCTCCGGTTCCGCATTTGTTCCTTGCAATTGCTCGTCTTCCTCCATTCCCTGACCTGATTCATTCACGTACTATGAGCCTTCGTCTTGATCACCTCCACCGTCATTGGGTCCACCGGGGAGTGTACCTTCTTCTATTATCGCGAACACCTGTTCTTCACCCTCTCTTCCGTCCATAGCTCAACAAATACAAATGGAAGATAAAATACTTTAGTAAGTTATAAATTCTCTTGAAAAAATAATATTCCACTAAACAATCATCACAACAGTACACTTTAGTAAGGAGTATGACTAGCAGATCAGATCGAGTCTTGCCGAGTAAAGTTGCGACTCGATCGGGACATAACAGATGTAGCATCCCAGATTATCCATATAATATGTGAAAACATTGAAGATCAATTTATCTTCTTCTTGAAGAAGAAGAGAAAGTGATCTGCAATATTTTCACACATGATTGGATAATCTGGAACGCTGTTATGCACCGTTCGAGTCACAAGTTTACTAGGAAAGAGTAGATCTGATATGCTAGTTATACTCCTGCCTAGGCCTGTAGTACTCTAACGCGTAGTGTTCGTCTCGGTTCCCCTCGGTTCCCTCTAGATATATAGCTAATTTCCCTAAAATAAATACTCCTTCCGTATCAAAATATAAGATGTTTTAGCTAGAATTTCCTAGACAATATGTACCTAGACATGTTTTAGTGTAAGATGCATATGAATTTGCACATTAAAACATGTCTAGATACATCATATCTACAAAATGCTAAAACATCTTATATTTTGATACAGAGGGAGTACTATCTAAAAATTCTATATCATATCTTTATTTGAACAAGTCATATCTAAAAATTCCTAAGTATACTAAGTATATCTGAAAATTCCTAAGTATACTCAAAATTCCTAAATATACTAAAAATTCCTAAAATTCCTAAGTATACTAAAAATTCCTAAGTATACTAAAAATTCCTAAGTATATCTAAAAATTCCTATAAATTCCAAAGTATTATGATACGGCGGTGAGCACTACGGCGAGCAGTACCTCGAGGGAGCTGAGGCGAGTCGAACGGCGGCGAGCTCGGCGACGAGGATCCCGGCGGCGAGCTCGGGGCCGGGCGCGGTCTAGGGGGCGAGGGGAAGGGCGCGGTGGCGCGGGCTCGGGGGCGAGGAGGACGGCGCAGCGCAGTGGAGCTCTCTTCGGCGGTGGTGAAATTGGACAGCCTGACGGCGTCGGAGAGGATTTCGGCGCCGGAGACCTAGCGGTTTCTGCGGGTTCTTAGGAGTTGCCCCGGGCGGTTGCGCCGCCCGGGGTTATATACTGGGAGGCCTTTTGCCCCGGTTGG
Source organism: Alopecurus myosuroides (assembly GCA_028641055.1). Classification (NCBI taxonomy): domain Eukaryota; kingdom Viridiplantae; phylum Streptophyta; class Magnoliopsida; order Poales; family Poaceae; genus Alopecurus; species Alopecurus myosuroides. Next base: position 93,378,057 of record CM054057.1, read on the forward strand.
TAACACGAACCAGGGCAAAAGGGTGTCTTTTACCAACCGGGCCAAAAGGGTGGGAGGTGGGGCCCTCGCTTGCCGCTCACCTCCCCCTTTTGCCCCGGTTGGTAACACGAACCTCGGCAAAAGCCCCAAAATTTTGTTTTTTGGCTTCCTGCCGCCATTTATTTCCCCTGCCCCGTTTAAATACATTTTCAAAATGTTTTTTCAATTACATTTCAAATGATTTTGAATTAGGAGAAAGTTTCAATATGAAATGTGTTTAAATTTTAACAAAGATTTCAAACACATTTTTCTGTTTAAAAAATTAATTATTCCAACTATTTAAACTAGTAATAATTTTTGAAATTTCAAACAATTTTAAAAACCTAGTTTACGAATGGTTTTGAATTTGAAGAAACTTTCAATACGAAATGTGTCTAAAATTGCGTAAACATTTCAAATACATTTTCAATACGAAAGTCCTGCCGCGTGGACACGTGGCGCGGGAGTTGTGCCGCGTGGCCACGAGCGCGGTATAAACTGCCACGCCTCGAGCGTCTTCTCCACGCACCGTCGCGCCGCCACCATGCCTCCGAGGAGGGACAGCACCACCGGCATATTCACCGCGCATATCCACTACGGGGACGACCGCATCCCCCTCGGCTCCTTTGCGACGGCGGCGGAGGCTGCCCGCGCCTGGGACGCGGCAGCCTGGCACCTCAACCGCCCGCGGTCACTGATGAACTTCAATGACTGCCACACCCTCCGAGAAGCGAAGGCCAGGGCGCCGACGCCGCAGATCGTCACTGCCGCCGACCACCGCCACCTCCGCCACCGCGCGTTTCAGGGCCTAGTCGACGCCAGGGACGGCCGTGTCGTCCGCGAGTATTACCGGAACAATCCCGGGAGGAGAGCGCCGACGAGGAACTCTGGCAGACCCGAGCGGCTGAGCGGGCGGAGCGCCACCTCGCATTAGATGCCGCTCCGGAGGCGAGGACGAAGGCGCTGCAAGAGCTCCGCCGGGCCGACCACGCCGGCGAAGTCTGGGCCTCCGATGATCCGAGGTGGGGGCCTATCTCGTACATACCATCATGCACCTCCGACGACGACGAGGAAGTCACCGACGAGTTCGCCGACGACGACGAGCAGGAGGAGGTCACCGACGAGTTCCCCGACGACGACGACAAGGAGTAGTGTTCGTCTGTTTTCTGTTTTTAATAAAAGAATTTGTATTCCGACAAACTGCAGCGTGCTAGCGCGTCTGTTTTTTGTTTTTAATAAAAATAATTTGTATTCCGTGTGATTCTTCCTGACTAGTGGGATTCATACGCTAGAAAGAAACACACTCCTTATCCAACGACTCACAAGAGCTAAGATTAATTAGGGAGGAGGCCGGTACATTTGGATAGATAAAACAAGGCAGTACATAATGGCAAGAGTGGTTCTAAACCTAAACGGAGAGCATAGAGATCTAGATAAACAAGGCAGTACATAATGCCAAGAGTGGATCTGATCTGCTAGTCATACTCCTGCCTAGGACTATAGTACCCCGACTTGTAGTCGTCGTAGTCGCCGCCGTCGTCCTCACTATCGTAAGACGGTGCTCTGGACTCCCTCGCAGTATCACGACCTCAGGACTGGGCGTAAGGGTAGCGCAGGCGGGGGTTATCCCCGGCCCTGATGTAGTTCATGACGCTCTGAAGAATCCGTCCGCCGCCCCAGCACAGCTGACGACCGGCCTCGATGAAGTTCGAAGGAGGCGGGCTGTTCTCCTCGTACATGGCGAGCGTACTCTCACGCTGATTAATGAAGAAGGCGTCCCAAGTAGGGCGGTAGTCGGGATTCCAACTGGGATTCCTCCGCTGCTCCGGCGTGAGCTCATGGTAGTAGTGGTTCGTGATGGCCGTCCGACGCGCCACACCTTGAGGAACAGGAGGGACCGGCACTCCTCCGACGCTCAGCATCCAGCCGGCGGGGACGCTGTAGCCGGGCGGGCAGGGGTAGTTCGAGGCGGAAAGTGCCTCTGCCTGCAGGAAGGTTAGAGTGGGTACGATAAAAGCCATGGGATAGTGGGGAGTTTATATGTGTTTATGCCAATGGTGGCAATGCATGCATACATATATATAGTGAGAAGAAACATACCCCTTTAGTCCCGGTCCGTTTTACCAACCGGGGCTAAAGGGTTACGGTTTCGTTGGGATCAATCACAAAGAATCACATGGATCGTGTGCTTCTTTCAAGCGCTTGTGAGTCGTTGGATCAGAGGTGTGTTTCTTTCGAGCTCTTGTCAGCCGTTCGATCAGGGGTACGGTGTGTTTGTTTCGAGCGCTTGTTAGCCGTTGGATCAGGGGTGTTTCTTTCGAGCGCTTCTTAACCATTGGATCGAAACCCTAGCACAACACTTCGTGAGCCAGAGGACCCTATTTATAGCCCACCTCTCGGAGTCCCTTCATACATCATTCAGTTCATCCACCAAGTACAAATCATTCGGATTCGACAGCATACGTCCTACCGTGCATTTGGTATGCATATATGCACTCCAGGAGCCACGGTGGGGCTGTATGCTGGCGATACCGATTGTTTTGTTCTACATCCTTCAGTCAAGGTTTGACAAAAGGTTTGATACATCATTCAGTTCATCGACCGACTACAAATCATTCGGATTCGCCATCATACGTCCGACCGTGCTTTCCATATGCATATATGCACTCATTAGCCACGGTCGGGCTGTATGATGGCGACACCGTTTGTTTTGTTCTATATATCTACAAATCCTCCAGTTCACACGCCCGACATGTGGAAAACAGAGGTGGACTAATCCAAATACATGAACCATGCAGATTTGATACATTATTACACAATAGTCTAGCAATATTACATGTTTGTTTTCTGCGAGCACAGATGGCATTATGCTCTCGGGCATTTCATCGAACACCTCTTATGCATGTGAGTGAAAAATAAGTTAGCACACCACACCAAAAAGTGAGTGGCATGAGGAGTGGAGAACGCTGGCATGTCGTGTTTATAAAAAGAAAAAAAATTGGATTTGAAGAAAAAAAGAATTCTATTAATTTTCATTTTCCATTTATTTGGTTAGTTTTTCTTAATGAAATTGAAATTATTAACTAAACGGCAATATAGAAATAAAGAAATAATTTTTCATCTAGGTGGGGCTCATTTGACCCGGTTGGAGCCACAAACCGGGGCAAAAGACCCCCCCCCCCCCGCCCCACGACGCGCCCGCACAAGCCCTGCTCGCCGAGTGCCTTTAGCCCCGGTTTGAGCCACCAACCGGGGCAAATGACCGCCGCACCACGCGCCCTGCTCGCCCCGGCACTACCTCTGCAGTCTTTTGCACCGGGTGGTGGCCGAGCCGGGGCGAAAGGGCTGCTCGCCAGTGGACAAAAGCCCCGTTCTCCACTAGTGTTGGATGACCGGGCGAGGCAGCAGGTCTCCGGCACGACGACCTCCGGCCCCAAGACGCGCTGCAGCGACGACCAGACAATATTCCTCCTCCCTTCGGTACCAGATCGGACGGGGCACCAGGTTGTTCATCCTCAACCTGAGAGGTACAAATCCTCTGAGGTTGTTGGTCAAACTTTCATCAATTAGAAACTCCGATAAGATAATTTCGTAAATAATGTGATTGTTGGTCCAACTTTCATCAATTAATTAAATAGAAAGATCACTATCCTTACAACTAAATGGTATGTCAGGTATTGTGGGTATATCGGACATTTATCTTCACAGCCACAGTTCTGACAGCTACTTGCCAAACGGCTTTCCTAGCTTTCTCACAGCACACAGCTACTTTGCCACAGCACACAACAGACAGCTGCTTTCAGATAAGCCACAGCACAACCAAATAGGGCCTTAGGGAGTACAGAGTATACTAGGGTTAGCACAACCCGTCTCTCTCTCTCAAAAATAAAATAAGGGATTAGCACAATCCGTGTCCATGTAAAACTGACCAATAGCAGCGCAAAATATACCCCGTATCAATCCAGGTCACCTCCAATCATAGCTGTCCGTTTATTTTCGACTGCAACGGCCGTGCCAATAAATCTAGAGCAAATGAAGGCAAGCAAATTTTAAGTCGGGTTGTGTGTCCGTTAGACCCACCTATAATATAGAAAACATGCAAGTAAGTTGCTACAAATTCATTTATATTATGGCATGGTCTTATAGCATATAATATAAGCGTCTTGATTAAAGTCATAAAGAGGTCAAACTGTGAGAGAAAAAAAGTTAGTTTGGTTGATTCTAAGTGGTACTTTTCGACTTCAGATCGAAAAAAATTCAGCGAGATAGTCTCATTTGAGAATGAGGTGCCACTACAAAGTTGAGTATTGTATTTTTCCTATTTATGCCAACATTTTATACCCATATTAAGACTCCATATCAAAGACTTGGGTTTACGGCAATAGTTGGCGTGATTCCATATATCCCCTGCTCTGTGGCCCCTAGAATCAGAACTACGCCAACTTTCACCAAAATTTCCACTCCTGTATATGACTTATAATTTGGTTTGAAGTATGCGTAAACTATAAACTTTCTGTATTTGAAGTATGTTTTTTTTATGTTTCCATTGAGCGGTTACAATCATGAGAGTAAAAAACTTCATGAAGAGCGAGGTTGAAAAGGATGACAAATAAATTCATAATATTACACATGCGGACGCCCAGGACCAAGGAAACCCTAATCAACGTCAGGACTGTGATATCTCCAAGCTCTGAAAGTTGCTAGATTTAGCTGCATGCGTGGGTGAAGAAAAAGATAGAAATCCCATCTCGACTGATGATCAAAGGGGCTCTACTGCGCTCCTCAGATGAATAGTTGGGGGATCAGACATACTACGAAGAATTTCCAAAGATAACAATAATAACTTTGTCATCTCAAGAAATTTCCTTAACCGACCGATCCAACGATTTAAGCACAGAACCTTTAACACAGGAGTACTAGCATTGATTCTATATAAGGGTTACACACAGAGTAAGTTTTAGAGACTTCCGACTGCAGGCATAATAAAAGTAGAACATATAGTAATTAAAACGATGAAGATTTAGATCCATCCGACTTAACGAGTTTGACCAAGTTCTGAAAGGCTTCCGACTGGTACAAGCATGGTTTAATGTCAAGGCGGAAACATAACTGAAACGACGATTGATCTCCTGCTAGCTAGGTCGGCTCCCAGCCTTAATTAATTTTCAGTTGAGCGTGGTCTTGCAGATGAACCTCTTCTTTGGCCTAATCTCGGCGGTGCTGCCGCACTTCTTCTTGCGGCAGTTACTTGCGCGTGCGGGGAGGCGGGCGTAGCACTTGCGGCAGACCATCTTCTTCTCGTTGTACTTGAGCGCGAGCTGCAGCAGGCTGGGCTCCTTGATAATGTACTGGCCCCTGCTCATCCCGCCGCGGAGGCGGAGCACCAGGTGCAGCGTGGACTCCTTCTGGATGTTGTAGTCGGCGAGCGTGCGCCCGTCCTCCAGCTGCTTCCCGGCGAAGATCAGACGCTGCTGGTCCGGCGGGATTCCTAATGAAATTCAAGGCAAACTACGAGTTAGCATAGCATCAACCCGATGTAGATAGAATGATAGATATGCGGCCGGGGTGATGAAAGATCGATGAACAACGAACCTTCCTTGTCCTGGATCTTGGCCTTGACGTTGTCGATGGTGTCACTGCTCTCGACCTCAAGCGTGATCGTCTTCCCCGTGAGCGTCTTCACGAAGATCTGCATCTTGTCCGGCGGTTTGGTGGATGAACTGTCTCGTCGTGGGCTGTGGTGGCCTGCTTGGGGGTGCGTGGACTATATATAGCAACTGAGCCAAGGCGGTCTGATGAAACGCGTGCGACACGAAACAAGGGTACGTGCTCGATTATGACTGCAATAAGGCTCTCCCGTAGCCACCACGGACCGTACTGGGTCACCTCAAGCAGCAACGTGCATCTGTCCCGGATTTTCACTTTCTTTTACTACTCCGTCTTTCCATTGAGCGCCTTCCATAAATAGAACAAGAAAACGGGCACAACTAGTACTGTACATACCACCGGCAAGAAATCTTGCTTTTGGAAGATGTTTTGCCAACTCCCAATAAGTGCGCGTGACTCATAGGGGTAGGGTGTGCGTGTGTGCGTTCATAGGGGTGAGTGTATGCGCGGGTATATGAGCGCTTGCGTTTGTACTGTGTTTCTCAAAAAAAAAAAAACGTGTACGTGCCTTCCAAGAAATAATCAAATGATCAAAGAAAATAAAGAACAGAACCCAATTCACAGTACGTCGCGTGATTTCTCTCTCACGAGCGTATGGCGCTGACGAAAGGGTCGCGCACGGTACCTGTTTCTATCCACCAGACGCTGACAAGCTGGGACCACCTGTGTGCGAGCGTTTCCTATTTGAATCTCGGGGGACGTGCCCCTGTCGGTTTTCGCTTTCTCCTTTCCCGTCTCCATTTCTGTCCTGCGATTTTCCCAGCGATTTATTAGGGTTTTCGCCGCAGATTCACCCTATGTGTGCGACTAGGTAGCGGCCGTGGGAAGGGGGGGCCGACCGGCATTGGGAGTCGGTTATTCGTGGCCATGGAAGGTGGGGAGGTGGCTGCTGGCGGCATCCTAATGACGCGCTTGGCAGCGACACGGAACCGGCCACAAGGTCCGGCGGGGAAACAATCACTAGTGAAAAAAAGGGGGTTTTCTCTGTGGCGAGCACCCCTTTCGCCCCCGCTCGGCCACCAACCGGTGCAAAAGACTGAAGAGGTGGGGCCAGGGCGAGCAGGGCGCGTGGTGGGGGGTCTTTTGCCCTGGTTGGAGGCACAAACCGGGGCTAAAGGCCCGCAACGAGCAGCGGGCGTCGTGAGGGTTCTTTGGCCCCGGTTGGAGCCACCAACCAGGGCAAAAGACCCCCACCTAGATGGAAAGTTGTTTTTTATTTCTATATTGCCCTTTAGTTAATGATTTCAATTTCATTATTAAGAAAAACTAACCAAATAGGAACATGAAAATTAATAGAATTCTTTTTTTCTTCAAATCCAAAAAATTTCTCTTTTTTTATAAACACACTGCCATGCCAGCCATCTCCACTCCTCATGCCACTCACTTTTTGGTGTGGTGTGCTCACTTGTTTTTCACTCATATGCACAAGAGGTGTTCGATGAAATAGCATAATGCCATCTGAGCTCGCAGAAAACAAACATGAAACTAGACTATTGTGTAATAATGTATCAAACCTGCATGGTTCATGTATTTGGATTAGTCCACCTCTGTTTTCCACATGTTTTGTATCAACATCACTGTCGGACGTGTGAACTGGAGGATTTGTAGAAATATAGAACAAACAAACGGTGTCTCCATCATACAACCCGACCGTGGCTCCTGAGTGCATATATGCATATCAAAAGCACGGTCGGACGTATGATGGTGAATGCGGATGATTTGTAGTCGGTCGATGAACTGAATGATGTATCAAACCTTTTGTCAAACCTTGAATGGGGGATGTAGGACAAAACAATTGATATCGCCAGCATACAGCCCCACCGTGGCTCCTGAGTGCATATATGCATATCAAATGCACGATAGGACGTATGCTGGCGAATCCGAGTGATTTGTATTCGGTGGATGAAGTGAATGATGTATGTAGGGACTCTGAGAGGTGGGCTATATATAGGGTCCTCTGGCTCACAAAGTGTTGTGCTAGGGTTTCAATCCAACGGTTAAGAAACGCTTGGAAGGAACACCCCTGCTCCAACGGCTAACAAGCGCTCGAAACAAACACACCGTACCCCTGATCGAACGACTCACAAGAGCTCGAAAGAAACACACCCCTGATCCAACGACTCACAAGCGCTTGAAAGAAACACACGATCCGTGTGATTCTTTGTGATTGGTCCCAACGAAACCGTAACCCTTTAGTCGCGGTTGGTAAAACGGGCTGGGACTAAAGGGTCTGTTTCTTCTCACTATATATATGTATGCATTGCCAACATTGGCATAAACACATATAAACTCACCACTCTCCCATGGCTTCTACCGTACCCACTCTAAACTTCCTGCAGGCGGAGGCACTTTCCGCCTCGAACTACCCCTGCCCGCCCGGCTACAGCGTCCCCGCCGGCTGAATGCTGAGCGCCAGAGGAGTGCCGGTCCCTCCTGTTCCTCAAGGTGTGGCGCGTCGGAAGGCCATCACGAACCACTACTACCACGAGCTCACGCCAGAGCAGCGGAGGAATCCCAGTTGGAATCAAGACTACCGACCTACTTGGGACGCCTTCTTCATTAATCGGCGTGAAGTGCGCTCGCCTGGTACGAGGAGAACGGCCCGCCTCCTTGGAACTTCAACGAGGACGGTCGTTGATACGTCTCCAACGTATCTATAATTTCTGATGCTCCATGATAATATTATGCCAATTGCTACATGTTTTCTCCCTTCTTTATGTCATTTTTATCGATTTTCCGGGACTAACCTATTAACAAGATGCCAAGTGCCAGTTCCCTTTTTTCAGCTGTTTTTAGTTTCAGAAAAGTTGTTCTGGAAATATTCTCAGAATTGGACGATTCGAAAACCAGAAGTCTTTGAAGTCCCGGAAGCATCCGGAAGTCCCGAAGAGCCCCGGAGGGGGGACACACGGTGGCCACACCATAGGGTGGCGCCACCACCCCCTGGCCGTGCCGTGCCACCAGGTGTGTGGGCCCTTTCGCCTATATATATTCCCCGATGCATAAACCCTAGAAGAATCGACCTATTCCACAAAATAAATCCGTAGCTCTGTCGCCACCGACGACAAGTTTTGGGGGACAGATCTCTGTTCTCGCACCCTGCCGGGATGGGGAAGTGCCCCCGGAAGCCATCTCCATCGACTCCACCGCAATCTTCATCGCCGTTGTTGTCTCCTATGATGAGGAGGGAGTTGTTCTCCCCCGAGGCTGAGGGCTCTACCGGTAGCTATGTAGTTCATCTCTCTCTCATGGTGTGATCTATATGTGATCAATCTATCTGAATTCGTCGATGTTAATCTTCATCTTTTGCTACTCAAGTGATTTATTACTATGAACTTTGGAGTCACTTTGATCACGCTGTGAAGGTGACAGTGTGCACGTCGTGTGTGTCTCCTAGTGTTCGTTATTTGTTATGAGATCTCCGTAAATGCTTTGATCACGGTGTAAAGGTGACAGTGTGTGCACCGTGTGACTTAGCATTATATTTAAATTTCGTGTTGGATAACCCTATGAAAATGTGGTGTTTGCGTGGAACCATCTGGGTCCCATGGTGATAGCATGGGGGTTACTTGGTTGGGAAAGTGTTTACTCTAAGGAGTGATATTAAACCCCTACGCATGGATTGATGTTGTTATTCGACCGGAGAGTTGTTAAGAGTATCATAGTGAGAGAAGATATCTAGTTATTCATTTAGGTGATCATTGTTTAGAGTGTCCTTTAGTGAAAGTAGGAGCCCTAGGCCTTATTTCCATGCATTGAAACACCGTTTTCCGCCTATTCTGCTACTTGTTTGCTTGCTGCCATTTTTTTTTCAGATTGCTATTATCACTTATTATCATCCATATTACTTGCATTTTACTCTCTCTTTGCCGAACTAGTTCACCTATATACCTGACAATGATATTGGGTGTGTTGGGGACACAAGAGACTTGTTGTATCTTAATTGCATGGTTGCTTGAGAGGGATATCTTTGACCTCTACCTCCCTGAGTTCGATAAACCTTGGGTGGTCCACTTAAGGGAAACTTGCTGCTATTCTACAAACCTCTGCACTTGGAGGCCCAACATTGTCTACAAGAATAGAAGCGTGCGTAGACATCAAGCTCTTTTCTGGCGCCGTTGCCGGGGAAGTAAGGTAAAAGGTACTCACATCCTAGAGTGTGAGTTCTCTAAGTTATTTCCATTAGATTATGCAATTATATCTTTTTGTTTCTTGTTTTCACTAGTTAGGCTTATTTTTACTTGTTGCTTGTTTTTATTTTTACTAGTTAGTCTTAATGGAAAACAACAAAAATATGAGAGAGATTTATTTGCATTCTAGTAGCAATGTTATTAGCATTAATTATTTGGATACCATTATTTCCAGTACTATGGAAAAGTCTAAGCTTGGGGAAGCTAGTTTCTATAATTTTTTTATTTCCCCAACTTTAGAGGAGAAAATTTGTTCTGATGATACGTTATGTCCCATATGTGATAAATCTAATGATGCTTGTGATATTTTAAATCCACCTACTGAAAGCATTCCTTTTAAAATACCCAAGAAAATTGTTGAACTTGTCATGGATAACTGCTATCTTGGAGATGGAATTGTCCATCCTCGTGATCATTTACTCTTTATACATGAATTATGAGGGTTATTCAAGTGTGCAGGTATTTCAACGGACCAAGTTAAGAGGAGGTTATTCTGTTTGACTCTTAAGTACAAAGCAAGGGAGTGGTATGAGCTTCTAGATGATCCTCATCATTTGGAGTGGAAGAAGCTTGAATCTCTATTTTACTCTAAATTTTATTCCTCTCATCAACTGTATTTAGATAGGAATTACATTTCTAATTTTGGGCCTCATGATGGAGAAAGCATTGCTAAAGCTTGGGGAAGACTGAAAACATTAATACTTAAATGTCCTAGACATGATCTTCCTAAGTAAATAATTGTTACTAATTTTTATGCAAGGCGTTCAGGACATTGGAAGGATTATCTAGATGCCTGTTCAGAGGGTTCTTTTTGTAGTAAGAAGGTTGAAGCTAAGTGGGATCTTCTTGATAGAATTCTAATCAATAGTGAAGATTGGAATAACAACAAAGGTAAAGAATCAGGTATAAACTATGAGTATGATTGCCTTAAGTCTTTCGCCGAAACTACTGATATTCAAGAGCTTAGTGCTAAATATGGTCTTGATCCTCAAATGATTATTGGTTGGTATAGATCATTTGATTCTTATATTAATGTTCCTAAATCAAACGGGGACATATATCATGAACCTTTTAAAGAAACTTGCATGAAAAATGAAACTGTTATTAATGATTGCAATGAACATGCTCAAACTTCTGAAAGTACTATTTCTTATAAGCATGTTAATTTTTGTGGAGCACTTAGACCTTGTGAAAAGAATCAAACCAAAGAAGAATATTGCATCCATCATAGGAATGAAAAAACTAGAAAGTAGGACATGGCTTTAGATGATCTTGGTAAAAAAGTTTGTGCCCTCTATCCTTTTATTTGTGAACTTTGTTGTAAAGTGGGTCATTTTAATTTTCAATGCTCAAGCCATGGTAGTAGCCTTTCGAATCCTATGAGTACTACAAGTTTGTATTGTGATGACATGATCACCGCTAATGAGCATGATGAAATTATATTATATTTGGGGTGTGAAGAGTTATTAAGAAAAACTTCTTTGGTAGATATGAGTGCTCTTGATATGAATAGTGTCTTGCATGAATGCCATCTTTATTGTGTTGAAAATTGCCATGCAAATACTTACATACAAAGTATTCTAAAAGAGGACACTTTACCAAAATATGACAGGGCTAATATATGTTTTCATCTTATTAATGAAGAGGAGGAATCCTCCAAGGTTTGTTCTATTGTTTCTAACAATAAACCAGGGTATGTGGAGAAGCTTCCTTTCAAGCCTCTCCCTCCTATAGAGAGTAAGAAGAAGAAGAAGAGGAGGAGGAGGAGGAGGAGTCAAAAGAGAGAGGTAACGGTATATCCTCCTAAGCATGTAGCTCCTATTATAGTTTTTGATGATTCTAAACTCGAAGATCTTCCTATGCCTGTTATGGGAGAAACACACTACTTTTGATACTGAAAATCTCTTTGGTACCAATTATGAAAATCATGATAATTGTTTCTACTATTAGTACCATACATGTCCCTTACAATGATGATATAGAAAGCTATGAGCTTGTGGATGATGTGTTTGAACATCCTTTTGCTACTGATGATATGCTTGATACATCTCTTTCTAGTAAAAATGATGATATGTTTACAGATGAATGCACTTTGAAAGATAGCTATTCTATTGCCTATGATGATACTATGCCTCAAGTATTTGATAACTATTATAAAATATGTTATTACATAGGCTATGATTACAATTATCCTTATGAAACTTGTCATAGTTATGGAGGGATTACCCAAAATCATCGCCCTAATATACAACTTGTCTATCATGTTGGAGTTCTTTATGATGATTATAATGATTATGATATGTTCAGTCCACCTACTATTGAGGAGAAAATTAATCATGATTACAGTATGCCTCCTATATTTGATTATTATGGTGATGAGAATAATAATTATAGCTATTTTGTTGAATTTGCTCCCACTACTATTAATAAGAATGAGTATGCTTATGTGGAGAGTATTAATTCTTTTATGCATGTGGCTCGTGATAAGAATGTTTCTTATGATAGTTATATTGTTAATTTTATCCTTGTTGCTGCTGAATGTTATTATGAGAGAGGGAAACATGGTTTTATGAATCTCAACAATATTAAGTTTCCCCTATTTATGTTGAAATTTTTGAAGTTGCGCTTATTTTGTCTTCCTATGCTAGTCACTTTGTGCTTCGTTGACTTTTTTTCTACAAGATTATTTTTCATAGGAAGTAGGTTAGACTTAAATGTGTTTTATATTTGATTCTTGATTCTCTATTATTGTGCTTCAACTCTTATTCTTATGTGAGCATCTTTTAAAAATCACTTTGCCTAGCTGAAAGGCGTTAAAGAAAAGCGCTACCGGGAGACAAACCGTTTTATTTCTCTATTTTGAAACCGTTTTCCTTCGTTTTCTTTTGTGTGCTTTTCACCTCGGTGTTGTCTATTTCCTTAGCAACCCCGATGTATCTTTTTTTGTGTGTTTTTGTTGAGCCAAGTAAAGCCTCTAGTGGAAAGATGAGACTATATGTCGGATTTCTGCGGAGGAAACAAATTTCTGTTGTCCACTGTTAAAATCGTATAAAACCACAAAAAATTCAAAATGACCTGAGTTTTTTTTGCGTAATCATGGGATATATACGCAACTTTTCTTAGTTGACCACTTTTTTATTTGAGAAACAGAGGATTTTGGAAAAAAATCATCTTTACCTGTTGTTCTATTTTAAAAGATTTCTGCCAATAATTGCATTTGCATCTTAATCTCTTTCTTTTTATGTTCTTTTGAGAAAAAGAGTTTTAAAAGAAGTTGTGACAGTAGATAATGTGTTTATGAGTGTTAGGCTTGTATTGAAACTGAACCATGTGAATTTATTATTTCGATTTTCCCTAACATTGCTAATGAAGATTGTGAGAAGTTTGGTGGGAAGGAAGTTTTCAAGGGTCAAGAGAAGAGGATGATATTATGTGATCAAGAAGAGTGAAGAGACTAAGACTGGGGATGCCCCGGTGGTACATCCCAGAAAATTCCAAGAAGACTCAAGTGTCTAAGCTTGGGGATGCCCAAGGCATCCCCTTCTTTATCAACAAATTATCAGGTCACTTCTAGTGAAACTATATTTTTATTCGGTCACATCTTATGTGCTTTACTTGGAGCGTCTTTTATTTTTGTTTTCAATTTGTTTGGTTTTCTTTGCTGTAGTTTATGGTTGGATCTTATAATACTTGTTGGGAGAGAGACACGCTGCGTTTTCATTGCTTAGAACACTCTAGTTTTCATTCTTATTGTTCTGTGAGTGTTCACTTTTTGCTAGTACTGCGTTTAGCCTTTGTTTTCATGCATCTCTTATTCAGAGGTGTTAGTTTTAGTAGTGTTATGTGAGTACTCTCATGTTTTCTTTCTTTATCATGTAGATTATTTTTGTTAAAACATATCTTGTATGGTGCTTGTTGGGAAAAGAAACTGTTGCTTGAAGTAGAATTTATAACCGTGCAAGTAGAATCTTGTATAGACTGTGACTAGAACTTTTTCATGCCATGCTAAATGTTATTTTAGTTTTAAAACCTTCTGGATGTTGAGTAGCATGAATAACCTCAAATAGCTGAGAGTGTTTAATATGCCATTGAAAGATTCATGAGTTGTTCTTGTCATAAGGAAGCATAAATTTATGGTATTCTCTTTCGAATGTTTCATTTGGTTGACTTGGCGCATGCTCACACAATGTTTATGACTATGAACCAGTGACGAATATCCTCCATGACCACTTAGTTTTTGAACTAGGATACCGCTTATGCTTTAATTAATGATGTTTATGTCGCTATGCAAGATTATGGCTCTTATGCTCTCTTGATTTGTCGCTCCCATGCTTTTGCTAGCCTTCACCTGTACTGTGTATGAGCTCTACTCGTGCATACAACTCCCTTAAACCAAAGTTTTTCCCATTGTGTCCACCATACCTACCTATATATGGTATTTAACTGCCACTCCAAGTAAATTGCTCATGTGTTACCTTTAAAACCTTCAAAATTACTCCTGCTTTATGTTCCTATTTTTGCTCATGAGGACGTCAATAGAGAATCTTTATCTCACTTGTTGATTGGATTTCACACCATGGACTAGTGGCTTCATCCACTTATCCAAATGATAGAAGAGCTGGCAGCGGGGTGCCCAGCCCCAAATTAATACACACAAAATCTCTTCACTATTTTTGCCCCTGATTTATCAGTCAAAGCATAATTGTGTAAACAAAAGAGAAAGAGGGATGACCTTCTACCCATATGCGTCCTTCACATGGGAGCCGCTCTTGCGAATCCAGTTGGCTTGTGACGTACTGTATTTTTTGTTTACCATTCGTTGACATTAGAATACACCTCCCAAAATATAGACACTCCTCCACGGTATTTGATTGTTGGTAGGCACCCGAGGATTCAGTTAGCCATGGTTTGTGAAAGATGGATGGGAGGAGTGTCAAACTTTTAATACCTCCGTTTAATAAAATTAAAAGCTCTATCACATGAGTGATCCCTGCTTCCCTCCACGAAGGTCCTTTCTTTTACTTCCATGTTGAGTCTCCATCTTCTAACTTTATGCACAATTGAGAGAGCATTTTTTCCATTCTTATTTCTACGTGCATTGTCCCATAAACATCAATAATTACTTCATGATGTGATATTATTTGTTCTAAAATTATTTTCTCTAGTCTTCCTCATAAACTTTGAAGGTGTCCCAGCATTTATGTTTTGCCCCACTCTTAAGGACTAGCAAAAATATCACTTTGCAATGCTTTCTCTATACCTGAAACAAACGTTTATCTTTCTTTGCATTATTATTCATGATCCTTTATTTGAGATACTCCTCATGATGAAAAGTGATTGCTTTGCTTTATTATTAAAGTTCTATTTATCATGTTTGTGTTTGAACTTCTATGATCTCAGCTTGCATATGCCTTTACATTTTTATGATCAAGATTATGTTAGTAGCATGTCACCTCAGAAATTATTGTTTTATCATTTACCTACTCGAGGACGAGTAGGAACTAAGCATGGGGATGCTTGATACGTCTCCAACGTATCTATAAATTCTGATGCTCCATGATAATATTATGCCTATTGCTACATGTTTTCTCCCTTCTTTATGTCATATTTATCGATTTTCCGGGACTAACCTATTAACAAGATGCCAAGTGCCAGTTCCCTGTTTTCTGCTGTTTTTAGTTTCAGAAAAGTTCTTCTAGAAATATTCTCGGAATTGGACGATTCAAAAACCAGAAGTCTTAGAAGTCCCGGAAGCATCCGGAAGTCCCAAAGAGCCCCGAAGGGGGGCCACAGGGCCGCCACACCATAGGGTGGCGCCACCACCCCCCTTCCGGCGCCACCAGGTGGTGTGGGCCCCCCTGGCCACCCCCTGGCATCGCCCTTTCGCCTATATATATTCCCCGATGCATAAACCCTAGAAGAATCGACCTTTTCCACAAAATACATCCGTAGCTCCGCCGCCGCCGCCGACAAGTTTTGGGGGACAGATCTCTAGTCTGGCACCCTGCCGGGACGGGGAAGTGCCCCCGAAAGCCATATTCATCACCGTTGTTGTCTCCTATGATGAGGAGGGAGTAGTTCTCCCCCGAGGCTGAGGGCTCTACCGATAGCTATGTGGTTCATCTCTGTCTCCCATGGTGTGATCTATATGTGATCATGAGCTTTGTAATCTATCTGAATTCATAGATGTTACTCTTCATCTTTTGCTACTCAAGTGCTTTATTAATATGAACTTTGGAGTCACTTTGATCACAGTGTGAAGGTGACAGTGTGCACATCGTGTGTGTCTCCTAGTGTTTGTTATTTGTTATGAGATCTCCGTAAACACTTTGATCACGGTGTAAAGGTGACAGTGTGTGCACCGTGTGGTTTAGCATTATATTTATATTTTGTGTTGGATAACCCTATGAAATTGTGGTGTTTGCGTGGAACCATCTGGGTCCCATGGTGATAGCATGGGGGTTACTTGGTTGGGAAAGTAGCTAGAGGGGGGTAATATTCATTGAGATAAAAAAATATTTTCCTAAACAAGGAAGGATAAAAGACATGATTGAATAAATCAACATATAGATGGTTGGATCGCAACAACTCAAATGCTTGCTTAAGACAGAAAGGAGTAGGTTTACTGACTCAACATAAAAGTAAAAGAGAGGCCCTTCATAGAGGCAAGCAGGGGTCAACTCATGTGCTAGAGCTTTTTATTTGATAAACATAGGTAACGAAAAAAAACATCAAGAGGGGTGTATGTCTATGTCAATGAATCAGCAAGGAGACAATACATTAAGTCACAAGCTAACTAGGCTTTATAAGAGCAGCTCCCATTGAAGGACGTCCTTCCTACTTGGGTCAGCAGATCATCCCTCTTTCGTTTACACAATTATGCTTTGACCGATTGAAAGTATAGTATGGGCACCTAGAGGGGGGTGAATAGGTGCTACGACCAATTTTAATTTTTAACAAGGTTTAGGCTTTACACAAAGGTAAATTCTCTAGATAGTGCAACTAATGGTGAAATTACCTATGTGACAAGGCAAGCAATTAATGCAACTAGGACAACATTTAATACAACAAGTACTACAATAAATGCTACACGTACGAGTAAGTAAAGAGTGAGGAACGAGGTAACCGATGGATGCACACGGAGACACGATGTATTCCCGAGTTCCTCCTTGTTAGGGAAGTACGTCTCGTTGGAGGGGTGTGAGCTCGCCACGAAGGCCTACTCAACGCCACAAAGGCCTCACCCTATTCTCCGATGAACTTCCGCCACAAAGGCCTACTTCACCTTCCACTATTGAACCCCTTTGAGGCGGGGATCGAATCCTTTACAAACAAGCTTGGGGCACACACCCACATCTTAATTGGGTCTCCCAACTATCACAAATCACCAAGAGTAGCAAGAAGCCTAGGTCCTCCACAAGAGGAAACCCTAGGCGAAGATCCCTAAAGCTAATGACGGGGGAAATGGAAAACAGGTTGGTGAAGATGTAGATCCGGGGCTTCTCCTTCAATCCTCAAAGAATCAACAAGTTTGGGTGGAGGGGGAGGGAGATCTAGCTTGGTGAGTGAGCTCAATCAATGGAGTCTTCAATGCTGGTGGAGCTAACCCTTTGGGGAAGAAAGGGAGGCCCTATTTATAGGCCTCACTTAACTAGCCGTTTTTCTTCCCAAAATGCGACCAGATCGGATTGGCCCGGAATATTCCGGACCCCGGAATAATCCGGAGCAATCCGGATTGCAACAGAGTCTTTTCCCGTTATGGCCGGAATGGCCCCGGAAATATTCCGGATGCAAACAGAGCATTTTCCCATTGAGGCCGGTATGGCTCCGTAATATTCCGGATCCCGGAATCATCCGGAAAATTCCGGATTGTAACAGAACAATTTCCCGTTGTGGCCGGATTGTTCTGGACTGATTCCAGCACCCGGATTGGCCCGGAATATTCCGGGCTGCACTTTGAAGCTCTGTTTCAGGCCATAAAAAATCTGTTGATCTTCGATTTCTTCACCATTTCTTCGACACCGTATACGTGCTGATTTAAGACCAAATCCTTTGACAAAGTAGCACATACGGTTAGTAACTTCTTTATGTTGTTAACAAACACACAAAACATCGAGATATCGAGAATGCACTTTCAATCTCCCCCTTTTTGGTGTTTGATGACAACATAAAGATTTCACGGGGATTAATGAATATGAACTAAAGAAATGGTGTCGAAAAAATAGACGGAGTTTTTCCTCGATGTGTGTCGTGAGGCACACACTTCATAGGCTTTGCTCCCCCTATGTTTTAGACACCAAGCCGTCTAAACAAGTTCATACAACCATGCATAGATAATAATAGAGATAAAACAAGCATGATAATAGTAGCATAACCACGGGTAGGGTGACACAATTACGTCACGAGGTTCCACACAAATAAAACGAAGTTTGCAAACGAAGAAAACGAACTAAAGATAACGGAGCACAAGCCTATAAGATCGAAATCAAAAGGCAAAAGACACGTTCTCCCACCCTTGCAAAGCCCGTGGAATCCTAATATGGGGACTCCTTCTCCCCCTTTGGCATCAAGACGCCAAAAAGGGAAAAACGAGTCCAACTAACGTCCCAAGGGATCACTCCATGTCGTCGTCTTCTTCACGTTGCTCATCATCATTTTCCTCTTCCTCAGCTTCAGGACCACGACCTCCAAGCCCAGCAGTATCGAAGTAGTCCTCATCATCAGAATACTCCTCATCATTAACATCAGCTGGAGGCACCCCGAAGTAGAATTCATCATCATGGATCTCAGGCATCTCAATGGGGACAAGATCAGCAGCAGCAAGAGAGGGAGGATCAGCAGGCACTTGAATCCCAGCAGCCCTACAGTCGCCGTTCTGAATACGCCTAGACTCCTTGGCCAACTCCCTAGCCTCATGAGTAATCGCCCTAGTGTCCTTGCACATGTTGAACATTGCCTTGAAGAAGTTTGCAATGCCACTAGAGGGACGCTCAGAAGTACCACTCTTGGAAGCAGAAGGAGTGGCCATGGGTGATTTGGACTTTGCCTGAGCATACTCCGGAATCTCATCTCCATTAATGAAGGTAGGAACCAACTTCTTGCCCTTGACCACTGCATAGTGGTGCATGATCTCAACCCCCACTTTGGAATTTATGAACTTCTGAATTAGTGGGCCATATGCGGGCTTCCTATTCTCCATGACCCCGATGCAAATCTCATAGTATATGAAGTCCATCACATCAATCCTCCTTTGGTTCTTAGTCCTAGTGAGGAACATGAGGTTCACCATGAAGGCCCTAATAGCTGAGTAATCACCAGCCTTGATCACAATGGTGGCACGGAAGATCTTGGACAACAAGTTGTAGAAGGGGTACATGTTGGAGTTGAAAGGCCCAGTTTTGCCTTTAGCATTGGGAGGATAGCAAAAAGTCAAGCTTGAGTTGTCATACTCTGGTCCTTCATGAATTTTGTAGCCATGATCAGCATAGGTGGCAGTCCAAGTGTATCCAATTGCCTCAGCAAACTCAGTCAATTTGCTAGTAATCTTCTCCTCCCCACAAATCCAGGTCATAGTGCGTCGGGCATCACCCGTGGCGTGGAGAGTGCAGTAGAACTGAGCAACCAATTCAGGGCAATACTCACACTCAGTATCCAAAAGAGGTATCAAACAAAGCTTCTCCAGGCAGGCATGCACATGGCGAAGATCATCATTATTGTGCTTATTATAGAAGTCCATGTCAATCTGAGCCTGCTCACAGACAAGTGGCTTGTGAACAGAATAGAACTCCTCCCAACACTTGAGCTAAAGGTTCCTCCAGAAGCGAGGATCCTCACAAGTGGACTCAACAAAGCGGTATGGATTCTTCCGCTTGATGTGCTTCCACTGAGGGATAGTGCAGGCATTCAGATCACCTTCGGGTACCCTCTCAGTCTGATCATCATCACAAGATCCCCCACGAGAACCGGAAGTGCGACCCCTATTAGGGCGAGCACCCCTCCCGACAGTGTACTTCCTTTTCAAACCAGAACGAGCTCCAGGACTTGTGAATAGAGGACATAGGAATAGCAAAAGGTAAGTGCATATGCCATACGGGTCAAAGGAACTCCAAAGGGTTTGGTTCAGTGCAAAATCTCAAATTTCTGGCAGCATCCGGAAAATTTCGGCTGAGCCCGGAATCATTCCGACTGGGTCGGAATGGTCCAGAAATCCGGGTGGGCCGGAATGGTCCGGAATAATCCGGGCTACTCGATCTGACTCGAGAAAATGCCCAAAAACTCGAAATTTCGACTCAAAAACTTAACCAAACAACAAGGGGTACCATAGAGATGATCCTAGAGTAGATCTACGTGTTGGAAATCGTGGGAGTGACAAAATCTAAATATTTGGATCTAAGTCTAGATTGGTGAGTGGTTAGACTAGATCTGAGAAACCATGGCAACTAGGTAGGGATTGGCACAAAAAATAAGTTGATAGAACTTGGAACTAGATCAAACCCTAGGTGAGATTTCATCTAGAACCAAAATTAACCAACCAAAACGAAAAGGATGAGATGCCAGACACAATACCTTCCATGGGGGAGTCCTTGTCCAAAGGAGGGATCAAACAATCCTCCTTAGGGGCAACAGGGACGAAATCGGCGAACTTTGGTGGCTAGGGCATGGGAGGAGGGAAAGCAGTGGAAGAAAACTGCCCCCCGTGCGTGCGGGTCTATTTATAAGGAAAAACGGTCCATCCGGAATAGCCCAGAAAAATCCGGCTGCCGGAATATTCCGGCCCAATCCTACCTACCCGGAATGATTCTGGGCTGGCCGGAAAATTCCTGGCAGAGCAGCGAAAAGCTCCAGACTTTTCCAGAGAAGACAGTTTTGAATGGCTAGGAAAGATGTGGCTATGTGTGGAGTAAGGCATATGCATAGATGAACATAAGAGGGACAAAATAGAGCAAAACACAAAGGGGTTAGATTTCCTAGTCTTACTTCTCGGGGAAAATGCAAATAAGATCGAAATAGCAAAGAGAAGTAGTATTCGGAAGGATAACACAATAACCCTAAGGATATCCAACTAAGAACCAACTCTTCAAAAGAGAAGAGGTTGGTGGCCTAATCCACCATGTAAGAGTTCATGGTATGCAACCGCGAAGATATATCTTGGGGGCATTGCCATTACTCGACATTGAAGCTCACAATTCAACATTAGATAAAGAGAGATACCAATGAATTTTTGCTTTGGGCATAATGGGGGGAGGGAGAACCCAATGTGTTAGGATAACACTCCCCCTATGTCCATTACTACACCTAAACTCGAACACGTTTCATCTATAGTGGTGTGTGCAAGATCTTCACGTCAAACTCCTAGAATCAATCACATTTAGTTCATTCCTCAAGAACAAGAATCTTGCATCATCAAGTGGCTTCATGAAAATATCCGCAAGATTGTCCTTGGTGGGCACATAAGATAGTGCAATATCCCCTCTCTCCACATGGTCTCGGATGAAGTGATGTCGAATATCAATGTGTTTGGTCCTTGTGTGTTGCACGGGATGGTATGCAATCTTGATGGCACTTTCATTGTCACACAAAAGAGGCACCTTATCCAAATGAACTCCATACTTCTTGAGAGTTTGCCTCATCCATAGAAATTGAGTGCAATCACTTGCGGCGGCTACATACTCGGCTTCAGCGGTGGAGAGAGATATGCAATTTTGCTTCTTAGAAGACCAACTCACCAAGGACCTACCAAGAAATCGGCATGCCCCGGAAGTGGACTTCCTATCATCTAGATCACCCGCCCAATCGGAATCCGTGTAGCCCTTGAGAGAAAATTGTGCCCCCTTTGGGTACCACAAACCAAATCTTGAGGTATGAACCAAATAACGAAAGATCCTATGGAACGCCTGATGGCTAGGTTGAGACTCCAAGTGCAGAGTGTGTAGCTAGTGGCAAGCCTTCTTCCCCACGAGGGTGACTCGAGGGTTTATATCGAACTCTTGGGGAGCCAGTATTTCAGCAGTTGTCTTCCAAGCTTCCTCCAGGATCCTGCAAACAAGTAGAGAATTTTGTGCCCTCAACCTCACCAAGTGGTTGTCAAGCAGAAGGTGTGAGACTTCTAAATTGCAATGCAAAACTGAAAGTAAATATGCAATAATTAAATCTACTACTAAATGCAAATGAGAAAATAAATATGCAATGGATTGTTTTTGTATTTTTGTGATGCAAGTGGTGATGGAGATAATGTAAATTCGAATTGGAGATGCAAGTAAAGTAAAGTGCAAGTAAAGTAAATTGCAGCAAAGTAACTAGAGTGTTTTCTTATATTTAAGATAGGACCGGGGTTCATGGTTTCACACTTGCATTCTCTCAAATAAAGTGGTAGACGGTGGACATAAAGAATTACATGTGAGATTACAATAACATGTTTAACATTGAGTACTTTCATATGGGCATCACGTCCTAGCATAGAGATTTCTACGGTCATATTGATCCCTCTTATACTCCACCAAGATGCGAAATAAATCATAACACCTCGATAATTAAGGAAAAACCAGAGTATAGCTTTAAGCAATGTGACATAAAGTTGAAGTAAGAACTTGCTAGATCTAGTCATGGAGATTGATTAGTGTCACTTCAAATCCCCGGTAACAAGGTACTCCTTTTTATCCCTAGTGAGGTAACTAAGAAAGGTTTAACAAAACCTAAGTGGATCGCTGAACTTCTGTCACTTTCACAGCACTAGCCACCCCCCGTTACTCCAACTAATGCACCCATCACCCCACACACGCTCTCAAGAACTAGATTGATCAAAGCTAGCAAATAAGAACGGGGTACATAAGATACATCTACTCAAATAACTCAAGAGAAACAATTGCAATCTCAGATTGAATAACTCATAGAAAAGATCCACCACATAGGAATTACAACGGTGCCCGTAATCATGTGAAGCAGCTCATACGGATCTAATTAGTGAAGCACATAGAGAGAGAGATACAAGTGCTACTTCCACAAAACCATAGCCCTGGAGTGGACTACTCCCTCTTCATGGAGATGTCGATGGAGATGACGTTGGAGGGGTAGGAGATCACACCGGCGGCGCCCCGCCGGAGTTTTCCCCCTCCAATCTGGAACTCCAGGTCTCTGTTTCGGTGTTTCAGTGTTTCGGTGGCGCTCTTCTCCGTAAGGGTACGGGGGACCCTTTTTATAGTCGGTTTTAGGTCAAGACGGAGTCGGTAAGTCGAAGATGGAAGGAATTGGGGCCACAGGGGCCAAAAGGGGGCCTCTCACACGGCCAAGGAATCTGGCCGCGTGGAGGGTCCTCTTTTGGGCCTCCTTGCCCAATTCTCGTGGATCCTTCTCCCGCAAGTCTTCTCCTTCCAAGAAAATGACCCCCGCAGATTTTCAGGTGATTTCGCGGAAGTTTGCCCCCTGAAACGTCAAAAATATAGAAAATGGGGTTTCTGACAGGCAGGGTTAATTCCAGAAAAGTTGGGAGACTATGTAATTTAACCCTAAAATACTATAAAACATTGAATTATACCCTTATATGATGCAATATGTAATAGAAAACCATGTGAAAATATGCAAAATTGATCTATGCATTTTACATGCATGAACATCCCCAAGCTTAACCCATGCTCGTCCTCGAGTATGAAGGTGATAAAACTAAGATGGGTTTTGCATATTGAAACAATCATGGGATATCAAGGAAGATTATTCATGCTACACATAATCTAATGATTAATACTAGAAATGAGTAGCAATATACAATTCATGTTGTAAGAAATATCAAATATGCAAGCAAAGACGCTTCATGAAAGTTCACAAAGTGTATAATGAAATAAAAGCACTATGGACCAATGCATACACAAAATGAAAAATAAAATCCTATATTGGTCAAAGAATAGCATAATGGAGAATAGAAAATATGGTGGACACTTTGGAGAAAATTGAGTAGAGGTAAAACATGATCAAGTCTTATTTAGCCTCTAAATTATTCAACCAAAATTACTAATTGAAATGTGGTATCCATTGATCTAGGACTCTCATTGCCCCTTTATCACTAGCATATTAAAATTGTGAGTATTGAAGTAATGAGAATGACAAGGTTGTTGAAAGCCTCATGCCCCGTGAGTGTGAAAACCTAATCCATGATTACTCAACTTAAGATTCCTAATAAGCTTTGTACAATAATAATAAGTATTAATGACATCATAGAGAACCGCAAAGAGGTACCTCTTGCCCCATGACATGGAAACAAGCCCATGTTACAATGACAAGATGAACAAACGGAGTAGACTCATCATCCTTTTTATTTTCATTCACTATTATGCATAGCTTCTTATTTTATTATAGGATGTGTTGTAGAGTCACTCAAGCTGTAAGTAAATTTCCACCATGATAAAGCATGGCTTGGGTTAGCGGCCCAATGCGTTTCTCTAGTCATATAGATACTTACTCATCAAAACTTACTATTCCTCTATTTCATTTCGGCATGGCAAGAGTCCAAAAACAAAAGTACATGATATCAACCAAATGTAAAAAATTTTGTGCAATGTTGAAAGCTTTCCGGTGATACACGTTTATAGCTAGCTCCCAACCACACACTTGTCAAACGCAAAACTTGTGTCTCCCATTATTGGGTCATGTTTATTAGATGCATAAAAAGTAAAGTGTGCCTTCAAAAGTTCGTGAGAGTCCTATCACAAGTTCAACCCATGACAATTAATAAAGTGAATATATTAATTTAGAACATAAATAACAAAATAACATGGTGAACATACTCGGAATACCAATGAAGCTAATGGGAAGATATGGTGGACTCACTGGAAATACTTGGCTAAGGAGTGCTGGAAACAAGTTTTTACTTGTTGGAATTTTTAAATTTTTGGGCTAGCAAGAGGGAGATAGTTGACCAGCTACTATGCATGCATATGTCCATAGAACTACTCATTTCATGACAAACTAAATAAACCAGCAATTAACATCAAGGACATGAATAAGAGATAGCTCAAGACAACATTATTGCAAATTTCTACACATAAAAATCCTATAAATCATGCAAACATATGTAGCTCTTCAGATCAACCATGGCATCCCTATTCCAAGTCATAATACTAGCATCCAATACATTCCAACCCCAAACTCCAGTAGCTCAATCTCATATAAAATGATGGTGGTGGTCTTATCAAAACAAAAATAAAAACAAAAACTAGACGCTTCAAGTCTCTACGATAAATGCTTTGCTTACAAAAACAGAAAGTAGACGTGTGCTAACGAAAAGAGTGTAGCTCCAGTGGGGTGTTCATCACATCCCCAAGCTTATGACTTTCACCATTCTTGGATGTCTTGAGGCTCAGCTCCTCTATTCCCTGTGAAAAAACATCACAAAACATGTTTCTCCCATTCTTTTTCTGTGGGGTGAGATTAGCAAGGACAAACAAATCACATGCTTGCTGTGAAAAATTCCAAATAAGATGCTCCAGTAGATAGACAATAAGGTTCATTATGTTGTATGTTCACTCTCTTGCTTGAAAGAATCATGGAAATTCGATTCCCAAGCCCAAAGAGTGCATAAAACAAAAGAAGGCAGAATCTGTCCAGAAAAGAAACAGCAGAAAAACGAACGTTTTTCCCTAAGCTAGACTCGTCAAAAAGTTAAGCCAATTTGTTTTCTTACATAGGACGAAAAGTTGCAGAACATACTAAAAAAATAGCTCAATCCGACATACCAATAAAAAACGTAAAATCATACGGTGAGCAGACTCGTGCTGAAACAGAAATTTCATGCACTAGGATAGCAACTTATAAGTCCAAATGGGTTTGACTTGACTCTTTATTGAGAACTCCAGAATTAAAAAAAAACTAATCTCTCGAGACAGAAAGAGGACACTAGGAAAATCCAAACAAAAACAACCGGGTTGCCTCCCGTAAAGCGCTTTCTTTATAGCCATATAGCTAGGCTTTACTTACTTGATAATCAAGAGGGATAAAGCTCATGAGGGAGCTTGTTTTTCAGCGTGCCCCTCTTCCTTGGTAAGTGCTCCATTCTTTTCTTGTGAGGGAACTGAAACTTGACATTACCTTCCTTGGAGTCTATGATTGCATCTGTAGTACGAAGAAAATGTCTACCCAAAATAATAGGACTAGGGGATTTATCCCCCATATCCATAATAATGAAATCAACGGGTACGAAAGTCATGTGCAATTCAATCATAACATCTTTTACTTTTCCTACAGCATGTTTAGTAGAGTTAACAGCAAGGACAAATTCACTTGAGCACTTTTCTAAATTTTCTAGTTCTGGCAATTCATATAATTCTTTAGAGAGTACCGATACACTAGAACCTAGATCTAACATAGCATGGTGAATTTCTTTTCCAATTGAAACTAGCACCTTGGGGATCCATGCATACCCAAGCTTAGGAGGTATCATGGCCTCATTCTTGTACCTAGCAATTTTTTCTTGCAAGACATGATTAGCAATATAAGATCCAAAGCCAGGTTGATTAACATTTATAGTGGGATCACTAGCAATTTTTTGTAGAGTAGCAATAAGTTCTTGCAAACTACTTTTTTCTAAATCAAGCAATGGATCCTTAATTTCAGTAAGCATCATAATTTCCTCTAATTTACTCTCTAATTTAGCTAGCATGCTTGATTCATGAGGACTAATTTCAGCTTTGCTAGCAAGATAAGACATATATGGAAGTAAATATTCAGGGTACTTCACTATTTCATTCAAAGTTTCTTCTAAGCTAGTAGGGACATGCTCACTTGTATTCTCAGCAATATGATCAATATTTTAAATAATAGGAGTAGCAATAGTAATAGAATTTATTCCTACACTGGGTTGTGCTTGTGGCTTTCCTGCTGACATGCTTAATAGAGTAGCTTGATTATCAGCTAATTTTGACAATGCTTTATCTAAATTCGAAGATTGAAGTTGCAATCCTTTAATATCACTACTAATGGATGCAATAGACTTATTTAACTCATGTATCATAGCATTGTGACTAGCAACTTGTTCCATAAGCAATTTATTAAATTCAGAAATTTCACTAGAAGGTTTCCACTTATTTTCATTAGCATTAGGATATGGAACAAAAGGTTTATTTGGAACATAAGGAGGTTTACTATATGAATTGTAAGCATTACCAAAACCATTGCTACCATAATTCCTAACAAAATTAACATCCACACTTTCATAATTACTACCAACTAGCTCCTGCAAAGGCACATTCTCCATATTTTGTTTATTAATAAAAGCAAGAATAATGTCCATTTTAGAAGACAAATCATTGGTTTCTTCAATTGAGTTTATTTTCTTAGTGGGATTGGGTGCTCTTTCAGTATTCCATTGACTATAATTTTGCAATATGCTTTCTAATATGCTCTTAGCCTCACCTACAGTTTTACTCATAAAGGCACCTCCAGCAGCAGAATCAAGTATATTTCTAGACATGTAGTTTAGACCATTATAAAAAGAGTGTAGTATGGTCCATTCATTTACTCCATGTGATGGGCATGTTATAAGCATTAATTTAATTCTATCCCATGCCATGGCTACATGTTCATTATCATTTTTCCTAAATGAGAGGATATTATTCCTATTTTGCAAAATTTTAACGGGAGGATAATATTTCTTAATGAAAGCTTCTTTTAAATCATCCCAAGACTTTATACTAGTTGTAGGTAGTGAAATTAACCATTCTTTAGCCTTTCCTCTAAGTGAAAAAGGAAATAATTTCAGTTTTAAAAAACTACTTTCCACATTTTTAAATTTTTGCATATCACATATTTCCATGAAATCATGAAGATGCATAGAGGCATCCTCCATAGCACTACCACCAAATTGCTCTCTAGTAATTAAATTCAATAAACTAGGACTTACCTCATAGCTTTCAGCTTGTATTTCAGGTGTAGTAATTGGCCTAGCAATGAATTGGTCATTGGGTGTATTTGTGTAGTCACTTAATTTAGTTCTATCACCCATTTTAACAGTTTTTACGTAGTTTTTAATTTTTTATGCAAAACAAAAGTAAAGTAACTAAGAAAATTCGAAATACTAAAATAAACTAGATAACTATATGCAAAACTAAAATGCAAACTAAAATAAAATATGCAAGACAAAACAAAAACAAGAACAAAAACAAAACAAAAACAAGACAAGAAACAAAACAATCTACTTGAAAGAAGGTGGAGATAGAAAGGACGGTACTCACGTAGGTGCAACCTCCCCAAGCTTAGGTGTTTGCACACCTTGTGTGTGATGAAGACTTCTTGTGAGCTCCCTTGGACAACTCCTTCACCTATGGCTCCCTGACAACGGCGCCAGAAAAACGCTTGATGGCTAGGTTGAGACTCCAAGTGCAGAGTGTGCAGCTAGTGGCAAGCCTTCTTCCCCACGAGGGTGACTCGAGGCTTTATATCGAACTCTTGGGGAGCCAGTATTTCAGCAGTTGTCTTCCAAGCTTCCTCCAGGATCCTGAAAACAAGTAGAGAATTTTGTGCCCTCAACCTCACCAAGTGGTTGTCAAGCACAAGGTGTGAGACTTCTAAATTGCAATGCAAAACTGAAAGTAAATGTGCAATAATTAAATTTACTACTAAATGCAAATGAGAAAATAAATATGCAATGGATTTTTTTTGTATTTTTGTGATGCAAGTGGTGATGGAGATAATGTAAATTCGAATTGGAGATGCAAGTAAAGTAAAGTGCAAGTAAAGTAAATTGGAGCAAAGTAACTAGAGTGTTTTCTTATATTTAAAATAGGACCGGGGTTCATGGTTTCACACTTGCATTCTCTCAAATAAAGTGGTATACGGTGGACATAAAGAATTACATGTGAGATTACAATAACATGTTTAACATTGAGTGCTTTCATATGGGCATCACGTCCTAGCATAGAGATCTCTACGGTCATATTGATCCCTCTTATACTCCACCAAGATGCGAAATAAATCATAACACCTCGATAATTAAGGAAAAACAAGAATATAGCTTTAAGCAATGTGACATGAAGTTGAAGTAAGAACTTGCTAGATCTAGTCATGGAGATTGATTAGTGTCACTTCAAATTCCCGGTAACAAGGTACTCCTTTTTATCCCTAGTGAGGTAACTAAGAAAGGTTTAACAAAACCTAAGTGGATCGCTGAACTTCTGTCACTTTCACAGCACTAGCCACCCCCCGTTACTCCAACTAATGCACCCATCACCCCACACACACTCTCAAGAACTAGATTGATCAAAGCTAGAAAATAAGAACGGGGTACATAAGATACATCTACTCAAATAACTCAAGAGAAACAATTGCAATCTCAGATTCAATAACTCATAGAAAAGATCCACCACATAGGAATTACAACGGTGCCCGTAATCATGTGAAGCAGCTCATACGGATCTAATTAGTGAAGCACATAGAGAGAGAGATACAAGTGCTACTTCCACAAAACCATAGCCCTGGGGTGGACTACTCCCTCTTCATGGAGATGTCGATGGAGATGACGTTGGAGGGGTAGGAGATCACACCGGCGGCGCCCCGCCGGAGTTTTCCCCCTCCAATCTGGAACTCCAGGTCTCTGTTTCGGTGTTTCGGTGTTTCGGCGGCGCTCTTCTCCGTAAGGGTACGGGGGACCCTTTTTATAGTCGGTTTTAGGTCAAGATGGAGTCGGTAAGTCGAACATGGAAGGAATTGGGGCCACAGGGCCAAAAGGGGGCCTCTCACACGGCCAAGGAATCTGGCCGCGTGGAGGGTCCTCTTTTGGGCCTCCTTGCCCAATTCTCGTGGATCCTACGCCCGCAAGTCTTCTCCTTCCAAGAAAATGACCCCCGCAGATTTTCAGGTGATTTCGCGGAAGTTTGCCCCCTGAAACGTCAAAACTATAGAAAACGGGGTTTCTGACAGGCAAGGTTAATTCCATAAAAGTTGGGGGACTTTGTAATTTAACCCCAAAATACTATAAAACATTGAATTGTACCCTTATATGATGCAATATGTAATAGAAAACCATGTGAAAATATGCAAAATTCATCTATGCATTTTACATGCATCACCGCCATCAAATGGCTATCCTTAGGAGCCGCTTGATACCTTGCACACACACCTACACTCAAAACGATATCGGGCCTAGATGCACAAAGATAGAGCAAAGAACCAATCATAGAACAATACAACTTTTGATCCACATCCTTACTCCCTTTTGGATTGCGAGATAGGTGGCACTTGACTTGCATAGGAGATGTCTTGATCTTAGCATCTTGGAAATTAAACCTCTTGATCATATCTTGGGTATACTTGGCTTGAGAAATGAAGGTCCCACGAGCCAATTGCTTGATCTCAAAGCCAAGGAAGAATTTAAGCTCACTCATCATAGACATCTCGAACCTGTCAGTCATAAGCTTAGAGAACTCATTATTGAAAGCTTGGTTAGTTGAGCCAAAGATGATATCGTCCACATATAGTTGGCATATGAAAAGCTCTCCCTTTACTCTCTTGGTGAAGAGAGTGGGCTCAATTTTCCCAACTTCGAAACCACGATCATCTAACAACTCCCTAAGGTACTCATACCAAGCACGAGGTGCTTGTTTGAGACCATAGAGAGCCTTGTCAAGTTTGTAAACGTGGTTAGGAAAGTTGAGATTCTCGAACCCCGGAGGTTGCTTAACATATACCTCCTCTTTTAGTGGACCATTCAAGAAAGCACTTTTCACATCCATTTGTTGCAATTTGAAATTATGAGAAGATGCATAAGCAAGGAGGATACGGATGGACTCAAGGCGAGCCACGGGTGCGTAGGTTTAATCAAAGTTAATTCCTTCAACTTGAGTGTAACCTTGAGCAACCAATCTTGCCTTGTTCCTAATGACAATGCCATGCTCATCTTGCTTGTTCTTCAAAATCCACTTAGTGCCAATAACATTGTGGCAATCTTTGGGCTTCTCAACCAATCTCCAAACTTTTTTGCGCTCAAAGTTATTGAGCTCATCATGCATAGATTCAACCCAATCGGAGTCCTCAAGAGCTTCATACACTTTCTTAGGCTCCACCATAGAGATATGATCTTGATGCTCACTAAAATGTGCCAATTTCCTTCTTGTGGATCTTCGAGCTTGAATATCCTCCAAGACCTTGTTGTCATGGGCATCAGTTTTCTTCAAAGCTCTTCTTATCCTTTTGACACGACGGGCTTCGATCTCCTCATTATTGAGAGGAGGGACCACTTGATCATCTTGATCATTTGGGTCCCCATCTTGACCAACTTGGCCTTGATCATAATCATCATCATCATCAACAACAATATCTTCAACACTTGCTTCAACTTGAGGAGAGGATGAAGAGGATGGTTGATCTTGGCCTTGACCTTGACTCGCATTAGTGAGAGGAGTGGGTACGACTTGTGGAGTCACTTGTTCAATGAGAGGAGGGTCTTTAACATGTTCTTGGTTAGGTGTAACATTTGGCTCCTTGGCTTGTTCTTCTATTGTAGAGGAGGGCTCCACTTGAGTAGAGCATAGTCCTTCTCGAGTCGCCATAAGTGTCCCTCAATGGGGCGGAAAAATCCCACACCCATCCTTCCTATGGCTTCTTGAGGTATTTCAACATCAACATTAGAAACATGAAATTGCGCCACTTGGGAGCCATCATTTTCCTCGAAAGCCACACTACAAGATTCTATGACAATCCGTGAGGCTTTGTCAAAGACTCTATAAGTGTGGGATTCGGCACCGTAACCAACAAAAATACCCTCAATAGTTTTGGATTGAAATAAAAGCCATAGGAAGGATGGGTGTGGATTGATCAAATAAAAGCACTTACAACCGAATACACGGAAGTAGGAGACGTTGGGCTTGTTGCGGGTGAGGATCTCATATGGGGTCTTGTCCAAGCCTTTGCGGATGTAGAGACGGTTGGAGGAGTGGCATGCGGTGGATATGGCCTCGGCCCATAAATATTGGGGAGAAGAGTACTCCGCCAACATGGTCCTTGCCATATCCAAGAGGGTGCGATTCTTCCTTTCGGCAACACCATTTTGTTGAGGAGTGTAAGTGGCTGAGTATTGATGACGAATGCCTTCTTCACTAAGGAATTCATTCAATGTATAGCTCTTGAACTCCGAGCCATTATCACTACTAATAGCCATGATTTGCACATTGTGTTGACGTTGCACTTTGTTGGAGAAGTCGATGATGGTTTGTTGAGTTTCACTCTTGCACTTGAAGAAATAAACCCAAGTGTATCTTGAATAATCATAGACAATCACCAAGCAATACTTCTTGCCACCAAGACTTGCCTCGGGCACGGCACCAAAGAGATCAACATGGAGAAGCTCCAAGATCCTCTTTGATGAGATAATAGTCTTGGCCTTGTG
This sequence comes from Alopecurus myosuroides, assembly GCA_028641055.1. NCBI lineage: Eukaryota > Viridiplantae > Streptophyta > Magnoliopsida > Poales > Poaceae > Alopecurus > Alopecurus myosuroides. The sequence goes on from CM054057.1 coordinate 93,410,295, forward strand.
CACCTTGTCATGCATCTTCCCTTCAACACACGACCTACAAACGCGATCCTTTGCAAAGGAAACATTTTCTTTTAGTCCGACAATAAGGCCACCTTTGTGAAGAATTTGCAAAGTTCTCGTGTTGACATGGGATAGGCGGCGATGCCACAACCATCCCAAGTCCGGCTTTCCGAAGAGACACATTGCTTGAGTGTTGGTAGACTTCGAAACATCCACCAAAAACAACTCATTTTCAACATGTCCCACGTAAGCGACCTCAAGAGTCTTGCTCCTCAAAAGGACCACAATATCAACATCAAAAAAGACGGAGAAACCCATCTTTCCAAGAGAGCGGACGGAAAGTAAATTGTAACCAAGGGATTCTACAAGCATGACGTTCACGATAGTGATATCGGGAGCGCCACAACCTTGCCGAATCCGGATACCTTAGACGAGGACGAGTATCCATAAGTGACGATTGCTTGTATGTCATTTGCGCGCAACTCCGTCACAAGTTCTTTGCTTCCGGTCATATGGCTAGTGCATCTACTATCAATTATCCATTTAGTCCCACCGGAAGCATAGTCCTGCAAGAGATCATTGACTAGAGTTAGGACCCGAGGAGGGTCCCTTCATGTTAGCAACAAGGGTCTTTGGAACCCAAATAGTATAGTCAACGAAACCCTCAATAGGACCAACATATTTAGCTTGAACAACACCATAATAATCAACATATAAGAAATGGTGTTGATTGTTAGTTCCCGCGGAGGTGCTACGAGTAGTGTTGTCCCGCATGAGACTACTACTCGAGGCAATGTTGTTTGCTTGAGCGGGTGTACTAAGAGTAGTGTTGTCCCCAATGACAACCCCACTCGAAGCACCATTGTTGGTCATCTTCTTGCTCTTCTTCTTCTTGTTGTTCTTCTTCTTGGCTACATAGCCTAGACCTTGCTTGCCCACTTTTTGCCTTGGAGCACTCAATTGTGGTCTAGCAATGACCGCATTAGAGTTAGGGGCAACCACTTGTGGGGAAGGGGTCACAACTTTCTCAACTTGAGGGCCTTTACCCTTGAGCCTTGCTAGCTCATCTTTCAACCTAGCATTTTCCTCAATAATATTTGCATGATCACAAGAAGAAGTAGAGGTGCTAGGATTGTTAGTTTGATTAAGTTGAGTTTGAAGTTGTTCATGCAACTCTTTGAGGGATGAGTGTTGGCTTTCCAAAGCTTTGTGAGCCTCGATTAGCTTTTCAAACTCCTCGGTTAGTTTACCATGACCAACCCCAAACTCGACCTTATCCTTTTTAGCCTTTTTGTATTTATCAATAGCAAGATCACGTTCCTTAGTGATGTTTGAGACAAGTTCATTATGAGTTAATTCAATAGATTCAAGTTCATCCTCTAGAGAAACCCTACCATCATGCTCTTCCTCAATAGTCATAGAGAGAGATGCAATTTCATCCACATCCCTTCTCTCAACCTCACTTTCTCAAGAGCATCTTGGGCCTCTCCCAATTGCCTCATGAGATACTCAACGTACTTCTTGGTCTCCCCTTGCATGTTAGACATAAAGCGGTCCAAGGAGACCCTTTCTTCTTCTTCTCTAATACTAGCAAGATGTTCAAGTTCACTAGGGGTCTTAGTGTTGGGGGAAGGTGATACCTCCGTGGCCTTAGCCATGAAGCACTTGGCATTACGTTGAGGAAGATCGTCATTGGGGGATTCAAAGAGGGATGAAGATGATGGAGTAGAAGCAATAGCTAGAGCGGCCACTTCACTTGTGGTTTCTTCTTCTTCATTACTCCCAGAATCATACTCCTCTTGAGTCAAGAGCATAAAATTGGTGGGAGACTTCTTGTTGAATGGCTTCTTCTTGAAATGAGGTTTCTTGTACTCAACCTTGGACTTGTCCTTGCGAATGAGCTTGCCACTATGGAGCTCTCTATTCTCATAGGGGCACTCCACAATGAAATGGTCCTCATCTTGACAATTGAAGCAAGACATCACTTTTTGAGCTCAATCATTAATTTCCATAGCGAGACCTTGTCTTCTCCTCAACAAATCTCTTGCCCTTGGGAGGATTGCTCCAAAGCTTTTGCACGGTGAGAGCAATTAGATCCTTTAGAATGAGATCATAGTCTTGCTCCTTCAAAGGAGGCAACGCCTCTTCTCCTTCTTCTTCATTCTCAACCTCTCTTGACAACACTTTGGCCTTCAAAGCAACGGATGCTCCTTGGTGCATTCCAATGGCCCTAGCACGGTTGTCAAGAGCATTCTTGGTTTGCACTTTGTAGGAGCACATTTCTTGCATCACTTGACTTGAGGTCATGGAGGAGAAATCATGTCTCCCTTGAATTCTCTTCATGTCCGCGCCCTCAAATGGCATTATGGCAATCATGTACTTCCTCTTGATCCAAGCATCATCAATGTACGTGGCACCAACATTTCAGAAGGCGGTGGCAAGAGTATTGAGTCTTCGGTACATGTCCACATGATCCTCTCCATCATGCATATAGAACCCTTCAGCCTCATTGGTCAAGGCATCATATCTATTCCTTTGCATGCTCTCATTGCCCACAAACATGACGACAAGAGCGTTCTATGTTTCCTTGGCGGTGGAATATTGTTGAAGATGCGGCATGTGGTTAGGACCCACAACTTGTTGAAGAATGGACAAGGCGGTGTAGTTGATTTGGCAATCTACGGCTTCTCTTCTTGTTAAGTTCTTGGGATCAAATGGCTTGTATCCATCACGAGTGGTCCTCCAAAGATCTATGCAAGAAGAGTTAAAGTGAGTCTCCATGTAATACTGCCATTCACGAAAAGAAAAAGCATCAATTTTAGGTGGATCTCCTCTAGGGATTATATGAGGATGAGGGATGGGAGGATCGGGAGAATAACTTCCGGGAACGGCATGAAATTCTCCGCTTCCTTCCGTACCCGACTTAGTGGAGTGTTCGGCGGAAGCATTTTTATGTGGATCACCATCTACCCCTTTCTTGGCGCCCTCCGGAGGAATTTCCGGAAGAGAGGATTCGACTACCTCCGGTCCTTTGGCTTTGAGGAGTTGTGTCATGAGGTGACGCAACTCATCAAATTTGGTGTCTATGGATTGTGAGAACTCGTAGGGTTTGGTGTAAAGCATTGTACCCCGTTGAGGGCCGCTGTTCCGTGTTAAATAGCATCGGTTAACCAACACCGAAAGGATTACAACAACCAATATCTGAACCTCATAGTCACGGTTCAGATATGCCTTGCCTCGCAAGGTCTGGAAAGGATAGACACGCACAATCCGCGTGCTATACAAACTAGTCTATATCTCTATCTCTAACACTCCCCCTCAATCCTAACTTTCCTAAGTTAAGATTGTTTCTGAATGCTAATAACTGTTGATTATCGAGAGCCTTTGTAAACCCATCAGCAACTTGATCTCCTGTGGGTACGAAACGAATTTCAAGTAACCTTTGACTAACCCTTTCTCTGACAAAATGATAATCTATTTCTATATGCTTGGTCCTTGCATGAAATACTGGATTTGCAGAAAGATAGGTGGCACCAATGTTATCACACCACAGAACTGCTGATTTAGGATGTGCAACTTTTAATTCTGTCAGAAGGGTTTGAACCCACATAATCTCAGTTGTGGTATTTGACATAGCTTTATACTCAGCCTCAGTTCTTGATCTCGACACAGTAGGCTGTTTTCGTGCACTCCATGATATTAAATTTGAACCAAGGAATACTGCAAATCATCCAGTGGACCTTCTATCATCTGGGCATCCTGCCCAATCTGCATCAGAGAAGGAACTCACAAGCATAGATGGACTTCTAGTAATATTGAGTCCAATGCCAAGTGTACCTCGCAGGTATCTCAAAATTCTTTTAACAGCAGTCCAATGCAAAGTAGTAGGACAATGTAAATATTGGCATACTTTGTTAACAGAGAACGAAATATCTGGTCTAGTCAAGGTTAAATACCGTAATGCTCCTACCACACTTCTGTAATTGGTAGCATCTTCCGAGCTCAAAGGCTCTCCTGTAAACTTTGACAATTTTTCTGAAGTTGATAAAGGAGTATTGGATAGTTTGCAGCTCATCATACCAGTTCGTTTGAGAACATCTGAAGTATATTTCTCTTGTGTCAATAGGATCCCATCTTGAGTTCGTTTTACCTCTATACCCAGAAAGTAATGCAACTCTCCCAACTCCTTGAGAGCAAAATCCATCTTCAGATCTTGAAGAAGTGCTGTTGTTGCATTCTGTGAGGAGCTAGCAACAATTATGTCATCAACATATATAAGCACAAATATAGTAACATCCTTCTTACTATAAAAGAACAAGGATATGTCAGCTTTTTATGAAACAAAACCAAGCCTTCGCAATTTCATACTGAATTGCGAATACAAAGCTCTTGGTGCCTATTTTAGACCATATAAGGCTTTATCCAATTTGCACACATGGTAAGGTTTTGATTTGTCTTCAAACCCTGGTGGTTGTCTCATATAAACATCTTCCTCCAGAACACCGTGAAGGAACACATTCTGCACATCTAGTTGTCTTAAACTCCATCCTCTAGATACTGCAATTGACAACACAAGTCTAATGGTTGCAGCTTTAACTACTGGACTAAATGTGTCCTCATAGTCAATCCCATATCTCTGCTTAAATCCTTTAGCTACTAGCCTTGCTTGATATCTATCTATAGTTCCATCTGATTTTCTTTTTATTTTATAGACCCATTTACAATCTATAATGTTTCTACTCTCATTTGGTAATACTAAGTGCCAAGTTTCATTTTTTATCAAGGCATCATATTCACTATCCATAGCATCTTTCCAATTTTTATTTTGTAATGCTTCAGATAAATCTTCTGGTTCTCCTAAAGATGTGAGAAAACCATACCTTGAGGCAATTTTATAATTTTTCCTCTCTATTTTACCCGTTTGAAGCCTGGTGGTAGTGCGCACAGGGTGTGCTGCAGAAGGAGTCGACGCAGAAGATCCTAGCACCTGCGCCTGTTCTACTGTACCAGCAGATCCAGGAACAGATCCCGGTGCTCATCCTATCGCTGTCGGGGATGCTGTCGGAGACGAATCGTCGTCGTCTTCTGTGCAGGATCCTCTGTGGCCATCCGCCACTATGTAGCTATCGCTACAGCGCGCAGAAGATCCGGCGCGCGGATCCGCGTGCATGCACCGCGTCAGGTCCTGCGGATGACATCCGTGCGTCATAATGATGTCGGGGGCGATGTCGGTGAGGCGTGGCAGCCTCCGGTTGGTGACGCGCAACAGATGCTGATTCTGCGCGGGTGGATGCGCGCTGTGGAGACGAGGTGGCTGCACGTGATTGGCTCGCGCTGCTCCCCTCATCATTGGTGATCACACGGATGGCACCCACCGGGTTCGGGGCCGGGTCGGCGTCCCCCATACCCGCCCCATTTAACTTGTCGGGTCTCATTTTTTACCATACCCACGATTCGGCCGGGTTCGGGGCCCCAACGGGTACCCATTAAGGAGCGACACCGACACATGTGGGGAATAAAACAATGGAATATTGGCATGAGATTGGTTGGAATAGCCACGTGTGTATGTGTGTTGTCTCCGAAATTCCAGATTCCAACACGTCCATATGATGTGTGAGGTTTGTGCTCCATAGCTCGTGGACGTGTGGTTAGCCATAGGATTATTAGGGATATGATTAGGACTTAGAGCGGGTACGCGGGTATGCGGGTACGGGTTTGTCACCCCCATACCCGCCCCATTAGACCTGGCGGGTCGAACATTTTACCAAACCCTCCCCATTTAAGGCGGGTACCCGTCGGGTTTGCGGGTTTCGGGGCCCCATTGCCATCCGTAGGTGATCATCTTGCATAGAATAATGATCATTTTCTTCGGAATTTCCTGCAGAATCTTCTTCCGAGCCACTGTAATAATTCTCAGGAGCAAAATTAGTAGCATTAGCAGGAATAATAGGATTATTAGCCATATTTGGTGCATCTCTACGTTCGTCCCCTTGTTCCAAATATGAAGATTGTGGAAGTAAGAGAATTTGTGACCGAAGAATAGCCCCAGCATTGGGATTGAGTTTGGAGAAAGGAAAAGATGTTTCATCAAATATAAGATCTCGAGAAATATATATTCGGCCAGAAGCTATGTCTAGACACCGAAAACCTTTATGCATAATGCTATACCCAAGAAAAGCACATTGCTTTGAGTGAAACTCAGGTTTTCTTGTATTATAGGGACGAAGGTTTGGCCAGCATGCACACCCAAAAGTACGAAAAGATGAATAGTCTGGTTTCTCATGAAATAAAACTTCAAGGGGTGTGAAAAAATCAAGTAATTTAGAAGGCAACCGATTTATGAGATAGGTGGCTGTGATGAAGGCTTCATCCCAGTATTTTAGTGGCATGGAAGCATGTGCAAGAAGTGAAAGACCCATTTCAACAATGTGTCTATGTTTCCTTTCAGCTGACCCATTCTGTTGATGGGCATGTGGACATGACACATGATGGGTGATACCAATTTGTTTGAAGAAAGAGTTGAGTCTCTCATACTCTCCTTCCCAATCTGTTTGCATTGTGATTATCTTAGAACCAAGGCGTCTCTCAACTAGTGCTTGAAACTCATGAAAAATCTCAAACACTTCAAATCTATTTTTGAGCAAATAAATCCAAGAAAATGTACTATAATCATCGATGAAACTGACATAATAGTTCTTTCTCCCTACAGAATCAGGAGCAGGTCCCCATACATCAGAAAAAATGAGCTCTAAAGGAGCACTAGATTTACTAACAGATTTTGGATATGGAAGTTGATGATGCTTGCCTTTTTGACATGCATAACACACTGCCTCTATATTGAAAGTACTCAAGCAAGGTAATTTATTTTGGCTAATGACTCTTTGAACTATGGGAATTGCTGGATGGCCAAGGCGATTATGCCACCTTGAAACCGAAGGCTTGACTGCAACATGAGCTTGCTTGAGGGGACTAGGCAGTGGGTAGAGCCCATCTCTACATGGTCCTCTAAGAAGGATTCTCTTCGTGTCCCGATCCTTGATACAAAAGAAAGAAGGGTGAAACTCGAGAAAAACGTTGTTATCAGATGCAAGCTTGTGAACAGATGCAAGATTTTTGGTGGCTTGAGGAATGTAAAGGACATTATTGAGATGAATATTTTTGGAGGGTGTACGAACAACAGACGGTCAGACGATCTGTACCCAATATGACTAATATCCATACCTGCACCGTTGGCGGTGTGAACTTGATCGTGTCCTTGCTACTTCTCTCGGGTGGTCAGACGATCCAGCTCACCCGTGATGTGGTCGGTGGCACCAGTGTCACTGATCCACTCTCCATTGCCGTGCTGATTAAACGCGGCCGACGCCGATCTCTCCCTTGGCGTGAAGTCGGGATCATACCGATGCCAACAATCCTTGACCATGTGGCCAGGGTTGTTGCAAAGTTGGCATCGGGGGCGATCACCACCTCCGTTCCCGTACTGGTTCCCGCGGCCACGGTTGTTGTTGACGAAGTTACCGCGACCGCCGCCTTGATTGCTGCCACTGCCTCCCCCATAGTTCGAGCAGTTGGGGGAGTAGTTGGCATTGCCGCGCCCTCGGCCGGCATTGGGGTTGTAGTTGCCGCGGCCGCCTCCGCTGAGGTTGAAGCCTCCTCGGCCACCGCGGGTGGCCACGTTCGCTCATGATTGCGAGGAGCCAGCGTCGTGTAGGAGATGCTGTCGGCTCTCGTAGTTGAGGAGCTGACCATAGAGATCGCTTACGGTGATCGGAGCTTCACGCGCCAGCACAGCAGCGACCAGAGCATCATATTTGTCATCGAGACCAGCGATGATGTATGACACCATGTCCTCATCATCGAGGATCTTCCCAGCAGATGCCATATTGTCGCCGAAGCCCTTCATCTTGGCCACATACTCAGCCATGCTAATGCCGGGGAGTTTCTTGGTCGTGGCGAGGGCGATCCGGGTGTTCACCGTGCGCGTTCTGGTGCGTGCGTCATACATGGCGTTGATGGCCTCCCACAGTTCATGCGCCGTGTGGGTGATCAGGACATGCGCCATCACCTCGCGGGAGAGTGAGGAAAAGATAAACCCATAGACCTGTTGGTCTTGGGCTGCCCAGCGGGCATAGTGAGGATTCGGTGTTTTCTTTTCTGGATCCTCAGTGCCGGTGACGAGCTCCATGGCAGGAGCTTTGGAGGTGCCGTCGATGAAGCCCTCCATTAGTGCGGCTCGGATGGCAGGCAGCACGAGGGCCTTCCATACTAGGAAGTTGCCCTTCCCAAGCTTCTCCGATGTGACGTTCTGATTGAACGGCGAGGCTAGCCCTATCGATGCAGATGTCGATGCCATCAGTTCGGAGGTTGAGGTGGAGAGGAACTAGATGCGATCTCGGAGGATTCGCTCTGATACCATGTGAGAACTCGTAGGGTTTGGTGTAAAGCGTTGTACCCCGTTGAGGGCCGCTGTTCCGTGTTAAATAGCATCGGTTAACCAACACCGAAAGGATTACAACAACCAATATCTGAACCTCATAGTCACGGTTCAGATATGCCTTGACTCGCAAGGTCTGGAAAGGATAGACACGCACAATCTGCGTGCTATACAAACTAGTCTATATCTCTATCTCTAACATGGATGAGGTCAATGAAGTTCTCTAAGCATTATGATCATCCATGGTCACCTTGCCAACGGACATTTCGGTATCCAAATCTTCTCCCATACTAAAACTCTTAGGCGGTTAAGCCCGATATAAGAGCCGAGGCTCTGATACCAATTGAAAGTAAAGTATGGGCACGTAGAGGGGGGGGGGGTGAATAGGGTCTACGACCAATTTTAATTTTTAACAAGGTTTAGGCTTGACACGAAGGTAAATTCTCTAGATAGTGCAACTAATGGTGAAATTACCTATGTGACAAGGCAAGCAATTAATGCAACTAGGACAACACTTAATACAACAAGTATTACAATAAATGCTACAAGTACGAGTAAGTAAAGAGTGAGGAACGAGGTAACCGATGGAAGCACACGGAGACACGATGTATTCCCGAGTTCCTCCTTGTTAGGGGAGTACGTCTCGTTGGAGGGGTGTAAGCTCGCCACGAAGGCCTACTCAACGCCACAAAGGCCTCACCCTATTCTTCGATGAACTTCCGCCACAAAAGCCTAGTTCACCTTCCACTATTGAACCCCTTTGAGGCGGGGATCGAATCCTTTACAAACAAGCTTGGCGCACACACCCACAACTTAATTGGGGGCTCCGAACTATCACAAATCACCAAGAGTAGCAAGAAGCCTAGGTTCTCCACAAGAGGAAACCCTAGGCCAAGATCCCTCAAGCTAATGAGGGGGAAATGGAAAACTGGTTGGTGAAGATGTAGATCCGGGGCTTCTCCTTCAATCCTCAAAGAATCAACAAGTTTGGGTGGAGGAGGAGGGAGATCTATCTTGGTGGGTGAGCTCAATAAATGGAGTCTTCAACGCTGGTGGAGCTAACCCTTTGGGGAAGAAAGGGAGGCCCTATTTATAGGCCTCACTTAACTAGCCGTTTTTCTGCCCAAAATGCGACCAGGTCGGATTGGCCCGGAATATTCTGGACCCCGGAATAATCCGGAGCAATCCGGATTGCAACAGAGTCTTTTCCCGTTATGGCCGGAATGGCCCCGGAAAGATTCGGATGCAAACAGAGCATTTTCCCGTTGAGGCCGGAATGGCCCTGGAATATTCCGGATCCCGGAATCATCCGGAAAATTCCGGATTGTAATAGAACAATTTCCCGTTGGGGCCGGATTGTTCCGGACTGATTCTGGCACCCGGATTGTCCCGGAATATTCCGAGCTACACTTTGAAGCTTTGTTTCAGGCCATAAAAAATCCGTTGATCTTCGATTTCTTCACCATTTTTTTGACACGTATACGTGCTGATTTAAGACCAAATCCTTTTACAAAGTAGCACATACGGTTAGTAACTTCTTTATGTTGTTAACAAACACACAAAACATCGAGATATCGAGAATGCACTTTCACCGATAAATCAGGGGCAAATAGAGTGAAGAGAATTTATAGTAACCAAATTTGGGGCTGGTCACCCCTTTGCCAGCTCTTCTAGCAATTGGATAAGCGGATGTGCCACTAGTCCAGGTGTGTAAATTCCAATCAACGAGTGAAATAAAGACTGTCTATCCACGTCCTCATGAGCTTAAACAGAGCACAAAGCAGGTATAATTTTGAAGGTTTTAATGGTTGCACACGAGCAATTTTCTTGGAGTGACACTTAAATACCACATATAGGTAGGAATGGTGGACACAAAATGGTATGGTTTTGAGTCATGGTTTGGATGCACGAGAAGCATTCCCTCTCAGTACAGGATTTTTGCTAGCAAGGTTGGGTAGCAAGCATAAGAGTTGAGGGAAACAAACAAATATACATGTGATAGAAAAAATCATGCAATCTTCCTTGGAGTTACAAACGATCTTAACTTAAGAATACTAAGCATATGAGCCAACAAGAAAGAAAGATAATGGAATAATATATCTACATGCATCTCCCTCTTTTCTACTTAAGCCTCAAAATATTGTTGCTACGGACCAATACTAAGTTCGCCAAAACCAAATAGATTAACTTGATGCTCCCAAAGTGATACCAATACTAACAACAAGATCAATCATATAAAAGAAATTTCAAACTAAAATAAGGTGTGCAGAATGTAAATGATAAAACTTCTCATTAATATTTCATAACGGCAACTCACACCAAGCGATACATAGATAACCAACGAAAGGAGAGATACTTCCACACTACAAACCATCCTATATGATAACTTCCCTACTCATGATATGACTCTATTAAAAAGTAAAAAGGTGAAAGATAAAAGTGTGATACCGTGGCACTCCCTCAAGCTTGGGACAAGCCAAGGCCATGCCAATACCAATGAAACATTACTCCTTCGATGGTGATGGTGAATCCTTAATAAGACTCTCAATCAACTCCTTCAAATCATCAATCTTGTAGGTAAGAATACGAATCAGCTCTGTGCTGTGCTTGACACGTTTCATGAGCTTGGCTGCCTGTGATTCCCAGCTCTTGGACTCACTCCCCCACACTTCTCCAAATTGACGGTTTGCTTTCATTGCATTGTTAGAACGTTCAATTCCAACTAGTCGGCAATTCCGCCTTTGGTACCCTCTGAAATTGATGCTTATGGATTAAAGTATGGAAAGCGTTTTTGATGCCTGAAGGTGGTGTTCTTAAAGCTAAGAAGTGACACAGAACCTTCCCTCCAGTGCTCATCTGTGGCCCTCGCTTGAATTTGGAGGGATTTTCTACCACTCCAATGCTTGAAATAGTGGCTCGTGGGTATACGCGCGAGTCTTCTTCTCCATCTTCTTCAGCTCCACTATCGAGCTCCTCCTATAGCTTAGAGTCTTGGAGATCATCTTACATAGGTCCCTTCCCCTTGGTGTTGTTGACGGATACCATGGTGCTTCTAAAACTGAAAACAAATCCTGGCACAAACAGATCGAAACGAAAACACGACGAGAAAACGATATACGGACCTCGGGGGATCCCGGGGATTATATAGCGAAAAGTTACGTAACGAAACGAAAGTGCAGGGCAAAAATGGGTCGGAGACGGGCTCCGAGGCATTCACACCATGTGGTGGCGCGGCCAGGGGTGGGCCCGCGCCACCAGGTGGTGTGGTGCCCTCGGGCACGTTTGCTACCCTTTTTCAGCTCATTATTTTTCATATTTTCTGAAACAGCAAAATTATAAGTTGGAAGGTAAAGCACAGAATTTTTCTTACCAAAACTGTTACTATTCCAAAACGGACTCTGCAGTTTCTGGAATCTTCTCTTTAATAAAATCCTCCAGAGTTACCACTTGAATAGTATCAACATCTTCATTATAAGAATCTCTAGAAATATAATGTTTGAGACTTTTCCATTTCACCTCTTGTGTAGCGTTATCTTTAAGTGAAATAGTTTTGATTACACCCAAACGGTACACCTCTTCAATAACAAAAGGTCCTTCCCATCTCGAGAGTAATTTTCCTGCAAAAAATCTGAGACGAGACATGTACAATAGAACTATCTCACCAACATGAAACTCTTAAGAATTCCCCTATAATGTCATTTTTTAACTTTCTCTTTAAAGAGTCTAGCATTTTCATAGGCTTCACATCTCCATTCATCTAAAGAACTTTAGTTAACCATCCTTTTCTTACCGGCAAGTTTAAAATCTCTATTAAGTTCTTTCACTGCCCAATAATCTTTGTGTTCTAATTCTAATGGCAAGTGAAAGGCTTTTCCATAAACCATTTTATAAGGAGACATGCCCATAGGATTTTTATAAGCAGTTCTATAAGCCCATAACGCATCATTTAACTTACTAGCCCAAATTTTCCTAGATTTATTAACAGTCTTTTGCAAAATAGATTTAATTTCTCTATTTGATAATTCTACTTGCCCACTGGTTTGGGGATGGTAAGCTGAGGTAATTCTGTGATCAACATCATGTTTAGCAAGGGTTTTTCTAAAACCATCATGAATAAAGTGAGAACCTCCACTAGTCATAAGATATCTAGGCACACCAAACCTAGGAGAAATAACATCTTTAAGAAATTTTGATGAGGTTTCACCATCAACACTCTTTATAGGTATAGCTTCTTCCCATTTAGTAACATAATCAACAACAACAAGTATATGAGTATAACCATTCGAAGGAGGAAACGGATCCAGAAAAACAAAACCCCAATAGTCAAAAGGCTCAATAATAAGAGAATAATTCATAGGCATTTCATTGCGTCTAGAAATATTACCAACTCTTTGACATTCATCACAAGATAAAATAAAATTTCGTGCATATTTAAAGAGAGTAAGCCAATAGAAACCTGATTTTAGAACCTTCTACGCGGTTCTATCTCCAGTGTGATGTCCTCCATAAGAACTACCATGACATTTTCTAAATATCTCTCGTTGTTCATGTTCTGGAACACATCTTTTCATAATACCATCTACTCCATCTTTATATAAGTGTGGGTCATCCCAAAAATAATGCCTCAAATCATAAAATAATTTCCTTCTTTGCTGAGCTGTAAAGGTTGGAGGCAAGTACTTGGAAACAATAACTTTAGCATAATCTGCATTCCAACGACTATCTCGCGAGCTTACTTTTATTGCAGCCAGCTGTTCATTTGGAAAACTATCATTAACAGGAATAGGGTCATAAGCAATGTTTTCCAATCTAGACAAATTATCAGCAACAGGATTTTCAGCACCCTTCCTATCTACAATATGCAAATCAAACTCTTGTAAAAGCAGCACCCATCTAATAAGCCTAGGCTTAACATCTTTCTTTTCCATAAGTTATCTAATAGCCGCATGATCAGTATGAATAGTAACTTTTGAATCAACTATATATGGTCTAAACTTATCACAAGAAAAAACTACAGCTAGGAACTCTTTCTCAGTGGTAGCATAATTATTTTGAGCTGAGTCAAGAGTTTTATTAGCATAATGAATAACATTCAACTTCTTATCTATTCGCTGTCCAAGAACAGCACCTACAACAAAATTACTAGCATCACACATAATTTCAAAGGGAAAATTCCAATAAGGTGGTTCAACAATAGGAGCATAAATTAAAGCCTTGTTTAGAGTTTTAACAACTTCTTTGTAGTAATCATAAAAAAAGGTACATCTCTTTGGAGAACATTAGTAAGAGGCTTTGATATTTTAGAGAAATCCTTAATAAACCTCCTATAGAAACCAGCATGACCAAGAACACTATGAATACCTTTAACATCCCTGGGACAGGGCATTTGCTCAATTGCTTCAACTTTAGCTATGTCAACTTCAATACCTCTTTCAGAAATTTTATGTCCAAGAACAATTCCTTCATTTACCATTAAGTGGCATTTCTCCCAATTAAGAACAAGATTAGTCTCCTCACATCTCTGCAAAACTTTATCAAGATTGTGCAAGAAGTTATCAAAAGAACTCCCATAGACGGAGAAATCGTCCATGACTTCTTCTGCAATTTCTTCACAAAAACCATGAAAAATTGCAGACATGCATCTTTCAAATGTAGAAGGAGCATTACACAAACCAAAAGGCATATGTCTATAAGCATAAGTTCCATAAGGGCAGGTAAAAGTTGTTTTCTCTTGATCTTGATTTTTAACATCCATTTGAGAAAACCCAGAACAACCATCAAGAAAGCAAAAATGAGTTTTCTTAGACAACCTTTCTAACATTTGATCAATAAAAGTTAAAGGATAATGATATTTCTTAGTAACTTTGTCAACTTTTTTAAAATCTACGCACATTCTATAACCAACTACTACTCTTTAAGGAATAAGCTCATCATTTTCATTTGGCACAACAGTAATTCCTCCATTCTTATGGGCAGAATGCACGGGACTCACCCATCTACTATCATCAATAGGATAAATAATACCAGCAGCAAGGAGTTTTAATACCTCATTTCTTACCACTTCCCTCATCTTAGGAATTAAACGCATTGATGTTAAACAACTGGCTTTGCATCAGGTTCTATATTAATAGCATGCTGACATATAGTAGGGAAAATCCCTTTCAAATCATCAAGAGTATATCCAATAGCTCCTCGGTGTTTCTTCAATATTTCCAATAACCTTTCCTCTTCTTTACCTAAATGTTTAGAACTAATAATACCATGATATCTTTTTTATCATCAATATAAGCATATTTAAGATAAGCATGTAAAGGTTTTTAATCAAAAATAGGATTATCCTTTGGTGGTAGTGTGGTACCCAAGTCTTCCAAAGGTAAATTGTGTTTCCACAGCGCTCGTGGACGAAGAAGAATATCGTCAATCTCATTTCTTTCTTCCATAAAGACCTCACTTTCGTGGTATTCCATGTATTGATGCAAAGCATTGTTAGGAGCAAGAGAAATAGAGGCAAGTTGTTCAACTCTAAAATCTTTATTAGGAAATCCAGTTTCATGAGGAGCTCTAGCAAATTTAGAAAAATTAAACTCATAAGATTTTCCATCAAATTTAGTTAATATTTTCTCCTTCTTACAATCTATAATAGCACCACAAGTGTTCAAGAAAGGTCTACCAAAAAAGATAGGAAAAGTTTTACTAGCAGCTGCATCAAGTACTAGAAAATCAGAAGGATATTTAGTTTTACCCCATAAAACTTCTACATCTCTAATAATACCAATTGGAGAGATAGTTTCTCTATTAGAAGGCTGAATAACCACATCAATTTCTTCAAGTTCACAAGAACCAATTTCATGCATGATTTCTCTATAAAGCTCATGAGGAATATCACTTGAACCTGCACCAATATCACATAAACCACAATAGCAATGATCACCTATCCTAACAAAAAGCACAGGAACACTAGTTTTCCTAGATCTACTAGGATGTGAAACAATATTAGAAGCATCTTCACAGAAGATAATGTATCCATATTCTACACTTTCAGTGACAAGGTCCATTACTATTGCTACTGTAGGTTCAACAGTTATTTGTTCATCTGGTTCTATAGATTTCTGTGTACTTTTGTAACCACACTAGCTATAATAGAAAGTTCCTTTACCTTAGCAGGGAAAGGAATTTTTGCAATATAAGGTTCAGACACAATAGGATTAACAGTATGAACTTCTATGTTTCTAGCAGGAACACAATTAATAGTATCTTTATAAGGTGCATGTACTTGTCCCATTCCTTTTTGGGAATATCAAGATAGGAGGCAAAAGATTTAAAATAGTTTTAAAAGATTTGAGAGTCAAGGCCATAAACAGAACTAACAGTAGGAAAATCATCGGTTCCCATAAAAGATTTAATGTATTCATAATCATAATTTGTACCTGACATTCTACCTTTTGCATTCTCCCATCCTTCAGTTGTTCCCTGAATACGGTCAAGAAGATCCCAATTAGATTCTTCTTTCATACATGTAAATGATCCAGAACAAGAAGCATCCAATAAATCCTTATCATGAAGAGAAAGACTTGCATAGAAATTATTAATAACAATATTACTGGGGAGCTTATGAATGGGCATTTGAGGATTAATAACTTCAATATCCCCCATGCTTGGGAAATACTCTCTCCATCATGAGGCTAGAAATTATATATTTGATTCCGATCCTTATGAATCTCACTGCGAGGATATAATTTAGGATAAAAGATAGGTACAATTTCCTCCCATCCAAAGATCGTCCATTCTTCAGCATTTTAAACCATTCCGCAGCTCTGCCCTTCAGTGATAAGAAGAATAACTTCTTCTTAACTTGGACCATTGAAATACATGCACACCTAAATAGCTTGCATAATTCATGTATAAAGAGTAATTGATCACCAGGATGGACAGTTCCCTCTCCAAAATAGCAGTTATCTATAACACGTTCAACAATTTTCATAGGTATTTCAAAAGGAACCAATTGAGAAGACAGCGGGTCATCTACTACCCTAGTAGTGGCAGTAGTACTCCCAAATAGGGAATCAAATGGAGATCTCTCCATAATGAAATAAAGCAGCAGACATAAATAAAAACAACACTGACAATAAAAGTTTCCCTTACCAATTCCACTTACCAATAGCGCTTCACTCCCTGGCAATGGCGCTAGAAATTATATTGATGGCCCACAAGTATAGGGGATGTATCCTAGTACTTTTGATAAATAAGAGTGTCAAACCCTACAAGGAGCAGAAGGCGTTGACAAGCAGGTTGGATAAAGATTTCACTATAAATACTAGCAGACAGGTTTTTGGTGGTTTTTGATATAGTAGATAAATAAAGTACGAGTAAATAAAATATAGTAATAATAATTGCAGCAAGTGGCCCAATCCTTTTTGGAGCAAAGGACAAGCCAGTTTGTTTACTTATGATGACTAAACGTTCTCGCAGGACACATGGGAATTCCGTCAAGTGCTTTTGCTTCATATGGTTGATTAATATTTATTGTTTTGATAGGTATTGCGTGGGTGAACCTATGGTAATGCACTGCCCTACTTGGACTAATGCATACTTGTGATTATACCCCTTCCAAGCATCCGCAACTACCAGAAATTAATTAAGATAAATCTAACCACATGCTTAAACTCTGGGATCCTACACTCCCTCGTGCATCGGTTTCCTAACGGGGGTTTAGGTTTCTGTCACTCCGACAGTCCCACAATCATTAGAAAAATACACAAGGCATCCCTCTAGGCCCATAAAGGTGAAGTGTCATGTATTCGACGTTCACGTGACACCACTAGA
Organism: Alopecurus myosuroides; assembly: GCA_028641055.1. Taxonomy (NCBI): domain Eukaryota; kingdom Viridiplantae; phylum Streptophyta; class Magnoliopsida; order Poales; family Poaceae; genus Alopecurus; species Alopecurus myosuroides. The sequence continues at coordinate 93,427,552 of CM054057.1, forward strand.
AGAATAGCACCACAACTTAAATATCAAACCATTAGATATTACTTCAACATAATTCCACTACTAATATCTTGACTAAACGAACTACTCACAAGACATAATATGGATCATGATTAGAGGTGATATCATGATGAATAACAATCTGGTCATAAAATGCAAACACCGATAAATCTTGTAAGCATCAACTACAAATTTAACATCCCACTTTTTAGCAAAAGTGAAATACCTGTGTTAGTGTGCTAGTCCCTGGATCATTTGCTAGCACCACAGTACAAAATGAAATATCATGCAAATGCATCAAATTCTATTACATCGCACGATCCAGTCTTTACAAAATAGTATTACAACTTGGATAGTCTTAGAAGACTAGAAGAAAATAAAGAAATACAGCGGAAAACATAGTACAACATTGAGCCCGTCTTCTTCATGTGCCACAGGCAAAACATGTTGGCGATAGTCTCGAGATCCTAAACGAAATCCTCACTCGTCTTCAAAAACATCTGCAATATGGAATATGCAGCCACAAGGGAGTCAATATAATTTAATGTATTGGCAAGTAACACTATGGTGGATATAAATGGCAAGACTATATCTAAATGCATATTTGGCTTGGTGGAGTTTTGGCTAAGTTTGCATAAAGCAAGTTTTCTCCTATCACTTTTGTAAAACAACTTTTCTTTTCAAAGGGTGGCAACATTGGAATAAGATCCAAGCACCACAAATACTGTTCACTTGGTCAAAATTTTACTTATTGAAAATGGTGATGTGATTCTTCCGTCCTTCCTTGTCCAGCTGCTCATAGTTGTCCATAACCGGGAACACGGCTAAGATCTTAGTTTGTTGACTCTGTAGAGCTTGTGCACTTTCACCTTCAGACCCAACTCAACCCAAACATCCTATACACCCTGAGTGTATTAAGGAAAGGAGAAGAATCGAGACGAGATCTTTCAGAAGCAAGAATCCAACCCAATGGCAAGACCCGTTCCACCTATAATTATGCTACATCTTCTTGTCAAGCCCGGGCTGAACCCTCACAACTTAGTTGATCAAGACAGAGCCCATATGACTAAAGGCTGCACTGGAAGCAATCTAAACTTGGGGAACATCATAATCACTTTGTTCCTGGGTGGCATTCCTTCAAGTGAACAACCCCTCGGGGAGACACTCAACTATCAACAGCCAAACAACTAAATCCACCCAGGTGGTTCATTGAAGTTGTTACTTAGAATTTTTCCACAACATCAAGTAAAAATCATTTGTCACATTGCATAACATCTATCAAGTTCTAAGGCTATAAATAACAAGGATAAAGGGATGGCTACACACTACTAGGATAATAGCATAGCATAATATAACTTAGTAAAATTTCCTATCAATGCATACTACTCAAAAATTAACTAATGCATATAGGAAAATAATGGGTAGTTGATGATGTGTTACTTGCCTTGTTGAAGTTGGTGAAGATATCACACTCTCTTCACAAAATATCGTTTCTCTCCATACAATCTATTCATTGGAAACACAATAACAAAATAAACAAGCATTCTAACAATGAAACACATAAGTTAAGAAAATAAAGCAATTAACATATCAAAAGTGGTTTAACCAAGTTGGCTAGGACAAGGTCAAGGTTTGAGTTGAAAGATTCATTCTTTAATGGTCTCATACTTGTTAAGGAAATTCCAATGGTTTACTTGGTAAGGACTAGGTTGAGTTTGTAGAAAACTAACTTTATTATAATCATACTTGTCGAGGAAGTTCCAAGAGTTCACTTAGAACACTACTAGAGATTTGCTTATAGCAGCATATCCTACCACAGGCGAACAAGGAAAACTGTGCGCCTGGGTTAATTAGCGCAGGCGAAGCGCAAGTTGGTGCGCCTGGGGTAGGCCAGTTACCCCAGGCGAACAGAAACCGGAAGCGCCTGGGGTAAAGTGTGGCAGGGCCAACCACGGCCGACCCTGGCACGCTTCCTTTACCGCAGGCGAATCACATCTCAGTTCGCCTGCGGTATAACAGATACCACAGGCGAGTAAGTACAGAAGCGCCTGGGGTAAAAAGTGGACTGGGGTAGCTCCCTTTAGCGCAGGCGCGCAGGTACGTTGTTCGCCTGGGACAAAGAATAGCCTGGGGGTAGCACCACTTAGCGCAGGCGCTTCCCAGAACATATTCGCCTGGTAATATTATTTGTCCCCAATATAAGTGCGGCCAGCCACCCACCACCACCCCTATCCACCCCACTGCATAATTTACCGTAACGAGCACGCGGACCAGATCAAATGTCCGGTGTGCGGTCTGATCGTTACAAGAGGGGTACGAAGAAAGCTCCTACGAAAGTTGTGTGGTACTTTCCACTCATTGATCCCGGCCGTCTGCAGCGGTACTTCGTGGACCCCAAGGAAGCAAAGCTCATGCGCTGGCACGAGGACAGAAAGAAGGCGGTGCTGAGCGATCCAAAACGTGTTGAAAAACCAGTGCTATGTACACACCCTTCGGATGCACGTCAGTGGAAAGCATTAGACGCATTCGATGAGGAATTCGGGAACGACCCAAGGAACATCAGGCTTGGTGCGAGCACCGACGGTCTCAATCCGTTTGGAAATCAGAGCAGCAAACATAGCACCTGGCCCGTGTTTGTATGGATGTACAACCTCCCCCCGTGGCTGTGTCTGAAGCTCCTCTTTCGCGACATGGTTCAAGAAGCAGATTGATGCCGATCCCCCGCCAATGACATGTGAGAAAGATAAAATTGTATTGGCCTTGTCATATGGCCCCTATCCATACGACATCAATGGGTACACATTCTACACGGAGGAAAGAGACAAAAGTAGCGACTATCAAAACTCGTCTATAACGATGGAATCTTACACGGGCGAAAAGGTTAGAAGATACTACAGAAAGATCGAGGAAATCTGGGAGCTTGACTACGTTGGGGTAAAGCTGCCGATGTTCCATGTCAGATGGGCTACAAACGTCACGAAAGAAGAAGAATATTTCACCACTATGTCGATGTCTGAAGCCAACAAACCCAAGTCCAAGAACCCCACCACGCAAAATGAGCCCTGGGTATTGGCTAAGCACGTGGAGCAATGCTTCTTTATAACCGACCCGGCAAAGCCTAGTCGTGTTGTCGTAAGGAGAGGAAAAAGGGCCCTCGTCGGAATGGATGGAGTCGCCGATGAGAAGGACTTCGACGGCTTAGTCGGAGACCCGATGATGGAAGAACCCGGTGAAGACGATACACCACAAGAAGAAGCAGGACCACACTACCTAGGGCAGGTCTTCCATTCACAAGAAGAAGTCACAATATGGCTGTCACGTATTCAACATCGACCAAGAAAGGCAAGACTAATATTGTGACGAAAGGTTGAGAGAGGGAAATACTCGCGATATAACATGCTAATAGCTACTATGCATACAATGTGTTTTTAGAGAGAAACACTTGCGGTATCTCGCTAAACCAATCTATTTACGCTCGATGCGACATTAAATATTTTTGCACATGTTAACTTTCATATGTATGTATTTTTTAAGTGCAAACCAATGTGGGGGAGCCACATATTATAGTATTCGTATTGCTCGATGTGTCCCAGGCCGGGGTGGGGCTGTGTAATTTAGAAAATCTTAGCACAGGCGCATCATAGGGAAAACGCGCCTGGGGTAATATATATCACAGGCGCTTTTGACAGGACATGCGCCTGGGGTAATGCCATGTGGGACCTCGCAAACCAAAATCCTACGAAATTTAGCGCAGGCGCATTGCCTAGGTAATTCGCCTGCGGTAAGGATCTGTGGGGCCGCGCATAACAGGGCATCGAGCCAAGCACATTAGAACCGGTTTGTATCACAAACCGGTTCTAAAGGTATGTCCCCTGGGCCCACCTAGCTACCCGCACAAATGGCCGCAGGCCTTTAGGACCGGTAGCTAGGTGGGCCCATTTGTGCGGGTAGCTAGGTGGGCCCAGGGGACATACCTTTAGAACCGGTTTGTGATACAAACCGGTTCTAATGCTTAGCGCAGGCGCATTTTTCAATCTGTGCGCCTGGGGTATACCTCTGTGGGCCCGCGCACAACGAATCGCTAAGAACATTAGCGCAGGCGCACCTCTGTTTGTTCGCCTGGGGTAAGGGATAGCGCAGGCGCATTTCACTCGTTGTGCGCCTGTAAGTCCTCGCTCTGCTAACTCACAACCCGCATAATCACTCTATTTCATATCGATCCCAAACCGCACGCCGCCGTCGCCTCTCTCATCGCACGACGCCGTCGCCTCTCCCATCGCACGCCGCCGTCGTCGTTGTCGAGCAGGAGGAGGAGGAGGAGCGGGAGCAGCAGCAGGAGGAGCAGGAGCAGCAGCGGAGGAGGAGCGGGATCGAGCAGCAGGGGAGGAGGAGCGGGAGCACGCCGCGCGCGCGCGCCGTCCCTCTCATCGTCGTCGTCCACGCCGGCCGTCGTCACCCACGCCGCCGTCGCCCACGCCCACGACAAACCCAGGTCAGCCCCCCCCCCCTCTTCCAACGCCCTTATACTACTACTGCTACATGCTTTAGCTAGAACTGGATCTGATCATGTACCATTATTTCTGGATTCTGGTAGTTCAGCTCATAGTATAAAATGCTATATTTCTTACACTAGCTGAATCACCTACTAATTACATGTGAATAGAACACTGAAGCTTTGGACACTGCTAGAATTCTCCGTGATTTGTTATTAATTAAGTGCAGTATTTTACTTTGATCAATATATATGAAGGTTTTTTTGGCATGATATATGAATTTCCTGGGAGTTTTTGTGCCATGTGATGACAGCAATGCAAGGAACTGTTTTTGTGGCCATGCATGTGTGCATTCAATTTCTGTTGCAGGTACATTGAGTGCCAATGTTTTGTCGGAACGTTGATTCATTTCCGTTCCGGCGAATTTCTGGCACTCCGGCATGACCATTTATATATAGCCGGGGTCACGCCGAATTTTTCCGGTGACTAACAGTATACGTTTTGTCTACTGCTAGCTAGGGCATGTCTTCTTCTACTACGGATCCGGCTTTATTGGACCACTACATCCTTATGGCCCGAGAGTCGCAAGAGGAAGATCGGACAGAAACTGACCATGATGTCGAGCCCCACAATGATGACGGGCTCACCGGTGGCGAGGAGGAAACCACTGATAGTGGCGCCGGGGGTCCCTCAGGGAGCAGCACGACGGGAAACAAGCGTCGGAAGCGAGCTCCGAACAAGGTCGGCACCGTTCGAGAGAAATTCACGGAGGTGGACCCTTCCAGTGGCACGCCTCTAATGCCATTGGACCTTGTGAAGGGGTACTTCCTCCAACTTGGCGCGATACTTCGAGACGTCGTCAATGTCAATGAGCCGACTCTCAAGAAGAAACTAACTCTGCGCGCCCAACTCATCTCGAGGCTGCACGCGCGGTACGAGTTCCCTCCCCCCTACAACAACGAGAATCTGAAGGGCAACCTCGTGAACAAACTCGCCCTCACTAGATTCACCAAAGCCCTGAGCAATTACAAGACTATGGTGAGGGCGATGATTAAGGAATCGACACCATTCGAAGAGATCCATCGCCACTTCCCGCGGATTACGCCCGATGACTTCAAGACTTTCCTAGATAACGAGTCGCTTGATGTCACTAAGAAGCAAACGGGATGGGGGAAGGATCTAGCGTCGAAGAACATCGGTCACCACAATCTCGGCTGTCGTGGCTACGACGGGAAGGAGCCAGTTTGGGCGAAAGAGGACCAGGCCTACATTGAAAAAGGGATTGAGAACCCTTACGCCAAGTATGCCCATGACCCGCAATTCCAGAAATTCATGAGGTCGAGGTACAGAAAAGTAACTCCGACCGGGGAACTTGTCTCGGACCCGAAGATGGTGGAGGGTGTTATTTTTGTCACGGACGATAGCGTGAAGAATGTTGAGAAGATAGTGGTAAGAAATTTACCATTTCATGCAACTCATCATCATCAAGTCCATGATTTCATTCTAGTACGAAACCAATTCTAAACCGTTTATATGTTGCTTCTGCAGCTAGAAGAACAACAACTTGAATCTTCATCGTCGCAGACGTCGACGGCCAAAGTCGCGTGGGATAAGCCTTTCATCAGGGGGTACAACAAGGCAAAGAGCCAGGACCCTCTGAAAAGGCCGCACTTAGGCCGTATCACCGGCGGCGGACTTAATAAGAAGCACGCCAACTATGGCTTGGCTGAGCCCAGCACTAAGGAGTCGCGGGCGGCGAAGAAGAGCGAGGAGACGGAGGAGCTGAAGAAGAAGGTCCATGACTTGGAAACAAACATGGAGAAGAAGATTGAGAAAACGGTGGGGGAAAAGATGAATGCGCTCATCCCCGCCGTATTTGAAAAAATATGTGGCTACATCGCCGGGGGCTCACAGGGGCCCTTACCGACGTTCAACATACCGTCGATGTTGGCCGTGCCTGTCGCCCCCGCCGTGCCCGACGCGCCTGCCTCCGATGGACCGTCGGCCGTGCCCGACACGCCTGCCCCCGATGGACCGTCGGCCGTGCCCGACGCGCCTGCCCCCGATGGACCGTCGGCCGTGTCCGGCGCGGCCACCACCCTGTTGCTCGACGAGACCACCATCACCTGTGGTCCGTCGACGTTAGCCGAGCTCAATGACCTCACGGTAGATTATTGACCGTCTCAAGCTGTAGCCAGTTTAATATAACCCTACTCTCTGACCTATCCATGCATGTTATCGCAGGCTGACGCGACGGGATGCACCTTCCTGCTAAAAGTGGGCAGCGAGTTGAAGGATGTTGCAAAGGGGAGCATCTTGCAGCCACTATCCCGCAAGTACCAGTGCAGAGATATACCGGCCAACGAGCTTCGGGTTCGCGTCGATCTGGTGCTACCGGGATTCGAGAACTTGTATCCTCCTAATGAACCCGCCGATGCCGACAGCGAGCTGAATCTCGGCCAACTGGACAATCAAATCTTGCTATGGCCGAAAGCCCTTATTCGGCTGAACACGGCGTCAGGGTCGGCGCCAAGCCAAGCCATCACCGTCACCACTACACCGGTTGCGCCCGCGGCAAGCCAACAAGACAAGGTCCAACATGGCAATGTCCTCTCTCCACCTCCGGTGGATCCTCCTCCTCCCGAGCACGAGACGTCCAATGACGAGCAACAGCACGAGCATGAGACCCATGACGACTACATGGATATTGAACATGCTCCCATTGACGATTTCATAAATCAGTTGGATGGCGAGAAGCCGGTTCCTCCTCCGGAGTTACCCGCCAGAACTCTTGATATCCAGAAGAAGGTAGATGGCGGAGAGGGCGGTTCTTCTGAGTTACCCACCAGAAAACCGGATATCCATAAGAAGCTAACCTATTCCCAAGAAACTCCCGAGGAGCAGACGGCCTTTACGGCTCCACAGCCTACGCTGGTTACCCCGAATACACTACGTGCTACGGCCGCGGAGGCGGTAAAACAAAGCGGCACTCCCATCTGCTTGAGGCCGAAGAAGAATCGGAAGAGGCCGGGCAACAAGAAGAAAGGTGGTGCCTCCTCTAGTAGCCAGCCAGCGGTCTCCCGAGTCCTGGACCGTTTGCCGCTCGCCGTCCCGTGGAGGAAGGTGCATGAGATGGGTCAGCCGATGCTGCTGGCAGAGGTTGTCGCTGTCATGGGTGGTGACATGAGGACCATCCACGACGGGATTTTGTTCAAAGAGAATGAACTTCTACGTGAGAAACATCCCTCCTACCCGCTATACGTGGTCAAGGTGCCCCGATCCTTGGGCTTTGTGGATTCAAATCCCGCAGAGGTGTTCTTCATCAGATACGAAGACATATTCAGGGTCTTCCACTTGGGTAAGCTCGACCGAAGCATTGTCCGCCTGGTATCGCTAAGCATGGCGCATGATATGGTCATGGAGAATACCCCGCACATGGCGATTATGGACCCGTACTACATGAATGAGGACTACTTGCGGTCACATGCGGACCGAGTTCTTATCACGACTTACATAACGGGGTTTTTGATAGATAACAAGGATAAGAACGCCATTCTCATGCCATACTTTCCCAAGTAAGTAGTCCTCTCCGCTTCACGTTGTTACATTCTTTCTAGAATCTCCTTAGTATTCCGATTGATGATATTGATGGCTCTTGTTCGAAATGTTCTGCGCAGAAACGGAGGATGCGTACTCATCGTCATGGAACCGCATTGGTCACAATGCACTTATCTTGATGCGGGTAGGGCGGTGCAGAAGGACTACACCGACATAAGAGATGTTCTTAATAGTGCCCTCAACGGCTTCGCCGCCGATTTAGGCAAGCCCCTAAAAAAGGAGAAAATAGTCCGAGGCGCCTACGTGTGCACCCACGTAACAAACTTCCCCTGCCTCAAGCAATCGGAGCAAGAATCTGAGTTGGAAGCTTGGTATGTCATCTTTCAGATGAGGGAGTACTTAAAGGATGCCCAACAGGCCCATCTACCAAGTGATCTCCGAGACCTGACCACAAAAATGGCCAACACCCCCGATGAATATGTGCGGGCTGAGTTCCGTCGCATCCAGCGGAGGATCTGCACGATACTCTCGTCGGATGTCATCACTCGGGGTGGCTTGTTCTTCCACGGCCACACACCACCGAGCAACCGTGACATAGAAGCACACCTACGAGAGCAACGTGACACCCGGACATTCAACACGCTAGAAGGCGTTCGTCCGTTCCCGCCGAGAATATAGGATTGACAAAATGTTAGTATACACTTGCATCATATAACTTTTAGACCTTTATTTGTCGTGTTTTATTCGTAAACCTTGATGCTTCTATTTTTTGATAGTTATTTGCGGTCTATTATCACTTTCGATGCTAAACTCGTATTTTTGTCCTATGCACAAATGACATGGTATGTTGTGTATGTCGGTAGGGTTCCCGGAGTCTACGACGACTGGGACCAATGCCGAAGACAGGTGCACGGTTTCAGCGGCAACAGCTACAAGGGGTACAAGACCATGGTGGAGGCGGAAGCTCGATACGCCACTTACCTAGCGAGAGAGAAGACGGAGAAGACGAGGGCCCGGATGACCACATTCGCCATCGCCGTGCTTATACTCCTTGTACTCCTAGTGTTGATGCTACCTGTTGTTTTGCTTGTCTAGATAACTAAACTATCGATTTGTTTGGACTATGTACTCCTAGTGTTTGAACTATGCTTGTAACTAAACTATTCGTTTCGAGACTATTTGGTGATGATCGAGACTATTTGGTGATGATCGAAATATTTCTGTTATTTTGCTGTCATTTTCATATTTATTACTGTCAATTTGCTGTAATTCTGTTATTTTCGTTTCTTTTATTTTTTGACACAGCAAAACCATGCCCCAGGCGAATAAGGAATCATACCCCAGGCGAACATGTACCCCAGGCGCACAGCGCTTGTTCGCCTCAGGTAAGAGGCTTATCCCAGGCGCACAACGCTTGTTCGCCTGGGGTATGTCAAGATACCCCAGGCGCATTTGGTTGTTCGCCTGCGGTAAGTCATTACCGCTGGCGATGTGGTCCCAGGCGAACAAACATTCGCCTGCGATAGGCTAAATTGGTTCGCCTGCGGTAGCCTTTTCCCTACTAGTGGAATAAACATATTACTTCTTCAACTCAAGTAATACATGCAAACACTTGGTCATATTCACCTTCAAAAATATTTAAGTGACTATGTTAGTATTTTCATTGTGGTTAGGGTAGGTCTACTAACTTCATCATCAAAGGGAAAATATTACTAAGTCTTGGGTTTTCCATTTGGGTCAATGGTTGGACAAAAACAACTTGTTATACTTCAACTTGTATGAATTGCTTCTAGTCTTCACATGCTTGTCTTCTTGAAGTTCATCTTCATGCTTCCATTGTAGTTTCCTCCTTGTTGTGAAGCTTCTATTGTACTTGATAAATCTTCATGATCTTCACTACTTGGTTTAGGTATGGGATGGGCACAAATACCACTAAGTTAATTTGAAAGAAAATTTAAGAAGAAGGATAGAAAGAGAGAGGGAGATGCTTTCTTCTGAATTTCTTCACACTTGTACTTCCTTGAGTTTCTTCTAGGTGTGGAGTCCAAGTATTTTCTTCAAAACTTCTTCATTGATCTTCCTTGTAGCTCTTCATGTTGCCACCAAGTTGATATTGAAGTTTCATTATTGTGCTTGAGTCTTTGATCTCCATTTTGCTGACTTGGTGAATTGTTGAAGCAAGAATGGGAGAATGGAGAAGTAGATAGAATACTAAGGTGCTAGTGTTTGAGGTTCACTACTTGGTAATTTTAGGGACTTGGTCTTGGATCCAAAAAGACATAACATCAAGGAATAACAGTTGAAAACAATTCCTAAGACATGGTAAAGATGTATGAATCACTAGGTTGGGTTTTTGGTCAAAACACATGGCCATGGTCCAAGGATGTCCAAAATGGTTGGGCAAGGTTTTTCTGGTCCAAGGTTGTCAAATGGAACAATTTTGCAAAAGGACCTATATTGAAAATATTTATAGGAATTTAGACCACTAAATTTTAAATTCAATTTTAATTTGTTCAAATATTATTTTGGGACAGAAGTTATGAAAGTACACATCCTAAGGTTTCCAAATATATTTGAGTTACAATTTTTGGATTTATAGAATTTGAATTATGCTAAATTTCATCAAACAAGCATATTTGAAAATGAACAATTTTAAGTTTGTCAAATTTGAATTTGGCCGGTGCCAGAAGTTTCTATATGTCCAGGGCTTTTCAAAAAGTCTAATTTTGTCAAATTTTAAATTATGGATCTGAAGTTATTCACAAAACATTATTTACAAAGATCTACCAATAACAAGTGTGTGCACGTATCAAAATTAAATTTATTTGGGTCTAAAGTGTTCTACACATTGTGTTGATTTCAAAAAGTACAAAATCATCTAATTTGGATTTGTGGTTCAAAAGTTATGGCAATCCTAACTTGGGGGGGGGGGGCTTTTCTGCAAAAATACATGGGTTGTTCTGTTTTAAAAGAAAACAGACGATCCGAGGGTCATGGATTGGAGGCCTGTGATTGGCTCGTACCGTTTCGTCGCGGATCGTGGCTCCCAACCGTTGGATCTAAATAACGATGGACGCGCGTGATCCATCCACACGTGGCCTAATCTCGTGCGTCCGACCAGATCTAACGGGCAAAATTAAAAGGGGAGGGGGGGGGCGGCGCTGCTCACCGGGATATGGCTACGCGGTGGCCGGTGTTGCGGAAATTTTGTCGACGTCGATGCTCCGGTGGTTTCGGGGCTCTAGGTGGACACCAGGAGGAGCGGCTCGGCGTGCGGATAAAGATGGCGTTGATGGCGTGCTTAAAGACGGTCCCAGTCGATGGCGCCGTGTGTTCTCTGCGACGGTGGAGAAGCCCGAGCTCCGGCGAGCTCTCCTCGTCGATGACTGCGAAATAAAAGGGGCAGGAGGGGTCACTGAGGTGCGAGTAGAGCGGCAGGTACTCACCGTGGCGTCTGTATACCGAGGTGGACGACGGCGGCAGTGCAAACTCCGACGAACAATTTCTTCGTCGTGGTGGCGAGATGCGGAGAGATGGGAGAGGGGTTTTGTAGAGGGGCTCGGGGGCATTAAGGTGTGGTGATCAGGGAGAGTTATTGGGGTCTTAAAGGAGAGGAATCAAGGCACGCAAATTTTGGCCGAAACAGCCATGGCAGTTTCCAAACGAGGAAGAAGATGATGACGTCATTGATGACGTCATCAATGATTTTTCTTTTATTCCTGTTTATTTGTTTTAATTATATCTTCTGTTTTATAAATCCAATTAACATGAAACCAATTTATAAATTCTTAAAATTTCAAATACTTTCCAACAGTACCATTTTTGTAAACTTTTCAACATATTTTATTTTTGAATTTTGGAAATTTGAATAATTCCTTAATAGTCACATAATGTGATTTTTAATTTAAAAATTTATGAAACATAGTTATTGGTCAGTTTGAATTTTAGTGACATTATAAATGTTGAAAACATATTTTTGAAGGTTATTTCATCTTGTTTTTCACAATTTTATATTTTGAAATATAAATAAAACACTAATAATACTTTAAGGCCATTTTAAAATTTAGTAAATAATAAATTGATGTTATTGTCTAAATAAAATTTCAGAGACATTTTTCATGTCATATATTATTTTTGGAAAGCCATTTTTAAACCTTTTTCAAATTGTATAATTTTAGGATATGAAGGATTTACTAATAGTAACTTAATGCTATTTAATTTAGTTCATATCAAATAATTAATATTGTTGATCAATAAATTTAGGATAAAACCACATGTCATAATATTGTTTTCAAAACCCTTTTTATGTTATTTTCCAAACAATGCATTTTATTTTCACACCTTCATGTTTAAAACTTGGAATAACAACTAAAAGTTATTACTAACAATTTTATTCTCATCAAATACCTTTGGGGCTTAGAACTTTATTAAGGGTTATAAATATTTGATTTTTGTTGCCCTAAAATATCTTCAAAGTAATATTGGAGTTGTAAATATTTTGGGTAAAGGTTTGTTGATAAAAACATATTCCCTTTATATAAAGGAATTTATTTTTGAATTGGATTTTAGGGTTTATGGGATAGAGGTATAATTGGATTGGTAAAATTCAATTTCATTGAATATGTATTGTTTCCTTTTGTTTCTTGCTTCTCATTAGGTTTTTGGTGACTTGCATAACATGAAAACAAAAAGTTTCAAATTTTTGTGATTTTTGAGTTTTTCCAAAAATCAGGGATGTTACAACAAACAAGTAATCCACATCTGGAGAGAGATCTAGTGAAGAACAACGATATGTAACCCTAATTTTTACAGCGGGACGGAGGTGGATGGTGAGGATGATGGTGCTGGTGGTGATGACGACGATGATGATGATCTTGATGATGTCCAGAGCGATGACGGTAACGATGGCGATGATTTCCCCTCTCCGGAAAGGAATTTCCTGGCAGATTTCTCCCTGACCGAGAGCTTTTCTCTCTATGTTGTTTTCCGCCTGAGGAGGCAGCGTGATATTCCTCGATGGTTCTCCAGGTCTTAGAGTTCTCTGGGGATGAAATACGCGAAAGGGGGCTGCCAGTGGTGGGCAGGGTGACCACACCACGGGGCGACACGACCAAGGGGGGCGCCACCAGGTGGTGTGGGCCCCTGGTGGCCACCCTCTGGATCCCTCCTGGCTAGCTCCGTCATCTGGCAACATAAGACCTCTCCGATGTTTCCCTTCTTCTTCTGATCTTCAGAAATAGGGCATCTTGACGGTGCTTTTTCCAGCAGATTTCTAGTCCCGGTGAATCCTCCAATGATTGTAAAACATTCAAAATAGATGAAATAACATAAGTATCATCTCTGAATATGAAATATATCGATGAATAACAGTAAATTATGATATACAATAGTGATGTAAAATGGATGTACCAGTTGCTAAAAAAGAGCCGGTGAGGGCTCCTCAAAAAGGGACATGAGTGCGTCACAAAGAGGTACACGTCCTAGGGATTGCGGTTTGACCGAGGAGAACAAAAGGGCTTTATAGGAATTTGTGAAAACCGACACTAACTCGGTACCTCTTTTGCCCAAAATAAATGATGACCTTAAGAAGCTATGGTACAGGTCTTTTTTATTCGACCAAATATGGAAAGGACAACAATTGGAGAAAGAATCTTCAAAGGAATTGTCAGCAGCGGGAGAGTTGTGCCCAAAACCAGTGAGGTGCAAGATCTTCAAAGAAATGACAAGGATTGGTTCATCCAGGAACAAAACAAAGGGGGTGCAAACATAAGTCATAGAGGCAACAACTACAAAGGTTGCTAAAACCAAAATTGTAGCACACATGTGTAGATTACCATGGCCAACAGGTATACATGTATCACAGGAGAAAAAGGACACACATGAGTTGCCCCATGGTAAACTAGATAAGAAATATCCAAACAAAAATTGTACTCTAGAAATAGAACTATGTAGTGTCAAGAGGTAGAGTTTCCTCCTTGTACATCACAGGGGCAACTTCCACATAGTATGTTGACTTCTAGGACCTCACAGGGGAAACTTCCACAAAGTAAGTTCCCTATAGGGTCCTCCACCGTGCAGGGTGAGAAGGCAAAGCTACATTGCATATATGGCGAGCATAGTATACCAGTTCAAAGCCAGGAGTTTCAACAGAGGTTGCAGCAGTCCAAGCCCCCCTCCCTCCCCCAAGAAAACCAACATGCCTGTCACCAACATGTGAGGTACAACTGGACAACAAGCAATCAGGATTGAAAACAACAAATTTATTTGATCTCGGCTTTGATTCAAAGGAATCCCAACGACTTCTATGAAACATTGAAACTTCAATTATTCCATCTATTCCACTTCATCAATATGATAAAATGATGATATTAAGTCTTCATCAATGGAATTTAGTCAATTGGGAAAACATCCATCCTTTATGTGAATTTTTAATTTTACAATTAGCCTAGCACTTTACGGATTTTTATCTTTATTAAATAACTTTGGAGATAATCTTACAACTTTGATAAATAAATAAAAGAATCATCTCCAATTCATTTAACAAGCCATAAGAATATTACACAAATTAAAGTAATAAACTGAATCGAAATATTCAAGACTTAATAATAAAACTCAATTCCAAAATACAATAAAGAAGATCATAAACTTCGAATTCCCAAGCATGGAACTCCCACACTTATTTTATAATTCAAACTCAACGAGGTTCACTAACATAAAATATTATTACAAATGATCGAACTCAAAATAACTATTATTTCAAAATCCTAATGTTGATATTATTTATTGACTTGGACTTCGTAGATGATGCAGCTGGTGTGGCACCTTTAAATGCGTCTTCCACTATGCCTTCCAAGTTTTCCACCTTTCTTGCCTCTTTTGTTCTCACTCTGCAATTAATTGTATGTTGAGAAATTTTAGTATCGAATACCAAAATATTTCCGAGACAACAAAATGACAATTACTCGTATAAATCTTATACCTCATGTTGACATGCCAGTTGTCTTTGTCAATTGGTGCACTCATCACAGCGTGGCTGAAGATATCCATCTCAGCTGACAAGAGCAACTGCAAGACCTTTTCAATTGTCTTCTCCACTTCCATCAGCTGACATGAGAAACTGCAAGCCACAATACCAAAGTAATATAATGGAAGTGACATGAGGAGTGTGTCAACTGCTTGCTTTTCTGGAATTGGAAAACCAATGTCCTTGAGCTTTTCCAGTATCCCTATGAACTTGTCTTTGTGCTCCCTCATCGAACCATCAGTCTTGAGTATGCAAGTCAACAACTCAATGATACGTCGAAAACGTATCTCCTTTTCCGAACACTTTTCTTATTGTTTTCCTCTAAACTTGTGTGTTTTGAATACAACTAACACGGACTAACGTTGTTTTCAGCAGAATTACCTTGGTGTCTTGTTTTCGTGCAGAAAAATCAACTTTCGGGAAATTGCCCAGAAAAGACCCCGTTGGTGTTTTCACTCCGGAAGACCCCCGGGAGCCAGAAGGGGGCCAGGAGAAGAGCCACAGGGTGGCCACACCCCCTGGTGCGCCCCCCTTGGCCGCGCCAGCATAGGGTGTGGGCCACCCAGAGCCCTCCTCGGACTCCCCTTTCGACTAAAGTACCCTTCAACCCTAAAACACGAGGGGGTTCGTCATATTCCACATAAACAGAACAGAGCGCCGCCGCTATAGGTGCACATTCGGTTAATATGGTTAATTTTGTTTGGTTTATACTGTTTTTCGGTTTGTACTGTTACTATACTTCGGTAAATACGGTTTTGTACGAGAATACGGTTCGGTTTCGGTAATAACCATATTAACCAAAGTTGACGTGAATTTTAAAATGACAATTTCTTTTTGTGGCCATATATTACAAAATAATGGAATAGACTACAAAATTAATAGGCATTTGGTCCAAAGTAACCAAATAACCCATAAAGTTAATGAAAGTATATACAAGTGGCAAATCATATGCTACAAGTAACCTATAATGTTCATAAAAATAGTGAATCAGTACATGTTAATAGACATTCGGTTTTTAATGGTTAACCATTCGGTTTTTGGTTATTAACCATATTAACCACAGTCATATGGTTAGCTATTTTACTAACCATAACCTAACCACAAACCAAAAATAACCAGAATTTTGGTTCGGTTTCGTTTTTTCCGGTACGGTTTCTTGGTTTTCGGTTAACTATGCACAGTCCATCCCGAACCTCGATTCGGGGATCAGAAGTTCCTGTTCTGGCACCCTGCCGGGACGGGAAGTGGAGGAGATCATCGCCATCGTCATCACCAACGCCTCTCCATCGACCATCCATGTTTCCCCATCCATGTGTGAGTAATTCCCCGCTGTAGGCTGAAGGGGGTGTTAGGGATTGGATGAGATCGTTCATGTAATAATGCCGGGATTGTTAGGGCATAGTGCCTAGTATCCTCTATTAGTGCTATTGACATTGTTGCAACTTGTTATTCTTAATGCTTGCCACTTTGGGCCTGAGTGCCATGATCTCAGATCTGAATATGTTATTGAATCACGATGATAATTATTGTTTTTTTATCATACCTGCAAGTTGTTTACACATATCGTTGTCCGGTACCCGGGCCCAAAAGTGAAAGAAATTGGGACAACCGGAGGGGATGGCTGTGATGTGAGGATCACATGTGTTGACGGAGTGTTAATGCTTTGCTCCGGTGTTATGTTAAAAGGAACACGTTAATTACCAGTAGTTCCCTTGAGGCCCCGTTGAAAACGGGATGGTAGGACAAAAGATGTTGTGCAAGTTCTTATTGTGAGAACGTACGACTATTTACGAAACACATGCCTATAGTCACTTTGGTGATTGGATGCTTTATCTTATTTATCTGCAATGCCCATGACTTGATCATTATATGAATTATCTTATCCATGCAACACCCGTTCATCCATCCTTATGCCTACAGTTTTTAATCCCGTTGTTTACTTCAAACACTGTTGCTGTTCTTTTCATTCCACTGCTGCTATTATTTCACTACTGTTGCTACTATAAAACTGTTACTGCTGATGAACCAATGCGAACAAAAGTACTTTCAGGTGCAGGTGAATTGACAACTCACTTGTTAAGGCTCACAAATATTCTTTGGCTCCCCTTGTGCCGAATCAATAAATTTGGGTTTTACTTCCCTCGAAGACTGTTGCGATCCCCTATACTTGTGGGTTATTAAGACTATTTACTGGCGCCGTTGCCGGGGAGCGTAGCTTTATTTTCGAGCTCACCAGAGAGTATTATTATCTACTGCCATCATTCATCATGGGTAAGACTCTTGATGGAAAGTTTCCTATATTACCATCCACTACAAGAAGAGGTACAACTCGGAACACCTCTGTTGCTCTTGATTCATCGTCTGTTATGAGTAAGCTGCTTACACCACCACATGCTACACATGCTACTTCTGCTGAATCTGAAAATACTTCTGATACTTCTGATGATGCTTCTACTGTGATGATGAGACTGGTTCTCTCGGTCATTTCTTAGAAGCTACTATTGCTAAAGCTAAAAATATTGCAAACACAGAAACTCCTGATAAAAATCATGTTACCCGTGTTGTTTCACCTGATCTTATAGAGAATCCTAGTGATGATTTTGATGATTCCTATATTGATCTTAATGATGATCTTATTAATAAAATATATGCTATGAAGGATAATGATGCTGTTATGAGTCTTATTGAAAGTCGTGCTGTTAAATATAAATTATCTCCTAATGGTAAGTTTGCCACTTCTCCCATTAATATTAGGGACAGGGATTATGATTTCTCTCTTGATTTATCTTATATATCTATTGTTGAGAAAGAACCTTTTTGTGATATTGAAAATGAAAGTGGTATGAGACATATGAATGAGCTCTCCTCTCTGAGTAGTTTGTCCTCTGATGATCTTAAGAAACGTAGCTATTTTGTTACTAAAATATTCCCTTTCTCATTAAAAGATGAATCTAAAACTTGGTTTAACAATTTGTCTCCTCGATCTATTGATAGTCCTATTGGTTTGGTTAATGCTTTCTTTCAGAAATATTTTCCTGCTAGTGCTCAACATGCTGCTTTACAAAATATATTTAATTTCCTGCAATTAGAAGAAGAGAAATTGCCTGTATCTTGGGCAAGGTTCTGTTCTTTAGTTAGGGCAACACCTGGGCATAAGCTAGAAGATAATAAACTTCTTGATATAATCTATAATGGACTAACTGTTGAATCTAGGACATACCTGGATAGTTGTGATGGTTGTGTTTTCAGGCAAAGAATTCCAGAAGAAGCTGAGGAATTAATGGCTAAAATTAGCCAAAATCATGATGATTGGACTATGGTTGAGCCTGAGCCGACTCCTACTCCAGTATCAACACCAACACCAACACCCAAGAAGAGGGGAATGATTGAATTAAATGATGAAGTGGTGAGAGAAGCTAAGAAATCTCTTAAAGAAAGGGGTATTAAATCTGAAGATGTGAAGAGTCTTCCACCTATAGAAGAATTATGTAGGCGAATCCCTCACTCATCCACTATTGAGGTACACTCTCTCCAATATTTTGATAGTAGAGATATCCCTATAGCAAACCTCCTGATCAATGGTTAGATGAATTTGATAATTATGTTATCAAGCAAGATAATTTTAATACGAGAGTGCAAAATCACCTAATGGAAAACTCTAGAGCTATTGATAATTTGCATGGTATTATAGAAAGAACCTCTAATGATGTTAAAATGCTTGTTAAACATTTTCAAATGGTTCAAACCAAAATTGATCAACTTGATAAAGTGCAAAAAGATTTGCTAGTTAATGCTTCTAAAGAAAAATATGCTTATGAAATAAGAACTAGAAGTGGTATTGCTACACAAGATCCTTTATATCCTGAGGCACATCCGAAAAGAATTAAACAAGATTCTCAGCAAACTAATGATAATGTTATTCATACTAAGAGGAAAAAGAAGAAGAAATATAAAACTGTTGTAGAATCCTCTGAACTTGCTAAAGATCCTAATAGTATATGTATTTCTGATGCTAAAACTGAAAGTGGTAATGAAAAGAATGATGCTTATGATAAAGAAGAACCTGTAGCTGAACCTGAAAAGCAAACTAAAACTGCAAAGTATACTAAGGAAGATTTCATTGCTAATAAACATGGTAAGGAGAGAGAACCTTGGGTACAAAAACCATTGCCTTTTCCTAATAAGAAACACAAATCTAAGGAGGAAGAACACTATAACAAGTTTTGTGAATGGATGAAACCTTTGTTCCTGCAAATTCCTTTAACTGATGCTATTAAATTCCCTCCTTATGCAAAATATATAAAAGATATTGTCTCTAACAAAAGGAATATTCCTAATGAGGAAATCTCCACTATGCTTGCTAATTACTCTTTTAATGGCAAGGTTCCTGAGAAGCTTGGAGATCATGGTATACCAACTATTCCCTGTTCTACTAAAAACAATTATGTTAGAACTGCTTTGTGTGATTTAGGAGCTGGAGTTAGTGTCATGCCTTTTACTCTCTATGAAAGATTCCTCCTAGAAAAATTGATACCAACTGATATATCTTTGCAAATGGCTGATAAGTCCACTACTATTCATTTGGGTATATGTGAGTATGTTCCTGTTCAAGTTGCTAATAATTGTCTGATATTAACTGACTTTGTTGTGTTGGAAATGCCTGAAGATGATAATATGTCTATTATTCTTGGAAGACCTTTTCTTAATACTGCAGGGGCTGGTATTGATTGCAATCAAGGAAAAGTTACTTTTAATGTTAATGATAAAGAGAACGCGGTTAATTTTCCCAAGAAGATTGATAGAAAATATGGTCTAAATTCCATTGAAAATATTGAGACCATCAAGATTGGAGAATTTTATTGTCCCATTCCAAAGCCACCCGAAAGAATATAAAATTATTATGATTGGACTATGTCTATCAAGGTTGAGGTAACATGATTATTTAGTGAGAAACAAAGTTTTGTTTCATATAAAATTATTTTGGTAGCAAGGCTTGATCACCCTTGTTAACAAAATGATTTTAAATGAAATGGAAAATGTTTGACTATGTTTTCTCCTTCCCCATTATGTTTTCACCATGTTTACTTCTGTTATCACACTACTACCTGAGTACAATCATGTTTTCCACCATCATTATGCATGTTTTCCTGGTGTTTTCACTCTGATTACTGAGGTTATGCATGTTTTCATCACCCATACTTTTGTTTTCACCACTATCATGTAACACCCCAAGTTTTGATACATTAGGGTGTGTGGTGTGTGTTCATTTCATACATGCATGAAACAAAAATTTGAAACCAATTTAAACCAATTTAAATTGTGAATTTAAATGGTTTGAGAAAATTTCCCTCAAATAGTACTTAAAAGGGGTTCCAAAATTTTGTTCTGGAAAGTATTTCAATTTCACCAAAGCAATATATGGTGTGGTTGGAAATTTTCTAAGGTTTCCAAAAGTTATTTTTGCCAAATTTTCTATTCATAAAAGGCCCTCAAAATCTAATGTTCTGTTCTGTTTTATAATAGAAAAGGGCTATTTTGCAAAATCCAGGAACTTCAGGGGGTTTTGCGCAAAACTGCCTTCTTCAACCTTTGACAGAAGGCAAGCAGCTGCGTGGAGGTCGAGCTGCTCCGATTGCCACCTCCTCCTGGCCTCCCTCCTTGCGTGGATAGGTTCTAGAGGAAGCCCACGACCTCCTCTCACCCCCTATCCTCTCTGTTCCCTTCCTCTCTCTTTCTTTCCCCCATCCGGCCGAAACCCTAGCCGACGAGAAGCCGTCGCTCGTCGTTGTTCCCGACCTCCTCCTCCCAAATTGAAGCTCCAGGAAGCTCCGCCGTGCTCCTCTCGTGCTCCACGACGACTGCCGCTTGCCGGAACCCTAGGAATCAGACGAATTACGGCTTCCTCTCCAATTCCGGCCGCCGGACGCCATGGATGTTTCCGTGCGCCTTCGGCCATCCCTCGCCGCGCCGAGCCTACGTCGGGCCTCAGGGTGAGTCCCCGGTCCCCGCCGGACTTTTTTCCCTTTGCCCCGTGCCCTGTAACGGCGTGGCGCTGCGCGCCACGGTCGGCCGCCGCCGTCCGTCGTTGCCACGGCTGCTCCGACGACTTTTCCTGGGTGGCGCCGCCATCTACTGGTCGTCGGGGCGACGCAGAGTCGCATGAGCCCTCTCGCGCTCGATCCCGCGGCCACAATCACCGCCGGCGAGCTCTCCCAGCTGCAGTTGGCCTCTGCTGACGTCCGGCTGATGTCAAGCCGACGTCATGCGGGCCCCAGCAGTCAGTTTAATCATATTTAATGAAAAGGTTTAATAAAAAGAATAGGACACGCGGACCCCACTGTGTAATAAATTCATAAATTACTTTAATCTTTATTATTTAATAACTATTAAAATATAGCTCAGAAAAATAAAATAAAAGCATGGTTTTGTTCAGAAAAATAAGATCTACATGAATATATCATTTTCATTCATGTTTGAGAAAGTTGAAAATTGAACATTATTTAATGCTGTTTAATCATTTAAAAATATAAAAATAAGTTTTTATTCAATAAAATTAGAAAATTAAAAGTTATATACCATTTTGCTCAAAATGACAAATGCAACCTATTCATGATGTTTTCAACCTCATTTGAGCAACTAAAATGGTACTCACCTCATAATTGGCCGAAGTACCCCTCCGGGGTCTATTTCGGACTAATTTCAGTAAAAATGTTTAACTGACATACGAGCCCTAGCAACCCAACGATCATGCCTAGGGCTTTATTTTAGTGCATTAATTT
This sequence comes from Alopecurus myosuroides, assembly GCA_028641055.1. Lineage (NCBI taxonomy): Eukaryota > Viridiplantae > Streptophyta > Magnoliopsida > Poales > Poaceae > Alopecurus > Alopecurus myosuroides. The sequence goes on from CM054057.1 coordinate 93,449,403, forward strand.
GCTCATGCATACATATTGTGCATTGCATCGATGCCATGTGTTGATTGTTATTTCTCTTTCGGTGTTTGTTTCCCCCTCGGTAGAATGCGACTCCGAAGAGAAGGCCAACAGTCCAAATGACGAATACTTGATCTTAACCGACAAGTCAAGCACTTATTCCAGAAGATCTTTATCTGGTTTTCTTATAACCAAGGCAAGCATAACCTCTTATCTGCTCATATATGGTTTCCGAAGTGTTTTGGATCTCGTATATTGCATGCGGTTCAAAGTATTTATGGTCTTAGATAGAGTTCTCCTATACTTACTGCATAACCTAGATATCCTGATCCACTGCACCTAGTAGCTATAGGTTTGTTTGTGCGCGCTCCGCTAAACCCTGTGAGTCTTGCTTAGCCATGCTTAGTTGTGATCTGATCCATCCGGTTGATGAATCTGGTCAATACGTGAATCATTTATGTCAGGTTGTTGTGAATTGTATTATCTTTGATAACTTGACTAAATAACGGCATGGATGTGAGGCCACAATGGGTTGTGGCGTTTTGTCCTGTTCATGCCCCTAGGAGCGAGTTCTCGCCTTCGAAGCCAAGACTGAGCGTGCAACCACACGCGGGGCCTAACAGACCGCGCTCGACTAACTAACTTGTTTGGCCACGTCCATGAGTCACGTAGTTTGATCTTTCCATCTGCGTGTGAGTCAGAAAACGATTTGGAGAAAACTTAGGGCGTGACCGGGACAAGTGATGGACGTACACGGATCTTGTTCCCGACTCACAGAACAGGTGCCGTCAGGAGGTGGCCAACTCCCTGTTGACGGGGTGGCCCTGTTTGGGTTGACTCATGGATAGGGTAGAGCAAGGTAAAGGTCGTGGCCAGCCACCCTCTGCCGCGCTCCATGGACGAGCGTACATGTGGCGTTAAGAGTCGGATGGTACGTGTGGGTAAAGTGTACCCCCTGCAGGGATAAATCTCCTCGAGAAGCCGTGTCCACGGTTACGGACGACTTGGAAACGGATTCTGTGATCATAGAGAACCTCAACGGAATGACTAAAACTTATTAACCATGATTGAAGGGTGCCTCCCCGGAGATGCCGGGAGGGGTGATCCTTGTAGCATGAGTTAGTGTGGGAATGACAAGGACTTGGTGGAATAAAAGAAGATGATGATCTCAGTAGTTGAGTAACTTTCTCATCTGTTTTGAAAACATTCTATGAGACGTGCTACTCTTCCTCGATTTCAAAAACAAAGATTGCTTTACGCAAAACAGCCTTCATAAAACCCTTTCTGAAGATAGCAGATATATAATAGGTTAATTAAGTCTTGTTGAGTACCTCCCGTACTCAGGTTTGCTTAATTTTGGTTCAGGACAAGAACTCCATCGGTGGTGATTCAACGTGGACATCGACGAGTAGTTTGGGGTTCCCAGGTAGCAGCCTGGAATCTATGGGCTGGGACGTCGCCTTATGTTGCGGCCTCTTAGGCCTTTTTGGTTCTTGTTGACTAGCAACATAATTTGCCTTCCGTTGTCTGATGTAATGTTGGGTCGTGTGACCTCTGCTTGTAAGCTATACTCTAGTAACACTTGTTAATAAAGCTTCATGTTTAGAGTACTGCTTTGATCGGTTGTTGGTTTCGAGCTCATTGTTATACAGTTTTGGCTATGCCTGCATAGTTGTCGCAGTCGAGGGATTGTGGAGCCGATGATCCATGTCCGAGCCCGCCTGTCGATGTGATCGGCCTGGGGCGAGGTGACCCCAGTAACCCTCGATTGTTGTTGCACTTTATGGACACATAGCAGCTCTGTATAACTTTGGTCCCGTTCCTTCAGTTTCATCCGACTCGTGGACGCTTGGGTATGCATAATTGGTTATGACTAGCATGGATACAAGGAGTAGTAGACCGGGGATCCGGACTACGTGCCGATGAATCCGGTCTGCCTGCCGTTGTTTGTTGCGGCCGGGGCTGGTAACCCTGAAGCCCTTGTGAGTCCATGGCTAGTAGCACATAACAGTATGTATATCTCTGGGTCTGGGGTCGTGACATATCACCTTTGTTTTCTTTGGATACTCTTTCATTAAAGTGTCATAGAACCTCTGTAGTATTGGTTTTGGTTTTGTTTTCCACCTTTTCACTCTTGTTTTCCCGGTTTTTATTAATTATTAAAATTCTGGATATACCTCAAAAACAAATTTTCTCGAAAAATTATAATAAATTTTTAAGTAAAAAATGAGGCAGAAAGCCACCTAGGAGACCCCAGGGGGACCCACCAGTCAGGCACACCACAGGGTGGCGTGGCCAGCCCCTGGTGGCACCAGCACATGGTGTGGGCCCCCCTGGCCCTCCACTGCCCTAGTCTCCTCTCTCACCTCCCAAACTGAAAACATTTCCTGGATCCCGTGTTCTTAGTGTGCTTCCTCTGGATTTTCGATCTCCTTCTTCAGCCCATCATTTGTGCAGATTTTTTGTGTGTTCGATCTCCGGTATGTGAAGTATTTCTTGAGTATTTTGCCAGAGTAGGTGACAGCTTATGTGAGTTTGCATGCTTGATTTGAGTAGAAGTAATGTAGTTTTGATGTATGTTTAGCTCTTATATAAGTCCCTATGGTAGTCTCCACCTTATAGTTGCTTGAAATTAATTTCTATGATGATTGTTGAAAAATTTCAGAGATGGATAGTTATAATTTTGGAGAGATATTTAGGAGTGATGCTCCTAGAAGGATGAGGCCCTCATGCTCATCCACTTCAGCAAGGCCATTGTATAATGAAGACGTTATTGCATCGACTATTGATGATGAAGGAGATGATGGTATCGTTCACCCATCTAGCTTTCCTTGCAATACATTTTTAAGAAATGCAGGTTTATTTGATGACTTTTGTATGCTTATTAAAAGAGTTGGTCTCACCAACTTTATGGAGGATGAAAGCCCTAAGTATGCCACTCTCACAAAAGCTTGTTAAGAGTTTTAAATCTCAGAACAGTCCATATGGTCCAACTGTTGCATTCAAGTTATATAGTAGTCCTACTTCTTTGTCCTTGGTGGATTTTTGTACTATTATAGGTATCAACACCACCGGGACAGCGAGCAGGATTCAAGATAGAACAGCAGATCTCCAGGGGCTCTACCGAGAGATCACCAACGATGATGGCCGCTCATCCCAGCGTGGGAAGATAAGGAACATTCAACTTCCTGCTCTTAGATACTTTACATGTTATCTTACTACTAGTATCCTTGGTAGGGAGAACACTAGAAACATTTCTAGTTACCACCTTGCTTTTATTGATGCTGCACTGAACCATAGAACGAAGTATAACCTTGGTGAACTTGTTGCATGCTGCATTGCTGCTTCTGGGCCTATTTTTGGGGGTATTATTGCTACACGTGTAGCGGCTGCTTTAAATGTTTCCATTAACCCCAATGATGAAATAATTTCTCCTTGTAGGCTTAACCTTGCTGCCATGAAGTCCCATCAATTTTTCACTGCTAACTCTACTAATTAATGTTTAGTATATAGAGTTTTATATATGGATGGAGAGGAGCGAAAAGTTACTTTGCCGCGGCCTATTTTGTTTAAGATTGACAGGTCACCATGGTCGCTCTCCAAGGAGAAGGTAGACGAGCATCTGAGCACCATGGAGTTTTAGCGGCAGCAGGAGACGCGAGACGCGCCCCCCAAGGACGACAACACGCAGTACACCGGCGCATCCTCGAGCACATATCCGGAGGAGGGTTCGTCCTCATCATACTACGGGGGAGCCGCTTCATGGTCCCCTTGGTGATTGATCTCCACTTAGGCCAAAACCCTAAGCTTGGGGGGAGGTATACCGATATCACACTCATTTATATATCATGTTCGGTCAGTTCTTTGTATATCCATGTTTTCTTTTCTTTCGTTTGTTCTCGTTTCTTTCTCTTCTTTTGTTTTTATTTCTTTTTTCGCTTTCCAAAACACAAAAAGACCAAAAGTATTTCTGGTGCTTCTCTTTGTTTTCTTCTTGTGTTTCTTTAGTTGGTTTTCTTTATCTTTAAGTTGCAGTTTAATATTAAAAAATCCAAAAATATTTTGCTTTTTTTGCTTGTTCTCTTTCTGTTCTTGTTTTAATTGAAAACCCCCAAAAAAAATTGTTGTTCTTCTTTGGTTTTATAAAGTTTGTTGCAGAGTTCAACAGTCGTCCGTGACTCCATTTGAGCTTGGTTTTCATTATATATCATTCTAGCCACAAGTGAAGAGCAATAATGACGATATACGACAATTCAAGTTGTGGTGAGAGGCTGGTATGAACTCTATTTGCTTTCATTTTTGTACATATATTCATCTATGTGAGCATGCTTAGTTTGTTCGTATAAGATATATGTGACTTAATGGCTGCTTGATACTTCATGCTCTCTCATGTTTTGTTCCAATTTATTAATAGTAAATGACCTGTCATATAAATATTTGTTTGCATTGTTCTATTCATAGAAGGACATGATATTGTGGTATCCTCCTCTGACTGTTTCATTCGAATCGACTTGGCACATGCTCACGCATGCTAAGACTGATAACAAAAAGTTAACAAGTCTCGATGATTTATTTTGCCTCAGAGTTCTAGTATCAATTTTATGCCTTTGTTAATTTTACTTTGTCGCAAACATGATTATGATAGTTGTGGCTCTCTTGATTGTCGCTCCCTGTCTATTTGCTAGCCTTCACAGTATGAGCTCTACTCGTGCATCCAACTCCCAAAAACCAAAGTTTGCCAAATGTGTCCGCCATACCTACCTATATGTGGTATTTAACCGCCACTCCAAGTAAATTGCTCATGTGCTACCTTTAAAACCTGCTAAAAATTATTCCTGCTTTGTGCCCCTGTTTTAGCTCATGAGGACGTAACTAGAGAATCTTTATCTCACTTGTTGATTGGATTTCACACCCTGGACTAGTGGCTTCATCCGCTTATCCAAATGATAGAAGAGCTGGCAGCGGGGTGCCCAGCCCCAAATTAATACACACAAATTTTCTTCACTCTTTTTTCTGCTGATTTATCAGTCAAAGCATAATTGTGTAAACAAAAGAGAAACAGGGATGACCTTCTACCCAGGTGTCCTTCACATGGGAGTCGCTCTTGTGAATCCAGTTGGCTTGTGACGTACTGTATTGTCTGTTTACCATTCCTTGACATAAGCATACACCTCTCTCAAAATGTTTTCAATACCTCTATTTATTAAAATAAAAAGCTCTATCACATGAGTGATCCATGCTTCCCTCTGCGAAGGGACTTTCTTTTACTTTTATGTTGAGTCTCCGCCATATTCTTTGGGCACTTTCTTGAGAGCAAAATGGTCATTCTTAGTGTGATCTGTTTGTCCCAAAGTACGGTTGATTGTGGTATAACTTTGATACTTATATCTTTGATATCTTTACTTCTAGTCTTCCCTTGAACTTCAGAGGTGCCCTGGCATTTATGTTTTGCCCCACACTTAAGGGCAAGCGAGATACCACTTTATTAGCTCCTTTTTATGAATACTTCAATCTTGTAAATAGTTATGATTCATGTTGTTTATTATTTATATGTTGTTATCTCCTCATGGTTTGCATAGCTATTAAGTGACATTATCTTGCATGTATCTTATCATGAGCATAATTAAGTATTTGATCATATAGTGGGTATATTTACATCATATGAAAGAAATGTGTTCGTCAAAGTCTTTTATCGCACTCAGTTGTCACTGAATTGATTGAGGACAAGCAATAAGCTAAGTTTGGGGGGAGTTGATACGTCAAAAACGTATCTCCTTTTCCGAACACTTTTCTTATTGTTTTCCTCTAAACTTGTGTGTTTTGAATACAACTAACACAGACTAACTCTGTTTTCAGCAGAATTACCTTGGTGTCTTTTTTTGTGCAGAAAATTCAACTTTTGGGAAATTACCCAGAAAAGACCACGTTGGTGTTTTCCCTCCGAAAGACCCCGGGATCCAGAAGGGGCCCAGGAGAAGAGCCACAGGGTGGCCACAACCCCTGGCGCCCCACCCTTGGTCGCGCCAGCATAGGGTGTGAGCCACCCAGAGCCCCCCTCGAACTCGCCTTTCGACTACAAGTTGCCTTCAACCCTAAAACGCGCGGGGGTTCCTCATATTCCATAGAAATAGAACAGAGTGCTGCCGTCATCCCGAACCTCGATTCGGGGATCAGAAGTTCCTGTTCTGGCACCCTGCCGGGACGGGAAGTGTAGGAGATCATCGCCATCGTCATCACCAACGCCTCTCCATCGACCATCCATGTTTCCCCCATCCATGTGTGAGTAATTCCCCGATGTAGGCAGAAGGGGGTGGTAGGGATTGGATGAGATCGTTCATGTTATAATGCCGTGATTGTTAGGGCATAGTGACTAGTATCCTCTATTAATGCTATTGACATTGTTGCAACTTGTTATGCTTAATGCTTGCCACTTTGGGCCCAAGTGCCTTGATATCAGATCTAAAAATGTTATTGAATCACGATGATAATTATTGTTTCTTGATCATACCTGCAAGTTGTTTACACATATCGTTGTCCGGAACCCAAGGCCCCAAAGTGACATAAATTGGGACAACTGGAGGGGATGGCTGTGATGTGAGGATCACATGTGTTCACGTAGTGTTAATGCTTTGCTCCGGTGTTCTATTAAAAAGAACACCTTAATTACCAGTAGTTCCCTTGAGGTCCCACTGAAAACGGGCTGGTAGGACAAAAGATGTTGTGCAAGTTCTCATTGTGAGCACGTACGACTATTTACGGAACACATGCCTATGGTCACTTAATGCTTGGATGCTTTATCTTATTTATCTGCAATGCCCATGACTTGATCATTATATGAATTATCTTATCCATGCAACACCCGTTCATCCATCCCTATGCCTACAGTATTTAATCCCGCTATTTACTTCACACACTGTTGATGATGTTTTAATTCCACTACTACTATTATTTCACTAGTGTTGCTACTATAAAACTATTACTAATGATAAACCACTGCGAACAAAAGTACTTTCATGTGCACGTGAATTGATAACTCACTTGTTAAGGCTCACAAATATTCTTTGGCTCCCCTTGTGTCGAATCAATAAATTTGGGTTTTACTTCTCTCGAAGACTGTTGTGATCCCCTATACTTGTGGATCATCAATTAACAGTCAGTTTATGTGGACCAAGACAAACTTTTATGGAGAACCGACTGATTAAACCTTCTATGAGATGGAAGGGGCGAAAGTGTGGGTAACAATCACCAAGCTCGGAAATCACCATGTCCAGCATGATCACGCAAACTTGATACCCCTCATCCCCTAATGGATAAAATTTCCCATCAAGTAGCGGGACTCCATTGTCTAGGACATGCTCTACCTCAAGACTTCTGACAACAACTCTCAGATCGTGAATCCATTCATAGAAGTTCACGCTTTCCTTAGTTATTTTTTTTGTTCCTAACAACTCATTTAGATGTATGTTTTCAATGGGATCCATCTATACAATAAAACAAGTTTATTTAGACTCTTTAATTCAACATTAATTTGCACTACTTAATTCAATAAAATTGAAGTTAAGATATGCTCCCACTAAAATAGAGATTCCTCAAAATCAATTTCCAGTGATACGATATCCACAATAAATTATGACAAGAAGGATGGATACATCTCCACAGATCATAACCTAAAAGGTAGACCACTATGCCAATCACTGCATGTGATTCTCGCTCGTATTTCTATGAATGTGCTGCCACCTCATAAGTTGTTATGCCTGAAAGTGAAGACAACTAACTGATATCACATGTACAGAATCATCGTTGGATACAAGTCATCAATCCCTACCCTCTTGTAGACGATAAGAACACAGTAACCCTTGGATACAAGTGAAGAATGTGAACCCAAAGCCTAGTTTCACGATTGCTATAGTATGGAGAAAACACGATCAATCTTGATATTTTAAGTTAAAAATCACCCTAATAAATGACTACTTCATAATTGAGGTGCACATAAAAAAGGATAAACATCACAGATAATTCATAATCCGTGTGATTTGTTAGAGCCTTTGTTCTTTGGGGAATCTTGACGCATTTCCAACGAGGATCCTCCCTCTCCCACTCGAGGTCCGCAATGAATGTCTGATTTTTGATGTCGAACAATGACAGTCCTTTGCCATTTGCCATCATTTCAAAACACAATAACAAGATAGCTATACCTGTTATTTTGTGGTGATCCCAATTCATATAAAGATAAAGGAAAGTTTGGACGGAGCGGAGCTAGGTCCGTCGCCAGAGGCTTAGGGCCGAAGCTTCGAATCCGGATTCTACCTTATTTAGGGATATACCTCATGTAAGCCGTCGGTTGGGATAAGTAACAAGTTGTAAATCCCTGACGTTTGTAACACACCCGAAAATAGTGAAGTTCTACTGGCTGCTGCCCGTGGTTTTTTCTCTTCCTCATTGGAAGGGTTTTCCATGTTAAAAATCGCGTGTCCCCTGTCGTGCTAGATCGCTTTATTCTTCGCTTCTTTGTGCTATCGTTTATAACAAGACCAAATCACACGCACACCCTGAAAAACAGAGTTAGATGCCTCTAACGCTTTGTTTGCAAGTTTTACCGTGGTTGTAGTTTCTACGAAAAACTATCATCAGCTACGGAAATTGAGGTATGTTTATTCTCATTGCTAGAATGATATTACGGGGTTATTACAAAAACTACATTACAAAACATGTAGAGTCTCAATCTGAAATTATTCATAACCATGACCCCCCTAGTGGATCCAATCCACATGCCCTTTTCACAATGTCGTTATATGAAACCAACTATGGTGCAACCCAAAACAACTGAAGCACTTCTTCAGATCAAGCGAGATATGCCAAGGGCAACTCGAGCATCCTAGGATTGCCATATTTTTGCAGAAAGGCACACCATGCCGCCGATAACATAACAAACACATCTTATTAGGAAGCAACGAAGATAAACTAAATATTAGAGAACTTTCTAATATACTTGCACAGAATATGAAACACCTGCATAAAATCGTGCTCTAGATCAAATATATCTACGCATAGCATGCTCTGGTGCCACTACTAGTGTACGTTGCAAATTTAACTTTTTTTTCCCTACATAACCGCAAGGATCACTATGCAGATAATGACACAAGCCCATACATGCAATGATCCGGGACAATGACTCACCGGCGGAGCAAGATCTATGTAGTCGTAGTACAATTCATAACAATCATGGATCCTCACAACTAGGCTTGGTTGCAAGGATGAAACTAAGCTTCCCTCTTCGAGGATCACAAGTTTAATCCCTCTTATGGTGTGCATGCATACGCTTGTGTCAACCCGTCAGCGCTCCGCCGTCTAGGACTCAGCACCAACAAAGAGAGACACCCTTCCGGCGTTGCTAATTGGTAGATCTAATCAACTGTTATTAGAGCTTATGGTTCTGGAAGTTCTGAACACATGAGAGAGAAGAGAGATTCGAGATAGATCTAATCACGCGAGGACACCTCAAAAACACGATTAGAAGACGTCCCAACTCAATTAGAGGGCCTCTAATTAGATAGTCTAATTAGAGATTCTAATTATGCTAGAGAAAAGGAGAGAGGCGTGGAAACCAATTGTTGTGATCTGCCTCAAGGGTTTGGGGACCTTTTATAGGTGGAGAAGGGGCAAACGTGCCTTGGGGGGAGGGAACTATCCGCACCAAGGAGGTCGCATCACCCCCTTCTAGGGGATTTCGGACTGGACTCCAAGTTGGAGTCCTACTCCCCTCCCTCTTGCCCTTCTCCTTTTCCTTTTGGTTGTTTTCCTTTTCTTTCTTCAACCAAACATGGAAAATGCAGGGATGTGTAATGTGCCATGGATAGTGTCCCTTGGGCCCACCTGCCATCCTCCCAGTGATGGGTGTGGCCATGGGGGGAGATCTTCCCCCTCCAAACCTTCCCCTCCCCCTGCCCCCTTCTCGGTTTTTCCCTAAACTCTTTCGGAACCATGTGACCCCAATAGATAAAATCATCGACCTTATCTAATGATGTTAGAAACATATTTCTAACATCTCAGGACATCTCATGTCCTTTGTTATCTCTCTTACAAATTTTTTCCTTCTCCCGATATCATTTCTCTCTCATACCAACTGCCCGGAAACACCTCTGGTTGACACGGGACTTGTTTCTGTGACATCATATTAGCATCAAATATTCATAAAACAATTAGAAAAAATATTATTTTGAAAATTAAAGGTTGGCATTATCAAGCATGTAACCCTTAAAGACTCGATAACAAACATACATGTTCGGTAACTTACCAAACAATAACCAACAGCCGAGCCGTGGATGCCCATGATGGCTCCTGTATGTCCACAGAAGAATGAGGGAACCTTCAAGTTACTCACTGAACTTATTACCTTAACTTCACGATACCAACTATATCATGACATGAGAAAATGTGGTCTAATCTGGTCAAACCATTTGATCATAACACATATATAATATTGTATCGATATTGTTCTCTTTTCTCATCAATATCCCCGATGTCCTTGTGATCAATCACATCGTTCCTGGCTAGAAGATTGGTCAAATCAGTGATAATGAGAGGGCCTAGAGCATGTATCTCTCTATCGTCTGGAGGCGTTAAGTATTATTCTTGAACGATGTGAGTTCCATTACATGCTCTAGGTTATATCCCAGAGGTCAACGTTATAATCCCCTGTTACGGTCGACGGTTGAAGACATCCAAAGCATAACCGTCGATTGTGAGATCACCAGATATACTCATAGTATATAAATTCTAGCAAATGATAACTTCATATTTACTTTCTAAAGACATTACAATTGTCAGTATCTTAGCAAGATCATATACTTTGGTCGGTTCAGTACTATTGTTACCCTAACAATAAACTCTTGTGTTTGATAAAATTTACCAAAGTCCATCATCAGGAAAATGTGATCATCTCACAAAGTATAAGCTAATCTTACAGACAAGATTAAAAAATCTTTTTTGTTTATATCTTCAAACCCGCACAAAGGTTTTCCTTTGTAAACTCACTTTTCAAGTACTATAGAGGTTATAGCAAGATAGGATAAAATTAATTCTGAACTTGGATATAGAATAATAACTAAATAATATTGTCTCTATGGCATATCTCCAACACCGACTCCCTCCTCTCACTAAAAGACACTATGAGAACAATTGGCCTCCGTGCCTCTCTCTCTCTCTAGTAGAATTAGAGGTTATGATTAGAGCCGCTCCAATTGATTTGGAGCTTCTTCTAATTGGGATTTTGAGGTTCCCTATCCCGATTAGACGTATATATAATATCTATTATATCTTATGTATTGAGAACTTTCAGAGTCATATAGCTCTAATCACAGTTAATTAGAACTACCAATTAGCAAAACTGAAAGTCTATCTCTCTTCATCGGCGTCGAGTCCTTGATGGCAGAGCGCTAGAGGATTGCACGAGCGTATGCGTACACAACATAAGAGGGATTACACATGCGATCCTCGACAAGGTAAGCTTAGCGACATCCTTGCAACTACACCTAGTTGTGAGCATCTACGATTGTTCAGAATCTACTACGACTACATCGGTCTTCTATCGTCGGTCAATTGTGGCACTAGATCATTGCATGTATTGGCATGTGTTGTAATATCTGTAGTGATCTTGGAATTTACATAGGGAATTTTTTTTAATTCTGCAATGTACACGAGTAGTCAGCGTGTGCCGTCGAGCAAGGCTCGTGCGGTGCCAACAGCGGCGGTTGTCCTCTACCCAAACGAAAGGTATGATGTAGTCTAGAGTAAGTTTTCCCCTAGTAAAGAACCAGAGTTTATCGAACCAGTACGACTTCGTAGTTTTGAAGAAGGTTGCTTTTATCAAGGGCGCCAGAAAAGTGACGTTGACGAGGCTTGGAACTTGCACACAAGCAAAAATTCTCTCTTGCACCAACTTTCCGGAAGGTTGTCAATCTTCCAATCTTGCTAAAAACAGGAGAATTAAATGTATGTAGTCTTCGAAAACAATAAAAGCGAAAACATGACAGCAAGGACGAAAAAATTATGAAAGTGCTTAAAAGAAGGTTTGCAATATGAGGCAAATAAGACCGGGGGGCATAGGTTCATTAGTGGTGTCTCTCCAAAGAAAAACAAACATGTTGGGTGAACAAATTACAGCTGGGCAATTGAGAAATCATGAACGTATAACAATACTATTATGACGAGATATAGTTCAGGAGTTCTAACATTGTAAGCATTACGTCAAGGCATATGGACCGCTATCCAGCATGCATCCATATCTAAATATCCACCTCAAGAAAGCTATCCAGCAAATCCCTTCGTATTAAGTTGCAGCAATGAAGTGATTGATATGTGTGCAACAGACAAATGCATTAAGATCAATACGTAATGTAAGCAGTGCTTCTCATCCGTAGACAAGAGCACAACTATTTTCTCCCTAGTAGAAACAACACATCCCCCCCCGCACGTTTTTGTCACTCGAGCGCAGGCTACATGGAGGCATGAACCCACTATCTAGCATATAAACCCTCTCATGAAGGTGAAAACAACTACGTGGCCAAGGTACTCTTAAACACCAGAGAGCATTGCAAGACAAGATTAAAACTCTCTACAAATATAAGTGAAGCATCTCAGATTGACATGAACAAAATAATAATAATCTCATGGTTCATTGGATCCTAGCAAACACAACATGCACAATTACGTAATGGTGGTCTCAGTCATGTGAGGAAGCTCACGATACTGTAAACATGGAGGCATAGGGGGAGAGAACAACCATCTAGCTACTACTATGGAACCGTAGTCCCGAGATAAACTACTCACATATCTGTCCGGAGGCGATCATGGCGATGTAGAGGCCTCCGGTTATGACCCCCCTCTTCGACAGGGTGCCGGAGTAGGAATTCAGAAGCCCTAGATTGGACTTGCAAGGTGACGACACCTCTTTGTATGTTTCGTGGAAACTAACTATGTCCCCGACATTTTTAGGGTAAAAGGAATTTTATAGGTGAAGGGGGCGAGAGGTGGTGGCCAGGTCCCTAAGGGGCCCACTAGGCATGGCCTAGATTGGACTTGCAAGGTTCTGGCTCCCCTTTGGACTCTGTCTTTGTTCCGGGTAAAAATTTATCTCTGTGGATTTTCACCCCTTTTTGAGAATATTTCCTTGAGAACTTTTGTGAAATAGAAAAACAGCAACTGGCCTAGGGCATCTTGTTAATAGGTTAGTCTTGTGTACACATCCAGAAAACAAAGGAAAGAGAAAGAAAACATGTGTAAAACAAAAGGTATTGGGTAGAAAACAAGCGTGGAGCATAAAAAATTATAGATACGTTTGGAACGTATCAACATCCCAAAGCTTAACTCCTGCTTGTCCTCGAGTAGGTAAGTGATAACAAAATAATTTTATGTGTCACATGAAGCCAACACAAATCTTGATCAAAACATTATGTAAAAGCATTGCAAAGCTGATATCAATGTATTTTAAGAAAGGCATGATAAATATTATTTCAAATAATGTAAACTTCGCAACTATGTTGCACATGAAAAGAAACACATACAAAAGAAAATGAATAATGAAACATTGAAAGTGATACGGTTGTTTAAATCATAGATAAAAACATAATAAAGTGGTATCGAACTAGTCCTTCATGTGGTAGAAAAACATATACGCCATGATACCTTCAAAGTTTAAATGGTGCCTATATAAAACTAATTTTAGAGCAAGCAATACCACAATCATGAATCAATCAATAATAAAATTTGGGACTTTGTACATTATATTCACAATGACAACTATGCTCTCTTAGCAGGTGCATAAAGTAAGAAGATGATGACTCAACATAAAAGTAAAAGAAAGACCCTTCGTAGAGGGAAGCGGGGATTACTTATGTGCTAGAGCTCTTTATTTGATAAAACAGACATATTGAAAACAATTTTGCGAGAGTTGTATGTGTATGTCTATGAATGCTAATGAAAAACTTATCATAATCCATGTCAAGCAAAGTGGTTAGACTTTTGAGAGCAGTTTCCGTTGTTTATTAGTTTGGCACTCCTCCCCCCCAACACCTTTCTTTTCACAAACCAGGGCTAGCCGTGTTCACGGGTACCCACCACCTTTCATCAAACTATGGGGAAGTACCTTTTTGTTATTATTTGGCACCAGCTCTCTCCAAATTTAAATGTGCACATATTACATACTCATTGCATGAAATAAGGAAGGAGAACTTTGCTTGACACAAACCATAATAAACTTTAAACTACTTCCTCATGAGCTAAAACAAGAACAGAAAACAAGTTATAATTTTGAAGGTTTAAAGGTATCACACGAGAAATTTAGTTGGAGTGGCGGTTAAATACCACATATAGGTAGATATGGTGGATGCATTTGACATACTTTGGGTTTTGGGAGTTGGATACACGAGTCGAGCTCATACTCGGTACAAGTGTAGGCTAACAAAAGACTGGGAGCGACTAACTAAGAGAGCAATAACGGCCATAATGATGCATAGCGACAAAACAACATTAATCAAAGCATGGAGTGATATTACAAGTCAAAAAATAAATGATCATCAAGCCTAGAGGTGAATTTGTTTGTAGTCATAACATGATGTCATCATGCGCCAAGTCAATCCAGATAAAACATTCAAAGGAGAAATACCATAATACCATGCTTCAATATGAGAAAACAACACATGATAAAATTCAATGGCACATTAAGCACTCAAAGCTATTTGATACTAGTCATGGTGCATCATAAAAAACTAAGGACATGATTAAAATAGCATCTTACATGATATGCCAAAGCCTAAGCAACAGTCATATGAAGCTTCCTATTGCACAACTATAAGCATGTAACAATTTACTCTTCTCCAACACCAATCAACTTATTAGAAATAACTCTCAAAGAAAATAAACATTAAATAACATAGAGCTAATAAAATATAACTAAAGCAAACCAACAAGCTCTAAACAAAATTCAAATGAAAAACGAGAGCTCAATGCAGTACTAGCAAAAACTGAACACTCGCAGAACGATAAGAGTGAAAACTAGAGTGTTATAGGCAATGAAAACGGAGTGTGTCTCCCCCAAAATAAAAGTTCTTGGATCCAACCAAAATCTACATAAAATAAAACAAAATAAAAGGAAGATAAAAATAAGCTCCAAGAATAACATATATCATGTGAAGCAATAAAATATTGTGTTTTGAAAGAAACCTAATATTTATGTTGATGAAGAAGGGGATGCCTTGGGCATCCCCAAGATTTTACTCTTGTATGTCTTGGGATGACATGGTTGTAACAGCCCAATTTTTGGAAGACGGGAAAACTTGTTTTCAATAACCCAAAAATCAGGGCCAATAAAAACTTTTTGAAATGTTTAACTAATGCTTGTGTTCGTGTTTGATTTCGTGTTCGTGTTTGTGTTTGATAACACCTAGCAATAAAACCAATGATCCTAACCTACTTAAAACACAACCCTTGTGATCAAGTCATGGAAAGAAACCTTATCACCTTCATCTATCACCTCATTTTGGCCAAACACTTTTAAATATGTTTTGATTTTAGCAACAACCCAAATGCAAAGCTTATGAGAAAATCAAAGGTATTTGCCAAAAACTATATGAAAAGTATTTTGGAGGTAATCATCTCCTATCTGTTTTCAACCAAGATATTCTTACAACTATCTAAAAAAAACTGATCTCACTTCCTTCTTTGCAAAAACTAGAAGTGGGGATTATATTACCCCTGTGTTTTACCTCAATCATATTCTTTTGGAAAATAACAATTTTTGAGCTGAACCATTTTACAAAATCCTCTTTTCATGATATGTCTTGATCACTACCTCTATGTAAGACTTGATAAAACACTCTGGAAATTGAATTGAAGAACTTGCTTGAATGAACCTGTTAAGTCTTGTTATGATCTGTTTATTGGTGATCTTATCTTATGTTTGCCTTAAAGTGATTATATTGGTTTGTCTATGTATGTGAGCTACTCTAAATGAACAAAACCTATAAATAACAAGACCAGACATCAGTATCATACTCCAACCTATTTTTTATCTCCTCTACTGTTTTATTGAAACTTCCAACTTTGGAGACATGCTTCTATATCAAATCCTTATTTAATCATCAATGCACTTTCATGGATCTCATGGTACAAATATATAACTCCTATCCAAGTGGTTAGATTGAATATTGAACCAGTTTGTCATTCTCTTCCAAAGTCCTTTTGAAGGCATTCCCTAATAATGATCATATCTATGTTACCATGATGCCTCTTGGCGGCCTTCTTAAAAATCACTCCTTACTATTTTCAAGCTCCATCATACTACCCTTTCCATGTTTATGACTTATACATCATATCCATGTGGTCCATTTATTTTTAAGTGGCCATCTGATTATTCTTTTCTCTGAGTTTTTTGCCTATTAAATAAACTTCTGATTTCACCCTTTTTACTTGGTACCTCAAATGTTTTCAAAGGTTTTGTTTATTAGAAATCACTTTTGAGACCTATTTATATAATATCTCCTCCCAACTCAAAAATATTTGTTTTAAAAGCTTTTTACTATTCATTATTTTTCATTTTCCAAAAGGCCAGAAATGGACATTTAAATATTTTGTGTATAAAAGTATTTCCTAAATTCTTAGAAAAATTACCCAACATGCCTATGGTCATTTGGGACTTGTATATACAAAAAAAAATCAAGTTGTGTTGAAAATTTTGGAGAAAACATTTGAAAACAGTTTCAGCACTTTTTGAATTTCCAAAATTTTGTGAAACAAATATTTTCAAAATCTTGTGAGGCGACCATCAATAGACTCCATTTTTAATTCTCTATCCAATGGTATGATCTTTCACATGTGTTCCATTCAAAATTCTTGTGAAAATAACCAAAAACACTCACTGGTTATTTTGGTCACTAGTAGATTCATGCATGTTATAGTCAATTATTTCACTCTCCCCACCTCTCTGGCCTGTGACATGGTACATTTATCCCTTAACCCCATAGACATCCTCCCTGCCCCCAAAACGTCCTCTCTTCTCCCCCACACTTCCTCCATGGCTAGAAGAGAAGCTACATCACAGGTGGACGTCGACCTTCCCCCCCCCCCCACCCCATCCGCCATGCATCTCTCCCTCTCCTTGTCCACTAGCCTCACGAGCACTCTAGGAACTCACCCCGTGAATCCCATTTTCCCCTCTCTCTCTCCTTCCCCTCCTCCTTCATGTCAAACACATACGGGTGCTAGGCGAGCGCCATTTCTTGCCAACGCCCCCGTGCATCTCCTGCCCTCCCCTCTAGCTAGTGGGATGTTCTCATCGTGCCCCACCTCCCCGGCAACATGTCGCCCAAAGAATACCTCTCTGGCCAGCTTGTCCGAGCCACCGTGGCCACCATGGACGCCGAGCGCCAGGATATGTGGCTAGACCTCCTCGAGCCACCTCCTTGCCTTACACCTTGCCGCACCACCTCCACCCCTCCCCAATTGGACCCTAGCATCGAAACCCCTCTCCATTTATTGTACTATCGCTGGAATCGAACGCATCATCTCCGCCAGCGATCTCACGTTGAAAGGAAGGTATAAGGACCCTTCGCCCTCATCGATTGCTTCCCTGGGCTCCCCTCACATCTCTCATGCCCATGCCCACAGTTAATCCCCTCCTTCTCCATCGCAGGGACGGTGCCATCTCTGACCCTGCTCGGCTGCTGCTGGAACCGTGGAGCCTTGACGCAGAGGTATTCCCCGCATGCCTCTGGAAACGCGTCTGGGGGCATGATGTTTGCGGTGTCTCCTGGAGCAGTTTGGTGCCAGTCGCGTTTCCAGAGGAGCCTCAAAACTCCCAGCGGCAAAACCTCTAGCGAAGAAGACCCAGGGCCGTCGTCTATGTATGTTTTCACCGCCCCTTTTGGGTCACCTCCGGCGTGTGACTACGTGGCAGTCTCCTGGCTGTCTGATCCCGATCTGATGCTCGCGTACCCCTTCGCGTGAGCAGACCCGCTGGCAGCTGGGCCCAGCCACGGTCCAGTGGTGGACATTTGATTTCGTCTCCACGCAGGAAAGGTCCATGGGACGGCCTGTCACCGCGCTGCTCCTTTCCGCCCAGCGTGCCTCTGCCTCATTCGTTTCCTCTCAGATCCAGCCCGTTAACATTTGTTTTTCTGCAGGTTAATCCTTTTTCTGGCAAACCTGATTCGGATGCCTTGCTTTAAATCAAAATGAAAATGCTAACAAGTAAAACTTGCCAAAACAAACAATCACAGTGTTAGGTCTACTGTTTCTTAACCACAACCAACTTATAGATCTGTATGTTGTGCTATATTTTAGGAGAAATGGAATAAATGCCAGAAGTACTCATTTCCACTAATAAAATCATAATTTGAGTTTTATATGTCCAAATCTTGCAAACTAAGCTGTTCTGGAAAGCCCTTGTTGATACCTATCTACAGAAATTAACCTTGTGTTAACTTGAGTTTTTGTTTGGAAATGTCATGCATGTTGCTTTAGGACCAGAGAGCACTTCTATGATTTATTTAATTTTATTGATGATTAATTTCGATTTGAATCCAATTGTGTTGGTTAGCTAGTGATTAAAGGCATCTAACCCTAGGTTTTCATGACTTTAGGAGTTACATAATAGGCTTGGTGGATTATTTAGTGTTTAGCCATTTTCTGCCTTTTAATGTTATGTCTTTATTAATTGAGGTGTGGTGATCTTATTGTTGTGAGTGTGATTCCTAGCATGTGTAGGGTGGTATTGCATCACTGAGATGTGCTCTGTGTGTGTCACTAGCATGTTAGGAAATTGTGCGGAAAGCCATGTTTGTTATAGTTTAATTCTCATATAGTTGTTTTCCTAGTAAATAAAGATTAATATATGATATCTCCTTATTATTTTGATGACTTGAGTATATTCTTTCGTATTGTTTGCCATATAATAGCTAATGTTATTGTGGCATATTATACTTGCTTGCATGATTGAATTGGCTCTATATTATTTGGCATGCATTGCTAGTTTTAGATGTTTTTCTGCTATAGTTGTTATTTGTATGCTTATCTTTTGATAAATTGTTTAGGTTGTTGTTTTGATATTACTAGCATGTATAGGTGTTGTTTTCTCTGTTATATAGATGTTATCTTATAGATCTATCATGTGAGAATAAACCTTGTTTAATGATCTCTTATGGTTATGCATGTCTAAATAGTCATTTTCCATGTCTAGTTTTAGTGATTGTTTTGCTCATGATTTTTCTCATGTATTGGGTGATGCCATGACATGTTTAGTATAGATATGTCTCTGTTATTAGGTTGCTTAGCCACTGGTTGTATTATTTATCCATGATTAGAAAAGCATGTGTTACTATAGGCATGTAGTATAGATTGCTATTATTTTCCTATGCATGTGTATGTGTTCCTAAGTTGTTCTCTTGTTGTTTTCTTCATCCTCATGAATGACCAGAGAGCCATTTAACCTTATTTGGGCATGATATGAGAGTGGCACACCCACTGAACTCATGCCAATTTGGTTGAGGATTAATAGAATCATTTCTAGTGTTTTCTCCGTTTTGTCTTTACATGTTTTGCTTGTTGGTGTGTACTCTAGTAATATTGTTTTTGAGTGTACTTGATTGATGAATTTATTGTTGTATGTTTACTTTGTTAGCAAGTGCTTGCCTTTGTTTGGTTCTAGTCGTGTGTTTTCCTTTTTGTTTTACGACGTTAGATAACGAAGACGGTATTATTCCCGGTGAGGTTTTTATTGCAACTCTTGTTTATTTCATGACCAAGACCAAGACTAGTACCAAGGCAAGCCACTCTAAATTCTTTCTTTCTGTTTACTTATCATTATCTATCATGCATTTTTTACTTCTGAATTTTTACAAAAGTTTGATTCAAAACCATTGTCTTAAGTAGACTATACCACTACCTTTATTATGTTTCTATTATATTTTATCCACTATATAATCTTGGTGTTACCAAGCCCTTTAGAAATTTTAGTATCACCATTTAATTAATTTAAGTCCCTTAGCGGACATTTTAACTTGATGTTTTTGGAAAACAAAAGCTTTGGAAAAACCCCGAGGAATGGTGGGACCTTGTCCGAGGGAGGTTTATGGATGAAGAAATGTTTTCAACTTGTTTTCCAAAAAAGACACATAACCTAGTCTTCGCCGGAAAACCACGCTGTGCTGCCACATTACCCCAAGGGAACGGGGTCTAGCTAAAATCTTGTCGGTGTTAGTCCGTGTCTACCTCAATGTGCTATAGGGGTTAGAGTCCCCTTAACCGAGTTGTCGCCAGAAAGGAAAAATGGGACATTCGTAGTGTGGGAATAACTTCGCCACCGGTTGCAACACTTGGGTCTCCTGTCATGGAGGTGTGTTGTCAGGAGAAACCGGATCGATATGGCTAACTCATTGGATGCCGGGGAGAACAAACCCAGTTTAAGAGGTAGACATTTACTAGCACTTGCATAGTGGATAGTTAGGACTAGTTATCTGATGTTTGCATAATGTCTCGGACAGTCCGTGGTTGTTCACGGAGGATGTACTGGATCTTGTGGATTCTGTACACCTCTGCAGAGTAAAACTATTCAGAATAGTCGTGTCCTCATATATGGATAGTTGAATGGCCATGTAGCTAGCATTTTTTCAATGTTTTTGAAAAGCTTCAAAAGTGTTTTGGAATTGTACCTGGGAGGTACGTGGAAAGGGAAATGAGTGTACCTTTGAGGTACTGGGAAAAGGATGATTTTGAAGATGTGATCTTCCAAGAAGTTTTGCAGAGAAAAACTTCCTTTTAGAATACTTTATAAAAACCTTGTGGACATGCAATATCTACAAGAGAAACTAAGTATCTTTTTAAGTATCCTCTTCAACAAGAAAATCTAAAACTTGATCAACCATGATGAGTCTTCAATTCATCATGGCTAGTCGAACCTTAGTTACAGCCTTTCCTACCACCTATATTTATGCATACTTGCATGTTTTTAGCTTTCATTTAGGGTGTATTGCGATTACAATCCAAGGTGCTCATATTGGTTTCGTCCCTGGCTATTGTCTTAGCCAGACTTTGAGCAGAAATCCGGAGAGCCTGTCGAAGATGGTGTCGCCGACGACTGTGCGAACTAGGAATGTCTCCGAGTCAGTAGAATGTAGGTAGTCAAGGCATGACTTGGGTTTACCCCGAATGTGTTTTGAAGACTTCTGCTGTTTATTATGTTTTTCCTGCCCTGCGTGGCAGTTGTTTTCAACTGAGTCATGTGACCAGTTGTGTAAGATGTGTATTCGTGTAGTGTATGTTGTAATCTGCAATGCCAACTCGAGTATGTTGTTCACGACTAACTGATCATGGGATCGTGAATGTATGCGTACTAGAGGTCTCGGACTACTAGTTTGGGATCCCCACAATGGTCGTCCCCAAGCTTGAAATTTTTTCCATCCTTCATCTCATCACATCATTCTTCTCTCCCTACACTAGAAAAGTTCCTCCACCTAAAAATTCCTCACAATATTCATTAGCAACGTTAGTGTAATCAAAATAATAAATCCACTTGGTTCAGTTCCAACAAAAGTCTGACACTTCAATTAAAACATTAGATAATGTCACAATTTTGTTTAAAGCTCTCCCTCTCAAGAGAACACCAAATGAAAGACATTAAGACGCAAATGAAAATATTGGCAGAAATATGTCAAACAGAACAGTCGGTAAAGATGATTTTTTTTGAAAATTCCTATTGCTCAAATAAAAAAGTGGGAAACTAACGAAAGTTATATAACAATCTGGGGCATGTATCTATTTTATTTTCAAAGCAATCCGATGTTCTGGCTGAGAGATATGAATTTTTTAGTAGCCTAGAAATCTATTTCAGAACAACAACTTCCCCAAATCGAACTACCTCTCAATTAGAGGTTACTCTTGGCACAAAAATGAAATAAAAAGGATAAAGAGAGGTTTCTATGGAGGTAAGAACTTCCAAAAATAAAAGAGAACAGAAGAAAACAAAAGGATAACGAAGAAAAACAATAGTGGGTTGCCTCCCACAAGCGCTTTTCTTTAACGCCTTTTAGCTAGGCATGAAGAACGAACCAAGTATTATCACTAGAATCATCACCATGAAGATTTTCATTTTCAACCAGAGAATCTTTAACACGTTTACGAAAGTTGTACTTTCCTCTAATGGGAGCATAAATATTTATATAACCATAATTAACATTTATCAAGCATCCCACAGTTTTCAGAAGAGATCTTCCTAGAACTATGTTCCCTTGCTCTTCTTTATCCATAATCTTGAAATCTACAGGCATAGTTTTATGGTGAAAATAAACTTTGAAATTTTTGGCTATTCCCTTAATTTTATAGATAGTACCATTAGCATGTGGGTGATAATAAGGGTGATCGATCATATTCTCCAATTTTAAGTAGTCGTAAACCATCTTAGGCACTGTAGAAATCATATAACAAACGTCACATTAAGCTATAAAGCTTTGAACATCAATACTAGTTGTAACATAAGGTTCCCAATCATTTTTTATTTCGTTGAGGACTTGCCCCTCTTGTAGAAGTCCTTCTACTTCATTTAAATTTAGCTTACCAATCATCTCACGAATTTTATCAAGTTTATCATGTATGGTATTTTCATTGTTTTCCATAAAGAGGCTAGACAATCTATTTATAGATTGAGAGCTTTAATTTCACCACATTCTAAGAAGTATCCTTCTACCATCATATCCAAAGATTGCTTATACCAACCAAAGAGCCCTATATAGAAACATCTAAATAATATATTTGAAGCAAGCCCAGGTTGTATGTTTCTGTGTGAAATATAAATTAAAGCTCATGGTTCATTGGATCCCAACAGTCACAACATGCACAATTACATAACGGCGGTCTCGATCATGTGAGGCAGCTCACGAGACTCTAAACATGGAGACATAGGGAGAGAACAACCATCTAGCTACTACTATGGACCCGTAGTCCTGAGATAAACTACTCACATATCTGTCCAGAGGCGATCATGGCGAAGTAGAGGCCCCCAGTTACGACCCCCTAGATTGGACTTGCAATGTGACGACACCTCTCTGTATGTTTCGTGGAAAATAACTCCGTCCCCGATGTTTTTAGGGTAAAAGGTGATTTATAGGCGAAGGGGGGACGAGAGGCGTTGACCAGGTCCCTTTGGGGACCACCATGTGCTGCCTAGGAGGGAGCCGCGCCGGGCAAGCACCTGGTGGCCCCCCTATAACATCCTTGTTTTGTTATAATAGGGTTGTGGTGTGTGGTGTTCATTTCATACATGCATGAAACAAGAATTTAATCATGTTTGAAATTTGAAATTGAGAAAAATCCATATAAGGCCCTTAAAATGGTTTTCAAAATATTGAACTAAAAAATTATTCCAATTTCACTAAACCAACATATGGTGAGGTTGCATTTTTGACAAGGTTTCCAAATATCATTTTTGCAAAATTTTCTGTTTGCAAAAGGTTCCTAAAAACATTGTTTTTCTCTCAGTTTTTATAAACGGAAGGACCTCTTCATAGTTTCCAAAGTTTCAGGGGGTTTTCGCAAAATTTCTGCTTAATCGTCTTCCTCCTCCTGCCAGAAGGAGAGCCGCTCGCCGATGATGCCTCGCGCCACATCCTTCTCCCCTCCGCGTGGATAAGGAGGACGAGGAGGCGTCCTCGACCCTCCTCTGCTCGCTCGCCCCCTTGCACCCTCCCTCCCTCTCTATTTCTTTCGCGAGGAAGAAACCCTATTTGTCGGGCCGCCGCCGTGCCCTAGCGTCCCCGGCCGTCTCCCGCCAATTGGAAGCCACCAGGAGGAGCGCCTGGTCCTCCTCTACCTCCCCGTTGATCCTCGCTTGCCAGGAAGGATGGAAACCCGCGAATCGGGCCTCCTCCGCTCATCGTCGGCGATTACGACATCCTCTCGTTTCCTCGACGCCTCCTTCGAGCTCACGGTGAGCTTCTCCGCCTCCCGGTGACCTCCCCTCTGTTCCCCGTGGTCGGAATCGTCCCCATCGTGGTGTTCTGTGGCCATCGTCGTGCTCGATGTTTGCCGGCGAGGCTCCGGCGACCTCTAGGGGGCGGCGCCACCTCTAGCAGGTTCCCCGCGATGCCTCGATTCCAACGCGTCCGCCCACGCTCCCGCTGATGTCGTGGTTCGCCACCCGCATCCACCATCGTCCACTGTCGGCTAGTTGCTGGCGTTGCTGACGTCACCGTGGGGCCCTATCGTCAGCCGGTTTTTCTTTTTTGAAAATAAATAGAAATGTTTAAAACCCTCACACGTGGGCCCCCTTTGTTTAATAAATTCCAGAAAAGAATTAATCTTAATAATTCAATAACTAATGTTTTATTAATCAGAAAAATAAAATAAAAATATAGAAATGATCAGAAAAATAAACTCTACATGTTTATGCCATTTTCACACATGTTTGCCAAAGTTGATTTTTTACCATTATTTAAATATTGTTTAATCCATTTAAAAATGCAGAAAATAAGTTTTTATTCAATAAAATTAGAAAAGCACAACTTACATACCAAAATGCTCAAAATGATCAACGCAACCTAGTTATGATGTTTTCAAACCCATTTGACCACTTTAAAATTGGACTCACTTTCAGAATCGCCCGAAGTGCCCTCCAATGTCCATTTCGGGCTAATTTCTGTTAAACCGCATAACTGCCATACGAATCCTAGCAACCCATCGAACATGTTTAGGGCTTTATTTAAGTGCATTAACTTTCTGATGCATACATATTGCGCATTGCATAGATGCCATGTTTGATTGTTGTTCTTCTTTTCGGTGTTATTCCTCCTCGGTAGAATGCGACTCCGAAATGAAGGCCAGCAATGCCAATGACGAATACTTGATCTTAACCGACAAGTCAAGCACTTGTTTCTCACCTCTTATCTGCTCATATATGGTTTCGAAGTGTTTTGAATCTCGTATATTGCATGCGGTTCAAACCATTTATGGTCTTAGATAGAGTTCTCCTATACTTGTTGCATCGCCTAAATATCCTGACCCACTGCTCCTAGCAACTATAGGTTTGTTTGTGCGCGCCTCATTAAAGCCTATGAGTCTTGCTTAGCCATGCATAGTTGTGATCTGATCCATCCGGTTGATGAATCTGTTTGATACGTGAATCTTTTATGTCGGGTTGTTGTGATTTGGCTTATCTTTGATAATTTGACTAGTAACGGCATGGATGTGAGGCCACAATGGGTTGTGGCTTTTTGTCCTTCTCATGCCCCTAGGAGAGAGTTCTTGCCTTTGAAGCCAAGACTGAGCGTGCAACCAAACGCGAGGCCTAACAGACCGCGCTCGACCAACTAACTTTTTGGCCACATCCATGAGTCACGTAGTTTGAGCTTTCTATCTGAGTGTGAGTCAGAAAACGATTTGGAGAAAACTTAGGGCGTGGCCGGGACAAGTGATGGACATACACGGATCTTGATCCTGACTGACAGAACAGGTGCCGTTAGGAGGTGGCCAACTCCCTGTGGACATACTCATGGATAGGGTCGAGCAAGGTAAAGGTTGTGGCCAACCACCCTCTGCCGGCACATCGTCAGAAGTGTGCCAATAGCTGGGCATCAAGAGTTGGATGGTACGTGTGCCGTGTCCACGGTTACGGACGACTTGGCAATAGATTCTTTGATCATAGATAACTTGAATGGAATGACTAAAACTTGTTGATACCGAATGAAGGGTGCCTCCTCGGAGATGCCGGGAGGGGTAATCTTTTAGCATGTGAGATGCTGGGAAATGATGTTTGTGGATGAAAAGATGATGAATTTAGTAGTTAATTAGCTTCCTCGTCTGTTTTGGAAACACCCCTTGAGACGTGATATTCCTCCTCGATTTGGAAAAATAAATATTGCTTTAAGCAAGTTGACCTTCATAAAACCCTTTTCGAAATAGCAGATATATAATAGGTTAACTAAGTCTTGTTGAGTACCTCCCGTACTCAGGTTTGCTTAAATTTGGTTCAATTGAAGACCACACTCCAGTGGTGGTTTGAACATGGACATCGACGAGTAGTTTGGGGTTCCCAGGTAGCGGCCTAGAATCTATGGGCTGGGACGTCCCTTATGTTGCGGCCTATTAGGCCTTTTTGGTTCTTGTTGACTAGCAACATAACTTTCCTTCCATTGTTTGATGTAATGTTGGGTCATGTGACCTCTGGTTGTAATGATGTACTCTAGTAATACATGTTTAATACAACTTCATGTATAGAGTGCTGCTTTGATCGGTTGTTAGTTTCGAGCTCATTGTTATACAGTTTTGGTTATGCTTGCATAGTTGTCACAGTCGAGGGGTTGTGGAAACGATGATCCACTTTTGAGCACTGGTGCGTGTTGTTGGGAACCCCAATAGGAGGTTGTGATGAGCACGGCGGTAGGAGTTTTCCCCTTAGTTAAGAACCAGGGTTATCAATCGAGTAGGAGAAAGAGAATCTTCGGAAGGTTGATGCCACTGATGGTGGTGCTGGCGCTTCACCGGTGTCAGCAACAATGTGGAACTTGCACACAACACAACCAAAATACTTTGCCCCAACGGTACAGTGAGGTTGTCAATCTCACCGGTCTTGCTGAAAACAAAGATTAGACATATAGTGTGGAAAAACAGTGTATGCTTGCAGTAAGTAAAGAAAGCAGGAAAATGTTGTGGTTTGTTTAACAATGTGGAAAATGGACCGGGGTTCATAGTTTCACTAGTGGTGTCTCTCCATAAAAGATAGCATGTTGGGTGAACAAATTACAGCTGGGCAATTAACAAATAGAGGTTGCATCGTAGTGCACAATATGACATGAAGATTGCTATGCTATTTAGTGCGTGCATTACAACAAGATACATAGACCGACATCCATCTGCATCTATGACTAAGAATCCACCCTCAGGTTATCATCCGAGCCCCCTCAGGTATTCAGTTGCAAGCAACAGATAATTGCATTAAACAAAGTTTGTAATGTAAGCAATGATTATGCATGCGGGCACTCTCACTGTTTTTTTATCCCTAATGGCAACAACACATCCTCCTCCTTCACATTTCTGTCACTTGAGCAAGGCAACAAGGAGGCATGAACCCACTATTGAGCAAAAATACTCCCTCTTGGAGTCACTAGCAACTACTTGGCCAGAATAACCACTAGCAATGGAGAGCATGCAAGATCACAAATAACATATGCAAATAAAGACTACAATCAACTTGGGATAAGGTCAATATTCATCGGATCCCAGCAAACACAGCACAAAGAATTACATAAGATGAATCTGGATCATGATAGGCAACTCACAAGATCTAAACATGGAGGCATATGAGGAGAATACAACCATCTAGCTACAGCTACAAACCCGTAGTCCAAGGATGAACTGCTCACGCATCACTCCGGAGGCACGCATGGTGATGTAGAAGCCTCCGGTAATGATCTCCTCTCTGGCAGGGTGCCGGAAATAGATTTAGAACCCGCCTGATCTGGGGTTGACGATGATGGCGGTTGTGGAACTTTTTCGGGGATTTTGATCAGGTGCCTAGGGTTTTCCATCTAGGGGCTTAAATAGACGAAAGGGCAAAGGCGGTGGAGGCCGGGGGGCCCCACACCCATAACAGGCGCGGCTGGGGGGCCGCGCCACCCTATGGTGTGGCCCCCCTGCTGCCCCTCTTCGGCTCCTCTTCGGTCTTCTGGATGCTTCCGGGGAAAATAGGACTTCCGGGCTTCGAATTTTCCAATTCTGAGAATATTTCCAGAACAACTTTTCTGAAACTAAAAAACAGCAGAAAACAGGGAACTGGCTCTGTGGCATCTTGTTAATAGGTTAGTCCGGAAAATCGATAAAAAATGACATAAAGAAGGGAGAAAACATGTAGAAATTGGCATAATATCATCATGGAGCATCAGAAATTAGGGATACGTTTATGACGTATCAAGCATCCCCAAGCTTAGTTCCTACTCGTCCTCGAGTAGGTAAATGAGAAAACAATAATTTCTGAGGTGACATGCAACTAACACAAACTGGATTAATCTAATGTAAAAGCATATGCACGCTGAGATCATAAAACTATAAACACAAGCATGATAAATAAAACTTTAATAATAAAGGACAGAAATTACTTTGCATCACAAAGAGTAACTCAAATAAAGGATCATGAATAATAATGCAAAGAAACGTAAACGTTTGTTTCAGGTATAGAGAAAGCATGACAAAGTGATATTTCGATAGTCCTTAAGAGTGGGGCAAAACATAAATGCCGGGACACCTTCAAAGTTCAAGAGGAAGACTAGACCAAATAATTTAAGAACAAATAATAACACATCATGAAGTAATTATTG
Source organism: Alopecurus myosuroides (assembly GCA_028641055.1). Classification (NCBI taxonomy): domain Eukaryota; kingdom Viridiplantae; phylum Streptophyta; class Magnoliopsida; order Poales; family Poaceae; genus Alopecurus; species Alopecurus myosuroides. The sequence goes on from CM054057.1 coordinate 93,477,752, forward strand.
ATGCTTATGGGACAAATGCACATAGAACTCAGAATGGAAAAAATTCTCTCTCAACTGTGCATAAAGTTAGGAGATGGAGACTCAACATAAAAGTAAACGAAAGGCCCTTGGCAGAGGGAAGCAGGGATCACTCATGTGCTAGAGCTTTTATTTTATTAAACAGAGGTATTAAAAGTTTGATACACCTCCCATCCATCTTTCACAAACCATGGCTAACCGAATCCTCGGGTGCCTTCCAACAATCACATACCGTGGAGGAGTGTCTATATTTTGGGAGATGTATGCTAATGTCAACGAATGGTAAAAAGAAAATAAAGTACGTCACAAGTCAAATGGATTCACAAGAGTAGATCCCATGGTGAAGGACGCAACTGGTGTAGAAGGTCATCCCTCTTTCTCTTTCGTTTACACAATTATGCTTTGACTGATAAATTAGGGGCAAAAATAGTGAAGAGAATTTTTTTGAATTAATTTGGGGCTGGGCACCCCGCTGCCAGCTCTTCTATCAGTTTGATAAGCGGATGAAGCCACTATTCCAGGGTGTGAAATCCAATCAACAAGTGAAAGATTCTCGATTTATATCCTTATGAGCAAAAACAGGAACATAAAGCATGAGTAATTTTGAAGGTTTTAAAGGTAACACATGAGCAATTTACTTTGGAATGGCAGTTAAATACCACATGTAGGTAGGTATGCTGGACAGAATGGGAAAAATTTGGTTTAAGGGAGTTTGGATGAACGAGTAGAGCACATACTTAGTACAGGTGGTGGCTAGCAAAATACTGGGAGCGACAAATCAAGAGAGCATAAGAGCCATAATCATGCATAGCGACATAAGCATCATTAATTAAAACATAAGCAGTATCACAAGTTCAAAAACTAAGTGGTCATGGAGGCTATTCGTGACTGGTTTGTATTCATAAACATGGTGTGAGCATGCGCCAAGTCAACCAAATAAAACATTTCGAAAGAGAATATCATATATTGATGCTTTACTATGACAAGAACAACTCATGAATCTTTCAATACATATTAAACACTCTCAGATATTTGAGGCTAATCATGCTACTAAATAACCACAAGGCTTTAAAACTAAAATAACATTTAGCATGGCATGAAAAAGTCCTAGCCACAGTCTATACAAGCTTCTACTAGTACTGTTATAAATTCTACTTCAAGCAGCGGGTTTTTGTTTCTCCCAACAAGCACCATACAAAACATGCTTTAACAAAAATACTCTTTATTATACAGCAAGAAAACATGAGATTACTCAAATAATACTACTAAAACTAACAGCTCTAATAAGAAATGCATGCAAAACAGGTATGCGTACTGACAACGTATTCTCAAGAAAAAGCGGAGCGTGTCACTCTCCAATAAAAGAATCCTGGGGTCCAACCAAGCTTATTCTGAAAGTAAAAACAAACTTAAAGCTAAAGCAAAAGCAAAAGAAAACTGAAAAAAAAATAAAAGACGCTCCAAGTAAAGCACATAAGATGCGACCGAATAAAAATATAGTTTCACTAGAAGTGACCTCATAATTTGTTCATGAAGAAGGGGATGCCTTGGGCATCCCCAAGCTTACACACTTGAGTATTTTTGGAATTTGCTTGGATGTACTACCGGGACATCCCCAAACTTAGTCTTGTCACTCTTATTGATCACATAATTTCATCCTCTTCTCTTGACCCTTGAAAACTTCCTTCACATCAAAATTCTCACAATCTTCATTAGCAACGTTAGTGCAATTGAAATAATAAATTCACATGGTTCAGTTTCAACACAAGTCTAACACTAAAATACACATTAGTTACTGTGACAACTTCTTTAAAAACTCTTTTTCTCAAAAGAACACCAAAAGAAAGAGATTAACATGAAAATGCGATAAATCGCAGAAATCTGTCAAAAATAGAACAGCGGGTAAAGATCAATTTTTTCAAAAATCTTATGTTGCTCAAATAAAAAAGTGTTCTTCTAAGAAAATTTGTGTATATAACTCAGGATTAAGCAAACAAAAGCTCAGTTCATTGTGAATGTTCTGTGATGTTTAACGGAATTAACAGTGGACAACAGCAATCTGTTTCCTGCGCAGAAATCCGAAATATAGGCTCAACTTTCCACTAGAGGCTTTACTTGGCTCAACAAAAACTCAAAAGAAAAGATACTGAGGGGTTGCTAACGAAATAGAAAGCACCTAGGTGCAAAGCATACCAAAGAAAACGAAGGAAAACTGGAAGAAAACAGAGAAATAAAACGGGTTGTCTCCTGGTAGCGCTTTTCTTTATCGCCTTTCAGCTAGGCATAAAAAATCAACTCAAGTATTTTCAACTGAAGAAGCATCAACATCATATTTTGCTCTAATAATAGAGTCAAAGGGTAGCTTCATCTTATTTCTAGGAAAGTGTTCCAAACCTTTCTTTAGGGGAAGTTGATATTTAATACTCCCCTCTTTCATATCAATAACAACACCAACAGTTCTAAGAAAAGGTCTTCCCAAAATAATAGGACAAGAAGCATTGCATTCAATGTTCATAACAACAAAATCAACAGGGGCAAGGTTATTATTAACCATAATAAGAACATCATCAATTCTACCAAGAGGGTTATTTTTAGCATTATCAGCATGATGAACATCCAAATAACAGTGTTCCAACGGTGGTAAATCAAGCATATCATAAAGCTTTTGAGGCATAACAGAGATACTAGCACCAAGACCACACAAAGCATTGCAATCAAAATCATTTACTTTTATCTTATTGATAGGCTCCCAACCATCATCTAATTTTCTAGGGATAGATGTCTCAAGTTTCAAATTTTCTTCCCTAACTTTCATGAGAGCATTGGTAATATGTTTAGTAAAAGCCATATTCATGGCACTAGCATTGGGACATGATCAAGATGTTCACTAATTTGGCTATATCCCTCTTTTAAGATAGAAATATGTGATTCAAGAGTATTTAATCTAGCATAAATTTCTGCAAAGGCTTTATCAGAACTACCGGGTAAGATGTAGGTTGCAATTAATTTTCTTATAGCATTGAAAGCTTGATCTCTATCACAATTAAGTAAATCACCTCCTACCACAGTATCCAAAGCATATCTATAACAAAGAACAAGACCAAAATAAAAAACAACGAAGAAACATATTTAGAGTCACTTTAGGTTCAACTTTGCAATAGTAATCAAAAGCTCTAGACCAAGCTTCTTTGAAGTTCTCATCATTCCTTTGTTTGAAAGAAAAGATTGTTTCTTCTGGTGACATAATGAAAGGAACAAAACTAGACATAAAAGTAAGAAAATAAATAACAGCTATGAAGTAAACTAGTTTTTTTTTGTGTTTTTGATATAGAGAAATAAAAACAAGACAATCAACAAAATAATGAGATTGAGAGTGAGAGACTCCCCTTGCCAGAAGACTTCCTTCTCCCCGACAACGGCGCTAGAAAAATCCTTGGTGCGTGTTGTTGGGAACCCCAAGAGGAGCGTGTGATGAGCACATTGGTAGGAGTTTTCCCCTTAGTTAAGAACCAGGGTTATCAATCCTGTAGGAGAAAGAGAATCTTCGGAAGGTTGATGCCACTGATGGTGGTGCTGGCGCTTCACCGGTGTCAGCAACAATGTGGAACCTGCACACAACACAACCAAAATACTTTGCCCCAATTGTACAGTGAGTTTGTCAATCTCACCGGTCTTGCTGAAAACAAAGATTAGACGTATAGTGTGGAAAAACAGTGTATGCTTGTAGTAAGTAAAGAAAGCAGGAAAATGTTGTGGTTTGTTTAACAGATGGAATATGGACCTGGGGTTCATAGTTTCACTAGGGGTGTCTCTCCATAAAAGATAGCATGCTGGGTGACACTACCAAATTCCGCTCGGTCTGTGACGTTTCAATACCGTTGCGGATGGGCTCCAAACCGTTGCTAAGGGCAATCCACGACGGTTTATGCGACGGAGTGAGAACGTTCCTGATCGACTGTCACGGACGATTCTGCCACAATTAAATGAACACTAATCCGTCGTAAAGTACGCGACGGAAATTTGACCGTCGCGAGCTACTGGCCGGCCCAGCACAAGGCCCAACAAGGAGGGACGGTTTTTTTCGTCGCAGCGTGTGCACACGTGGCAGCGTACTTTCCGTTACCCGTTACGGGCGCCTCTTATGTCAGTTCTACCGTTCCTGACGTCATCATTTTCTTGACATTTTTAAAACGTCGCGATTGGAAATACCGTTACCTCCTTTTATGACGTCATCGATCCCGTTTTATGACGTCATAATACGTGCGACGTTCATTTTCTCGTCACGGATTCAAGCACTATAGATGTGCCACGTGGCTCTCTCATAAAGTTCCACGTATACGCTTATTATCGACGAATTTATAACGTTGTCCGACGGTGAGACGTTTTAGTTCGTCGTAAGACATCGCGAATCATGAGCCAGCACGTGGACCAACATGGCATGTCTACGTCGATACGTATCCGTGACGTGATTTTCCGTCGCGATTTTCATCCAATAGTGTGCCGCCTCGTGGACCTACCATAAAGTACCACGTGTTCTCGTATCCATAACGGATCGCATCCGTCGCCATGTGCTCTGGTGACGTCATCGTGCATCGACGTTTTTTCCCGTCGTGGTTTGAAAGGCCGTTTAGCCGGTGCGGACGAATTTTAAATTCTAGCACTGCTAGTTTTCACAGAAAAGCACACGCAAAAACATGCAGCAAATAAGACTAGTTACAGCCTCACAAGGGCCACCCGCAGAGGCATCAAAGGCCATCTGCAATAATTCACTGCCTCACAAGGGCCACCAGCAGAGGCATCGAATGTCATCTGACATAGTTCACAGCCTCACAGGGGGCACAGACGATCTCACCAAGGGCACCTACCAAAAAGCCACAAAAATACATCACGAAGAGAAACAGTTTCATATTAGCTACCCAGTTCGCTAGCCGCAGGGTTGTGTTGGGGCGTAGGAAGTGGCCTACCCAGTAGGCCCTGAAGAATGGCATTGGATCTATGTTGATCCTGGATATACTCTGCAGATTGCTTTCGAATGTCATCCAGTTCTTGTTGGCGGGCGATCCTGTCTGCATCAACCTGATCCTTGGCTGCCTTCAGCTCCATGACAAGTTCCTGCTTCGTGCTTATCTCACGGTTAAGCTGACGCTGGAGCTCAAGCTTTGTTGCTCTAAACCGGGTGGTTGTCACGCCTATGTTCTTTAGGAACGTAGGCTTTCGCTGGCCTTTTCCGAGCACCTCAGCGACAGCTTCGGCGGCAGACAGAGGTGGCCTGACAGTGCCCCCCGGCGAAGCTGGCGCCATCGTTGCTTCCATTTCAACCTAAAAAAGCATGCAAAAGGACAAGATGAGATAGCAGCTAAACTAGCTCATAAGGAACATTGATATGAATTATAAGATGACAAGGATACATAAGCTAACAGATGACAAGCAATTAAATACGCATGTACATTACTAGCGACAAGCGTAGATAAATTAGTTGACGACAAGGATGTACAAAACATAGTTGGAAACCATGCTGAAATGACAGCACGCTCAAGTGCATATTTTAACAGACGTATCTAGTGATGTTGGAATGACAAGGGATCAGCATGTACAAGCATATATGCAACATCAGCCGAACTAGCTTTTTTTTGTAGATAAAAGGCATTTTATTGCCCAGCTTTGACTTAACAAATCTCAGAGTTCGCACAGAGTTGATTACACGCGTTGCGGCATACATCTTAGCCAAAGTAGCTTTTAGGGGACATAGATGATGGAAAAACAGGCATCCGAGAAACATATATGAAAATAGCACACGACTAGCATGTACAGAACATAGATTAAAATAGCACATGACAAGCAAGTTAAAGCATGTGTATGCATGAACTAGCAGATGACAAGCAAGTTAAAGCATGCATGTACATGAACTAGAAGATGACAATCATGGTTGAAATAGGTGATGACAGAAGTTTGCAGCAGAATTCACAAAGGGAAGGTGCCCTACAAGAATCTATTTAGGTAAAATGTTGATTACACAGATGTGAAGAATTCTGGGGGGCTTACAATTGCTTTTTTCACAGGCGAAGGGTATGTTCCATCCACCTTGTTTATGTGCGTAGCTTTGAACAGTTGAAATGCATCTTGATCCTTGTCGCAATAAATCTCATAGCTCCGAGAACCCGTATGAGCAGGGTACATGACACAGCCTCTACTTGCTGCAGCTTTCACACATGCCGTCTACACAAACAAAGTATGAAGTATTAGCAACAATCATAGTTATAGAATTGATGCAATAGCAGTTCGAGTGAGCAAAGACACATACCTGTTTCTTGGCCGAGCCCCAGCTGGCTAGTAAAGCTTTCTATTCAGCATCTCCAGCCTTCTCTATTGGTGGAGCTATAGGCAAAACCTTACTCTTTTCTTTGACGTTGTCCCAATACTGCTTCTTCAGAACATGACGTCTGGAGATGCATTTCAAGAGAGGACACGATATTGAGATCATCGAGGTCCATCAGAAACTTTGACTGAAACAACAGAAATAGCATACTTCAGTTTTATGAATAGTAGTGGACATAACTGGAATCAAGAGTTACAAAACTTACAGCCACATCGCCAGCAATAGTTTTAAATATGTCGGGCCTTTTCTTGTACTGCTTCCAATAGATAAAGACGGGGACAACCTCCTTGGCTGCAATTGAACATGCAGTGGTATACATGGCACTAATCTTATCGTCAACTGGCCTAGTACATCCAGGAGGAATAACTATTCTGATCCTCTTTCCTCTGGACATCATGTCCATCCCCTTTCCCATGTTTATTCCCCTTTCAACCCCACCTCCACCACTTATAGTGATGTCTCCAGGTTGATTATCTATAAAAATGTGGCCGCGCTAGAGTTAGTGTTCTGCATTTCGGATTTAATTCTGGAAATGGATAGCACAGTTCTGCAACATGTTACCTTCCTGGCATAAGTGATGCCCATCTTCAGGGTCAGAAACCAGTGCCTCGGAGTGGGCATCTACCTCCTCGACTTGGGAACCTTGCCCCTCATGTTGGAATGGTGGGAGCTCGACTTGGGAACCTGGCAGCGGGCCAACGAGAAGATCATGCCCATACTGGGTGTGTGTCTCCTCGCGGTGGCCAGCTGCATCCTTGTATTGGGAAGCTTCCAGATGGCCATGGGCAACTGTCTGCTTGTTTTGGTCAGATTCCTGCTGGCCAAGTTGGGAGCTTCCTGCTGGACTTGGGGAGCTTCCTACAGGACTTGGGGAGCTTCCAGCTCGAGCGGGGCGGCTGCCTTCTCGGTCACCACAGCTACCACCTTGGTTTGGACCGCAGCTGGCTGCTTGTGTTCGACATCTGCTGTCTTGTCATTGTCAGATGGCTTCTTGGGGGGGCTTAGATGGCTTCTTATTCCCGGGTGGTGGTGGCCTGACTGGATCTGTGGGCTGTTTCTGCAAGCTCGTACTCCTTGTTCGACCCTTTCTGGGTGCGGAAGCTGCCAGTACAATCTTCTGGGTATTTTTATCTCTTGTCGGAGTAACAGGTGATGTGTTGTCACATATGTCAGCACGGACACGCTTCTTGCTAGTCAAGGAGTTGCCACCTGGAGGCATCTGACCCCTACCGGATGTCGTCTTGACTTTGAGTTTCCTAGCCGGCCTGCACAGTTCACATGTACAGATCAATGGGGATGGTAGCACAACATATATGTAAATGCAGTAATTAGGCCACCAGTCCCACACGAGATAAGTAAGTAGCACCTTCACTGCTGAGCTATCATGAAAGGGTGTTGAGCTAGAAGGTAAGGGTCCAGCTTCTTCAGTGAAGTCTTCATCCTCTCGAGGATCATACTTGGATCCAGAGCTTTCCTTCTTGCTCTTTTTAGGGGAGAATGCGGTCGGTCTTGCAAAAGCGCGTGCTGGTATACTACCCAGCCGCGGATGGTTTCTCAGGACATTATTGATCCGTGTTTCTTCAATGGATTTTACAGGTGGTTCTAACATAAATCAAGAGCTCAACGTAAGCTACAAATATCACACTATATACTATAAGAACCCATTAAAGCTACATAGTAAGATTTGGGTTTCTTTCATGGAGTGATTTTCTGACATATAATGTTGGTGTTGATTTTTCTGTACTACTCCCTCCGTTCACTTTTATAAGGCACACTACTTACCATTTCAATTTTAACAACATACATAGTAAAATGAGTGCATCTATGTACAAAATAAGCAAATTTTGACCATAAGAACTCATCAAACATAAAGAAGCACATAACAGGCAATTTTTATGCTATCAGGAACTAAAACATAAACAAAAATGTGCGGGTAATAAGCATCAAACATGCTGAAATAATTATCTCGAGATCGCTTCACGATTTAGGTGCTTTTTCTTACTGCTTGCCATGGCTGAAACCATCTCTCCAGGAGTCAAGATGGCAGGCCTTGACGAGATAGTTGCCTTCAGGTTAGTGACGAGGTGGCAGAACTCGACGAGGAAGTTGCCGCGAGGTTAGTTAGGCGGTGGCAGACCTAGATGTAAGGTGAGGTTGGTGACGAGGTGGCCGAACTGCGAGCTGGACAGTGAGGTGGCAGATCTTGACGGCGACCTGGAAGCCGAGGTGGCAGATTTGGGGGCGAGGCGGCGAGGAGGTAGAGCTGGCGGCGAGGCGGCAGAGCTGGCGGCGAGGCGGCGAGGTGGCAAATCTGGCGGCGAGGTGGCAGATCTGACGGCGAGATGTAAGATCTGGACGGAGACCTCAACGACGAGGTGGCAGAACTGGACGACGAGGTGGAAAAGCGGGGCGGCCACCGGCGAGTTACACGGCGAGGTGGAAGACCCGCACGGGCGAATGTTAGACCGGGACGGAGCTACGCGGTGAGGTGTGAGAGCGGGAAGGAAAGCTACGCGGTGAGGTGTGGGAGCGGGACAGAAAGCTACACGGCGAGGACGCGAGGTGGGTAGAGGAAGGTGCGAAATTTCGTTGAGAGGAAAGTGGGGAACTTCGTCAATAGAAAAAAGGATCCGGGGGGATTTCGTTGAGAGGTCGCGGGTGGGTAGAGGAAGGTGCGAAATTTTGCAAGAGGCGTCACGCGAGCTGTGGGGGAGGCCCCAAAGTTTGATCCATAATTTGGGGTGCGCGCGGCAAAAAAATTCTGTGCGCGCGAGTTCATGTGGGCGTGGACAGAAACATTGCTGGCTGTCGGATGCATGATGGGTGACTTAAACAAATTGACAATCTATGCAATTGGTTATCAAATGACTATGTAATTAAAAGTGGGGAATGTCATAATCCCGCCTAAGACTAACAATATGTAACCCTATCATATCTATACAAATATTATGTGAGATTCCCCCTGTTCCGACAAATCCAGGACTTTCGGGCTCTATGTAGTCCTGGAGCCCGCCAAAGAGAATCTGACGTCGGTGAAGCCGTAACAAAGAGAGTCAGGGAATCTTGGGAATGCAATACACATTCCACACTCTAACACACGTGGTATGGAATACCATGGGATTTGGTGGCATTTAGACGCTCTGGAGCCCCTCTCCGGACAAACCCTAGCCCCGTTGGGGAAAAAGGTGAACTGCCCTTGGCCCGTCTACGTGATCATGAAGGGGGTAGTGATGGGGGGACGATAACCCGGTATGCCAAACTCCAAGGAGTAACCCGACCCAAAGGACGGTGCATAGGGCCCGGTTAAGGATAAGGAAATCTGTGAAGGCCCAAACTTGTAGGCCCAGTAACCCGGATTGTGGGTTACGGTAGGAGAAAGTTAGGGTTTGTGCGCCGGGTCCGGGTTGGATTCAGGATGCGCCTTGGAGAGTAAGCCAGGGGGTGCGGGTGCTTTATAAACCGACCCCCAGGTCTAGTCTAGGCAGAGATCTAAGAAACCCTAGCAATATTGTGTGATATCGAGCATCGAGTGTAATCCCAGAGTTGTGTTATTATATCAAGATCGGAGACTCGGCGACTTTGATTGCCGGCTACCAGATCGAATTGCACCATGTTTTCCTCTGAGCTAAACCCTCTCCCAAATACCTGTGTCGTCTTGCCCCAAGATCAGTTACCCCCGATAACATCTGCCGTGATTATCCCACGACAGTTGGCGCCCACCGTGGGGCCTGCGTCCAAAGGTGTTTACATCACGGGAGAAGCTCGGAAGGGCATGGAGAATCTTGTCATCGGCGAAATCTACATCGACCACGAAGGAGAAAAGGTGGTGGACGATTCCGGCTGGGGGCCGGAGTCGGATCACCTCGAAACCGGATCTGTCGTGACAATCGGCCGGATCAGCGTCTTCATCGGTATGGTATGTGCTTCCAATTCGATCCCTGACAACGTTGGATCTGATTCTATGCCAGGAAAAGCCACGTCTATCCGATCAGATGATGAAGAATCGACTGGAACGACATATCCGGCAGAAGAACCCATCGCGGAGTGGGAACAGCCGGAGGAGCCGGCATGGACCCCACGCGACCGGGCCGAAGGAGAAGATGATACCGGGTCTATCCTGGATCTACTGGAAAACCAGTATGAGGAGAACGGTGAGGAAGAACAGCCTGAATTTACACCGGATATCGTACGCCGAGTTGCAGTCTATGCGGCCCCCGCGGCCAACCAAGGAAACACAACCGCGACATCAGTTGGGGCGGCTCAGGCAGTGGCCCAGCAACAGGGCACGGCTAACGGAGACCCGGTCTTGACCCGGGTTGATGGAGAGTCGGCGTCAGTAACCAGCAGAGCAGCGGATGAGGAGTTGCATGCAAACACGTTCGGATTCGAACCACAGCCCCAAAGGAGTCAGTACATAAACGTACTGGCAAGCAAGACTCACAATTCACCAAAGTGTAACCCGTCAACACCAAGCACAGATGCTTTGGGTTCAACGGAAGAAAGGGTGATACAAAAGATGCGGCAGCTGGCTGCACTGACCAACTACAGAAGCATACTTCAACTTCCGGCTAACAGAAAGGAGATAAGATAGCGCATCGTAACCAACTATAACTAACCACCAAACAAAAACCCATCCTGGATCTCGCCCCTTATCCAAAGAAGCAATCCGAGGATAACTCACACGGTTGGATTAATGATGGTTCGGATTGTTGTGTCAATAAGGCTAATTACTAGTCAGGTTATCATTAGTTAGGTGTAAGTTGTTCTGAGTACTTGTTAGCCAGTACTTTCACCAAGTCAACCATAACCGCGGAAAACACGGCTTATCGAGAAGATTTATCCCTCCAGGGGTGCACCAATTTGGCCGTACACGTAAGAATAACCCGCCAGATGGAAGGGCCCTTCCACCAAGCGGGGCACTCAACACAACTCAACTCTTCTTCGCATCATGCCCAAAGCACCACGTGCTGTGCGTGCGCGCCTAATCGAGCCCCACGAAGAAAAGGGGACCCTCATAGCACTGGAAGACCACGCCGCCCTAAATGCCGACTACAAAAGTTCCACCCTGGCCTCGGGTTCGTACCTGCATATGCGTGCAGCAAATGGAAAGCCCGAACTAAGTGTGGCGATTTGGACGAGATGCGAATCGAATCAAATTGAGGGGGGCGCCCATACACGCTTCCCACATGCGGATAGTGTGCTCATCATGGATCAGTAGACAAGACCCTTTTCCTAATTAGGGTCGACACTAGCAGGCCTAAAAACCACGCCGGGCCTCCTGCCGGTGTCTTATCAGCAAATTATTATTACCTCAAGATTAACAGGTTGTTGTTAAACATCGAGCCCCAGAACATAATAGAATATGATAACAGAAAGTAACTGGTAACAGACTCGAGCAAAACAACCCTAAGCATGCTAATAAGACACGGGCAACAAACAAAGGGGTGATAGGTGTGGAGATGAGGCATTATCATGGTTAAGGGATAACATGTGATAGGTTCGTAACAGAAGCAACGATACATATGGCTAGCAGAAATAGACAACCGAAAGTATCGGTAACCAATGTTGAAAGGAACACAGTGGTTCATGTGAGTGATAACTTGCCTGCAAACTCAGCAGCCTGGTACTGAGCTAGATCCTCAGACGGGGTGTCGTAAGTATCGTCTGTCTCAACGTCGTCGTCTCTCCGAGAAGAAGCAAACAAACAACGCAGAGAACAAACAATCAATAACATGGCATAATGCACAGTCATGGGATGATGCATGACAATTTAATTGATGCATCAAAATAAACTAGTTGACATGGTAACAACATGATTAAATGGACCCACATGCAATTTCGGGTTGCATATGAAAAGCCCATCAAATAAGGTTGGAATATTTGTTTTTCAACTAATCAACAGGTGAAAGTGGATTAGTATGATGCATGGATGAGGAAAACAGAAAAATAAAAAAAATAGAACCAATTTAAGATAAGGTTTACCAATTTTGGAATTTTAGTTATTAAGTTAAGGAATTTTGGTTCCTTAAAGGTGTTACACAAGCATTTGTTGTTTTCATCAATTTAAATTGTTCAAAACAAATAACAAAATTCATATTTGAAAAGATCATAAAATTTTGGGTGGAAGACATGTTTCAATCGTTGAAAAAGGAATTAGGATGATTTAATTATGAATTAAACAAGATTAAACAAGTTTTAAATGAGTTTAAAACAAGTTTGAATATTATTTGAATTTTATTTGTTCCAAACATAAATTCAAATTCATATTTGAAAAATTTATACTTTTCTAGTTTGAAAACATATTTCATAAATTCAAAAATAATTTAATTTGAGCAAGTTATGAATTTAGCAATTTTAAATGATTTAAACAAGGTTTAAATTATTTAAGCAATTTTAATTATTCAAATCATGAAACAAAATTTATATTTGAAAAGGTGGTTTGAAATAGCATGGAAAACATATTTTATTTTTGTTATTTGGATTAAGTATGATTTTGTTATGGATTTTATCAAATTTTAAATGAATTGTTTGAATTTGAAATTTGAATGAATTTGAACTATTCAAAACAGAAAAACAAATGTTATAAACAGATAGAGAATTAAATTTGGTTTAACAAACATATTTTTTTTATTTTATTTGGAGTTTGGAAATGAAAGTTATTAGCAAATTAAGTTTAAGGACCATTCTGTAATTAAAAAGGACCTAAACTGAAAAGAAAAGGATGAAATCCTTTTTACACCCCACAGCTATCTACCCCAGGGCACTGCCAATGGGCCCTGGGCCAGCGTGGCACTGCGGGCGCACACAGCAGCTGACAGGGGGGCCACCCTGTCAGCGCACCGTGCAAAAAGGTTGGGTTTTTCCCCGCGGGAGGGGGGACTCGAACCCTGGTCCTCTCGCTAGCGCGCACTGCACTGCTACCACTACGGTGTGTTCGCTCGTTTGACAGTATACGCTGCGCAGGTAAGGTAACATTCAGTTCGCGAACCTGAATTTTTAACTGAACAAGTTTCTGAATTTCCGACAGGCTCGACGGCCGGCGGCGAGCTGCCGTGGACGGCGTGCTCGTGCTGCTGTGCTGGGGGTGTGCTGTGTTGTGCGCTTGCGTGCTGTGGTGCTCGCGCAAGCAGAGAGAGAGGAGGTGGAGGCCATGGTGATGCTCACCGGCAAGGTAGTCGTAGTCGCGGCTCGGGGAGGACTCCGGCGGCGACGTGGAGGATGGCGGCGGCGTTGTGGTGGATGTCAGGCACAGCGGCGGTGTCGAGGGCGTTGCTGGAGCCGCGGCAGTGCGATTCCCGTAGCTAGGATGGATGGTGGCGCAGCGAGGTGGCGGTGTTCAACGGAGTTTCAGACACGGCGGCGCTCGGGCACGGTGGCAGAGAGGTGGCGATTGCGACAGAGAGAGGGGAACATGGCGGCGGTGCTCGAGGGAGGAGGGAGTAGGTGGCTAGGGCTGCGCAGGGGGTCTAGGGGGTATTTTATAGGGGCTACGGGCTGCGCGCGGCCGTTCGCTGCGGCTGCCGGCGACGTGGCATAGCCCGATGCTCGGCCATACGCGAGGAAGAAGGAGGGAGCGCGGGGCGAACCGGTATCGGGCCAGGGGAAGGAAGAAAACGGGCTGGGCCTGCTGCTCCCCCCCCTTTCTGAAGCGTTTTTCTTTTTTAAATTTTTTTTTCTCCTTCTGTTTTTTTTGCAGAAATGGAAAATGGAAGAAATGCTAGGGTTTTGAATTAGGAAAAATTTTAGAAAAATTTGTGTGAGTTAGTAATTACAATAGCAACAAAATGCCCACTTTGTTTTCCAAAAGTTTCAAATTTAAATTGCTGTTTGTGATTTAATTCAAATTTTAAAGGATTTGCTTATTAAGTGATTATTATTGAAAACAAGATTTTTAATAGGGTGAACCCTATTGTTTAATTAGAACAAATGATTAGAGTTGTTTTGGTAATTTTCATAATTTGAAATTGGGTGCTGTTTGAAATTTGATTCCAATTTAAATGATTTTGAGATTAAGTGATTATTGCAAACCAAAATTAAATGGGGTGATCATATAGTTTTAATTGGAAGCAAATGATTATTATTGTTGTGTAATTAACATTAATTCCAAAAGGTTGTTGTTTGGAGGAAAGTATTTGATTTTGAATAATCATTTGAATTAAGTGATTGATTAAAAGCCACCATTTTTAATAGTTGAACCTTATGGATTAAAATGGAAACAATTGGAAGTTTAATTTTTATTTGGAAAGATTGTAACAGAGCAAGTATGAAACAAAGGTTTGAATATTGTTTGAATTTCAATTGTGAAAACAAAGAAAAACATATGCAAACAAAAGGAAAACAAATGCAATGATTAAGATGCCATGATGCAAAACAAAAATAAAGCAAGAAACAAACATGCTAGGGTGGTTTTTCATACTTGGGATGTTACAAAACGCCCCCCCCCTTGAAGGAATCGCGCCCCGAGATTCCTTACTGAGAAGAGAAAAGGTCCGGATACTTCTTGCGAAGATCCTCTTCGGTCTCCCACGTTGCCTCTTTATCGGAATGATGGGACCACTGCACTTTCAAGAACTTTGTGCTCTTGTTGCGAGTCTTACGCTCGGTCTCATCGAGAATACGAACAGGGTGCTCCTCATAAGAGAGATCATCTTGCAGTTCAATGGAATCATGATCAACTGCACGATCTGGATCTTTGAAACACTTCTTGAGCTGTGACACGTGAAACACATCGTGCACCTTGGATAGTTTTTCTGGAAGTTCAAGACGATAGGCATTTTCCGCACGCCTTGAGAGAATGTTGAAAGGACCAATGTATCTTGGTGCAAGCTTTCCTTTCACACCAAAACGATGAGTGCCTCTGAGGGGAGTTACACGGAGATATGCCTTGTCACCAGGTGCATAGATCATATCCCTGTGCTTGCTGTCATAGTAGCTTTTCTGACGAGACTGAGCAATCTTGAGATTGTCACGAATGATGCGAACTTTCTCCTCGGCTTCCTTAACAATGTCAGAGCCTAAGAGTGAACGTTCACCAGCTCCAGACCAATTGATTGGACTCCTGCATCTGCGGCCATAGAGTGCTTCAAATGGTGCCATGCCTAGGCTTGCTTGGAAGCTGTTGTTGTAGGAGAATTCAGCATATGGAAGGCACTCCTCCTTTTTAATGCCAAAGGAGAGACCACATGCTCTGAGCATATCCTCGAGAATCTGATTGACTCTTTCGACTTGCCCCTGAGACTGAGGGTGATAAGCTGTGATGAACAGAAGTTTGGTGCCCAATGCTTCTTGAAAGCTTTTCCAGAAATGAGAAGTGAATATGCTTCCACGGTCTGAGCTTATTTCCAATGGAACACCATGAAGAGGAACAATCTTTGCTGTGTAGAGCTCTGCTAACTAGCTAGCTGAGATTGTTTCTTTGACAGCAAAGAAGTGAGCTACTTTAGTGAGGCGATCAATAACAACGAAGATTGCATCGTTGCCCTTCTTGGACTTTGGAAAACCAGTGACGAAGTCCATTTCAATCATGTCCCACTTCCACTCAGGGATTTTCAGAGGTTGGAGTAGACCGGCTGTTTTCTTATGGACTGCCTTAACATGTTGACAAACGTCGCATTCAGAAACATATTGAGCAATTTCACATTTCATGCCAGGCCACCAATACAGTGTATTAAGATCCTGGTACATCTTTGTACTTCCAGGGTGGATGGAGAGAGGAGTTTCATGAGCCTCCTTGAGAATGACATCTTTGAGACTTTGAACTTGAGGAACTGCAATGCGTCCTTCGAAGAACACAGTTCCCTTGTCATCAATTGAGAAGGACTTAAATTTCTCCTTGCCTTCCTTGATGTGTTCGACCATCTTCTTGATTTCAGCATCACGAAGTTGTTCAGAATGAATCTTGTCCTCGAGAGTTGGACTGGCTGTCAAGCTAGCAAGATAGCCTTGAGGAACAAGACCAAGGTTCAGCTTCTGGAATTCTTCATGAAGTGGAGGTTGGCTTTCCATGATCATGAGATTATTGCAATACGACTTGCGACTGAGAGCATCGGCCATAACATTAGCCTTGCCTGGAGTGTAAGAAATGGTGAGATCAAAGTCTTTAATCTTTTCAATCCATCTCCTTTGCCTGAGGTTTAGATCTGGTTGAGTGAAGATGTATTTCAGACTCTTATGATCGGAAAAGATTTCAGTGCGATTACCCAACAAGTATTGCCTCCATTTCTTGAGGGCAAACACAACTGCTGCAAGTTCAAGGTCATGTGTGGGATAGTTTTGCTCATGTGCATTCAACTGACGTCAAGCATAAGCCACAACTTGACGTTCTTGCATAAGAACTGCTCCTAGACCTTGGAGAGATGCATCACAGAATATCTGGAAAGGTTTGGTAGTATCTGAGCCAACCAGAACTGGTGTAGAAGTGAGTTTAGTCTTGAGGACATTGAAACTTTCATCACATTGTGGAGACCAAACGAACTTCTTGTCCTTCTTTGTGAGATCAGTGAGAGGTTTGGCAATCTTGGAAAAGTTTTGGACGAAACGACGGCAATAGCTAGCCAAGCCAAGAAAGCTTCTTACTTGCTTCACCGTCTTAGGAGGTTTCCAATCAACAATTGCTTTAACCTTTTCTGGATCAATGGCTATGCCTTTGGCAGAGATGATATGACCAAGTTAAGCAACTTCTGGAATCCAGAACTCACATTTGGAGAATTTGGCATATAGACGATGCTCGCGAAGTTTCATGAGACTGAGACGAATATGTTCTCCATGCTCTTCCTCAGATTTTGAGTATACCAGGATGTCATCGAGATATACCACAACGAACTTGTCGAGGTATTCGTGGAAGACAGAATTCATGAGTCTAGAGAATGTCGCCGGTGCATTGGTGAGAACAAAGGACATGACGGTGTATTCATATAGACCGTACCGAGTGGTGAAGGCTGTTTTTGGAATATCTTCCTTTCTGATCTTTATTTGATGGTAACCCATTCTCAAGTCCAACTTTGAGAATATTGAGGCTCCAGCAAGTTGATCAAAAAGATCATCGATACGAGGAATTGGATACTTGTTTTTGATGGTTTTCTCGTTGAGAGGACGATAGTCAACCACGAGTCTCTTTGTTTGATCCTTCTTCGCAACGAACAGAGTTGGGCAACCCCAAGCGGAGGAACTAGGTTGAATGTAACCTTTCTCCATGTACATATCGATTTGCTCCTTCAACAATTTCAGTTCAGGAGGAGCTATCTTGTATGGATGCTTAGAGATTGGAGCAGTACCTGGTTCAAGCTCGATCACGAACTCAACTGCTCTGCCTGGAGGCATCCCTGGCAATTCTTTTGGAAAGACGTCAGGGAATCCACAAACCACCGGAACATTTTCGAGTAGCGGTAGAGGTTTAGCATCAAGAGTGTAAAGCTGAACAGAACTTGATTCATTTGGAGAATAGACTATCTGGCTAGAAGGGTGGAACAGAGTTATTGACTTCTGAGCACAATCAATCGTAGCTTTATTGGCCTTCAACCAATCCATGCCAAGAATGACATCAATGTCAGAATTGCCAAGCAGTATGAGAGAAGCAAGGAATATGTGACCTCCAATTAGGATCTGATTCTCGTGACTGATCTTGGAAGTTTGCATAGTTGCTCCAGGGGAGTTTACTACTAGCGGGAACCCAAACCAACAAAAGGGAGTTTAATTGCTGTCGCAAAGATCTTTGACACGAAAGAATGCGATGCTCCGGTATCAAACAACACTTTAGCTGGAAAAGAGTTTACGGGGAATGTACCGAGAACGACGTCAGCAACTTCCTCAGCTTTGTCGACCTTGACATGATTCACCCTTGCGGTCCTCCCGACAGGCCTGTTGCTGGAGTTGAAGGCTTTAGCCGGGGGAGCACGCACCATTGCCTGGTTTGTGTTGGGACGAGGTGGTGGTGGAGGTAGCTGCCTCTGAGTGCACTTGTCAGCGTAGTGCCCCGTCTGCTTGCACTTGTAGCAAGTGACGACACGAGGTGCATCTGGCCTTGGCTGCCCCATTGAAAACCTCTGACCTTGCATGTGAGCTGGGTTGGGTGGGCGGGGAGCGAAGCCTGGAGAAGCTTGGGCATATGGAGCCCTAGTGACAACAGCATTTGGCACCCAGATGCGGCGCTTCTGCGGAGGGGTGGTCATGTTGGAGGAGGAACCACCCTCACGCGAGTGCTTTCGAGACTCCTCGAACGACTTGCGCCCATTTTCTTCATTGAGCGCGGTGTTCACGAGCTCCTCGAAGTCTTTGTCCTTGATGTTGGTGAGGGCGTACTTGAGTTCCGGGTTAAAACCTCGGCGGAACCTTTCCATCTTCTTAGCCTCAGTGGACACCTCATCACCAGCGTAACGAGCGAGGATATTGAACTCACTCTGATAGCCAATGACGTCCAGCTTGCTCTGCTTGAGAGAGCAAAACTCTTCACGCATCCTTTCCATGAGACCATCTGGGATGTGGTGCTTCAGGAAAGCTTCCTTGAAACAACCCCATGTGATTGGGTAGCCAGCTCTCATGGTCTGGTAGTTCTCCCACCAAGTAGCTGCCTGACCCTTCAGTAGGGAGGAGGCATACTTGACTTTGTCTTCCTCAGCAACGTGAGCAATGTCCAGAGCCTTGGCCATCTCACGGATCCAGTCATCAGCATCCAGAGGCTCGCGTGTTGCCACGAAAGCTCTCGGCCCCAGACTGAGAAACTCCTTGATACTGACTCGTGGAGCGTTCTGGTTGTTGTGCTGATTAGCCTGGAACTGGGCCATCTGCGTCACGACCTGAGTCATCTGAGTCAACAGCTCCGTGATTGGCGGTGGCTCAGGCGGGTTGTTCCTTGTTGGCGGCATCCTGAATGGAAATGCATTTTAGCACAACAACAGAAAAAGGATAGACTTGGTAACCGAAAGAAAGATTATTCCGACGCATGAATACATAACCAACAGGTACATCATCACATGTTCAAATACATCAGAATATCCAACACACCATAAATGGTTCGAATGCCAAAGGATAACTAAACATAGCTAAGAATGGATACATCGGTACTCCCATGCTCATCACGCAGGACGGCGGTGAGTAGTACGATGAGAGATACGGTGAGGAGCACGCCCACGAAAGTAGGTAGAACGACGATCCACATAGATCTGACGTGGTCTGAGAGAGACTCTAGGTGTGGTGAAGTACATAGCGTCGACTCCCTGTGCTCCAAAGCGTGGAATCCCAGTGTAACCAGCACCGAGGTTGAGGAGTGGACCTCTGATCGGCTCGTAACCTCCAGCATCTGGCAGACGACGACCAACCGGCTGATCGAAACGTGCAAAGCGCTCATCTCCAACAAAGTCTGTGGTGTAAGTCGCCAGACGAGTCAAAGCAAGGTAGAGCTGCTCTCTGACTGAAGCCAACTCCTGAGATAGTGTGCTGGCAACTGCGTCAATGTGCCTCACAAACTGAGCGGTGGTGTGCAGCCTGGAGTTATCATGCTCGTAGACATCCAGGTTGTCGTAGAGAGTGAAGTGAGCTCCCTCCGAAGTGATGTAACCACGGGGGATGTGGCGATAGATAGAATCGTCAAATCCCCAGTAGTCAGCACGAAGGACGGTGAGACTCACATAAGCTGCCTGCTGCACCGCCATATCCACTGTGGAACCTACTGCCTCGTAGCGGTGGACAACGCTCATGCCATCATCTGACAGAATGTAGACGATAGCCCGGTAGTAGGTCTGGTCAAACTCTCGCTGCTGCTCGTAGACCTGGTACTCTGGTGCCCAACGGAACCCCAGATAAGTGACCATGTCCCTCAGCATCTCCGGATAACCGGCAGTGCTCTCGCAACGAGTCATCCGAACCACCTGCGGGTAGAACCTCAGATCCATCTGCAGATGATCGGGGAAGTTTTGATTAGACGCCGGTAGAGAACTGAAGTGGAAAGCAACAACAAGGTTTCAACGGACGATAAGGATGTTGAGAAGAACAGGATATCGAAGCAACATCGGGAAACACGAGACCAAAAACTCCTGAGGTACTACGGAAAACCCATCCGGGCTTCTAAAGGACCAATATCTACTGCTTAAGGAATAGAGGATCTGCTTCCGGGGCTTACACGCCTCCGTTCTCAATCATGAGTAGGCAACATGATAAATCATGTCACAACCACCTCCATTCCTATGGTCTAGTAGATATAACTATCCCAGAGAAACCAGGATTCGTGAAAACCTAACTTGAAAGTTTAGGTGAGAAGAGAAAACAACGTTGCACTTCCTTACCAGAAAAGGGAGGGTGGGTGGGGAAAGAAATAAAATGGCAGAATTCCTACTCTCACGTTTCATTTTTCCTATATAGCTACAAAATAGTTTCTAGACTCAACTGCGACCAGGAAAAGGGGTCCTACAGGCAGACAGGCTCTGATACCATTTGTCGCACCCGGACTTCTAGAGGATACTCGCAGTTCCGTTGAACAGTAGTGGATTGGATTACGGGGCTTACCGGCACCCGCATCTCTTACGAGTAGGCCAACACACATATGTGTGACAACCAACCCCTATCTGTTCATCGTCTACGTAAACAATCCCATAGAAATCAGGATACTACCATTGACGTACTTCATACCATACACACATGGTACGTCAACAGCGTTGAACAAAATGATAACACAACAGATCTCTAGGACACAAAAGATGGAAATAAGTTGCAAATAGCTCTCACTAGAGCAGAGATAGCAAATACAATCATCCAAAGGATACATGTCCCAACATAATATCATTACATCTCAGCGGAAGCATTCAAAGGGGTCTGAGTACAGACAAATCCAAATAGGCTTAAGAAGCCGGAACGAAAAGACGGAGCCCATCCACGATGTCTCAGATCCTGCCCAGGTCCGCTATCTACTCGTCAGCAGCCTCGTCAAACTCCACGTAGTAGCCATCACGGGGATCCTCGTAAGCGTAGTCTGCGGAAACCACAGCCCCAAAGGGGTCAGTACATAAACGTACTGGCAAGCAAGACTCAATTCACCAAAGTGTAACCCGTCAACAGCAAGCACAGATGCTTTGGGTTCAACGGAAGAAAGGGTGATACAAAAGATGCGGCAGCTGGCTGCACTGACCAACTACAGAAGCATACTTCAACTTCCGGCTAACAGAAAGGAGATAAGATAGCGCATCGTAACCAACTATAACTAACCACCAAACAAAAACCCATCCTGGATCTCGCCCCTTATCCAAAGAAGCAATCCGAGGATAACTCACACAGTTGGATTAATGATGGTTCGGATTGTTGTGTCAATAAGGCTAATTACTAGTCAGGTTATCATTAGTTAGGTGTAAGTTGTTCTGAGTACTTGTTAGCCAGTACTTTCACCAAGTCAACCATAACCGCGGAAAACACGACTTCTCGAGAAGATTTATCCCTGCAGGGGTGCACCAATTTGGCCGTACACGTAAGAATAACCCGCCAGATGGAAGGGCGCTTCCACCAAGCGGGGCACTCAACACAACTCAACTCTTCTTCGCATCAAGCCCAAAGCACCACGTGCTGTGCGTGCGCGGCTAATCGATCCCCACGAAGAAAAGGGGACCCTCATAGCACTGGAAGACCACGCCGCCCTAAATGCCGACTACAAAAGTTCCACCCTGGCCTCGGGTTCGTACCTGCATATGCGTGCAGCAAATGGAAAGCCCGAACTAAGTGTGGCGATTTGGACGAGATGCGAATCGAATCAAATTGAGGGGGGCGCCCATACACGCTTCCCACATGCGGATAGTGCGCTCATCATGGATCAGTAGACAAGACCCTTTTCCTAATTAGGGTCGACACTAGCAGGCCTCAAAACCACGCCGGGCCTCCTTCCGGTGTCTTATCAGCAAATTATTATTACCTCAAGATTAACAGGTTGTTGTTTAACATCGAGCCCCAGAACATAATAGAATATGATAACAGAAAGTAACTGGTAACAGACTCGAGCAAAACAACCCTAAGCATGCTAGTAAGACACGGGCAACAAACAAAGGGGTGATAGGTGTGGAGGTGAGGCATTATCATGGTTAAGGGATAACATGTGATAGGTTCGTAACAGAAGCAACGATACATATGGCTAGCATAAATAGACAACGGAAAGTATCGGTAACCAATGTTGAAAGGAACACAGTGGTTCATGTGAGTGATAACTTGCCTGCAAACTCAGCAGCCTGGTACTGAGCTAGATCCTCAGAAGGGGTGTCGTAAGTATCGTCTGTCTCAACGTCGTCGTCTATCCGAGAAGAAGCAAACAAACAACGCAGAGAACAAACAATCAATAACATGGCATAATGCACAGTCATGGGATGATGCATGACAATTTAACTGATGCATCAAAATAAACTAGTTGACATGGTAACAACATGATTAAATGGACCCACATGCAATTTGGGGTTGCATATGAAAAGCCCATCAAATAAGGTTGGAATATTTGTTTTTCAACTAATCAACAGGTGAAAGTGGATTAGTATGATGCATGGATGAGGAAAACAGAAAAATAACAACAATAGAACCAATTTAAGATAAGGTTTACCAATTTTGGAATTTTAGTTATTAAGTTAAGGAATTTTGGTTCCTTAAAGGTGTTACACAAGAATTTGTTGTTTTCATCAATTTAAATTGTTCAAAACAAATAACAAAATTCATATTTGAAAAGATCATAAAATTTTGGGTGGAATACATGTTTCAATCATTGAAAAAGGAATTAGGATGATTTAATTATGAATTAAACAAGATTAAACAAGTTTTAAATGAGTTTAAAACAAGTTTGAATATTATTTGAATTTTATTTGTTCCAAACATAAATTCAAATTCATATTTGAAAAATTTATACTTTTCTAGTTTGAAAACATATTTCATAAGTTCAAAAATAATTTAATTTGAGCAAGTTATGAATTTAGCAATTTTAAATGATTTAAAAAAGGTTTAAATTATTTAAGCAATTTTAATTATTCAAATCATGAAACAAAATTTATATTTGAAAAGGTGGTTTGAAATAGCATGGAAAAACATATTTTATTTTTGTTATTTGGATTAAGTATGATTTTGTTATCGATTTTATCAAATTTTAAATGAATTGTTTGAATTTGAAATTTGAATGCATTTGAACTATTCAAAACAGAAAAACAAATGTTATAAACAGATAGAGAATTAAATTTGGTTTAACAAACATATTTTGTTTATTTTATTTGGAGTTTGGAAATGAAAGTTATTAGCAAATTAAGTTTAAGGACCATTCTGTAATTAAAAAGGACCTAAACTGAAAAGAAAAGGATGAAATCCTTTTTACACCGCACAGCTATCTACCCCAGGGCACTGCCAATGGGCCCTGGGCCAGCGTGGCACTGCGGGCGCACACAGCAGCTGACAGGGGGGCCACCCTGTCAGCGCACCGTGCAAAAAGATTGGGTTTTTCCCCGCGGGAGGGGGGACTCGAACCCTGGCCCTCTCGCTAGCGCGCACTGCACTGCTACCACTATGGTGTGTTCGCTTGTTTGACAGTATACGCTGCGCAGGTAAGGTAACATTCAGTTCGCGAACCTGAATTTTTAACTGAACAAGTTTCTGAATTTCTGACAGGCTCGACGGCCGGCGGCGAGCTGCCGTGGACGGCGTGCTCGTGCTGCTGTGCTGGGGGTGTGCTGTGTTGTGCGCTTGCGTGCTGTGGTGCTCGCGCAAGCAGAGAGAGAGGAGGTGGAGGCCACGGTGATGCTCACCGGCGAGGTAGTCGTAGCCGCGGCTCGGGGAGGACTCCGGCGGCGACGTGGAGGATGGCGGCGGCGTTGTGGTGGATGTCAGGCACAGCGGCGGTGTCGAGGGCGTTGCTGGAGCCGCGGCAGTGCGATTCCCGTAGCTAGGATGGATGGTGGCACAGCGAGGTGGCGGTGTTCAACAGAGTTTTAGACACGGCGGCGCTCGGGCACGGTGGCAGAGAGGTGGCGATTGCGACAGAGAGAGGGGAACATGGCGGCGGTGCTCGAGGGAGGAGGGAGTAGGTGGCTAGGGCTGCGCAGGGGGGTCTAGGGGGTATTTTATAGGGGCTACGGGCTGCGCGCGGCCGTTCGCTGCGGCTGCCGGTGACGTGGCATAGCCCGATGCTCGGCCGTACGCGAGGAAGAAGGAGGGAGCGCAGGGCGAACCGGTATTGGGCCAGGGGAAGGAAGAAAACGGGCTGGGACTGCTGCTCCCCCCCTTTCTGAAGCGTTTTTCTTTTTTAAATTTTTTTTTCTCCTTCTGTTTTTTTTTGCAGAAATGGAAAATGGAAGAAATGCTACGGTTTTGAATTAGGAAAAATTATAGAAAAATTTGTGTGAGTTAGTAATTACAATAGCAACAAAATGCCCACTTTGTTTTCCAAAAGTTTAAATTTAAATTGATGTTTGTGATTTAATTCAAATTTGAAAGGATTTGCTTATTAAGTGATTATTATTGAAAACAAGATTTTTAATAGGGTGAACCCTATTGTTTAATTAGAACAAATGATTAGAGTTGTTTTGGTAATTTTCATAATTTGAAATTGGGTGCTGTTTGAAATTTGATTCCAATTTAAATGATTTTGAGATTAAGTTATTATTGCAAACCAAAATTAAATGGGGTGATCATATAGTTTTAATTGGAAGCAAATGATTATTATTGTTGTGTAATTAACATTAATTCCAAAAGGTTGCTGTTTGGAAGAAAGTATTTGATTTTGAATACTCATTTGAATTAAGTGATTGATTAAAAGCCACCATTTTTAATAGTTGAACCTTATGGATTAAAATGGAAGCAATTGGAAGTTTAATTTGAACCTTTTTATTTGGAAAGATTGTAACAGAGCAAGTATGAAACAAAGGTTTGAATATTGTTTGAATTTCAATTGTGAAAACAAAGAAAAACAGATGCAAACAAAAGGAAAACAAATGCAATGATTAAGATGCCATGATGCAAAACAAAAATAAAGCAAGAAACAAACATGCTAGGGTCGTTTTTCATACTTGGGATGTTACAGTATGGTGCATATCATGTGTTGTGGTAGCTGTCGCACCCTGGCTTCTAAGGGATACTCATCGTACGAACTGGATAGCAGGTGCTTGGATTATGGGGCATAACTGCTCCCACGTCCCAGCTTCCTGGTAGGCCTGCGATTATGCGCGACAACACAAGCCCTGCTATTCCACCGTCGATGTAAACTATCCACTAGAAGTCACAGGCACTACTGTCGACGTACTTCATATCAATCACACACTGTACGTCAACAGCTTTGAACGAATGATGATCACAACATATCTCTAAGACACAAAAGATTGAAATAAGGTTGCAAATGGCCTTCACTAAGGCAGAGATAGCAAATACAATCATCCAGAGGACACATGTCCCAACATAGCATTCATTACATCAGCGGAAGCAATCAAAGGTGTCTGGGTATAGACAAATCCAACAGGCTTAAGAAGCCGGAGAAAATAAAGAAGATGAAGCCCATCCACGTAGGTTCTGGATCCTGCCCTGGTCCAGCTAACTACTCGTCTGCAGTCTCGTCAAACTCCACGAAGTAGCCATCCTGGTGGTCATCAATATGATGCATGACAAGTTAATAGTTGCATGAACCAGGAATGTAAACAATCATTGCCATGGCATTGTGCACAATCAATATGATGCATGACAAGTTAATAGTTGCATCAAAATAAGCTAGCTAACATGATAGCATCAATTAAATGGACCCATATGCAAGGGTTGCATATGGAAAAGGATCCATTGGAATAAGTGGAACAAATGATTTACAATTATTTATTAGGTGATAGTTGTTATCATGATGCATGCATGATGATGATGACAAGATAACAACAGATAACAATAATTAACAATGATAGATGCAAAGGAAAAGGTATAAAACAAGTTTGGAAAATTTTGGTTACTTAAACATGCCACACATGAAACTATTGTTTTCACCAATTTAAAGTGTGCAAAACAATTGACAAATTTTATATTTGAAAAGAACATCAAATTTTAGTTGGATTACATGTTTCACATTTTGAAATTTGAATTAGGATGAATTTATTATGATTTAAACAATATTAAACAAGTTTTAATTGAATTTAAAACAATCTTAAATATTATTTGAATTTTATTTGTTCAAACCATAAATTCAAATTCACATTTGAAAAGTTCATACTTTGATGGTTTGAAAACATAATTTGCATGTTCAAAAATATTTTATATTAAGCAAGTTATGATTTTATCCAATTTAATTGAATTAAACAAGTATTAAATTATTTAGGCAATTTAAATTATTCAAACAATGAAACAAATTTTATATTTGAATAGCACATTCAAAAAGGTGTGAAAAACATATTTTATTTGACTTATTTGGAAATAGTATGAATTACTTATGAATTATGGCAATTACATTTGAATTATTCAAATTTGAAATTTAAATATATTTTGAAAACTCAAAACAGAACACAAATTGGATATTTGGAAAGTTTAGGAAATTTGGATCAGAATTCATATAAAGTTTGTATTTATTGGAATTATAAAACAAAAGATATTGAATTTCAAAGTTTTGTTTTAATTCTGTTATTTAAAAAGAAATTTGGAATTTTAGAAATTCGCACAGAAACGTTTGGTACCGAGGGGTACCCTAACCTCAGCCACTGCCCTGTGGCCCCTGCGGCCAGCGTGGCGCGTGCACGCACGCGTGGCAGTGCGGGTCACTGCTGGGTGGGGTCGCGCGCAAGGGAGAAAAGAACCAAAAAAAGGTGCGCGTCTGCGGGCTCGAACCCGAGACCTGCGCGAGATTCAGAGATAGCGCTACCAGTTGCGCTGCGCTGCTGTGTTTGACAGGTAAGGGGATGGTTTCAGGTTAAGGTTCAGCGCTGCGTTTCTGAACTTAACTGACGACGAAACGCAAGCTCGACTGACAGAAACAGAAACTCGCCGGCGGGAACTTATCGTGGCCGTGCTCGCTGCTGTGGGGTGGTTGGACGCGTGCAGAAACGGGTACGAGATCTTGCGCAAGTGACAGAGGGGGTGTCGGGGGGTTACCCCCGAGTAGGGTAAAGACAGGTGGTAAAGGCCGCTTACAGAAGAGAGGTTTGGTCGAGTAGCCGACTACCGGGTACTCGCTACCCGGTCGACTGCTACCCGGTCTCACCTCAAGATGACCAGAAGGAGATATCAGTCAAGTTTTACCTTGTCGAGTAGAAGGTTTGGCCCGAGTACAATTGGCGGGAACCTTTGGCGGGAAACTACTCGGGCAGGAAGTCAAAGGAGCCGTTCTGACACAGGATCCCGCGTATCCTGGGTCCGTACTTGGCAGCATTCGAACTACTGTTCACGTGGGGACGGCCTGCCTGACAGTGACAGCATGGAAGCAGTCGGTGGCAGGATAAGGGGGGCCTACTCTGTGACTAGGTACAGTGATACCAGTCTGTCCCCTAGTTTTGCCCAACGACTTTACAGAAGCAGCCAAGACCAACGACCAAAGCTGTCAGCGGGTACTCGGAGAAACGACAGTGTGGATACTATGTCGACACTTGTCCAGATTTGGACATATCCGGCTAGGGCACCATGTATATAAGGTGCCCCGCCGCCTCCTGCGCGGGGCATGCTCCCAGAGGCTCTCACCTGCTCCCATAGTGGCTCACTAGAAACCCTAGAAACCCTAAGTTCTTGACCTTGCTCTACTCGGAGAGGGGCAGGGGGGCTACTCGGTAGCGATATCATTTGTATTGTACCTACTCGGAGAGACACCGTAATACATAGAGAAAGGCAGGAGTAGGGGTTTTACCTCCTCACGAGGGCCCTGAACCTGGGTACATCGTGTTGTTTGTGTTGTGTGGATCTTACCTCACGCGGCTACTCGTCGCGTGATCCCTCCCCGGACACCTCCAGCGTCCATCGTCCCCACATCTTTAGCCATCCCATGGCATCTGCCGTGACACCACCACGACAGTTGGCGCCCACCGTGGGGCATCCAGCGGCGCTGGTTGGAGTTTCTGTTCGGACGGGATCTTCATCAGCGGAGCGCGTAGTTTGTGGCCTTGTCCACAGATTCGGCTCCTTCGACTTCGTCACCGACAACGCCGGCTGTTTCGGCGGCAAGACCATGCCGGAGGGCGGCTCGGTGATCTCCTTCGGCTCTCACCTCGTCTACATCGCCACCGTCGCCAACGACACCTACCCCGAGCTGGTGCACGACGCGGAGGATCCTCCCGCGGTTGTTGCTGCTCGTGGAAGGCCCGTGCGCAGCTCTGCATGCTGCGCTGAGGTGATGGTGACTGGCTTGGCGGCGAACGCTGGCGCAGCTGCTACCGGCGCTGCGGCCGTCGTCGAGGAGGTCGACGACCCGCCCGCGGGTGGCAGGACACGCCGGCCCTACGAGAAGGAGAGCAACCTGCCGCCTTCCACGTCTACGGTCATCCCCGCGTCAGCTGCGCGAACCGGGATGCCCACTCCCACCGACCTCGAGCTCCTAGCCGAGAGGGAGCAGCTCGAGCGGCAACGCCAGGAGCTGCTCGCCGAGCAGGCGGAGTTGGAGAAGATCAGGTTGGAGCTGAGCCTGGACCAGCTCGAGTACAACAAGGCTCACGGCTTCACGCCGGTCGCCAGGAGGCCTAGCAGGGTAGGCGCTACGCGGCGCAACCTAGGCGCCGAGATGGCGACTGTTGCGGAGGAGCCCGCGCAGTCCGCCACCGCGAACACCTTCACAAGGCCAAGGTACAGCACACCCGCCAAGACGCTGCGAGCTGCGGAGGCTGTGGCTGCCGAGTTGCCGCGCCTAGAGGGAGAGGCGCGTCGCAGGCAGCAGGAGAGGCTAGGCGAGCTGGTGCTGGAGGCCGCCAGGCAGAACGAGGAGTTCCGGAAGGCCAACCCGGGAGCTGGAGCTTCGCAAGTGGTTCATTCGCACGCGGCTAGATCTAACGATCAAGCCTCATCTCCGCATCCTAGCCGCGAGAAGAGCCGCAGCGGGCGTACGGGTAGAGACAGGCAAATGCAGGTGTATGACCCGGCCGCTGCCGCGAAACAGGTTGCTGTGCCGCAGCAGCCCGGGCAGGAACACAACGCTGCGAGAGCAGGCTCTCAAGCCCATCAGGCTCAAAGCCGTGTCCGAGAAGCCGCACGTCCGGGTACTTCTCGGCAACCCGCAGCTCCGCCTACTCGGCAGAGGCAGCAGCCGCGCCCAGTGGCGCCAGTCGCCAACCCGGTGGAGCAGCCTGCTGCAATGCAGGTGGATAGGTATGATGATGGCTACTCGGCTATGGAGATGGCTGGTTATGACATCCATGACCGTGTGGGAGAGCGCGTGTTGGCGCCTGGAGATGCAAGGCACCAGTTGGACCGTATCAGCTTGTCGGCGCGGCTTGAGAGCACGGGTCCTCCTGGCCCCGAGTGCTTTGGCCCGCGCATCATGAATGAGCCTTCCGTGAAGGGCTTTCAGCTCGCGAGAGGCACCAAGAGCTACAATGGTAGCACCAAGCCTGAAGATTGGCTCAACGACTACGTCACCGCGGTCCATATCGCGAATGGCAACAGGAGATGGGCGGTGCGCTATGTGCCGCAGATGCTAGAGGGTCCAGCTCGCACTTGGCTCAACAACTTGCCCAAGAACAGCATTAACTGCTGGCTGGACTTCTCGGATGCCTTCATCAGCAACTTCACCAGCACCTACAAGAGGCCGAATAGGCCACAGCAGTTGTCGGCTTGCCGGCAGCGAGAAGACGAGACGGACCGCGAGTACCTTACTCGGTGGAGCACCTTGAGGAACACCTGTGAGGGTGTGAATGAAGCGCAGGCCATCACTTGGTTTGCGCAGGGTTGCCGACATGGCAGCATGCTTTGGCAAAGATTGCAGAGGGAGATGCCCAACACCCTGGCCGAGACCATCAAGATCGCGGATCAGTAGGCACTCGGCGATCCTACTCAGCCACTGATGGATTCCTCTGAGCCGAGAAGAAACTTCAACAGCAGCAAGCGCAACGAGTTCCGCAACAAGCGCCGAGTAGATACTCGGTATGATCCCGAGGAGGTGAATGCAGTGAACGTCGGAGGCGGTGGTGGCCAAAGGCAAAAACCTGCTGGAGCCTACGGGCAGAACCAGAACCAGGGCCAAGGCAACAAGAAACCGTTCCGCACTGCGCAGCCGAGTAGCGGGAACTCCGAGCAGCCGAAGAAGTTTGTCTTCGATGACATGAAGGATGGCCCATGCAGCTTTCACACTCATCACCCCTCAAGGCCTGCGAACCACACTACTCGGCAATGCGAATGGTGGGATGTGATCAAGAGTGATGGCTTGCCTCCTCCTCCTCCTCTGCCAGCTGCCAATGCTACTGTTCAGCCTACTCGCGCTCCCGCAGCTCGGCCGCCAGTGTACCCGAGAAGGGAGAATGTCAACCAGGTGGCTTTAGGAGCCAACCAGAACTTCAACAACGAGAGATACCGCAATAACAACAACAACAACTACAACCGCAACAACAACAACAGAGGCAACAACAACTATCAGGGCAACAACAATGGAAACAATGGCAACAATGGGGGCAATGGCCCTAACCAGTACCAAGAGCACCATGAGAGCTATATGATCTTCACTTCCGAGGCAGTCGACAAGCAGTCACAGCACAGGCGGGCCATGGAGGTCAATGCAGTAATTCCGGCTGTCCCTCACTACATGTACTGGTGCGACCAGGAGATCAGGTGGACTCGGGCAGATCACCCCAAGGTGATGCCCAATCCGGGTACCTATGCCTTGGTGCTGGATCCCACCTTCTTGGGCCCCGAGAAGAATGTGAGGTTCAGCAAGGTGCTGATCGACAACGGCAGCAGCATCAACATTGTGTACAAGGACACACTCGAGAAGCTTGGCCTGGCCGAGAACATGATGCTGCCTAGCAAGACCACTTTCCATGGCATCGTGCCCGGGATCTCCTGCAACCCGATTGGCCGAGTGTGGATTGATGTGCTATTCGGTACTCGGGAGAACTGCCGCACTGAGCGCCTGCAGTTTGAAGTGGTTGATCATCAGAGCCCCTATCATGCTCTACTCGGCAGGCCCGCTCTGAGCAAGTTTCATGGCCTCCACTCATGTGGCTTACCTGAAGATGAAGATCCCCGGGCCCAATGGCATTATCACTATCTCGGGAGATTACAAGAAGTCCATGGAGTGTGCCTCTGCTAGCTCTCAGCTGGCAGAATCGATGGTGATTGCTGCCGAGAAGAAGAAGATGTACGAGGTGGTGGCCATGGCTCAGTCCGCACAAGCTGGCGCACAAGGTGTGCCGAGTACTCAGCATGGTACTGCTTTCCAAGCTGCCAAGGAAACCAAGACAGTCCAGGTTGACCCCGAGTTCCCGGAGCGCGTGGCCATTATTGGTGCCGGGCTGGCCGAGAAATAGGAAAGCGCGCTCATCCACTTCCTCCGTGAGAATCGGGACGTGTTCGCCTGGACCAATGAAGATCTACCAGGAGTCCCGAGGGAGTTGGTTGAGCACTCTTTGCATGTGCGCCCTGACGCCAAGCCCGTGAAGCAGGCCTTACGTCGTTTCGGGGATGAGAGAAGGAAGGCCATCGGTGATCAAATCACCAAGCTGCTGATCAGTAACTTCATCATGGAGGTGCTACACCCGGACTGGTTGGCAAACCCGGTCATGGTCGAGAAGAAAAAGGAAGATCCCAAGGCTGCCACCGCATGGCGCATGTGCGTCGACTACACCGACTTGAACAAGGCATGCCCCAAGGATCCTTTCCCGCTACCCTCGCATCGATCAGGTGATCGATTCCACTGCCGGCTGTGAGCTGTTGTCTTTCATAGATGCTTACTCTGGTTTCCACCAGATTGCACTCAACCCTGCTGATCAAATAAAGACTGCTTTCATCACCCCGTACGGGGCTTATTGCTATCGTGTCATGTGTTTTGGCCTGAGGAATGCGGGTGCAACCTATCAGAGATGCATGCAGAAATGCTTGCACGACCAACTCGGCAAGAATGTGCAGGTGTACGTAGATGACATTGTCATCAAAACGAATAAAACACATACTCTGCTTGCCGACTTGGAGGAAACCTTTGCTAACCTACGCAGGTACAAAATGAAACTGAATCCGAGTAAGTGCACCTTTGGTGTACCAGCTGGAAAGCTACTCGGTTTCCTGGTTTCTAGTCGGGGCATTGAAGCTAATCCGTCTAAGATAAAAGCTATTGAAAGCATGTCTTTGCCGAGATCATTGAAAGATGTGCAGAAGTTCACGGGTTGTTTGGCATCTCTGAGCCGTTTCTTGGGCCGAATGGGCGAGAAGTCTCTGCCTCTGTACCAGCTGATGAAGAAGAGCGACAAGTTTGTCTGGACTCCGCAAGCGGATGTGGCATTCAATGAGCTGAAAGCAATGTTGGCTAGCGCTCCTGTCTTGGCTAGTCCACTACCCAAGGAGCCTATGCTGCTATACATTGCCGCGACTAACCGAGTAGTCAGCGCGGTGATAGTGGTGGAGCGAGAAGAAGAAGGCAAGAGTGTGCAGCGCCCAGTCTACTATCTCAGTGAAGTGCTGTCCAGTTCCAAGCAAAACTATCCACATTACCAGAAGATGACATATGGTGTGTACCTGGGCGCCAGGAAACTGAAACATTACTTCCAGGAGCATCCCATCACTGTCGTGAGCTCAGCTCCCATCTCGGACATCATGGGTAACAAGGAGGCGAGTGGCAGAGTAGCCAAGTGGGCGATCGAGCTAGCCGCGTACGCTCCCGCGTATACGAGAAGAGAAGCAATCAAGTCTCAGGTACTGGCGGAATTTCTTGTGGACTGGGCCGAGATGCAGTATGAACCTCCCGCTCCAGTTTCCAACTATTGGAAGATGCACTTTGATGGCTCAAAGGTGAAAGAAGGCCTTGGTGCTGGCGTTGTGCTTACATCGCCCAAGCGCGATCAGCTCAAGTATGTGTTGCAGATTCATTTCAAGGCATCCAACAATGTCGCCGAGTACGAGGCAGTTGTGCATGGTTTGCGAGTAGCAAAGGAGGTTGGTGTGCAGCGCATTATCTGCTATGGCGACTCAGATCTGGTGGTGCAGCAAGTCTCAGGTACCTGGGATGCTTTGGATGCCAACATGGCATCATATCGTTTCCTGGTGCAGTCAATGACTGGGTTTTTCGAAGGCTGTGAGTTCCAAGTTGGGATCTTCTCGGCAGTCCATCCCGGCAGGGATTGCCTTGGAGCATTTGAGGAAGCCATCCATCAAGCCTTCCCCCAACTCGGAATCTATCTTTGTTCCCTCTCTGCCAAGTGAAGAATCAGACCCAATGGAGATTGACTGGGAGAGTGCTGCAGGGAACCCGGGGACTGCCGTCCTATACTCGGGGACTGCCGCTCCTTACTCGGGGACTGCCGCTCCTTACTCGGGGACTGCCGTTCCCTACTCGGGGACTGCCACTCCATACCCGGGGACTGCCACTCCCTACCCGGGGACTGCCATTCCTTACCCGGGGACTGCCACTCCTTACTCGGGGACTGCCGCCCTCAACCCAGAAGCTGTTGCATTCATTGAAGAAGTTCTCGCCAATCGATCTGGGCTGCAGAGAAGCGCTCCTACTCCTCCTGTGCAACCACCAGAGCCTGTCCCAATGGAAATGGACGAACCAGTGTTTCCCGTGCGGGAGACACCGAGCTGGGCAATGCCCATATTATCCTTTCTAAGGGACGGTACTTTACCTGAAGATGAGGTGACCGCAAGGCAGATTCAGAGAAGATCCAAGGGCTACGCCTTAGTCCGAGATGTGCTGCACAAGAGAAGTGCCACTGGTGTGCTGCAACGCTGTGTGAGCCCAGAGGAAGGAGAAGAAATCCTGGTGGAGATACATCAAGGGGAATGTGGGCATCACGCCTCTTCTCGGGCTTTAGTCAAGAAAGCTTTTCGGCATGGCTTCTACTGGCTCACTGCATTGCAGCAAGCTGAGGACATTGTGAGGAAGTGCGCCGGCTGCCAGATGTTCGCAAGTAAGATTCACATGCCAGCATCCGAGTTGAAAACAATTCCTATCACATGGCCGTTTGCTGTTTGGTGCTTGGATATGGTTGGTCCCTTCAAGCCGGCTAAGGGCAACATGACACATATCTTGGTCATGGTGGACAAGTTCACCAAGTGGATCGAGGTGAAACCTATTCGGAAGTGCGATGGGGTCACAGCTGTGAAATTTGCGAAGGATGTGATCATGAGATATGGCTACCCGCACAGTATCATCACCGACAACGGCACCAACTTTGCAGAGGGGGCAATGGTGCGATTCTGCAGAGATAAGCATATCCGACTAGACGTTGCGTCAGTCGCGCACCCTGCCTCCAATGGGCAAGTTGAGAGGGCAAATGGAATGGTACTGGCAGGCATCAAGCCGAGGCTGATTGAGCCGTTGCTGAAAACACCTGGGTGTTGGCTAGAAGAGTTGCCAGCGGTGTTGTGGAGTCTAAGGACTACCCCTAACCGGTCAACCGGCTACACGCCATTCTTCTTGGTATACGGGGCTGAGGCCGTGTTGCCAATAGACTTAGAGCATGACTCCCCCCGAGTAGCCCTCTACACTGAGGTGGAGGCGAGAGAAGCTCGAGAAGACGACGTTGACCTGCTTGAAGAAGCAAGAGAGCTGACTCTGTCACGTTCGGCTATCTACCAGCAAAACCTGCGGCGCTATCATAGCCGAAAGGTGAACCCAAGGGTTTTCCGAGAAGGAGACATGGTCCTTAGGCTTGTGCAGCGCACAGCCGGGATGCACAAGTTGTCTCCTCCATGGGAAGGGCCTTTCATTGTCAGCAAAGCGCTGCACAATGACGCGTACTATCTTGTAGATGTGCGCCCATCGCAGGCGAACAGGGCAGATAAAGCTGGAGAGGAAACCAAGCGTCCCTGGAATGTAGCTCTACTTCGTCGTTTTCATTCGTAAGCAAAGATGTGTATGTACCCTTTCATCCGAGTTGAAATTCTACTCTGCAATCTAAAATTGTTCTCGGGGACTGCCCTCGTCCAAAATTGCTCTAAGTGTTTTTACTCGGCTTGTTCCTTTGTCTATTCGGTTGCTTCACTTCAGAACTCAAAAGTGCATTGAGTACTGTGTTTAAACCTATATGCCAACTCTTCGACTTCGCTGCTGTCCGAAACCCGGCTTCATGGCAAGCAAGAGAACAAGCAAAAGGTCAATAAGCACACGAAAATCACTAAGGAAGAAAGAGTGCAGGAACCGAGTAGATTGTCGGTTACTTTTTGTTCCTTGTTTTCGTCTTCTCGGCTAGGTGGTGGGCTGCGTTATCATGATTGTTTCTAGCGGCTAAGTATTTGCAGCCTTGTTCTTTGATTCTTGTGACTCGAATACCAAACAAGCGACAAGTCGCAGGTAGAGCAGAGATGAAAAGACAGGGTGAATAAGAAAAGCTACTCGGGGACTCGCATGGAAACACAACTCGGCATTAAGCCAGTGTTGCTCAAATTGATTAATGTCAACATAAACCGAGTGGGCATAAAAACTGAGTAGCAAGCAAGATAAAGGTAGTCTGTTACATCTGCTCCCGGCATCCCGGGGATCTGATAAAGTGTTCAAGTGAAAGAAAAGATTGCAGGTTGCTTCAAGTTGCAGAGGAGATGTTCTCGGCGCTGGCCTTGGCGGCTGTTTCCTCGGCGGCGGCCTTGGCAGCAGTTTCTTCAGTAGCGGTGGCGGTAGCTGCTTCTTCGGTGCCGGCTTGAGTGGCATCCGCTTCCGTTTGCACGGCGGTGGATTCCTCCATCTCGGCATCCTCCTGGGTGGCCGCCTGCTCGGAAGTGGCCGTGGCCACCGAGACGGGTCCTGGAGTCGAGGAGGAGCCTGAAGCATGGCCAGGAGGAGGCACCGTGTCGTCGAGAGCAGCACCTGAGGAAGTGCCGAAGTCGAGTGGCTCGGAGTCGATGTGCGCCTCTTCGTCTTCATCGCTACTCGCGACGACGGTGGCTTTTCCCTTCCCGGCCTTGCCCTTGGGAGATTCGAAGAAGTCACCAAGCTCTTCCGCTTCCTCATCATCTTCTTCGTCCTCGTACTCGGTGTCGGGTTCGGGGACGCCATCGATGTAGACCTCCGTCTCGGCGCATTCTGCGACATCATATGCAATCTGCTTGCGCAAGGCCACGCTATCGGCATCAGTCTCCCACTTGGAGTCATTGCGCTTCCCGCGGATGAGCTGCATATCCAAGTTTTCATACCAGGACGCAATGCAGAGAAGCATCACGTCCGCACCAGCACGGGCTCCGGAGGCTCGCCACTTCTTCAACTCGGCCTTCACGCCTTCCAGCTTGAGGGCGAGCGCCCGCATGCTTTTTGGCTCAGGATCATGGGGCCAGAACAGCCGGTGGAGCTCAAAGCCCGCGTGCATCAAATCAGTCCCGCAGCCGGCCAGCTGTTCGAAGTAACCTTTGAGCACCACCAAGCTGTCCTCGATATCAGCCCTGGTGTCAATCGGCTCACCCAGCGAGAGGCGAACTGCTCGGGCCTTGGCTATCGTGGGCGCAGAGGTAGACTCAAGACGAGGCCAAATATCTGAAATAGCAAGTGGCAAGATCAAAAACCGAGAAAGAAAAGAGGAAGCCGAGAAGGAATAGGACCGAGAAGAAAAGATGCAATGAAGAAAAGAACTTACCGATCAGTTGGCGGCGCAGCTGCTGCAGCTTGGTTCTCCAGGATTCCTCGTTGTTAATCTGCTTTGATTGAACCTGGCGCAGGGTGTCCATCTGAGCGAAAAGATCAGCATTGGTCTTCTTCAGAGTCTCGCATTCAGCCTCGAGGGCCCTCTCCTTGGCCTTGAAAGTAGTCTCGGCCTTGGCTTTCTCGGCGATGGCCGCGTCCCTCTCGGCGCCAATCTTCACGGCGTCTTGAAGCGCGTTCTGAAGCTGGACCTGCAGCTTTTCCATCTCGGTGGTGTGATCCTTAATCAGAGTAATGGCCTGGTCGGACAGCTGTTTCTCCACCTCTGCTGGCTGGACGCAATCTTGGTGCGCCTCAGCAAATGACTTATAATCTTCTGCGAAAAGATAAGATGAGGTCAGTAAATGGGCAGAGAAGAACCAAACTCAAAGTCACACCGAGTAAACAGCAAACTCACCTTCAAGTTTCTTTATGGTGGCCTCGGCGTTCTCCACGAAGCTACGGCATTTTTCATGCTCCTCGGCCAGGGCCTTCAGTTTGTCTGCAGAGAAGAAAAGGTTGGTGCGTGAAAAAGCAGAAGCGGGCGTAACCATAAAACGCAGGAACCGCGTGGCTAAAAGGTGTACCTTGCACTTCGGCCAGCTGTTGGGTGCTGTCGTTTGCATTTTTGCTCGCGGCCTCAGCAGCTAACTTCTCCTTCTCCAGCGCAGCAATACGCCTCCTGGCGATGGAGTGATTCCAGAGAAGGATGCGGTACAAGTTGGTCCGCTTAAGAACACTATCCTGAAAACCGAGAAGAAAATGAGTTAGGCAATGCAGAGAAGATTCGGCCCGAGTAGGAGGCTACTCGGAGAGTATCCACCTACTCGACCCAAATCTCGGGGACTGGGAGTGATGGTGAGAAAGAAGAAAGGCGAGTAGAAGAGAAGAAAATTCAACTCGGAAAAGGCAAAAAGACTTACTGCGTAGCTCTGTTCGATATCTTCGGCGTTCTTGCGATGCAAGAACATCTTGGCTGCGAGGGTTGCGGTATCGGTGGAGACGGACATGGGCTGGTGTCCCAGGTCGATCTTGTTCCACTCCACGCGGTAGTGGTCGACGGAGCCAAGGGTCAAGCCGTGCCACTTCTCCTCTCCGAGAACCCCGCTGTCCCACTTGGCGCTGATGTAGCCGACAGTGTCCAGTACCTGCTCAAGACCCTTGGAGGTTATTGGCTTGTCTTGGGCTCCCCGAGAAGCAATATTGACGGGTTTGTTCTGGGCTGGATCGAAGGGAGGAGTATTCCTGGCTACTGCTTTCCTCCCCTTCTGAATAGCTACAGCTTTATCTTGGGGAGGGAAGCCGATGCTATGTTGGTGGCTAACCTCAATCATATATTCCGGGTAGCAAGGCTGGCCAGCAGCGCGAGCGCCCGCAGAGAGTGCAGCAGGAATCGGGCCGGAGTCGCGGATCATGAGTGCTCCGCCTGCGGATGCGCCTTGCTCTCTGGCCCTTTTCTTCGTCTGCTCCTTCTCGATCTTCTGCTTCTCGGGATCCTCGGGTTTCTTCCCCTCAGTCTTGGCCTTTGCCATCTCGGCGACTGCTTCCTCGGCAGCTCGCTTCTCGGCTTTCTTCTGTTCAGCCCTGGCCTTCTTCTGCTCGGCCTTGGCTCTCTCAGCAGTTTCTTTCTCGGCTTTGGCCTTCTCGGCGGCTTCCTCCTTGGCCTTGGCCTCCTCGGCAGCCACCTTATCGGCAGTCTCCTTCTCGGATAGACCTTTCTTGGAACAGTAATCCCTCAGAGCATCAAGGGCCTGTTGCTTGGCTGCTCGCCCAGGAGAGCTGGATGTGTCCTTGCTCTGTGGAGACGAGGAGGAAGTCGGTGGTGTAAGGCCTTGCGCAGTTGGTGGCGTAGGGCCTTGCGCAGTTGGTGGCGCCGCAGATCCACCGCCTGGCAGTGGGTAGACATCTGCTACGGTAGCATCCGCGGCGGGGGTCATCTGTCACCAGCTGCTCGGCAGCAACGTTCTCTTGTGCGGCAGCCTCGGTGGTGGGTTGCTCTGCCTCTGGCCGCTCAAGGGCGGCGGCGTCTTGCTTTTCTTGTTCTTGATTCTCCTCGGCGTTGCTAGCCGGAGGAGAAGGGGGTCTCTCGTCGTGGACGGCGGTGTCATGTGCTGCTGGTTCAGACGCTGCTCCTTGTGCTGGGTTGGCAGCAGCAGCATTGGCGTCGCGGTCCTCATCATCATCGTCCAGGTTGACCAGAGGTACTGGTTTCTTCTGGGCTGGGTCGGATGCGAGGGCTGCGTTCGCATCCATGGCAGGACTGCAGAGAAGAAAGGAATTAAGGATTGGAAGAAGGTTTGGAGGAAAACAGTATTACGCGAGAAGGAGGGCAAACGAGAAGAGAACTCACGCAGTGGTGGATTTAAGCTGTCGTCGGGGTTTCTTGACAGTAACCTTCTTCTTCTTCTCGGCGGCCTCCTCCTTCTCGGCGGGCTTCCTTTTCTTGGCTGGAGGCGCCTGTGCTTCGATCCCGGTCCGCTTGCGGGTTTCGGGAGGGGCAGTAGACAGAGGTTGGACGACGAGGGGCGCATCGCCCTCGTTCTCGCCCTCATCCTCGTCCTCCTTCTCCGCAGCAGCCTCATCTGAGAAATTCAAAAGAGAAGAAGGAAGAATCAGAAACAGCAATACAAGGGGCTGGTGTTTCTCGGAAGCAAACGAGAGGAAAAATAACAATACCGTGAGAGCCTTCATCCGACCAAGTGCGGAGAGCATCGCGCTTGTCAGGAACAGGGCTGCTCTGTCCCGCGTCATCAGAGGGCAGCATGTCATCCTCCTCGCGATCGGCGAACCAGTTCTCCTCAAAAATCTCGCGACTCTCAATCAACTGTCGAGTAAGAGTCTGAAAGACAGAGAAGGATCGTAAGTTAACCGAGTAGCAGGATGGAACTCTACTCGGGCAGGCGTGCAAACACAAAGCACACTAAGCCTATGCAGTTTTCTAAAGTATACTACTCGGACAGGCGTGCAGGCACAAAGCACACTAAGCCTATGCAGTTTTCCAAGTGTTCTACCCGGATAGGCGTGCAAACACAAAGCATGCTAAGCCTAAGCTCGAGTAGACTAAGTGTTCTACTCGGTGCAACAGACGATTGCTAGTCGGGGCGGAAAGGGAAGTTGTCTACTCGGACAGCAGAAGCAAAAACAGAGAAGGAAGAACGTACCCGGGCAATCGGCTGCGTACGGCTGTACGGGACGAAGCCATACCGCCACTTCTCGGTGAGGCTTGTCTTCAGCATGTTCCTGGCATGATAGGCAACATCCGCGTCGTCGATTTCGATGGTGGTGGTCCTGGTGCAGTCGCGCGGGCCTCCCATGTAGCACATGAGATGGCAGCGCTCCTGCAGAGGGAGCACTCGGCGCTTAATCCAGCATACCACCGGGTCGTCGTTCTTGAGACCCAGTTTCTTCAACTCGCCGAGTCTGTCTTCTATCTCGACGGCGATTTCGTCGATGTTGGGCTTCTCCTTCCAGTTCGACCCGAGTGGAGCACGGTTCCTCCAAGCGGGCAGGTTGATTCGGTCATCAACCACACCTCCTTCCGTGGCGGGGACATTCTTGACATAGAAGAATGTCTGCTGCCACATTCGGCAGGAATCCAGCCCCTGGATGCGGGGATGGTTTGTACCCGTCCGCTGCACCATCATGGCACAGCCCGTGTCGGTGGCGCGGCCGATACCTGCACCTTCTTTCTTCCCGACTGATTGTTGGCGGAGATTGAAGTACCTGAGCCACGTATCAGTCGTGGGCCTGATGCCGAGGAAAGCCTCGCAGACGACGACGTGGTAGGCGAGGAAGACGACCGCGTTGGGCGGCAGATGATGCATCTGCAGCCCGAAGTGGTCGAGGAACTTGCGCAAGAAGTCCGAGGCGGGCAGTCCAAAGCCGCGCTCGAAGTGCGACATGAAGACCACCCGCTCGCCGTCTCGCGGAGTTGGCACGACCTCGTCGTCGGGTGCCCGGCACTCCACGCCGGGGGGAACCCTCCTGCTGGACACGAGCCAGGCGAGATTGGCCTGGGTGACGGAGGAACCCGCCCAGCTAGCCTTGGCCATCCTTGCGAGTGGGAGGAGTGGATGATTTTCGAGTGGAGTTGCTCGGTGGACAGAGTCCGCGGCGGCGCGGAAGCTTGCGCGGCGGCGGAGGGCTCGGTGGAGAAGAAGAACAGGAGGCAGAAGGGGAAAAGCGCAGGGAAGAAGAAAAGGAAATTACCGCAGGGGTATTTATACCTCCCTCGCGGGATTACCGTTACCACCACGGTAGTGGGATCGACTGTGGCGTGTGGTGGGTCCTGTGGCCGGATAGAAACGCACACAAGCGCGGGCTGCGCGCGTAACGGCCGCATTTGATCCCACCTTCAGATCGTGGCCAGTAATTGCGCGTGATGGGACATGACGGCCAGTGGGCCCACAGCGTGAGAACTGGACACGTGGCGTCGTGTCCTGGGCAACCAAACGACAAGGTCGTGGATGCTTGACACGTAGGCAGTGCCTGCGTGAAGGGCTGGATGTTGCTCTGCGCTGCAGAGGCTTAGTTTGCGAAATTTCGCTAAGTCTTTTTACTCGGATACAGAGTAGAAAGCAAGTGCTACTCGGAAAGAGGAGACTCAGGATACTTTCCGGATAGCTACTCGGAGGACCTACTCGGCATCTTGAGGTTCGATGGCTGAGATGCAAAGGCTGGTTTTAAGCTGGCAGAGCCTAGTGAACAAGCTCGCAAGACTCAACCAGCTTCGGGGACTGCTGTCGGGGGGTTACCCCCGAGTAGGGTAAAGAAAGGTGGTAAAGGCCGCTTACAGAAGAGAGGTTTGGTCGAGTAGCCGACTACCGGGTACTCGCTACCCGGTCGACTGCTACCCGGTCTCACCTCAAGATGACCAGAAGGAGATATCAGTCAAGTTTTACCTTGTCGAGTAGAAGGTTTGGCCCGAGTACAATTGGCGGGAACCTTTGGCGGGAAACTACTCGGGCAGGAAGTCAAAGGAGCCGTTCTGACACAGGATCCCGCGTATCCTGGGTCCGTACTTGGCAGCATTCGAACTACTGTTCACGTGGGGACGGCCTGCCTGACAGTGACAGCATGGAAGCAGTCGGTGGCAGGATAAGGGGGGCCTACTCTGTGACTAGGTACAGTGATACCAGTCTGTCCCCTAGTTTTGCCCAACGACTTTACAGAAGCAGCCAAGACCAACGACCAAAGCTGTCAGCGGGTACTCGGAGAAAGGACAGTGTGGACACTATGTCGACACTTGTCCAGATTTGGACATATCCGGCTAGGGCACCATGTATATAAGGTGCCCCGCCGCCTCCTGCGCGGGGCATGCTCCCAGAGGCTCTCACCTGCTCCCATAGTGGCTCACTAGAAACCCTAGAAAC
Organism: Alopecurus myosuroides; assembly: GCA_028641055.1. Lineage (NCBI taxonomy): Eukaryota > Viridiplantae > Streptophyta > Magnoliopsida > Poales > Poaceae > Alopecurus > Alopecurus myosuroides. The sequence continues at coordinate 93,520,203 of CM054057.1, forward strand.
CCTAAGTTCTTGACCTTGCTCTACTCGGAGAGGAGCAGGGGGGCTACTCGGTAGCGATATCATTTGTATTGTACCTACTCGGAGAGACACCGTAATACATAGAGAAAGGCAGGAGTAGGGGTTTTACCTCCTCACGAGGGCCCTGAACCTGGGTACATCGTGTTGTTTGTGTTGTGTGGATCTTACCTCACGCGGCTACTCGTCGCGTGATCCCTCCCCGGACACCTCCAGCGTCCATCGTCCCCACATCTTTAGCCATCCCATGGCATCTGCCGTGACACCACCACGACAGGGGGAGAGGGGAAGGATACCACGGGAAGCTCACCGGGGTTCGTCGAATTGCAGAGAAACAGAGGGCTCGACGGCGGCGCGGAGTTGTCGTGGACGGCGGGAGAGGTGTGGTTGCTCTCTCGTTGAGCTCCCGTGTCCAACACGTCGAGGGAGTGGAGAGCTTTTGATTTCAGGAGCTAGGTGGGAGGGTAGAGGGTCATGGCGACGGCGCGGTGGTCGGATTCAGAGGTGGATTCCGGCGAGGTAGCAGTAGCAGAGGGAAACGTGTCGGGGAGGAAGCAGGCGACGGCGGTGGAGAGGGGAGAGGAACCCTAGCGACCTAGGGTTGATGTCGGGTGCCCTAGGCGCTACTTATAGGCGAGGAGAGCGTCGGGGGCCGCCAGAGTCGCCGCGGGGTCGCGGTGGACACCTCCGATGCGTTGCCGTACGGGGGGACGAAGGCGATTAGAAGCGTAGCACAGATCTCCAAGCGGTAAGTGGCTTAGACGGGCTGGGCCTGGCGCGCGCGGTAGATAGGGTGTGCTGGGTAGGTTTAGTTGCTGCGCGCGCGCTGCGTTTTGTTTCTTTTTTATTTTTTCCTTCTGTTTTTTTTTTGTAGCCTTTGCTTTTGGATAAAAAAGATAGGTTTTTGTTGATAGAAAAATTTGTAAAAATTTGGATAAGCTCCTTAGTTGAAAAGCAACCACTTGGTAGTTTTGGTTTTCCAAATTTCAAATGTTTGCTTGCTGTTTAAAATTAAACCCAATTTAATTGAATTTTGCAATAATAATTAATATTAGAAAATAAAGCCATTTTCAATAGGGTTTCCCCTAGGGTTTAGAATGTTTTAAGGAATTCCAAATAGTGGTGTACTTCAAGGATTCAAAAGATTAATGATTTGAGAATTGGTTTGAGTTGGAAAATGATTTGGAAAATAATGGATTAATTTGGTTAATTGAATTAAGCAACAATTTAAGAGTTGATCCAATAAGAAAATAATTTGGAAGCATTTGATGTTTTTGATTTGCAAATCTTTATTTGAAAGATTGTAACAGACAAGTGTGAAAACAATGTTGATTAAGTTTGACTTTTATTATGAAATCAATGCAAACAGAAATAAATATGGGAATGATGACATGATGCATTGCTTAAATAAAACAAAAGGTGAAACAACTAGGGGTTTTCATACTTGGATGTTACAGTAGCATTCAGACGCTCTGGAGCCCCAGTGCGGAGAAACCCTAGCCATGTTGGGGAAAAGGCGGGGTTGTCATTCTAGACCCTCTACGTGAGCCGGAAGGGGGTAGAAAAGTGGAACCAATTGCTTGTTTGTGTTAGGTAAGGCCCAAGGAACACCCAATGCAATTGTAGGTCCCACCTCTTGGCAAGATTCCCCTCGTTCCGATAGATCCGAGAGTTTCGGGCTCAAAGTAGTCCTGGAAACCACGAGAGAGAATCGGACGCCGGTGAAGCCCTAACAAAAAATAGTGATGGAATCTTCGGCATCCAAGACCTATGCCACACTCTAACAAACATTTCAATTCATACCATTTGTTGTGGTGGCATTCAGACGCTCGGGAGCCCCTCTCCGGAGAAACCCTAGCCACACGCTGGGGAAAAAAGACGGAACTGTCGTTCTCTCCTCTCTACGTACATGAGCCGGAAGGGGGTAGCAAAGTGGAACAAATTTCTTGGTTGTGTTAGGTTAGGCCCAAGGAACATCCAAGACAATTTTATATCCCACCTATTGGCAAGATTCCCCGCGTTCTGTCAGATTTGGGAGTTTCGGGCTCTAAGTAGTCGTGGAACCCGCTAGAGAGAATCCGACGCCGGTGAATCCGTAACCCAGAGAGTGAGGGGAATGTTTGGCATCCAAGACCCATGCCACACTCTAACACACATTATATCGCATACCATGTGATGTGGTGGCATTCAGACGCTCTGGAGTCCCTCTCCGGGGAAACACTAGCCCTGTTGGGGAAAAAGACGGAACCGTCGTTCTAGCCTCTCCGCGTACATGAGCCGGAAGGGGGTAGAAAAGTGGAACCGATTGCTTGGTTGTGTTAGGTTAGGTCCAAGGAACACCAAAGTAAATGTTAGGGCCCACCTCTTGGCAAGATTTCCCCCGTTCCGCCAGATCCGAGAGTTTCGCATCTAAGTAGTGCTGGAACTCGCTAGAGAGAACCCGATGCCGGTGAAGCCCTAACACAGAGAGTGAGGGAATCTTGGTCATACAAGACACTTGCCACGCTCTATATCACACATGGTATGGAAACAAACTTGGTATGGCATACCATGTGCTGGCATTCAAACGCTCGGGAGCCCCTCTTCAGAGAAACATAGCCCCTTGGGGGAAAAGACGGAATTGCCGTTCTGGCCCCTCTACATGAGCCGGAAGGGGGTAGCAAGGTGGAACCAATTTCTTGGTTGTCTTGTATTAGGACCAAAGAACACCCAAGTCAATGGTAGGGCCAACCTCTTTGCAAGATTTCCCTCGTTTTGTCAGATCCGGGAGTTTCGGGCTCTAAGTAGTCGTTGAACCCGCTAGAGAGAATCCGACGCCAGTGAAGCCCTAACACAGAGAGTGAGGGAATGTTTGGCATCCAATACCCATGCCACACTCTAACACATATGGTATGGAATACCATGCGCTTTGGTGGCATTCATACGCTCCGGAGTCCCTCTCCGCGGAATCCCTAGCCCCGTTGGGGAAAAAGACGGAACTGTCGTTCTAGCCTCTCCGCTTACATGAGCCAGAATGGGGTAGCAAAGTGGAACCGTTTGCTTGGTTGTGTTAGGTTAGGTCCAAGGAAAGCCAAATTAAATGGTAGGGGACACCTATTGGCAAGATTTCCCCCGTTCCGCCAGATCCGGGAGTTTCGGCTCTAAATAGTCCTGGAACCCGCCAGAGAGCCCCCGACACCGATGAAGACCTAACAAAGAGAATAAGGGAATATTGGTCATCAAGACACTTGACACACTACATATCACACATGGTATGGCAACACACATGGTATGGCATACCATGTGCTGGCATTTAGACGCTCCGGAGCCTCCCTTCGGAGAAACCATAGCCCCTTGGTGAACAAGACGAAACTGTCGTTCTGGCCCTTCTACGTGAGCCGGAAGGGTAGAAAGGTGGAACCATTTGCTTGATTGTGTTATATTAGGACCAAGTAACACCCAAGTCAATGGTAGGGCTAGCCTCATGGCAAGATTTCCCCCGTTCTGTCAGATCCGGGAGTTTCGGGCTCTAAGTAGTCGTGGACCTGCTAGAGAGAATCGGACGCCTGTGAAGCCCTAACACAGAGAGTGAGGGAATGTTTGGCATCCAAGAACCATTCCACACTCTAACACATATGTTATGGCATACCATGTGCTGTGGTGGCATTCATACGCTCCGAAGTCCCTTTCCGGGGAAACCCTAGCCCCGTTAGGGAAAAAGACGGAGCCGCCGTTCTAGCCTCTCCGCGTACATGAGCCGGAAGGGGGTAGCAAAGTTGAACCAATTGCTTGTCTGTGTTAGTTTAGGTCCAATGAACACCAAATAAAATGTTAGGGCCCACCTCTTGGAAAGATTTCCCCCGTTCTGTCAGATCCGGGAGTTTCGGGCTCTAAGTAGTCGTGGAACCCGCTAGAGAAAATCCGATGCTGGTGAAGCCCTAACACAGAGAGTGAGGGAATATTTGGAATCCAAGACCCATGCCGCACTATAACACACATGATATCGCATACCATGTTATGTGGTGGCATTCAGACGCTCCGGAGTCCCTCTCCGGGGAAACCCTAGCCCCGTTGCGGAAAAAGATGGAACCGCCATTCTAGCCTCTCCACGTACATGAGCCGGAATGGGTGTGGCAAAGTGGAACCGATTGCTTGGTTGTGTTAGGTTAGGTCCAAGGAACACCAAAGTAAATTGTAGGGGCCACCTCTGGGCAAGATTTCCCCCGTTCCGCCAGATTCGGGAGTTTCGGTTCTAAGTAGTCCTGGAACCCGCCAGAGAGAACCCGACGCCGATGAAGCCCTAACAAAGAGAATGAGGGAATATTGGTAATCCAAGACACTTTCCACACTCCATATATATCACAAATGGTATGGAAACACACATGGTATGGCATATGTGCTGGCATTCAGACGCTCCAGAGCCCCTCTTCGGAGAAACCATAGCCACTTGGGGAAAAATACGGAACTGCCTTTCTGGCCCCTCTACGTGAGCCGGAAGGGGGTAGCACGGTGGACCCAATTGCTTGGTTCTGTTAAATTAGGCCCAAGGAACACCCAAGTCAATGTTAGGGACAACCTCTTGGCAAGATTTCCCCCGTTATGTCAGATCCGAGAGTTTCGGGCTCTAAGTAGTCGTGGAACCCGCTAGAGAGAATCCGACGCTGGTGAAGCCCTAACAAAGAGAATGAGGGAATCTTGGTCATCCAAGAAACTTGCCACACTCCATATCACACATGGTATGGAAACACACATGGTATGGCATATCATGTGCTGGCATTCAGACGCTCTGGAGCCCCTCTTTGGCGAAACCATAGCCCCCTGGGGAAAAAGATGGAACTGTCGTTCTGGCCCCTCTACATGAGCCGGAAGGGGGTAGAAATCTGAAATAAAATTTCTTGGTTGTCTTATATTAGTACCAAGGAACACCCAAGTCAATGGTAGGACCAACCTCTTGGCAAGATTTCCCCCGTTATGTCAGATCCGAGAGTTTCGGGCTCTAAGTAGTCGTGGAACCCGCTAGAGAGAATCCGACGCTGGTGAAGCCCTAACAGAGAGCCATGCCACACTATAACACACATGATATCGCTTACCATGTGATGTGGTGGCATTCAGACGCTCCGGAGTCCCTCTCCGGGGAAACCCTAGCCCCAATGGGGAAAAAGACGGAACCGCCGTTCTAGCCTCTCCGCGTACATGAGCCGGAAGGGGGTAGCAAAGTGGAACCTATTGATTGGTTGTGTTAGGTTAGGTCCAAGGAAAACCAAAGTAAATGGTAGGGGCCAACTCTTGGTGATATTTCCCCCGTTCCGCCAGATCCGGGAGTTTCGGCTCTAAGTAGTCCTGGAACCCGCAAGAGAGAACCCGACGCCGATGAAGCCCTAACAAAGAGAATGAGGGAATCTTGGTCATCCAAGACACTTGCCACACTCCATATCACACATTTTATGGAAACACACATGGTATGGCATATCATGTGCTGGCATTCAGACGCTCTGGAGCCCCTCTTCGGCGAAACCATAGCCCCTTGGGAAAAAGATGGAACTGCCGTTCTGGCCCCTCTACGTGAGCCGGAAGGGGGTAGAAATCTAGAACAAATTTCTTGGTTGTCTTATATTAGTCCCAAGGAACACCCAAATCAATGGTAGGACCAACCTCTTGGCAAGATTTCCCCCGTTCTATCAGATCCGGGAGTTTCGGGCTCTAAGTAGTCGCGGAACCTGCTAGAGAGAATCTGACACCGGTGAATCCATAATACAGAGAGTGAGGGGAATGTTTGGCATCCAAGACCCATGCCACACTCTAAAACATATGTTATGGCGTACCATGTGCTGTGGTGGCATTCATACCCTCCGGAGTCCCTCTCCGAGGAAACCCTAGCCCCGTTGGGGAAAAAGACGAAACCGCCGTTCTAGCCTCTCCGCGTACATGAGCCGGAAGGGGGTAGCAAAGTGGAACCGATTGCTTGGTTGTGTTAGGTTAGGTCCAAGGAACACCAAATACAATGCTAGGGCCCACCTCTTGGAAAGATTCCCCCGTTCCGGTAGATCCGGGAGTTTCGACTCGAAGTAGTCCTGGAACCTGCCAGAGAGAATCCAACGCCGGTGAAGCCCTAACAAAGAGAATGAGGGAATCTTGGTCATCCAAGACACTTTCCACACTCCATATCACACATGGTATGGCAACACACATGCTATGGAATACCATGTGCTGGCATTCAGACGCTGCGGAGCCCCTCCTCGGAGAAACCATAGCCTCTTGGGGAAAAAGACGGAACTGCCGTTCTGGCCCCTCTACGTGAGCCGGAAGGGGGTAGAAAGGCGGAACCAATTGCTTGGTTGTGTTGTATTAGGCCCAAGGAACACTCAATTAAATGGTAGGGCCAACCTCTTGGCAAGATTTCCCTCCTTTTGTCAGATCCGGGAGTTTCGGGCTCTAAGTAGTCGTGGAACCCGCTAGAGAGAACCCGACGCCGGTGAAGCCCTAACACAGAGAGTGAGGGAATGTTTGGCATCCAATACCCATGCCACACTCTAACACATATGGTATGTCATACCATGTGTTGTGGTGAAATTCATATGCTCCGGAGTCCCTCTCCGGGAAACCCTAGCCCCGTTGGGGAAAAAGACGGAACCGCCGTTCTGGCCTCTCCGCGCGCGTACATGATCCGGAAGGGGGTAGAAAAGTGGAACCGATTTCTTGGTTGTGTTAGGTTATGTCCAAGGAACATCAAAGTCAATGGTAGGGGCCACCTCTTGGCAATATTTCCCCCGTTCCGCCAGATCCGGGAGTTTCGGCTCTAAGTAGTCGTGGAACCTGCCAGAGAGAACCCGACGCCGATGAAGCCCTAACAAAGAGAATGAGGGAATCTTGGTCATACAAGACACTTGCCACACTCCATATCACACATTTTATGGAAACGCACATGGTATGGCATACCATGTGCTGGCATTTAGACGCTTTATAGCCCCTCTTCGGAGAAACCATAGCCCCTTGGGGAAAAAGACGCAACTGCCGTTCTGGCCCCTATACGTGAGCCGGAAAGAGGTAGCAAGGTGCAACCAATTGGTTGTTGGTGTTGTATTAGGCCCAAGGAACACCCAAGTCATTGGTAGGGCCAACCTCTCGGCAAGATTTCCCTCGTTCTGTCAGATCCGGGAGTTTCGGGCTCTAAGTAGTCGTGGAACCCGCTAGAGAGAATCCGACGCCGGTGAAGCCCTAACACAGAGAGTGAGGGAATGTTTGGAATCCAATACCCATGCCACACTCTAACACATATGGTATGGCATACATGTGCTGTGGTGGCATTCATACGCTCCGGATTGCCTCTCCGGGGAAACCCCTAGTCCCTTGGCATACCATGTGATGTTCTTTCGAATGCCGTCCATGTACGTACCCCTCGAGTGTGCCTACATGCCAACACAACTTGAACGTGCCAATCTTCCAATACAACGTATAGTACAAGCTGAAAAGGTGGGGTAATCCCACGCGTGGGAGGAGTGAATGCAGTTTGCCGTCTCCACTTGCACATGCGTGTCAGCAGTGCAGTTGCAACTGAGTTAATATCGCCACTTTCACACGCCTGCATTTTATCTCTACTTCCCCCTCTCGATCCCCACGCCGAAATCGGTTCGCTTCCTCCTCTGTTTCTCACCAACGATGTCGTCTTCACCGATCTCTCCTGCGTCTAAAAAGAGGAGGACGAGGATTACCTAGCAGCTGGGTAATTGTTTCTACGTACTTTTTGATTCAACCTAGGACACCATGGGGCAGATCGAAATCCGGAACCAGGACATAGCCAGGACCGCGAAAGATATCCTCGCGAATTCCAAGCGGGAGATGAAATATTATGCACTCTAGCTGGAGCAGAAGCAGAGAGCTTTGAGGGCTGCTACCAGCATGGCTGAGATTCTGCCGGTCCACCATGACTTGGGTAGGAAGACGGAACAACCCTGGAAAAAGATTCAGATGCAAGACAAGGAAGCTGATCTCATCCGCGGCGAGATCGAAGTGCTGGCCAAGGAAGCAGGGGAGCCCGGCCAGGTGTAAATCGATTTTCTCCTGCGTGAGCGTGTTTGGGGCTTGTCCTAGGTAGTATTTGTGTTATGATTTTATTTCAGTTTAATTAAGACTAAGTGTGTACTGTCATCCAATGTTGAAGTTTGTGACCGAACATATATTGAAGTAATCCCCTCTATTCACATATAGTTTGCGTTCTTGGCAAATTTTGTTTTTACAGATTTTTTTTTTGGACGTACAAAAAATTCCAAGGAGAGGCTCCCATGAGTTAAATTAGAAAGAAGCCAACTCTGCACGCAGATTGCTTGCCGTCATTAGTCGTGGATGCATCCCATGAGACGTGGGATCCAGCTGTCAATGACTCAAAGTCAAGGAAAAGTCCGGCTAGAGGTTAGTCATAAAATCAGCGCCGGTTGTGCACGTACACACAACGAATATGACCTACGTGGCAACGCACGTACGTTGCGTACATGCCAACGTACCGCTGCGTGCGTACAGTTCGTGCCAATGTACCGCTACGTGCGTGGGTTCGTGGGTGGATTCCTCGTCTTCTCCCCCCCCCCCTCTTCATCTCCTCCACCCCGCTCTATTTAAGGTTTTCTCCTCCCTCCGCTCGTTTGTGCATTCCTTTCCCAAAAACCAGAAGTTCTTCTCCTCGAAGCGAAATCAGTTGTCCCTCCGCCGCTCGTTCGTGCCTTTCTGCTCGTCGCCACCGATGATGTCGTCTTCTGCTGCAACAAGGTATTTGATTTCTTCTCCTCGAAGCGAAAACAGTTCTTCTTCCTTCATTTCGATTCCACCTTTTTCAATTCCTTTGGATTTATTTCAACATCTGGTTCCCCTTCGAGCAACGCTAGTGGTTCCAGTGTACGCACCGGACCGCCTTCGCTGTTGGGGCCGGTGGGCGTCGTCGATTCGCTCAAGACCCATTTGGCAGAACTAGACGAGGAGTTAAAGAATCTGGAAGAGGAGTGTAGGGAGAATGGTTGCAAGGCTAAAGCAGTTATTGCCTGCTATCAGGAGGCAGAAAGGGCTGCGTCGGAAATATGTCGTGAGCTGAATGAGAAGCTGATGCAAAACGTCGACCTACTGAGCACGGTCTCATTCCTCGAAAAGAAGATTGAGCTGAAAGACAGAGAAATTGTTCTCCTCCGTAGGGAACTCGAACTGGCCAAGAAAGGGGCGTTCCTCCCAGAGCGGGGCTTCAAATTAAGCTCCATTGCTCCTGTGTGAGCGTGTTTGGGGCTTGTCCCAGGTTACCTGCTATCTATTTCTTTCAGTTTAAGACCTGTTGGGTGTGCACTGGCAAGTTTATCGCAGATTTGTGTCGAACTATGTTTAAGTTGTGTTTACTAATTTTATAGTTTATCTCAATAATTTGTTTCTTAAGAACGCTCAGGAATATTTGGAGTACATTTGAAAGTAATCACTACAAAGGAGATAGTTTGCAACAACAGTTCTCATGAGATAGTTTGGTAGGACAACAAAAGACAACATATCTGGTACTACTATAAGGTTATATGAGATAGTTTTGGTAGGACGACAAAAGACAGCATTTCTGGTACTACTACATCTATACACGAGGAATATACATGCTAATTAATTAACCAATTTAACACAAGTTATGACCACCAAACTAGGTGATAAAACAACAACACAAGTTTGTTATCATTCTCTAAAATTACTCAGAAGTTCTCACCAACTACGTACACTGCCAAGTTCACTGCCCCCATCGTCCTCCTGTGATTCGACATCGCCGTCCGCATCGTCACTGACCACCTCTACGACCAGCCTGATATAGTCCTTCGTCACCTTTACCTGTATGACGATGAGATCATCTATATGCAATCACGATTGAACAGCGAATTCAGACCAGCCCTCAATGATATTGAAGTAATAAGATTTTTCTTCTTCATCAATGTGATATGAACCCAACACTTCGTAGTCCCCACCAGCTTTCATGCATATACGAGATTGCCCGTCTCTTGGAAGTATATAACCATTTATGCATTTCAAAGGGACATCCTGAGCAAAATACATTTAAGACTGATATCAGAAATGCATAGATAGCTAAATGACATTTTTTTTCAAATTAAGTAGAAAAATAATGATCATGTAATTAACTAACCAACTCATTATGTTCTTCTTGATCCTGCACCCTGTGCACAAAGAACTGAGCGACTATAATGTGCTCCCCATTTTCCAGGTCCATCTTATTCTGCTTGTAAAAAGCCCAGGTTATCGAATTCATTTCAGAACCATTGACCTCACATGGGTACTCATATAGGCTCTTCTGTAGTGTCATCTTGCAAGATGGTACGATAGGACGACACACTGATCGCAAAGGGAAAAACACGTGAATGTGCAATTACATAACCAATGCCATCTTAGAAAGTTTCAAACATATATATTAACTAGCTAGTAAATTAATGTGTAAGGAAAACAAGCCAACGTGCAATTACATACCAGAGTCTAGAACCCAAGCTTTGACCTCATTGTTTGCATTAGTTACTCGAACGTCAAACATACCGAATATATCATCATAATCAAACCTCACAAGATCGTTCGGTTGAATGTCATAAGCTTGACAAAATGCTTTCCAATATGGTCCACATATATAAGTCATTCCAGGCCCACGTTCCACGTAGAAGTGGATTCATTGACATTGCAGACAATCCATGCCTTATGTGGACCAACAGCAAATTGCTCTATACGCTTATGCAAAGAACAAGCCAGATCCTACATAGTACACATATATACAATTTAATAGAATAAGCACACATATATTCGTCAACAAATCAAAAGCTCAGGAACAACATAGTTGTAGTGTCAAGGATACTTACTGCCGCTTGATGACAAAATTCTTTATACACCCTCGTCATCACTCTAAAATTCAATAATGGTAGTTCACTGCCGGGGAGACACATGTCAGGTTCATGAAAACAGAACTGACATAGGTTTTGAGCCATTCCTGATTTTTAAACACAAAAAACAAGCGTATTAATTAGAACAGAATCCATGATACAGCTACACAAATAACAACACTAATGATTTGGTGAAGATAATCACTCCTAAATTTGGCAATTAATTAGTAAAGACCAACAATGCTTAATAGTATGAGCATGCATTGGCTTAATTAAATGGAGCATTGGCTAAATTGCATGCAGATTGGGGAGAGGAAGTGGGTGGGAGGGTCTCTAGAAGATTATTAATTCTAATTGTGCCTAACTCTTGATATTATTTGGTTTTGCAAAAGTGACTAATAAACCAAGATGGAGTACAATTTTAGTACTAAATCAGCACAATCTGCAGAAACCCCTGCAAAATACTAGTACTAATTAGTACTCCCCTCCGTTCCGATAAGCCTTTCTAGCAATCCGGTTTATGGAACGGAGATAGTAGTACTACTTGTACTGTTCATCCGCCAAGGCTGGCAAAAAAACCAAGCAGATTCAAACCGATCATGACCTCCAATGAAGAGGGTGCTTACCGATGGTGAAGAGTATCGTCGCCAGTGTTTTGCTGACCCTTTGCATCGTCGCCGATGATCACCCCAGCGGCGGATTCGGCCACACTTACTGTCGCGGGATAATCACGGCAGACGTTGCCGGGGGTAACTTATCTTGGGGCAATTCGACTCTAGTGTTTGGGAGAGGGTTTTGCTCAGGGGAAATCATGGTGATGAAACGACCTGGTAGGCGGCAATCAAGTCACCGAGTCTCCGATCTAGATCTTATTATATCAACTCTGGTATTACAAAGGATGCTCGAATAGCTAGTGAATCTCGTGTGTGTCTAATCTAACCCTAGGAGCCGGCTTATATAATATCTGGACCCCCTGGCTTCCTGTCCAAGGTACACTCGGAGTCCTACCTGGGCACCGCTTACAAACCCTAAGTTTCCTTATCGAAACCCACAATCCGGGTTACGAGGCCTACACTCTTGGGCCTTCCAGAAACTCCTTTTCCCTAAGCCGGGTCTTGCAAAGCTCCCTTTGGGCCGAATTACACCTTGGCGTTAGCCTACCGGGTTATCATCCCTCCATCAGTAGTCCCCAGAATAGCTTGGGCTTCACGAGATCCTCCTTGAAGTGCATGCTATTCCCTGCAAAAATAACAATCATACAATTTCATAAAATGCCGGGTTAGAGTGCCTTGATAAACAGCTAGGCCTAACTCCTCAGGTGGTCCATATATAACCCGGCTTTCTCCGAGTCCAACGTCACTTTCTCGGGTCAACACTCCGAGGAAAACACAGAAGACCCGGCTCACTTTGTTCGCCAATTAATCCGAATATCGCGGAAACGATTCGCTCCAATCCTTTCCGGACATCCCGCATAGGCACTTAACCACTTATCCCAAAAAATCCGGGCGGGTATCCCACCTCCAAAAATTTTTGGCTCCCGCTCTCTCGTCTATGGTTTCTCACCCGCACATATAAATAAGCACCTTAGGGGTAACCCTAACCTACAACTCCATTTCCCCCATCTTCCTTATCTCCTTCATCTTCAACCTCCATCGGCGCTCCCTTGCTCGAGCTTGACACCGCGCCGCCACGGAGCCCGCGGAGGAGCAGCCGGAAGCGAGCCGCCGCCGCCCGCGCTCCGCTTCCGCCCGCGCCGCGGCGCCGTCGAGCTGCGTACCGGAGGACCCCGAAGGTCACCGCAACTGCGCCATCTGTCGCCGCCGCGCTCTCCTCCAAGCCCCGCCAGTGAGTTCCCCGCATCCATGAATCTAACTCTTAAACTTCACTCGAATTAGATTGAATCTTAGTTCCGCTTCATAGATGGCTTTCTTGCTCCGCGATAATTAAGTAATCCATGTTCCGTTTCTTCCCAATCAGTGCGTAAATTAGATCAATAGTATACCTCCATTAATCGTGGTCACCAATATCTTGCTAAATTTCTAAGTCTAGATCCAATCTGTCAACATTTTTCATAACTGCCTTTTGATACCCGGACATCCTGTAATTTCCGGGTCTTTTAGCTGCTCTTTGGTTAACCAGACGAACAATCATTTTCCGGGTCTTAGTTACTCATACTCTGCACTTTTCACCTCCTGTTTTGTAGACTACGCAAATGGCACCCAAGAATAAAGGAAAACAGCCGGCGAAAGCAAGGCCGACTCAGTCCATATCTGCCAACTGGGCAAGGTCCACCGTGACCCGGGCTAAGTTAGATGAGCTCGCTGAGTCGGGTGTCCTCCCTTCCCGGGAGGAGATTCACTGGCGAGTCCCGGGTGATGAGACCCGGCCCACACCCGGCTCTAATGAGGTAATTTGCTTTGTCGAGCATGTGATCCGGGGATTCCGTCCCCCGGGTCACTCCTTTTTCCGCGAACTTATTAGCCACTATGGCCTCCGAGTCTTTGACATAGGGCCCAACTCTATGTTAAACATCACCCACTTTATCTTTCTCTACGAATCTTATCTATGCGTCCCCCCAAACCTTGCTCTGTTCCTTGAGTTATTCCAATGCAAACTGTGCCGCCAAAGCGGTGACGGGGCCCTCCTGGCTTGTGGCGGAGTGTCCATCCAGAGGCGGAAGAATTCGCCGATGCCGACTCTGAGCCTAAACTCCCATGTCAAGCACTGGCAGAAATCCTTCTTCTATTGCCGGGACACCTCCCCACCCGGCGAAAAGAGATTGCCGGGTTTCTCTGAGGGCCTCCTCGATCTCTCCGACACTTTCAACGCCTTTGCTTCTGAATCGGATAGGGAGTCCATCCAGCCCCTCTTAGCCAAAATCGTTGTCCTCTCAGCCCAGGGTCTCCTTGGGCTTAACCTGGTTAAAACTTGGGTGAACTTCCGGATCCAGCCTAATTCCATCCGGCCTAAGCTGATGTCCGAGTATTCCGAACACGTCACGGATTCGCTCTGATACTCTTTGAGGAACTATCCGGCTGCCGATACAAATAAGATTATTAAAAGTTTCTTAACTGAGAAAGCGGAAGTGATCCGGAACATAGCCGGTTTGGAGCCATACACCCGAGACAACCCGGCTCCTGCGGTAAGATTCGGCCTTTACTCTTCTGTTCTTGTGCTTTTACTTGATGCAATCACTAACCTTTTTTACCACACCTTTATTTCAGGCAGGTAGCGCCTTCTGGAACATCGAGACTCCCCCTACCTCCGAAAATCCGGAAGAGGAAGAAGAGCCGGCTGAGTCGGAAGAAGGTACCATCCGGGTTGTGCCCATTTTACTTTCTGCTAACTTGTTTTCCCACACTTTTTCCTTTTCCGACTGTGTGCTATGCTTCTCAGGAATGGAGGATAGGGAGGACAAGGAAGACAAGGAAGACCCGGAGGAGACCGAGAGTGACGAAAGCGAGGCAGACCCGGAACCTGTGGTTGGAGCCAAGAGGAGACCCCGAGGGGTCGTGTTCAAGGTTCCATACTCCTCCATGTCCTCCAAACCATATTCATTTGCTAACATGCGCGAGCTTAATCAACAATTTTCCAACTCACCATTGAAGGAGCCCCCTACGGTCAAGCGCAGGGTAACCCGGAACTCCCCGGGTGAGGATCCCCTCAACCCGGGTATCCCTACGTCCCCAGTTCGTCGTGCCGGTACTTCCCAATCTTATCCTTTCAATTCACCTCGACGATATCCTTCTCCCAATCACCCCCTAGCGGGACAACTCCGAGTCTCACTTTCTCAATCTTTATCAGCCTCGTCCGGGTCTAGCAACGAGCTTCCACCGGACTTCGTGGTGAATACCGGGTAAGTTACATTTCTTGCTATCCGATATACTGGCTCTTTCGATAACTTTTACTCACTAGTACTAACCATTTATTTTACTTTTCTTAGTGCCCATGTCACACTTAGTGACCCGGACGACATGGATCTGGATAACCGGGGAACTAAGGATCCGGTTGATAATATGAACGCCCCGACTGGCGGCCCTGAAGAAGAAGAAGACCAAGGAAAGGACCCGCTGACAGACCCGGCCAGGCAGGAGGCCGAGTCTCCCAACCCACCAGATGGACCCGGGGATGACGACGTCGAGGTTGTGGGCGCAAGGATGGGTGATCCCCATCCTGACACATAGGCAACCCGGGTCTCCCCCCCCCCCCGAGGCAGGAAAGGACTCCACCTCCAAGTAACCCGGCCCTCGGCTCTTCCGGTACAAAGCCTGAGGATATGAGCTTTGCCGAGATGCTTGACGCTCTGCATACCCTTAGAGCTGACGAAGAAGGCATTCTAGAAGCCTTGATAGCCAAGCACGATGTAAATTCAACTAATACTGCCCGTATATTTGTCTAGTCCCCAAGTTCCGAGTGAACTTATGCATAATTTACTTGGAACTTTCATAGCATATCCGACTGATAGTTCTTTTTTGTCCGACTAACACTTCCTTGTGTTTCCACGCAGGCATACGTGACCCACTCTGAGGAAGTGTTGGCTAAAACCAACAAACTCCTCGAGGTGGAGACGAAGCTGCGTGAATCGGTTGAAACTGATGCCAAGAAACTGGGGAAGCTGGCGAGAAAGTATAGAAAGAGAGCCCATGCTGCAGAGGATGAGCTGACCAAGCTATCTGCCCGGATTGCCGATACTTACCGTGCTTTGATTGGTAATTATTCCCGACTCACTAATCGTAACCCGGATTTTCATTCTGGTAAACACTCGGAATTCCTTATTTGCACCTTTCTGTTTTTCTGTAGGGCCGGATGATGAAATTCCAGATGAAGATGACATAGCGAAGCTGAAGACTATAAAGAGCACCATCCGGCAACTCTGTGCCGGCACCAAATGGGTTCTTCAAGCCTTGAAGTGGCCGGGTACTGGACGTGGTGGTTTGAGCACGCTGCTTGATGCGTGCTCCACCATCCCCGAGTGGATCGAGCACTGGAAATGCTCGTCATGCCGGGTTGGAGTAACCCGGGGGCTTGCTCTAGCTAAAGCATACTTTCCCAAGCTTGACCCGGCAAAGCTCGTTGGCGGGTTTCCAGAATTCAAGACTGATGGCTCCAGGTTTTCATCCAAGAACTTCAAAGCCACCCAAACAGAGGTTCGTCACTCGGCTAGTTTGATTGCCGATAGTCTGGATGTCAGTCGGATTGTTACACCATACGACGCTGAAGATAAGCCGATTCAGTCGGATCCTCCCAAGCCTTATGACATGCTGGCACGGTGGAAGGCGGAAGCTGCTCAGGCGAGGGAAGAGGCCGCGAAGAAGAAGGCTGAGGCCGATACTGCGCCCACTACCTCCACGCCGGTTGTTCCTCCTCCTGCGCGCGCCGGTACTGCTGATCCGGGTAAAGATGCTGGGAAGGCCCCTGAAGAGCAAACCCAAGACCAGGACCCCGCTGCTAAGGACAAGGTTGAAGACTCGACCCAGGAGGCCGAGTAAACTTTTACCCGCTACCGTCTCAATCACTTCATTCGGCCAATGGGCCTTTAAAACAATTATTCTTTTGATTGTGCGCCTGTGCACTTTTTGATACTACTATCCTGGTTTGTAATACGTTTAAAACCTTAATATCTTTCATGGCCCTTCTGGCCTTTGCGTGAATTTGATGTTTCTTAACTTTGAGCTTTTTCATTCCTGGTTTTCCGACTTTCGCTATGGTTCCTTTTGCGAGACTCGGTTTCCCGGTCTCATGAGTTTTGGCAAGTGGACTTTTTCTAAGTCCCCAAGTCCCCAAGACTCGGATTTTTGGGTTTTTGAGCTGAATAGCTAGATAATTTGTTTCTTTTTTCAAATTCCCAAGTCCCCAAGGCCCGAATGTCCGAGTCTGGGGTTTTGGACTTTTCTGCTAAGGCCCAAAACCTAGAGCCATTCACATAGGTTTGAAGCTATGCTTAATATATTTTGAGTTTTCGGCTATTAACCTTGTACTCTGCATAACTTGTGGTTTAGATGACCCTTTTGACCTTCTTTTACGATAAGCCGGCTTTCGCGTGGATGATCAATGCTGATATAACTGTATAAAGACAGGGTCAGGCAAGTCCCATTGGGCATCATGACTGATTGTAATTACACGCTAACAAAGCATGCCACTTTTGTGCGAGTCACATCGAGCTTAAGCAAGAAAAGTCAAGAAAACTTGGCTCTATTGTCCGGTTATAAGCTTGCAGCCGTACTTATTGCAAGTAGTCGGCCCTTATAACCTAATGGCATCGCGGCCGGGTCTTTGAGTTTGCAACTGTGCTATTCAAGCAATCAGCCCCCAAGACCTAGATATATGCAATTTACTAGGAAAACTAACATACTAAGAACAATAAATAATACTTACCTGAGGAAGAAACAGAAAATACCAGAAATATAAAAACTTGGCGAAGAACACATAGTAAGGAATATTTCGTTTAACCATCTCTTTATTGATATGAGAAAAGTTAGGTCAGCAAGCCGCCTCATTAAAAACCTTCCAGTCCCCTTAGGTACCCTGGATAGGAAAAGAGTGCGTCTGAAAGCTGCTGCCTGTTACATCGTGTAATTCCACTTGTGAATCTAGTCTATTCTAGGTGTAGTAGGGACGCAGCTGAGCCACGTTCCATGGTCTTTCTCTTTCTTGCATAGATGAATTTGTATGAGCGGTGTCATTGACAGTAGCCGATTCTTCCCTTGCATCTACCAGGTAATACGATCCATTGTGCAGATTCCGGCTTATGATGAACGGTCCTTCCCATGGTGGGGATAGCTTGTGTTTTCCTTCCTTTGACTGTACCAGGCGCAGAACCAGGTCCCCTTCCTGGAAGACCCGGGTTTCGACTCGCCGGCTATGATATCTCCTCAGGTCCTGCTGGTATATGGCTGATCTTTCCAAAGCTTGTTTCCTGTGTTCTTCTAACATATCCACAGCGTCCTGCCGGGTCTTCTCGTTCTCCACCTCGACGTAAGCCGACACTCGAGGCGAATCATGAATGATATCACTCGGCAATACTGCCTCTGCACCATAAACCATAAAAAAGGTGTCATCTGAGTACATCTGTTAGGTGTGGTGTTAATTCCCCCAAACCACTGATGGTAACTCCTCAACCCATGCGCCAGCAGCTCTGATGCATGGGACTCGCAGCCGTGGTTTTAATCCACGAAGTAACTCCTGATTTGCCCTTTCCACTTGTCCATTAGCTTGTGGATGGGCTACTGAAGCTATGTCAAGCCGGATTCCATTGTTCCCACAGAATTTCTCCATCTCACCAAGGGACATGTTGGTTCAATTGTCCGTAATTATGCTGTGAGGATACCCAAACCGATAGATAATCCTTTTCAAGAACTTGACTGCCGTAATTGCTTCACAATTGGTAACTGGCATAACTTCAACCCACTTCGTAAATTTATCAATAGCCACCAAGAGATGTGTCTTTTTGCAAGGTGACGTGTGAAAGGGGCCAACCATGTCCATACCCCAAACGGCAAACGGCCAGGTTAAAGGAATTTTTTGCAACTCCATAGCCGGCACATGGATTTGGCGGGCATACCTTTGACATCCATCGCACCTTGCCACCAAGCGCTCCGCGTCTGCTAAGGCTATGAGCCAGAAAAAACCGTGCCTATATGCTTTGGCCACAAGGGATCTTGTGGATGCGTGATGCCCACAGTCTCCTTCGTGGATCTCTTTCAGGATCTGCCGGCCTTCTTCTGGTGCTACACAGCGCAAAATACTCCCGCAGCACTCCTTTTGTATAACTCCCCATTGATGATGGAATAGCCTTTTGCTCGCCTCAGAATTTGCCTTGCTAATACTTCCTGCTGTGGTAACTCGCCCCGTGATAGGTAAGCCAGAAATGGCTCTGTCCACTCGGGAACGGCTCGTACTGTGGCCACGAGCTCCAAATCCGGGTCTTGGTTAGCCACCTCTTCCTTAGACTCGGTTTTAACTGATGGCCGCCCTTGTCCAGGAAAACATTGGGTGGAACCGGCTCTCTACGCGAGCCGAGTCTTGCAAGTGCGTCTGATGCCTCGTTCTTTCTTCTGTCAATATGCTCCACCTCATACCCGGAAAAACACCCGGCAACCTTGTCCACCTCTCTGCGATATGCTGCCATAGTTGCTTCCTTCCTGTCCCAGGTTCCTGAGACCTGCTGTACCACAAGATCCGAATCTCCATAGCATCGTATCCGCCTGATGTTCATCTCCTTGGCTATTCTCAATCCGTGTAATAATTCTTCATACTCGGCCACGTTGTTGGAGCAATCGAAGTGGATTTGCAACACGTAGCTCAGCTTATCTCCTTTAGGTGATGTAAGTACCACTCCAGCTCCTGATCCCTCGTATTGCTTGGAACCATCAAAGTGCATTACCGAAGACTCGGAACTTGGTGTCATTGTGGGCATGCTAGTGTGAGTCCAATCATTAATGAAATCAACTAAAGCTTGAGACTTGATTGCTGACCTGGGCTCGTAGTTGATATGATAATCTCCCATCTCGATGGCCCACTTGGCTATTCTGCCTCTTGCGTCCGAGTTTCTGATGATATCCGACATTGGTATAGAGCTAACCACTGTTATGGGGTGTTCCTGGAAATAGGGCTTCAATTTCCGACTGGCCATGAAGACTCCGAAAACCAACTTCTGCCAATGTGGGTAGCGCTGCTTTGCCTCCGATAATACCTTGCTGACGTAATAAACCGGCCTCTGGACCGGGTGATCTTTTCCATCCTCTTTGCGCTCGACAACAACCACTGCGCTAACCGCCCGGGGCCCAGCCGCAATGTACAGTAGTATGGGCTCTTTGGGACCCGGGGCTGCCAAAACCGGTGCCTCAGATAACTGCTTCTTTAGTGCCTCGAACGCTTCATCCGCCTCTTGGTCCCAAACAAACTTATCAGATTTCCTCAAGAGCCGGTACAGGGGTATTGCCTTCTCTCCGAGTTTGGATATGAACCGGCTCAACGCTGCCACGCACCCTGTGAGCTTCTGGACATGCTTCAGGTTTCCCGGCTTTTGCAGACTCTGGATAGCTTTGATTTTTTCCGGGTTTGCCTCGATTCCTCTCTCGGAAACAATGAACCCGAGTAATTTTCCTGCTGGAACTCCAAACACGCACTTTTTAGGGTTAAGTTTCATCTGATACCTTCTCAAATTCTTGAATGTTTCCTTTAGATCATCAATGAACGTTTCCGCTTTCCTGGTCTTGATCACCACATCATCCACATAGGCGTGAACGTTGCGCCCAATATGGTCCTCAAAGCACTTCTGTATGCATCTCTGATAAGTTGCGCCAGCATTCTTTAGCCCAAAAGTCATGGTTTTGTAACAGAAGGCCCCAAAAGGGGTTATGAACAATGTTTTCTCCCAGTCTTCCTTCTTGAGCTTGATCTGATGATACCCGGAATACGCATCCAGGAAACATAATAGGTCACTTCCAGCCACTTCATCTATGATCTGATCTATCCTTGGAAGGGCAAACGGATCCTTTGGGCAATGCTTGTTGAGACTCGTATGATCTATGCACATCCTCCACTCGTTGCTCTTTTTCATCACTAGAACCGGATTTGCCAACCAATCTGGGTGAAATACCTCCATGATAAAGCCGGCTGTCAATAGCCGGGCAATTTCTTCCCCTATAGCCCTTCTTCTTTTCTCATTCATTTTTCTCAGGCCCTGCTTCACGGGCCTAGACTTGGGATCAACATGCAAGCTATGTTCCGCTAACTCTGTAGGGATACCCGGCCTATCGCTGGGCGTCCAAGCAAAAACATATTGATTTGAACGAATAAACTCCACGAGTGCTTTTTCCTGCTCATTGTCCAGGTTAGACCCTATAGCAAATTGCATGGAGGGATCACCTTCGACAAAGGCCACCATCTTGGTATCCTGTGCTGCCTTGAATTTCGCTCTCTCATCCTCCGTATTTGGCCTTTTTAACGTTGTCCTGTCATCCGGGTCTACTTGAGACCGATAATACTTGAGATCCTCCTTTCTACAAGCTTGTTCCGCCATTGCCGCGTCTCCTTCGTCACACTCACCCGCTATATCCCGGCTCCCATGTATGGTGATGGTCTGCTTGGGACCCGGGATTTTTAGCTGTAGGTATACGTAACACGGCCTGGCCATGAACTCGGCGTAAGCCGGCCTTCCAAATAGCGCGTGATAAGGGCTGCGCAACTTTACCACCTCAAACGTGAGACACTCCACCCGGAAATTATCCTTTGATTCTCCAAAAGCAACCTCCAAGGTAATCTTTCCCTCGGGGCACGCTGAGTGACCTGGCACGATCCTATGAAAAACTGTTGAACTTTTCTGTAGCTGAGACTCCTTGAGACCCATGCGTAAGAAAGTTTCCCAATATAAGATGTTGATGCTACTTCCGCCGTCCATTAAGACCTTTTTCAACTCATATCCATTAACATGTGGCGCAACCACCAATACTAAGACTCCCGGGTGTTCTATTCTTTCCGGGTGATCCCTTCTGCTCCATGTTACATCTTGCTCCGACCACCTCAGGTACCTCGGGACAGCCGAGGAAACCGAGTTTACTGCCTTTTCAGTATCTTTCTATCCTTGTTTGAAGTCCCCGTGGTGTGAACATGGTACTGGCCCAATTGCTTGGGGTTGGCCTGGAAACCTCCGGCTCCTCCCTGATTGTTACCCGGATTACCACCTCCTGGGTTGCCTGCCGGGGGTGGGCCATTGCCCGGGTTACCACCTGGACCCGGCCCTGCTCCCCGACCTGCACCTCGCATCGCTTTCTGTATTTCCTCATTCTTCCATCTCTGTAAATCCACGCACTGTTCCAGCGAATGATTGGCCGGCCTGCCGTTCCTGCTATGGCGAGGACAGGGCATCCTAAAGGCCTTTATATGGTTAGCCGGCCTTGGCGGCCCTTGATAATTTCCTCCATTAAAGTTTCCACCGTTGAAATTTCCTTCTGCTCTGGGCCTCGTAAACCCGGCTTCTGTATTGGCAACAAACTCGGAACTTCCCTCGTATGAACGCTTGTTTTGGTTGTTTCCATTGTTTCCTCCATTGTTACCCGACGCAGATCCATTGCCGGGTCTTCCACTGTTGTTTGCGTTAGCTTTGGCTTTCTTATCATCGACATCCTCCTCTGTGGTATCCGTGGCGGCGTGCTTGTTGCACGCGTCCATCAACTCTCCCATAGTAACCTCTGAAGCATTCCGACTAGATTTCATGCGTGTTAGCTTTTGCACTAAAGGTGTATACTTGCACGTCTTTGCCATAGCTTGTAACGCATCCTTTGGCTGAATATCTGTGGACGAGTGAAGTATCTCCATAACCCGGCGCACCCAACTGCGCGCCGATTCTCCCTTCTTCTGTACGCATCGTTCTAGATCATCGATTGTGAATAACTTCCTGCACGTCCCATGGAAGTGCTTGACGAACGCAACTTTCAGCTCACCCCACGAATTGATAGATTTTTCCGGTAAATTGTTGAACCATAACTTTGCTGCTCCCTTTGACATCATTAAGTACATGAACTTGGCTTGAAGATTTTCAGACGCGTTGCGAATCGACATGGCCATCTCATAACTGCTCAACCAGGTTTCTGGATCCATAGTCGGCTCATAGTTTACCACTTTACCCGGTTCCTTGAACTTATCCGGGTAAGGCTCGGCTCTGATGGCGTCCGATAAACACTTAGGCCCGGCTAAAATTGCTGGTCCTGGCCTTACCCGGGAAACGTGCGATCCGGCGACAGGTGCGGCGGGGGGTGCAACTGCTACCGGCCCTCGTACCGCAGACCCGGCCGCTGCGCGCCTGGCCCGAGAACTGTCCACGATAGCTTGCGCGGCTGATACTGCACGTGTTGCTGGTCTACGGGGAGGAGGCAACATTTGTTGCTGCTCTGCCCTCCGCCGTGCCGAGCTTTTCTGAATATTACCTGTCTTTCCGTTATATCGGCTTATATACGGCGTTCCATGCATTCCGCTCCTATTATCCGGGTAATTGACTTGCTGGGCCACTGCCGTGCGCAATAGATCTATCGCCCGCCGGGTCTCTTCCGCATGGGGTGACTCTCTTATGGGGATTCGATCCAATGCCAGCGTCGCTGCATATACATTATCCATGGGGTTGTTGAAGTGACCTGGTGGCGTATGAAATCGTGACGGTGGTGGTGGTGGTGCTGTATTGCCAACAGCAGCCCCTGTCTGCAACATGGGTAACCCGGTTTGTACATTTGCCGGGTGTCCTCCTCCAGTTGCAGGATGATGTACAGTTTCCTGGTTCACAGCCGGAATCGGCTGATCCTAGGGCGTGATGAATAGCGCGGCCGGGTTTATGACTCCACCCGTTGCCGGTAATCTCGTCTGGTATCTTTGATGCGCCCTGGTTGTCTCAGCCCGGAGCCGGTTCTCCAATGCATCCAGCTCACGTTGGCGTGAGGCTATCCCTTGCTTTTTTGCTTCCACATCTCTCCTTTGTTGCTCTAATGCACGGCGGGCTACATCCAGATCCCTAGCACGTGCCGCTGCGTTCTCTGGGGTTATCACCGTAGCTAGCACCGTGGGATCCAGGATTAAGTTGTTACTGAACAGAGCCGGGTGTTGTGGGTTTGAGGGACCCGCCCCTGGCGTTCTATTCGTCATGAACCCAAACATATTCGCCTGCAACTCGCTATACTCCGCTCGGCTAGTGACTAAAGCCGACTCTCCGTCGACCCGGGTCAGAATCGGATTTCCGTCAGCCGGATTTTGCTGCTGGGCCAGCTCTCGCGCCGCTCCGACCGCGGCCGTGGTCACGTCCCCCTGATTAAGATTGGTTGCAGGAGCCGTGTAGACCGCGACCTGGCGCGCGATGCCTGGTGAAGACTCATATTCCTCCTCGTACCGGTCCTCCAGCAGGTGCAGGATAGACTCGGTATCATCTTCTCTCGTGACCCAGCCACGCGGGATCCATGCCGGCTCCTCCGGCTGTTCCCTCTTCGTGGTGGGATCTTCTATCGGATCCACCGTTCCAACCGATTCTTCTCCATACGATTGGACGCAGGTTGCTTCTCCTGACACAGAATCATATCCAAAATCATCAGGGATTGAACCGAGCGCACGTACCATGCCGATGAAGACGTTGACCCGGCCGATGGTGACGACAGATCCGGATTCGAGCAGATCCGACTCTGGCCCCCAGCCAGAATCGTCCACCGTCTTCTCTCCTTCGGGGTTGATGTAGATCTCGCCGATGACGAGGTTCTTCATGTTCTCCCGAGCTTCTCCCGTGATGTAAACTCCCTTGGACGTAGGCCCCACGGTGGGCGCCAACTGTCACGGGATAATCACGGCAGACGTTACCGGGGGTAACTTATCTTGGGGCAATTCGACTCTGGTGTTTGGGAGAGGGTTTTGCTCAGGGGAAATCATGGTGATGAAACGACCTGGTAGCCGGCAATCAAGTCGCCGAGTCTCCGATCTAGATCTTATTTGTAACATCCAAGTATGAAAACCCCTAGTTGTTTTACTTCTTGTTTTATTTTAAGCAATGCATCATGTCATCATCTCCATATTTATTTCTGTTGCATTGTTTTCTTAATCAAAATTAAACTCAATCAACTTCTGTTTTCACACTTGTCTGTTACTTTCTTTCAAATAAAGTTTTGCAAATCCAAAAACATCAATTGTTTCCAAACAATCCATTATAACTCATCTATTAATTTGTTGCTTAATTAAATTAACCAAATTAAACAATTATTTCCAAATCATTTCCAAACTCAAACAAATTCTCAAAATCTTCACATTCTTGAATCCATGAAGTTTATCACTAAATGGTATTCATTAATTCACTTCTAAACCCTAGGGGAAACCCTATTTAAAATGGCTTATTTTCTAATATTAATGATTATTGCAAAATTCAATTAAATTGGTTCCATTTTAAAACAGCAAGCAAACTTTCAACTTTTTGAAAACCAAAACTACCAAGTGGTTGTATTTCAACTAAGGATCTTATCCAAAAATTTTCCAAATTTTTATCTAAGCAAAAACCTATCTTTTTTATCCAAAAGCTAAAGCTACAAAAAAACAGAAGGAAAAAAAAAAAAGAACCAAACCTACCGCGCGCGCAGCAGAAGCCCAATCCAGCCCACCCTAGCTACCGCGCGCGCAGAGCCCAACCCAACTAACCGCACCGTACCGCTTCAATATTCGTGCTCCCGTTATGATCCTGTACGGCAGCGATCTCCGTGGCGCCACCGCACCCCCGCAGCGACGCCGGCGGCCGCCCGTCGCTGTCCACGCCTATATAGCACCTAGGGCGCCTCTCAGACCAACCCTAGGTCGCTAGGGTTCCTTTCCCCTCTCGCCCGCCGCCGATCGTCTCCTCCCCGACGCCAATTTCTTCTCCGCCACCACCTCACCGGAGCCGTTTCTGAACTTTTGCTCGCCGCCGTAGCCATGGCTAGCCACCACCCTACCTGAGCTGCTGGATCGCTTCACCGCTCTCTCCTCTACCCCTCGGACACCAGAAACATCACTGGTAAGCCCTAAATCGACGCCGCGTTTCTTCTCCCTCTCCGGCCACCGCGCCACGTTTCTGAATCCGTCGATCGCACCGCCGTTGCAGGGCTCTTCGTCACCAATCGTTTGCTGCAATCGCACGGGCTCTTCTTCCTCTACGCAACGGACACCAGAGGGAGCCAGGAGACCATCTACCTCGCCGGCGCCGTCCTCGACCTCGTCGCGGACTCTGTCGTCACCGTACGTCATCGTCACGCCGCTGCTACCTCAACGCCGGTGGTGAGCGCCGTTCACCGTCTCCTCATCTTCCTCACGCATCCATGCATCTGCACATCCACGCAATCGTTGGCATCGAGCACCGTAGCCTCGTTTCACTTCGGCGAGTTTCAGTCCTGTCAGTCGTGCTTGCGTTTCGTCGTCAGTTAAGTTCAGAAACTGGCTTGGAACAATATCCTCACTGCGTCGCCTCCTCTGTCTACTGAACGCGAACACCGCAGTGGTACTGAACCTTTGTGCGCGTAGCGTAGGGCGCGGGTTCGAGGCCTGAGCGCCCCAACTTTTGCTCTTTTATTTTCCGCAGCACAGGGAGGCCCACTGTCATTGACCCCGTGGCCACGCCAGCGCTTGCGCAGTGCCATGCTGCCACTGGCCCACTGCGCAGTGGCAGTGGGTAGCGTGAGGCTGCGTAGCAAAGGATTTTCTGCGCAATTCAAAAAATTCCAAAATTTCTTTTAATAACAGATTTAACACCAAACTTTGAAATTCCATATCTTTTGTTCTATAAGTCCATTAAATACAAACTTTATATGAACCTTGATCCAAATTTCCTAAACTTTCGAAATATCCATTTTGTGCACTGTTTTGAAAACTTCAAATGCATTTAAACTTCAAATTTAAATATTTCAAATGTTAATTTGTAAATTCCATAACTAATTAATTACTAATCCAATAAATGCAAATACAATATGTTTTCAATACCATTTTAAATAAGCTATTCAAATATAATTTTTGTTTCCTGTTTTGAATAATTAAAATTGTCTAAACCATTTAATTCTTGTGTAATGCAATTAAAAATTGTTTAATATTGTTTAATTCCTAATTAAATAATCCAATTTCCAATTTCAAAATGTGAAACATGTAATCCAACTAAAATTTGATAACCTTTTCAAATATCAAATTTGTTATTTGTTTTGCACACTTTAACTTGTTGGTAACAACCACTACTTGTTTAACACCATTAAGTACCAATAATTTCCAAACTTATTAATGTTTCTAAAATGGTTAACTATCATTCCATTTGCAATCAACTTGTTATCTTATTGTTCCTCATCATGCATGCATCATGCTAACTCAACTACACCTAATGCTTAGTGGTAGAACAATTAATTCAACTCTAAGGCATGGGTTTGCCATATGCAATCTTTGCATATGGAATCCATTTAAACTTGTGTTTCATGTCAAGCAAGTTATTTTGGTGCATCTATTAAACATGACATGCATCATCCAATGTTTGTGCACCTATGCCATGTATTGATTGCCCGTCGTCCTTCATTGTTGTTTTTGCTTCTTCTCGCTTAGACGACGACGTTGGTACCGACGAGCCTTACGACACCACTACTCAGGACCTAGCCCAGTACCCGGCTACTGAGCTGCGAGGCAAGTTATCACTCACATGAATCATCGAGTTCTCTTCCACACTTGTTGTCGATACTATCCTTTTGTCTATTTCTGCTAGCCCTATGTATCGTTGCTATTCTCCGAACCCATCACATGATTCCCTGAACCAATGATATTGCCTCACCTCCTTACCTACAGCCTTTGTTTGTGTCTGTTCTCATCTGGCATGCTTAGGGTTGCATTTGCTCGAGCCTGTTGTCGGTTACTTCTTTTACTATCGTGCTATTAATATTTGTTACCGTCCCGGGGGCTCGAATGTTAATCAATCAATCCTGTTAATGCTACTGTTAATAATAACTTGATGATAAGGCACCGGCAGGAGGCCCTTTGTGGTTTTGAGGCCTGCTAGTGTCGACCCTCATAGGAAAAGGGTCTTGTCTACTGATCCATGATGAGCGCACTACCCGCATGTGGGAAGCGAGTATGGGCGCCCCCCTCAACTTGACTCGATTCGCATCTCATCCAAATCGCCGTACTAGTTCGGGCTTTCCATTTGCTGCATCATATGCAGGTACGAACCCGAGGCCAGGGTGGAACTTTTGTAGTCTGCATTTAGGGCGGCGTTGTCTTCCAGTGCTATGAGGGTCCTCCTTTTCTTCGGGGGGCTCCATTAGCCGCGCACGCACAGCACGCGGTGCTTTGGGCTTGATGCGAAGAACAGTTGGTTGTGTTGAGTGTCTCGCTTGGCGGGTTTGATTCCCATCTGGCGGGATATTCTTACGTGTACGGTTACTATGGTGCACCCCTGCAGGGATAAATCTTCTCGAGAAGCCGTGTTTTCTGCGGTTATGGATTACTTGGTGAAAGTACTGGCTAACAAGTACTCAGGACAACTTCAACATAATGATCAATCATGTTCACCCAATGACTAATAACTTGACTAGTAATAGATTATTCACGCAATAACTTGATCCACCTGACTACAACGGTGTGAGTTATCCTCGGATTGCTTCTTCGGATAAGGGGCGAGGTCCAGGATGGGTTTGTTTTGAAGTTATCTTTCAGTTGGTTACAATTCCTCGATCTTATCTTTTCTATTAGCCGGACACAAGTAGTTATCTTCTGTAGTTGGTTAGAGCAGCCCGCTGCAGCTTTTATCATACCTATCTTCTTCCGTTGATCCCAAGCATCAAAGCTTGTGTTGACGGGTAACTCCTTGATGAAGTGTGAGTCTTGCTTGCCAGTACGTCAAATGTACTGACCCCGTTGGGGCTGTGGTTTACGCAGAGTACGACTACGGCTACGACTACGATGCTTCTCAGGATGGCTACTTTGTGGAGTTTGACGACACTGCAGACGAGTAGTTGGCTGGACCCCGGGCAGGATCCAGGACCTACGTGGATGGGCTTCGCTTTCTTTATTTTCTCCGGCTTCTTAAGCCTTGGATTTGTCTGTACTCAGACCCTTTGATTGCTTCCGCTGATGTAATGAATGCTATGTTGGGACATGTGTCCTCTGGATGAGTGTTTTGCTATTTCTGCCTTAATGAAGGCTATTTGCAACTTTATTTCAATCTTTTGTGTCTTAGAGGCATGTTGTGTTATCCCTTTGTTCAAAACCGTTGACGTACCATGTGTGTATGGTATGAAGTACGTCAATGGTAGTATCCTGATTTCTATAGGATAGTTTACATCGACGGTGAACAGTAACGGTTGGTTGTCGCACATAAGTGCTGGCCTACCCGTAAGGGGACGCGGGAGCCGTTAAGCCCCGTAATCCAACCAAAATACTGTTCAGTTCGTACGGTGAGTATCCTCTAGAAGTCCGGGTGCGACATTATTATATCAACTCTGGTATTACAAAGGATGCTCGAATAGCTAGTGAATCTCGTGTGTGTCTAATCTAACCCTAGGAGCCGGCTTATATAATATTCGGACCCCCTGGCTTCCTATCCAAGGTACACTCGGAGTCCTACCTGGGCACCGCTTACAAACCCTAAGTTTCCTTATCGAAACCCACAATCCGGGTTACGAGGCCTACACTCTTGGGCCTTCCAGAAACTCCTTTTCCCTAAGCCGGGTCTTGCGCAGCTCCCTTTGGGCCGAATTACACCTTGGCGTTAGCCTACCGGGTTATCATCCCTCCATCACTTACCGCTACATGCATGCACGCAAAAATGTGAGATTCACTCTCCTCGCGCTCGTCATGCGCGTGGAGGAAAAAGAAAGGAGAAGGGAAATGGAAGAACCTCGTGGCTTGTGAAGAAGAACGGCGGCGGCAGCGGTTTTCTCCCCGTGGAGAAAAACGGCGAGGGTTTTCTCTCACTGGAAGGGGACATAGTGTTCTCCCTCCGCATCTGTTCGGCTATTAACTAAAGTGGAGAGTAAAGTCCAACGAAAATCAACCTGTGGCAGACATACGGGGCCAAAGGGAACACGTGGAGAACCCACGAAAATCCCGTTGCCGCCTTGCCAGCATGCGGAGCTAGAGGGGCTGGCATGTGGGACCCATCACTGCTCAGACCAAAATCAGGTTCGGAAACTAGATCCAGTTCTCTCGAACCATGGTTGTGCCGGCGGCGGCGGTGTACGGTGCTCTCCACGGACCTCACCCCTTCCGTCCTTTTTTCTGGGGCTGTGCAAGCCGCCGGAGGCTCATCCTTCCGCCCCACCACCGCCCCCCCCTCTGCGGCCGCCGTCTCCTCCCCGCCCTCCACGGCTTACGTCGCCGATGCTCCCCTTCTGGCCGCATCTCCCGTGCACGCCTGTACTGTTCGACTAGTTGGGGCTCCCCTTCCGGCCACCTCCGCAAGCCAAGGTAAAGAACCCTCCCATCCTTGTGCTACTTGCTAAGAAAGTAAGAATACCTAAAACTGTTAATTGTTCTGCCAATTGATTAGTTTTCTCATGGTATGTTATTAGTTTGTTCATGGTTAGTTATTTGATCTTCATTAAACTTGATTAGTTTGTTCTGCAAATTGAGTAGCCTGTTATAAAAAATGAGTACCCCCTTTCAGACAAATCCAACAATAGCTTGTTTATCTCTTTAACAGACGGATAGGCGTTGGATTTCAAGTGGTAGACCATGGACCCCTCCGTATGTTGATGGAATCAAAGAGTTCTTAAGCTTAGTCAAGGAGAGAAACGACGATAATTGTCGTGTTCGATGCCATGCACGAGGTGCCTAAATATGAAGATGCAGCATTTTGTAGTGATGACCCGACACTTACAGATCCACAACTTTTCCAGTACCTAACTTCGGTGGATAAATCATGGAGAGCCAAGTGATGTCGTGATTACTGAAGATCCTCCACATAATGATGGCAATGGTGGTGATGAGGATGATAATGCCGGTCATGGGAATCATAATATGGATATGGATGACGAAGATGAGGCAGATAGAGAAGTCGATGAAATGGAAGCAATGTTGAAAGACCTCACGGGAGCAATAGCCCATGAAGGAACAGAAACTGAGGTCGAAGGTGGGTATGATAAAGTATTTGAAAAATTGTTGGCAGAATCAGAGCGCCCTCTTACCCGGGAAATAAACACGTCGGTAGGCTAGCATTAATGATAAAGCTACTTCATCACAAATCATATTACCGGGTCAGCAACGCTGCTTTTGATGCTTGGATGCGTATATTTGCCAAGGCACTTCCGGACGGCAATACACTGCCCAAATCATATAGAGAAGCAAAAGCTTATATGAAGAAGTTGGGTCTTTCATATAACAGCATACACGTGTGCCCAAACAACTGCATACTTTTCAGAGGGGATTATGTTGATAAGGACAACTGCCCAGAGTGTCAAGCATAGAGGTGGAAGTATCCGGAGAGAAAGAGATCTGATGTTAAAGTGTTGCGTTATTTTCCTTTGGCACCGAGGGCGAAGAGATTGTTTGCTTCAAGGAAAACAACGGAGAACATGCAGTGGCATGCGTTAAAGAGGGAGCCTGAAAAGGACATATTGACTCATCCGGCTGATGGTGCAGTGTGGAAGGATTTCGATGATGAATTCAAAACATTTGCGGGCGATCCTAGAAACATAAGGCTCGGCATTGCCTTTGATGGATTCAATCCCTATGTAACCATGAGGACAAGCTACAGAATGTGGCCTGTGTTTGTCGTGCCGTACAACCATTCACCAGAGGAGTTCAGTGATCCATCATACTACATGCTTTGCTTGCTAATCCCTGGCAAATCAAGTCCTAGAAAGGCCTTTGGTCTTTTCATTCAGCCGTGTCTTGAAGATTTGCAGGACCTTTGGAAGGGTGTGCGGACTTATGATTCATTTTCTAGGGAAATGTTTGATCTTCGTGCTGCGTTACTCTGGTGCATACACGACTACCCAGCTTGTGGCACTATGTCTGGGCGTACCACTCAAGGCTATGATGCATGCCTGCATTGTGACAAATATCCTCTATAAATGCCCATAACCAACAAATTGTGCTACATTGGGCACCATCGTTTCTTCCCCCATGACCACTTGTGGCGGGGAAAGACAGACCTTCAAGGTAAAAATTTCGTCAAGAACGAGCGGCCAGAATCATTTACTGATAAATAGTTAGAAGCTAAGCTGGAGAAGGTTAGACATATAAAACCAGGAATTGGTCCCCAGAGCATCAACAAGAAGAGGAAGCGTGGAGAACCTACACCGATCTGGAAGCGTAGGCTTGGTTGGTGGGACTTGCATTACTGGCCAAAGTTGAAACTTCGGCATAATCTCGACGTGATGCACATCGAAAAGAACATCTTAGACAATATCCTTGGCACCGTCCTTGAACTGAAGGGAAGAATAAGGACACCGTCAATGCCAGGAAGGATCTTCATACCCTTGGAATTATAAAAAAAAAATGCAGCTGGATCCACCGGTTGCCTCCGGACGTGGACCCGAAGAAATATAAATGTGTAATGATATACGGAAGCTATACCATAAACAAAGATGGGAAGACACAACTATGCCAGTTTCTATTCGACTGTACATATCCAGATGGTTTTTGTTCCAACATGTCCAAGTGTGTCAACGTACAAACAAGCAAGATCTCGGGACTTAAAACCCATGACTGCCACATCCTGTTGCAGAGAACATTATCTGTTGGGCTACGGGGATTATTAAAAGACGATGTCTATCGGCTGATAGGTGACCTAGGCAAAATTTTCAAGGACTTGTGCAGTAAAAGGTTGGAAAGAAGTGTTCTGCTCCGTCTGAAAGCTGAAATCCCAGTAATCTTTTGCAGGCTTGAAAACATCTTCCCGCTGGTGTTTTTTGATGTTATGGTCCATCTGGCAGTGCATTTACCTGACGACGCTTTGCTCCGAGGCCCTGAGAACTATGGGTGGATGTATCCAATCGAGAGGATGTTGTGTACTTTGAAGAGATATATGAGGAACATGGCCCATCCAGAAGGTTCAATTGCAGAGGCGTACATTGCCTCCGAGTGCTTGACATTTGCCTCTAGATACTTGAAAGAAGATATTGAGACAAGGTACAACTAGCAACAGAGATATGAGGTTCAACAAAAAGTTGAACGATAAGAATCATCTTGTGATGTGTTTGGCCATGGTGTGCGTTTAGTTGGAGCCTATAGTGCGATCAATCATGATAGCAATCAACAGAACTTCATAGAATGGCTTGGTATGTCCTAAACAATTGCATCAAGGTTACATGCTATATCCAGTATGTTCACTACGTCTGAGTTTATGTTACCCTACACATTGTATACCCCATAGTTACCAGAGTTTAATAACTCTTCATGGTTTGCAGAAAGTTCAGGACAAAGCTGGAGAAAGAAGGGACACCTGATGTGGAAGTTAGGGTTGACCAGGATTTTCCAAGATGGTTCAAAGAGCATGGAAGTTTCCTTTTGCATCTCTCTTTGACCTTTTGCATTTCATTGCATGATTTTGACCATATTATTTTTCTTTTTTTCTGTGGTACACATATGATGAACAAGGCACGGAAAAGACCAGAAGTTCATGAAGATGAGTTGTTCGCATTGGCACTTGGCCCACACAGCAAAGTTAAAACATATTCAGTTTGCCATGTGAACTTAGTTCGGTTTGTCACCGCTGAGCGTGAAAAAGGCAAGAAAACGCAAAACTGTTGAGTCATGGCTGCTGGAGATCACAGTGGGGACGCAAGAGATTTTTATGGTGTCCTCAAGGAAATCGAAGAGTTGACTTATATCTCTACCGAGAAACATAAACGAACAGTTGTTCTGTTTGGCTGTGACTGGTATCGTCTTGAAGCAGGCAGGGGCATGCGCAAGTTTAAACTGGAAAAGTATGATAAACTGTTCAGGAGCATCACCATTTCTAATTTGTGGTACGAGGATGATAAGTATATCATGTCAACCCAGGCACAGAAAGTGTTTTATATGCCAGACAATGTAGGGGGAGAACACTGGCGAATAATCCAAAAATTTGAGCATAGACGTACCTTTGATGTGTCCTAACATGAGAAGGACAAAGATGAGGAGGACAATGATGACTAGGAGAGGCCTAGTATTCTAGCACATCAAGATGTCGAAGTCTCTGACAATGAGGATGTTCATGCTGACCCGATATCCCATCCTCCGCCTCCGGCTACTCTGGAACGCACTGACATGGCTCCCCGCATCCTCTCAGCAGATGAGATTTGGGCTTATATCAAAGATCGGAAAAAAGTGTTGGTGCAGCATAAGGAAGGTGAAGTACAAGATGGTGACGCGGAATTAGAAGTCAGTGAGGATGAAGTAGACGACACATATGCGGAGTATGACAGTGATCCGGGAGCACTGCCCGCAGATGATAGCGATGCAGACTAGTGTTGCATGCCTCTGGGCAAGCTTGTGTCGAACTGATTTTGCATGCTTTGTGTGCATGCTTTTGTTGAACTGATGCGCATGCCTGTTTGCATGCTGTGTGTTGAACTGTTGTGCATGCCTGCTTGAATGCTTATGTTGAACTGATGTGCATGCGTGTGTGTATTCTTGTGTTGAACTGCCATACATTGCTAATATGCCATTACTAAACTGCCATTACCCAATTATGTTCCTTACATTGCTAATATGCCTTTACTCAACTGCCAGACATCATCATGCCAAGACACATTGCAAATAAAACTGAAAAAACCCAAATCATCAATAGATTGTGGCTAGAATCTTGAATCTTGCCTTCATGAGCAGGTTTTCCAGCAGCTTCATCAGCACCTTCTTTGTGTACCCCTTGCCGCAGCACCTGATCTAGCTTCTACCTCAGTGCACTTATCTCTTCCTGCAATGTGCTATTCTCGTCCTTCTCTCTAAACACTGCATTACGCAGTTGAAGAACCACATGTTCCTGGAATTATGTCCATTCCCGGTCATGCCATGAGAACTTTCCACAACCATAAGGAATGCCATACTTCTGCAACCAAAATAAGATAAAATTTAACCAAAAGCAAAATCTTGCAACCAAACTGAAACTAAAGCACGAATCTTTACCAAGCGTCTTTGGCATTTCAGGAATCTCCGGCCTAGATTATGGTCGGTCCAAGAAATCCACATGGCCATCTTCAAACCGCACAGACATTTTGTTTCATTGGAGTGGTCCAAGTCCACCGGAGTGTATGGGATAGGTTTGCGGCGGCGAGGAGGAAACCCCCCTTCGTGCGACAATCATGAACTCTCGCCGCTAGCGGCCATGCTTTCCTTGCGCGCCATGTGAGACAGGGGAGGCAGGGAAGAACCCTATAATTAATCGCCAAGGGAGAAAGAGGAGAGGGAAATTTAGCTGCGCGCCCTCGTCAGCGGCAGCGGTGTGGTAACGGCGGAGGATTTACGGCAGCGGCGGCGGAGGATTGACGGCAGTGGCTTTGCTGTGGTGTGGTCGAGTTATTTAATTGGTACGTTCAGCTGTGTCAATGGCTAAATTGGGTCCCACAGTACCAATGGCTACAAGCGGTGCACACGGCCTGATGGTGGGGCCAGGCAACAAGGGCGTGGTCATAGCCAGTCAAAGTTGTCAAACAGGGCAGGATGTGTGGCCCCGCTGAAAAATTCGCGACGTTCTACGTGACAAGGCAAGTTTCGTCGAAGGCAACTGGGCTCTTAGTGGGCTACTGGGTCGGAGACAAAAATCAGCGACGTAAAACTAGCAAAAAGTCGAGCAAAACCAGTCCGCGACGGACCAATCCAATACGTCGAGAGCAAACTCCACTTTTCAGCCATTCGCGATGGAAACTCTCGACGTTATCAAAACGTTCTCGATCGCACGAAATTTGGTAGTGTGAACAAATTACTGCTGGGCAATTGACAAATAGAGGTTGCACCGTAGTGCACAATATGACATGAAGATTACTATGCTATTTAGTGCGGGCATTACAACACGATACATAGACCTACATCCATCTCCATCTATGACCAATAATCCACCCTCAGGTTATCATCTGAACCCCCTCAGGTATTAAGTTGCAAGCAACAGATAATTGCATTAAACAAAGTGTGTAATGTAAGAAATTATTATGCACGCGGGCACTCTCACCGTTGTTTTCTCCCTAATGGCAACAGCACATCCTCCCCCTTCACGTTTCTATCACTCGAGCAAGGCAAGAATGAGGCATGAACCCACTATCGAGCATAAATGCTCCCTCTTGGAGTCACTAGAAACTACTTGGCCAGAATAACCACTAGCAACGGAGAGCATGCAAGATCACAAATAACATTTGCAAATAAAGACTATAATCAACTTGGCATAAGGTCAATATTCATCGGATGCCAGCAAACACAGCACAGAGAATTACATAAGATCAATCTCGATCTTGATAGGCAGCTTACGAGATCTAAACATGGAGGCATATGAGGAGAAGACAACCATCTAGCTACAGCTACGAACCCATCACTCCGGAGGCAGACATGGTGATGTAGAAGCCTCCGGTGATGATCTCCTCTCCGGCAGGGTGCGGGAAACAACTTTAGAACCCCCCTGATCTGGGGTTGACGGTGACGGCGGCTGCGGAACTTTTTCATGGATTTCGATCAGGTGCCTAGGGCTTTCCATCCGGGAGGCTTAAATAGAAGAAAGGGCAAAGGCGGTGCAGACCGGGCGGCGCCACACCCATAGCGGGCGCGGTCAGGGGCCGCGCCACCCTGTGGTGTGGCCCCTGCTGCCCCCCTTCGGCTCCTCTTCGGTCTTCTGGATGCTTGCGGGGAAAATAGGACTTCCGGGCTTCGAATTTTCCAATTTCGAGAATATTTCCAGAACAACTTTTCTGAAACTAAAAAACAACAGAAAACATGAAACTGGCTCTGTGGTATCTTGTTAATAGGTTAGTCCAGAAAATCGATAAAAAATGACATAAAGAAGAGAGAAAACATGTAGCAATTGGCATAATATCATCATGGAGCATCAGAAATTAGGGATATGTTTACGACGTATCAAGCACGCCTGCCGATGTGATTCGTCCTAGGGCTTGGTAACCCCAGTAACCCTCGATTGTTGTTGCACTTCCTAGACACATAGCATCTCTGTATAGCTTTGGTCTCGTTCCTTCAGTTTCATACAACTCGTGGACACTTTGATATGCATAGTTGATTATGACTAGCATGGTCACAAGGAGTAGTAGTACCGATGTTATCCGGCCTGCGTGCCGATGAATCCGGTCTACCTGCCGTTGTTTGTTGTGGTCGGGGCTGGTAACCCCGAAGCTCTTGTGGGTCCATGACTAGGAGCGCATAACAGTATGTATACCTCTGGGTCCGGGGTCGCGACACCCCCTTTGGATCCCCTTTTAACTTTTTCTTTGTTCCGGGTAAAAGTTAATCTACGTGGATTTTCAGCCTTTTCCGAGAATATTTCCTTAAAAAATTTCTGAAATAGAAAAACTTCCGAAAATCGCAACTGGCCTGGGGCATCTTGTCAATAGGTTAGTCTATAAAAACATCCAGAAAAAAACGGAAAATGAAAGAAAACATGTGGAAAACAAAAAGTATTTAGTATAAAACACACATGGAGCATC
This sequence comes from Alopecurus myosuroides, assembly GCA_028641055.1. Taxonomy (NCBI): domain Eukaryota; kingdom Viridiplantae; phylum Streptophyta; class Magnoliopsida; order Poales; family Poaceae; genus Alopecurus; species Alopecurus myosuroides. The sequence goes on from CM054057.1 coordinate 93,557,158, forward strand.
AAAAATTATAGATATCTTTGCATCGTATCAGCGGGCTAGGCGGGATTTCCTCGGTTTGGAGTGTGACTTGGTGGCGACATCTCGACCTCTTGCGGCGGTAGGGCGTGACGGCCGCGATGGCCAGGCTTCAGGTGCGATGGCGTCGTTGTGCAGGTCTCTTGGGCGTTCTGGCTGGGGGGAACGGTCACGCCTGGAGCAGCTCCACATGTGTTTGAAGGCGGGGACGGTGGTGGCACGGAGTTTCGCCGACGAATCCTCCATCGGTGCCTGTGACGGAAAAGATCGAGGCGAATCAACTCGGGCACGGTGGCTAGCGGAGCTGGCATGTGGCGACGGAGCTCTCGGCCTAGATCTGGGCCCATTTGTAAAAGGAACCCAAATCAATCAGACGGGACCAATCCGACAAAAAAAGCATGAGGACGAAAAGCTGGAAGAAACAATGGTAAAGCAAGATAGAAAGAAGCACTGCGATGCACACAGAATAGCATCCACGGTCACCCGATCCACAGATCTTACACGATATGGTAAGCCACACAAAAGAGAAAGCTCTAACTGTCGGGGGTTACCCCCGAGTAGGGGTAAGGCAAGTGTTAAACGCAAGGTCAAGGTGCTGTTTGACCGGGTAGACGGCTACCCGGGTACTTGCTACCCGGTAGGTTTCTATCCGGACATATCCACTGAAGGCCAAGAGAAGATATCAAGGAAGGTATATCCGTCCGAGTAAAGAAGTTGGTCCGAGTAGAGGGACTGTGTTCCTACTCGGGCAAGAAGTCAATGGAGCCGTTCTGAACAAGGGATCCCGCGTATCCTGCGTCCGTACCGGCATGCGGTTCAACTTACGGAGCGCGTGATTATCCGCGCTACGGCGTGGCTACAGTGCGGTAGGCGACTGTCAAGTCCCGTCACTGACGGAGGGGACAGGAAAGTTCTAGGGGCCTACCCTATCTCACTGACAAGGTGGACAGGTCCCATCACCCGAACGGTGCGACGACTTCCCGCACCCGCTTCAGCGAGAAGCTGGAGGCGTGCTTTGTTCTGCAGTGTGCATGTACCATCAGTTGTACCTTATAATCTTTCTCTATTCGGCTGGGCACCAGTATATAAGGTGCCCTACCCCCTCCTGCGCGAGGGACGATGCATTAGGACGTTGCGGACGTTGCTTCACTTCACATCTTTGCCAGAGACAGCACTAGAGCTAGAGAGAGCAGCTGAGTGGCTACTCGGCCAAGAGGCAAACATTGTACTGTGGCTACTCGGAAAACACACATATAGAGAGAAAGGCAGGAGTAGGGGTGTTACCTCCACACGAGGGCCCTGAACCTGGGTAAGATCTTGTTGTTTGCAGTGCTAGAGACATCCTACACGCGGCTACTCTCCGTGTGATCCCTCCCCGGATACCTCCAGCGTCCATCGGTCCCAACCTTTAGCCATCCTATGGCATCTGCCTGTGATACCACCACGATAGTTGGCGCCCACCGTGGGGCAACCAGCAGTGCTGGCTGGAGTTCAGATTCGGACGGGACCGGTTTTAGCTTCAGGGGAGCGCGTAGTCTGTGGCCTTGTCCACAGATTCGGCTCCTTCGACTTCGTCACCGACAACGCCGGAGATTTCGGCAGTAGGCCCATGCCTGCAGGTGGCTCGGTGATCTCCTTCGGCACGCACCTGGTCTACGTCGCCACCACTGTCATCTGTGAGTTCCCAGAGGTGGTGCTTGTCGCGGAGGATCCTCCTGCTGTACTCTCTGCCCGCGAGAAGCCAACTGGCTGCTCTGCGGACAGCGTGGAGGTGATGATGACAGGCCCAGCTATCGATGCCGGGAAGGGCGCGGCCGCTGCCGCTGGCGTCATCGAGGAACCTGTCGGTACCAGGGTCCACAAGACCTACGAGAAGGACCAGAACTTGCCTCCTTCCACGTCTACGGCGATCCTAGTTGCTCGCGGAGACGCAACTGTGCAGCTGGGGATGCCGCAACCCACTGAGGCGGAACTCGCCGCCATGAGGGCGCAGATCGAGCAGCAGCGTCAAGCGCTACTCGCAGAGACCCGGGAGGTGGAGAAGGTTAGGCTTGAGCTTAATCTTGCGCAAAACGAGTACAATGCAGCGCATGGCTTTACTCATGTTTCTAGGCTGCCTAGCAAGATAGGCGTTACTCGTCGCAACTTAGGCGCTGAGCTAGTCAGAGATGGTAGGGCTGCTAGGCCAATCTTCTAGTTTGGACACTGTTGGTAGGCCTAGATACAGCACCCCCGCCAAAACTCTTAGGGCTGCAGAGGCAGTGGCTGCGGAGTTGCCGCATCTCACTGGCGACGCGCGTGCTAGGCAGCAGGAGAGACTCAACGAGCTAGTGCTTGAGGCTGGCTGGCAGAATGAAGAGTTCCGGAAAGCCAATCCGGGTGCTGGCGCATCCCATGTTGTTCACTCGCATGGGATGAGATCTCATGACCAGGCGTGTGAACTCTGGGAAAAACAAACAGATGCAGGTGTACGAACCTGCTGTCGCCACAAAACAGCACGCTGTGCCGCGGCAGCCCGGTCAGAAACACAACTCTGCAGGAGCAGGCTATCAAGCCACTAAAACTCACAGTAAGGAGCAGGGAGGAAACCATGCAGGACCTTCTCGGCGTCCCGCTGCTCAGCCTACTCGGCAGAGGACGCAGCAGCCAGCGGCAGCACAGCCGCGTGCGGCTGCGCCAGCAGCCAACCCGGTGGTGCAGGAGAACCGCTACGATGATGGCTACTCGACGATGGGGCTAGCCGGCTATGCTGACCCAAGAGATATCACTGACCGTCTGGGTGACCGCATGCTGGAGCCCAGTGACGCAAGATACAAGCTGGACCGTATCAATCGATCTGTGCAGCTTGAGAGCAGGGGGCCACCTAGCCCAGATTGCTTTGGTCGCTGCATCATGGAGGAGCCCTCCGTGAACCATTTCCAGCTGGCTAGGGGGACCAAGTGTTATGACGGCAGCACCAAGCCGGAAGACTGGCTGAGTGACTATGTTACCGCTGTGCATATCGCAGGCGGCAACCGGAGATGGGATGTGCGGTATGTTCCGCAGATGCTGGAGGGCTCTGCTCGGACTTGGCTCAACAACCTGCCCAAGGACAGTATCAACTGCTGGCTAGACTTCTCGGAAGCCTTCATCAGCAACTTCACCAGCACTTACAAGAGGCCGAATAGGCCGCATCAGCTGTCCGCTTGCAAGCAGCGGGAAGAGGATACTGACCGCGAGTATTGTCGTGGGATAATCACGGCAGACGTTACCGGGGGTAACTGATCTTGGGGCAAGACGACACAGGCGTTTGGGAGAGGGTTTAGCTCAGAGAAAAACATGATGCAACTCGATCTGGTAGCCGGCAATCAAAGTCGCCGAGTCTCCGATCTTGATATAATAACTCAACTCTGGGATTACACTAGATGCTCGATATCAAGCGATATTGCTAGGGTTCTTAGATCTCTGTCTAAACTAGACCTAGGGGTCGGTTTATAAAGCACCCGTACCCCCTGGCTTACCCTCCAAGGCGCATCCTGGATCCTACCCGGACACGGCGCACAAACCCTAACTTTCCTTTACCATAACCCACAATCCGGGTTACTGGGCCTACAAGCTTGGGCCTTCCACAAGTTTCCTTATCCTTAGCCGGATCCTGCGCAGCGTCCTTTGGGCCGGGTTACTCCTTGGAGTATGGCCTACCGGGTTATCATCCCCCCATCAGTAGTCCCCAGAATAGCCTGGGCTTCACGGATCCTTCCTTGAAGCGCTCGCTATTCCCTGCAAGGATATCAAACACACGAGTACGTGGAGGCCGGGTTAAGGTGCCTCAATAGATAGCTAGGCCTTACTCCATGGTGGCCATATAGTAACCCGACTCTTCCCCAATTACCTAACTCACTTTTCCAGGTCAAAAACCCCAAAATGTCAAGATTCTATACTTGAAAATTGACCTGATATCACGGAATGGATCTCTTTCTCCTTTTCGTTCTGATACCCTGCTCAACATTTAAAGCGCATCTCGCAAAAACTCAAATAGATAGCCGTTTACCCCGCAACTCCCGGCTCCCGCTCGCTGAACCGGGCTTATCCACTCGCGCTATAAATAGGCCCCTTGGGGGTAACCCGAACCCTAACGGCTCATTTTCCCCCACTCTGCTTCCTTTCTCCCTCCGAGCTCATCCTCACTGAGCGCCACCACGAAAATCCCGCGCGCATCACCGGAGCCCATCGGCCGGAGGCTGCGTTCCGCCACAGCTCACCCCGCGCCGCCGCCAAGATCCACCGGCAAATCTCCATCCGGCCCGTCAGGAACCGCGAAAGGACACCAGGCTTGCGCCATCTGCCTCCGCAAGGCTTCACTCAGATCTCCTCCAGTAAGCCTCTTGCACCCATTAATTTGCCCTTGCAATTTCTTGATTTCACCTCAGATTAGATCCAAATCAGCCCGCCAAGGATTTCTCGGCCATGCCGAATTAGGTTACTAATATTCTTTCTAGCTCGCCCAATAGATAAGATATAGACTCCAATCCACTCTCCTACTACCTGCAATTATTATTTTCGCCACAAATCTGAAGATGGGATTTCCAATCTGGGCTCGACCCACTCAAAATTTCCGCCTTTGCCTCAATCACCCGGCTAGTCCTCCCCTTTCCAGTTCCTTTTATTCGCACTAAGTGCCTGTGCAGCCATCCATCGTCCTCAAAAGCTCCTTCAACGCTTAGATCCCCATAATTTTCGCTATAATACTTGATACCCGGACAGTTCGAACTTCACTCTGCAAACTGGCACCCGGATAATACACAATCTTCATGCCTCAATATTACCTTGCCGATACTTGGCCGGCTCACATCTTCCGTGTCTTATTCCTTTTATCCTCCTACCTTGTGCTCTGCAGGTCAACCACATGGCTCCCAAGAAGCAGGGAAAAACTCCGACTAAAGCCAAAGCCACCAACTCCATATCCGCCAACTGGACGCGGTCTACAGTCACCAAGGCCAAGTTGGAGGAGCTGGTCGAGCTGGGAGTTCTTCCCCCTCAAGAGGATATCCAGTGGAGGGTGCCGGGCAAGGAGACCCGGCCTACCCCGACGAAAGACGAGGTAATCTGTTTCGTGGAACATGTGACCCGGGGCTTCCGTCCACCGGGTCACCCTTTCTTCCGTGATGTCCTAAGCCATTACGGCCTTCGCGTTTTTGACATCGGGCCTAATTCTATATTAAATATTTCCCATTTCATCGTCCTTTCCGAGTCATACTTGTGCACTCCGCCAAGTCTGGCTCTTTTCGTTGAGCTTTTTCAGTGCAAACCGTGCCGCGAAAGCGGTGACGGGGCGCTTCTCGCTTGCGGCGGGGTTTCTATCCAGCGCCGCAAGAATTCTCTGATGCCACCCCTCACTCTTAACTCCCATGTCAAGCACTGGCAGCTCTCATACTTTTACTGCCAAGACACCTCCCCACCCGGCCAAAAGAAACTGCCGGGTTACTCAGAGGGCCTTCTTGACATCTCCGAAAAGTTTAGTGCCTTTTCCCCTGACTCGGACAGGGAGGCCATTCAACCTCTGCTAGCCAAAATCACCACTCTCACGGCCCAAGGTCTCATCGGGCTCAACCTGGTGAAGACTTGGGTCGACTTCCGGATCCAACCCAATTCCATCCGCACAAAGTTGATGTGCGAGTATTCGGGGCAATCTACAGACCCACTCCGGTACTCTGACAACATCTTCGCGGCTGGTGACACTCATAAAACTATCAAGGGTTTTCTGACGGAAAAGCTTGAGGTAATCCGGAACATATCCGGATTAGAGCCCTTTACACTCGAGAACCCAGCCCCCAAGGTGAAAACCTAATTTTGATGTCTTTACCTTTGCTCTTTCCACTCGATACAGTTGATGACCCTTATACTGATACTTTTCAGGCTGATGATGATTTTTGGAAGACCAACACTTCTCCTAGCTCCGAAAGTCCAGAGGAGCAAGAAGAAGCCGTTAATTCGGACGAAGGTGCTCTCCGGATTTTACTTGGTTCCCTTAAGCTCATCATAACCCCTCCATTTTCCAACTATAACTTTGATGATATCCAGAACAAGAAGATGACGAAGAAGAAAATTCCGACGGCAAAGTAGAATCCGCCAGCGACGAGGAGGAACTGGAGCCGACAGTCAAAGTCGGATCAAAGAGAAAGACTCAAGAGGCCACCTCCAAGGTTTCATATCACCTCCTCGCATTCAATTCGCATTCCTTTAATGATATACATGAGCTACCTTGACTTTGTTCCACTGGCCATGCTTGAAGGAGTCGCCCATGACCAAGCGCAGGTCAACTCGAAATCACCCGGGTGATGGTGCCCTTAACCCGGGTATTTCATCGACTCCGACTCGGCGGGCGGGTATTTACCCTATCCTTTCTCGAACGAAACATTCACCTTGAACCATTCCTTTATGAAATCTTACTTGATACTTTCCAGCCTCTCCCGGGTCCAGCGACGGATTTCCTGTGGATTTCGCGATGAATACCGGGTAAAATCCCTTTCCTGATGCTCTACCATGCTTCATCATCCTTTCCTGATTGTATACTAGCTGCTTACTCATAACATCTATAGGGCCACGGTCGTTACCAGCGACCAAGAGGATATGGAAACCGAGGGCCCGGGTAAGGGAAGCCCGGCTGATAAGACTACGGCCGCGTCTAGCGACAAAGGGCAAGCGTCACCGACAAACCCGGATATACAAGAAGCCGAGTATCCGATTGCCTCCCATGCAAGCAAGAAGAACAGAGCCACAACCTTGGGTGCAGAAGAAGGAGCATCGGATTCGGACATACAAATGACCCGGGTGCCGCCTCCCACTAAGAAGAAAGCTCCTTCTCGGAATTTCCAAGGCCCCGGGTCCTCTGATACGGGTAAAGACACTTTTGATCAATTGATGAACACTCTCCTCACTATGAAGACTTCGGAGAGCAAGATCTTGGAGCGCATGGCTGCAGAGCACCAGGTAGTGACACTTGACATCTCATAGTACATACCTAGTCCCCAAGTTCCGAGCATGACTTGCTAAAGTTATGCTTGGTACTTTACGCAATATTCAGCTTACCATAATATCCAACTGATACTTGCGTTCCTTGCTACTTACAGGCGCAGATAACCCGGTCTGATGAAATTTTACTTAAGACCGAACAACTTCTTCTTGCCGAGGTAAAACGAAGGGAAACCCTTGAGGACGACATGAAAACTTTGAAGAAGGATGTTTCCAAATACAAGAAGAAGTGCAATGCCGCTCAGACCGCACTGAAGAAACTATCGGACCAAGTCGCCGATACTTATCAGATCTTGCTTAGTAAGTTTTTGCTGCCGATTGGCTTCATGTCTTTGCTTTATTATATGATACTCGGGATTACTAATACGTTCTTTCTTTTGTTTCAACTGTAGGTGCCAACCTTGCGGCCCCAGAGGAGGATGCCATTGTCAAGGCTAGAACCCTAAAGACCGTGCTCCGGACTTTCTTTGCCGGCACAAAATTTATACTGGATGCCGTAAAGTGGCCTACGGAAGTATACCCGGGTGAAGAAAATCTCATTCAAGCCTGCTCCACTGTGCCTGGCTGGATTGAAATCTGGAAACGCTCGTCATGCCGGATTGGTATGACCCGGGCCTTTACCCTGGCCAAGGCTTTCTTTCCGAAGCTTGACCCGGCAAAGGTAATATCCGGGTTTCCCGAATTCAAGGCGGACGGTTCCAAATTTACACCCAAGGATTTCAAGGCCATACAATCCGCAGTGCGTCCCTCGGCTACCACTTTGGCCGATAGTTTGGATCTAAACACGATTATGAGTGCATACGACGCTGATGGCAAAATTGTTACGGAGGAAGCACCCCCCGCCCTTTGATATCTTGGAGAAGTGGGTTGCTAACTCGGCCAGGAAGAGGGAGGCAACTGCGAAGAGAGAGGCCGAGTTAGGATCAGGGCCGTCTGCCTCTACACCAGCTGTCCCTCCACCTGTCCGCCCTGGTGCGGTGAGTCCGGGTAATGCTGCCGGGAAAGCTAAGCAGCAAGCCCAGGACCAAGACCCGGAAGACCGTACTCAGGAGGCCGAATAGGGCAGTACCATCATAATACCTTGGTCACGTGATGCTTTGTATTCAAACTGTTATGCTTTTAATGGTGCGCCTGTGCACCCCTGATACTGATGTCGTAACTTGCAACGTACTTTTAGTCCGTGATATGCTTTGCGGCTTTCCTGGCCTTTTGATAATCGTGCTACTTGTCTATTCTTTGAACTTGTTCTCGATACCCGACTCTCTTTTTGGCTCCCTTCGTAAGACTCGGTTTTCCGAGTGCCAGGGGCTTTGATAAGTGGACTTTTCTTTAAGTCCCCAAGACTCGGATGGTAGGGTCTTTCGAACTTCGATAGCCAAGTAATTTGTTTCTGTTTCGAAGTCCCCAGTCCCCATGACCCAAAGTCCGAGTCATGGGGGTGTGGCCTTTCTCAGAGAACAAATTGTTTTTTACCGAGTCGAAAACCTAAAGCCATTCCGTGTAAGTACTGAAGTTATGCTTGATAGTCGTTGAGTTTCCGGTTATTAGCCTTGTACTCTGCATAAACTTGTGGTTTAGATGACCCTTTTGACTATCTTGTACTGTAAGCCGGCTTTCGCGTGGATACCATGTTGTTACATCTATACGAAAACAGGGTCAGGCAAGTCCCATTGGGCTTCATGGTTGATTGTAATCGTAAGCGAACAAATCATGCCACTTTAGTGCGAGTCACATCGAGCTTAAGTAAAAAAGGCAAGAAAATTTGGCTCCTTTGTCCAGTTATAAGATTGCAGCCGTACTCGTTTGCGAATAATCGGCCCTTATAACTTATAGGCATCAAGGCCGGGTCTTTCGGGTTTGTGGCTGGGCTACTTGAGCAACCAGCCCCCGAGACCTATATATATTCAACGTTCTTAATGATACTGAAATATTGATGTCACATGGATACTACTTACTTGTAATCAGGCTGTAACGAAAGAAGACTTGATAACCATCTCTTTATTGATGCGAGAAAGTTTGGATCAGTAGGCCGCCTCATTAAAAACCTTCCAGTCCCCTTAGGTACCCTGGGTAGGAAAAGAGCGCGTCTGAAACCTGCTGCCCGTTATATTGTTTAGTTCTTCATGGGGACCGGTCCCGGACTGGCGTGACCGATGCACATTCTCCACATGTTGGACTTTTTCATGATGAGTACCGGGTTTACTAGCCAACCCGGGCGAGGTGTTTCCATGACGTGGCTGGTTGTGAGCGGCCGTGCAGTTTCTTCCTTTATAGCGGATTGCTTGGGGGAGTCATCCTCGATAAAAGCCACCATTTTAGCATCTTGTGCTACCTTGGATTTTGCTCTTTCGCCTTCAGTACTCCGCCTTTTTGATGTGGTTCTGTCCTCCGGGTCTGCTTGAGACCGGTAATGCTTGAGTTCTTCTTTTCTACAGGCCTGCTCGGCCATTGCTGCGTCTCCTTCATCGCATTCAGCTGCTATGTCTCGATTTCCATGTATGGTAATGGTCTTCTTGGGACCCGGGATTTTTAGCTGTAGATACACGTAACACGGCCTAGCCATGAATTTGGCGTAAGCCGGCCTTCCAAATAACGCGTGATAAGGGCTGCGCAATTTGACTACCTCAAAGGTAAGCCACTCAACTCGATAGTTATCCTTTGACTCCCCAAAGGCTACCTCCAATGCGATTTTTCCCTCGGGGCACGCTGAATGACCCGGCACTATCCCATGAAAAACTGTTGAGCTTTTTTGTAGCTGAGACTCCTTGAGGCCCATGCGTAGGAAGGTTTCCCAATACAGTATATTGATGCTGCTTCCACCATCCATCAAAACCTTTTTCAGCTCATACCCATTGACCTGCGGTGCGACTACTAATGCCAAGACTCCCGGGTGTTCCACTCTTTCTGGGTGATCCCTTCTGCTCCATGTTACCTCCTGTTCTGACCATCTCAAGTATCTCGGGACAGCTGACGAAACTGAGTTGACCGCTTGCTTCAGTATCTTTTTGTCTTTGTTAGAGCCTCCTGTGGTATGCACATGATATTGACCCAATTGTTTGGGGTTAGCCTGGAAACCTCCTGCCCCCCCTTGGTTATTACCTTGATTTCCAGCCGCCGGGTTACCAGCTGGGGGTGGACCGTTGCCCGGGTTTCCCCCTGGACCCGGTCCTCCTCCCCGTCCTGCACCTCGCATAGCTCTATTTACTTCCTCATTTTTCCATCTTTGTAAGTCGGCGCACTGCTCCAAGGAGTGGTTAGCTGGCCTGTCGTTCCTGCTGTGCTTTGGGCATGCCATCCTGAATATGTCCCAATTGTTACCCGGCCTTGGTGGTCCTTGATAGTTTCCTCCATTGTGATTACCTCCGTGGAAATTTCCTTCTGCTCTGGGCCTCGAAGACCCGGCTTCTGTGTTAGCGACAAACTCGGAACCTCCTTCAAACGGGCGCTTGTTCTGGCTATTTCCGTTATTACCCGGTGCTGATCCATTGCCGGTTCTTCCATTATTACTTGTGTTTGCTTTTACCTTCTTGTCATCAACTTCCTCTTCTGTAGTATCTGTCGCAGCGTGTTTGTTGCACGCATCCATCAATTCTCCCATTGTAACTTCCGACGCATTTCGACTAGACTTCATGCGAGTTAACTTTTGCACTAAAGGTATATACTTGCATGTTTTTGCCATGGCTTGTAGTGCATCCTTGGGCTGAATATCCGTGGACGAGTCAAGTATCTCCATAACCCGGCGCACCCAACTGCGCGCCGATTCTCCCTTCTTCTGGACGCATCGCTCTAGATCATCAATAGTGAACAATTTCCTGCACGTCCCATGAAAGTGCTTGACAAACGCGGTCTTCAATTCCTCCCAGGACTTGATCGATCCTTCCGGCAAATTGGTGAACCACAACTTTGCTGCTCCTTCTGACATCATCAAGTACATGAACTTGGCTTGGAGATTCTCGGATGCGTTGCGAATCGACATTGCCATCTCATAACTACTTAGCCATGTTTCTGGATCCATAGTTGGCTCGTAATTCACTACTTTCCCTGGCTCTTTGAATTTTTCCGGGTAAGGTTCAGCTCTGATATTGTCCGAGAGACACTTGGGTCCCGCAAGAACGGTCGAGGCCGGCCTTGTTCTAGAAATGTGTGATACAGCGGGGGGCGCGGCTGGGCGCGGTGCTGTGGGTAGTCCATGCGCTGCAGACCCGGCCGCGGCCCTCCGAGCTCTGGAACTGTCCACAACAGCCTGTGCTGCTGATGCTGCCTGAACGCGGGGAGGAGGCGGCATTTGCTGCTGCTCTTCCCTCCGCCGTGCTGAACTTGTTTGGATATTCCCTTGTTGTTGACTGACGTATGGCGTCCCGTGCATACCGCTTCTATGATCCGGATAATTGGCTTGCTGTGCCACCGCAGTGTGCAACAGACCGATGGCTTGCCGGGTCTTCTCTGCATGGGGTGACTCTCCCACAGGGATTTGATTTAACGCGAGTGTCGCCGCATACACATTGTCCATGGGATTATTGTAGTGACCGGCTGGTGTGCGAAATCGTGATGGTGGCGGTGGTGGTAGATCGTTGCCGGTTGTGATTCCAGTCTGTGGTGGGGGTAACCCGGCCCGTTCATTTGCCGGATGTGTCCCTGCTGTCGCCGGTTGGGGTGCGGTTCCCTGGTTCACCACTGGTATCGGCTGATCCTGAGGTGTGACAAATAAAGTAGCCGGATTAATAACCCCGCCCGTTGCTGGTAACCTAGTTTGATGCCTTTGATGTACTCTAGATGTTTCCTCCCGGAGCCGGGTTTCCAGCGCATCCAGTTCACGCTGCCGCGTGGCCATCCCTTGCCTTTCTGCCTCTACTTGCCTTCTTTGCTGTTCCAGCGCACGACGAGCCACGTCCAGATCCCTGACACGTTCCGCTGCATTTTCGGGAGTGATAACCGTTGCAAGAACCGTGGGGTCCAGAATCAGATTATTATCGAATAGGGCCGGGTGGCGCGGGTTCGAAGGACCCGCCCCTGGTGTCCGGTTTCCCAGGAATCCGAACGTATTTGCATGCAACTCCTCGTCTGCTGCGCGGCTGGTCACTGATGCCGACTCTCCATCAACCCGGGCCAGAACCGGGTCTCCGTTAGCCACGCCCTGCTGCTGGGCCAATGCCTGAGCCGCCCCGACTGCTGCCGCGGTTGCGTTCCCTTGGTTGAGATTGGCCGCGGGAGCCGCGTAGACTGCAACTCGGCGTACGATGCCCGGCGTAAATTCATGTTGTTCTTCCTCGCCGTTATCCTCCTCATACCGGTTTTCCAGCAGATCCAGGATAGACCCGGTATCATCTTCTCTTTCGACCCGGTCGCGTGGGGTCCATGCCGGCTCCTCCGGCTGTTCCCACTTCGCGATGGGTTCTTCTGCCGGATGTGTCGTTCCAATCGATTCTTCATCATCTGATCGGATGGAAGTGGCTTCTCCTGGCACAGAATCAGATCCAATATTGTCAGGGATCGAACCGGAAGTACATACCATACCAATGAAGACGCTGATCCGGCCGATTGTCACGACGGATCCGGATTCGAGGTGATCCGATTCTGGCCCCCAGCCGGAGTCGTCCACCGTCTTTTCTCCTTTGTGGTCGATGTAGATCTCGCCGACGACAAGATTCTCCATGTTCTTCCGAGCTTCTCCCGTGATGTAAACACCTTTGGACGCAGGCCCCACGGTGGGCGCCAACTGTCGTGGGATAATCACGGCAGACGTTACCGGGGGTAACTGATCTTGGGGCAAGACGACACAGGCGTTTGGGAGAGGGTTTAGCTCAGAGAAAAACATGATGCAACTCGATCTGGTAGCCGGCAATCAAAGTCGCCGAGTCTCCGATCTTGATATAATAACTCAACTCTGGGATTACACTAGATGCTCGATATCAAGCGATATTGCTAGGGTTCTTAGATCTCTGTCTAAACTAGACCTAGGGGTCGGTTTATAAAGCACCCGTACCCCCTGGCTTACCCTCCAAGGCGCATCCTGGATCCTACCCGGACACGGCGCACAAACCCTAACTTTCCTTTACCATAACCCACAATCCGGGTTACTGGGCCTACAAGCTTGGGCCTTCCACAAGTTTCCTTATCCTTAGCCGGATCCTGCGCAGCGTCCTTTGGGCCGGGTTACTCCTTGGAGTATGGCCTACCGGGTTATCATCCCCCCATCAAGTATCTTACTCGGTGGAGTACATTGAGGAACACCTGTGAAGGTGTGAGTGAGGCCCAGGCCATTACTTGGTTTGCTCAGGGCTGCAAGCATGGCAGCATGTTATGGCAGAAGCTGCAGAGAGAGATGCAGAGTACGCTCGCCGAGACGATCAAGATTGCAGATATCTATGCACTCGGCGACCCAACTCAGCCTCTGCTTGATTCTCCTTAGCCGAGAAGGAAGCACTATGACGGCAACAGGCGCAATGACTTCCGCAACAAGCGCAGAGGTGACCGAATTGATACTCGGTATGATCCCGAGGAGTTAAATGCGGTGACTACGGCTGCTGGGGGTAGCCAAAGGCAAAAAACTGCTGGAGCCCAGTACGGGCAGAACCAGAATCAGGGCCAAGGTATCAAGAAGCCATACAATGCTCCCCAGCAGGGTAGCGGCAACCCGGGTCCAGCTCCGAATTTCATCTTTGAGGACATGAAGGTTGGGCCATGCAGCTTCCATACTCGGCATCCGGGTAGGCCAGCCAACCACACCACTCGGCAGTGCAGCTGGTGGGACCAAATCAAGAATGAAGACCTGCCCCCTCCTCCTCCTCTGCCACTCTCAGGAGCCAACGTGCAGCCTGTTCGGGCAGCTGCTCCCAGGCCAGCAGTGTTCCCGAGAAGGGAGAACGTGAACCAAGTGGCTCAGGGAGCCAACCGCAACTACAACAACGGCAACCGCAACTTCAACAAGAACAACAACCGCAACTACAACAACAACAACAACCGCAACTACAACAACAACAACAAGAACTACAACAACAACAACAACAACAACAACAACAACGGCAACAAATGGTGGGGAAGACCGCAACCAGTACCAGGAACACCATGAGAGCTACATGATCTTCACCACCGAGCCAGCCGACAAGGAGTCACTACACAGGCGTGCGATGGAGGTCAATGTTGTGATCCCTGCTGTGCCTCACTACCTGCACTGGTGCAACCAAGAGATCACGTGGTCCAGAGCTGATCATCCTAGGGTGATGCCCAACCCGGGTAGCTACGCTCTAGTGGTGGATCCCACCTTCTTGGGTACTCAGAAGAATGTCAGGTTCAGCAAGGTGCTGATAGACAACGACAGCAGCATCAACAACATGTACTGGAATACACTGGAGAAGCTCGGCCTTGCCGAGAACATGTTGATACCCAGCAGGACCACATTCCATGGCATTGTGCCGGGAGTATCTTGTGCTCCAATCGGCCGCATCTGGGTGGATGTTCTACTCGGTACCAAGGATAACTGCCGCACTGAGAGCCTGCAGTTTGAGGTAGTTGATCTTCAGAGCCCCTACCATGCTCTACTCGGTAGGCCTGCCCTCAGCAAGTTCATGGCCTCTACCCATGCTGCCTACCTGAAGATGAAGATCCCTGGTCCCAATGGAGTCATCACCATCTCGGGTGATTACAAGAGGTCTCTGGAGTGTGCTTCTGCTAGTTCTCAGCTGGCAGAATCCATGGTCATTGCGGCCGAGAAGAAGAAGATGTACGAGGTGGTGGCTATGGCGCAAGCAGCGCAAGGTGGTGCGCCTAGCATGCCGAGTTCCCAGTACGGGACTGTGTTCCAGGCATCCCAGGAGACAAAGAAGGTCCAGGTTGATCCTGAGTTCCCAGACCGTGTTGCCATTATTGGCACCGGGTTTGGAGAGAAATAGGAAAGCGAGCTCATCCACTTCCTCTGTGAGAATTGGTATGTCTTCGCATGGTCCAATGAGGATCTGCCGGGTGTCCCGAGGGAGTTGGTTGAGCACTCGCTACATGTGCGGCATGACGCCAAGCCGGTTAAGCAGGCTATGCGCCGCTTTGGTGATGAGAGAAGGAAGGCTATCGGGGATCAGATCACCAAGTTGCTGATAAGCAACTTTATCATGGAGGTATTGCATCCGTACTGGCTAGCCAACCCGGTTATGGTTGAGAAGAAGGAGGACCCCAAGGCCGACACCGCATGGCGTATGTGCGTGGACTACACCGACCTGAACAAGGCCTACCCAAAGGATCCATTTCCGCTACCCCGCATAGATCAGATGATCGATTCCACTGCTGGTTGTGAGCTTTTGTCTTTCATAGATGCCTACTCTGGCTTTCATCAGATAGCTCTCAACCCGGATGATCAAATAAAGACTGCCTTTATTACCCCGTACGGGGCTTATTGCTATCGTGTCATGCGCTTTGGGTTGCGGAATGCTGGGGCTACCTATCAGAGATGCATGCAGAAATGCCTGCATGATCAAATTGGAAAGAATGTGCAGGTGTACGTAGATGACATTGTCATCAAAACGAATAAAACACATACTCTTCTTAGTGACATTGAGGAAACTTTTGCCAACTTCCGCAAGTACAAGATGAAGCTGAATCCGACTAAATGCACCTTTGGCGTCCCGGCTGGCAAGCTACTTGGCTTCTTGGTATCCAGTCGGGGCATTGAGGCCAATCCTTCAAAGATAAAAGCTATAGAGAGCATGTCTTTGCCGAGATCCCTGAAGGATGTGCAGAAGTTCACTGGATGCCTGGCTTCTCTGAGCCGCTTCCTGGGCAGAATGGGCGAGAAGGCCTTGCCTCTTTATCAATTGATGAAGAAGAGTGACAAGTTTGTCTGGCACCACAAGCTAATGTAGCATTCAAGGAATTGAAAGCCATGCTGGGTAGCGCTCCCATCCTGGCTAGTCCGCTACCCAAAGAGCCAATGTTGTTGTACATTGCTGCAACCAACCGAGTAGTCAGTGTGGTGATTGTGGTGGAAAGAGAAGAGGAAGGCAAGACTGTGCAGTCGCCAGTATACTATCTCAGTGAGGTGCTATCCAGCTCCAAGCAGAACTACCCGCATTACCAGAAGATGACTTACGGCGTGTACCTGGGCGCCAAGAAGCTAAAGCATTATTTCCAAGAGCATCCCATCACAGTGGTGAGCTCTCCTCCCATCTCGGATATTATGGGCAACAAGGAAGCAAGTGGAAGAGTAGCCAAGTGGGCGATTGAGCTAGCCGCGTACGCTCCTCTGTACGCGAGAAGAGAAGCCATCAAGTCACAGATTCTAGCGGATTTTCTGGTGGATTGGGCTGAAGTGTAATATGAGCCTCCCTTGCCGGAAACCAACTACTGGAAGATGCATTTTGATGGATCCAAAGTGATGGAAGGCCTTGGTGCTGGCGTAGTGCTTACGTCACCCAAGCGAGATCAACTCAAGTACGTGTTGCAGATTCATTTCAAGGCATCTAACAATGTGGCCGAGTATGAGGCCGTGGTACACGGCCTGAAGGTAGCCAAGGAAGTTGGAGTGCAGCGCATCATCTGCTTTGGCGACTCGGATCTGGTGGTGCAGCAGGTATCCGGCACCTGGGATGCTCTGGATGCCAACATGGAATAATATCGGTTTCTGGTGCAAACCATGACTGGCTTCTTTGAAGGATGTGAGTTCCAGCACATACACCAAGCAGAGAATGACGCAGCTGATGAGCTGTCCAAGTTGGGGTCTTTTCGGCAGTTCATCCCGGCTGGGATTGCCTTGGAGCATTTGAGAAAGCCATCTATCAAGCTATCCCCCAACTCGGAGTCTATATTTGTTCCTTCACTGCCAGGAGAAGAAGTTGTGCCCATGGAGATTGACTGGGAGGCTGCAAAAGAGAACCCGGGGACTGTCGTCTCCAACCCGGGGACTGCTCCATTCAACCCGGGGACTGCTCCATTCAACCCGGGGACTGTCGCATTCATCGAGGGGGTCCTTGCCGGGTGCTCGGGGACTCGGGGACTCATCTCCAACTCAGAAGAGGTAGTGTTGGATGATCCAATGGAAGTGGACGAACCAGTGTTTCCCACGCGGAAGACACCGAGTTGGCCTCTGCCCATATTATCCTTTCTAGCGGATGACACCTTGCCAAGTGACGAGGTCACAGCCAAACAGATACAGAGAAGATCCAAGGGCTATACTATGTTCAACAAGGTGCTGCATAGAAGAAGTCCTACTGGCGTGCTGCAACGTTGCGTTGAGCCAGAGGAAGGAGAAGAAATTCTGGTGGAGATACATCAGGGAGAATGCGGGCATCACGCCTCTTCTCGGGCTCTAGTCAACAAGGCTTTTCGGCATGGTTTCTTTTGGCTCACTGCCTTGAAGCAAGCTGAAGATATCGTAAGAAAGTGCAACGGCTGCCAGAGATTTGCAAGTAAGATTCATATGCCAGCTTCCGAGTTGAAGACCATTCCCATTACTTGGCCATTTGCAGTTTGGTGTTTGGATATGGTTGGCCCTTTCAAGCCGGCTAGAGGTAACATGACTCACATTCTGGTCATGGTTGACAAGTTCACCAAAAAAGGAACTAGTAAGAGTTAGGAAGAGAAACAGGGAAGAAGCCAAACCGAGAAGAAGCAGAGCAGAGTAGGAGAAGGCAGAGTAGGGGAAACTCACGCTCTAGGTCCACCAGCAAGGCACCCAGCTTGATCTTCCAGTCGGTTTCATTGGAAATATGCCTGTCTTCAATGTTGCGCGCATTTGCGATCTGGAGAACGAGTTGCCGATTGTGTTCCTTCAGCATCGAGAGTTCCATCTCGAGCGTTTTCTCTCTGGCCTTGGCAGTCTTCTTGACCTCGTCCTTCTCGGCAGCTTGGTTGATGGCATCCTCGAGGGCAGCTTTCAGTTTGACCTGCATCTTCTCATACTCCGCCCTTTCCTTAGTGCGCTCTTTCTCGATTTCTGCTTCTCGGGTTTCCATCTGTTGCCGCACGTCGGCAGGCATGAGGCAATCCTGGTGTTGCTCCCGGAATTTCTTGTACTCTTCTGCGAGAAGAACAACAGTGTCAGCAAAGTAACCAGATAAGTGAACGGACAAAATTGCAGAGAAGAGGGAAAAAGGCTCACCTTCCAGAGTCTGGATCTTGCTCTAGACAGAGGCAGCAAATACTTCGCAGTCGCGATGCTTTTCAATCAGATCATTGAGCTTGCCTGCAGAAAAAACAACAATAAAGCAAAAAAGCAAACACGGGCGTAAATACAAAACACACAAACCGAATTGCTCAAAGCTTACCTTCAACTTCAGAAATCTAGATAGTGCGGTCCAGTGCCGCCTGCTCCATCGCAGCACCGTCCTTCTTCTCGGCTTCAAGAGCCTCGAGACGGTCCTTGGCGATGCGGTGGTTCCAGAGTAGCCGGTGGAACAATCTTGTCCTCTTCTAGAGGCTATTCTGCCGAGTAGAAGAGAAAAAAGCTTAAGTCTTGTGAAGATTTGGCCCGAGTAGACGGCAACTCGGTTGAGTCTTCGTCTACTCGGCCCGAATCTCGGGGACTGGGGGAATGGCTAAGAGGAAAAGAGGAAAAGAGGAAAAGAGAAGGGAAAGGAGAAACAGCAACTCGGAAAATACAAAACGGAGAGAAAAGACTTACAACATAGCTTTGCTCGATGTCCTCTGCAGCCTTGCGCATGACGAATAGCTTCCCGGCCAAGGTGCAGGTGGGGCTTGCGATTGTCATGGGGATAGCACCGACATCAGTCTTGTTCCAGTCGACGCGGTAGTGGTCGATCTGACCCAAATCAAGACCATCCCATTTGGGGTTGCCAAAGGCCTTGCTGTTCCAAGCTGGGTCAACAAACCCTACTCGGTCCAGAATCGCGGTTAGGCCTTCTGATTCGACCTCGCTATCTCCTTCTTCACGTGAGAAGAGTGCATGAACTGCTGCTTCTTTGCCCTTGGACTTGGCGCTAGTCGCTACAGCTTGGCCTTCTTTCAGTACAGCCAGTCCTTTCTCTCCCTTTGCCAGTGAAATCTCATGGCGCTAGGATATAGTCATCATGTACTCTAGATAGCTGGGCTTCGCGCGGCCGCCAGCACCTGCACTTTGATTCTCAACAGGACCAGTAGACCCAGAAGCAGCTGGGTTGGCGCTGGAAGTGGGCGCGGAGAGTGTTAGCTCCTTGCTCTTCACCTGCTTCGCGGCTCGCCCACCTTGCGGCTTGGGGGAAGCATCTGATGTCCGGCTTGCGAAGCAGCGCGCTTTGGCTGCTGCCGGAATACCTCGGTTCCAGACTTAACAATCTTCCTGGGTCTAGGAGTAGTGTCTGGCCGAGAAGTGGGTGGAGGCACTTGCCGAGAAGCAGTTGGCGGAGGCGACGGTGCAGTTTGAGTTGGAGGAGGGATCGGAGCGTTGGGTGGAGTCGCCTGCGGGGTAGGCAGCACAGGGGGCTGGCTACCCGGTGCAGCGTCGAGCTGCACTTGGTCCTGGCGGACGGGCTCCACCACTTTCTCTTCTACCCGCTGCTCGGCAGCGGGATCAGGTCTTGTGTCAGTAACATCTTCTACCCGCGGCCCGACCGCGGGATCATCTTGGGCTGCAGTGTTGGTGTCCTGCTGCTCGGGGGCGGCACCATCTTGCTGCGCGGTGGGTTCTTCAGTATTTTCCCCAGCTGATGCAGCTGGGGGAGATGGCGGCGTCTCGTCATGAGCAGCATCTTGCTGCTGTTGGGGGATGGGATCAGTATCATCACCAGCGCCAGTGTTCTCGGCGCCGGTATCTTCTTCCACGTCAATAGGAGAGGACGCACACGTCCTGTCCTGATGGTCTTGCTTTTCCTCGTCATCTAAGAGATCTACGAGTTGATCTAGGGGCACGGTTGCTTTTCTCTTGGGCGAGTGGGGGCTGCAGCGGCATCAGCGTCCAGAGGGGCACTGGAAGAAGAAAACAGTTCAGAAAGGCAGAAGGAGAAAAGCGCAACAAGAAGTGGTAACAAGGTGGTACTCGGAGGGAACGCTTACCCTTTGCTAGTAGGGGGTTGCCTCCTAGAGGCGACGACTCTCTTTCCGCTTGTCTTCTTGGCTTTCTTCGGAGGAGGTTCCTGGGCGCCACTGCCAACCCACTTCCGAGTGTTGGGAGCAGCCACAGATAGAGGATTAACCTCCAGGGGCTCTTCATCATCGTCCAGCTCAGGCTCCTCTGCAGAGTAGAAGAAGAAATAAATTCAGAAACAGAGAAGGGAGTCAAGGTGTGCTACTAGTGATCAGAGAGGTGAACTTGGTCACCTTCGTCATCTTTGGACCAGTCCCGAATAGACGCATCAGCTCGGGGCTTACCAGGCTGATTGGCGTGAGGGATGCAGAGGGTGTCTTGGGTGTCGTAGGCGGTCGCATCGTCCTCTTCTCTGTCATGGGACCAGTTGGCCTCGAAAATCTCAGTATCTTCTTCTCGCTGGCGATCGATGTGCTGTTGAGGCAAACATGAAACACAGTGAGTTGTTTTCTCGGCTAAGGATTTCTATTCGGGATAGCGTGCAAACACAAAGCATATTTAGCTAAGGATTTCTACTCTGGACAACATGCAAACACAAAGCATATTCGGCTGAGTAATCCTACCCGGCACGGCATGCGAACACAAAGCATATAAAGCCAAAAGGATATTTGTGATATTCTGCTCGGTGCAGCATGCAAAGATTAAGCATAGGCTGAGCAACCATCTACTCGGTATCAAAGTACAAAAACAAAGCACATAATGCTAACCTGTCCAATGGGCTTGAGGCGGCTATACGGCGTGAAGCTGTACAACCAGGTGTCGGAGAGCGAGGTCCGCATGATGGACCTGGCCCATATGGCCACCTCGGCTTTGCTGAGCTCGAATGTCGTTGTCCTTGTGCAGTCTCGGGGTCCTCCCATGTGGCACATCTTGTGCGATCGACGCTGGAGCGAGAGTAATCGGCGTGATATCCAGCACGCGATGGGATCGTCCTGACAAACCCTTCCGAGATCAACTCGGTCAGGCGTTTCTCAACCTGGAGGACATCCTGGATGGTCTTCTTGGGGTCGTAGCCCCAGTTCTGCTGGGTGGGAAATGCATTCTTGAATTTTGGAAGCCTTATCCGGTCCTCGATAGGATTCCCCTCTTCAGCAGCAACATTCTTCACATACAGGAAACCGCGCTGCCACTTGCGCACGGTTTCCAATCCCTTAACCCTCAGGTGATGCCCGGTCTTGCGCTGCAGCATCATGGCGCATCCCGTCTGGGTCATCGCGCGAGTGCTCTCGGTGTTCCCAGGATTGGGAACACTTTGCTTTCTGAAGAAAAAGTACCTGGCCCATGTATGGATGGTCGGGTAGACGCCTAAGAAGGCCTCACACACGACGGCGTGTATGGATAGCATTACGAGGGCGTTGGGTGGAAGGTGATGCGGCTGGAGGCCAAAGTGTTTGAGGAATTCGGAAAGGAAATCGGAGATGGGAAGGCCGAAGCCACGCTTGAAATGGGAGAGGAAGACGAAGTACTCGTCTTTGTCAGGCTTTGGGATGATTTCGGTACCTGGAGGCCTGCAAACGACGCCGGGAGGGACGCGGCGCGTGTTGACGAGCCACTGGCAGTCTTCCGCCGTGACATCTGAGTCTTCCCAGCCAACTCGGGTGGTAGCGTCGTCATCTCCGCGAGGAGCCATGGAGGCGGAAGCGCTCGTGGGAGATTGGAGGCGGAGTTGATCGGAGGCGCCCTTCTCTCTCTCGCGCGCGGTGCGTGGAGCAGCGGCACAGCAAGTACTTGCGGTGGCGGTGTGCTCGACGGCGGCGGAAATGCGAGGGGGAGCGAGATTGGGAAGAACAGGAAAGAGGAGAAGGAAGCGTCGCGGTGGTATTTATTTCTCCCCCTCGAGTTGCCGTTACGAGTGGATTGATCGTGGCATTGATCGTGGGCAGTGATCGTGCGGCGTGGGTTAAGCGACCGTTAGAAACGCACACAACGCATAACGCGCGCGTAACGGGCGCAGTTAATCCCACGTCGAGATCGTCGGCACTCAAGTACGGCTGACGTGACCTAACGGGCTAGTGGGCCCAGGTTGCAGAGACTGGCGCGTGGCCTGCCGTGTCCCTGGCATCGAGGCGTCAGGGGCACAGGGGTGTGACACGTGCCCTGTAGCGACACGGAGAGGTGGATTTGGTCCGATTCAGCGGGATCGCGTTCAAAATTTCACTAAGTTATTTTACTCGGTAGCTCAGGAGAGAAATCGCTCTACTCAGCTACCAGGAAGGGGGTCTCGTAAACACAAGTGAAGAGATTCGAGAAGGAGTTACTGGTTCAAGTTGGAGTGCAACTCGGCGTTATTTATTCGAGAAGACAGTTTGGTTTAAAAGCTGGCAGGGCCCAGTGAACAAGTTCGCAGGACTCTACCAGCTTTGGGGACTAATATCGAGGGGTTACCCCCGAGTAGGGGTAAGGCAAGTGTTAAAGGCAAGGTCAAGGTGCTGTTTGACCGGGTAGACGGCTACCCAGGTACTTGCTACCCGGTAGGTTTCTATCCGGACATATCCACCGAAGGCCAAGAGAAGATATGAAGGAAGGTATATCCGTCCGAGTAAAGAAGTTGGTCCGAGTAGAGGGACTGCGTTCCTACTCGGGCAAGAAGTCAATGAAGCCGTTCTGACAAGGGATCTCGCGTATCCTGCGTCCGTACCGGCGTGCGGTTCAACTTACGGAGTGCGTGATTATCCGCGCTACGGCGTGGCTACAGTGCGGTAGGCGCCTGTCAAGTCCTGTCACTGCCGGAGGGGACAGGACAGGTCTAGGGGCCTACCCTATCTCACTGACAAGGTGGACAGATCCCATCACCCGAACGGCGCGACGACTTCCCGCACCCGCGTCAGCGAGAAGCCGGAGGCGTGCTCTGTTCTGCAGTGTGCCTGTCCCATCAGTCGTACCTTATAATCTTTCTCTATTCGGCTGGGCACCAGTATATAAGGTGCCCTGCCCCCTCCTGCGCGAGGGACGATGCATTAGGACGTTGCGGACGTTGCTTCACTTCACATCTTTGCCAGAGACAGCACTAGAGCTAGAGAGAGCAGCTGAGTGGCTACTCGGCCAAGAGGCAAACATTGTACTGTGGCTACTCGGAAAACACACATATAGAGAGAAAGGCAGGAGTAGGAGTGTTACCTCCACACGAGGGCCCTGAACCTGGGTAAGATCTTATTGTTTGCAGTGCTAGAGACATCCTACACGCGGCTACTCGCCGTGTGATCCCTCCCCGGATACCTCCAGCGTCCATCGGTCCCAACCTTTAGCCATCCTATCGCATCTGCCGTGATACCACCACGACACTAACGTTATCCAGCACATAAGAAATCTCCTGCTAAAAACACAAAAGAGTATAGAAAGCAAGAACCTAAAACACAAAAATTTCAACACGAGCAAGAAGACTCGATGAATTATAACGAGACAATCAATCCAGTAAAGCAGTCGCGTTGACCCGAAACAGAAATCTCCAACAACCCGACGAACTACGCACAAAAACGTAAATAATAAAAGAAAAAATGTAAGGGAAGAAATAAACCCAAAAAAATGAGCCCATCAGGAAGAAAAATCGAGTAAAAGGAAAAGGCGGGTTTTTAGTGGGAACGGAAAGGATTACTAAATCCAATCTGAATTGGACTTGGGGAGAGGGTGCCGACAGGTTTGGGCCACCCCAAAACCGACTAACATACAAGGTAGGAGCCCCCTGCACCCCACTATATAAACCGACGGCCTCCCCTCAATGAGGGACACGCCAATTGATATTTTTTCAATTCTCTCTCTCTCTAATTGAACCTTACTTTATTCACTATATAAACCAACGTATGTGTGCGAGCTCTCAGAGGGATAACACTTGAGACCCTTACTTTATTCAATGGGGAGTCGACAACATTATCACCCACTGACTTGTGCGTGAGTATCTTCCACATGCTTCATTGACTTCGTCATCAACATCGTTTTCACAACAATGGTAAATGATCTCAAGCTAGATCATTTAATTGTTATTCACGTGTATATTCATAGATAGATCTTGGTTTTTGTGTTGCTAGTATGGCAAAAAAATTAAATTTCCATACACGTAAACCAGTAGCCACAATGTTTAAACAACAATGTGCCCTCATTAATATTGACAAACGAACGTCCATGACCAGGAAAATATGGTCATCTAGTATTAATGAGTTTGTCTAAGAGACACGACGAAGGGCTAATATGCGTGTTTATTTTTTCTACACGAGCTTATGGGTTTCCTCTGAATCTCACATTCAGTGTACATAGCAGTAATATCGTAAAAACATAATTAATTAATCATGAAACATATGTATCTTATTGTCTCTTAGGAATAGATCCAACATATACATAGTGGAAATTGGGTTTACATGTGCCGATTGGGTTCTAGTGGTACAGATAAAACATAACACTAGCAAGATAATCCAGATCTAACGTAAGTCACTTTACATGACATATCTCGTAGAATTCGTGTGAAGATCCTGGCATGGCTTCACTTTATGATGATTATATATTTGTTCCAACTCTGAGTGTCTGAGTCCTTGGGTTGCTCCGAAATTGAACCCCCATAAGCCTGCGTGAACCTAAATTGGACTCGCGGCCTTGACGGCCGCACCCATGTATGTCTATCGTGATCGTGAAGAGGCTTTGTCTTTAACGGCGTTGGTCTGTCGAAACATGATGATACCTTCTTTAGGTAGATGTGTCGAGTGGTGTACTCCTGCCTAGTGTAGTATTGAAGCTAAAACAAAGGTCGCGAGGGAATCCGTGAATTTTTTTTCATAGTTCATTTACCATTACGCCCTGAATAAAAGGTGATCAGAGATTTCCACTATTCAAATCAAGATTTTTTTTCATTTTTTTTATTTTTGGTTTTCTTGGATGTGAAAACGAGAGGAGCTATCTGAATTTGTAATACGCAGACATGAGAATAAGAAGAGAACTCTAGAGGTAAAGATATCTTTCAAGGAATATTCTAGCACACAAATATATTTGATTGTAGGGTTTACGTTGTTGGCACATGCAGTTCAGTGAACTTTATAAGTGTATAAATGTGGGAGCATCTTTCTTGTCTCGACATAATTAAAATGTTGTAACTTCCATTTATTTAAGAAAAAATATTGGAGAGACTAATAGTCGCAGAAGTGGATGGAAAATGTTGCACATTTATCGAGCATTTGAAAAAGTATCTAAACATAGAAAGTAATATTCATGCTAGTCGAGCAGATAAAGTTATCTGATTAATCATGTAAATCTAGTATTCAATATCGGTATGCGTTAATTATTTAATATTTATTCTTATGTATGTTTTAATTAGTTGTCCATATAAACCCTTACTTCTGCGTCTGATTAAATGCAATCGACACTCATGTGCTGACCCGGTGAGACCCTACACCAGACTAGGCTAGACATATTTTTATTCTTAGCGTACATATGTATAGGACTTAGTCGGTGTATAGGATTTGGTCTGTAGACTTAGTTGAGCCTCTCTTCATCCGTTAGGTGCATGTATAGGTGATTAGTTGAGCACAGACGGAGGGAGTATATAAACCCCTCTTTACAATCGGATGTACTAGCTCTCAATCTCCTGAGAATTATTTAAATCTCAGTCATGTTTACAGCCGTTGGATATGTAATATTGAGATTCGGGATGATTCTTTCCTCGTTCGTGTTGTCGTCCTGAAGCGAGCGCTGTCGTGTGACGCCTTGGGCAGGATGGGACTTTGCATCGTAACAAGTTTTGGTTTTTGTTTGTCAAAATAGGTCTTTTCCTAGAACCATTGGAACCTTTTTGTGTTATTTTTGTTAAAAAAAAATTATGTTTGTGTTGATTTTAGTCATGGATGACCATCTGAACTGGGCATCAAAATTCCGGTTTGCAAAAATAAAAAATACAGTTTGTCGTTGTATACTTATTCAATCCAATGGTCATAAACAACTTGTTTAGTTAATTAGTACATTTGGACAATATATTAAAAAAATAGTAAGTTCTTTGTTTTTTTTTTGTTTTTTTTGGCATCATCATAGTCATTATTGTTAATTATTTTTTAAAAAAATGGAACTTTATACGTAAAGCAAAATCTTTTTAAAACCACCTATTTTAGTCCATCTTTTCCGGCACACCACTTGCACATTACCACCACTACACTTGGACAAATAATATATGGGTACTCTAATGTTATAAATGATGACTATGTAAACTCTTTTATTGTTTGTATTTTCATATTTTTCTTAACCTTTTTGTTTGTATTTTCCAAATTTTGGTTATGTTAATTCACGCTTGACCGAGATTTAAAGTTAGTGCTAGCCCTACTCAACATTGAATTGTCCTGATTCGTGCTAGTGTAGGACTTGCAAGTGTGTCGCAACTGAATTTTATTCAGTTGCAGTTGGGTTGCAACCGAGTTTTTTCCGGTTGTAGCTGGGTTGCAACTAAGAATTTTTTGGCTTGCAATTGGGTTTTATCCTGGGTTTCCCAATTGCAAGTGGGGTTACAACTAAGTTTTTCTTCAGTTGCAAATCTGTTGCATCTGAGTTTATTTCAGTTGCAAGCGGCTTGTACCTGTTTTTTCCTAGTTGCAAGCGGGTTGTAACTAAGTATTTTCTAGTTGCAAATCATTTACGAAGTGTGTTTTCTTGTTGCAAGTGGATTCTACCTGGGTTTTTACCAGTTGCAATTGTGCTGCAATTGAGACTTTCGAGTTAAATGGGTTGCAATTGGGCTGCAACTGAGACTTGTGATTGAGATTTCTTCTATCTCTGATAGCTTCTTCATCTTAAAGAGAAGTACATCCATGATTTTCTTGCTCGTGCCTCTCTTGGTGATGAGCACACAGTTGTGACTCCTATGGAGCTCAATGTTCAACTTCGTGTCTCTAATGGTGATCCTCTTACCGATCACACAGGCTATCATCACCTGCTTAGGAGTGTCTTGTCTATCTAATTGCAACTTGTCCAAATATATCCTACCATGTCCATATTCTGAGTCGGTTCTTTTTTTTCCCACTTCGGTCCACTATAATCACCTCCTCTGTGTCGTACGATATCTTCATGGTATGATCTCTCGCCGTATTAGCTTTCCCCGTTGAAGATCCTTAAACCTCCAAGCCTATTCTAATGCTACATGGGATAGTGATCTTTGGGATCGCTGGTCACTTTCTGCTTACTCTGTTTTTTCTTGATGGTTCTCTCATTGGCTGGAAGACAAAGGAACAGACTGCAGTTCTCCGTTCGTGTGAAGAGGCCGAGTTGCGAGTATTGACTCTTGTGAGGACTGATGTGACTTGGTTACGCTGGATAATGGAGGATTTTGTTATCTCTGCCACTACATTCACTCCCCTCTTGTCAAATAATACGGGTTCTATCAGCATTGCGCATGATCCGCTCAAGCATGAGCTCACCAAGTACATCAGTGTTGATGCCTCTTTGTGCACGTTGTTGTCCAATATCAGATTATCGCTCTTCGATATGTGACTTTCAGGCAAAGCTAATATTGTTTTTGTTTTTGAGAACAATTTGTAGCTTTGCTATATCTTAGTTAGATCATTTCAGACTTAAGTCAATTATTACAATGGAAATCTTGTTTCTGCAACCAAACGCCCAAATATCTAACAGGGAGACGAGGCTCGCCAGTTCACCCTGTGATTATCTAAGATTTGCAGAAAGCAACGAAGGGTGCAACGGTGGAAGTACTTCCTATATTGTTTTGAGCGGCAGGCCGAGGTAAAAGGCACTTAACGCCTGTACATAACTTCCCTATATATGTCTTAAGTACATATGTTTAAAACTGCAATAACTTATGGCACAATGTATCTACAGTACGTCGTGCAACGATTTTTAAGTTGAGCGAGGTCTTGCAGTCTGCTAATGAAATTGATGGTACACGGAGTTTTCTGTCGGGGAGAGAAAGGCCAGAAGTACCTTCTGCTGGAAGGTAGGGATGGGCCTTTATCCATGCTACGTTCCTGGGCGTGCTCATCGCTTCCTGAAGCAATGTGTTAGCACAATGGTGGGAGGAGGTTGTCGGTGTGGGGATATACCGAGTATTTTAGTAGGAGCAATGCTACGCCGGTTTCGATCGATGCTGCTCATTGCAGCTTAGCAGCGGCGACTGGATCATTGGACATCGACCGGATGCAGATGCAGATATCAAGGGCATGCAGCCATGCATACATCAACGGGGGTAAAGATGTAGTGTAATTAACTTGAAACAATGTATAAATTTAATGAAGCGACCGATCCAGCGACTGATGCAGATCAACCCTAAGACAATACGGACTCCTAACTTTCGAAACTTCCATCTAGTACACACGGCTTAAAAATTGATCGAGGCGGAAACATAACTAAAACGACGGTTGATCTCCTAGCTAGGCCCGCGACGAGCCTTTTCAGTTGGGCGCGTTCTTGCTGACGAACCTCTTCTTCGGCCTCAGCTGGCAAAGAAACAAACAAACACGTACTCATCAGATCGGAGTTGGGGGGGAAAATGCAGAGAGTTAACTGAATCAACGACGCATGCATGATGGATCCTGTCGAAGTGAAAACTGACTATACGCACCTCGCTGGTGTGGCCGCACTTCTTCTTGCGGCAGTTTGTGGCGCGAGCGGGCAGGCGGGCGTAGCACTTGCGACAGACCATCTTCTTCTCCCTGTACTTGAGCGCGAGCTGCAGGAGGCTGGGCTCCTGGATAATGTAGCCGCCCCTGGTCCCGCCGCGGAGGCGGAGCACCAGGTGCAGGGTCGACTCCTTCTGGATGTTGTAGTCGGCGAGCGTGCGGCCGTCCTCCAGTTGCTTCCCGGCGAAGATGAGACGCTGCTGGTCCGGCGGGATGCCTAATGGAAACAAGCCACGGTGGAGTTAGCATCAATTTCTTGATAAAGATAGAAGGAGATGCCGTGATGATGGAAGATCGTCGCGCAACCCACCTTCCTTGTCCTGGATCTTGGCCTTGACATTGTCGATGGTGTCGCTGCTCTCGACCTCAAGCGTGATCGTCTTCCCGGTGAGCGTCTTCACGAAGATCTGCATCTTGGCCGGCGGTTTATGTCTCGCTCGTAGGTCGTGGGTTGTGGTACGGTGGTGGGAGGTCGTGCCTTCCTGGGATGCATGGACTATATATAGCAGCCGAGCCAACTTCCAAGGCCGTGTGGGGCGAAACGCGCCCGCCACGAAAGAAGGATGCGTGCTCGATTATGACTGCGTTAAGTTACCGTAATCACCACGGATGGATCATTGGCCCAGATCGGCACATACCCCGGATTTCCTCCGTCTAATTTCCACCGAGAATACGATTACTGATCTTCGTCTTTCCGCTGAGAGTAGATGTTTAAAAAACAAAATTAATCACGGGCTAGAGATCTTGCCGCCGCAACTTAGCTCTTGATGATTTTGGCGGGTGAAAAAGATTTGTGGCCAAATCCCGTTTCCGTGTGGATAAAATCCACGATTGCCTTCCTAGAAATAATCAAAAATTCCCCATCTGTGGGCTTTCGCAAAACATGAAAAGACATATAGTTTTATTTTAGATTAATGGAAAATTGGAAATACACGTCTAACAATATATTTTATCTGAGTTTATCGATCGCAGTAAACGTATCTTTGACATGATGTGTAAATTAAGCTAATGCAACAGTCACTCAATTTTAGTTAATTCATTTTTTTCCAACTTAAGGGGCTGAGCCTCCAACTGCATGAAAAAAGTTGATGAGCAAAAACAATAAGGTAGTAGAGTTCTCAGAAAATGAAAAACAGCAGTAAACCGGGATGAAATATTACAAACCACTATAGCTTCTTAACATCAACATTAGCGAGAGCTAACCAGAACAAGGATTTTTAGTTAATCATACCATGTGTCACTAGTGGAAACAGGGCCTTTTGTCCCGGGTCGTAAGGGCCATTTGTCCCGGTTGCGCAACCGGGATGGGCTAGCCGGGACAAATGGCCCTCCCCATTGGTCCCGGTTGTGCCAGCACCCGGGATGGTAAGGCTGGCCCACGTGGCGACTCTGGGCCAGGGACCGCGAGGGAGTTCGTCCCGGTTCGTTTTAGGGACCGGGATGGATGCCTTCTTAAAAAAAGAATAAAGTCCGCCCATTTTCCCTGCCGCGGCAGGTTTTTTTTATTCGTTTTTTTTTTCTCCTGCCTCGCAATCGCCAACCGGCCTCCCCTTCCCCAACCGCTCCAGGCCCACGTCTTTTAATTAAGCCCACTGACACATTTTTTAGTCAAAAAGGCCCACTGGCCCGCGTCTTTTATTTATGGACAGTCAACGGTTCGAAGGGCCCACTGGCCCGCGTCTGTTATTATGGCCAGTCAACAGGGGCCACTGGCCAGCGGCCTGGTGGCTGGTTCGCCTGGTCCATTAAACTAAGACCGAAGGACGGTCAAAGGGCCGCTGTCCGCCTCGTCTTCCCGCCCCGCCTCGTCTTCCCGCCCCGCCTCGGCTTCCCACGCCCCACTCCCCACGCGCCACGCCTCGGCTCCCCGCATTCATGGCCGCCTGCAACCGCCGCCACGTTCAGGCCGCCGGTTGGCATGCCAGCCCACCCCGGGTCCTTTTTAAAGGCCCCCCGCCGCCCGTACAACCCACCCACCCCGGACGCGTCCCTGGCAAAGCAACCCTAGCCGCCACCATGTCCCGCTGGTTCTCGAACTCCGGCAAGCGCCCAAGGAACGACGACGGAGGCTCGTCGAGCGGCGCAGGCCGCATCCCGCCCCCGCCGGCGGAGGCCTTCGGCTACGGCCCTGGAGGTGTCCGCCTCGGCGGGGTGCCACGCGTCCCCGCGCCACCACCGGCTGCACGCCCGCCGCCCCGCGCCGCGCCCCCGGGCAAGCGGTTCCGCCGGTACGTCCGGGTGGACGAGGCGGAGTGGCACTGGAACAATGCCACTCCGGTGTTCTACAACGACGTGCACCTCCCGGACGGCTGGCACCTGAATCCCCAGCGGATCCCAGTGCCGCCGGCCCCGACCGGCGCGGCGCTGCTCGAGGAGATCGAGCGCCGCCGCGAGCTCCTGCCGGCCCCCGTCCGCAGGGAGCGGATGTACGCGCGCGGCTCCCCCTACTGGGCCGCCTGGCTCGAGCAGGAGCACGAGCAGCGCCGCCGCTCCTTCATCCCCGCCCCCCTCGAGGCCAACGTGGACGACTACCCCCCGCCAGCGCCCGGCCGGGAGAGGGAGCTATGGCTCCTCGTGGACGAGCCGGAGGACTTCTCCGGGGGGCAGGACCCCGAGCTCCGGGCCGAACTGGAGGAGGCCTGCGAGCGCTCCCGCCGCTCCCTCATCGACGACGAGATCCTGCGGTGGAAGCGTGTCGTGGCCGCCGCCGCCGCCGACGCCGCTGCCATGCCACCGCCGCCGCCACCCCCTAACGAGCCTGCCATCCCCTGGTGGCAGGCCATGAACGCCGAGCTGGAGGCGTCCGAGGACATGCCGGAGCCGCAGCCGCTCCCACCAGGCCTGGAGTATGGCATGACCTGGGCCTGGACCGGCGGCGTTTGGGCGCCGGGGTCGCCGGAGCAGGAGGAGGAGCTGCCCCCGCCGCCGCCGCTGCCACAGGAGGTACTGCCCCCGCCGCCGCCGTACGCGCCCCCGATGCCCCCCCCGGTGAGCCCGGCCCAGCCGCCTGCCCACCTGTGGCAGCCACCCGCGTATGTACACCTCTCCGACGACGAGGACGACTAGGTCGCCGCCGCCCCCCTATTCTATATAGACAACGCCCCTAGCTAGCTACCCCCCAAGAAACGGCCGGCCCGCCTGTGGCCGCGCCGCCGCCCCTTATGCAAGTACGGCCGGCCGCCTGTGGCCGCGCCGCCCCTATGTAAGCAAGGCCCCTGGCCCTATTTTAATATAAGTTGTGTTCCCCTAATCTACTGTGCCCCTAGTCCATCCCCGCCGGCGTTCCGCCGGCGAATCTGTCCACTCGTTCCCGCCGCCGGCAGGGCTTCGCCCAGCCATATCCACTCATGCCCGCCCCTGGGGTGTCCGCTCGGCCTGGAGAGAGGGCCGCGCTTTTTTATACACTTGGGCCTTTAGTCCCGGCCCGTGCCACCAACCGGGACTAGAGCCCTTTGGTCCCGGTTGGTACCACGGCCCGGGACCAAAAACAAATTTCGAATTTCGGTGGCACCTCTGCGCGCCCAAAATTTTTTAGCGCCAAAATTTGAAAAGTGTTAAGTTTGCACATTAACAACTTTTATATACTTTCAAATTTGACAAAAATTCCAACATGAAAAATGCTACAATTTACAAAACTAATTTAAATCCATTTTTCGTTTAACTAAATAATTATTCTAACTATTGAAACTATTAATTATTTTTTCATTTGTATATAATTTGAATATAAATTATGGAAATTATGGATGTAGCCTATTTCTTGAGCAGCTGCACAGAAGTGCTTAGAATCCACAAACTCCGGCTCTGTGTCATACAAATTTCTGGAAATTTCCACCCATACACTTTTTGGAGCTAGGGCCTCATTTTCATAGTAGAAGTAGGGTGGCTTGTTCATCCTCTAGAGTCGATGTCAGTCCTGGCTGCTTGTCCATCCTCTACAGTCTGCTCTGCTCTGCTCTACTGCTCCTTGCGGCTCAGGTTGGTAACGGTCCATGTTTGCGTATGCTTTGTGAACTTATGGTTTGATTTGAGAATTTCAAAACTTTGATTTGATAATCTTTTGGCCGGAAGCACCTAGCAATATCTTTTAAACCTTGTTTCTCTCCCTATGCTATTTGTACTTCTCATCGGCTCTAATGTTTCTCTACCTGATTCTACTTCTCCTCTGCCTAGTTTACAGATGTTTGCTCTTTTCTGTAGATGTTTCTACACTGTAAAATGGGCATGTCCCAGTAGTGGTGATCAGCGCCTTGTCTGCATGTTTCGCAGGACATGTCCATTTTACAGTGTAGAAACATCTACAGAAAAGAGCAAACATCTGTAAACTAGGCAGAGGAGAAGTAGAATCAGGTAGAGAAACATTACGGCCGATGAGAAGTACAAATAGCATATGGAGAGAAACAAGGTTTAAAAGATATTGCTAGGTGCTTCCGGCCAAAAGATTATCAAATCAAAGTTTTGAAATTCTCAAATCAAACCATAAGTTCACAAAGCATACGCAAACATGGACCGTTACCAACCTGAGCCGCAACGAGCAGTAGAGCAGAGCAGAGCAGACTCTAGAGGATGAACAAGCAGCCAGGACTGACGTTGACAGATATATATCCGAGCGGTGGACAGTCCCTGGCCAAGCAGAAGCAACTGCATCCCCTATCGATGTAAAGCAGTCAGTCAAAACTTTTTTGGGTTGTTTATGGTGATTAACTCCAATGAATAACAATAGAGGCCTGCCATAATCACTTGTTCTATACCGTGTGTCAACACATACTACATCTCGAAAGTAGTTATAATCCTGCAATATCTGTCTCGGCAATCTCAATTAAAGTGTCAGTTTGTGTCTGATCCCACCAACCCCTCAAAATCCTCCTATTAACTTCACCTATCTCAACTGAAATCACTGTCTTCATGTGGATGCCAAGCCTGTGCAAAGCTATCTCTCCTCCTCCAATACCGGAGAATAAGGACACCACATTAATACCATTGGGAAACATGTTCTTCAACACCGACAAGTGGCAACCCACAGTATCAATTTGGAATGAATTGCATTCCGTGTACGCTATCATTAGTGAGAGACTTCACGTCGGCAATCTCAATTAAAGTGCCAGTTTGTGTCTGATCCCACCAACCCCTCAAAATCCTCCTATTAACTTCACCTATCTCAACTGAAATCACTGTCTTCATGTGGATGCCAAGCCTGTGCAAAGCTATCTCTCCTCCTCCAATACCGGAGAATAAGGACACCACATTAACACCATTGGGAAACATGTTCTTCAACACCGACAAGTGGCAACCACAGTATCAATTTGGAATGAATTGCATTCCGTGTACGCTATCATTAGTGAGAGACTTCACGTCGGCAATCTCAATTAAAGTGCCAGTTTGTGTCTGATCCCACCAACTCCTCAAAATCCTCCTATTAACTTCACCTATCTCAACTGAAATCACTGTCTTCATGTGGATGCCAAGCCTGTGCAAAGCTATCTCTCCTCCTCCAATACCGGAGAATAAGGACACCACATTAACACCATTGGGAAACATGTTCTTCAACACCGACAAGTGGCAACCCACAGTATCAATTTGGAATGAATTGCATTCCGTGTACGCTATCATTAGTGAGAGACTTCACGTCGGCAATCTCAATTAAAGTGCCAGTTTGTGTCTGATCCCACCAACTCCTCAAAATCCTCCTATAACTTCACCTATCTCAACTGAAATCACTATCTTCATGTGGATGCCAAGCCTGTGCAAAGCTATCTCTCCTCCTCCAATACCGGAGAATAAGGACACCACATTAACACCATTGGGAAACATGTTCTTCAACACCGATCAATACAAATTATTGGTCAAACTTGCACCTACTCCATTCATAATCACATAATATGTATAAATATCATTTTGGTTAACAAAATCTCGTTCATACTACGTTATAAGAACTATGATCATGTATTCCACGTTTATTATTACACATCACCAACAACATCCCTATCTAGTCTTCTGAATTTTCTTCGTGTCCCTTGCTTATGATCGCTTCGGCCGTAACCATGGAGCATCTTCATTATTTAACGGATGGTGGGGTCAGATTTCACTGTGAAGGGTGGAATTTCAACAAACTTATTATAATCTTCTGACATGTCTGTCGTGTCCTCGATTCCCACAATGTTTCTTTTCCCTGAGAGAACTATGTGACGCTTCGGCTCATCGTATGATGAAATTGTTCCCTTATTTTTTCTTTTCTTCGGTCTGGAAGACATGTCCTTCACATAGAAGACCTGAGCCACATCATTGGCTAGAACGAATGGTTCGTCATTGTAACCAATACAGTTGAGATCCACTGTTGTCATTCCATAAAGCGGGTCTACCTTTACCCCTTCTCCATTCAGGTTGACCCATTTGCACTTGAACAAAGGGACCTTAAAAGAAGGTCCATAGTCAAGTTCCCATATCTCCTCTATGTAACCATAGTATGTGTCAGTTTTTCCATTCTCGTTTGTTGTATCAAAGCGGACACCACTGTTTTGGTTGGTGCTCTTCTTATCTTGGGAGCTCGTGTAAAATGTATTTCCATTTATCTCGTACCCTTGAAAATTCCCAATAGTCGAAGATGGTGACCCTGCCAACATGTATAGCTGATCTTCAACAGTGGTGTCATTTATAAGACGTGTTTGCAACCAACTTCCGAAAGTCTCCATGTGTTCGCGTTTAATCCATGAGTCATCCTTCCCCGGGTTTGCAGACCGTACAATATTCTTGTGTTCCTCGACATACGTAGCCATGAACATAGAATTTTGTAGAACTGTGTAGTGTGCTTTGGTCAAAGAATGCCCGTCCCTAGGTATCATTGTTTTCTTTCCCAGCGTTCCTTTTCCCCTCAGTCTCCCCTCATGCCGCGATTCAGGAACACCAATTGTCTTAAGGTCAGGAATAAAGTCAACACAGAACCCAATGACCTCCTCTGTTCCATAGCCCTTCGAGATGCTTCCTTCTGGCCTAGCACGGTTATGAACATATTTCTTCAAGACTCCCATGAACCTCTCAAAGGGGAACATATTGTGTAGAAATACCGGACCAAGAATATGAATCTCTTCACATAGGTGAACCAGGAGATGAGTCATAATGTTGAAGAAGGATGGTGGGAACACCAACTCAAAACTAACAAGACACTGGACCACATCCCTCTGTAATCTTGTCAGACTTTCTGGATCGATTACCTTCTGAGATATTGCGTTCATGAATGCACATAGCTTCACAATGGGTACTCGAACATTTTCCGGTAGAAGCCCCCTCAATGCAATCGGAAGCAATTGCGTCATAATCACGTGGCAGTCATGAGACTTCAGGTTTTGGAATTTTTTCTCTGCCATGTTTATTATCCCCTTTATATTCGACGAGAAGCCAGACGGAACCTTGATACTGTAAAGGACTTCAAAGAATATTTCCTTCTCTGCTTTAGTAAGAGCGTAGCTGCTTAAGGAATGGCGCCCTGTATCTGTGTGCTTGTTGCTTGGGTCTTTCATACGTTGCTGGTCCTCTCGTGCTTCAGGCGTATCTTTTGACTTCCCATACACGCCCAGGAAGCATAGCAGATTGACACATAGATTCTTTGTCACGTGCATCACGTCGAACGAAGACCGGACATCTAAAACTTTCCAATAGGGTAGCTCCCAAAATATAGATTTCTTCTTCCACATGGGTGCCCGCTTATCAGGGCCGTACGGAACTGGTTGGCTGCCAGCAGCCTTACCAAAGATTACTTCTAGGTCCTTGACCATATCGAATATATCATTACCACTACGGAGCTCGGGCTTCTTTCGGTTATCTGCCTCACCTCTGAAATGCTTCCCTCCTTTTTTCCTTAAGGGATGCTTGATCGGAAGAAATCTACGATGCCCCAAGTATACAACCTTTTTACATTTATCCAAAAAAACACTGTCAGTCTTATCTAAACAGTGTGTGCATGCATTGTATCCCTTGTTTGTATGACCGGAAATGTTACTAAGAGCTGGCCAATCATTGATGGTCACGAAAAGCAACGCCCGTAGGTCAAATGGCTTTTGTTCGTTCTCATCCCACACACGTACACCTGGTTTGCCCCACAGTTCTAAGAGTTCTTCCACTAATGGCCTTAGATACACATCAATGTCGTTGCCAGGTTGCCTCGGGCCTTGGATGAGAACTGGCATCATAATGAACTTGCGCTTCATGCACAACCAAGGAGGAAGGTTGTACATACATAGAGTTACAGGCCAAGTGCT
The DNA here is from genome assembly GCA_028641055.1 of Alopecurus myosuroides. Classification (NCBI taxonomy): domain Eukaryota; kingdom Viridiplantae; phylum Streptophyta; class Magnoliopsida; order Poales; family Poaceae; genus Alopecurus; species Alopecurus myosuroides. The sequence goes on from CM054057.1 coordinate 93,594,030, forward strand.
ATGACTGGAGCTCTGCTCCCCAAAAGGATTAAAGCCATCTGTACTTAGACCAAACCATAAGTTTCTCGCCTCTCCTGCAAAGTCTGGAAAGTCTCTCTCGATCTTTCTCCACTGCGATCCATCGGCGGGGTGCCTCAACTTTCCATCTTTCTTACGGTCTTCTTTGTGCCATCGCAACAACCTAGCATGCTCTTTGTTTCTAAACAGACGTTTCAGCCGTGGTATTATAGGAGCATACCACATCACCTTAGCAGGAACCCTCTTACGGGGGGGCTCGCCGTCAACATCACCAGGATCATCTGCTCTGATCTTATACCGCAGTGCAGTGCATATCGGACATTCATCCAAATTCTCGTACTTCTCACCGCGGAAGAGAATGCAGTCATTAATGCATGCATGTATCTTCTGCACATCTAATCCTAGAGGGCAGAGAGCTTTCTTTGCTTCATACGTACTCTCAGGCAATTCGTTATCCTTTGGAAGTTTTGGCTTCATTAGTTGAAGTAAAGTCTCAAATGCCTTGTCAGTCACACCGTTTTGTGCCTTCCATTTCAGCAACTCCAGTGTGGTACCGAGCTTTGTGCTACCATCTTCGCAATTTGGGTATAACAATTTTTTGTGATCCTGTAACATGTTGTCCAGTTTCAACCTCTCCAATCTATTTTCACAGTCTTCCCTTGCATCAGCAATAACTCGGCCAAGATCATCATCGGGCTCTTCTGATGCCTGTTCTTGATCACCTCCTTCTTCTGCATTCTCTTCCATTGCAGTATCGTCGTATTCAGGGAACAAAGGATCTTCTTCTTCTTCTTCATCGTCTTCCATCACAACCCCTCTTTCTCCATGCTTGGTCCAGCAATTATAGCTGGGCATGAAACCTCTCCGAAGTAGATGGTCGTGAAGGATTCTTTCGGAAGAATGTTCTCTGACGTTCCGACAATCAACACATGGGCAACACATGAAGCCATTATCTTTGTTCGCCTGAGCTACAGCAAGAAATGCATTCAGGCCTGCCATATACTCGGAGGTGCGTCGGTCACCGTACATCCATCGCCACCGTGCATCCATCTGCATCATATAATTAAGTTTATCAAAATACATATTAATACAGAGATAACCACAGTACATCGACAAATAATACTTTTTTATGTATCAGTTACAGATGAAAAAGATAATTTGTTAACCTCGGTCGAAGAAACCATTTTCAGTGAGCTTGTGTGCGTCTCGGGAATTTCGTCGAACACCTCGTGTGCATAGTAAAAAAAAAACAGCAACACCACACTCTCTCACACCTCCAAGCAAAAAAAAAGATGGAAGGAGGGGGGGGGCTGGGGCAGTATATATAGGGGAAGGGGGCATTGGTCCCGGTTCGTGGACTGAACCGGGACAACAGGTCATGCGCGTGCCACGTGGCCTGTGGCTAGGCATTGGTCCCGGTCCGTGGCACGAGCCGGGACGGATATGCCCCCCACGAACCGGGACCAATGCGCCCAGGCGATTCCTGTTGCCCCGGGCGCACGAACCGGGACCAATGCAGGGCATTTGTCCCGGATTTGGTTGCAACCGGGACAGCTGCCCCCCGGCCCCCTGGACGAGAGGGGTTGTTTCCACTAGTGTGTAGATAGTTAGGAAGCAACAGAAAGTCAGAAACAATGACCTTACATGCTCTGTTGAACGCAGACACCTCGGACATGACAAACATGAGGCTGGAGATGATAAACTCAATCCACATTGCCTGGCGCCTTGCTCAATGGGACGGTGAAATCTCGACAAAGTGCGGTTGCGCACTACCGATGTACAGTGCAAGGCGCTTTAGGGCATATACATTGGTGTCCAATCAGCTATCTAGAAGGGGTGACAACTATGATTTTTGATGAGGTGGAGGAAAAAGAAAGAAGAGAGACAAACAGTCCGTCTGTAGAATTGTAGACAGTCTATAGCGCTAAAAGTTTGGAGGCTATCGACAGATTTTTCCCATTGTACCAAGGTGTCTGCACTTGTATCGTGTTTTCTCCCTTCGCCATAGTAGGGTCACGCCGTAACTGCTTTGATTATAATAGACATCTATAGAGACAATTGTAACATCCCAAGTATGAAAACAACCCCTAGAATGTTTGCTTTCTGTTAAATTTATGTTTTGCATCATGACATCATCATTGCATTTGTTTTTCATTGTTTTCCATTTGATTTTCCAAACCAAAATTCAAATATTTTGTTTCATACTTGTTCTGTTACATTTTCCAAATAAAAATATTCAAATCAAAACATCAAATTGTTTCCTTTAAACATGAAGGTTCAAACTATTAAATTGTTCTTTTTAATAATTCACTTAACATCAAAATTCACTCAAATTCAATCAAATTATAAACAGCAACCCAAATTGAAATTTTTGAAAAACCAAAGGTTGCACATTAGTGCTTCTGTAATAACTAACTCATAAAAATTATGCCCTGATTTTGCTAACCCTAAAACCTATGTTTTTCTTCCTTTTCATTTTCAGCAAAAAAAAAGAAACAAAAGGAAATAAAACAAAACGCAGAGAGGGGATAGACAGGCCAATGGGCAGCAGGCCCAGCCCACCAGCCCACGGCCCGATATCCCCTCGTCCCTTACCTGTACGGCAGCGCATCCGCGCTGCCCACACCGCCGTACGGCGGAGCAGACGGCTGCCGCGCCTCCCTCTCCTCCTTATAGCCCCGAGCATCTCCTCCCCTCTGCCCTAACCTCCCTCCACCTCTCTCCCTCGACTGCCGCCGCCGTTCTTCTTCTCTCTCTCTCTCTGCTCCTTCCTCTCTGCATCTCTGAACCCCACCGCACCACCGCAACCCTCTCCGGCTCGCCGTCGTCGACGCGATGCGCCACCGTGTAGGATAAGCACGGGAACGAACTCCCCGTGCCATCCTCGTCCTCCTCGTGTCCAGGGAAGGGCACGAGCCTCTCCTGATCGTCGCCGCCGTCCTCTCTGTCGTCGCCGTCGTCGAGCACCTCCTCCTCCCAAGCACAAAAAAAAACCCTCCCGGTGAGCTCCACCTCTCACCACCCCTTCCTTCCCTCTCTGTCACTCACCCGCGCGCGCACTGCACTCTCACCACACCCTATCACGCGCGCATCCACGGCGAGCAGCCAGCAGCAGCCCGCGTCGATCGCCGCCGGCGGGCACTGCCTGTCGAATTCAGTTAACTGAATCTCGTTCAGATTCAGTTAACGAATCTGAACCTTATCCTCCCCGATCCCCCCTTACTGACAAAAACGTTTCGCCACCGCAGTGGCACCGCACCGCGCGCTCGCCCGCGAGGGCCAGGGTTCGAACCCCCCGCGGCGCAGTTTAATTCCCACCTTTTTGCGTTGTTGACACGCAGGCAGGCAGGGGCCACCTGCCAGTGGCCCTGGTTGCCACGCCACCTTCCAGCCGCGCGCCAGCTGGGCACTAGCCCACAGGCCAGTGACCCAGGGGTTGTTTCTGTTGCGTAGAAAAAGCCCCAGGGGCCTATTCTGTAATTCTGTTTCGCAGTTAGGCCCCTGCAACAAATTTAAAACTTTTAAATTCACACAATGGCCCCTGTATTTAAAATGTGAATAACTTTTGCATAACAAATCCAAATAAAATAAATAAAATATGTTTACTGAACCAAATTTATTTCTCTATCTGATTAAATCATTTGTTTTCTGTTTTGAACATTTCAAATGTTTTCAAAATTCAACTTCAAACAATTCATTTCAAATTTGATTAAATTCATAACTAATTCAAACTTATTTCAAATGTCACATATAAAATATGTTTTCAAACCAGAAAAACATAATCTTTTCAAATATGAATTTTATTTAATGCTTTGAACAAATAAAATTCAAATAATATTAATACTTGATTTAAATCCATTTTAATCTTGTTTAAACTTGTTTAATTCATAAGTAATTCATTCTAAATCCTTTGGCAACAAATGAGACATGTATCCCACCTAAAATTTTGTGTTCTTTCCAAATATGAACTTTGTTATTTATTTTGAACAATTAAAATTGGTGAAAACAGCAAATGCTTGTGTAAATCATTAAAGAAACCAAAATTCCAAAACTTAATAAATAAAATTCCAAACTTGGTAAACCACATATCAAATTGCATCTATTGGTGTTTTTCTTTTTGTTTACCTCATCCATGCATCATGCTAAACAACTTTCACATGATGGTTAGTTGTAGATCATTTAATACAACCTTAATTCATGGGCTTTCCATATGCAATCCAAATTGCATATGAGCCCATTTAATTATGTTACCATGTCAGCTAGCTTACCTTTGATGCATCAATTAAATTGTCATGCATCATCCCATCTTTGTGCATTATGCCATGTTATTGATTGTTCGTCTCTCTTTGTTGTTTGTTTGCTTATTCTCGAATAGACGACGACGTTGAGACAGACGAGGTTTACGACACTACTTCTGAGGAGTTAGCTCAGTACCAGGCTACTGAGTTTGCAGGAAAGTATTCACTCACATGAACCATTGTGTCCTTTCCACACTGGATACCGATACTTTCCGTTGTCTATTCTGCTAGCCTTATGACTCGTTGCTTGTGTCCCGATCCTATCACATGTTATCATATAACCCTGATATTGCCTCACATCCACACCTATAACCCCGTTGCTTGTTGCCTATGTCTTACTAGCATGCTTAGGGTTGCTTGTGCTCGAGTCTGATGTTCGTTACTTCTTTTACCATATTTTATTATGTTCTATGGGCTCGATGGTTAAGCAACAATCATATTAATGTTATGGGTAATAATATTTTGATGATAAGGCACCGGCAGGAGGCCCGGCGTGGTTTTGAGGCCTGCTAGTGTCGACCCTAATTAGGAAAAGGGTCTTGTCTACTGATCCATGATGAGTGCACTAACCGCATGTGGGAAGCATGTATGGGCGGCCCCCCTCAATTTGATTCGATTCGCATCTCGTCCAAATCGTCACACTTAGTTCGGGCTTTCCATTTGATGCATGCATATGCAGGTGCGAACCCGAGGCCAGGGTGGAACTTTTGTAGTCGGCATTTAGGGCGGCGTGGTCTTCCAGTGCTATGAGGGTCCCCCTTTACTTCGTGGGGGCTCGATTGGCCGCGCACGCACATCACGTGGAGTTTTGGGCTTGATGCGAAGAAGAGTTGGGTTGTGTTGAGTGCCCCGCTTGGTGGAATGGCCATTCCATCTGGCGGGTTATTCTTACGTGTACGGCCAAATTGGTGCATCCCTACAGGGTTAAATCTTCTCGAGAAGCCGTGTTGTCCGCGGTTATGGATGACTTGGTGAAAGTGCTGGCTAACAAGTACTCAGGACAACTTACACCTAACTAATGCTAATGTTGACTAGTAATAGGATTATTGACACAATAATCTGAACATCATTAATCCAACTGTGTGAGTTATCCTTGGATTGCTTCTTAGGATAAGGGGCGAGATCCAGGATGGATTTGTTTGATGTTAGTGGTAGTTGGTTACGATACGCTATCTTATCTTCTTTCTGTTAGCCGGAAGTTGTAGCGTGTCTCTGTAGTTGGTTACTGCAGCCCGCTGCCGTATCTTTGTATCACCTATTCTTCCGTTGAACCCAGAGCATTTGTACCTGGTGTTGCCTGGGTACACTTTGGTGAATTGTGAGTCTTGCTTGCCAGTACTTGTCTGTACTGACCCCTATGGGGCTGCGTGTTCTGCAGACTACGTTTCCGAGGATCCTCATGGTGGCTACTACGTGGAGTATGACGAGGCTGTTGACGAGTAGATAGCAGACCCGGGCTGATGGGGGGATAATAACCCGGTAGGCCAACTCCAAGGTATAACCCTGCCCAAAGGACGCTGCGCAGCATCCGGCTAAGGATAAAGAAACTTCTAGAAGGCCCAAGGTTTATAGGCCTCGTAACCCGGATTGTGGGTTGCAGTAAGGAAAGCTAGGGTTTGTAAGCGGTGTTCGGGTAGGACTCAAGCTACGCCTTGGAGGGCAAGCCAAGTAGGGGGACGGGTGCTTTATAAACCGGCCCTATGCTTAGCTTTGGAGAGATCCAAGTAGTAATCATATCACCGAATATCGAGTATCCATTATACACAAAGAGATCGAGTTAATAAAGCGAGATCGGAGACTCGGCGACATCATCGCCGACTATCAGATTGAATTCCATCATGTTTTCCTCTAAGCTAAATCCTCTCCCAAACGCCTGTGTCGACTTGCCCCAAGATCAGTTACCCCTGGTAACATCTGCCGTGATCATCCCACGACAGTTGGCGCCCACCGTGGGGCCTGCGTCCAAAGGTGTTTACATCACGGGAGAAGCTCGGAAAAGCATGAGGAACCTCGTCGTCGGAGAGATCTACGACGACCACAAAGGAGAGAAGGTGGTGGACGACTCCGGCTGGGGGCCAGAATCGGATCGCCTCGAATCCGGATCTATCGTGACAATCGGCCGGATCAGCGTCTTCATCGGTATGGTATGTACCTCTGGCTCGGCTTCTGACGATGTTGGATCTGATTCTGTGTCAGGGGAGGCTACTTGCGCCCAATCAGATAGAGAAGAATCAGTTGGAGCAATAGACCAGATAGAAGAATCCATCGCGCAGTGGGAACAGCCGGAGGAGCCGGCATGGGCCCCGCGTGACCCGGACGGTGGAAAGGATGATACTGAATCTATCCGGGACCTGCTGGAAGACCGGTACGGAGAAGATAACAGCGGAGAAGAACAGCATGAACTCACAACAAGCGTAATACGCCGAGCGGCGGTCTACACGGCTCCCGCAGCCAACCTTAATCAAGGAAACGTGACCACGGCTCCGGTCGGGGCGGCTCAGGCATTGGCGCAGCGGCAGGACGCAGCTAACGGAAACCCGATCCCGGCCCGGGTCGACGGAGAGTCGGCATCAGTGACTAGCCGTGCGGCGGATGAGGAGTTGCACGCGAATACGTTCGGATTCCTGGGAAACCGGACACCGGGGGCGGGTCCTTCAAACCCGCGCCACCCGGACTTGTTCGACAATAATCTGATCCTAGACCCCACGGTCCTTGCTACGGTTATCACTCCAGAAAACGCAGTTGAACGTGTCAGGGACCTGGATGTGGCCCGCCGCGCGTTGGAACAGCAAAGAAGGCAAGTGGAAGCGGAGAAACAAGGGATGGCTACGCGTCAACGCGAGCTGGATGCATTGGAAACCCGGCTCCGAGAGGAAACATCTAGAGTACACCAGAGACATCAAACTAGACTACCGGCCACGGGTGGGGTCATTAACCCGGCAGCTTTGTTTATTACGCCTCAGGACCAACCGATCCCAGCGGTAAACCAGGGGACTGCGCCTCAGCCGGCAACAGCGGAAGCCCACGCGGCAAACGTGCAGGCCGGGTTACCCCCACCACGAACCAGAGTCACAACCGGCATCGAGTTGCCACCACAGCCGCCGTCACGGTTTCGCACACCAGCAGACCACTACAACAATCCCATGGACAACGTGTATGCAGCAATGCTTGCATTGAACCAGATCCCGGTAGGAGAATCGCCCCATGCAGAAAGGACCCGGCAAGCGATCGATCTACTGCACACTGCAGTGGCGCAGCAGGCCAATTACCCGGACCACAGAAGCGGGATGCATGGGACGCCATACGCCAGTCAACAACAAGGGAATATTCAAGCAAACTCGGCGCGGCGGAGGGAAGAGCAGCAGCAAATGCCGCCTCCTCCCCGTGTTCCGGCAGCATCGGTGGCGCAGGCCGTTGTGGATAGCTCCAGGGCTCGGAGAGCCGGGGCCGGGTCTGCTGCACACGGGTTGCCTACAGCACCGCGCCCCGCTGCGCCCCCGGCTGGATCGCACGCTTCCCGAGTAAGGCCAGTCTCAACCGTCCAAGCAAGGCCCAGGTGTCTCTCGGATGACATCAGAGCTGAACCTTACCCGGAAAAATTCAAAGAGCCGGGAAAAGTAGTGAATTATGAACCGACCATGGATCCGGAAACATGGTTGAGTAGTTATGAGATGGCAATGTCAATCCGCAATGCATCCGAGAATCTTCAAGCCAAGTTCATGTACTTGATGATGTCAGAAGGAGCAGCAAAGTTATGGTTCACCAACCTGCCAGAAAGATCGATCAAGTCCTGGGAAGAACTGAAGACCGCGTTCGTCAAGCACTTTCATGGAACGTGCAGAAAGCTATTCACTATTGATGATTTAGAGCGATGTGTTCAGAAGAAGGGAGAATCAGCACGCAGTTGGGTACGCCGGGTTATGGAGATACTTCACTCATCCACAGATATTCAGCCCAAAGATGCGCTACAAGCTATGGCAAAAACATGCAAGTATATTCCTTTAGTACAAAAGTTAACTCGCATGAAGTCCAGTAGGAATGCATCGGAGGTTACGATGGGAGAATTAATGGATGTGTGCAACAAACACGCCGCAACAGACACTACAGAGGAGGAAGTTGATGACAAGAAAGCGAAGGTGAACACCAGTAATAGTGGAAGAACCGGCAATGGATCGGCACCGAGTAATAACGGAAATAGTCAGAATAAGCGCCCATTTGAAGGAGGTTCCGAGTTTGTAGCTAATACTGAAGCCGGGTCTTCGAGACCCAGATCTGAAGGGAATTTTAATACCGGAAATCATAATGGAGGACACTATCAGGGACCTCCGAGGCCAGGCAACAGTTGGGATATATTCAGGATGGCGTGCCCGAAGCACAGCAGGAACGGCAAGCCGGCTAATCACTCCTTGGAGCAATGCGCCGACTTACAGAGATGGAAGAACGAGGAAGTAAACAGAGCCATGCGAGGTGCGGGTCGGGGAGGAGGCCCGGGTCCAGGTGGAAATTTGGGCAACGGTCCACCCCCAGCCGGTAACCCGGCAGCAGGAAATCCGGGCAACAATCAAGGGGGAGCGGGAGGTTTCCAGGCTAACCCCAAACAGTTGGGTCAGTATCATGTGCATACTACGGGAGGCTCTAACAAGGACAAAAAGATGCTAAAGCAGGCGGTTAACTCAGTTTCTTCTGCTGTTCCGAGGTATTTGAGATGGTCAGAACAGGAGGTAACATGGAGCAGGAGGGATCACCCGGATAGAGTGGATCACCCGGGAGTCTTAGCATTGGTAGTGGCACCACAGGTCAACGGGTATGAGCTGAAAAAAGTCTTGATGGACGGAGGGAGCAGCATCAATATCCTGTACTGGGAAACTTTCCTGCGCATGGGTCTAAAGGAATCTCAGGTACAAAAAAGTACAACAGTTTTTCACGGGATAGTGCCGGGTCATTCAGCGTGCCCTGAAGGAAAAATTGCGTTGGAGGTAGCTTTTGGGGAATCAAAGGACAATTATCGAGTTGAGTGGCTTACTTTTGAGGTGGTTAAGTTGCGCAGTCCTTATCACGCATTGTTTGGAAGACCGGCTTATGCCAAATTCATGGCAAGGCCGTGGTATGTGTATCTACAGCTGAAAATTCCGGGTCCTAAGAAGACCATTACCATACATGGAAATCGAGATATAGCGGCTGAGTGCGATGAAGGAGATGCAGCAATGGCTGAGCAAGCCTGTAGGAAAGAGGAACTCAGGCATTACCGATCTCAAGCAGACCTGGAGGAAAGGGCAACTTCAAAAAGGCCGAGCTCTGAGGAAGAAAAAGCAAAACCCAGGGCAGAGCAAGATGCTAAGATGGTGGCTTTCATCAGGAACGATCCCTCCAAATTGTCTGGCATAGAAGGGGAAATCACATCGTCGTCTATGGCTAGCAGCGCTGCGATAACGACACACCCGGATTGGCTAGCAAACTCGGCACTCGTCATGAAAGGGTCTAACAAGTGGAGAATGTGCGTCGGTCGCGCCAGCCCGGGACCGATTGTCGAAAAGAACTAGACAGTGTAACGGGCAGCAGGTTTCAGACGCGCTCTTTTCCTACCCAGGGTACCTAAGGGGACTGGAAGGTTTTTAATGAGGCGGCTTGCTGACCCAAACTTTATCGTATCAATAAAAAGAGATGGTTTTCAAGTATTGTCATGGTCTTTGCTTCGATTACAGGTAAGTGGTACTTGTTATTATCAATACATCAGTATCATCAAAATACATTGCACATACATAGGTCTTTGGGGGCTGAGCTGCTTAAATAGCAGTCACGAACCCAAATACCCGGCCTTGATGCCTATGAGTTATGAGGGCCGATCACTCGCAAGACGAGTACGGTTGCAATCTTATAACCGGACGAAGGAGCCAAATTTCTTGGTTATTCTTACTTAAGCTCGATGTGACTCGCACTAAAGTGGCATGATCTGTTCGCTTACGATTACAATCAACCACGCAGCCCAATGGGATTTGCTTGACCCTGTTTTTCGTATAGATGTAACAGCATGGTATCCACGCGAAAGCCGGCTTACAGTACAAGATAATCAAAAGGGTCATCTAAACCACAAGTCTATGCAGAGTACAAGGCTAATAGCCGGAAACTCAACGAGTATTAAGCATGACTTCAGTATTTACGCAAACGGCTATTGGTTTCCGGCTTGGTAAAGAGCAATTTGTCCTCTGAGAAAGGCCGCACCCCCCTGGCTCGTACTTTGGGTCATGGGGACTGGGGACTTCGAAACAGAAACAAACTGTTTAGCTATTGAAGCTCGAGAGACCCTAGCTTCCGAGTCTTGGGGACTTAAAGAAAAGTCCACTTATCAAAACCCGTGATGCTCGGAAAACCGAGTCTCGCAAAGGGAATCAACAAATAGTTGGGTATCGAGAATAAGTTTAAAGAATAAGACAAGTGTCAAGACTAACAAAAGCCGGGAGAGGCACAAATATATTCCGAACCAAAAGTTCGTTACAAGTGATGGTACCAATATCAAGGGTGCACAGACGCACCATCAAAATCATATTTGTTTTAAAACACAAAAGTACCAGGTAACGCTCTACTCGGTATCGTGAGAGCGGTCTTCCGGGTCTTGGTCCTGGATCTGCTCCTTAGCCTTTCCAGCAGCATTACCCGGACTTTCCGCGTCAGGACGGATAGGTGGAGGGACAACTGGCGTAGAGGTAGACGGCCGTAATCCTAGCTCGGTCTCTCTCTTAGCAGCTTCTTCTTTTCTCCAAGCCAGATCAGTCGCCCATTTTTCCAACATATCAAAGGGAGGGGGTGCCTCTGCCAATATGATTTTTCCTTCAGCATCGTATGAGCTCATGATTGTGTCCAGGTCCATCTTATCGGCCAAAGCGGTGGCCGAGGGGCGTACTGCGGATTGTATGGCCTTGAAGTCTTTGGGTGTAAACTTGGAGCCATCAGCCTTTAATTCTGGAAACCCGGATACTACCTTTGCCGGGTCAAGCTTAGGAAAGTAAGCCTTCGCCAGCGTCAAGGCCCGGGTCATACCGATCCGGCAGGACGAGCGCTTCCATATCTCAATCCATCCAGGCACCGTCGAGCAGGCTTGCATAAGATTCTCTTCACCCGGGTATACCTCGGAAGGCCACTTCACAGCGTCCAATATAAGCTTTGTGCCGGCAAAAAGGTCCGGAGCACAGTCTTCAATGTTTTTACCTTGGCAATGGCATCGTCCTCTGGAGCAGCGAGGTTCGCACCTGCAGTTGAAACAAAAGGAAAGTATATCAGTTATCCCGATTGTCATAACGATAAAGTAGAGGCAATTAAGTTAGTCGAAGGCAAAAAGCTCACTTAGCAAGATGCGATAAGTATCCGCAATCTGGTTCGATAAGTTCTTCAGCGCGGATTGAGCAGTGTTGTACTTCTTTTTGTATTTGGAAACGTCTTTTTTCAAAGTTTCCATGTTGGCCTCAAGGGCTTCTCTTCGTTTTACCTCAGCAAGTAGGAGCTGTTCGGTCTTGAGTAACACCTCATCGGACCGGGTCACTTCCGCCTGTAACGAACGAAAGTGTCAGTCGGATATCATGGAAAACCGGGTATTGCGTGAAGTACCGAGCACAACTTCGGTAAGTTATGCCTGGAACTTGGGGACTAGGTATGTACCAAGAGATATCCGGTGTCAATTACCTGATGTGCTGCAGACATACGCTCTAGGAGGTTGTTCTCTGAAGCTTTCATGGTGAGGAGAGCGCTCATCAGCTGGTCAAAATTATCGTTACCCGAGTTAGAAGTCTCGGGGTCGCGGAAACTTGGAGAAAAAGTTTTCCTCTTAGCAGGAGATGGCACCCGGGTCATTCGAATGTCGGGGTCTGCTCCTCCTCTCGCGCCCAAAGTGGCAGTATCTTCTTTCTCGCTTGCGTGTGAGGCTATCGGATACCCGGCTTCTCGCCCAGCCGGGTCTGTCGGTGACGCTTGTCCATCACCAGCTGCGGCGAACATGTCATTAGTTGGCTTCTCTTTGCCCGGGTCCTCGGTTTCCATGTCTTCTTGGTCACTAATAACGACCGTGGCCCTGTGAAAAATATGAAGGCACAGTTAGCACATAGCCGTGAAAAAGACAGCGAGAGTATGGTATAACATTAGGAAAAGAACTTTACCCGGGATTCACCATAAGGTCTGCAGGGAATTCGCTGCTAGAACCGGATGAAACAGAAAAATACCAAACAAGGCGTAAGGTTACCTTGCGAGGGAGTATTTTAGAAGGATCTTTATGTTTAAATAAGGGTATGGTCAGTACCAGTATGCCGAGTTAGAGGTGATGAAATACCCGGGTTAAGGGCATCATCGCCCGGGTGGTTCCGAGTTACCCTGCGCTTGGTCATAGGCGACTCCTTCAGGTATGGCAAAAGGGGGTAATGCCATGGTCAGCTCAGGAATATTATCACAGGAACGCGAATTAGATGTGAGAAATTGATGCAAAACCTTGAAGACGACCCCTTGGGGTTTTCTTTTAGATCCGGCCTTAATTGTCGGCTCTGGTAAATCTTCATCGCTGGCGGACTCCACTTTGCCGTCAGCTTCTTCTTCCTCGTCTTGGTCTTCTTGTTCTGAAAATTACCATGGTTACAATAGGAAAATGAAAAGTGGGATGCGACGAACTCAAAGGAACTGAGCATGTACCTTCGTCCGAGTTAACGGCATCCTCCTTTTCCTCCGGGTTTCCGGAGTTAGGAGAAGCGTCCATCTTCCAGAAATCATCATCGGCCTGAAGTAAAAGCATAAGAGAAAGGGTTAATGGCTGTATCAAGTAAAGAAGGTAAGGGTGGAATCGAGAAAACCAGGTCCTTACCGCGGGGGCCGGGTTCTCGAGAGTGAAGGGCCCTAATCCGGCTATGTTCCGGATTACCTCGAGCTTCTCTGTCAGAAAGCCCTTGATTGTCTTGTTGGTGTCACTAGGAGCGAAGCTGCTGGTGGAGTATCGAATTGGGTCCGTGGTTTGCCCCGAGTATTCGCACATCAATTTTGCGCGAATGGAGTTGGGTTGGATGCGGAAATCGACCCAAGTCTTCACCAGGTTAAGCCCGATGAGGCCTTGGGCAGAAAGGATGGAGATTTTAGCCAATAGAGGCAGAATTTCTTCCCTTTCCGAGTCAGGGGCAAACCCATTGAAGGTTTCAGAAATGTCAAGCTGACCCTCCGAGTAACCCGGCAATTTCTTTTCGCCGGGTGGGGAGGTGTCCCGGCAGTAAAAGTACGAGAGCTGCCAGTGCTTGACGTGGGAGTTGAGGGTGAGAGGAGGCATTAAAGAGTTCTTGCGGCGTTGGATAGAAACCCCGCCGCAAGTAAGAAGTGCACCGTCGCCGCTTTCGCGGCACGGTTTGCACTGGAAAATTTCGACAAAGAGAGCCAAACTTGGCGGAGTGCACAAGTAAGACTCGGAGAGAACGATAAAATGGGAGATGTTTAGTACAGAGTTGGGTCCTATGTCGAAAATGCGAAGGCCATAATGGCTTAAAACGTCGCGGAAGAAAGGGTGACCCGGAGGCCGGAAGCCCCGGGTCACGTGTTCAACAAAACAAGTTACCTCATTTTCTGCTGGGGTGGGCCGGGTTTTGTTACCCGGTACCCTCCAGTGGATAGTTTCTTGAGAGGGAAGAACCCCTAGCTCGACCAGTTCCTCCAGTTTGGCCTTGGTGACGGAGTACCGCGCCCAGTTGGCGGATATGGAGTTTGTGGTTTTGGCTTTAACCGGCAGCTTTCCCTGCTTCCTGGGTGCCATGGGGTTAACCTGAAAAAGCGTCAGAAGAAAAGATGTGAGAAACGAAACTCAGAAATTATCAGTTGACCGAGTATTGACGAGTGGTGTCAAGTTAGCCTGGAAGTTAAATGTGATCCGGGTATTATTTTGCTAAGCAAGGTATGAATTGTCCGGGTATCGTGCATTATTACAAAAGTTGTAGAATTTTATGCATGGATGAGCGTTTGGGGATGATAAGTGGGTGTCCGTACATCTGTTATGAGCAAATGAGCCGGAGAAGGAGAGTTTTCCGGGTGATAGGAACAGGGGCGGAAGATTTGGGTGGCTCAAGCCCAGATTGGGAATTCCATTTCTAGGTTATTGGTGAAATTAATGACTACAGTTGGTAGGAGAATGAGTTGAAGGGTATATCCTACCTATTGGGTGGGCTAGAGTGAATACTAGTGACCTAATTCGGCGTGACCCGAGAAATCACGGGCGGCCCAATCCAGATCCAATCTGAGGGAGAGTTAAGAAGTTGTGAGGGAAAATTAGAGAATGTGAGAGACTTACCGGAGGAGATTGAAGTGAATCTTTGCGGAGGCAAATGGCGCAAGCTTGATGCCCCTTCGCGATTCCTGGTGGACAGGTTGGGGGTCTGGCGGCGGATCTGGGCGGCGGGGCGGATGTAACAGCCCAAGTATGAAAACCTACCATTTAGAATGTTTGATTTCTTGTTTATTAAAGTATTGCATCATGGCATCATATTTATTTCTTTTGTTTGCCTTGTTTACCATTTGTTTTGCATCTGTTCTTAATTGTTTTCATAATGAAACTCAAACAATTTCAAATGCTTTGTTTTCATACTTGTTCTGTTACAACTTTTTGAATAAAAATCACAAATAATAACAACCAATTTGTTCCATTTTATTCCATGTTGATCACTCCTTAATTTGTTGGGTTTAATCAAACAATTAATTCAATCAATTAATTCAAATCACTTTCAAATTCAAACCAAATGCATTTCAAACAGAACCCAAATTGAAAGTATGAAAAGGATAACCAAAACATTTTGTTTACCCTGTTATTTTCCAATTAAAGCAATTTGGGTCACCTTATGAAAGTGTTGGTTTTAATAATCCTTTTAATATTCAAAGATCACTCACATTTTGGTTTATTTTCCCAAACAGCACCAATTTCCAAGTCATTAAAACTACCAATCTATTCTAATAATTTTAACCAATTTAATCAATAGGGTTCACCCTATTAGAAACCTTTGTTTTCAATACTATTTTTATTTAATAACAAAATACCCTAAATGTGAGCTAATTCCAAACAACACCAAAATTCACATGTTTTTGAAAAACCAAAGTTGACTTTTGGTAGGCCTTGACCTAATTAACTCACAGTAATTTTCCCAAATTTTTTGCAACTCTAAAACCTATCTATCTCTTCCATTCTCTCTTGCTACAAAAAAAAACAGAAAAAGCAAATAAGAAAAGAAAAGAAAACGGCGCGCAGCAGATAACCTACCCCGGCCCAACCCGCCACTTACCGCACCACCTGGCCCAATACCATTTCGTCGAGCCGCCATCGTCGTCCTCGCGGTACGACGCTGCATCCAGACGCGCCACGGCAGCAGCGCCTGATCACGACGGCCACCAGCGCTCCTGGAACCCCTTTAAGACCCCCTCGAACCCCAGCGCGGTACCCTAGCCCCTAGCTCCCTCCTCCTTCGCCATCGCCGCCGTTTTCCCTCTCCCTCACCACGATCTCGCCCTCTGAATCTTTCTGCCACCACCCCGCCGGAGCTCTACTCTGAAACCTTGAAGCTCACCGCCGCCATGAACCTCCACCAACCCTCCTATCCTCTGGAATCGAACCGCCAACCCCTCCGCTATCGTTTGGACACCGTAGGTCCCCCGGAGACGCGCGGAGGCGACGCCGCGATCCTCGACGCCTCCGGCCACCGTGGCGTTTCCCCCTCTGAAACCGTGCACGTCGGCGCCGCTGTGGCCCTCCATCACCCGCGCCAACCACGGGGATCGACTCGCCGCCCCTTCCTCGAGCTGGTGGACATCTCCTCGGCCACGGAGAGCCGCTGTAGCTGCGCCACCATCCTCGACCACGCCGTCGCCGCCGCGGAACCTCCTCGAGCCTCTGCCTCGTCGTCAATCGGTGGTGAGCGTCACCATCCATTCATCCTCCCTCGTTGCATCGCTTCCGTGCCACGCACCGCACTCGTCCAGCACCCCATCGCTTCCATGCACACGCGCATCGCCACCGTTCCTCGCCGGCGACGTTCGCTGTCAGTGGTTCAGTCTTGCGCGTCAGTTAAGATTCAGTTAAACTCGAGACTGAAGAATATCCTCACTGCTTCTCCGTTCCTGTCAAACGACTGAACTCACCGTACTGGTTCCGAGCGAGCGCGTGCAAGTGCAGGTCCCGAGTTCGATCCGTGGTTCTGTGGAATAAAACCACATTTTTGCTCGCAGTGCTGACTTGTGTGCCCCACCTGTCAGCCTCCCTTGCTGCCACGCAAGCGCGCAGCGTCCACGCTGGCCCCCAGGCCCACGTGCAGTGGCTGTGGCTAGGCCACTGCACGGTAACAAAAGTTTGCACGCTCTGTTTTAATTCAAATCCTTTTAAATGGCAGAATTAAACATTAAACTTTAAACCTTAATAACTTTTAATCCATAAATCTAATAAATAAAAGTTTTATATGTTTTCTGGTCCAAATTAAATACTCTTTCCAAATTTTCCATTTGTGCACTGTTTTGACAATTACAAATGCATTTAAAATTCAAAGTTGAATAATTCAAATGCTAATTTCTAAAATCAATAACTAAATCATTCTTAATCCAATAAATGCAAATAAAATATGTTTTCCATACCATTTCATCTCACCTTTGCAAATATAATTTTTGTTTCCTGGTTTGAATAATTTAAATTGCCTAAATAAATTACTCCTTGTTTAATTCAATTAAATTTGATAAAATAATAACTTGATCAATATAAAATATTTTGAACATGCAAATTATGTTTTCAAACCTTCAAAGTGTGAACTTTTTAAATGTGAGTTTGAAATTATGTTTTGAATAAATAAAATTCAATTAAATTCATGCTTATTTTAAATTCAATTAAAACTTGTTTAAATATTGTTTAAGTCATAATAAATTCATCCTAACTCCTATTTCAAAATTTAAAACATGGAATCCAACTAAAATTTGATGTACTTTCCAAATATAATTTTTGTTTGCTGTTTTGAATAATTTAAATTGCTGAAAACAACTGTTTCTTAATTATTGCATTTAAAATTGTCAAAATAATAACTTGCTCATTTTAAATCCAATTTCCACAAATGAACTATGTTTTCCATGCGAAATTAAACCCTCTTTCCAAATATAAAATTTGTTTCATGTTTTGAATAATTAAAATTGGTTAAATGATTTAAACCTTGTTTAAACCATTTAATATTGTTAAATTCATAACTTGATCAAATCAAATTCTTTTGGGACATATAAAATATGGTTTCAAGCCCTAAAAGTATAAACTTTTGAAATATGAACTTGGTTTAATGCTTTGGACAATTAAAAATTCAAATAAGTTCATGTTTGAATTAAATTCATTTAATTCTTGCTTAAACTTGTTTAATTCATAAATAATGTATTTGAAATCCTTTTTCAACAAGTGAAACATGTAATCCACCCAAAATTGTGTGTTCTTATCAAATATAAACTTTGTTATTTGTTTTGAACAATTAAACTTGATGAAAACAACAAATGCTTGTGTGACACCTTTAAGAAACCAGAAATTCCAAAACTTAATAAATGAATTTCTAAACTTGGTAAACCTCATTTCCATTTGGTTCTATTGTTGTTATTTTGCTGTTTTCCTCATCCATCCATCATGCTAATTCACTTACACAATTTGATCAGTTGTAAAACAATTAATTCAACCATAATTCATGGGCTTTTCAGGTGCAACTCAAATTGCATGTGGGTCCATTTAATCCTGTTTCTATCTTGTCAACTAGTTTATTTCTATGCATCAATTAAATGGTCATGCATCATCACATGGTTGTGCACCTATGCCATGTTATTGATTGTTTGTTCTTTGTGTTGTTTGTTTGCTTCTTCTCGGATACACGACGACGTTGAGACCGA
This sequence comes from Alopecurus myosuroides, assembly GCA_028641055.1. Lineage (NCBI taxonomy): Eukaryota > Viridiplantae > Streptophyta > Magnoliopsida > Poales > Poaceae > Alopecurus > Alopecurus myosuroides. The sequence continues at coordinate 93,612,236 of CM054057.1, forward strand.
CGATACTTACAACACCCCTTCTAAGGAGTTAGCTCAGTACCAGGCTACTGGGTTTTGCAGGCAAGTTATCACTCACATGAACCATTGTGTTCCTTTCAACCTTGGTTACCGATACTTTCCGTTGTCTATTCCTGCTAAGCCATAGTAGTAGTTGTTGCTGTTACGAACCTATCACATGAATCCCTTAACCCTGATATTGCCTCACCACCACTCCTACAACCCTATTGTTTGAGCCAGAGTCTTATTAGCATGCTTAGGTTGTTTTGCTCGAGTCTGTTACCCGTTACTTTCTGTTACTATATTCCATTATGTTCTGGGGGCTCGATGTTTAATCAATCAATCATGCTAATTTTATTATCAATAATAAATTTGATGATAAGGCACCGGCAGGAGGCCCTTTGTGGTTTTGAGGCCTGCTAGTGTCGACCCTAATAGGAAAAGGGTCTTGTCTACTGATCCATGATGAGCGCACTAACCGCATGTGGGAAGCGAGTATGGGCGCCCCCCTCAATTTGATTCGATTCGCATCTCGTCCAAATCGCCTCATTTAGTTCGGGTTTTCCATTTGCTGCATGCATGATCTTGCGAGCCCTTGGTACCCGGGTGGAACTTTCGTAGTCGGCATATAGGGGGACACGGTCTTAGAGTGCTATGAGGGTCCCTTTTCTTCGGGGCTCGATCAGCCGTGCGCCCAAGGTTCTTTGGGCTTGATGCGAAGAAGAGTTGAGTTGTGTTGAGTGCCCCGCTTGGTGGAAGGGCCTTTCCATCTGGCGGGTTATTCATGCGTGTACGGCCAAATTGGTGCAACCCTGCAGGGATAAATCTTCTCGAGAAGCCGTGTTTTCCGCGGTTATGGATTACTTGGTGAAAGTACTGGCTAACAAGTACTCAGGACAACTTAAACCTAATGATTAACAACCTTACACCCAATGATTAACAAATTGACTAGTAATAGGCTTGTTGACACAATAATATGAACCATCATTATTTCCACTGTGTGAGTTATCCTCGGATTGCTTCTTCGGATAAGGGGCGAGATCCAGGATGGGTTTGTTTGAAGTTATCTTTCAGTTGGTTACAATACACGATCTTATCTCCTTTCTGATAGCCGGAAGTGGTAGAAACTCTGTAGTTGGTTAGAGCAGCCAGTTGCAGCATCTTTTATATCCCCTTCCTTCCGTTGAACCCAAAGCATCTGTGCTTGGTGTTGACGGGTTACACTTTTGTGAACTGTGAGTCTTGCTTGCCAGTACGTTTATGTACTGGCCCCTTTGGGGCTGTGGTTTCCGCAGACCTACGTTTCCGAGGATCTACATGGTGGCAACTACGTGGAGTATGACGAGACTCCTGACGAGTAGATAGCGGACCCGGGCAGGATCCGAGACTTCGTGGATGGGCTCCGTCTGTTCGTTTCCGGCCTCTTAGGCCTATTTGGTTCTTGTCTGTACTCAGGCATGTTGAATGCTTCCGCTGTGATGTAATGATGTTATGTTGGGGCATGTGCCCTCTGAATGATTGTATTTGCTATTCTCTGCCCTAGTGAGGGCCAGTTGCAACTTATTTCAATCTTTTGTGTCGTAGAGATCTGTTGTGATATCACTTGTTCCAATGCCGTTGACGTACCATGTGTGTATGGTTTGAAGTACGTCAATGGAAGTGTCCTGATTTCTACGGGATAGTTTACATCGACGGTGAACAGTAACGATTGGTTGTCACACATAAGTGTTGGCCTACTCGTAAGAGGACGCGGGTGCCGGTAAGCCCCGTAATCCAATCAAAATACTGTTCAGTTCGTACGGTGAGTATCCTCTAGAAGTCCGGGTGCGACAAATGGTATCAGAGCCTGTCTGCCTGTAGGATCCCTTTTTACTGGTCGCAGTTGAGTCTAGAAACTATTTTGTAGCTATATAGGAAAAATGAAACGTGAGAGTAGGAACTATGTTCTTTTTCTTCTTTCCCCACCCACCCTCCCTTTTCTGGTAAGGAAGTGCAACGTTGTTTTCCCTTCTCATCTAAACTTTCAAGTTAGGATTTCACGAATCCTGGTTTCTCTAGGATGGTTATATCTACTAGACCATAGGAATGGAGGTGGTTGTGACATGATTTATCATGTTGCCTACTCACGATTGAGAACGGAGGCGTGTAAGCCCCGGAAACAGATCCTCTATTCCTTAAGCAGTAGATATTGATCCTTTAGAAGCCCGGATGGGTTTTCCGTAGTACCTCAGGAGTTTTGGTCTCGTTTTTCCCGGTGTTGCTTCGTTATCCTGTTCTTTTAAAAGAACCCTTCGTCCGTTGAAATCTTGTTGTTGTTTTCCACTTCAATTCTTCTAACGGCGTCTAATCAAAGTTTCCCCGTTAATCTGCTAAACTCTACTCCAGCTAAAGTGTTGTTTGATACCGGAGCATCACATTCTTTTGTGTCAAAGATCTTTTCCACAACATACAACCTAATTCTGGTATCCACTCCTCGGGATCTCAAATGTTGACTTCCAAGTTCAGTCACAGAAATCAAATCCTAATGGGAGGCCACATATTCCTTGCTTCTCTCATACTACTTGGAAATTCTGACATTAATGTCACTCTTGGTTTTGGATTGATGCCAATAACTCTGTTCCACCCTTATTACAGATAGTCTATTCTCCAAATGCATCAAATTCTATCCAGCTATACACCCTCGATACAAAAACCTCTCCCTTTACTTGAAAATGTTCCGGTGGTTTGCAAATTCCCTGACGTCTATCCAATGTGCACGATGTGTTTCACGTGACACAGCTCAAGAGGATCTTCCCAAGAAGTTTCCGGACCTTTCTTTTCTCAGTAGGAATCTCGGGGCGCGATTCCTTCAAGGGGGGGCGTTTTGTAACAGCCCAAGTATGAAAACCTACCATTTAGAATGTTTGATTTCTTGTTTATTAAAGTATTGCATCATGGCATCATATTTATTTCTTTTGTTTGCCTTGTTTACCATTTGTTTTGCATCTGTTCTTAATTGTTTTCATAATGAAACTCAAACAATTTCAAATGCTTTGTTTTCATACTTGTTCTGTTACAACTTTTTGAATAAAAATCACAAATAATAACAACCAATTTGTTCCATTTTATTCCATGTTGATCACTCCTTAATTTGTTGGGTTTAATCAAACAATTAATTCAAATCACTTTCAAATTCAAACCAAATGCATTTCAAACAGAACCCAAATTGAAAGTATGAAAAGGATAACCAAAACATTTTGTTTACCCTGTTATTTTCCAATTAAAGCAATTTGGGTCACCTTATGAAAGTGTTGGTTTTAATAATCCTTTTAATATTCAAAGATCACTCACATTTTGGTTTATTTTCCCAAACAGCACCAATTTCCAAGTAATTAAAACTACCAATCTATTCTAATAATTTTAACCACTTTAATCAATAGGGTTCACCCTATTAGAAACCTTTGTTTTCAATACTATTTTTATTTAATAACAAAATACCCTAAATGTGAGCTAATTCCAAACAACACCAAAATTCACATGTTTTTGAAAAACCAAAGTTGACTTTTGGTAGGCCTTGACCTAATTAACTCACAGTAATTTTCCCAAATTTTTTGCAACTCTAAAACATATCTATCTCTTCCATTCTCTCTTGCTACAAAAAAAAAACAGAAAAGGCAAATAAGAAAAGAAAAGAAAACGGCGCGCAGCAGATAACCTACCCCGGCCCAACCCGCCACTTACCGCACCACCTGGCCCAATACCCTTTCGTCGAGCCGCCATCGTCGTCCTCGCGGTACGGCGCTGCATCCAGACGCGCCACGGCAGCAGCGCCTGATCACGACGGCCACCAGCGCTCCTGTAACCCCTTTAAGACACCCTCGAACCCCAGCGCGGTACCCTAGCCCCTAGCTCCCTCCTCCTTCGCCATCGTCGCCGTTTTCCCTCTCCCTCACCACGATCTCGCCCTCTGAATCTTTCTGCCACCACCCCGCCGGAGCTCTACTCTGAAACCTTGAAGCTCACAGCCGCCATGAACCTCCACCAACCCTCCTATCCTCTGGAATCGAACCGCCAACCCCTCCGCTATCGTTTGGACACCGTAGGTCCCCCGGAGACGCGCGGAGGCGACGCCGCGATCCTCGACGCCTCCGGCCACCGTGGAGTTTCCCCCTCTGAAACCGTGCACGCCGGCGCCGCTGTGGCCCTCCATCACCCGCGCCAACCACGGGGATCGACTCGCCGCCCCTTCCTCGAGCTGGTGGACATCTCCTCGGCCACGGAGAGCCGCTGTTGCTGCGCCGCCATCCTCGACCACGCCGTCGCCGCCGCGGAACCTCCTCGAGCCTCTGCCTCGTCGTCAATCGGTGGTGAGCGTCACCATCCATTCATCCTCCCTCGTTGCATCGCTTCCGTGCCACGCACCGCACTCGTCCAGCACCTTATCGCTTCCATGCACACGCGCATCGCCACCGTTCCTCGCCGGCGACGTTCGCTGTCAGTGGTTCAGTCTTGCGCGTCAGTTAAGATTCAGTTAAACTCGAGACTGAAGAATATCCTCACTGCTTCTCCGTTCCTGTCAAACGACTGAACTCACCGTACTGGTTCCGAGCGAGCACGTGCAAATGCAGGTCCCGAGTTCGATCCGTGGTTCTGTGGAATAAAACCACATTTTTGCTCGCAGTGCTGACTTGTGTGCCCCACCTGTCAGCCTCCCTTGCTGCCACGCAAGCGCGCAGCGTCCACGCTGGCCCCCAGGCCCACGTGCAGTGGCTGTGGCTAGGCCACTGCACGGTAATAAAAGTTTGCACGCTCTGTTTTAATTCAAATCCTTTTAAATGGCAGAATTAAACATTAAACTTTAAACCTTAATAACTTTTAATCCATAAATCTAATAAATAAAAGTTTTATATGTTTTCTGGTCCAAATTAAATACTCTTTCCAAATTTTCCATTTGTGCACTGTTTTGACAATTACAAATGCATTTAAAATTCAAACTTGAATAATTCAAATGCTAATTTCTAAAATCAATAAATAAATCATTCTTAATCCAATAAATGCAAATAAAATATGTTTTCCATACCATTTCATCTCACCTTTGCAAATATAATTTTTGTTTCCTGGTTTGAATAATTTAAATTGCCAATAAATTACTCCTTGTTTAATTCAATTAAATTTGATAAAATAATAACTTGATCAATATAAAATATTTTGAACATGCAAATTATGTTTTCAAACCTTCAAAGTGTGAACTTTTCAAATGTGAGTTTGAAATTATGTTTTGAATAAATAAAATTCAATTAAATTCATGCTTATTTTAAATTCAATTAAAACTTGTTTAAATATTGTTTAAGTCATAATAAATTCATCCTAACTCCTATTTCAAAATTTAAAACATGTAATCCAACTAAAATTTGATGTACTTTCCAAATATAATTTTTGTTTGCTGTTTTGAATAATTTAAATTGCTGAAAACAACTGTTTCTTAATTATTGCATTTAAAATTGTCAAAATAATAACTTGCTCATTTTAAATCCAATTTCCACAAATGAACTATGTTTTCCATGCGAAATGAAACCCTCTTTCCAAATATAAAATTTGTTTCATGTTTTGAATAATTAAAATTGGTTAAATGATTTAAACCTTGTTTAAACCATTTAATATTGTTAAATTCATAACTTGAGCAAATCAAATTCTTTTGGGACATATAAAATATGTTTTCAAGCCCTAAAAGTATAAACTTTTGAAATATGAACTTGGTTTAATGCTTTGGACAATTAAAAATTCAAATAAGTTCATGTTTGAATTAAATTCATTTAATTCTTGCTTAAACTTGTTTAATTCATAAATAATGTATTTGAAATCCTTTTTCAACAAGTGAAACATGTAATCCACCCAAAATTGTGTGTTCTTATCAAATATAAACTTTGTTATTTGTTTTGTACAATTAAACTTGATGAAAACAACAAATGCTTGTGTGACACCTTTAAGAAACCAGAAATTCCAAAACTTAATAAATGAATTTCTAAACTTGGTAAACCTCATTTCCATTTGGTTCTATTGTTGTTATTTTGCTGTTTTCCTCATCCATCCATCATGCTAATTCACTTACACAATTTGATCAGTTGTAAAACAATTAATTCAACCATAATTCATGGGCTTTTCAGGTGCAACTCAAATTGCATGTGGGTCCATTTAATCCTGTTTCTATCTTGTCAACTAGTTTATTTCTATGCATCAATTAAATGGTCATGCATCATCCCATGGTTGTGCACCTATGCCATGTTATTGATTGTTTGTTCTTTGCGTTGTTTGTTTGCTTCTTCTCGGATACACGACGACGTTGAGACCGACGATACTTACAACACCCCTTCTAAGGAGTTAGCTCAGTACCAGGCTACTGGGTTTTGCAGGCAAGTTATCACTCACATGAACCATTGTGTTCCTTTCAACCTTGGTTACCGATACTTTCCGTTGTCTATTCCTGCTAAGCCATAGTAGTAGTTGTTGCTGTTACGAACCTATCACATGAATCCCTTAACCCTGATATTGCCTCACCACCACTCCTACAACCCTATTGTTTGAGCCAGAGTCTTATTAGCATGCTTAGGTTGTTTTTCTCGAGTCTGTTACCCGTTACTTTCTGTTACTATATTTCATTATGTTCTGGGGGCTCGATGTTTAATCAATCAATCATGCTAATTTTATTATCAATAATAAATTTGATGATAAGGCACCGGCAGGAGGCCCTTTGTGGTTTTGAGGCCTGCTAGTGTCGACCCTAATAGGAAAAGGGTCTTGTCTACTGATCCATGATGAGCGCACTAACCGCATGTGGGAAGCGAGTATGGGCGCCCCCCTCAATTTGATTCGATTCGCATCTCGTCCAAATCGCCTCATTTAGTTCGGGGTTTCCATTTGCTGCATGCATGATCTTGCGAGCCCTTGGTACCCGGGTGGAACTTTCGTAGTCGGCATATAGGGGGACACGGTCTTAGAGTGCTATGAGGGTCCCTTTTCTTCGGGGCTCGATTAGCCGTGCGCCCAAGGTTCTTTGGGCTTGATGCGAAGAAGAGTTGAGTTGTGTTGAGTGCCCCGCTTGGTGGAAGGGCCTTTCCATCTGGCGGGTTATTCATGCGTGTACGGCCAAATTGGTGCAACCCTGCAGGGATAAATCTTCTCGAGAAGCCGTGTTTTCCGCGGTTATGGATTACTTGATGAAAGTACTGGCTAACAAGTACTCAGGACAACTTAAACCTAATGATTAACAACCTTACACCTAATGATTAACAAATTGACTAGTAATAGGCTTGTTGACACAATAATATGAACCATCATTATTTCCACTGTGTGAGTTATCCTCGGATTGCTTCTTCGGATAAGGGGCGAGATCCAGGATGGGTTTGTTTGAAGTTATCTTTCAGTTGGTTACAATACACGATCTTATCTCCTTTCTGATAGCCGGAAGTGGTAGAAACTTTGTAGTTGGTTAGAGCAGCCAGTTGCAGCATCTTTTATATCCCCTTCCTTCCGTTGAACCCAAAGCATCTGTGCTTGGTGTTGACGGGTTACACTTTGGTGAACTGTGAGTCTTGCTTGCCAGTACGTTTATGTACTGACCCCTTTGGGGCTGTGGTTTCCGCAGACCTACGTTTCCGAGGATCTACATGGTGGCAACTACGTGGAGTATGACGAGACTGCTGACGAGTAGATAGCGGACCCGGGCAGGATCCGAGACTTCGTGGATGGGCTCCGTCTGTTCGTTTCCGGCCTCTTAGGCCTATTTGGTTCTTGTCTGTACTCAGGCATGTTGAATGCTTCCGCTGTGATGTAATGATGTTATGTTGGGGCATGTGCCCTCTGAATGATTGTATTTGCTATTCTCTGCCATAGTGAGGGCCAGTTGCAACTTATTTCAATCTTTTGTGTCGTAGAGATCTGTTGTGATATCACTTGTTCCAATGCCGTTGACGTACCATGTGTGTATGGTTTGAAGTACGTCAATGGAAGTGTCCTGATTTCTACGGGATAGTTTATATCGATGGTGAACAGTAACGATTGGTTGTCACACATAAGTGTTGGCCTACTCGTAAGAGGACGCGGGTGCCGGTAAGCCCCGTAATCCAATAAAAATACTGTCCAGTTCGTACGGTGAGTATCCTCTAGAAGTCCGGGTGCGACAGCGGAGCGCGCTGTGGCGGAGCGCAACCGGCAACGGATGGGCTCCGGTGATGCGCGCGAGGCTTCCGTGGTGATGCTCTGTGAGCTCGAGCTTGAAAGAAGGAAGGAGGAGAAATGGGGGAAAGTGAGCCGTTGGGGTTAGGGTTACCTCTAAGGACTTATTTATAACGGCCGGGGTGGAAAAACTCATCCCAACGGGTGGGACCCGGAAATTACGGGGTAACGGCTATTTGTGTGAAATCTGCGAGATACGCCTTAAGTGTAGATCGAGGTCTCCGAACGAAAAGGAGAAGCAGATCCTCTCCGCGGTATCGAGACAAATTATCGAGAGAAGTATAAAGTTTTGCTATTCTTATCAAGGCTTAGACCGAGAAGTTGAGCAAGGCATCTGGAAGGAAAGTCGGGTTACTATGTGGCCACCAGGGAGTTGGGCCTAGTCATTTCATGAAGTACTTCAACTCGGTCTCCACACGTTCGTGTGATTGGTATTTTTTGCAGGGAATAGCCAGAGCTTCAAGGAGGGATCTTTGAAGCCCAAGCTATTCTGGGGACTACTGATGGGGGGATAATAACCCGGTAGGCCAACTCCAAGGTATAACCCGGCCCAAAGGACGCTGCGCAGCATCCGGCTAAGGATAAAGAAACTTCTAGAAGGCCCAAGGTTTATAGGCCTCGTAACCCGGATTGTGGGTTGCAGTAAGGAAAGCTAGGGTTTGTAAGCGGTGTTCGGGTAGGACTCAAGCTACGCCTTGGAGGGCAAGCCAAGTAGGGGGACGGGTGCTTTATTAACCGGCCCTATGCTTAGCTTTGGAGAGATCCAAGTAGTAATCATATCACCGAATATCGAGTATCCATTGTACACAAAGAGATCGAGTTAATAAAGCGAGATCGGAGACTCGGCGACATCATCGCCGGCTATCAGATTGAATTCCATCATGTTTTCCTCTGAGCTAAATCCTCTCCCAAACGCCTGTGTCGACTTGCCCCAAGATCAGTTACCCCTGGTAACATCTGCCGTGATCATCCCACGACACGGGCAGGATCCGAGACTACGTGGATGGGCTCCGTTTTCTTTTCATTTCCGGCCTCTTAGGCCTATTTGGATCTTGTCTGTACTCAGACACTTTGTTTGCTTCCGCTGAGTTGTAATGATGATATGTTGGGACATGTGTCCTCTGGATGATTGTATTTGCTATCTCTGCTCTAGTGAGAGCCATTTGCAACTTATTTCCATCTTTTGTGTCTTAGAGATCTGTTGTGCTATCATTTTGTTAAACGTCGTTGACGTACCATGTGTGTATGGTATGAAGTACGTCAATGGCAGTATCCTGATTTCTATGGGATGGTTTACATAGACGATGAACAGATAGGGGTTGGTTGTCACACATACGTGTGTTGGCCTACTCGTAAGAGGTGCGGGTGCAGGTAGGCCCCGTAATCCAATCTACTACTGTTCAACGGAACTGCGAGTATCCTTTAGAAGTCCGGGTGCGACAAATGGTATCAGAGCCTGTCTGCCTGTAGGATCCCTTTTACTGGTCGCAGTTTGAGTCTAGAAATTATTTTGTAGCTATATAGGAAAAATGAAATGTGAGAGTAGGAATTCTGTTCTTTTTCTTCTTTCCCCACCCACCCTCCCTTTTTCTGGTAAGGAAGTGCAACGTTGTTTTCCCTTCTCATCTAAACTTTCAAGTTAGGATTTCACGTATCCTGGTTTCTCTAGGATAGTTATATCTACTAGACCATAGGAATGGAGGTGGTTGTGAGATGATTTATCATGTTGCCTACTCACGATTGAGAACGGAGGCGTGTAAGCCCCGGAAGCAGATCCTCTATTCCTTAAGCAGTAGATATTGATCCTTTAGAAGCCCGGATGGGTTTTCCGTAGTACCTCAGGAGTTTTGGTCTCGTGTTTCCCGAATGTTGCTTCGTTATCCTGTTCTTCTCAACATCCTTATCGTCCGTTGAAACCTTGTTGTTGCTTTCCACTTCAGTTCTTCTACCGACGTCTAATCAAAGTTTCCCCGATCATCTGCAGATGGATCTCAGGTTCTACCCGCAGGTGGTACGGATGACTCGTTGTGAGAGCACCGCCGGTTATCCGGAGATGCTGAGAGACATGGTCACTTATATGGGGTTCCGTTGGGCACCAGAGTACCAGGTCTACGAGCAGCAGCGAGAGTTTGAGCAGACCTACTACCAGGCTATCGTCTACATCCTGTCAGATGATGGCATGAGTGTAGTCCACCGCTACGAGGCAGTAGGTTCCACAGTGGATATGGCTGTGCAGCAGGCAGCTTATGTGAGCCTCACCGTCCTTCGTGCTGACTACTGGGGATTTGACGATTCCATCTATCGCCACATTCCCCGTGGTTACATCACTTCGGAGGGAGCTCACTTCACTCTCTACGACAACTTGGATGTTTACGAGCATGATAACTCCAGGCTGCACACCACCGCTCAGTTTGTGAGACACATTGACGCAGTTGCCACCACACTATCTCAGGAGTTGGCTTCAGTCAGGGAGCAGCTCTACCTTGCTTTGACTCGTCTGGCGACTTACACCATAGACTTTGTTGGAGATGAGCGCTTTGCACGTTTCGATCAGCCATTTGGGCGTCGTCTGCCAGATGCTGGAGGTTACGAGCCGATCAGAGGTCCACTCCTCAACCTTGGTGCTGGTTACACTGGGATTCCCCGCTTTGGAGCATAGGGAGCCGATGCTATGTACTTCACCACACCTAGAGTCGGGCTCAGACCACGTCAGATCTATGTGGATCGTCGTTCTACATACTTTCGTGGGCGTCCTCCTCACCGTACCTCTCGCCGTAATCCTAGCCGCCGTCCTGCGTGATGAGCATGGGAGTACCGATGTATCCATTCCTAGCTATGTTTAGTTATCCTATCGCATTCGAACCATTTATGTTGTGTTGGATATTCTGATGTATTTGAACATGTGATGGTGAACCTTGTGGTTATCTATTCATGCGTCGGAATAATCTCTCTTGCGGTTACCAAGTCTATCCTTTTCTATTGTTGTGCTAAAATGCATTTCCATTCAGGATGCCGCCAACAAGGAACAACACGCCTGAGCCACCGCCAATCGCGGAGCTGTTGACTCAGATGACCCAAGTCATGACGCAGATGGCCCACTTCCAGGCTAATCAGCACATCAACCAGACTGCTCCACGAGTCAGCATCAAGGAGTTCCTCAGTCTGGGCCCTAGAGCATTCGTGGCCACACGTGAGCCTCTGGACGCTGATGACTGGATCCGTGAGATAGCCAGGGCTCTGGAGATTGCACATGTGGCTGAAGAAGACAAGGTCAAGTATGCCTCCTATCTGCTGAAGGGTCAGGCAGCTTCGTGGTGGGAAAATTTCCAGGCCATGAGAACTGGGATGCCAGTCACGTGGGATTGTTTCAAGGAAGCCTTCCTGAAGCACCACATTCCAGATGGTCTCATGGAAAGGATGCGTGAAGAGTTTTGCTCTCTCAAGCAGGGCAAGTTGGACGTCATCGGGTACCAGAGTGAGTTCAATCGCCTCGCTCGGTACGCTGGAGATGAGGTGTCCACTGAAGCTAAGAAGATGGCAAGGTTCCGCAGAGTTTTTAACCCGGAACTCAAGTACGCCCTCACCAATGTCAAGACCAAAGACTTCGAGGAGCTCGTTAACACCGCGCTCAATGAAGAAAATGGGCGCAAGGCGTTTGAGGAGTCTCGCAAGCACTCGCGTGAGGGTGGTTCCTCCTCCAACATGACCACCCCTCCGCAGAAGCACCGCATCTGGGTGCCAAATGGTGCTGTCACTCGGGCTCCATACGCCCAAACTTCTCCAGGCTTCGCTCCCCGCCCACCCAACCCTGCTCAGCTGAATGATCCAAGGGGTTCGATGGGGCAGCCAAGGCCAGGTCCTCCTCGTGTCGTCACATGCTTCAAGTGCAAGCAGACGGGACACTACGCCGACAAGTGCACGCAGAGGCAGCTACCTCCACCACCACCTCGTCCTAACACAAACCAGGCAATGGTGCGCGCTCCCCCGCATAAGGCCTTCAACTCCAACAACAGGCCTGTCGGGAGGACCGCAAGGGTGAACCATGTCAAGGTTGACAAAGCTGAGGAAGCTCCTGATGTCGTTCTCGGTACATTCCCCGTAAACTCTTTTCCAGCTAAAGTGTTGTTTGTTACCGGGGCATCACATTCTTTCGTGTCAAAGATCTTTGCGACAACAATTAAACTCCCTTTTGTTGGTTTGGGTTCCCCGCTAGTGGTAAACTCCCCTGGAGCAACCATGCAAACTTCTAAGATCAGTCACAGAAATCAAATTCTAATTGGAGGCCACATATTCCTTGCTTCTCTCATACTACTTGGCAATTCTGACATTGATGTCATTCTTGGTATGGATTGGTTGAAGACCAATAAAGCAAAAATTGACTGTGCTCAAAAGTCAATAACTCTGTTCCACCCGTCTGGCCAGATAATCTATTCTCCACATGAATCAAGTTCCATCCAGATATACACACCCGATGCAAAACCTCTACCTCTACTCGAAAATGTTCCGGTGGTTTGCGAATTTCCTGACGTCTTTCCAGAAGAATTGCCAGGAATGCCTCCGGACAGAGCAGTTGAGTTCGTGATCGAACTTGAGCCAGGTACTGCTCCAATCTCTAAGCATCCCTACAAGATAGCTCCTCCTGAACTAAAATTGTTAAAGGAGCAAATCGATATGTACATGGAGAAAGGTTACATTCAACCTAGTTCCTCGGCTTGGGGATGCCCAACTCTGTTCGTTGCGAAGAAGGATCAAACAAAGAGACTTGTTGTTGACTATCGTCCTCTTAACGAGAAAACCATCAAAAACAAGTATCCAATTCCTCGTATCGATGATCTTTTTGATCAACTTGCTGGAGCCTCAATATTCTCTAAGTTGGACTTGAGAATGGGTTACCATCAAATAAAGATTAGAAAGGAAGATATTCCAAAGACAGCTTTCACCACTCGCTACGGTCTATATGAATACACCTTTATGTCCTTTGGTCTCACCAATGCACCGGCGACCTTCTCTCGACTCATGAATTCTGTCTTCCATGAATACCTCGACAAGTTCGTTGTGGTATATCTTGATGATATTCTTGTCTACTCAAAATCGAAGAAGAGCATGAAGAACATCTCCGTCTCACTCTCATGAAACTTCGCGAGCATCGTCTCTATGCCAAGTTCTCCAAATGTGAGTTCTGGATTCCAGAAGTTGCTTACCTTGGTCATATCATCTCTGCCAAGGTCATAGCCATTGATCCAGAAAAGGTTAGAGCAATTGTTGATTGGAAACCTCCTAAGAGGGTGAAGCAAGTAAGAAGTTTTCTTGGCTTGGCTAGCTATTGCCGTCGTTTCGTCCAAAACTTCTCCAAGATTGCCAAACCTCTCACTTACCTCACAAAGAAGGACAAGAAGTTCGTTTGGTCTCCACAATGTGATGAAAGTTTCAATCTCCTCAAGACTAAACTCACTTCTACACCAGTTCTGGTTGGCCCAGATACTACCAAACCTTTCCAGATTTTCTGTGATGCTTCTCTCCAAGGTTTAGGTGCAGTTCTTATGCAAGAACGTCAAGTTGTGGCTTATGCTTCACGTCAGTTGAACGCACATGAGCTCAATTATCCCACACATGACCTAGAACTTGCAGCAGTTGTGTTTGCCCTCAAGAAATGGAGACAATACTTGTTGGGTAATCGCACTGAAATCTTTTCCGATCATAAGAGTCTGAAATACATCTTCACTCAACCAGATCTAAACCTCAGACAAAGGAGATGGATTGAAAAGATCAAAGACTTTGATCTTACCATTTCTTACACTCCAGGCAAGGCTAATGTTATGGCCGATGCTCTCAGTCGCAAGTCGTATTGCAATAATCTCATGATCATGGAAAGCCAACCTCCACTTCATGAAGAATTCCAGAAGCTCAACCTTGGTCTTGTTCCTCAAGGATATCTTGCAAGCTTGACAGCTAGTCCAACTCTCGAGGACAAGATTCGTTCTGAACAACTTCGTGATGCTGAAATCAAGAAGATGGTAGAGCACATCAAACAAGGCAAGGACAAATTTAAGTTCTTCTCATTGGATGACAAGGGAACTGTGTTCTTCGAAGGACGCATTGCAGTTCCTCAAATCCAAAGTCTCAAAGATGTCATTCTCAAGGAGGCTCATGAAACTCCTCTCTCCATACACCCTGGAAGTACAAAGATGTACCAGGATCTCAAGACACTGTATTGGTGGCCTAGCATGAAACGTTAAATTGCTCAATACGTTTCTGAATGCGACGTTTGTCAACGTGTTAAGGCAGTTTATCAGAAAATAGCCGGTCTTCTCCAACCTCTGAAAATCCCCGAGTGGAAGTGGGACATGATTGAAATGGACTTCGTTACTGGTTTTCCAAAGTCCAAGAAGGGCAACGATGCAATCTTCGTTGTCATTGATCGTCTCACTAAAGTATCTCACTTCTTTGCTGTCAAAGAGACAATCTCAGCTAGCCAGTTAGCAGAGCTCTACACAGCAAAGATTGTTCCTCTTCATGGTGTTCCATTGGAAATAAGCTCAGACCGTGGAAGCATATTCACTTCTCATTTCTGGAAAAGTTTTCAAGAAGCATTGGGCACCAAACTTCTGTTCAGCTCAGCTTATCACCCTCAGTCTCAAGGGCAAGTCGAAAGAGTCAATCAGATTCTCGAGGATATGCTCAGAGCATGTGGTATCTCCTTTGGCATCAAATGGGAGAAATGTCTTCCATATGCTGAATTCTCCTACAACAACAGCTTCCAGACAAGCCTAGGCATGGCAACATTTGAGGCTCTCTATGGCCGCAGATGCAGGAGTCCAATCAATTGGTCTGGAGCTGGTGAACGTTCACTCTTAGGCCCTGACATTGTTAAGGAAGCCGAAGAGAAAGTTCGCATCATTCGTGACAATCTCAAGATTGCTCAGTCTCGTCAGAAGAGCTACTATGACAGCAAACACAGGGACATGGTCTATGCAGCTGGTGACAAAGCATATCTCCGTGTAACTCCCCTCAGAGGCACTCATCGTTTTGGTGTCAAAGGAAAGCTGGCACCAAGATACATTGGTCCCTTCAACATTCTCTCAAGGCGTGTAGAAAATGCCTATCGTCTTGAACTTCCAGAAAGCTATCCAAGGTGCACGATGTGTTTCACGTGTCACAGCTCAAGAGGTGTTTCAAAGATCCAGATCGTGCAGTTGATCATGATTCCATTGAACTGCAAGAAGATCTCTCTTATGAGGAGCACCCTGTTCGAATTCTCGATGAGACCGAGCGCAAAACTCGCAACAAGAGCACCAAGCTCTTGAAAGTGCAATGGTCGCATCATTCCGATAAAGAGGCAACGTGGGAGACCGAAGAGGATCTTCGCAAGAAGTATCCGGACCTTTTCTCTTCTCAGTTGGAATCTCGGGGCGTGATTCCTTCAAGGGGGGGCGTTTTGTAACATCCCAAGTATGAAAACAACCCCTAGAATGTTTGCTTTCTGTTAATTTTTTGTTTTGCATCATGACATCATCATTGCATTTGTTTTTCATTGTTTTCCATTTGATTTTCCAAACCAAAATTCAAATATTTTGTTTCATACTAGTTCTATTACATTTTCCAAATAAAAATATTCAAATCAAAACATCAAATTGTTTCCTTTAAACATGAAGGTTCAAACTATTAAATTGTTCTTTTTAATAATTCACTTAACATCAAAATTCACTCAAATTCAATCAAATTATAAACAGCAACCCAAATTGAAATTTTTGAAAAACCAAAGGTTGCACATTAGTGCTTCTGTAATAACTAACTCATAAAAATTATGCCCTAATTTTTCTAACCCTAAAACCTATGTTTTTCTTCCTTTTCATTTTCAGCAAAAAAAAAAGAAGAAACAAAAGGAAATAAAACAAAACGCAGAGAGGGGATAGACATGCCAGTGGGCAGTAGGCCCAGCCCACGGCCCGATACCCCCTCGTCCCTTACCTGTACGGCAGCGCATCCGCGCTGCCCACGTCGCCGTACGGCGGAGCAGACGGTTGCCGCGCCTCCCTCTCCTCCTTATAGCCCTGAGCATCTCCTCCCCTCTGCCCTAATCTCCCTCCACCTCTCTTCCTCGACTGCCGCCGCCGTTCTTCTTCTCTCTCTCTCTGCTCCTTCCTCTCTGCATCTTTGAACCCCACCGCACCACCGCAACCCTCTCCGGCTCGCCGTCGTCGACATGATGCGCCACCGTGCAGGATAAGCACGGGAACGAACTCCCCGTGCCATCCTTGTCCTCCTCGTGTCCAGGGAAGGGCACGAGCCTCTCCTGATCGTCGCCGCCGTCCTCTCTGTCGCCGCCGTCGTCGAGCACCTCCTCCTCCTGAGCACAAAAAAACCCTCCCGGTGAGCTCCACCTCTCACCACCCCTTCCTTCCCTCTCTGTCACTCACCCGCGCGCGCACTGCACTCTCACCGCACCCTAGCACGCGCGCATCCACGGCGAGCAGCCAGCAGCAGCCCGCGTCGATCGCCGCCTGCGGGCACTGCCTGTCGAATTGAGTTAACTGAATTTCGTTCAGATTCAGTTGTCGAATCTGAACCTTATCCTCCCCGAGCCCCCCTTACTGACAAAAACGTTTCGCCACCGCAGTGGCACCGCACCGCGCGCTCGCCCGCGAGGGCCAGGGTTCGAACCCCCCGCGGCGCAGTTTAATTCCCACCTTTTTGCGATGTTGACACGTAGGCAGGCAGGGCCCACCTGCCAGTGGCCCTGGTTGCCACGCCACCTTCCAGCCGCGCGCCAGCTGGGCACTGGCCCACAGGCCAGTGACCCAGGGGTTGTTTCTGTTGCGTAGAAAAAGCCCCAGGGGCCTATTCTGTAATTCTGTTTCGCAGTTAGGCCCCTGCAACAAATTTAAAACTTTTAAATTCACACAATGGCCCCTGTATTTAAAATGTGAATAACTTTTGCATAACAAATCCAAATAAAATAAATAAAATATGTTTACTGAACCAAATTTATTTCTCTATCTGATTAAATCATTTGTTTTCTGTTTTGAACATTTCAAATGTTTTCAAAATTCAACTTCAAACAATTCATTTCAAATTTGATTAAATTCATAACTAATTCAAACTTATTTCAAATGTCACATATAAAATATGTTTTCAAACCAGAAAAACATAATCTTTTCAAATATGAATTTTATTTAATGCTTTGAACAAATAAAATTCAAATAATATTAATACTTGATTTAAATCCATTTTAATCTTGTTTAAACTTGTTTAATTCATAAGTAATTCATTCTAAATCCTTTGTCAACAAATGAGACATGTATCCCACCTAAAATTTTGTGTTCTTTCCAAATATGAACTTTGTTATTTATTTTGAACAATTAAAATTGGTGAAAACAGCAAATGCTTGTGTAACTCATTTAAGAAACCAAAATTCCAAAACTTAATAAATAAAATTCCAAACTTGGTAAACCACATATCAAATTGCATCTATTGGTGTTTTTATTTTTTTTTACCTCATCCATGCATCATGCTAAACAACTTTCACATAATGGTTAGTTGTAGATCATTTAATACAACCTTAATTCATGGGCTTTCCATATGCAATCCAAATTGCATATGAGCCCATTTAATTATGTTACCATGTCAGCTAGCTTACCTTTGATGCATCAATTAAATTGTCATGCATCATCCCATGTTTGTGCATTATGCCATGTTATTGATTGTTCGTCTCTCTTCGTTGTTTGTTTGCTTCTTCTCGAATAGACGACGTTGAGACAGACGAGGTTTACGACACTACTTCTGAGGAGTTAGCTCAGTACCAGGCTACTGAGTTTGCAGGCAAGTATTCACTCACATGAACCATTGTGTCCTTTCCACACTGGATACCGATACGTTCCGTTGTCTATTCTGCTAGCCTTATGACTCGTTGCTTGTGTCCCGATCCTATCACATGTTATCATATAACCTTGATATTGCCTCACATCCACACCTATAACCCCGTTGCTTGTTGCCTGTGTCTTACTAGCATGCTTAGGGTTGCTTGTGCTCGAGTCTGATGCTCGTTACTTCTTTTACCATATTTTATTATGTTCTATGGGCTCAATGGTTAAGCAACAATCATGTTAATGTTATGGGTAATAATATTTTGATGATAAGGCACCGGCAGGAGGCCCGGCGTGGTTTTGAGGCCTGCTAGTGTCGACCCTAATTAGGAAAAGGGTCTTGTCTACTGATCCATGATGAGCGCACTAACCGCATGTGGGAAGCGTGTATGGGCGCCCCCCTCAATTTGATTCAATTCGCATCTTGTCCAAATCGCCACACTTAGTTCGGGCTTTCCATTTGATGCATGCATATGCAGGTGCGAACCCGAGGCCAGGGTGGAACTTTTGTAGTCGACATTTAGGGCGGCGTGGTCTTCCAGTGCTATGAGGGTCCCCCTTTACTTCGTGGGGGCTCGATTAGCCGCGCACGCACAACACGTGGTGCTTTGGGCTTGATGCGAAGAAGAGTTGGGTTGTGTTGTGTGCCCCTCTTGGTGGAATGGCCGTTCCATCTTGTGGGTTATTCTTACGTGCACGGCCAAATTGGTGCATCCCTGCAGGGTTAAATCTTCTCGAGAAGCCGTGTTGTCCGCGGTTATGGATGACTTGGTGAAAGTGCTGGCTAACAAGTACTCAGGACAACTTACACCTAACTAATGCTAATGTTGACTAGTACTAGGATTATTGACACAATAATCTGAACATCATTAATCCAACTGTGTGAGTTATCCTTGGATTGCTTCTTAGGATAAGGGGCGAGATCCAGGATGGGTTTGTTTGATGTTAGTGGTAGTTGGTTACGATACGCTATCTTATCTTCTTTCTGTTAGCTGGAAGTTGTAGCGTGTCTCTGTAGTTGGTTACTGCAGCCCGCTGCCGTATCTTTGTATCACCTATTCTTCCGTTGAACCCAGAGCATTTGTACCTGGTGTTGCCGGGTACACTTTGGTGAATTGTGAGTCTTGCTTGCCAGTACTTGTCTGTACTGACCCCTATGGGGCTGCGTGTTCTGCAGACTACGTTTCCGAGGAACCTCATGGTGGCTACTACGTGGAGTATGACGAGGCTGTTGACGAGTAGATAGCGGACCCGGGCAGGATCCGAGACTACGTGGATGGGCTCCGTTTTCTTTTCATTTCCGGCCTCTTAGGCCTATTTGGATCTTGTCTGTACTCAGACACTTTGTTTGCTTCCGCTGAGTTGTAATGATGATATGTTGGGACATGTGTCCTCTGGATAATTGTATTTGCTATCTCTGCTCTAGTGAGAGCCATTTGCAACTTATTTCCATCTTTTGTGTCTTAGAGATCTGTTGTGCTATCATTTTGTTAAACGCCGTTGACGTACCATGTGTGTATGGTATGAACTACGTCAATGGTAGTATCCTGATTTCTATGGGATGGTTTACGTAGACGATGAACAGATAGGGGTTCGTTGTCACACATACGTGTGTTGGCCTACTCGTAAGAGGTGCGGGTGCAGGTAGGCCCCGTAATCCAATCTACTACTGTTCAACGGAACTGCGAGTATCCTTTAGAAGTCCGGGTGAGACAACAATCCACTGTATAACCTGTCTATAGTGCTGTCTAGATGTGAGGTGGAAGGGCAGTAAAGACGGTAGCTGTCTACACAATTGTACATGCCCTTAAACGTTAGAGGACATTAGTAGAAAAAGGGCCTCTAGTGCCACGCTTTAGTCCCCATTAGCTATTAGACCGGGACTAGAGGGGCCAGCATCAACCGTTCACCTAGCCGCGAAAATTTTTAGTCCCGAATCGTAATACGGACCAGGACTAAGAGGGTGGTGGCAACCGTTCGCCTAGCACGAGATCCCTTTAGTACCGGGTCGTAATACGGCCCGGGACTAAAGGCCTAAACCGTTTGCCTCCCGCGTGCTTTGGAAGTTGTTCCAATCGGGAGGGATAAAAAATAGAGAGGCGCTAATTATTAAAGTAACCGTGGGTGCTATCTTCTACCTCTTGCTCTTCTCTCTTATTCCCCGTCCTCCACCATGAATCAAATTGGTATTCGGTTTTTGGATGTGCCCGCTCATGGCAAGGCTCTTCTCGATGTCGTCTACACGAACGACAGCGCCAGGGCCCTATTTCTTCTTGTCGATTTGGAGCGATGGCTTGAAGAGGATGAACACAAGTTCATTGGCGTTGATCTCGAGTACACAGCCGGTCAACGAGATGTTACCATCATCCAACTTGCTCACAAGAAGTGTGTCATGGTCTTCCAATAGGCAAGGTAATACGATAGCAACATGTCCATTTGAATCGGACTGGAAAGATTTTTTTGGTTCATATAGGATAGCAACATGTCCATTTTAATCCTATATGGGAAAGATTTTCTTTTGATTCATATATATACGATAGCAAAATTGCATAGGATAGAAACGCATATGTCCATTTGAATCTTATGAGAAAGAGAGGTTCTTTTGATTCATATAGGATAGGAAAATTGCATAGGATAGCAACATATATGAATCCTCCGGGAGAGCAATTTCTCTTCTTTGATTCATAGAAGAACATTCCATTTGTATAGGATAGGAAAATTACTCATTTTGTTTCATTTGTTCTATTTGTTGTTGAATAATATACTTGTTCCAGCGGTATTTAATTTGTTTTATTTGTTGTTGCATTGAAATAATATACTTGTTGCAGGGGTATTTAACATTTGTTCCATTTTTTGTTGTTGCGGTAGTGACAAGCATTGTCCACCACTCATGGATTTCCTTGTCAACAGCGGCATACCTTTTGCTACCGTTGATACAACGAATGACAAGATGACGATGATGCGCACCTGGGGTATATTGAGATACCAGCTGACTGCCACATTGATCTACATGACTTGATTTGTCTTGAGCATCCTAAATCTTCAATGGCAAATATGGAAGCTACCTTGATCGACGAGGAGTACGCTGATATGAAGAAAAAATTATCCACAAATCAGCACAACTTTTGGGAGAATGCCCCACTTGAGGATCAACATTGAGTATGCAGCAAAATATGAAGACGTTTCATTCGAGTTGTACCGCAGGATTAGCATCCTCAAGTATGGGTAGCGTCACCTAGTGCCCCGTTCTCCTTCTTGGGATTATTCTCCAAAGGACGAGTAGATGGGTGTCTGTGTCGCTATTATTATGTAGACTTTATGTAGAACTATTATATAATGGATCCTAACTATTATTTATATTAATTATGTACCTGTTTAAGTATGATATGAGCAAGCCTAATGAAGCAATTGTGATGTATGTGTTGAAATTTTAGTATCATGCCATTCGATTTTGTAACTGCAATTTAAGAGGTTGTACAAACAATATCTTATATAAACAATTTAATAACTTGTTGAGAAGCCCTTGACCATAGCGTGTAGCACGGTCTAGTTTAACATTTCACCAGTAAAATTTGTGTACTCTCATACCTACTGTCCCAAATTAATTTATTTAGAATTATAATACCAATTGGAGTAATTTAACAGATATATAGTAAATTCTAGAGATAATTTATTTAGCATTATAATACCAATTGGATGGAAAAATTTGACCATAGAGACAAGATCTCAACTTGTTTACATGTTTTTAGTTCATAAACATGTAAGTAATAGTACACCTTAATTATTTGGCATATTTCCTCGAGAAACCCTAGTCATATAATTGCCCCCACTTAGTAAAATCCTATACAAACATGACGGAAAGTATGATATGGAAGTCATATTTGAATTTCTCTTGTTTTTCTAATCAATTTAGACATATTATTTGTCAATTTTCAACTTACGGATTTGTAGATACGAATTATTCAATATTAGATAGAAAAGGCAAAAAAAATATTATTTAAATTCAAGTTTATTGGAATTCAAAATTATTATTACTTATTTATTTTAGTTTAACTAAATAATTGCTTAGATTCACACAATAAAGTCATGCGACGTCATAGTTAAAGGGTTAACATGATTGACATCATACTATTGTCAGTAAAACAATATTTGTTTCTTTGAACCTAAGAGGGAAGGAACTAAGAAGTTAAACATGCTAAGAGTGGAGTAGTCTGAGGATG